>CM057342.1:275424189-277904887 GCA_030015575.1 Agapanthus africanus
TCGCGGTAGCGGTGTTCCGCCTTGGTGCACTTCGTCGACGGCATTAGGGGTGCGGCCGTCTACTGAAGTTTACGACGAGCATTCGATCAGGATGTCGGGAATCTTGTTGAATTACCCGACTTGGTATTGAAAAGTGTTTTCGATTTTGAGAGTAAAATGCGGAGTTTATAATTGTTAGGCATGTGATGTCTAAGTAATTCATTTGATCAGGCATGCGATGTCTGAGGTGGTTGCGGATTCCAACTGTTGTAGTTTTACACTTTCTTTTCTGTGACCGTAAGTGTAATATGTGATATCGCCGGTTTCGTTGCTATATGTCAACGACAATTGGGATGCGCATATTTACTTACGTTGATGACATGTGATGTTATGTGTTGCTGGATATGTTATATTGGATCGTCGTGTTTGAATAGCCGGGGGTTTTTATGTGAGATGAGTGTTTTTCCATTTTCATTCATGTAAAAACTTGTATGTAATATTCTTTTATTGGGGCACTTCCAGGATGCGGAAGTTGTCACCGTTTGTATATTATTTACTTTTCCGCACTAGGATAGACCCAAGGAGGAGGGCACAAGTAACCGGGTTCTGGAGTCCAGTGGGAGACCAACTCGAGGAGTCGAGTCCGGGTCTCCTAACTCTAGAATTGGCAGGGTTGCTTGCCGCTCTCGTAGGGGTCTAGGGGTGTGGGTTTGGCTATTCATCGCGACCGTGGAATCCGTGTTTTATACTGGCTCATATTGAAAACACGGACGTCCTAGTATATCCAATATTTCATATGATTCTTCTGCTGCGATATCTGTGATGTGATCATGTGATGTTCTGTGATAGATACAGTATATAGTATATATGATATATTATATAGACGTTACTTATGTTTTACACCCGCGCTAGCCCTGCCCCGCTCTGTCGTTAGTTACCTAACCTAACGGTGCACGAGGGGACATCGAGGCGAATGCGGATGGCATAAGTGTACGTCGTATTTATCTGTGATGTTTAGGTAATTAAATGATGGGACTTCATCAATGTGATTAATGAAATAAAAGAAACCTAAGATGTTGTAGAATTGAATTTCAAAATAAAACAGGTAGCTACAGTTCTTGCTTTGCATAGCGGTATATATGATATATCCTGCACCTTATTCAATGAGGAAAGGACCGAGATCCCTTCACTGGGAGTGACTCCTTTAGCAATAACTGGCAGATGCTACACACTCGGTTTGTCTTTTGATTGCTTTTAAGAGTTTTTGCTTTGCACAGTGATATATGTGATATATCCCGCACCTCATTCGACGAGGAAAGGACCGACGATCTCTTCACCGGGAGTGACTCCTTTAGCAAAACTAGAAAAGCCTCAAAGGCACTCCATTTCAAAATCATTTGATTCTACAACGATATCAAGTTCATTACGCAAAAGGTTTTCAGAAAAACCTGTCGTAGCCCTCCGTCATTTCAGATAAGTACTAGTTAGTATTCGTGCTGCGGTAGTTTGGCATTCGTCAAGGCGTAGTGTACGGTAGCTAACTAGTATTTATCTGTTTATGCATATGATGCAGATTGGATTAGGGTATTCGTACGGCGTTGTTTGGCATTCGTCAAGGGTCGTGCGGGTGGGTTTAATTCGATCAAGAAATGTACGGGTTGAACTTGACTAGTGGACTATGGGTTGTTTGGCATTCGTCAAGGTCATAGAACACTAGGGGTAAAATATTATCGGGAATTTCAAGTGTTGAAATTTGCAATGAGATTGCATACCTTCTATGAGATAGTTGGATCCCGATACCCGCTGCGAGTAAGAGTTACTCCTGGGAGAGTTTTATACATTACAATTAGCCGATCAAGTAGGTGTCTAGAAAGGTGTCAATGGGGTTACGCCTCTGGGAAAACGAGGTTTACATTAATTAGGTTCGTGCGAAAGCACGGGGGACCTCCCTCAAAGTACCGACACTGGCCTGGCTGAAAGATTGGCGAACTTGTAGTGTGTAATTAATCCCGGCTAGTCTTTCCTTTTAGGGTTTGAAAGAAGATTTGATAAAAAGCAGTGGGAGCCATCCTGATTAGATAAAATAATAACCAATCTATTCTTGAAAGAGCGCACGCTGAGTGTTTTCTTCTCTCTCTCTCCAGGTAGCGACCATATCACGCCTTAATCAAGATAATAATATGGATGTATTGACCGAACCCGCTTGTTATACTGAGCTGGGGAACGTTGGTCCCGCTCCAACTTATAATTGTTATAAGACAGAGCAGGAAATTGGGGATTACCAGAATTCCCGTGCCGCCCAAACGAAGAGAGTGCATGCTGATGCATCATCTTCGGGTGTGTTCGTTACAAAGAACTGTTTCTCAGTATCCTCCGCATCCTGGGTATATGATACCGGATCAGGATCCCAGATATGTAATCTGTTACATAGGGCTACAGAAAGGTAGAGAACTGAGAACGGGTGATAAGTTTCATGAGGCAGAAAACGGAGCAAGTGTTGCAGCCAAGTCTGTTGGTCACTGTCACCCTGTATTACGAATACATTGATTCTGAACGAATGTTATTAGATACCGAACCTGATATACAAAATCATATCAGTCTCTTTATTAGTAAAGAAATGATAAAATTTTGTATTGTTGGATAATGTTTTGAACATTTCCTATATCAAAAGTTGATCGGATCAGGCACGTTATCTAAAAGCGTTGATGTTCTAAATCAAACTACAGTTCTTTAATATACTGAACACACAAAAGAGGAAGAGTTCAGAAATGAACGAATCCTTCTTGAGGTATTGTAGACTAGGTCATATCAATGCGACCCGACTGGCTGAAGTTACATTTTAGATGCATATTTAAATCAGTTTGAATTTACATCTTGTGAAACTTGCCAGTCATGTCACAAAGATATAATGACATCAGCTCTGTTTATTGGAAACAGAGAAAGAGTTAGTGAACTCTTGGAATGATACATGTTGATGTATTAAGGTCCCCTGTCTACACATGCCAAGACCGGTTCTTTGTACTTCATTACATTCTCTGATGATCTCTCAAGATTCAGACATATGTTCCTGTTGAAACACAAGTCCGAACCTTTTGAGATATTCACAGAATATAAGTTAGAAGTAGAGAATCAAAATACAGATATAAGTATTATGTCTTTTGATGAGATCGAGGAGGAGAATACTTGAGCACGGAAATCCTGGATTATTCTAAAGGAGAATGAGATTCTCTCTCAGCATTACTCCTCCGTATACACCATAGCACGATGGTATATCGGGGCGGAGCAATAGCACCCTATGTGATATGGTGTGCTCTATGATGAGTACTACTGAGTTACCTGTTTCCTTTCAGGAGGTTATGCACTTGAGAAGCTGCATACCTATTGAATAGGGTTCAAATCAAATCAGTTGCCTACCGCTTCATATGTGATATGAAAAGGGAAGAGCCCATATCTTAAGATGGTTAAGATTTGGGGTTGTCTGGCCTATGTCTAAAAGCAAAACCCGGACAAGCTCGAGGCAAGGTCTGTTATGTAGAACTGGAAAGGTTCCAGCTATGCAAACTGCAGCTGATGATTTGAAAGAACCAAAGGATTCAGTAGATTCCAACGAATCTCAGCCTCTCCGCCGATCTAGTAGGGTTCCTCACCCACCTGAGAGATATTTCGGTTTCTTTATGACAGTGGGAGCGAGGATTGCATCATGAGATGATGACCCAACTATTTTCGAGTTGGCCATCAGGAGTAGGACTCTGTAAGAATGGCTGTATGCTTAGCGATCTGAGATGGAATCCTTATACATCAACAAAGTATGGACTTTGGTTGCTATATCTGAATGGTTAAATCCCCATCAGGAGCAAGTATATCTTGAGAAGATTACTTGATGTACATGGAAAAGTTGAGACTTTCGAAGCTAGACTTGTTAAAGGTTTGCATCATTGACCAGATATGGATCATGATGAAACCTTTTCTAAGGATCTATGCTTAAGTCCATCCAGATCCTACTTGCCACGGCTGCATACCATGACTACGATATCTGGTGGTTGGGTGTCATGACAGCTTTTCTAAATGATGTTTTAGAAGAGTGCATCTATAAGTACACAGCCAGAGGGCCTCGTAGACAGTGGGAGCAGCGGAAACGTGTGCAAGATATTTTATGTGATAAAGCAGGCATCGCGGAGTTGGAATATCTGTTTTGATGTGGAAGTCAAAGAGTTTGACATCATCAAAATGGTAGATGAACCTTGTATAAACGAAAAGGTAGTAGGGAGTATGGTGGCGATCCTCGTAGAGTACGTGGATAACATGCTCCTGATAGGGAAGGAGTTTCCTATGCTACGCTCGGTCAATCTCCGCTTATCACAATGATTCTCCATAAAGGATCAAAGTGATACCTACTAAATCCTGGGTTTTGGATCTATGAGATAGATCTAATTGGATGTTAGGATTCTCACTAGTTGTAGTGAGATGGTATTAATCGATCCTGGGGAGAATCACTGGAAGGGTTCCAGGGTGATAAAGACGACTGAATGTCAGTCGCAGGCATTGTCTTTACCCTCAGTAAAGGGATGGTATGTTGGAAGAGTTCCAAGCTAGATACCGTGGCTAACTAGACGATAAAGGCATGATACATCGCTACTTAAGATACTACCAAAGAGGATGTTTGGGTGTATATTGGTTCATGAGATGAACTACGTTCCAACCATTGTGAGACAATGGAGTTGTGGCTTATGCCAAGGAACGCCGGTCCCATCAGTGATCCAGACATATTCTAAGGCAGTATCACCTGATCATGGAGATGGTTGATCTCCAGGGTGATCGAGGTTAGGAGAGGAGACTCAGAGGACAACACGGCGGATCCACTCACGAAGGCCTTTTCCCAGAGAGAGACTTTTATGGGATGGTTGAGTATGAGATACTACAACCACTGCTACAGATGGCCCTAGTGCAAGTGGGAGATTGTTAGTTATATGTATGCCCTAGAGGCCATTACTGTACATAGGATGTATATTGTAGTGGATGCTGGGACATATATAGGGAGGACTTTCTTGCTCGACATGATAGTATGCTATCTGGTTAATCTTTACCTTAACGTGTACACTGATTGTCTCTCTATTACATGTTGGTAAAGCCCTTAGGATGTGTACTTGACTACCTGGACTATGATGCAGATTATACTAGTGGGGACATGGTAGTCCATAAGTACATCCTTCAAGGTCCCTAGTCGTGGGTGTATCGAGACGGGGCATCGATATACCAGTGTAGACTAGCGTATACCTTCTCGACCCATACAGATGGGCAATGGATGATCCCATATCCATTGGTGTTTGACATCAGAGATGATATACGGGTGCTCAGTGGAGACTGGGTACACTGGACGGACTCGCCGAGAACTCCCAGATGGTATTATACCTCACGTCAGATGGCAGTTCTCTGGTGACACTGGTACAGAGTAGTCTGTTGACCCGAGATCGTCATAGAGTCTTGTGTGGTTCCCACTGTGCTTTGATTTCCATCTTACCACGTCCAAGAGGGCGTGCAAAACGGTGGTTTTTGGGTACAGTCCCGAGTCACATGGAGGCAATGAGCGATAGGAGGGGATTCGTCTCTCCCGGTATAGGGAGTTGATGTTGCGCTGTGTTCGATTGGCTATAACCGGAAATCCCTGGCCAGGGTTGCTGAGATTTACTGGTAAGTGTTACCTGTAGTTTCTCGAACTGTTATAGACCTCATATCGACACGACTTATCGAGCTATTGGGGTCTGACGTTTACCACCCCTAGGCGAGATATGCGACATATCAGACGATCAGACCGGACTGTACGGTAAGTGTTACTGGTTGGATTCACAGGAGTATGAGCGGGCTTGCTCGTCGATCTTCTGATCGCTCAATACCCGGGTGGCCGTTACATTTAGCAGACCGCTTGCGGCTTGTGGGTGTTTGATATGATCATCACCTGCTGCCGGCGTATTGACGAGTCTTTAGAGTCCTACACAGAGCTTTCCTGGCTCAAGCGAAACGAAATAGGAGCGCATATGAGATATGTGCGGGACCGAGAATAATGCGTGTATGTGATACCGTATTCTATTCTCGCGATGAATGTATCGATATGGTTGTATGCGATATAACCTAGTTATCGAATCAATGATTGATTCGGTAAGCCGATACATAGGATACTAGTCGGTTATATGCGATATGACCAGATCGTTAAATCAAGTGTTGATTTAATGATTTAATGTATAATTATATATTTGATATATTACTTTGCATTAACTAGTATTGGTTCACTTTAAATGGATTTTCTCATTTGAAGTTCACAAGTTGTATATGTGATATACTTTTGTGCACTTGATTGTATCATGTTTGATGATACATGCTTACTTGAGTTTGTGTAAAGATTAAACCATGGTTATTTAAATGGTTAGGGTTTTGTTTTTCATTTTCTTATTCATTTATTTATTTGGTTATTCATTTGGAAAATGATAAGCATAAAGAGAAAATGGTGGCTAACTTTGTTTGTTGTTGAAGCTTCTTGAAGACTTTGACCAAGTGACCATTTTGTCTCATGCTTAACCCTAACCATTCCCACTAACCATGATTTATTCTCTACACTTGACCATGGTTTGGTTATGATAAGTATTCTTTTAATTTTCTTTTTGGAATTAACTTATCATAACTTTTTCTTCTTCTTCTTCATCATCTTCAAGATGAAGAAGCTTGACTTCATCAATGGTGGATTGATGAAATGAGTGAGAAATCCAATTCTAAAGTCTACCCACTTCCTATTTCTTCATCCTCTACCTCTTGCCAAGTAGTAGAGTGTGTTTTCTTCACAAGTTTCATGACTTGGTGAAGTGGGAGCTTGATCTTGTGATGCTTCGACGTAGATCATCTTCGGCACGAAGCCGACGACCTTGCCCGCCCATTTCTCCAATGAAGCCGACGCTAGAGCCCGGGATTTCATTTGGACAGCGGAGAGGACTTCATCACGGAGCCGTGGAGGTGGATGACCGGATCTACAAAGGTTGTATTTCCGTACTCTTAGTTAAAGTAGTTAACTAGTTGCTTTGTCGCCTAAACTTCTAGCCAACGATCCGTATCTAGGGTTTCTCGGCACCCTAAAATTTGAAATTGGCATGGTTGATGCCTTGTGAGACCTCACTAGTGTGCCTAGGAACCCTACAACATCTAGATACAACAAAATAATGATATACAAGATATAATGATGGGTGCGATACAAATAAACCCACCTACTAGCAAGTCACCCGGAAATGGAAAGAGTGCCAGCAAGCCGTAATGAAACCTGTACGGCGAAACCTGCAAGAACCGTGGCACGACGGGGGTGAGTTGCCAACTCGTGAGTAGAAAAACATCTACGCACAGAAATCGCATAAATAACGCAACCTAGGTCAATGATCATAATATATCCTCAATTATATATATATGACATGCAGCCTATAACAATGACTAGGGTAATATCTAACCCAAGTGTGATCTCATGTGCCCGTGTCAGTGCCTCAGGTAGCAATATATCATATGAATGAGGTATGAATGGATGGAACAGAATGCATGTACTGACGAAAACCGCTTTCATAAATCAGTGAAATTTCTGTATTTTAAAAGTGAGGTACCATAAATGAAATCAGCATAAAACAGTGCCCAGCATCGACACAAAACAAGTGTCCAAATATCTCGATATCTCTGTATCACAATCGTTGTATCTCAATATCTCAAATCACAATATCTAGGGCGCCGTCAATCCAGACCGGCCCCTACCATCCATCTCAAGACCACGACGGTATCCTCCGGATATCCGACGCGTCGGGTAATATCACCGGTCGGTAGTGCTCCCCTGCCGGGCTCAACGTCAACAACACATTCCTCTTGCCCCGGGTACCGCACCGGGCCCACCATGTACCCGAAACGGTTCCTCCACTCCTCGAACGGGTCTCGAAATCCATCAGCAAACTCATGGTGGACGACTCATACATCATGGGAAAACCGCACTTTTTATTTTAAAAGAGAGAAAAGGTTTATTTATGTTTTTGCGGTTTTCCTCCAAATCCAAGAAATCTCATGAAATCCGAATCCAAGTCATCAATAGCATGTAAACAGTGAATATAGGCATGAGAATCCATAAATGCGACACAACAGTGAATAATAACATGCATGAAGTAGTAGGCAATAACTACAATATCTAACTAGCATATAAGGCAAGTACACTAATATCATGTCTAAACTATTAGCTAACAACCTATGTCAAATGAAATAGTATTTTCTAAAGTGTTCGTGACATGGCAATTCCCGACGAAGATGTGTGTGAGCCGGCAAGTAAGTGTACGTGGTACATACGCGTTATCGGTAATGGTGCTGGTGTTCTAACAGCATGATATCAATAATGAAATATGAATTACAATAAGTATGCGATGCGAAGCAATAACAATAATATGCAGGAGCTGAATATTAGACACAACGGTAACTAAACTGCATTACCCTAATATAAGTCCTACAATAGCGCCTTTTGAAATAACACGAATCGCGGTGTTTTGAAAATAAGGGCTACGGTGTTTTTAAGAAAAGACACGTCTTTTGAAATATCCGTAGAATCCCTTAACCTGTCTTTTAAAATACCCATGATTCGTTAGTTTTGAAATAGGTAGGAGTCTAATCTAGTCTAACAACTACACTAAACTATACGGCTGAACTAACAGGTAAGGAAACCACCTAACATCTGAGTCGATATATATATAAACACACACACATATATATATATATATATTAGTTGGTGATCCCGCCACGATAATATCACATCCGATACCATATCTATAATCAGATATTCCCAAGTCAAGAGTGCGGATCTATTATCAATATATAGCTCGTACGTAAATCCGTCGTACGGCATCCCCACATCTGGGTACGGGTCAATATCACATTCATCACACTATTCATCTGGTATCCCCTTTATCAAAGATCATAATCCGGGTACGGATCTATGTCTAGTACAATACTGATACCACCTACGTATGCATGCACGTGTGTGAAACACTACGTCAAAGGACCCGCTACAACGTCATGTCGTATCTCAAATACGAATCCTGCCATATCACCGAATTCATAACCTCAATACAATTCTCATCGACTCATCTCAAACCCAAGTATCATCCTCAAATCCGTATGTGAACACATAGTCCCATACCCATGTGAACACATAACTATGTATTCCTGAATAAGCACAAATGAAAGAAGAAAGTATGCAAGTATGGGTGGGTGTGTGCATGCATGGTGCGACCACTACTCTAGGGGTCCGCGACACTAAATATCCAAGAACACCAAATATCCATATTATCATCAATGCACTCAAACAATATATAAACAATATATATATATGTGTGTATACGTATTCGTATACATCACCACGAACTGCGGGGGTGCTATACGCCATCCATCCGACTTCTCCCCGTAGATATAAATCTACTCACCTGGTCCTCGCTCGCCAGTGCCGACGTCGCCACACGCTTGCTTGTCGTCTCGAAATCCACATGGGGGTACCTACCTGTCACAACGTATCGTATCGCATAAAAATCAAATCCGAAATCGAAACGGTATACGAAAACCAATTTGGCACGCGTATCACGCATAGGTCAAAACCTATCGTCTACGCATGCAAGAATAGCTAAACCAACCCTCGATGTCGATGTACAAACGTCAAACCATCAAGAAAAACCCAAACACACTCATTTGTATATTCACAAACACTAATTATAATATGAAATAGGTTAAAATTCACAAAAACCCCAAACTCACTTTAAAAGCTATTTTTCCGAAAACCTAGCAAGCAAGGTTTACCGTTTTTGTACAAAACATGATGTTTTAGCAATTCTAGTGACCAAGATGATAACTTAATATCTTAATTATGCCATAGAAACCATTACGTAAATTTTAAACCCACAATTTAATTCAATTTCAAAAACCTAGTTTGCAATTTTAACCAATTTCGACCATTTTATAGCAAAAATGCACATACAACAATCTAGTTTGGATTTGCATGATTTAAAGCATTAAACTACATTTTATAATGTTAATAAAGTCATAAAATTCTTAGTTAGATTTTAAATCACCCATTTGCAACTAAAAACTAAAACCTAGTTTGCTTAAATAACTAAATTTAGACTTTTAGATGCAACAATTTACAAATTATCTTCTAGATTAGGTTTAACATGCCTTAACATGCTAACTACACCATGTAACCTTAAACAAGTGACAACAACCCTATTGAATTTAAAACCCTAACTTTTTAATTCAAACTCCTTCTCTTTAGATTTCCAAACTTGCAATTAAACCATATTTAAGCACCTAATAAGATACATTAAGGAATTTAACCCAACAATTGAACAATAGGTTAGGATTTATACCTTAAAACCATCTTGAGATCAACATGAAACTAGACCTCCAAATTGAAATCTTTGCACCAAGATCCATGCTAAAAGAGATAAGAGAAAATGTGTAGGGCTTTGATTTGAATTTTAGCTTTGATTTTTGATGGAAATGGGTGAATTTTTTGATGGAAAATGAGAGGAGAAGAGGGAAGGAGGGGCTGCTGTTGGGGGCTGAGAATTTTCGGCCAGAAATTGAGGGAGTGAGGAGAGAGAGGGAGGGGTTGAAAGTGGGGAGAAAAGACAAAGTCCACATTGACTTTCTTTCATTTTCTTTTCTTTTCATTGTTTAAGTAATGAAAAGTGAGGTGATTGGAGAGAGAGAGGGAGGGAGGGCTGTCAAAGGGAGGCCGGCCACATAGGGAGAGGAAGAGAGGGTGTGGTGTGGGTGTGTGGGTTAGAAAAAAGATAAATGTATTACCCCAATTCCCATTAACACTAATTTCACCGAAAAAAGCCTTTTTCTTCGATATTTTCTAAACCGTTTTGGCAAACCATTTCATTTCAACAACTACATGATAAAATTTTATTTAATGTTTTATGATGTACAAAATTTGTTTCAACTCATTCCAATTTGTAATTTTCTCTAATTAAATGTATTAGTGACGGCTTAAAATAATATTAAAATAATTAATTTCGGAAAATTTTCAGAAAATTTGAAATTTCACCAGTGGCTCAATAAACACCAAATACTAGCAATTACATAGCTAGAATATGTATATTTAATTTTATAATAAAGATATTTGCATTTTGACTTTTTACAGAAAACCCCCTTATTTTACCGATTTTTCCGAAATTTCACCGAAACGATTTTCAAAACGTTACAAATAAATACTATTTATTATGAAAATTAGGATATTTCCATTAGAAATATCACAATATAAAATCTACATTCATTACAATTCTAAAGACGATTAATAAATACTTGGGGTGTATTTTGAAAAGTATATAAAAGTATTTTTACATAAAACCCCCTCAAGTTTTATAAATTACACTAAAAACCCTAGTAAACATAGGTTTAAGCGGGACCAATCTCTTAAGCCTCAGGGAGCCGGAGAAGTGGGTGCTTGCCTATCTAAGGTAGACAACTTAACCACGGTGTTATCATTACGGTAATCATCTTTGAAAAAGACACAAATCCTGCCGCCCATTTGCAGCGGTTACCGATAACATCAAAACAATCAGGACTTCAATTCACTTTTCTAATTGTCTGACTCAGTTTTGAGTCTCATTATAATCTGACTTGAATATAATTCAAGTACAATTTACAACTTACAATCTACAATATCACAATCCAACATGAATCCTTGAATCCAACTATCAACCTATACAACTTGACTGAACCGAACCATGGATATACATTCCATTTACATGATCTCCAGTTTACATATATTTACATGATTCTATGGTTACATCCGTTACAGATATCATGGTTTCGGCCAGTCATCTAATTATACAATCTATTGAGTTTACAATACAATACAATCAAAACACTACGGGGTTTAAGGGGTAGACTGGTACGGAAGGTGTTAAAAGCGGCACGAGACTGCAAGATTTAAGACACCTGTCACGCCCCGCTTCCCAAAATACGGAATACGAGGGGTTAACAAGGCCAGCCATGCTCCAACGGTCAAGGAAATGTCCTGCCGTAATTACACTTCGGCTTCTAGTTTTTCATGGTAAACAGTAAATGATGCACAGGTAATGAGAAATGCAGTAACTGAATGAAACAATGTAAAGAACTGACCTGAGAGGAAACAAAAAGGTATAACTCTGGATAGCAAGTCGAGGTGTCTGTGATATACGTCTAGTCCTGGTCCAAGCTAAATCTTCTCCTCACACTGTGCATGCATACTCAGGTCGTCAGAGCGACACGATAGCAATATAGTATATACATTCATGTGACAATTCTAACAGTGATAATAGAAATATATAACAGTAAATCAATGACGGTATAGGTATGAACATGCAGTAATCAATGCAGTGGAACAGTAAAAGCAATAGAATGATATGCCACGTATGTCAACACAGAAAGTATGTATATCGATGCTATCATCCCTATCAGTCTCTAAGTCTTACTGTACAGGTCACTAAGCCTATCGTCAGTCCAAGTGTGAGAGTCAACCACTCGCGAGTGTCCTCCACCCAAGGGTAGAACCCAAGGGCAAGGGACCACGGGCCCAACATGTAAATCACGGTAATAATCATGTACCCTGTAAATCTCTATATATCTCCCTAAATATATAAGCCGGCATGGGACTCCCGAGATTCTGTTGAACTCACACTCAAACTACCCTACACCCCATGGTCTACATCAAACGCTAACCATAACCCTAAATACCAATCGGTCTGTGACAAGTCTGCGCGAGAACTGGAGGCAGGACCTCCATCAAGCACGTCCCGACTAATACCTAAGATAAATGGTAGTGTCTGGTGCCTTATCTGTGACACCCGTGCAAGAGCTTCCATAAGTGTCCCATACCACTTATAGTCACACGTACACGCGTCTCACAGACGTCGACAATGCAATAGAATAATAGGGTTCACTGATTGTGTACAAGTACGTATCACTTTCACTTATTCACTGATACACGAACACTAACGTACTCGCCACAATCATCACTAATACCTAACACTGGATAATGCAGATTATCACTAAGTTGTCAATGCAGTGCCATATGTATGATATGATGCGTAAACAGTATGTAAAGCATGATCAGGGTGTCAGGAATCAATAATCTACCACTTGCATAATTTATCATAAATCATACGGTTACAGTTTAGTAAAACGATGAATAGGGAATGAATAGTATGTTCGGTTATCTATCCAGCGAATTTGGTTTCATGCCAATCGGGTTCCAGGATCATTAATTATAGCCATTTCATTTTAAGCGTTCACGGCTGGAAATCCGGTTTCAGAATCGGAAGTCCCTATCGCAACTCAATTTAATCCCAGTTGGGATCAGAATTTAGCGATGCTACAGTAGAATAAAATCTAGGGTTTTTAGTAAGGTTTTTAACGCAACAGACAGATCCCCAATCACATCTGTACGTCAGGAGTTATACACTGTTTAACACTAATATGTAAATTCTGATTCTGCTGGGACTGTTATACGTCCCCATCTTTTAAATTGCAGATTAAATAACAAAAGATAACGAAATAGGATGGAACCACTTGTGTTGTCTAGCTAATAGATTCACCTATAATAACCAGTGGAGTTCCGCAACCTACGAGTTAAGGAAACAGGGTGGTACCCATTACGGGACAGTAAACAACAACTGGAGTCGCTCTGGACTGCAGTCCAGAGTCGCACTCCAATCCAAATATTGACATAGTTTGAGTACAGAAACAATTTGAAACTTGTATAGGGTTATAGTTCGTTGAGTCGGCTTCGATTTAAGCCCTCGAACGCATCGTTCCAGTGTGTATATAATTTATGGTGATTTTAACGGTTTTCAGGTACAAGGAAATTCCAGTTTTACTAGTAAATTTGGGGGTAGTCGTTTTAGTCGTTATGGTCATATTATCCAACGAAATTCACACACTAGATTCACAGCCATACGGGCCAGCTTATACAATCGAGTTCCGTCAAATTAAATGATAATTTCCTATGAGAACTTATATCGAACAGTTACGTCGTAATATTTAACAGAAAGTAGAACATGGGATATACATGATTATAATATGTAATTATCATAAAGTAGCATGTAGCAAGTAGAGAACTTGCCTGGACACGTCTCGGGGATGTTCGGTGACGGTAACGTCACGAACGCACGACACACGCGCGGCACGGCAACTTGACTTGGCTCGAACTCGAGTCTCGGCAGCGACGGCTTGGTTGCTGGGGTCTTGACGGCGAGGGTGGTGGTCGTTGGTGTGGGGTTGCTCGCTGTGGTGGCCGGTAGAGAGAGTGTTAGACAGAAAGAGAGAGAGAGAGAGAGAGGAATGAGAGAGAGAGCACAGAGAGAGAGAGAGAGAGAGAGAGAGAGCATAGAGAGAGATCAGAGGGGGAGAGAGATCAGTGAGAGATGATGGCGACGGTGATGATGATGATGATGGGGTGACGGCGGTGGTTGAACGGCGGTGAGGCGGGAGTCGGCTCGGGTGCGTGGAGAGAGAGAGTAGGCCCCGATAATGGCGAATGGGGGGTGATCGACGGTGGCAGGGAGGAAGCTAGAGGTGGTGGCTGGAGGCGTCGAGGCTCCGGTGGAGTTTGAGAGGAGTGGGGTTGTGTGAGGAGGAGAAGGAGATGGTTGCGTCGTTGATGGAGGTGGTGCGAGGCGGTCGCGGCAGGGCTCGTTGGAGGAGAAGTTGCAGGGGGTCGGTAATGGGTGGTGTCTCGGCTAAGAAGGAGCTGCCATGGGCCTCGAGCTCGACCATGGAGTCGAGGGTTGCATGAGAAGGAGCTCGGTGGATGGTGGTCGAAGGGAAGGTAAGTGGCGATTGTGATGCCGGCGATCACGAGCGTGGGCGCGAGTTCAAGAGAGGAGCAGGAAAGGAAAATGGAAGAGAGAGGGAGAGGCGTGTCAACGAGGAGAGGTCGAGGGCGCGTGTCGTGGTAACGCTCGCGAGCGAGGCACGGCGCGTGTCGGGCGGCGGCGTGGGCGCAACGGCAGAAAACGCGCGCGGGAATTATGGGGAGGAAGCCGTTGGGGAGAAGGATGAATAGGAGCGGGTCGGGTCGAGTTGAAGTCGCGGGCTAAGGGAGTTGGGCCGGGCCAGAGAAAAAAAAGATTTAGTTTAGAAATAAAGGAATGGGCGCGGGTGAGGGGAATGAGGAGAGTGGGCCGGAGGGAGTGGGCTAAAAAAATAAAAAATAAAAAGAATTAAAAGAAATGGGAAAGGGAACGGGCCAGGCTGAAGTTGGGCCGAGGGAAAAAGCAAGGAAAATTTGAGGAGAAAAGAGAGAATGGGCTGAGTATGAAAGCTGGGGCTTTTAGTTTAATTTGGCTTTTAGGGTTTGGGAATTTTGTTGGGCTTAGAAATAAATTCCTTTTATAAAAAAAGGCTGAGGAGATTATGGAAGAAAAAATGGTTTATAGGCTGAGGGAAAATAGGTTTGGGTTGTAATAAAAGAAGTATGGGGTTTAGAAGAAATAAAATTATAAATAAAATTATGAATAAGAATAAATAGAATTCTAGAGTAACAAAATACAGATTTTGGTATAAAAGGGGCTGGGTATTACATCATACCACCCTTATAAAAATTTCGTCCTCGAAATTTAAAATAAACGATAAGTAATATAAACATAAGCGAAAGCTATTATATTGCAAACTAACACATAAAGATTTACTGGAACTAGGCGGATGAAGAGATTTGAAGAACAACATACAAAGATATATGTTTAAATAAGTATAAGACAGGAACAACTACAAAGGCAACTTATATGTATCCGAGAATAGCAATAACAACAATAACGAACAATGATATTCGAGGCGTACTCGATAAAATCGAAACTCAAATATGTGCACGTATAAATATGTCAAAGGTAGCACGGCAGAAATAATAAGTATAAGGCACAATCATTTATAATAGTAAACGTAGGCACAATACCCGAAGTAAAGTAGCGACAATAAAGTAGTGAAAGATTTGTCAGTAGGTTAAAATATTTCAGGACGATGTATCGATCAAATAGTTTTAAAATAACTTAGGAAACTCATATAGTGAAAGTTAGAAACATGGAACAAAATATGCGCGGTGTAAGGTTGCGCTACTGAAAAATAAGGATAATAGTAGTGTGCTTTAAAATACATAAAACTAAGTAATCAGTAACACGCACTCTTCGACAAATACAAGATAATGAAAACCAAATTTCGAATAATAAAGTCCTTAAATATATATATAGGATAAAAGGAAAACACAAAATTATATAGGGCTAGCTAGGGTAGGGATTACAAGGAAGTGTGGCTCATTCAAAAGTTCGGAGTATGGCGGCTTTAGGCTAGCGGTCAAAGAGATTGGGGTAAGGGTGAGCAATAAAGGACTACAAGGGGAAAGTATGGGGAGGACAATGGTCGGTACATCCTATGAATCAAGATTTGAAGGGTTAGCGAACCCGGAAATTTCACTAGGAATGTTCTCCTCCCAGGAGGATCTCAAACGGGGCACAGACGAAGGATGAAGGGTGGACCTCTAAAAGATCGGGTGTGGTACTTGTTAGTCTGAGTGAGGGTTAGAACAATGTAAGGAGTAGAGGTGAACAGATCTCAGTAGGAAAATAATTGTATAGGAGAAATGATCAAGCAGCAAGTGAACTAAGAAGATCGAAAGATTAGCGAACTCAGCAATTTATTTCATTCCAGAAGATTCTGAACAAAACATTCTCAAAAACGAAAGGTGGCCCTAAACTATACACAGATTTATTTGGCCAGAGAAGACAACATCTAAAAGAAATCCCGTCAGTCGCGGTTGTGGAGATTCAGCAGGTTGCGGTAGGCTCGTGCACTCAGGTAGGGACGTCCATTTCCATAGCGCCTCGCGGGGACCGCCATTGAAAGTTCTTCCACAGCAGGGTCTTGTCCTTCTAGTCCTTCTTCCTCGGCTGGAGCTTCTTCATCGAGGTCTGATTCCATATGATTGTCTTCTTCTGGATTTTCTTCCACAGGATTTTCCTCAACTGGATTTTCTTCTATCGGGTCTTCCTCGGGATCTTCCTCTATCGGGTTCTCTTCAGGGTCTTCTTCCTCTTCGTCGGAATCGTCTATCATGTTAAACTCTGGGGCGACTGCTCCTTCGTCTTCGGAATCGCTGTTCCCGAAAGGGGCCTGGGGATCGTTGATCTCCTCATCAGAACTCATCAGCGTGCGGTCTAAGAAAACGCATGACTGTGCATCCTCATCTAGATGCGGCGCTGCTCCAGGGTGGGCCATGGCCTGAAAAGAAAGAGTCATGATTAGACAGTGGAATACATCAAGAAAATAGCTCAGGGTACGAAGTATAAGAAAATATGCGGTGGCAGGAACTGAAAGATCAGGATTAAAATGCTATGATAATGAATAGTATAAATAAGGAGAAAGCAAGAGAGTGATACATATATTACGATTCAAGTTTTATTGCATTCGTTCCAAAGTTTGACGGATACAAGATTTCAAACGGAAATAAATATTTATAAGAGAATGACAACATTATTACTAAAATTAGAAAACATGAAAATTCTTCTTTGATTGCTAGACCGCTGCATCATCGTCACGCGAGTTGAATCTTGTGTTGGGTCCGCCTTATCCTCGAAATTCGAACTACGCAATAATCCTCACTTGGCAGAAGTGGAGAGTGTGGATGAGTCTCCTCCTTGTAGCTCCTTCCTTTTTGGGCAACCGTTGATAAGATGTCCGCTGGATCCGCAAATCAGACATTTCCCTTGGGTGCAGCGAAAATCTCTCTGAAGGTGTCCTGGCCTCTTACTGTACCCACAACATGGGGTCTTCTGCTGTTTCTGTCGCGGGGAAACAAATTGGCGCTTCATCTTCTTCTCTTTTCCTCGTCTAACGGGGATCCCTTTATGATTGGAGACTCCCGTTGGTGCCTGATTCACCTGCCTTCTCAGTCCTTCAGCTAACAAGTCGTTCGTTCGCTCCTGGGCTTCCTTCAGACCTTGCAGTACACTCAGGATCTCACGGTCTGATTCTGGGGAGTGGAGGTAAAGGAAGAGTTGCTGGAAGACATGATCCTGAAACATTAATTTTGAGGATGATATAAGGCACAAGCTATAAGGATATAATATGGATTGGACAAAGATTCAAGAATATTAGATGTGATGAAATTTATTACAAGCGGAAAAATCAACTGTGTGACTCCAAGTCACTTAAACAGAGTATGGTAGTATAATCGTGATGTAGTTCACAATTACAACCACGAAACTTTGCCAAGTCACCTGAAACCCTAGCGAATGGATAGCAGAACACACAATGTGAATATAGATCAAGGATATCAAGTTTACAATCTAGACTAAGGGATGTCTTAGATTGTCAAGCTCTACAAGGAAAACCGCAATCCCAATCGAAGCAAAACCTGGGCTCTGATACCAACTAAACCATGTCACGCCCCGCTTCCTAAAATACGGAATACGAGGGGTTAACAAGGCCAGCCATGCTCCTACGGTCAAGGAAATGTCCTGCCGTAGTCACACTTCGGCTTCTAGTTTTTCATGGTAAACAGTAAATGATGCACATGTAATGAGAAATGCAGTAACTGAATGAAACAATGTAAAGAACTGACCTGAGGGGAAACAAAAAGGTATAACTCTGGATAGCAAGTCGAGGTGTCTGTGATATACGTCTAGTCCTGGTCCAAGCTAAATCTTCTCCTCACACTGAGCATGCATACTCAGGTCGTCAGAGCGACACGATAGCAATATAGTATATACATTCATGTGACAATTCTAACAGTGATAATAGAAATATATAACAGTAAATCAATGACGGTATAGGTATGAACATGCAGTAATCAATGCAGTGGAACAGTAAAAGCAATAGAATGATATGCCGCGTATGTCAACACAGAAAGTATGTATATCGATGCTATCATCCCTATCAGTCTCTAACTCTTACTGTATAGGTCACTAAGCCTATCGTCAGTCCAAGTGTGAGAGTCAACCACTCGCGAGTGTTCTCCACCCAAGGGTAGAACCCAAGGGCAAGGGACCACGGGCGCAACATATAAATCACGGTAATAATCATGTACCCTGTAAATCTTCATATATCTCCCAAAATATATAAGCCGGTATGGGACTCCCAAGATTCTGTTGAACTCACACTCAAACTACCCCACACCCCGTGGTCTACATCAAACGCTAACCATAACCCTAAATACCAATCGGTCTGTGACAAGTCTGCGCGAGAACTGGAGGCAGGACCTCCATCAAACACATCCCGACTAATACCTAAGATAAATGGTAGTGTCTGGTGCCTTATCTGTGACACCCGTGCAAGAGCTTCCATAAGTGTCCCATACCACTTATAGTCACACGTACACGCGTCTCACAGACGTCGACAATGCAATAGAATAATATGGTTCACTGATTGTGTACAAGTACGTATCACTTTCACTTATTCACTGATACACGAACACTAACGTACTCGCCACAATCATCACTAATACCTAACACTGGGTAATGCAGATTATCACTAAGTTATCAATGCAGTGCCATATGTATGATATGATGCGTAAACAGTATGTAAAGCATGATTAGGGTGTCAGGAATCAATAATCTACCACTTGCATAATTTATCATAAATCATACGGTTATAGTTTAGTAAAATGATGAACGGGGAATGAATAGTATGTTCAGTTATCTATCCAGCAAATTTGGTTTCATGCCAATCGGGTTCCAGGATCATTAATTATAGCCATTTCATTTTAAGCGTTCACGGCTGGAAATCCGGTTTCAGAATCGGAAGTCCGTTTCGCAACGCAATTTAATTCCAGTTGGGATCAGAATTTAGCGACGCTACAGTTGAATGAAATCTAGGGTTTTCAGTAAGGTTTTCAACTCAATAGACGGATCCCCAATCACATCTATATGTCAGGAGTTATACACTGTTTAACACTAATATGTAAATTCTGATTCTGCTGGGACTGTTATACGTCCCCATCTTTTAAATTGCAGATTAAATAACAAAAGATAACGAAATAGGATGGAACCACTTGTGTTGTCTAGCTAATAGATTCACCTATAATAACCAGTGGAGTTCCGCAACCTACGAGTTAAGAAAACAGGGTGGTACCCATTACGGGACAGTAAACAACAACTGGAGTCGCTCTGGACTGCAGTCCAGAGTCGCACTCCAATCCAAATATTGACATAGTTTGAGTACAGAAACAATTTGAAACTTGTATAGGGTTATAGTTTGTTGAGTCGGATTCGATTTAAGCCCTTGAACGCATCGTTCCAGTGTGTATATAATTTATGGTGATTTTAACGGTTTTCAGGTACAAGGAAATTCCAGTTTTACGAGTAAACTTGGGGGTAGTCGTTTTAGTCGTTATGGTCATATTATCCAACGAAATTCACACACTAGATTCACAGCCATACGGGCCAGCTTATACAATCGAGTTCCGTCAAATTAAATGATAATTTCCTATGAGAACTTATATCGAACAGTTACGTCGTAATATTTAACAGAAAGTAGAACATGGGATATACATGATTATAATATGTAATTATCATAAAGTAGCATGTAGCAAGTAGAGAACTTGCCTGGACACGTCTCGGGGATGTACGGTGACGGTAACGTCACGAACGCGCGACACACGCGCGGCATGGCAACTTGACTTGGCTCGAACTCGAGTCTCGGCAGCGGCGGCTTGGTTGCTGGGGTCTTGACGGCGAGGGTGGTAGTCGTTGGTGTGGGGTTGCTCGCTGTGGTGGCCGGTAGAGAGAGTGTTAGACAGAGAGAGAGAGAGAGAGAGAGGAATGAGAGAGAGCAGAGAGAGAGAGAGAGAGAGAGAGAGAGAGAGAGAGCATAGAGAGAGATCAGAGGGAGAGAGAGATCAGTGAGAGATGATAGCGACGGTGATGATGATGATGATGGGGTGACGGCGGTGGTTGAACGGCGGTGAGGCGGGAGTCGGCTCAGGTGCGTGGAGAGAGAGAGTAGGCCCCGACAATGGCGAAGGGGGGGTGATCGACGGTGGCAGGGAGGAAGCTAGAGGTGGTGGCTGGAGGCATCGAGGCTCCGGTGGAGTTTGAGAGGAGTGGGGTTGTGTGAGGAGGAGAAGGAGATGGTTGCATCGTTGATGGAGGTGGTGCGAGGCGGTCGCGGCAGGGCTCGTTGGAGGAGAAGTTGCAGGGGGTCGGTGATGGGTGGTGTCTCGGCTAAGAAGGAGCTGCCATGGGCCTCAAGCTCGACCATGGAGTCGAGGGTTGCATGAGAAGGAGCTCGGTGGATGGTGGTCGAAGGGAAGGTAAGTGGCAACTGTGATGCCGGCGATCACGAGCGTGGGCGCGAGTTCAAGAGAGGAGCGGGAAAGGAAAATGGAAGAGAGAGGGAGAGGCGTGTCAACGAGGAGAGGTCGAGGGCGAGTGTCGTGGTAACGCTCGCGAGCGAGGCACGGAGCGTGTCGGGCGGCGACGTGGGCGCAACGGCAGAAAACGCGCGCGGGAATTATGGGGAGGTAGCCGTTGGGGAGAAGGATGAATAGGAGCGGGTCGGGTCGAGTTGAAGTCGCGGGCTAAGGGAGTTGGGCCGGGCCAGAGAAAAAAAAGAAAGATTTAGTTTAGAAATAAAGGAATGGGCGCGGGTGAGGGGAATGAGGAGAGTGGGCCGGAGGGAGTGGGCTAAAAAAATAAAAAATAAAAAGAATTAAAAGAAATGGGAAAGGGAACGGGCCAGGCTGAAGTTGGGCCGAGGGAAAAAGCAAGGAAAATTTGAGGAGAAAAGAGAGAATGGGCTGAGTATGAAAGCTGGGGCTTTTAGTTTAATTTGGCTTTTAGGGTTTGGGAATTTTGTTGGGCTTAGAAATAAATTCCTTTTATAAAAAAAGGCTGAGGAGATTATGGAAGAAAAAATGGTTTATAGGCTGAGGAAAAATAGGTTTGGGTTGTAATAAAAGAAGTATGGGGTTTAGAAGAAATAAAATTATAAATAAAATTATGAATAAGAATAAATAGAATTCTAAAGTAACAAAATACAGACTTTGGTATAAAAGGGGCTGGGTATTACAACACCTAACATGAATCCAATTGCCGTTGTTCCGGGCCTTTTAACGGAGCCTTGTACTCTATATTCCGTTTGTCCTGGTCTCTAGCATACTGAGACCCCTCTCGTATACACTGGCATCCTTCTGTACCAAGCTACAAACAACAGCGTTAACACAATATTATAACAATATAATACAACTTTAAAAGCTACCTTCTCATTCTGTCTATTCTATTCTTCCTTATCTTTGGAACTTACCGAGCGATCTGTTCGCTGACGACTTTATCTTTCTTTCTTCTTTGAATGTCGTCAGGTGATCTGGACACGTTATATTTCGAGCCTACTGCTGAAGACTTGGATCAGTTTGCTGAAGACCCAGAGCTTTAGTTTCATTGTACACATTTCCTTTCAGTACTTTACATTCCTGTTATGTCATTGTTTAGGCATCGCTTTTATTTCAGTTGTATTTACTTGTCATGCATTGTACAAAAGAATGTTAATAAATAAAGTTGCTGTTCAGTTTATATCTCTTGTCTCTTATGCTTACTTTTATATTGCTTAGATACACTTAGCGTATTTACTTCACAGTAAATACCTAGCGGCCTCGTCGCGTCCTCTTCGCCGTATACCGGAAAGCGGGGCGTGACAGGTTTTGTTGGTGGCCCATGCAGGCCAGAGATGTATAGAACCATACTATGCAGTTCTGTTCTGCGTGAACAACCTAGGCAATATAACACAAGAACCAGCAACTAAAACATTCTTTACAATTCATATTTCTTGAATCTTACAATTTCACATTCCTTGAATCTTATCATTTCATGTACTTGAATCTGTCCTAACCTAAATTTTTTTTTAAGGTTATGGATTCCCCAAACAACACCAGCACCAACTTCAACAACACTCCACCTCCACTACCAATCATACCTACTGTTCCTGCTCCAACCACCGAGCAAACAGTTCTGCTTGAGGCGATCCGCAGCCTCCTTGAGGGACAGCAGCAGCTCTTGAACCGTCCCAAGACTGAAGCACCTGGGGTGAAGCAATTCAGAGCTTTACACCCCAAACAGTTCTCAAGAAAGGGAAGCCCACTGGAAGCTGAGGAATGGGCTCAAAGTATCGAGGATGATCTGGCAGCAGCACAAGTGCCAGAAATAGCTTGGGTCCGAGTTGCAAAGCTGCAACTCACGGATAATGCATGGAACCGGTGGAAGGCGGAAGAAAGCCGTCTTGATCAGCCCATTGAATGGAAGACTTTTCGCGATAAGTTCGACGCGAAGTACTTCCCTGTGACTGCCAGGTTTGTCATGGAACAGCAGTTCATTCATCTACAACAAGGTTCGATGTGGGACAAGTCAGTAGATGAGTATGACGCTGAATTCACCATGCTCAGTTGGTAAGATATGTCACAGTATTTCAAATTTTTAATATCACATACTACACAGCTAACACAAGACCGTAACAGATTTGCGGCACACCTGATGCCGACGGATGAGATCAAAGCCCGTCGATTTCAACAAGGTTTGGACACGGAAATCCAGGCTGCACTAGCCACAGGGAAATTTCTGACTCATGAAGATGCTTTGGAAGCTGCCCGCAGTTATGAGGCAGTGATAAAGGCGAGGGGCGGACCCCAATCTGCCGGTTTGAAACGCCCTGCCACTCAAATAGCAGGAGGAGCCTCTTCCAGGCTATCGTTTGAATCCAGGAAACCAGAAGAAACTAATAACCAGTCGAGTCCAGATTTCTACTACTACTGCAGAAGAAAAGGACACTTGTGGAAGGACTGTAGGCGTGCAAAAGGCCTGTGTCTAATTTGTGGCGCATCCAACCACGAAATTGGGAACTGTCCTTACAATAGCAACTCAGCTCACATACCCACCAACTACCCGCAGCGGCCAGCTATCCAGGCTCCTGCACATCGTTTTGCTCTACCTGCTCCACCACCTGCACAGCCTACTAGCCAATTCCAACAGGTAATGAGGAACATGTCTCAAGGGCAGAGAAACAAGCCCCAAAGACAGAATGTGCCTCCAGCTAGAAGGAATGTACCACGGCGACAGACTTTCACATTAGCAGCCGTAGAAGCCGAAACTGTAGGTCAAGATAACACCAGTAAATCTATCTCACACGTTTTAAAACCCTTGTACCATCTTGTTATACACTATCTATACTCCAGTCACCAAACTTTCCTTGAATTTGTTACACTTTCCTTTTATAAATTTCGAGGACGAAATTTTTATAAGGAGGGTAGAATGTAACAATCCTAATTTTCCTATACAACTTTCTTTACAAAATTTTTTCAAAATCCATAAAGGGGTATTTATTGCCTGAACACAAGATATAAGTAATTAATTAACTATTTAATTACAAGAAAGAGCTTGTAGCTCATTGGTAATACCTTGCATTGTTGAACCAAGCCACCAGAGTTCAAATCCCATACCCCACATTATTTTTAATATTTATTTTGTTTTAAATTTTATAGAAGCCCAACAGTCAACACGTGATAACTCCATAATTTCCCACTACACCCACTAAACTAAATGTACCAGTGAGTACATCAGGTGACCCCCCACCTTCCCATGCCTCGACTCGGCCGGACGGCCGAGTCCCCAACATGGGAAAGGTGCCTTTTAGAATTCTCAAACCCCCTGCATACTTTAAATCTGGAGATCGTTTCCAGAGAGCCCATTAACACTTATTTACTTCATTTTTAATACATTTTTCACACATTTTTACATTTTTTAAAAATTAAAACCCTACATCTACCCTAACCCTAGCCTAACCCTATAAATACCACCCCTACTCTCTACCTTCTAACCCCAAAACTCTGAGCCAACTCTCTAAACTTTCCGAGAAACTTGTGTATTTTGAAAACGAGCACGAAGCGAAGCTACGGCGAAATTCCCTGCAAACTTCTGGCGATCATTCTAGGAGCCCTCGACGACGGAACGACGCACCACTGACTCCTTACGAACCATATCCCTCTTATAGTTGTCCAAAACCCGTAAGTCCCATTTTCTATCTCTCTTTTCTATTCTAAAAATATGGATTTACAAAACCTGACGGAATCGGAACAAATCCGATTTCCGATTCGGTTTTTTATAAAACTTCACTTCTCGTTAATACAATTATGCTTAAACTCTCTCATATTGACTGTTAAAAACTAATCAACCTAATTGATCAATTTTCATTTCATAAAATGATGGCTATTTCAATTTATCGTATTTTTCACTTAAATACCAAATTGTTTCAATTATACATTTAACTCCATTAAACTTGCTATACCTTTAAGTAGATCACGAGGTGACGACCTACCTCCTCACACACTCATATGCAATATAACACGATACCCTCGAGAACTTAGAATACGGGAAAACAAATATTTTCATTTAAATACCCTTTACTTAATAAAACCATTTCTAAAAGATTTAGTATTGATACATCTTTACAAATAAATAACCTTTGATCAAATAATAAAAATATCTAGACTCGGCCAATTAAGGACTATCGCACTTATTAGGACAGAAGAAGGTTGTGGGCATTCAGTTGTTTATCTAAACCTGACTTTGTGGTGCCTAGGCTAGACAAGTGAGAAAGGTAATTTTAAAAGGCCCGTCTCACGGTGATTCGTGAGCGGATCTCTCCTTTCTTCACTTGTACTTACCTGGCCACAATTGGCGGTGAAGAGGCGATTTGAGGGATATCTCACAACTTATCGCTTTGGACCAGTTAGGAGCAGTCTAGTTGACTTAGGAGACCCTGAAACATAGAATACGGAAAATCGACATCTTTGCAAATAAATACCATAATTAATAAAACCGTTTTTTTCTTAATGATTAGTATTTATACAAATGTTTGCAAAAAGCCGCTACAACCCATTTGGGGAACCCGTTCGGGATGGCGCGGATTATCGCACATCCTCGGGCTTAGTAGTGCGAGATACTGTAAATCCCCGTTTCCATCTTAATAAAAGTTTCCTATTCTCTAAATTCCAGTGATTTCCTTTCTTTTCCCTCGTATATTTTTGTAGGAGGGTGGTTGCTTGAATTCCAATATTTATATTTTTTACCAAACCCTAAAAGTCAAAACCCAAGATTTAAAATCAAAGCTAAATTAAACAAAAACTAAAATTTTACCAATAAAATCCTAACCCAAAATATTTAAAACCCCCAGCCCAAATCATTTCTTTTCAAACAAATAAATCTAAACTCTCCGGCCCGTTTTCCCCTCCTCAGCCCACTCAAGAGTTAAATAAAAATGGAAATCATTAAATCAAAATCCCGGCCCGTTCAAACCCTCAGCCCACGAATTTTTTTAAAAAAAGGAATTATTTTAAAAACTCAGCACGGCCCACTCCCTTCGGCCCGTGACCCGCGCCGACCCGACCCGACCCGACCCGCTCCACTCCCTCTTCCCCAACGGCTCTCCTTCTTTCCCGCTCACCCCCTTCAATCCGCGACCCGCCTCCTCCGCCGCAGCTCGCGCCCACGCCCTCGCAGTGCCATTGCCCCGTCGCTTCCTATCACACCCTCACCTCTCTCTTCTCTTTCATTTTCGAAATCCCTCGCCTCTCCAACTCCTATCTCCCTTACTCTCCAGAACCCACTTCTCTCTCTCTCACGAAGACCCCCAAAGCCCACTGTCGATGCCCTCGCCGTCCCCGTCCCCGTCGACGACGACGACTGCAACCACTCATTCGTACTCCTTCCTCAGTTCTCTTCCAACATCAAAACCCTTCACCACTTCACTTCATCGACCAAACCCCCTGCACACCCGAGCTCGGCCACCCTGCACCCCACGCCGGCGAGCTCTCTACTGCACTCAAACCCCTCGTCGACACCTCCACTGGAACCCCCGCATCATTATCACCACAGCCAAGCCCCACTACCTACCCTCTCTCTCTAAAACCACACCAAAATCACCCAAACCCAAACAACCCGACACTCACTACAGCCCATCGCCGGAGCGACGCCGTCGACCGTCGTCGACCCCAGTGCACTCGCAGAGGACCACTGAACACCCCTCAGCTTCCAGTGACCGTACAACGGCTCCGGGCAACTCCGACACAAATTCCGTATCTTGAGCCAAGCTCGCGCAAATCGTTTCACGCGTACATCACGCGTTCGTGACGCCACTGCTGCCGTACAACCCCGAGACAATTCCAGGCAAGTGTTTTACTTGCTACATGCTAAGATAATTATGATACAACCTTAAATCATTTAGTTTATAAATTACCGATTCCTGATATATTATGCGACCTATGTGTTCGATGCTAGACCCCAATGAAAATACTTGTTTAATTTGACGGAGACAGATGTTTTCTGTTGGCCTATATGATGACGAATATCGTGTATAAATCTCACTGGAAAATACGATTGTTAGTGACTAAAATTGATACCCCCAAATATGCCGATAAAACTAGAGTTTTTCCGTATCTGAAAATAATTAAAATCACTGTAAATTTTGTACATACTGGAATGATGCGTTCGAGGGCTTAAATCGAATCCGACTCGACGAACTTTAACTCTATGTAAACTTCTAATGATTTCTGTTCTGTAACAGCGATGATATTTAGATCGGAGTGCGACTCTGGAATGCAGTCCAGAGCGACTCTGATTACTGTGTACTGTCCCAAATAGTGTGTCACTTTGTTTTCTGAATTCTTATGTTATGAAACTCTGCAGTGGATTAAAGATGGATCTGTTAGCTAAACAAAACAAGTGGTTTCATTCCGTTTCATTGCCGTTTGCTATTTAAATTGTAAATAAAAGGGCAGAACGTATAGCTGTCCAGAACAGATTCAGAAGTGACACACTGATGTTAAACTGTGTATAACTTTCGACGTACAGACGCGAGTGAGGATTTGTCTATTGTGTTGAATACTCTATCGAAAACCCTAGATTTTATTCAACTGTAGCATCGCTAAATTCTGAACCCAACTGGGTGCAATCCGTGTCGCGAAACGGACGTTCAGTTCTGAAACTGAATTTCCAGCCGCGAGCACTTAAAATGAAACAGCTGTATCTTGAATACTGGAAACCCGATTGAACTGAAACTAATTTTGATGAATTGCTGATTGAATGTTCTATTTATCGTACTTGTATCATTTCGTTTAATTCTAAACAGATGAATTTATGCAATTTTTGTAAGTCAATGACATGCATATGGATTCATAACATACTTAGCTTATTGATGGCATACATACATATATCATACCCCATTTGCCATATACTTAGTATTAGTGCGTGTTAGAGTCAGTGGACATTGCATTATCGTGCGTGATTGATGTTGGTTTAGAAGTGACAAGTACACCAATGGGAAGTGAATATTCGTGACAGTGATTGATACAGTGAACAGTGATAAAACCGTGCCATTGGTATACTTGTACACGACTAAATCAAGATCATATATATAGTGTAAACTTGGGGATAAAGGGGAAATCGAAGTGGAAAGAGAATCGTATTTAGCGGGACCGTGTTTTAGAGGATGATCATTCGAGCAGCGATATATATATTAGGTAGGATCTAGCGATCCGGCTGACAGGGTTATGTCCCGGGCATGTGGGTCGTTGTCTCGGGTATGTACGAGACTCCTGTTAAACATGATGCTCCTTCCACTATGCGATTTCAAACATGACCCAGAGACCGTTAGGGACACAGATCATATTCTGCATCATATAGTGATATAGTGAATACTCGTATTGTTCTTTCATTAGTATTACCTCTTTTACCTGTTTCATCTTATTATAATAATATTGTTATTGTGTCGCTCTGACGACCTGAGTATGCATACTCAGATTCCGTGGAAGGACCAGCACAGGAGACGGATTTACCTTTCGAGTTCACGGAGATATAGTCTAGTGTACTTTCTTTCTTTACTGCTTTCCATAAAAGTGATCGTGAGATTGAACTTGGTTAGTAACTGTTCTTGTTATTTGTAAAATTGTGAACAATGGATTTTAATGTAATAAATTAGTGATGTGATTCCTTTACTACTGTGCTTTATTTACTGATTACCATGTAATGCTAGAAGCCGAAGTGTGACTACGGCGGGATGATTTCTTGACCGTAGGAGCATGGCTGGCCTAGTCATCCCTCGTTTTCCGTATTTTGGGAAGCGGGGCGTGACATGGTTTAGTTGGTATCAGAGCCGTGTTTAGTGTCAAGAGATAACATTAACTATATTGTATTACGTTATTCTCGTTTCACTACTCTTGATTTTTATCCTTGAATCTGATCCTATCCTTTTGAATCTTCCAGAGATATGACGTCCCCGAACGACCCCTCTTCGGACTCCAGCACTCAGGACCGCACGGAAAGAATACTTAGTGCACTGACCTCTCTCGCGGAAGCTCAGGAGAGGAAGACAGATTTACTCGCTGAGGGACTCAGGGCGATTACCGCCGCAGGAGGACCCTCCGCACTCATTACCGCCCCCAAGGGTGCTACTCCACCAGCTTATCATGCTAGGGCTGGTACCGTATCGGACTTCCGACGGTTACATCCAGCTGCATTCACAGGGCTAGCTGAACCCCTTGAGGCTGAGCAATGGCTGGTGAACATGGAGAACTTACTGACAGCTGCCAGGGTTCCAGAGGAAGATAGGGTGGACGTGATAAAAATACAATTGGAAGATGAAGCCCGTACATGGTGGTCGGTGGAAGAAAGCAGGCTAGACGGGCCGATAGAATGGAGCAAGTTTAAGGAGTGCTTCCTTGATCATTATTTTCCTTCCACAGCCAAGGCAGAAATGGAGGAAAGATTTATTCTTTTGAAGCAGAATGGACGCCCAGTGGACGTTTATGCGGCAGAGTTCAACCGTCTGAGCCGTTTTGTTCCATACATGGTCGTCTCAGAGGCCACCAGGGCCAGACGTTTCCTTCAGGGGTTAGATTTCGAGTTGCAGCAGTTGATTGCATCGTTGGATTTGCAGACTTTCGCACAGGTACTCAACGCGGCGAGAGTTCAGGAGCAATTGATTAACAAGTTCAGGAGACCCCCAGTCATTCCAGCACGTACCCACGCGCCTTCTCGAGGAGCCATACCGGTTCACAGGCCAGGAACGACACAAATGAAGCGCCCGTTCGTACCACAGCATCGCCCCAGAGACAGGGCGTAGTTTGCGGCTATTGCGGTAGAGGTGGGCATACCCAGAAAGATTGTCGCCGTGCCAAGAGACAGTGCTTGATTTGCGGATCCAGTCAGCACAAGATTAGCAGTTGCCCTGAGCGAGCAGAGATACAGGGAGGTTCTGGACCGCCACAGCAGAGGCCACAGGAGCAAAGGCAACCCTTTACAGGTCGCGGTCAGGGACGGGCTTTCACTTTGCCCGCCGAGCAGGCAGAGGCGTCAGGAGACGTTGTTACAGGTACTCTACTCGTACATTCCTTGCCAGCTAGAGTACTATTTGATTTGGGAGCATCGCATTGTTTCTTGTCTGAGCATTTCACTGATACACACTCCATACCACATGAACCACTAACCAAGGGATGGGAAATACATACGGGTAATGGCATTATAATATCTAGTCGAGAATGTAGGTTATGCCCGGTTGTAGTGTGTGGCAGGGAATTCTATGCGAATTTCCTTCTGATTGGGACATGCAGTTACGACGCAATTCTCGGGATGGATTGGATGAGCACTTTCCATGCAGTTATCGATTGTCGTGCAAGGAATGTGATCTTCCGCATTCCCAATCACCCGGAGTTTATTTTCGAGGGCGGAAGCGAATCTTTGGAGCCAGCTAAGTACAGAGCAAAGCCTAAGGAGCTGACAGCTATGGAGATTGATAAGAGCCCAGTCCCAGAAATTGTTCGGGACTTTCTGGACGTATTTCCTGAAGATCTACCAGGTCTACCACCTCCTCGAATTTTGGCGTTCTCGATCGATTTGACTCCAGATACAGCCCCAGTATCCAGAGCTCCATACAGAATGGCACCAGTTGAGTTGGCGGAATTGAAGAAGCGGGTTGAAGAACTATTGGAGAAGGGATTTATTCGGCCAAGCGCTTCACCGTGGGGTGCACCAGTTCTGTTAGTAAAGAAGAAGGATGGATCGCTGCGAATATGTATAGATTATCGGGGCTGAACAAGGTCACAATAAAGAACAAGTACCCAATCCCGCGCATTGACGACTTATTCGATCAGCTAAGTGGAGCCAAGGTGCTCTTGAAGTTGGACCTCCGTTCTGGATATCATCAAATCAGAGTAGCAGCCGAGGATGTATGCAAGACGGCTTTCAGGACCCGATACGGACATTACGAGTTCCTTGTGATGCCGTTCGGTGTTTCCAATGCCCCAGCAATATTCATGGACTTGATGAACAGGGTGTTCGCAAAGTACTTGGACACGTTTGTCGTTGTGTTTATCGACGACATACTTGTCTACTCGAAGACCCGGGAAGAGCATGCTGAACATTTGCGCACGGTCCTACAAATTCTTCGGGAAGAGAAGTTGTATGCGAAGCTAAGCAAGTGTGAATTCTGGCTCGACAAGGTTCGGTTTTTTGGACATATTGTTTCGGGCGAAGGTATCTTGGTGGACCCGGCAAAAATAGAATCTGTCAGAGATTGGCCAATGCCGAAGTCAGTGGCCGAGATCAGGAGTTTTCTGGGATTGGCAGGTTATTATCGGAGATTCGTCCAAGATATCTCAAGAATCGCTGAACCATTGACGAGGCTGACACGGAAGGACGTACCGTTCACGTGGATAGAGGAGTGCACTCAGGCATTTGACATACTGAAGCAGAAGTTAACCACGGCGCCTATTCTTACAGTACCAGATGATTCCGGTGGTTTGGTGATACACAATGATGCCTCAGGGAAGGGATTAGGCTGTGTTCTAATGCAGCACGGCCGAGTGGTTGCTTACGCCTCTCGACAACTGAGAAACCACGAGAAGAACTACCCTACGCATGACTTGAAGTTAGCTGCAGTAGTCTTTGCGTTGAAGATTTGGAGGCACTATCTATTGGGTGAGAAAGTGGAGGTGTACACAGATCACAAAAGTTTGAAGTATGTTTTCACTCAGAAAGAACTAAACATGAGGCAGCGCCGATGGTTAGAGTGTAGGGTTCCTAGGCACACTAATGAGGTCTCACAAGTGATCAAACATGCCCAATTCAAAAATTTCATGTGCCTACAAACCCTAATACGGATCGTTAACTAGATTTATAGACGATGCAAGCAAGTAAACGAATTTATTGCTAAAGGAAAGTGACTACAACCTTTGTAGATCCGGTCCTCCACCTCCTAGGCTTCGTGATGATGTCCCTCCGCTGTCCATATCGGATCCCGGACTCTAGCATCGGTTTCATCGGAGAAATGGGCGGGCTAGGTCGTCGACTTCGATGCCGAAGATGATCTACGTCGAGGCATCACAAGATCAAGCTCCCACTTCACCAAGTCATGAAACTTGTGAAGAAAACACCCTATACTACTTGGCAAGAGGTAGAGGATGAAGAAATAGGAAGTGGGTTCACTTTAGAATTGGATTTCTCACTCTTTTTCTCAAGTTGCCATTGATGGAGGCAAGCTTTCTTCATGTTGAAGATGAAGAAGATGAAGAAAGAATATATGATAAGTTATTTTAAAAAAGAAAATAATATGAATACTTATCATATACAAACCATGGTTAGGTGTAGAGAATAGACTATGGTTAGGTGGAATGGTTAGGGTTAAGCATGAGACAAATATGGTGGACTTGTTCAAAGCTTCATGAAGCTTCAACAAGCAAACAAAGAAAGCCACCATATCTTATTTATCTTTCCAAAATGGAAAAATAAATAAATAAATGAATAAGAAAAATGTAAACCCTAATCATTAACTTAACCATGGTTTAATTCTTTACACAAACCCAAGTGAGCATGTATCATCAAACATGATACAAACAAGTGCACAAAAGTATATCACATATACAACTTGTGAACTTCAAGTGAGAAAATCCATTTAAAATGAACTAATATTAGTTAATGTAAAGTAACATATCAAATATATAATTATACATTAAATCATTAAATCAACACTTGATTTAACGATCCGATCATATCGCATATAACCGACTAATATCCAATGTATCGGCTTATCGAATCAATCCTTGATTCGATAACTAGGTTATATCACATACAACCATTCGATACATTCATCACGAGAATAGAATACGGTATCACATACACGCATTATTCTCGGTCCCGCACATATCTCATATGCGCTCCTATTTCGTTTTGCTTGAGCCAGGAAACCTCTGTGTAGGACTCTAAAGACTCGTCAATACGCCGGCAGCAGGTGATGATCATATCAAACTCCCACAAGCCGCAAGCGGTCTGTTAAACGTAACGGCCACCCGGGTATTGAGCGATCAGAAGATCGACGAGCAAGCCCGCTCACACTCCTGTGAATCCAACCAGTAACACTTACCGTACAGTCCGGTCTGTTCGTCTGATATGTTGCATATCTCGCCTAGGGGTGGTAAACGTCAGACCCCAGTAGCTTGATAAGTCATACCGACGTAGGGTCCATAACATTCGTGAAACTACCAATAACTCTTACCAGTATATCACTGCAACCCTGGCCAGGGATTTCCTGTTATGGCCAGTCGTGCATAGCGCAACATCAACCCCCAATACCGGGAGAGACGAATCCCCTCCTATCGCTCATTGCCTCCATGTGAATCGGGACTGTACCCAAAAACCACCTGTTTGCACGACTCAGTAGAACCGTGGTAGGGTGGAAATCAAAGCACAGTGGGAGACACACAAGACTCTATGACGATCTCGGGTCAACAGACTAAGCTGTACCAGTGTTACCAGAGAACTGCCATCTGACGTGAGGTATAATACCATCTGGGAGTTCTCGGCGAGTCCGTTCAGTGTACCCAGTCTCCACTGAGCACCCGCATACCATCTCTGATGTCAAACACCAATGGATATGGGATCATCCATCACCCATCACATGGGTCGAGAAGGTATACGCTAGTCTACTCTGGAATATCGATGCCCCGTCTCGATATTCCCACGACTAGGAACATTGAAGGATGTACTCATAGACTACCCAGGCCCCACTAGTATGATCTACATCATAGTCCTGGAAGTCGAGTACACATCTTAAGGGCTTTATCAACATGTAATCAGAGAGACAGAAAGTATACATGTTAAGATAAAGAGCAACTAGATAGCGTACTATCATGTCGAGCAAGAAAGTCCTACCAATATATGTCCCAGCATCCACTACAATATACATCCAATATACAGTAATGGCCTCTAGGGCATACACTCTAGGGCATACATATAACTAACAATCTCCCACTTGCACTAAGGCCATCTGTAGCAGTAGTTGTAGTATCTAATACTCAACCATCCCTTAAAAGTCTCTCTTTGGGAAAAAGTCTTCGTGAGTGGATCCGCCGTGTTGTCCTCTGAGTCTACTCTTCCAACCTCGATCAACCTGGAGATCATCTATCTCCATGATCAGGTGATGCTGCCTCAGAATGTGTCTGGGTCATTGATGGGACCGGGGTTCCTGGGCCGAAGCCACACCTCTATTGTCATACAATGGTAGGAACCTAGTTCATCTCATGAACCAATATACACCCAAACTGCCTCTTTGGTAGTATCTTTAATAGCGATGTTACCAGCCTTTATCGTCTAGTTTGCCACGGTATCTAGCTTGGAACTCTTCCAACATACCGTCCCTTTACTGAGGGTAAAGACAATGCCTGTGACTGACATTCAGTCGTCCTTATCACCCTGGAACACTTCCAGTGATTCTCCCCAGGATCGATTGATACCATCTCACTACAACTAGTGAGAATCCTAACATCCATTTAGATCTATCTCATAGATCCAAATCCCAGGATTTAGGAGGTATCATCTTTATCCTATATGGAGAATCTATGTGATAAGCGGAGATTGACCGTGCGTAGCATAGGAAACTCTTTTCCTATCAAGAGTATGTCATCCACGTACTCTACGAGGATCATCACCATACTCCATACTACCCTTTTGTATATACAAGGTTCGTCTACCATTTTGATGAAGTCAAACTCTTTGACTACCACATCAAAACAGATGTTCCAACTCCGCGATGCCTGCTTCATCCTGTAAAGCAACTTGCACATGTTTCCGCTGCTCCCATTGTTTACGAAGCCCTCTGGCTGTGTTCTTATTGACGTTCTCTTCTAAATCATTATTTAGAAAAGTAGTCATGGCACCCAATCACCAGATATCGTAGTCATGGTATGTAGCAATGGCAATTAGGGTCTAGATGGACTTAAGCATAGTCCCTAGAAAAGGTTTCATCATTATCCACACTTGGTTGATGACTAAAACCTTTAACAAGTCTAGGTTTGAAAGTCTCAACTTTTCCATCTACACCAAGTAATCTTCTCAAGATATACTTGCTCCTGATGGGGATTTAACCCTTCAGATATAGCAACCAAAGTCCATACTTTGTTGGTGTACATGGATTCCATCTCAGATCGCTAAGCATCCAGCCATTCTTACAGAATCCATACTCTCGATGACCTGCTCGAATCTAGTTGGGTCATCATCTCATGATGCAATTCTCGCTCCCACTGTCATCGAGAAACCGAAATATCTCTCAAGCGGATGAGAAACCTTACCAGATCGGCGGAGAGGCTGAGATTCGTCGGGAACTATTGAATCCTTTGGTTCTGTCAAATCATCAGCTGCAGTTTTGTATAGCTGGAACCTTTCCAGTTCTACAGAACTGACATTGCCTCGATCTTGTCCGGATTTTGCTTTAGACATAGGCCGGACAATCCTAAACCTTAACTTACTTAAGAGATAGGCTCTTCCCATACCATATCTTATATGGAGTGGTGGGCACTGATTTGAATCGAACCCTATTCAATAGGTATGCAACTTCATAAGTGCATAACTCCCAAAAAGGAAATAGGAAACTCAGTAGTACTCATCATAGAGCGCACCATATCATATAGGGTGTGATTGCTCCGCCCCGATATACCATCGTGCTATGGTGTATACGGAGGAGTAATGCTGAGAGAGAATCTCATTCTCCTTTAGAATAATCCAGGAATTCTATGCACAAGTATTCTCCTCCCTGATCACATCAAAGGACATAATGCTTATACCCATATTGGTTCCCTACTTCTAGCTTATATTCTGTGAATATCTCAAAAGCTTCGGGCCTATGTTTCAACAGGAACATATGTCTGAATCTTGAGAGATTTTCAGAGAACGTAATGAAGTACAAAGAACCGGTCCTGGCATGTGTAGACAGGAGACCTTACATACATCATCATGTATCAATCCCAAGAGTTTACTAACTCTTTCCCTGTTTCCAATAAACAGAGCTATGGTCATCTAATCTTTGTGACATGACTGGCAAGTTTCACAAGATGTAAATTCAAACTAATTTAAATATGCATCTAAGATATAACTTCAGCCAGTCGGGTCGCATTGATATGACCTAGTCTACAATGCCTCAAGAAGGAATCGTTCATTTCTGAACTCTTCCTCTTGTGTGTTTTTCTGTATACTGGGAACTGTAGTTTGATTTAGAACATCAATGCTTTTAGATAACGTGCCTGAACCAATCAACTTTTGATATAGGAAATGTTCAAAACATTATCCATCAATACAAAATTTTATCATTTCTTTACTAATAAAGAGACTGATATGATTTTGTATATCAGGTTCGGTATCTAATAGTATTTGTTCAGAATCAATGTATTGGTAATACAGGGTGACAGTGACCAACAGACTTGGCTGCAACACTTGCCCCGTTTTCTGTCTCATGAAACATATCACCCGTTCTTAGTTTTCTACCCTTTTGTAGCCCTATGTAACAGATTACATATCTGGGATCCTGATCCTGTATCAAATACCCAGGATTCAGAGGATACTGAAACAGTTCTTTGTAATGAACACACTCGAAGGAGATGCATCATATGCACTTTCTTCGTTTGGGCGGCATAGGAATTCTGATATTCCCCTATTTCCTGCTCTGTCTTATAACAATTATAAGTTGGAGCGGGACCAACGTTCCCCAGCTCAGTATAACAAGCGGGTTCGGTCAATATCCGTATTATTATCTTGATTAAGGCGTGATATGGTCGCTACCTGGAGAGAGAGAGAAGAAAACACTCTGCGTGCGCTCTTGCAAGATTAGATTGGTTATATATTTTATCTAATCAGGATGGCTCCCACTGGTTTTATCAAATCTTTCTTCAAACCTTAAAAGGAAAGACTAGCCGGGATTAATTACACTCTACAAGTTCGTCAATCTTTCAGCCAGGCCAGTGTCGGTACTTTGAGGGAGGTTCCATGTGCTTTCGCATGGACCTAATTACAGTAAACCTCGTTTTCCCAGAGGCATAACCCCGTCGACACCTTTCTAGTCACCTACTTGATCGGCTAATTGCAAAATGCAAAACTCTCCCAGGAGTAACAATTACTCGCAGTGGGTATCGGGATCCAACTATCACATAGAAGGTATGCAATCTCATTGCAAATTTCAACACTTGAAACTCCCGATAAAGATTTTTACCCCTAGCACTTATGACCTTAACTATGGTCAACAAAGCATAAGTACTAGTCAAGTTCTACCCGTCATTTCGTGATTAATTAGACCCACCCATATGACCCTTAACTAAGGTCAACAAAGTCACGCGACTGTCCTAACTAATCGCATCATATGCGGTGTAGGAAGACATCACTTAGCTACCGTACACTGTGCCTTGACTATGGTCAACAAACACAGCATGAATACTAAGTACTTTACTTCCTAAAATGACGGAGGGTTGCGAATGGTTTTTGTGAAAACCTTTAACGCTTTGAACTTGATCTCGTTGCGGAATCAAATGGTTTTTAAATGGAATGTTTTTGAAGCTTTTCTAGTTTTGCTAAAGGGGTCACTCCCGGTGAAGGGATTGTCGGCCCTTTCCTCGTCGAATGAGGTGCGGGATATATCATATATATCACTGTGCAAAGCAGAAACTATAGAAGCAATCAAAAACAAACCGAGTGTGTAGCATCTGCCAGTTATTGCTAAAGGAGTCACTCCCAGTGAAGGGATCTCGGTCCTTTCCTCATCGAATAAGGTGCAGGATGTTCTATAATAAACACCACGATGCAAAGCAAGAACTGTAGCTATCTGTTTTATTTTGAAATTCGATTCCACAACATCAATTAGGTTTATTTTCTTTCATTAATCTCATTAATGAATGCCCATCATTTAAGTCCACCTAAACATCATAGATAAATATAACGTACGCTTATGCCATCCGCATTCGCCTCGATGTCCCGTCTGCACCGTTAGGTTAGGTAACTAACGCCAGAGCGAGGCAGGGCTAGCGCGGGTGTAAAACATAAGCAACGTCTATATAATATATCATATATATTATATACTATATCTATCTGAACAAATCACATGATCACATCACAGATAACGCAGCAGAAAATATCATATGAAATATTGGATTTGCTAGGACGTCCGTGTTTTTAATACGAGCCAGTATAAAACACGGATTCCACGGTCGTGATGAATAGCCAATCCCATACCCTTAGACCCCTACGAGAGCGGCAAGCAACCCTACCAACTCTAGGGTTAGGAGACCCGGACTCGACTCCTCGAGTTGGTCTCCCACTGGACCCTAGAACCCGGTTACTTGTGCCCTCCTCCTTGGGTCTATCCTAGTGCAGAAAAGTAAATAATATACAAATGGTGACATCATCCGCAACCTGGAAGTGCCCCAATAAAAGAATATTACATACAAGTTTTTACATGAATGAAAATGAAAAACACTCATCTCACATAAAAAAACCCGGCTATTCAAACACGACGATCCAATATAACATATCCAGCAACACATAACATCACATGTCATCAACGTAAGTAAATATGCGCATCCCAATTGTCGTTGACATATAGCAACGAAACCGGCGATATCACATATTACACTTACGGTCACAGAAAAGAAAGTGTAAAACTACAACAGTTGGAATCCGCATCCTCTTTAGACATCGCATGCCTAATCAAATGAAATACTTAGACATCACATGCCTAACAATTATAAACTCCGCATTTTACTCTCAAAATCGAAAACTCTTTTCAATATCAAGTCGGGCAATTCAACAAGATTCCCGACATTTTGATCGAATGCTCGTCGCAAACTTTAGTAGGCGGCCGCACCCCCGACGCCGTCGACGAAGTGCACCAAGGCGGAACACCGCTGCCGCGAGCACCCGAACGGATGCTTTCGACGATGGGGTTCTCCTACAGTCACTTGGTCGGGGCTATGGGGCGAAGCTGTCTATTAATTTTCCCCGGCGAGTATCCGCGTACACTACGTGATTGCGACGGACTTTTGATCACATCAAAATTCCGTGGCAACCGATCAAATGAGACTAAACTGCTATGTTTATAACATTCATTCAGTTATCTCATAACTGCTTGTGAATTTCAATTATTGTATCACATTCCGGATAAGATAGAAAATGTTAAACTTTCCGATCGAACAATCGAACACCCAGGTTTTCCCAAAACAGCTCAACACATGAAATAAGTTCAAAGACATTCACTTCGTGCCTCAGTACCAACGGTCCAGCCGTAGAAGGGTCAAGCCAACGCTTCACATGTGGCACGCCGTACTGCCCCAAACCCAAAGGTTCAAAGGGCAGTTCAAGACGGTCACATAATCGAGTTAAGGTTTGTTGTCTTGTAGAGGGACCATCGCGTTACTTGCATTACTTAGAACGTCATTAAACTACGGAAAAGTCCAACAATTGGAAATTTCCCGGCAGGGGAAAAAATGGGTATTTATATCCGGCCGAACTTTTTAACATATTCTAAAATTATCCGGAAAAACACACAGACAAAATTAGACAATCCGATCGAAACACCGAGTCCCCAATACAACCCAGAAAACTCAACTCTTGAGTTCAGATTAAAAATTCCCAGGAAAACCAACACTGCAAAATAGGAATTACTGTGCAAAATTCATGAAACAAGGAGACCGTACGGCCGCGGAACCGCCGAACGAGCCATGCTCGTGCCGCGGAACCGCGGCGGTTTGATGGAATTAGGCTATCGAATTTCACAGTAACTCTTATAAACTCCTGCTGATTTTTCTGCATATTTTTAATTCTCAAAAATCCCCGAATTCAAAAAATGTATAGAGAGCATTTTTGGGTTAGGGTTTTGGTTCGATCGGACTTCTAACTCCGTCTACGCATCGCCTAAGGCTCTAGCTAGGCTCTGATACCATTGTAGGGTTCCTAAGCACACTAATGAGGTCTCACAAGTGATCAAACATGCCCAATTCAAAAATTTCATGTGCCTACAAACCCTAATACGGATCGTTAACTAGATTTATAGACGATGCAAGCAAGTAAATGAATTTATTGCTAAAGGAAAGTGACTACAACCTTTGTAGATCCGGTCCTCCACCTCCTAGGCTTCGTGATGATGTCCCTCCGCTATCCATATCGGATTCTGGACTCTAGCATCGGTTTCATCGGAGAAATGGGCGGGCTAGGTCGTCGACTTCGATACCGAAGATGATCTACGTCGAGGCATCACAAGATCAAACTCCCACTTCACCAAGTCATGAAACTTGTGAAGAAAACACCCTATACTACTTAGCAAGAGGTAGAGGATGAAGAAATAGGAAGTGGGTTCACTTTAGAATTGGATTTCTCACTCTTTTTCTCAAGTTGCCATTGATGGAGGCAAGCTTTCTTCATGTTGAAGATGAAGAAGATGAAGAAAGAATATATGATAAGTTATTTTAAAAAAGAAAATAATATGAATACTTATCATATACAAACCATGGTTAGGTGTAGAGAATAGACTATGGTTAGGTGGAATGGTTAGGGTTAAGCATGAGACAAATATGGTGTACTTGTTCAAAGCTTCATGAAGCTTCAACAAGTAAACAAAGAAAGCCACCATATCTTATTTATCTTTCCAAAATGGAAAAATAAATAAATGAATGAATAAGAAAAATGTAAACCCTAATCATTAACTTAACCATGGTTTAATTCTTTACACAAACCCAAGTGAGCATGTATCATCAAACATGATACAAACAAGTGCACAAAAGTATATCACATATACAACTTGTGAACTTCAAGTGAGAAAATCCATTTAAAGTGAACTAATATTAGTTAATGTAAAGTAACATATCAAATATATAATTATACATTAAATCATTAAATCAACACTTGATTTAACGATCCGGTCATATCGCATATAACCGACTAATATCCAATGTATCGGCTTATCGAATCAATCCTTGATTCGATAACTAGGTTATATCACATACAACTATTCGATACATTCATCGCGAGAATAGAATACGGTATCATATACACGCATTATTCTCGGTCCCACACATATCTCATATGCGCTCCTATTTCGTTTTGCTTGAGCCAGGAAACCTCTGTATAGGACTCTAAAGACTCGTCAATACGCCGGCAGCAGATGATGATCATATCAAACACCCACAAGCCGCAAACGGTCTGCTAAACGTAACGGCCACCCGGGTATTGAGCGCTCAGAAGATCGACGAGCAAGCCCGCTCACACTCCTGTGAATCCAACCAGTAACACTTACCGTACAGTCCGGTCTGTTCGTCTGATATGTTGCATATCTCGCCTAGGGGTGGTAAACGTCAGACCCCAGTAGCTTGATAAGTCATGCCGACATAGGGTCCATAATATTCATGAAACTACCGATAACTCTTACCAGTATATCACTGCAACCCTGTCCAGGGATTTCCTGTTATGGCCAGTCGTGCATAGCGCAACATCAACCCCCAATACCGGGAGAGGCGAATCCCCTCCTATCGCTCATTGCCTCCATGTGAATCGGGACTGTACCAAAAAACCACCTGTTTGCACGACTCAGTAGAGCCGTGGTAGGGTGGAAATCAAAGCACAGTGGGAGACACACAAGACTCTATAACGATCTCGGGTCAACAGACTAAGCTGTACCAGTGTTACCAGAGAACTGCCATCTGACGTGAGGTATAATACCATCTGGGAGTTCTCGGCGAGTCCATTCAGTGTACCCAGTCTCCACTGAGCACCCGCATACCATCTCTGATGTCAAACACCAATGGATATGGGATCATCCATCACCCATCACATGGGTCGAGAAGATATACGCTAGTCTACTCTGGAATATCGATGCCCCGTCTCGATATTCCCACGACTAGGAACATTGAAGGATGTACTCATGGACTACCCAGGCCCCACTAGTATGATCTACATCATAGTCCTGGAAGTCGAGTACACATCCTAAGGGCTTTATCAACATGTAATCAGAGAGACAGAAAGTATACATGTTAAGATAAAGAGCAACCAGATAGCGTACTATCATGTCGAGCAAGAAAGTCCTACCAATATATGTCTCAGCATCCACTACAATATATATCCAATATACAGTAATGGCCTCTAGGGCATACATATAACTAACATAGAGTTGATGGCAGATTATGACTTGGACCTTCAGTATCACCCGTGGAAGGTGAATGTTGTACCAGATGTGCTCAGTCGCAAGCCAGCGGTCATGATGTTGACCGATCAGAGGAGCATTATTGAGGACTTTCAGAGACTCGAACTTGAAGTCGTTACGCCGAACGCACTCAGTCAACTTTGGCAACTACAGATGCAATCTTTTCTGGTGGATCGCATCAAGATTGCACGAGCGGATGATCCCCGATTGCAAAAGTTCAGAGAGCATGTGGAAGCCGGACTGAGAACGGACTTGATTATACATGAAGATGGCTCTCTGAGATTTGGTAGCAGACACTGCGTACCCAAGGGAGATGTTCGAGAAGAAGTATTGGCTGAAGCACACAGTTCAGCTTATTCTGTGCATCCAGAAGGTACAAAAATGTATCAGGACCTAAAGCAGCATTTTTGGTGGAACGGAATGAAGCGGGAAATTGCGAGGTTCGTATCCAGGTGTTTGGTTTGTCAGCAGGTGAAGGCGGAGCATCAGAGGACAGCAGGATTGTTACAACCACTGCCGATACCTGAATGGAAGTGGGAGCACATTACCATGGATTTTGTGACGGCCTTACCACGGAGCCCTAGGGGCAATAACGCCATTTGGGTTATCGTCGATCGCCTCACGAAAGCTGCACACTTCCTACCTTTCCGAGTGGGACAGTCGACAGAATCACTGGCAGAAAGATATATGCAAGAGATTGTACGACTTCACGGTGTTCCAGTCAGCATTGTGTCAGACCGGGACACCAGATTCTTGTCACACTTTTGGAAGAGCTTACAGGAGAGTTTGGGAACCCGCCTTAAATTCAGCACAGCCTATCACCCACAGACGGATGGACAATCTGAGCGTACGATTCAGACGCTCGAGGATATGTTGAGAGCCTGTATGTTGGACTTTCAGGGTTCCTGGGAGGACCATCTGCATCTAGTCGAGTTCTCTTATAACAATAGTTATCAGGCTAGTATTCAGATGGCTCCTTTTGAAGCACTATACGGGCGGAAGTGTCGATCCCCAGTATGTTGGGATGATGTGGGAGAACGAAAATTACCGGGCCCCGAACTCATTGTTCAGACTGTCGACAAGGTCCAAATGATCAGGCAGCGTATTAAGACGGCTCAGGATCGACAGAAGAGTTGGGCGGATACCAGCAGAAGGGCACTAGAATTCGAAGTCGGAGATCACGTGTTCTTGAAGATTTCCCCTACTCGTGGAGTTATCAGGTTCGGAGGTCGGGGAAAGCTTAGTCCCCGTTTTATCGGACCTTTTGAGGTGCTAGAGCGAGTAGGAGAGGTGGCCTATCGACTTGCCTTGCCTCCATCGCTAGCTGGTGTGCACAATACCTTCCACGTGTCACAGTTGCGGCGTTATGTTCGGGATGAGAGTCATGTCCTGGACCATTCGGAGCTAGTTTTGGGTACCGATCTGTCATACGAGGAACAGCCCACTACCATCCTCGACCGCAGAGAGAAAGTGCTGAAGAATAAGATCATTCCTTTAGTCCGAGTGTCTTGGGGCGGTCGTTCCCCAGGAGAATCCACCTGGGAGTCCGTGATCGTTATCCACATCTCTTTGTTTAGTACATTATTTCCTTGTATTCTTGTTAAATTTTGAGGACGAAATTTTTGTAAGGGGGGTATGATATAAATCCCCGTTTCCATCTTAATAAAAGTTTCCTATTCTCTAAATTCCAGCGATTTCCTTTCTTTTCCCTCGTATATTTTTGTAGGAGGGAGGTTGCTTGAATTCCAATATTTATATTTTTTTCCCAAACCCTAAAAGTCAAAACCCAAGATTTAAAACCAAAGCTAAATTAAACAAAAACCAAAATTTTACCAATAAAATCCTAACCCAAAATATTTAAAACCCTCAGCCCAAATCATTTCTTTTCAAACAAATAAATCTAAACTCTCCGGCCCGTTTTCCCCTCCTTAGCCCACTCAAGAGTTAAATAAAAATGGAAATCATTAAATCAAAATCCCGGCCCGTTCAAACCCTCAGCCCACGATTTTTTTTAAAAAAAGGAATTATTTTAAAAACTCAGCCCGGCCCACTCCCTTCGGCCCGTGACCCCCGCCGACCCGACCCGACCCGCTCCACTCCCTCTTCCCCAACGGCTCTCCTTCTTTCCTGCTCACCCCCTTCAATCTGCGACCCGCCTCTTCCGCCGCAGCTCGCGCCCACGCCCTCGCAGTGCCGTTGCCCCGTCGCTTCCTATCACACCCTCACCTCTCTCTTCTCTTTCATTTTCGAAATCCCTCGCCTCTCCAACTCCTATCTCCCTCACTCTCCAGAACCCACTTCTCTCTCTCTCTCGAAGACCCCCAAAGCCCACTGTCGATGCCCTCGCCGTCGCCGTCGACGACGACGACTGCAACCACTCATTCATACTCCTTCCTCGGTTCTCCTCCAACATCAAAACCCTTCACCACTTCACTTCATCGACCAAACCCCCTGCACACCGGAGCTCGGCCACCCTGCACCCCACGCCGGCAAGCTCTCCACTGCACTCAAACCCCTCGTCGACACCTCCACTGGAACCCCCGCATCATTATCACCACAGCCAAGCCCCACTACCTACCCTCTCTCTCTCTAAAACCACACCAAAATCACCCAAACCCAAACAACCCGACACTCACTACAGCGCATCGCCGGAGCGACGCCGTCGACCGTCGTCGACCCCAGTGCACTCGCAGAGGACCACTGAACACCCCTCAGCTTCCAGTGACCGTACAACGGCTCCGGGCAACTCCGACACAAATTCCGTATCTTGAGCCAAGCTCGTGCAAATCGTTTCACGACGTACATCGCGCGTTCGTGACGCCACTACTGCCGTGCAACCCCGAGACAATTCCAGGCAAGTGTTTTACTTGCTACATGCTAAGTTAATTGTGATACAACCTTAAATCATTTAGTTTATAAATTACCGATTCCCGATATATTATGCGACCTATGTGTTCGATGCTAGACCCCAATGAAAATACTTGTTTAATTTGACGGAGACAGATGTTTTCTGTTGGCCTATATGATGACGAATATCTTGTATAAATCTCATTGGAAAATACGATTGTTATTGACTAAAATTGATACCCCCAAATATGCCGATAAAACTAGAATTTTTCCGTATCTGAAAATGATTAAAATCACTGTAAATTATGTACATACTGGAATGATGCATTCGAGGGCTTAAATCGAAGCCAATTTGACGAACTTTAACTCTATGTAAACTTCTAATGATTTCTGTTCTGTAACTGCGATGATATTTAGATCGGAGTGCGACTCTGGACTGCAGTCCAGAGCGACTCTGATTACTGTGTACTGTCCCAAAATGTGTGTCACTTTGTTTCCTGAATTCGTATGTTATGGAACTCTATAGTGGATTAAATATGGATCTGTTAGCTAAACAAAACAAGTGGTTTCATTCCGTTTCATTGCCGTTTGCTATTTAAATTGTAAATAAAAGGGCAGAACGTATAGCTGCCCAGAACAGATTCAGAAGTGACACACTGATGTTAAACTGTGTATAACTTTCGACGTACAGATGCGATTGAGGATTCGTCTATTGCGTTGAATACTCTATCGAAAACCCTAGATTTTATTCAACTGTAGCATCACTAAATTCTAAACCCAACTGGGTGCAATCTGTGTCGCGAAACGGACGTTCAGTTCTGAAACTGAATTTCCAGCCGCGAGCACTTAAAATGAAACAGCTGTATCTTGAATACTGGAAACCCGATTGAACTGAAACTAATTTTGATGAATTGCTGATTGAATGTTCTATTTATCGTACTTGTATCATTTCGTTGAATTCTAAACAGATGAATTTATGCAATTTTTGTAAGTCAATGACATGCATATGGATTCATAACATACTTAGCTTATTGATGGCATATATACATATATCATACCCCATTTGCCATATACTTAGTGTTAGTGCGTGTTAGAGTCAGTGGACATTGCATTATCGTGCGTGATTGATGTTGGTTTAGAAGTGACAAGTACACCAATGGGAAGTGAATATTCGTGACAGTGATTGATACAGTGAACAGTGATAAAACCGTGCCATTGGTATACTTGTACACGACTAAATCAAGATCATATATATAGTGTAAACTTGGGGATAAAGGGGAAATCGAAGTGGAAAGAGAATCGTATTTAGCGGGACCGTGTTTTAGAGGATGATCATTCGAGCAGCGATATATATATTAGGTAGGATCTAGCGATCCGGCTGACAGGGTTATGTCCCGGGCATGTGGGTCGTTGTCTCGGGTATGTACGAGACTCCTGTTAAACATGATGCTCCTTCCACTATGCGATTTCAAACATGACCCAGAGACCGTTAGGGACACAGATCATATTCTGCATCATATAGTGATATAGTGAATACTCGTATTGTTCTTTCATTAGTATTACCTCTTTTACCTGTTTCATCTTATTATAATAATATTGTTATTGTGTCGCTCTGACGACCTGAGTATGCATGCTCAGATTCCGTGGAAGGACCAGCACAGGAGAGGGATCTACCTTTCGAGTTCACGAAGATATAGTCTGGTGTACTTTCTTTCTTTACTGCTTTCCATAAAAGTGATCGTGATATTGAACTTGGTTAGTAACTGTTCTTGTTATTTGTAAAATTGTGAACAATGGATTTTAATGTAATAAATTAGTGATGTGATTTCTTTACTACTGTGCTTTATTTACTGATTACCATGTAATACTAGAAGCCGAAGTGTGACTACGGCGGGAAGATTCCTTGACCGTAGGAGTATGGCTGTCCTAGTCATCTCTCGTTTTCCGCATTTTGGGAAGTGGGGCGTGACAGATGCAGACCTCCGCAAGGAGTATTCGGTCTCGAAAGATTTAAAATACGACATCTTAAGAAAAACGAGATTTCTAGAATATAATATATATATTAAAATTATTTTCAGATAAATATATGTATATGTAACATTAAAATATTATTTTGAATTATTATAAATATTCCAACTCTTTTCAAAAATGTCATAAGAATAATTTTACACTAAAATACCATGAATTCCATACAAAACCAATATTACCAATAAATACCATTTATTATGAAAATTAGGATATTTCCACTAGAAATATCACAATATAAAATGTACATTCATTACAACTCTAAAGACGATTAATAAATACTTGGGGTGTATTTTGAAAAGTATATAAAAAGTATTTTTATATAAAAACCCCTCAAGTTCTATAAATTACACTAAGGACCCTAGTAAACATTGGTTTAAGCGTGACCAATCTCTTGAGCCTCACGAAGCCGGAGAAGTGGGTGCTTGTCTATCTAAGGTAGACAACTTAACCACGGTGTTATCAATACGGTAATCGTCTTTGAAAAAGATACAAATCCTGCCGCCCATGTGCAGCGGTCACCGATAAGATCAAAATAATCAGGACTTCAATTCACTTTTCTAATTGTCTGACTCAGGTTTGAGTCTCATTATAATCTGACTTGAATATAATTCAAGTACAATTTACAATTTACAATCTACAATATTACAATCCAACATGAATCCATGAATCTATGAATCCAACTATCAACCTATACAACTTGACCGAACCGAACCATGGATATACATTCCATTTACATGATCTCCAGTTTACATCCATTTACATGATTCTACGGTTACATCCGTTACAGATATCATGGTTTCGGTCAGTCATCCAATTATACAATCTATACAGTTTACAATACAATACAATCAAAACACTACGGGGTTTAAGGGGTAGACTGGTACGGAAGGTGTTAAAAGCGGCACGAGACTGCAAGATTTAAGACACCTAACATGAATCCAATTTCCGTTGCTCCGGGCCTTCTAACGGAGCCTTGTACTCTATATTCCGTTTGCCCTGGTCTCTAGCATACTGAGACCCCTCTCATATACACTGGCATCCTTCTGTACCAAGCTACAAACAACAGCGTTAACACAATATTATAACAATATAATACAACTTTAAAAGCTACCTTCTCATTCTGTCTATTCTATTCTTCCTTATCTTTGGGACTTACCGAGCGATCTGTTCGCTGACGATATTCTCTTTCTTTCTTCTTTAAATGTCGTCAGGTGATCTGGACACGTCAGAGATCGAGCCTACTACTGAAAACTTGGATCAGTTTGCTGAAGACCCAGAGCTTTAGTTTCATTGTACACATTTCCTTTCAGTACTTTACATTCCTGTTATGCCATTGTTTAGGCATCGCTTTTATTTCAGTTGTATTTACTTTTCATGCATTGTACAAAAGAATGTTAATAAATAAAGTTGCTGTTCAGTTTATATCTCTTGTCTCTTGTGCTTAATTTTATATTACTTAGATACACTTAGCGTATTTACTTCACAGTAAATATGTAGCGGCCTCGTCGCGTCCTCTTCGCCGTATACCGGGAAGCGGGGCGTGACAGATAAGGTTTGTGTCCTTCCGGTTCCAACCTGTTAAATGGATAAGGTTTGTTAAATGGATAAGGTTTGTGTCCCTCAAGTCCCAACATCTATCTTTTATTTATATAAGTTATGGGTTATATTAGTAGTTGATGGAGGTTGTGATCTCCCTCAGATGTTATCCTCCGTCAATATGGTGCGAGCGGTTTTGTACGGCTGATATTTACTTTGAGGATTAAGTGCGTGTATCTCAATGGGTTGGTATTGACGCCGAGTTATCTGTGAAGGAAAGTCCTGAGGTGGGTGACCACCGTAAGACCTTCCGACGATCAAGTTAGTACCGTGGAATAAGAGCAGAATAGCGGCGCATTGGAATTCATTCGAGTTACTTGAGTCGTATGAAAGAGGGGTTTATATAGTGGTCACGTGGAGCTAGCCGGCGCGAGATTCTCGTCGTCAGTTACGCCCCCTGATTGATGTGAAAAAGTGTTTGTCGTAGATAAAGTTAACCGCAATCAATAACGGTGTTGCGAGTTGCTAACCGAGATGAGTACGGGTCGTCATCAGGGATGCATGGAACTTTTAATCTTGCTTTAGATGAAATGATTGAAATAAAGGGGAATTGGTTGTAAATCTACGATATACGGATGTAAAATCTATAAAGAAGAGGCTTGTAGGGTTCATAGAATTTAGTAGTAATGGATGATTAATTAAAGATGACTCCTTTTATTTTTTAATATATTTAAAATTAGATCGATAGTGATGAATATGGATTAGGGTTCTTTTGGAAGCAACTAGGATTTCCCCACTCTTAACCCTTATCCTTGCATTGATCTCTATTCATGTTTAGCTTTACCAAAACAATTGTTAATCTAATCTCAAATCGCGGTCGAGATATCAATAAATTGGTAGCGCGCCCGATAAGGATGTTAACAATTACTTTGCTAAAGTTTATAAACTTTATAAGATGTAAAAAAAGTTATAATATTTTTTTATTCATTGATCTACCCTAATCCTACGAACCCTATCAAGCTAGGAATTACTCACGCATGGTTGAGATAGAGAAGATAGAGAAGAAGATCATAATGTAAATGCAGAATATAAATGCGAAATAATTAAACTAATGATCTACCTTTATTAATCAACGTTACAAGTACAAATCCTTCGAATTTATATTACAAGAGGAAGACGTTGCTCTCGATCTCTGCCTCGTAGGAAGTATTTGCTCCGTTGATATTTACGTCGCTCTATCACGTCGAATCGTTGACCTGTTGTGGATCTCTTGTTTTTTTACAGTGATTTGCTTCGTGTTAAAGGTGATAGTTCTCTAAATTTAGCCCTCGGTCCTTTATATAGCCCTCAAATAAAAAACCCTAAATCTCATAGGTTTATATATGCCATCAAGATCCAATTTCCAAAATCACAGATCCTACGGCCATTAATTGGCCGCGGATCCGCCGCATATATGGGCTATTAGTCGCGGCTGGACGGCGGTTTGGGGGAGTTAGGATTCCAAATTTCTGGGGCTTCTATATGTTGACACGTGGAGATTTTTTCTATGCCTGAATTCTTCAAATATTTACTGAGTCTCTGCCAGTATTGATTCTACGATTTTAGCAGATTTTTTATCCTGACATCTTGAATATATTGATCTCTTGACCTGAGCTAAATCTGCACAATATCTCCATGAATAATATTAGTAATATTTGTTATATTTAGAGATATAATCTTAATCATTTTATATGGTAATAAATCTTTAAGAAATTTGATTAAGAATATTTGATATGATATGCATATTTTTACTTACCAAAATATCATATAAATATTATATGCATATATTTTCCTTCATAATGTTAATTATAATATATAAACATATGGTAAAAAGTAAATCTGTAGATAAACCCACATATGTTCTATATTTATAATAAACACCTCTAAATATTTATGAAAAGTAAAAAAAATGTTATATCAAAAGTGCAATATTTTTGACTGAACAAATACCCTCAAACTTAACTTTGATCCTCCTGAGCAAACTATTTATTCAAGAAAGGAAGAAGAAAAAGAAAAAGAAAAACCTAGCACACTTTCGTAAACAATCACGATTGCACTGAGCATATACAACAAGCCGTTAAACCTCTAAATGTCCCTAGTAGGAGGAGTGTTGTCTCCTGAGGGTTTTCAGCGGATTACATCTACAAAATCCCATAATAAAAGGAAGACGATGAAAGTTACATACAAAGATAAGAATTTATAAAAGAAAGAACTTGAAAATAAGAGTTTCCAACTACAACAACTTTTTAGTTGCCATGAGCTCTATCTTAATGGTCATGAAAAGATATTAGAAATCACATCATCTCTCAATAAAACATCGCCTTTAGGCTTCCTCCCTACCTTTCTTCCAAATATCGATTATATACCCCTACGTGTGTGTAAAAGATATCCCAACACTTAGAGAATTCAATTCAAGATATCATACTCTTGTCCATCTTGATTAGTACTTTTTAGTTGGTGAATATTTTAGATGGAATTGCTCACACATTCTTCATTCGACCGTTAATATTTCTTGAGGTACTAACCAACCGATTACTAAATGTACTTACTCATTTAGGCATAATTAGCAATTTCTTTGTCTTATAATATTTAAAGCTTAGCAGTGGCTCCCAAACCGGTTGGTCTAAAGCACTAGGTGATAAAGCACCCTCGCTATATTTTTTTTATGCTACCTTAAAAAATTACAAAAGCAGTGTTCATTTTTCTTCACCGTTTTATTATTTTTTTATTTATATTTATATTTTTCTTCATACCAAGGCTTTTAGATAAGAGCATTTCAAGTTGGGGGGCCTAGAGAGGGTACCCACCCCCGAGGAGGTGACCAGGGGGTGAGGCAGACCCGAAACTGCCCAGGGTGGGGCAGTTTCGGGTCCCCACCGCCAAGACCACCTTGTGTTGGTCTTGGGGAGTGGGCCCAGCCATTCGGTCCTTCCCCAGGGGTCCTCCGGGGTGTCCATGCACCACCCCGCGGCTTCTCAGTTCAAACCGTGAGCCTGCGGGGTGTGCAAACATCTCAAACATTCAGTTTTCGGAACTGTTTTTGTCGGCAGTTTTTGCACGACAAAAACGGCAGATTTCTAATATCGCAAAGAGTTAACTAAGGCTTATGGAGTAGCTCTGATACCATGTTGGGTTATGCAAGCGCCCCTGCCATCAAACCGTGGCCATTGCAGAACAAAAAATTTCAAAAATCGGCGCTAGAACAACCCGATAACCCGGATCTACCCATAAGCCCTAGATAACAAAACATGCAAAGGAGTTAGAATGGATATACCGAATAGATCCGTGTCCTTCGGTCTTCAACCATCATCCCAAGCAACTAGGGGCTTCCTTGATCAAGCTTGATCTCCGGTGTCCATCCATCGAAGATGATCCACCCGAGAGTCTATGCAACGAGCTCCAACCTCATATCAGAGGCAACTATGGCACCTAGATCGCTACTCTAGATACTGTAGATGAAGTAGAGTGTCACGACCCGAAATGGCACGTGACTGGTACTTGAATCATATGAAGTCTATAGGACCCCATCTAATTCAAGTAAGCCAAGAAATCTCAGAAATCTAAACCATTTTAAGAAAGAAGTGAAGAAAACATGTTTTAAAGCAGGTGGTTTTAATAACATAAGCCGAAGTGTGCATTTTTAAAATCTCAAGTCTTTTCTGAAAATTTCGGCAGAGTTTCCTTTGTAAATACTGGCCCCAAAAGGGGTACAACATGAATAATATGAATAAAGGCATCCCAAGCGGGAGCTAGCTCTTCGTCAATTGACGGTCACAACCACGAAAGCAATATAATATACAACACCGAACGGCGAGGATCAAAACTCAAAATGAAACTCAAAATCATCAAGAAAACCATAATAATACAACGCGCGACTCTAAGGTCGAAAGAATATACAACTGGTTTTCTAAGTCTGAAATAAATATACAAGTCTGGTTGATGGAGTTTATTAGATACAACTGAAATAAATACATGTATAATGGTGGTCACGATACAAGTGAGTCCACCTACCAAAGCAATCACCCAGAATGAAGCAGTGTGCCAGAAAGCCGCAATGAAACCTGTACGGCAAAACCTGCAAGAAACTGTGGTATAACAGGGGTGAGTTGCCAACTCGTGAGTAGAAAACATCACCGAGCAGAAATCGTATGTATGACTCAATCCTAGATCAATACGATCAGTAATATATAACCTCAAAATGATAAAGCCTGAAGCATGATAAGGTGGCAAGGGTAAACATCTATACATAAGTGTAATACCATGTGCTCGTGTCAGTGCCTCAGATAGCAACATATCATAAATATGAGGTATGAATGCAATATAATGAAAATAGAATGCATCATGAATGTGACAACTGTTTTCTTTATTTAGTGAGATTTCTGTATATTTATAAATCGAGGTATCATCAATGAAATCAACATAAAATCAGTGTCAAATATTGACACAAAACATGAATCCCAAAATCTCAATATCTCAATATCTCAGGCTCCGGCAATCCGGACTGGCCTGTAACCTCGAATCTCAATATCTAGGGCTCCGGCTATCCGGACTGGCCCATATCATCAAATCTTAAAAGCTCAGGCTCCGGCTATCCGGACTAGCCTGAACTCCGATCGGTATTCTCCGGATATCCGTCGAGTCGTAAATAAAATCACCGATCAGTAGTGCTCCCCTGTCACAGGCTCAATGCCATCATCTGCGACCTTTTCGCCCCGGGGTACCGCCCCGGGTCCACCATGCACCCACAGACGGTTCCTCCTCCTCCTCGAATCGGGTGTATGATATCGCTCAAGAGCCGAGAAAATTCATGGTGGACATATCTCACATCATATCATGAGAAAACCGCAACTTTTATTTTAAAATCATAATCAGTTTATAAAATCCTAACGGTTTCTCCAAATCCAGAAATCTTATGGAAATCCGAAATCCAAATCTCAAGTATAAATAAACAACGAATTTCATAATATTGGGCTCCGGCAATCCGGACTGGCCCATAATGTCATGGCAAATGAATATATAAATATGCATGAAAATCACAGTAATAAATGAAGTGTCTAAGCTATCATATAAAAGCAAGCTTACTTGTACCATGTCGAAACTATTGTTCCCTGATAAAATATCAGGAAATACCCCAATGGGGTATCACGTGCTCACACGTGACCAAGGATCACGTGCTGATACGTGATAGGTTCCTGTGATCTCTGCTTTATAGAATTAAATTCTAGTCAAACAAAAATATAACAAAACAGCAAGGAAAAATCTCAATGAGACGTCACGTGCTCACATGTGACCAAGAGTCACGTGCTGACACGCGATGATTCCTCAGCTCCTTGAAAACAGAATTAAATTCTGGTCACGTGTCAACACGTGATGGGCTCCTAAGCTCTTTAATCTATAGAATTAAATTCTATTTAATAATCAAATAAATGGATCACGTGCCAACACATGATAGAATTTTAAAAGCCTTCTGAATTAATAGAATTAAATTCTAACTAAGGGAAATCGACGAATGGGGTTACTCACTTCTGAATTAATAGAACCAAAGACCCTAACTGGGAAAATATTTCTTTAAATCTTTCCAAACAAAAAAGATGGTGCTCTGTAAAACAGAGCACCGTTGGATTAAAAATCCAATGGTGATTAAAAATCACCAATTTATGGAAAGATTTCCCTGAAATTCACTAAGAATAACAAACAGAATATCTTCTGGATTAAAAATCCAATAGTGAATAAAATTCACTGAGTGATCTAAAAGTTCATGTTAATTACAAAAACAACCAAAATCTTTCAATGAAAGATTCACTAAACAAATGGATTCTTTTCTTTCTCCTATAAATAGGAGCCAAGAAGAGAAGAGAAGGGATGATTTTTGGATCTTTGGAATTTTGATTATCTGGAGAAAAACAACAACAGAGAGAAAAAAGAGAGGAGAATTTAATTCTCAAGAGAGAAAAGAAGTTCTTTTCAGAGAAAAGAAACCCTAAGTGAGAAGGGGGAAAGAGATCTAAGCTCTATAAAATAAAAGAGAATTTAATTATCAAATTTAAGAGTTTAGCTCTTCTGATTAAGAACTTAGTTCTTCCTTTGGTTGAAGATCTGCAGAAGCAGATCTTCCCACAAGTTGAGAATTTAATTCTCATCGGGAAGATTCTGCCATGCAGATCCAAAACTTAGAGGGAGAATTGAGTTTAAGGAATTTAATTCCCCCAAATACATAGGAATTTAATTTCTCCAAATAAAACTGGGGTTTAACCCTATTTGAGAATTTAATTCTCTCAAACTCATAGGAATTTAATTCCTCTAAAATAGAACTAGGGTTTAACCCTATATGAGAATTTAATTCTCCCAAACTCATAGGAATTTAATTCCTTTAAATGAAATCAGGGTTTAACTCTACATAAGAATTTAATTCTTCCACATACATAGGAAATTAATTCCTCTAAAACAGAATTAGGGTTTAACCCTACAGAGAATTTAATTCTTAAAACAAAGAGACTTGAAAGCTTTCCATGCACGTAAAGAACTTGGTCACGTGGTAACACGTGACCCCCATTCTCAATGAGCAGAAAATGAAGAACAAAACTAGGTTACGTGCTCCCACGTGACCTCTAAAACAGATCCCTTAAATGAGAAAGAAACTTGGAGGCAATGCCTCACGTGTTCACACGTGACCCTCAAAATAAAGGGAACAAAGCCAAAGTCAGAATGGACTTTGGGCGCCCTCACGTGTCCCCACGTGACCCCCTAATAAACACTTTAATAATCAATACATGGATACCCATCACGTGCCAACACGTGATGGCCAGAAGATCAAAAGTGTTTAACACTTATTGGCAGATTCTGAGAGTCAAATTAAGGAGGTTTGGCCCCACCTTTGGTGCCCTCACGTGCCCCCACCTGACCCCTTCCTTTCTAGTGTTTAACACTATTTTGAGCATTTTGTCTACAGTATTTAACACTATTTTAAATGTATCACGTGAGAACACATGACCACCAGATGTCTTCTAGTGTTTAACACTATTTTGAGCATTTTGTTTCCAGTGTTTAACACTATTTTAAATGCATCATGTAAGGACACGTGACCACTAGATGTCCTCTAGTGTTTAACACTATTTTCAAACCAGCTTAGCCCAAATTGGCTAAGTTTTCCAGAGGCAAATCTCTCCTTCAAATGAGCCTTAAAATCCAAAGCTGTAATGTTTAGTGCTCAGCCAAAAAACAAAGTGTTATCAGAGCCCTCAAGCCCTTGTTTAGCATTGCTAAATAAGAAGGGGCTGAACCCAGACAAATGTTCAATAGTCCAACAAAGGGCCAACATTTCAAACTTAATTGGACTTAGCCCAAATTGGCCATAAGTCCTCAATTCAGATTTAACTGAGCCAATGTGCTCATAATCTAATTAATTGATCTTAGTTCCAAATTGGACTATAGATATCCCAATCAACTTTGGTTCAAGGGTACATCTCTTCACTCCTTTGATATTTGTCGTTGTAATCCATCAACATCTTCAGAGAGGTGACGGGTCCCGACAACCACACATTTCACAGACTATGACGTCTTTAAACTGGACTGTGGAGTCCTTAAACTCATGGACTATGATGTCCTTAACCTTGGACCGAGATGTCCTTAAACTAACATTGGACCGAGATGTCCTTAAACTAACATTGGACCGTAATGTCCTTAAACTAATTTTGGACCGCAAAGTCCCTAAACTAAGCAATAGAGCCCAAATGCTCTTTTGTCAGATCTAAATGATCCTGCTAAGTAGATCTTAGTTTGAAATTAGACTAACGTATCCTTAACATACGTTTAAGTTGATCTTAGTCACAAATGAGACTAACGTATCCTTAAACCCAACCCCCAAATCCAAATCTAAGAAAATACGGATTTGGACTAGTCTACGCCCTACGGGCGACGACATAAATTAGTCTCCGTATACAATCCACGGGCAACCAAAAACAAAACAAACACACACGACATGAAGTGACCATCTGGAGAAGGAGAAAGTCGTTACCGTGATGCGGTAGCGTAATTAACTGCAGGGGCTTGCGTCTGCAGGGAAGAGCGTCCCCACAATCAAAAACCCCTCAAATGAGGGGGAATTTGAAGAAATCTGCTACATCGGCCGCATCCGTTTAAACCTTTGATACACGGTGCCATAAATCAACTTGGCATCTTCGGAGAGGTGGACGGATAGCACCAATTAGCATCTGCCCCGAAATTCAGGCGAGACGGACCTGCGCGGTCGCGGCCTAGCGTCTTTCGGCGGGGAACAGATTCTGGCACGCCCGGTGGGACCTTTTCCTCTTTCCACTCCACACTTCGTGTGTCGTGTTCACAAACGAATCGCGGTTTGATATGGTTGCCCTTGGGTTCGAGGTACTAAGATTTGGTGGCTTGCTCCGTGCAAAAAACAGAAGATCAATGGCTTCAATCTGCACTAACTGCAACTGCAACTCTAGTTCCGTCCCGTCCGGAGGAGTGACTTACGGGCCCCAAGCAGCCTCCATCTTCGCTATGCCGGTGGAACAGGTCACTCAGGCCACCACTGGATTGTTCTTCAGGACCATGCTCCCGCCAACGAGCTTTAACACTCCTGTACCATCACAAGAAGCTTAGAAGAAGTCGGTCTTTGATCGGCTTACAACTACTGCGGCCCCTCTCAACGGGTCGTCCAGCTCCAATGCCTCAGTCTTTGACAGACTGGGCCAAAGCTCAGTTGGGCGCATGAAGAAGCCCGCGATACCGGAAAGGGTTATCCCAAAAAGGATAGCCATCCCTGCTCCCGAAGTCGTCAAGGCAGCTTCTCCTGCCAAAGGGTCGGTCTTCACAAGACTGACTACTTCAGCTCATGTTCTAAGCGAAATCGCCAAGGTTGCTCTCCCTACTCGGAAGTCTGCCTTCGATAGGTTGGACATTACTTCTCGGCGAACGTCAGTCTTCAAAAGGCTGACACCGGCGACAACCCTCCGCCAAGACAGGGGGCATGACGAAGCCATCCCCATAGCTGAACCAACTCCATCCGCACGACATGCTCTCCGTCATCACTGGCGCCAAGTAAGGAAGCCTGGGGGTAGCTCCCCTTCTGGACTAACTCCACCAGCTCTCATGGTGGAAATCAATGCTGCTGTTCCAACTAGGAACAGCTTTGAACCGCTTATGAGGGTTCGTAAGAACTCTCCGACTGCTGTGCTGAAGAGATCTCCTCCACCTATGGAGATTACTATAGAAAAGAAGCTGGAGCAGCCCCTTCAGCTGCTGTCCTCCAAAATTTATAAAGTCTGGCGACAGGTCCAGGAATCGGTGATTAACCAGGACTACTCTCGCCGGCCAAAGAAGCTCAAAGCTCAGCAAGAAAAGAGCCATCTCGTAGTACCATAGAAGACGTCATCCGTCTGGGTGCCAGCCGCAGCGGCTCCCTCAACGTCAACCGCTCAAAAGAGAAGGAGGCCAGAAAAAGCCCCCGTGAATGCGGCAAACCGCAATGACGCCGAATCTAAACGCCCCAAGTCCGGGGGCATGTTAATACATACCGTTTATATGGCTTCCGGAAAAGAAGAAAGCCGTGCTTCTATGGGTCATCCACCGCTTACCCGATCGGTAACGAAGGCTCAGGAACAACAATAGCAGAAACTGCAGGAGATGCTGACTGCAATGGCCGCACTCACTGGGCCAAAAGAAAATCCAGAAACCTCGGAGCAGCGTCGGGAACAAGAAACTGATATCGAGTTCCTCCGAAGAATGCTCGAGAGGAAAGAAAAAGAGGCCGCGGAGTAGGCGGCCAATATAAAACGAATGGTTCTTTTGTTCCAAGGCATGGCTGGGATGATGTTACAGCCGGAACCTCCAGCTGAAGACCCCCCGATCATCGTTGAAGACGACAGAGGGGAGACATCGAACCCTCCTCAGGCTCTTTCAGCAGCCAAAGAGGAGACCATCTCCAAGGCCGCTCTGGATGATTACATTGCTCAGCAAATACGAGCTCACCAGGCAAACGAAGCGGCTGGACAGATCGTTAAGACTGGATGACCTTATCCAGGCTGGTATGACTAAATAAGGTACCCGCCGGGATATACGATCCCTAAATTTCATGTATATAAAGGGACGGGGAATCCACATCAGTATGTCGCTCAATTCAGAGCCTTGTGCGGCAACACCGGGGGTGATGATAAACTTCTGCTCCGCCAGTTTGTTGGTAGCTTGTCGAAGACGACATTCGAGTGGTATTTTGAACTTCCAAACGACTCCGTCAAGACTTTCACAGAGATGGAGTTACTATTCACCCAGCGTTTCACGAGTGCTAGTGAACGCACCCCAATAACGGCATTGATCAATGCCAGGATGAAGCCAGGTGAAACGTGGGTGCAGTACGCAATACAATGGCGGAATTTGTGGTCGAAATGTGAGCAGCGCATTGAAGAAGCACCGGCAGTTGACATGTTCGTGGGCACTCTTGACCCTCAAGCGACCATTTACCAATTCATGATGTTCTTCAAGCCGACCACGTTCCAGGCCTTGATCGACAAACTGGCCCAGATGGACCAGATGGGTCATAGGCCGTCTCCTTCAAAGCCGGAGCCACGGAACGAAAAGGGTAAAGGGAAAGCGACCTTCGTCGCGAATACTCAACAACAGCCCAGTGGCCCAAAACTAACTGATCGCCTAGACGAGAGGCGGCAATTCTATAATGAGAAGATGAAGCGCCCTTATTCGTTTCTCCAGGACAAAACGAAGAGATTGTTCGAGCTAGCGGTGCACAACAGGCTCATCAATTTGCCGAATCCAAAACGACCGTTGCAACCCGGCGAGGCTAATAGTCCTAATTATTGCTCCTACCATCAAACGGTAAGCCATCCAAAGGAGGATTGCTTCGTCTTTAAAGGCTGGATTGAAGATCAATACCAACAGGGCAAATTTGCCCTGTCCGAGAATTAGAAGGTGAACCCACCATAGCCACACGCTCCCAAGAAGACGGACGCACTGGGGGCATCGTGTTCTTTTGTAGAAGAAGCTCCATGAGAGGTCACTCTTTCAGCCAAAACAAAAGAATGCTGAAGGATCTCCACCCATGCCCGGCGATCAGGTGGAAAAATCCACTGGAACCCGAGATCATCGAGGGAATGCTGAAACCGCGCCCAACTCCAAAGATTGGTGGTGATAGCCAAAGCACTCACACCCAGCCGTCAAAGTCTTCAAAGAAGAAGAAGAAGACCAAAAAGCCCGTGAAGCCTGGTGACAAGAGCACGGGCCTGCAAAAACAGATTGACGCGTTGGAAGAATATAATTAAAAAGCGCGGACTCCAGTCACACTCCAAGAATTTCTCAGCCACGTCCTTGAGGACGGAGATGATGACAATGGAGAAGACTCGTCGGATGAATCTGAAGGTTATGTGGCAAGTTGCCATATGATCTCTCACTCGTCGATAGACGATGAAGAAGATCCGTACGCAAAGAAATTGGGGGCAAATCCTGAACTGGAACTTCTAGGGCCGTCAGACGAAATGATTGATGCATTCCTGGACGAAGCTCTTCTTAAAAGCAAAGCGGCTCGAGAGCGTGAGATGGCCATATTCGAAAAAGCCAAACGCCGGCGACTGGACGAAAGGGTTGAAACACTCCCGCTAAATCAAAGTACATCCGTCGCAAATAAAACTAGGTTCAAGACGAGGAAGAGGTTCGCCAAAGCCATATCGATGGGAATGAAGCTGCCACCCTCCGAAGGAAACACTCTTGGTGAAGCGGAAATACATCCTAGCTACTGCTTATATCATCGAAAGATCGCGCACCCCATCGAAGAGTGCAACACTTTTAAAAGATGGTGGCAGGGATATGTTACTCACCGGCAACATTTCAAGCGGATGAAACGCCAAACTCGTCGGGAGCAAAGAAATACGACCGAGGAACGTAAAAGAACTACCAGCAACTGTTACATGGTCGATGCTGGGGGATCGCAAGTTCTCACCTTCGGGAGCGACTCTGACGAAGAAATGACTCTTGGCCCTCTCTTTAAAGAATCCACCTCGGGAAAAGAGGAAGAACCGAAAACCTGTGAAAATATTCAGCTGCGCAATCGTACGTTGCCCGAAAAGAATTTTGGGCCCACGAACAGTGGGTCGAATAGAAAAGATAAGGGGAAAGAAAAGGTCCCTGAGGATATCATCCTTGATGACCAAGCCGTCGAAGAGCTGACAGCGAAGGACCTGCCAAAGAAAAGTAAGGTGGACTACAACGTTCTGGCACACTTGAGGAAGCTACCTTCGCAGCTCAGCATTCTCGATGCCCTCTTGTTATCAAAAGAAGCAAGAGATTCATTAATCAAGGCACTACAAGTGCCAGAGCAATTCCAAGCTTTCTTCGCCGAAGAAAAGATGAAGGACGAGCTGGGAGAAGTGCACACAGCCGATATCACCTTCGACGATGAAGATCTCCTCCTTGGGACATGTGAGCATAACCGTCCCCTTTATGTCTCCGGATACTGTCATGATATCAAGATAGGCAAAATCCTAGTTGACAATGGGTCTTCCGTCAATCTCCTCAATGTAAGAGTGTTGAAGGAAATCTGCATGAGCATTCAACACCTCGCTCGGGATAAGATCACTATCTCCGGGTTTGACTCCCAGTCATCACGGACGCTTGGGTTTGTAATATTGACACTACGCTTTGGGCTGCTTGTCACGGATATTAAGTTTCATGCCATTGACGCCAAGACATGCTACAATACTTTGCTCGGCAGGCCTTAGTTACACGAGTACAATATTATCCCTTCTACACAATATCAATGTATGAAGTATTTCAAGGATGGTCTCGAGTATACTGTAACAGGGGAGCTGAACCCATTCTCCGTGAACAAAGTCCAAAAATACAAAGATGCAAAATACTTCTTACCAGATTTTGAGGACACGGAAAGATGTCACAAACCGAAGAACAAAGCCATCACTACTATTCCGGTCTTTGGGAGTGATATCGAGGAGAAAGAAGAGATAGTTTATTCAGGGCCGCCCCAATGCAACAAGCCGGGACCGTCTATCTCTATGTTGATCTTTGGCAGCGACTCGGAAGATGAGGTCAATGCTGTATTCTCTGCCCGGCCATCGATACAAGCCTTCGCTGATGAAGATCAAAATTTGCAAGTTGCCATGGTTCCGTGGGAGCATTACAAAGAGCTCGACGCACTTGAAACTTATAGTGTGCAAGAACTTCAGACATTCTACGTCCCTCCCAGGCAAAGAGATGAAAAGGCGATCCTATTCTACCGATCCACGGAAACCAAAGTGGAGAAAGAAATTTGGCATGGCGCGGATTCTATACCTGACAGACTCCAGCCCATCCGTCTGCCTAGATATTACACAGAAGCCTTGAAAAGGCTATTGAGGCGCCAAGGTGTACCCTTCAAATAGACCGCTCGACAAGCTCGGTTCTACAACAGGATTTGGAATGTCTCCAGAACTCAGCGAAAGTTTCCCAATAGGAGAATGGAAACAATCAGACTTGGATATGTTCAATCCAAGAAATAGGAGCGAGTCCATGGTAGCTACGTCATACATGACTTCGATGAAGAAGGAGACACCCTGTTAAAAGACGCTGACCCTGAACCAAAACGAGATCCTGCCATCAAAATGCCGAGTCCGTCGTTTGAAAAACGGATGGACAAGCTAATAAGGGAAGCGGGTCAAAAGGTCCAGGATGACCATAACCATGAAATGGCCATTTACGAGAAAGCCAGGACGCAGCGCCTCCTTCAGCAGGCCATGGAGAATGACAATGCTCCTTGTCGCTAGCCCGTCATATAAAAGACCCGGCGCAGAGGCAAAAATAAACCAAAGAACGGAAAAAACGTTCGACAGCAGCCAAGCGGGTTTGAGAAGCCATGCGAGCAAGAGTCGAGCAGCCGGGATCCGTCCCTTATAAAGAAGATAGGCCGGGAATATTCTTTTCCCCAAGATAAGACAAAGAAGATATTCAATCTCGTCGAAAAGCATCAGATGATGACACTCCCGGAGTCCAAACACCCCGAGCAAGCGAACGGGGTCTCTCACACAGACTATTGCCCCTATCACCGAGCAATAGGACATCCTCTCGAAGACTGCTTCACCTTCAAGAATTGGGTCGAAGACCAATATCAACAAGACATGTTCGCTCTATCCAGCAGTTGGAGGGTAAGCCCGCCACAGAAGCATAAACCGAAAGGGACGCGTATAGTGAGAGTAGAACCAGATCAACATCGATCTTGGAAAAGATCTCGTACCTGTCACGCGATAACGCTGTCAAAAGAAGAGCCCGAGAATATGGATGACCTTCCCTGGTGCTTCGAAAACGATGATGGCGAGGTGATCTCAGAGTTTCCACCGGTGCCAAAAGAGCTAGAAGATGGAATACATACTACTGCAGATAACCTCAAGAAAATTGATTTGGGGACAGCAAGTGACTCGCGACCGACATTCGTCAGTGAGCTGTTGTCTGAAGAAAGGGTGGCTACGCTAAAGGACGTGCTCATGCAGCATAGAGATTGCTTTGCATAGAACTATTCCGAGATACCAGGACTAGATCCAGAGATTGCTGTACACAAATTGGCAATATCTCCGGACGTCAAGCCGATCAAACAAGCACTGAGAAGAATGCGGCTCGAGCTTGAGATGAGCATCAACGCCGAAGTCAAGAAGCTAATCGACTCTGGCTTCATCCAAGAGGTTCAGTATCCTGACTGGATCGCCAACATTGTTCCAGTGATGAAGAAAAATGGGATGGTGCGCATATGTGTGGACTTCCGGGATCTCAACAAAGCTTGTCTAAAAGACAACTTTCCAGTACCAGTCACTGAGCTGATGATAGATAACACATCCACTCACGAAATTTTCTCCTTCATGGACGGCTCGTCAGGATACAATCAGATAAAGATGCATCCCGAGGACCAGAAGTATACCGCTTTCCGGACCCCTTTGGGCATATTCTGCTACAAGGTGATGCCATTCGGTCTAAAGAACGCCGGTGCCACCTATCAGAGGGCCATGACGAAGATCTTCGATGACCTCATACATGAAATCGTCGAATGTTATATCGACGACCTTGTAGTTAAAAGCAAATCATACGATGAACATCTAGAGCATCTGAAGATCGTGTTTCAGCGCCTTCGGAAATACAACTTGAAGATGAACCCTCTCAAATGCGCGTTCGGAGATTCCTCACGCAAGTTCCTGGGATTCGTCGTCCGACACCGAGGCATCGAAATAGACCCGTCGAAGATCAAGGCGATTATGGAAATGCCTCCGCCAAGGACTCTCAAGCAACTGCGGTCTCTCCAAGGAAAGCTCGCGTATATCCGGCGATTTATAGCCAATCTCTCCGGCAAGTGCCGCCCTACAGTCACTTAATGAAGAAGGGAACTCCGTTCATCTGGGATCACAAATGCCAAAGCGCAATGGACGAAATCAAGCAATACATGCAGAATCCTCCGGTGCTGATTGCTCCAGTCAAAAGAAAACCTCTCATTCTGTATACAACAGCTCTTGAAGGTTCGCTAGGCGCATTATGGACACAAGAGAACGACCAAGGGAAGGAGAGAGCCCTCTACTATTTGAGTCGAGTTCTTCTGGGGGTAGAAAGCAATTACTCTTTCATTGAAAAACACTGCCTGGCGTTGATCTTCGCAATAACGAAGCTCAGACACTACGCGTTAGCACACGAGGTCCATCTCATATCAAAGGTAGATCCTCTCAAATATTTGATGTCAAAGGCCATATTAACGGGGCGGCTCGCTAAATGGGCCCTGCTCTTAATGGAGTTCCCAATAACTTATCGGCCTCTTAAGGCAGTGAAAGGCCAGGCCATCGCCGACTTCCTCGCTGAGCATTCGATACCTGCCGACTCTCTCTTGAACTGCGAATTGGCAGAGGAACACGCGTTTGACACGATCGATAGGGAGAGAAGAGAGAATGATACCCAATGGGAACTCTACTTCGATGGAGCATCTTCCATGAAGAAGCGCAAACAAAGCACCCCTATAATCAAATCAGGGGTATGCCTCATCTTCATGACTCCACAAGGAGGGATAATGTGCTTTGCCTTCTCCTTAACAGAGCCGAGGATGAACAATGAAGCCGAATATGGAGCTTTGATAGCAGGTCTCGAGATCGCTATCGACATGGGAATTGAAAACCTCCTCATATACGGAGACTCCCAACTGGTCGTTAGTCAAGTAAACGATGACTATTAAACGTGCAAGCCAGAGTTGGTGAAGTACGGTAAGAAAGTACATCAACTGCTGACTCAAATTCCTTCCTACATATTGGAAAGCATACCGTGTGCGAAAAATAGTAAGGCGGATGCGTTAGCCAATCTTGCTAAAGAATTGGCCGACGAGAACCTCGATGACGTGAGGATCATTGTGCAGAGCCGTCGGGTACTTGCACCGGCAGAAATATCTCCGGAGTCGTCCGAAGAAAAAGGAGCGACCAAGCAAACGACCCTATAAATAAAAGACCAGGAAAAGGCTGAGTATTGGAGAGAAGTCTTTATAGATTACTTTAAATCCCGTCGAATACCTGAAGATGCATCCTCAAGGCATCAGCTCATGAAACGAGCTCTATCATTCGCCTTTGTTAATGATACTCTGTATAAGAGATCATTTGATTCTCTATGGCTAAGATGCCTGGGACCTGAAGAGGCAAAGAGAGTCATCCAAGAAACTCACGACGGACTCTGCGGTTCTCACCAAGCCGACCCGAAGATGAAGCTGAAGATCAAAAGGATGGGCTACTATTGGCCCACGCTGATCCAGGACTGTCTCGAATACGCGAAGTAATGCCACTCATGCCAGATTCACGGGGACTTTATCCATCAGCATCCAAATCCACTGCATCCAATGGTGGCTAGCTGGTCATTTGAAATGCGGGGAATCGACATAATCGGGCCCATCGAACCAGCATCGTCCAGAGGACATCGGTTCATTTTGGCGACAACTGATTTCTTCTCCAAATGGGCAGAAGCAGTACCGCTGAGAGAAGTGAAGACGGAGAATATCCTCCATTTCTTCAAGACGCACGTCATTTATCGGTTTGGAACTCCGCGACGGATCATCTCCGATAACGGGCCAGCCTACAGAAGCCATAAGATCAGCCGCTTCGCACAACAGCATAATATAGACTGGAGATACTCTTCAGTCTATAATCCTCGAGCTAACGGTCTAGTTGAGACTTTCAACAAGACCTTGACGAAGATCGTAAAAAAGATGGTGTCTCGAAATAAGAAGGACTGGCACGAGAGACTACATAAAGCTCTCTGGGCGTATCGAACTACGTTCAAAACGGCCACGAACATAACACCGTACGCGTTGGTATTCGGTACGGAAGTGGTACTCCCCCTCGAGATAGAACTACCCTCTCTACGAGTGGCAGTTCATTACGAGCTAACAGACGAAGAAAATGCTCACCTTCGGTTTGAGGAGCTCGATGCCCTTGATGAAACCCGGCTCATAGCGCAACAAAATCTGGAGGCTTATAAAGCAAAGATGACGTGCTCATATGAGAGATTGACTAGGCCGAGAACATTCCGCCAAGGAGAACTCGTGCTAGTGGTCAAAAGACCTATGATCCCTAATCGTGCCAAACGGGGGAAATTCGAGCCAAACTATGAAGGTCCATATATCATAGACAAAGTTTACTAGGGTGGAGCCTACCTACTCATGGACATGCATGGTGAAATACCTTTTAGGCCAATAAACGGTCGTTTCCTAAAAAAAATACTACGCCTGACGAGTCACGGCCTAGGTCAACGATAGATGACAACACCTATGTCCGCTCACTATCTTCCTAAGCCCAAACTTTATAAGTAGTAGCCGGCTACGGACCGAAACGTTCTTAAACTAACGACGGACCGAAACGTCCTTAAACTAACGATGGACCACTATGTCCTAAAATTGGCTGTTGACCGAGACGTCGATAAACTACTATGGACTGCAGCATCCCAAGGCTGACACAAAAAAAAATGGTATGTCCATAAGCAAAATGGGCACGGATGAAAACCCGAAAGGGCTCCGTGAGTAAAAACAGCAGGGCTACTGGTGAGTTTTTATGAAAACCCGGAAGGGCGCAACCTCGTTAAAAGACATTTGCAAGGTCCTCTCGACCCTGTAAGGAGAAACCACTTGCGTGAGATCCTTACGACTCACAAGGGAGCAACACACTTAGGGATCCCCACGATTCCTAAGGAGAAATTACACTTACGAGATCCTCACGACTCGTAAGGAGAACCCTCTTATGAGACCCTCACGGCCCATAAGATTCAAAAGTCTTATGCTATAGGGATCTGAACCTGTTCTTAAGCGGCCACCACAACCTCCAATGCTGCCCTACAAGCGGCTCAATGCTGACCCTTGTATACAATCCATGGGCGCGAATAAACATTTCCCTAACAAAGTCCTATCTGTGACTAGGGATATGTTTGCACGATAAACCCCCCTTATAAGCCCTCTCGACTTATAAGGAGAAAGCACTCTTGTAAGATCCTTACGACTTATAAGAGACCATGCACTTAGGAATCCTCACGATCCCTAAGGAGAAAACGCACCTACGAGATCCTCACGACTCGTAGGGAGAAATGCCTTTATGAGACCCTTATGACTCATGAAGTCAAAAGCCTTAGTCTACAGGATCCTAACCCTGTCTACTAAGCTACCTTTGTTCGACATCGACAAAGGCAAATGATGATTCGCTCCTGGCAATATCCCAGTTGTAGCGGTGCTGATGCCGAAATCGGTGTCTAATTCCAAGCTTGCAGCAAAAAGCCAGCGGGCCACACATGCATACGAAATAGCCGAAATGATGGGGCAACTTGCAACAAAATCAGCAAGTAAAAATGTATGCATACAAAAATAGCCGAAATGATTGGGCAACTCGCAATAAAAATCAGCAAGTAAAAATAAAACAAATAGCCAAAATGATTGGGCACCGCGAAAAATAGCCAAACTGATTGGGCAATCGCGACTTTCGCGATATAAAAGCTGAAATGATAGAGTATCGCGGAAAGAAAAATATATAAAATGAAACCTTTGCCCTACAGGTGATATCACATCAATCCCTGTATACAATCTAGGGGTGCAAACAAAGAAGGAATCACACCTTCCCTCCCCAGGCTCCATCAGAAGAAGAAGCCAAATCTCAACGGTTCACAGACAGCCTGGAGATCATCTCAACATTCGTCTCATTACAACAGACGCAACATCAAGCAAAGCGGAACCGCGGCAATTCCCAGTTCCATGACTCGGCGGTGCACAGATGACTGAGAGTCAAACCCCGACTCTATGAAATGCGGATAAAGTCAACCCTTCCTGGTCACGTGGAACATGGCCTATGTCAATCCTGACCCCGTGGGAAACGTCCAGAGCGGAGCCTGGTCCTCGCAGAACACGGCTATGTCAATCAGACCCCGTAGGAAGCATCCAGAGCAAATTCCTGGTTTTGTGGAACACGGCCTATGTCAATCCTGACCCCGTGGGAAACGTCCAGAGTAGAGCCTGGTCCTCGCAGAACACGGCTATATCAATCAGACCCCGTGGGAAGCATCCATAGCAAATTTCCGGTCACGTGGAACACGGCCTATGTCAATCCTGACCCCGTGGGAAATGTCCAGAGCGGAACCTGGTCCTCGCAGAACACGGCTATGTCAAATCGACCCTGTGGAAAGCATCTAGAGCAAATTCCTGGTTACGTGGAACGCGGCCTATGTCAATCCTGACCCCATGGGAAACGTCCAGAGCGGAGCCTGGTCCTCGCAGAACACGGCTATGTCAATCAAACCCCGTGGGAAGCATCCAGAGCAAATTCCTGGTTACGTGGAACGCGGCCTATGTCAATCCTGACCCCGTGGGAAGCATCCAGAGCAAATTTCTGGTCACGTGGAACACGGCCTATATCAATCCTGACCCCGTGGGAAATGTCCAGAGCGGATCCTGGTCATCGCAGAACACGGCTATGTCAAACCGACCCCGTGGGAAGCATCCAGAGCAAATTCCTGGTCACGTGGAACACGGCCTATGTCAATCCTGACCCCGTGGGAAACGTCCAGAGCGGAGCCTGGTCCTCGCAGAACACGGCTATGTCAATCAGACCCCGTGGGAAGCATCCAGAGCAAATTCCTGGTCGCGTAGAACACGGCCTATGTCAATCCTGACCCCGTGGGAAACATCCAGAGCGGATCCTGGTCCTCGCAGAACACGGCTATGTCAATCCTGACCCCGTGGGAAGCATCCAGAGCGGAGCCTGGTCCTCGCAGAACACGGCTATGTCAATCAGACCCCGTGGGAAGCATCCAGAGCAAATTCCTGGTCCTCGCAGAACACGGCTATGTCAATCCTGACCCCGTAGGAAGCATCCAGAGCGGAGCCTGGTCCTCGCAGAACACGGCTATGTCAAACCTACCCCGTGGGAAGCATCTAGAGCAAATTCCTGGTCACGTGGAACACGGCCTATGTCAATCCTGACCCCGTGGGAAATGTCCAGAGCGGAGCCTGGTCCTTGCAGAACACGGTTATGTCAATCAGACCCCGTGGGAAGCATCCAGAGCAAATTCCTGGTCACGTGGAACACGGCCTATGTCAATCCTGACCCCGTGAGAAACGTCCAGAGTCCTGGTCCTCGCAGAACACGGCTATGCCAATCAGACCCCGTGAGCATCCAGAGCAAATTCCTGGTCACGTGGAACACGACCTATGTCAATCCTGACCCCGTGGGAAACGTCCAGAGCGGAGCCTAGTCCTCGCAGAACACGGCAATGTCAATCAGACCCCGTGGGAAGCATCCAGAGCAAATTCCTGGTCTCGTGGAACACGGCTTATATCAATCCTGACCCCGTAGAAAACGTCCAGAGCGGAGCCTGGTCCTCGCAGAACACGGCTATGTCAATCAGACCCCGTGGGAAGCATCCAGAGCAAAATTCCTGGTTATGTGGAACGCGGCCTATGTCAATCCTGACCCCGTGGGAAACATCCAGAGCGGATCTTGGTCCTCGTAGAACACGGCTATGTCAATCTTGACCCCGTAGGAAGTATCCAGAGTGGATCCTGGTCCTCGCAGAACACGGCCTATGTCAATCCTGACCCCGTGGGAAGGATCTCGAGCAAATCCTGGTCCCATAGAACACGACTAAAGTCAATCTTGACCCCGTAGGAAATGGCCAGAGCAACCCCTGACTCCGTGAAATACAGATAATGTCAACTTCGTCCATCACTTACAGGTCCTCACGACTTGTAAGTGAGAAAACTCTTTTGTGGGATCCTTACGACTCTCAGAAGAAAACGCACTTAGGAATCCTCACAATTCATAAGGAGAAATTACACCTACGGGATCCTCTCGACCTGTAGGGAGAAAATTCTTTATGAGACCCTCATGGCTCATAAAGTTGAAAAGTCTTAGGAGGCAGACCTTAACCCTGAATCCTAAGCCATCGCTGTCCTACAGAGAAATCAAAATAGATTATCCACAAAATGCATTTACTGAAAGGGACACACCATCATGAAGCAAAATATGTCTTTTATTAACGAATAAATATGAATACAAAGTACAATTTATGAAAGAATAAAAGAAAATATACTCTCGTTGAGGAGTATGTACAAAACAAGAAAAAAAAATATACAATGTTTCAAGCCGGCGGACGATTTAGTAGATTTGCCAGTTCACCCCTTTTCCGCTGGGCCTCGGCTTCATGATTTATTATCGTCAAAAGACAAGCCTCCGCTTGAGCCTGTTGGGCCTGGTATGAGCCTTCAAGCTCTTTTTCAATAATCTTATGGACTTCAACCATTTCACGTGTAAAAACGACGGCCTTATCAATGGCTACCACCTCCTTGATAGCCTCTTAAAGCACCCGCCAAAGTTCATATGCCCTAGTGGTCTTGGCCGTAAGATTGGCTTGAAGCTCCCTCAGTGCTTTGGAAGCCAGCTCCCTCTCCGAAAACTTTCGGCTGAGCCTTTTCTCGCATTATAGCATATTCGAAGCGCGCCGCTCAATCACTCCCCCTAAGCTCGCCTTTGCAGCCACAACCTCCGAAGGAAGACGCGTACACTCAAGACTATATAAACAAGCCTCCATTCGACGATAATACTCGATCTAAAATACGCACAAATCACCTGATATAGGAGGCAACAGGGAAAGTCTCCGATGTATAGCCCATCGAGCATGCATTTGCAACTATATGAATGTTTGAGTGATACCCAAAGCACTGATGTGCATGCAACATAACGATAGTGCTCACAATTAAAGAAAAGTCCCATGGAAAAATATAAAGCTCATTTATGCAAGCAAGACGCACGTACGAGTATCCGACAAACATGAAAATTCAACAGAAAGCATGCAACAGCCAATGATAAAAAGAGTACATTGATTTAAACATACTACGCTACCGGGAAAAGGTCACCAAACAAAGGATCAATGGCACAAGGGTTAGCAAAACAAAATACAAAATTTTCTAACTCCCTCTCTGCCTTCTCCAGCACATCGAAACGACGATTTTCACGAGGAGTGGCTCCCCACCGATTAGAGCCATGTCCATCCGCAAAGGCAGACATAATAGCCCGCCGGGCTCTTATCTAGCTCAGCAGATGGACCGAGCAGTCTTTCAGAGACTGAGTAATCAGGCACGCCTCATAAAAACACTCGAGCTTGTCTTCGGCCGCGTCAAGGATCACCAGGGTCATCTCTGATGGGTGAGGAAGGATGTTAGCGAGCACGGCAGGAAGAATTGTCCGGAGCCAAATGGAGCCCATTGGAAGAGGGGATCCCCTACGGATCAAGAGTTCATACGTCACCGCGTCACATTCGGTATCGGTGAGAAGGGGATCCAATAGTCGCGCAGCAAAGCGAGGGATCATCTCCTCATCAAGTACCTCCCATGGTTGTCGACGAGCATGGGTACGGTTGCAAGCCATAGCACTCAGTTGTTTCCTCAAGATAATCACCCTAAGTTGGAAGTGGATTTCTCTGTGAAGAGAGAAAGAAAACTATGGCTTCAGGTTATAAAGGGGAGCATTAAATGCTGCGCACGGAAAATATTGCATGGTGGAACTATTCCTAAAGCCCAGAAAAAGGAAAAGGCATTGGAAATTAAAGAGGTGGAACTATTTCCAAGGCCCCCTCTCTGCATTCAAAGCCATACACAGAAAAGATTGCATGGGAAATTAAACAACCCCATCAATAGGGCCCCACGTGCAGAGCACGCGATCACCAAACTTGATATGCACTGAAAAGTAAAATAGTGCCTCACATGCCAAACCACGTCAGCAGCAACAACAATATGACAAAATTTCATAAGGAAAGCATGCGAACACAAAAGGGAAAGGAAAGACTTATCATTCATACTTTAAAAGTTCGTACAAAAATAAGAGAAAATGTTACAATGGTAAAACATCAAATCCGGAACACGGATTGAGAAATTCAAAAGTAAGGTCGTCTAAAATGTTTCTGGCCTCCCTGGCCATTCTCGTGTGCTTCCTCTCACGCTCGCAAGCGTCGGGATCTCCGCTGATGTCCTCCACCCTCCGATAGGCAGAGAGTATCGCCGCCTGTTGGAAAGCTTGATGCAGAATATCAACAAGACTGTTTCTCATTTTCTTTGAGATTAAGCCCATCAGATACACTGAGTGTACCTTATCTTCGGCATCATACAAAGCCTTAAGCGGCATGCCTGCACAAAATAAAGGAAGTGCTTCCCAGATTGCCCTCATAATGAGTTTCAAAAGAGAAGAGCGACGAGAGAGTAGTCGACCGTTGTACTCGTTGAATCGGCTCATGATCTCAGCACACTGGCGTTGGTGAACTCCTGGTTCTGGCTGCGGCCCAGTGTGCGAATGTCTCCGTAAGAAATGATCTCGTTAAGATCATACAAATGGGCAGCCATAGTATCTGAAATAAAGATCAGTGAGAATTTAATGGATAAACCGATCAAGAAGAATGCTTGCTAAAATGAATAGTGAATTTCAAACAACTCTACACATTCCCCAAGAAGAACACCCACTGCAGAACTCTATGCAAATCATGAAGGGTCTCTCTGGAAGCATTTTTGTAAAGAACAACTCAGGAAGTAAAAGCCTAAGAAGTCTTCTTTTAAAGAACTAAGTTCTTTAGAGGAATTAAATTCCTTTTGAACAGGGAAATTAAATTCCCAGAAGACATTTTTCAGAGCCAAGATTCTTTGGAATGGAATTAAATTCCAAATAAAGGTTAAGTATTGCCATTGATCTCTGAGATCAAAAGAGCCCTAACAAAAGGGATTTATGATTTAAAGATTGAGCAGTTTTCTTTTTAAAGAACTTTAAAAAAATGGGTTCTTGTTAAAGGTAAAAATCCTTGGTATAGATTTAAAATCCACCGAAGATTTCTGCAAGAAGTTCTTCAGCCGTTCAAGATCATTACCTGAAAAAGGGAATCTTTTGTTAATAGAGTTAAACTCTGGAAAATTTTGAATCAGAGAACTAAACTCTGGGAAAGAGAATTAAATTCTCAAAGGAAAAACAAGCAAGGAAGAAGATGGAAAAAGTGGAGACGCTACTGAAGGGACTCCTGCATTTATAGGATGTGATGGGGGACGGTTCATCTCCCCTATTCCCTAGACAGATCCAACAGTCACAAAGGTGACAGCGTTGCACTCACGTGCAAACACGTGAGAACAACGCTATGGGGGCATTTGTTCCCTGATAAAATATCAGGAAATACCCCAATGGGGTATCACGTGCTCACACGTGACCAAGGGTCACGTGCTGACACGTGATAGGTTCCTGTGATATCTGCTTTATAGAATTAAATTCCAGTCAAACAAAAATGTAACAAAACAGCAAGGAAAAACCTCAATGAGGCGTCATGTGCTCACACGTGACCAAGAGTCACGTGCTGACACGCGATGATTCCTTAGCTCCCTGAAAACAGAATTAAATTCTGGCCACGTGTCAACACGTGATGGGCTTCTAAGCTCTTTAATCTATAGAATTAAATTCTATTTAATAATCAAATAAAGGGATCACGTGCCAACACGTGATAGACTTTTAAAAGCCTTCTGAATTAATAGAATTAAATTCTAATTAAGGGAAATCGACGAATGGGGTTACTCACTTCTAAATTAATAGAATCAAAGACCCTAACTGGGAAAATATTTCTTTAAATCTTTCCAAACAAAAAAGATGATGCTCTGTAAAATAGAGCACCGTTGGATTAAAAATCCAATGGTGATTAAAAATCACCAAGTTATGGAAAGATTTTATACAAGGAAAGATTTCCCTGAAATTCACTAAGCATAACAAACAGAATATCTTCTGGATTAAAAATCCAATGATGAATAAAATTCACTGAGTGATCTATAAGATCATGTTAGTTACAAAAACAACCAAAATCTTTCAATGAAAGATTCACTAAACAAATTGATTCTTTTCTTTCTCCTATAAATAAGAGCCAAGAAGAGAAGAGAAGGGATGATTTTTGGATCTTTAGAATTTTGATTTTCTGGAGAAAAACAACAATAGAGAGAAAAAGGTGAGGAGAATTTAATTCTCAAGAGAGAAAAGAAGTTCTTTTCAGAGAAAAGAAACCCTAGGTGAGAAAGGGGAAAGAGATCTAAGCTCCATAAAATAAAAGAGAATTTAATTCTCAAATTAAAGAGTTTAACTCTTCTGATTAAGAACTTAGTTCTTCTTTTGGTTGAAGATCTGCAGAAGCAGATATCCCCATAAGTTGAGAATTTAATTCTCATCGGGAAGATTCTGCCATGCAGATCCAAAACTTAGAGGGAGAATTGAGTTTAAGGAATTTAATTCTCCCAAATACATAGGAATTTAATTCCTCCAAATAAAACTGGGGTTTAACCCTATTTGAGAATTTAATTCTCCCAAATAAATAGGAATTTAATTCCTCTAAAACAGAACTGGGGTTTAACCCTATATGAGAATTTAATTCTCCCAAATTCATAGGAATTTAATTCCTATAAATGAAATCAGGGTTTAACCCTACATAAGAATTTAATTCTTCCATATACATTGGAATTTAATTCCTCTAAAACAGAATTAGGGTTTAACCCTACAGAGAATTTAATTCTTAAAACAAAGAGACTTGAAAGCTCTCCATGCATGTAAAGAACTTGGTCACGTGGTAACACGTGACCCCCATTCTCAATGAGCAGAAAATGAAGAACAAAACTAGGTCACGTGCTCCCACATGACCCCTAAAACAGATCCCTTAAATGAGAAAGAAAACTTGGAGGCAATGCCTCACGTGCTCACACGTGACCCTCAAAATAAAGGGAACAAAGCCAAAGACAGAATGGACTTTAGACGCCTTCACGTGTCCCCACGTAACCCCTAATAAACACTTTAATAATCAATACATGGATACCCATCACGTGCCAACACGTGATGGCCAGAAGATCAAAAGTGTTTAACACTTATTGGCAGATTCTGAGAGTCAAATTAAGGAGGTCTGGCCCCACCTTTGGGTGCCCTCACGTGCCCCCATGTGACCCCTTCCTTTCTAGTGTTTAACACTATTTTGAGCATTTTGTCTCCAGTGTTTAACACTATTTTAAATGCATCACGTGAGGACACGTGACCACCAGATGTCCTCTAGTGTTTAACACTATTTTGAGCATTTTGTTTCCAGTGTTTAACACTATTTTAAATGCATCACGTGAGGACACGTGACCACCAGATGTCCTCTACTGTTTAACACTATTTTCAAACCAGCTTAGCCCAAATTGGCTAAGTTTTCCAGAGGCAAATCTCTCCTTCAAATGAGCCTTAAAATCCAGAGCTATAATGTTTAGTGCTCAGCCAAAAACAAAGTGTTATTAGAGCCCTTAAACCTTTGTTTAGCATTGCTAAATAAGGAGGGGCCGAACCCAAACAAATGTTCAATAGTCCAATAAAGGGCCAATATTTCAAACTTAATTGGACTTAGCCCACTAAGTCCTCAATTCAGATTTAACCGAGCCAATGTGCTCATAATCTAATTAATTGATCTTAGTTCCAAATTGGACTATAGATCTCCCAATCAACTTTGGTTCAAGAGTACATCTTTTCACTGCTTTGATATTTATCGTTGTAATCCTTAAACGTCTTCATAAAGGTGACGGGTCCCGACAACCACATATTTCACAGACTATGACGTCTTTAAACTGGACTGTGGGGTCCTTAAACTCATAGACTATGATGTCCTTAACCTTGGACCGAGATGTCTTTAAACTAACATTGGACCGAGATGTCCTTAAACTAATATTGGACCGTAATGTCCTTAAATTAATTATGGACCGCAAAGTCCCTAAACTAAGCAATAGAGCCCAAATGCTCTTTTGTCGGATCTAAATGATCCTGTTAAGTAGATCTTAGTTTGAAATTAGACTAGCATATCCTTAACATACGTTTAAGTTGATCTTAGTCTCAAATGAGACCAACGTATCCTTAAACCCAACCCCCAAATTCAAATCTAAGAAAATACGGATTTGGACTAGTCCACGCCCTACGGGCGACGACATAAATTAGTCTCTGTATACAATCCACGGGCAACCAAAAACAAAACAAACACACACGACACGAAGTGACCATCTGGTGAAGGAGAAAGTGGTTACCGCGATGCGGTAGCGTAATTAACTGCAGGGGCTTGCGCCTGTAGGGAAGAGTGTCCCCACAATCAAAAGCCCCTCAAATGAGGGGGAATCTGACGAAGTCTGCTATATCGGCCGCATCTGTTTAAATCTTCGATACACGGTGCCATAAATCAACTTGGCATCTTCGGAGAGGTGGACGGATAGCACCAATTAGCATCTGCCCCGAAATTCAGGCGAGACGGACCTGCGCGGTTGCTGCCTCACGTCTTTCGGCGGGGAACAGATTCTGGCACGCCCGGTGGGACCTTTTCCTCTTTCCACTCCACACTTCGTGTGTCGTGTTCGCGAACGAATCGCGGTTTGATATGGTTGCTCTTGGGTTCGAGATACTAAGATTTGGTGTCTTGCTCCATGCAAAAAACAGAAGATCAATGGCTTCAACCTGCACTAACTGCAACTGCAACTCTCGCTCCGTCCTGTCCGGAGGAGTGACTTACGAGCCCCAAGCGGCCTCCATCTTCGCTATGCCGGTGGAACAGGTCACTCAGGCCACCACTGGATTGTTTTTCGGGACCATGCTCCCGCCAACGAGCTTCAGCGCTCCTGTACCATCACAAGAAGCTCAGAAGAAGTCGATCTTTGATCGGCTTACAACTACTGCGGCCCCTCTCAACGGGTCGTCCAGCTCCAATGCCTCAGTCTTTGACAGACTAGGCCAAAGCTCAGTTGGGCCCATGAAAAAGCCCGCGATACCGGAAAGGGTTATCCCAAAAAGGATAGCCATCCATGCTCCCGAAGTCGTTAAGGCGGCTTCTCCTGCCAAAGGGTCGGTCTTCACAAGACTGACTATTTCAGCTCCTGTTCCAGGCGAAATCGCCAATGTTGCTTCCCCTACTCGGAAGTCTGCCTTCGATAGGTTGGACATTACTTCTCGGCGAACGTCAGTCTTCAAAAGGCTGACGCCGGCGATAACCCTCCGCCAAGACAGGGGGCATGACGAAGCCATTCCCACAGCTGAACTAACTCCATCCGCACGACATGCTCGCCGTCGTCACTGGCGCCGAGTAAGGAAGGCTTAGGGCAGCTCCCCTTCTGGACTAACTCCGCCAGCTCCCATGGTGGAAATCAATGCTGCTGTTCCAACTGGGAACAGCTTTGAACCGTTTAGGAGGGTTCGCAAGAACTCTCCGACTATCGTGCTGAAGAGATCTCCTCCACCTATGGAGATTACTACAGAAAAGAAGATGGAGCAGCCCCCTCAGCAGCTGTCCTCCAAAATTTATAAAGTCTGGCGACAGGTCCAGAAATCGGTGATTAACCAGGACTACTTTTGCCGGCCAAAGAAGCTCAAAGCTCAGCAAGATAAGAACCATCTCGTAGTACCATAGAAGACTCTCTGTCTTCGCTAAATATTTTTCAAGTCACCCGGGTTATAGCAGTTCTCTAAACAACCTCACAATTTCCACAAATTCCTGATATCGGGGTTTCTAAGTTCACTAAAAGGGGTCTTAGTCTCAAGTTTAGTTCAATATATCATCACTACACGGGTTGTATAGGCTCTACTAACCTCACTTACACTTTCACAACTCAAGAATCCCTCAAACCCTAACTTGAAATTTTCAAAGTTCACAAAATCAAATTTGAACACTTCTAAACATGCATGGACACTAAAGAGAATGGATTACTACACTAATGGTGAAGAAATTACCTCATTTAGCAACTCAAGAATTTTCTTGAGTTGCCCCAAGTCTTCAAAATCCAATTTTTCTTGGTCCAAAGTGTTTGTAGTGACCTTGTGCATGTTTTTAATGAAGTGGAGATGATGTTTTGGGGTGTTTTTGGTGGTGTTGTGAGGGTTAAGAGGAGGAGGGAGTGAGAGAGCAGCCATGTGAAAGATAGAGGATAAGAAATGATGAAGATGATGAAGTGAGACCAAGTCAAAAGAACCGCTCACCTCACTCTCTCTCATGCCCATCCCTCTTTGTCCCCAATTCTTTAATCTTTTCTTTTCTATTTCTTTTCTATTCTTTTCTCTTCTCAATTTTAAAAACCAAATGAATGAGGAAAAGAAAAGCCATGGTAGAAAAATGTATCAAATGTGAAAAATGACTTGGTGCATGTCATGTGCACAAATCAAGCTTAATACACGATTAGCGATATTTAATCGCGATTAGCATTAAAATTGTATATAACTAATTATAAAAAATCATAATTTGCTTAAAGCAAATAAAACATCCTCATTTCAGTAATTCCTATAATTTTCCAATTATTTTCCACTTTATCGGTATTTAATTATACCGTATTATTAAAATATTCATAATATTTATTATTTAATTATAGAATTCTCAAAAATAATATTTTATTTTTCTGAAATGTTACAGTCTTCCCCCCTTAAAGAAATTCGGTCCCCGAATTTAAATTTAAACTCTCCCAATTCTAAAACATTTCAGTAAAAAGATAAAGTCGTCCGGGTTTCCGAAATCATAAATACATAAAACACATCGTAACGCAATGCATGCGTATGAAAAACAAGTATATAATCCAAAATCAAAATTCCGTCAAGCATCCCACAATCATTGGAGTTATGGAGAATACACCAATGTCAAAATCCAATACGAAAACCAACATGATATACATTAAAACTATACATGTAAACATCGTGGTAAATTCGTCAAAACATCTGAAGAAATGCATGCCAAACCCTTTCAAGTTGTTGTGCGATGCGCATATCACGGCACAGTGGCGGACGTCTATTGTAATAAAATAACTACATATATATATACCCTTTATTAACATACACGTCCCGCCGTTTGAAAAATAATTTAGAAAGGTTTCCCTTGTAACATTTTTCGTGTCCTCCCAGACACGTAGGTAAATACTAAGACTATAGCTCCTTTTTGGAAATCCCTTCGATAACTATCAATGCATGCAAAAATATATTCAGGTACTGTCCTCGGACTAATCCTGCTCAGCTACTATATCAAATAGTAAATATCATAAAACAGGCTGCTCAAGGGAAATCAATCCCAAAATGTTAATAAGAATGCCGCGTGCGTATGGTGCGCACGGAAATCAAAATCCATGAATGTGACATACACGTGCACAGAACAAAATCTAAGTGCAACGGGTGTGCACGAAATACCTGTCAAGGGCAACGGTGTGTGCCTGACAACAATATCATGTGCATCTGATATGCACGAAGAATCTCGATTTAGTGCATCTGGCGTGCACCAAAATCGCATCAAGCGCGTCAAGTATGCGCAAGAATCCAAATCAAGTGCACGAAAACAAATATTGAGTATCACTATCGAAATCGACGGTATACAACACATTTCAATCCAAATCCAAATCAGGTATACCGTGGTATATAATCTCACAATCATGTGTATCAGCGTGCACAAAAATCGAATCAAATTACTAAAACTGCATGAAAACTATGCCGAAAGTATAAGTCAAATCACATGCATACCATAGGTTTGAAATCAAAATCAACATCTCGAATGATATTAAATCGAAGTCAAGTGCAACTATGGTGCACAAAATCTCAATCATGCAAATAAATAGCCCAAAATACCGAAATCACAGATGGCGGAAACAGTCCCGCTCTAGCACATCCTCTAAAGATCTCTGGCCAACTGTCATGGTCACTCATAACATATCTCGTCGACGATGCCGATCTCTGGCTTGCTGGGTGTGCGTAATATGACCGCTCCTGGGTCCAAGTCTTCTCGTTTAGTATCCCAGAAAGATTCTGTCGAAGTCTCCCCCAAATCTCGTTTCTGCCGAACTGCCCGGAAGTTATCACCCTTTTACTAATCTATTTCTTGTTCCGGAACGGCTGCATACTTGTCATGACTCCTTCTAGAAGATATATCCATGTACAACGCCTCTGCATGCGTATCACATCTCTGATGTCAGCGGAGTGGAATGTCATCTCATCAAGATCTTGCACGAACCTCTTACTCCACTTTTCTCTAATGTCGACTGATTCAGACTCGTCTCTTCGTAGCTGTATGGACTGCGCTCCAACGGCTATACTCGTATCTGGAGTCTCCCAAACAATGTATCCCATCACATGATATCCGAATGACGTCGAACCTTTTGATCAATTTGTCAAGGTTCCATAATCCCCCAAGAGCTCAACATCTTGGTTACAGTTTAATAGTATTCTCGTACATGCCACAGTACCTATGGACCAGCCGTAGAAGGGCAAACCCAAGCCTCATTAATGGCACCACTGAACTGCTGCAAACCCTAAGGTTTCAAAGTGTTCTCATGGTCATTATATCGAGTTAGGGTTTCATTCTTCTAGAGGGTCCACGGAATTACTTGCATGTTTCTCCGAATACGTTAAACTTGGAAAATGGGTTTCTGACATTCGATCGTCCTCTATCGACTCCCAATGTACCTGCATGAAATCGTCTCTAGCTGTAATCAATCAATCTGATGACCTCGCATCGGGGTAGGCAACGAATCGCATGTCCTAGTCATTCCTCCTTGGGAGACTAGCGATCTTCTATAATATCTCTAAGTACAACTCGTGCGACAATAGCTCCAAACATCTGGGACGATATCTCATCATTCGCAGCAGCAACTGGCTTATTCGTCCGCACGTTGAACAGTGCCTCAATCATCAAAATAATCGGTGCATTGACGGTCATCACATGCTGGCTGGCCTCTAGCAGTAGCCTAATCCTCTGGTGCTGATCTACATGTCCGAGAAATCTTGTAAAAGCGATCCATCAAACGCTCATGGCGCGAAAACACAATAGGACGATACATCTATGCAATCGTGTGTCCCTGGAATCACGCCCTGGTCAGTCCTTGTCCGTGATGAGCTCATGCTGACGCAACTCTATCCGTAGCTCTCTCTGCCCGTGTAATCGTGCCAGCAAAAACCATAACCAATAACGATGAGGATAGATCACAGGAATGAATATAATGCTGTGCAAGGAAATGTACATCCTAAGGCTTCTTAAGTGGAATAGCGTATCGTAAGTATGCCGCGGAACATACACACGGTACGTCACTCTCCTTAAGTCACCTACTCCATCAACCAAGATCAACCTACGCGACAAAAGTTCGGGTCTAATACCCCCTCGACTAAGTCTACGTTCCGTAAGGTCAAGCCTAGATTCCGTATATATACAAACGCCCTAGGCTCCACATAGTCAAACATAGACTCGAACCAAGGTTAACCTAGCGCTCTGATACCAACTTTGTCACGACCCGAAATGGCACGTGACTGGCACTTGAATCATATGAAGTCTATAGGACCCCATCTAATTCAAGTAAGCCAAGAAATCCCAGAAATCTAAACCATTTTAAGAAAGATGTGAAGAAAACATGTTTTAAAGCGGGTGGTTTTTAATAACATAAGCCGAAGTGTGCATTTTTAAAATCTTAAGTCTTTTCTGAAAATTTCGGCAGAGTTTTCTTTGTAAATACTGGCCCCAAAAGGGGTACAACATGAATAATATGAATAAAGGCATCCCCAAGCGGGAGCTAGCTCTTCGTCAATTGACGGTCATAACCACGCAAGCAATATAATATACAACGCCGAAGGGCGAGGATCAAAACTCAAAAGGAAACTCAAAATCATCAAGAAAATCATAATAATACAACGCGCGACTCTAAGGTCGAAAGAATATACAACTGGTTTTCTAAGTCTGAAATAAATATACAAGTCTGGTTGATGGAGTTTATTAGATACAACTGAAATAAATACATGTATAATGGTGGTCACGATACAAGTGAGTCCACCTACCAAAACAATCACCCGGAATGAAGCAGTGTGCCAGAAAGCCGCAATGAAATCTGTACGGCAAAACCTGCAAGAAACTGTGGTATAACAGGGGTGAGTTGCCAACTCGTGAGTAGAAAACATCACCGAGCAGAAATCGTATGTATGACTCTATCCTAAATCAATACGATCAGTAATATATAACCTCAAAATGATAAAGTCTGAAGCATGATAAGGTGGCAAGGGTAAACATCTATACATAAGTGTAATACCATGTGCTCGTGTCAGTGCCTCGGATAGCAACATATCATAAATATGAGGTATGAATGCAATCTAATGAAAACAGAATGCATCATGAATGTGACAACTGTTTTCTTTATTTAGTGAGATTTCTGTATATTTATAAATCGAGGTATCATCGATGAAATCAACATGAAATCAGTGTCAAATATCGACACAAAACATGAATCCCAAAATCTTAATATCTCAATATCTCAGGTTCCGGCAATCCGGACTGGTATGTAACCTCGAATCTTAATATCTAGGGCTACGGCTATCCGGACTAGCCCATATCATCAAATCTCAAAAGCTCAGGCTCCGGCTATCTGGACTGGCCTGAACTCCGATCGGTATCCTCCGGATATTCGTCGAGTCACAAATAAAATCACCGGTCAGTAATGCTCCCCTGTAATAGGCTCAACGCCATCATCTGCAACCTTTTCGCCCCGGGGTACCACACCGGGTCCATCATGCACCCACAGACGGTTCCTCCTCCTCCTTGAATTGGGTGTTTGATATCGCTCAAGAGCCGAGAAAACTCATGGTGGACATATCTCATATCATATCACGAGAAAACCACAACTTTCATTTTAAAATGATAATCAGTTTATAAAATCCTTGCGGTTTCTCCAAATCCAGAAATCTTATGGAAATCCAAAATCCAAATCTTAAGGATAAATAAACAATGAATTTCATAATATTGGGCTCCGGCAATCCGGACTGGCCTATAATGTCATGGCAAATGAATATATAAATATGCATGAAAATCACAGTAATAAATGAAATGTCTAAGCTATCATATAAAAGCAAGCTCACTAGTACCATGTCGAAACTATCAACTAACATTTTATACTAATGAAGTAGTATTTTCTAATGTGTGCGTGACATGGCAATTACCGATGATGATGTGTGTGAGCCGGCAAGCAGGTGTGCGTGGAGCATACGCATCATCGGTAATGGTGCTGGTGTCCTGGCGGCATGATTTTAATAATAACTAATGAAAACACAATATAAGCATGCGACGCAAACAGCAATAATATGCAGAACATGAATAATAACGCAACATATAAGAATATACATTTATATATGAGTCATACAATTTGACATTTGAAATAATACGAATCGGGGTGTTTAGAAAATAGGACTACGGTGTTTTTAAGAAAAAGGGTACGTCCTTTGAAATATCCATAGAATCCCTTGTCCTGTCTTTAAAATACTCACGATTCGTTAGTTTTGAAATAGGTATGATTCGAGTCTAGTCTAACATCTACAAATAAACTACAGGACTAAACCAACAAACTAATCAAAAAGGCAAGGAAATTCACCTAAATCTGAATCGATCTATATATATATAATAGTCGGTGATCTCGCCTCAATAGTATCGCGTACGATACAATATATATCATATGACATTCTCGAGTCAAGAGTGTGGATCTATCATCAATATAGCTCGTACGGTAAATCCATCGTACGGCATCCCAAATCTGGGTAAGGGTCAATATCACATTTATCTTATTATCCAACTGGTATCCTTATCCTCATATATCATGAGCTGGGGGTACTGATCTAAGTCTAGTACAATACTGATACCATCTACAAATATATATGCGTATGTATGAAAACACATCGCCTAAAGACCCGCTATAATATCATGTCGTATCTCATAATACGAACCAAATTATATCACCGATCTCGTGGCACCATGCCCAATCTCATCGACTCATCTCCAAATATCGTATACTATTCTCATCATCTATGTATATATATACGTCTATATAAATACATAGTCCCATACCTATGTGTGTGTGTGTGTGTGTGTACATATCCCCATATACGCATAAGAAAATAAAATGCATGCAAGTGTGTGTGTGTGTAAACCTTATTCTAGGGTTCGCGACTATAACTAACTAAGTTACTTCTAATACACTAAAACTAACCCATGAACATCTAAAGTCTTACTTACTAATCATCCAAGTTTCACAACACATACTCATATATATAACATATATACCATATACTACGCTACGAACTGCGGGGGTGCTATACGCCATCCACCCGACTTCCCCCGTAGATATATATATCTACTCACCTTGATCATCGCTTGCCGAAGTCGATGTCGCCATCCTCTTCTTCATCATCCGAAGTCCACGTGGGGGTACCTACATATCACACATAGTATCGTAAATCGAAATCGCATACGAAAACCAAATCGGCACGCGTATCACACATAGGTTAAAACCTATGATCTATGCATGTAAGAATGACCAAACAACCCTCGAGATTGACGTGCAAACGTCACACCATCGAGTCAAAACCCAATTAATAAAATCCAAAACATAAATAACCGCAAAACCAAAGCAGCAACATAAGAAAACGCTTCCAGATTTTGTTCCAGGTGAAATTAGCAAATTCTTCATATGGGATAGGTCTAATTTGCCTAAAATGAAGCCATGGACCAAGCACGGGACGATTCCAAAGTACCAAGGCCATAAATTGCGGCCAAAATGAGAAAAATTGCGGCCTAAACATGAGTATATGGTCTCAAGTTTTGGGGTTAGCTTCCAGGTTGCCCGCATGACTCTCTGTCTTCGCTAAATATTTTTCAGGTCACCCGGGTTATAGCAGTTCTCTAAACAACCTCACAATTTCCATAAATTCCCGATATCGGGGTTTCTAAGTTCACTAAAAGGGGTCTTAGTCTCAAGTTTAGTTCAATATACCATCACTACAGGGGTTGTATAGCCTCTACTAACCTCAATTACACTTTCATAACTCAAGAATCCCTCAAACCCTAACTTGAAATATTCAAAGTTCACAAAATCAAACTTAAACACTTCTAAACATGCATGGACACTAAAGAGAATAGATTACTACACTAATGGTGAAGAAATTACCTCATTTGGCAACTCAAGAATTTTCTTAAGTTGCCCTAAGTCTTCAAAATCCGATTTTTCTTGGTCCAAAGTGTTTGTAGTGAGCTTGTGCATGTTTTTAATGAAGTTGAGATAATGTTTTGGGATGTTTTTGGTGGTGTTGTGAGGGTTAAGAGGAGGGGGGAGTGAGAGGGCAGCCATGTGAGAGAGAGGAGAAGAAATGATGAAGATGATGAAGTGAGACCAAGTCAAGAGAACCGCTCACCTCACTCTCTCTCATGCCCATCCCTCTTTGTCCCCAATTCTTTAATCTTTTCTTTCCTTTTTATTTTCTATTCTTTTCTCTTCTCAATTTTAAAAACCAAATGCATGAGGAAAAGAAAAGCGATGATAGAAAAATGTATCAAATGTGAAAAATGACTTGGTGCATGTCATGTGAACAAATTAAGCTTAATGCACGATTAGCGATATTTAATCGCGATTAGTATTAAAATTGTATATAATTAATTATAAAAAATCATAATTTGCTTAAAGCAAATAAAACATCCTTATTTCTGTAATTCCTATAATTTTCCAAATATTTTCCACTTTATCGGTATTTAATTATACCGCATTATTAAAATATTCATAATATTTATTATTTAATTACAAAAATTCCAAAAAATAATATTTTATTTTTCTGAAATGTTACATAGAGAGTGATGAAGGATTAATTTGTCTCAAGACACCCAAGAATTCTCAACTCATGAGAGGGTTTGGATGGAGTTAGAGGAAGAAGAAGATGCCATGAGAATGAGGTGTTGAGAGCAACTCAAGAAAGAGAAAAAGAAATGAATAATGGCTTATGTTTTTGTTTGTTGTGTGAGTGTGATAAGAAATAATGCAGCCATCACATAAATGTCCATGTCTCCAAAATATCTTAGTCAACAAAAAATATCTCAAGTCAATATAATCTCACAACAAACAAAAATCTTAAGCATGTTAAAATAGTAACCATGGGTCACTAATTAGCCATGCCATAAAAATGCAATAAACACCTCATCATACACCTCAATAACCTTTTAATCCAAAAGGTCTAAACCATAATGAGGTGTAATCTTCTAAAAGTAATCTTGCAAGAAATTACAAGAATACCCCTCAACCGTATATATATACCCGCATCCGTATTCCGAAGAATACGAATATAATGAGACGAAAATAATCCAACAATATAATACTAGGATCCAGCTTAAACCAAAGCCCATTAATATTATCCGTCCGAACATCATGCGTGCACAAGTACACGTATGTGATCGAACTCTGCCGTAAAACCATATGGCCTTTACATCGTTTTGCCCGAAGCAGGGAAACCCTTTGTGTAGGACTCTGAAGACTCGTCAATACACCGGCAGTGGGTTTAACCACAAGCACGTCAGCGGCACTAGCTGTACGTAACGGCTACTCGGGTATTGAGCGAAAGGGTGGCCGACGAGCAAACTCATCCCGAAACCCCTACTGAGCCTGACAGTGACAATATCCGTACAGTCCGGTCCGTTCGTCTATGGGTATCGTATATCGAGTCTAGGGGTGGATAAAGTCAGACCCCTAATAACACGACATTTAGTGTTGGTATGAAGCCCATCACCAACTGAGAAACTACCGATCCTAAATCAGTAATTATCGACTACCTTGGCCAAGGATTTCTGGTGATGACCACCCGTGCACAATCGCGACATCAACCCCTAATATCGGGAGAGACGAATCCCCTGATGATTTGCCCACTGCTTCCATGTGGCTCGGGACTGTACCCAACTAAAACCTGTTTGCACGCCTCTTTTGAGCCGTGGTAAGGTAGTAATCAAAGCACAGTGGGAACTATCACAAGACAAATGACGATCTCAGGTCGATAGACTAACCTGTACACATGTCACCAGGGAACTGCTATTTGACAATATGTATAATACCAACTAGTATGTTCCTGGCGTGTCCGTCCGGTGTACTTGTTGGGTAGTGGGAGCGCCCCGGCCATCGAACCGTGGCCAAGTGCGGAACAAAAATTTCTTAGAACCCGGTGCTACCATTACCCGATTTGCAAGATCGAAACTATTAACCCTAAAACTAGCAAGCTAACAAAAGGAGATAGAATGGTTATACCTAATGAACCAAGTCCTTCGGGTCTTCAACCATTTCCAAGCTCCTAGCGATGCGGATCGACTTTGGTCAGCGGTCTTCCTTCATCTCCGATGATCTACCCGAGAGAAACGGCACAAGTTTCAGGTTCGCCAAGCGAACCAACCGACTCTTCAAAACTGCTAGTAGTGGAGAGTGGGGAGTGTAGGATAGTGTCACTAAAACTTTCTCTCAACCATGAGCTCAAAGTGAGCATCTCAAGAAGAAGATGAAGAGGGTGATGATGGCAAGGCATGAAAATGGCTAAGTATTTTTGTGTGAGCATGAGAGTGAGAGAGTAAGAAGAGCACCATCTCCAAAATTAACCAAATGAACAAAATCCGTATAAATACGGAATGCTTCCCGGTATATGTATCGAAATACACATACGCGTATTCGTACGAAAATACGAATAGCCAAAGAGAGAAAATTAATAGTGAGCAATAATACTAGAATACATATATATAAATACATATGTAAATTATTAAATCAAAACTTGATTTAACAATCTGGCTTAATCCTAAGCCACTAGTATTATCAACCGTCCGATTAAAGTCTGTGCAGTCCGTGCACATATTAATCGGACACCTGTATGTATCAACATACGTCACCTACACCATATCGCCTGAACTGAGAAAACCCTCTGTGTGGGACTCTAAAGACTCGTCAATATGCTGGCAGTGGGTTTAACCACAAGCACGTCAGCGGCACTAGCTGTACGTAACGGCTATCCAGGTATTGAGCGAAAGGAAGGCCGACGAGCAAACTCATCCGAACCCCTACTGAGCCTGTCAGTGACAATATCCGTACAGTCCGGTCTGTCCGTCTAAGAGTATCGCATATCGAGTCTAGGGGGGTGGATAAAGTTAGACCCCTAACAACGCGATAATTCGTGTCGGTATGAAACCCATCACTACCTGAGAAATTATCGATCCTGGATCGGTAGCTCTCACATACCCCGGCCGAGGATTTCTAGTGATGTCCATCCATGCACTGCGCGACATCAACCCCCAATACCGGGAGAGACGAATCCCCGACGATCCGCTCACTGCCTCCATGTGGCTCGGGACTGTACCCAACTAAAAGCTGTTTGCACGACTCCTTTGAGCCGTGGTAGGGTAGTAATCAAAGCACAGTAGGAACTCACACGAGACAAATGACGATCTCAGGTCGACAGACCAACCTGTACACATGTCACCAAGGAACTGCTATCTGACTATAGGTATAATACCAACTAGCATGTTCCCGGCGAGTCCGTCCAGTGTACTCATAACCCAATGAGCACCTGTATACTATCTTAGGTGAACAACCGACACCAATGGCTTGTGTGACCGGCTACCACCCCTCGTCAGGGTCTAGATAAGTATACACCAGTCTACACTGGAGTATCGATGCCCAGTCTCGATACTCCCACGACTAGGGACATTTAAGGATGTGTTTATAGACCCCAGCTCCCACATATGTGATCGCCATCACAATGCTGGCAGTCAAGTAAGAATCCTATGGGCTTTATCAACATATGATGATAAAGACAAACCAGATAGCATACTATCATCTCGAGTAAGACTTTTTTATCGGTATAGGTCCTCGCTCAATCATCATGATCACATGCCTGCGACTAAGATAATTGCCTTTAGGGCACTATAGCCAACAGTACTCATAACCCAATGAGCACATGTATACATCTTAGGTGAACAAACTAACACCAATGGCTTGTAAGACCAGCCACCACTCCTCGTCGGGGTTTCGATCAGTATACACTAGTCTACTCTGGAGTATCGATGCCCAGTCTCGAAACTCCCACGACTAGGGACATTTAAAGATGTGCCTATAGACTGTAGGGATCCCTAGGTCGGCAGCAAGGTTTCGGGAGGCATCATCCATACCGTTTTCAAATTTTTGCCGTTCTAAGGAACCTTAACCTAGAATTTTTAACTAGATATTTAAATGAACAAGCAATGTTAACATCTTAACATCCTAAGTGAATGAGAAATACAACCTTTGTAGACCGGTCCTTCAGTTCTAAAGCTCCGTGTAGTAGTCCCTTCGCTCCAAGTAGTAAACTCCTGAACTCTAGTAAGGGTTCACATGAAGAAATGAACAACCTTACTCGATGTCTTCGAGGCCGAAGATGATCTACGTCGAGGAGACTCAAGCTCACGCTACCTCTTCACTAATTGTAGATTAGTGAAGCAAACACTCTAAACTAAATGGCTAATATAGTAGAAAATGATGAAATAGGAAAAGGGCTCACTTTAGATTTTATTTTCTCACAATATTTTCTCAACTTGAAAAAAGCTAGCGAGCTTTCTCATTGAGGAAGAAGAAGCTCAAGTCAAGAATGAGAGAATCAACTCATGAGGTGAGAACAGTAACCTTTGGTGAGTTAGTGTCATACACTAACTCATGTAGAGAATAAACCATGGGTTAACAATAATGGTTGGGTTAATAAATATCTTCAAGTAAAACAAAATGAGTGGACTTAGTCAATGGTTCCACAAGCTTCTATAAGCTTCAACCATGTGACTAATTACCACTAATTTTTGAATTACCAAGATAAATAAAAACCTTAGGATTATCATAACCATAGTGTAAGTCTCATACACCCATGTTACATGTGGTATCAAGCATGACACAATAAAATGTACATTAATATATATCACATATATACTATATGCACACAAGTGAGACAAAAAAATGTTTAAGTGAGCTAATATTAGTTAATGTAAATTAATATATTACATATATAATTATACATTAAATTATCAAATCAACACTTGATTTAATAATCCGGCTATATCACATACAACCGACTAATATCAAATGTAACAATCTATCGAATCAACACTTGATCCGATAACCCGGCTATATCATATATAACCGACCGATATCACATATCGTGAGAATAGAATGCGGTATCACATATGCGCATTAATCTCGGTCCCGCACATATCATATATGTGTCCCTACTTCGTTTCGCATGAATTAGGAAACCTCTGTGTAGGACTCTAAAGACTCGTCAATACGCCGACAGTAGGTGATGATCATATCAAACACCCACAAGCCGCAAGCAGTCTGCTAAACGTAACGGCAATTCGGGTATTGAGCGATCAGAAGATCAACAAGCAAGCCTGCTCGTACTCCTGTGAATCCAATCAGTAACACTACCGTACAGTCTGGTCTCTTCATCAGATACGTCGCATGTCTAGCCTGGGGGTGGTAAAACGTCAGACCCCAATAGCCTGATAAGTCATGCCGATGCAAGGTCCATAACGGTTCAAGAAACTACTAATAACACTTACCAGTAAATCTCAGCAATCCTGGCCAGGGATTTCATGTTATGGCCAATCGAATATAGCGCAACATCAACCCCCAAAACTGGGAGAGACAAATCCCCTCCTATCGCTCATTGCCTCCATGTGACTCGGGACTGTACCCAAAAACCATCTTTTTTCACGATCTATTGACCGTGGTATGGTGGAAATCAAAACACGGTGGGAATCACACAAGAATCTATGACGATCTCGGGTCGACAGACTAACCTGTACCAGTGTCACCAGAGAACTGCTATCTGATGATAGATATAATACCATCTAGGAGTTCTCGGCGAGTTCGATCAGTGTACCCAGTCTCCACTGAGCACCCGCATACCTTCTCTGATGTCAAACACCAATGGATGTGGGATCATTCATCACCCATTATATGGGTCGAGAAGCGTATACACTAGTCTACTCTGGAGTATCGATGCCCTGTCTCGATACTCCCACAACTAGGAACAATTATAGGGTGTACTTGTGGACTACCCTTGGCCCCACTAGTATGATCTCCATCATAGTCCTGATAGTCAAGTACACATCCTAAGGGCTTTATCAACATGTGAGAGCAAGACAACATCACTTATACAAGTCAACATGTTTAGACAAAGTGCAACCAGATAGCATACTATCATATCGAGCAAGAAATTCCTCCCTATATATGTCCAAGCATCCACTACAATATACATCCCATGTACAGTAATGGTCTCTAGGGCATACATATAACTAACAATCTCCCACTTGCACTAAGGCCATCTGTTGTAGTATCCAATACCCAACAATATAGCGGTGGTTGTAGTATCCCATACTCAACCATCCCAAAATCTCTCAAATAGTATTTAGGAATGCAAGACTTGGTGAGTGGATCCGCCGTGTTAACCTCAAAATCTACTCTTCTTATCTCAATCCCTTGGAGATTAACCATCTTCTTGATCAGGTGATACTGTCCTCAGAATATGTCTGGATTGATGATGGGACAGGTGTTCCTAGGCTAAAGCCACAACTCCATTGTAGTCATAATAACAGTTATTGGACGCTCAATGGTAGGAAGCCATCTCATGAACAAGAAATGTCCAGACAACCTCTTTGGTAGCATTGTTGGTAACAATGTATTCAGCCTTTATCGTCTAGTATACCACGGTATCTAGCTTGGAACTCTTCTAATCATACCGTCCCTCCACTGAGGGTAAAGACAATGCCTGTGACTGAATTTCAGTCGAACTTATCACTCTGGAAGCTCGAACCAAGAACATTCTTTTAGTGCTTCTCAAGTACTTGAGAATGTCCTCCACAGCTGTCCAGTGATTCTCCCAAGATCCGATTGATTCCTGATCACTACACCTAGTGAGTTATCTACATCTGGTCTGGTACATAACATTGCATACATGATAGAGCCTACTGCCGATGCATAGGATATCCTTTGCACATGAGCTCTCTCCAAATCAGTCTCAGGAGACATCCTTTTAGAGAGAGTGATTCATGAGTAAGTGGGCGAACCACCACGCTTAGAATCCTCCATACTAAACCCCTTTAGTATGGTGTTAATGTACCTGGATTTAGGACACTCCCAATATCCACATAGATCTATCAACATAGATCATGATCCACAAGATATAGTAGGTATCATCAAAATCTTCCATGGAGAATTCTCGCGATAAGAGGAGCTTGATCGAGTATAGCATAAGAAACCATTTCCTATTAAGAGTATGTCATTTACGTACAATACGTGGAAGACAGCCTTACTCTCTATAACCTTCTTGTATATACAAGGTTCATCTATCTTTTTGATGAAGTCAAACTCTTTGACTGCCATATCAAAAACAGATGTTCCAGCTCCGCAATGCACGTATTGATCCTGATGGACTTAAGCATAGCTTTGAAAGTCTCAACTTTTCAATCTACACCAAGAATCTTATCAAAATCCATTTGCTCCTAATGGGTTTTACCCCTTCAGGTGCAATCATTCAAAGTCATATTTTGTTGGCGTACAAGGATTCCATCTTTGATCGCATAGCATCCAGCCATTTCACAGAGTCTCCACTCGTGATGGCCTGCCTGAACCTGGTTGGGCCATCATCTACCATGATGTAATCCTCGCTCCCACTGTCACCGAGAAGACCGTAGTTTCTCTCAAGTGGATGAGGAACCCTACCAGATTCACGGAGAGGCTGAGGTTCGTTGGAGACTATTGAATCCTTTGGTTTCACCAAATTATCAGCTGTTAGTTTGTCTAACTGGAACTCCTTCCAGTTCTACCTCATGTCCACTAATTTCTTCACAAGAAATTCCTTTTCTAAAATGGTGGCATACTGAGAAACAAAACACTTTTTACTCCTCAGTTAGGTAGAAGATATACCCTCGCAAATGTTTGGGATATCCAACAAACTTATACATATCTGATCTTGCCTCGAGCTTTTCTGGATTCTGCTTTTCAACATAGACTGGACAACCCCATATCTTAAATCGTTTAATACATGGTCTCTTCCCATTCCATATCTCATATGTTGTGGTAGGCACTGATTTGGATGGAACCCCATTCAATAGGTATGCAGCTTCTCAAGTTCATAACTCTAAAAGGAAACAGGTAACTCAGCAATATTCATCATAGAGCGCGCCATATCTCATAGGGTGCGATACCTCCGTCCCGATACACTGTTGTGCCGTGGTGTATGCGAAGGAGTAAGCTGAGAGAGAATCTCATTCTCCTTTTAGAAACTCCAGGAACTCCATGCGCAAGTATTCGCCTCCTTGATCACATCGTAGGATTGTAATACTTCTACCCGTTTGGTTCTTAACTTCAAGCTTATATTCCTTGAATTTCTCAAAAGTTTCAGACTTGTGTTTTAACAGGAACATATGTTCGAATCTTGAGAGATGATCAGTGAATATAATGAAGTACGAAGAACCAAACCTGGCATTTGTAGATATGGGAGCGTATACATCATCATGTATCCGTCCCAAGAGTTCACCAACTCTTTCTCTGTTTCCAGTAAACGGAGCATCGACCATTTTACCTTTAAGACAAGACTGGCAAGTATCATAAGATGAAAATTTGAACAGATTCTCATATTCATCCTTATGTAACATAGCTGGTCGTGTCGCATTGGTATGATCTAGTCTACAATACCACAAGAAGGTTTCGTTCATTTCTGAACTACTCCTCTTATGTGTGTTCTAGATATTTTGAACTGTGGTTTGATTTAGAACGTATATGCTATTATATAACATGCCTGATCGAATCAACTCTTGATTCAGGAAAATGTTCACAACATTATCCTCCAATACATAATTATATCCTTCTTTAAGTTAATAAAGAAACTGATGTAATGTTGTGTATCAGGTTCGGTATTTAATAACATTCGTTCAGAATCAATGTATTAATACAAGGTGATATCTGCCAACTGACTTGGCTACAACAATTGCACCATTCTCTAACACTTAGAGACATATCACCCATTCTCAATTCTCTACCTTTCTATAGCCCATGTAACATATTACATATGCGGGATCCTGATTCGGTATCACATACCCAGGATGTAGAGGATACTGAGAAACAGTTCTTGGTGATGAACACACCCGAAGAATATGCATCAACATGCATAGTCCTCATTTGGGCGGCGTAGGAATCCGGATATTCCCCTATTTCCTGCTCGGACTTATAACAATTATAGGATAGAGCGGAACCAACGTTCCCCAACTCAGTATAATAAGCAGGTTCGGTCAATGCATCCATATTATTATCTTGATTAAGACGTGACATGGTCGCTACCAGGAGAGAGAGAAGAAAACACTCTGCATGCGCTCTTGTAAGATCAGATTGGTTATAATTTTATCTAATCAGGATGGCTCCCACTGTTTTTATTAAATCTTCCTTCAAACCCTAAAAGGTAAGACTAGCCGGGATTAATTAAACCCTACAAGTTCGCTAATCTTTCGGCCATGCCAGTGTCGGTACTTTGAGGGAGGTTCTCCGTGCTTTCGCACGGACCTAATTAAAATAAACCTCGTTTTCCTAGGGGCGTTGATTGATGTGAAAAAGTGTTTGTAGTTAACCGCAATCAATAACGGTGTCGCGTGTAGCTAGACCGAGATGAGTACGGGTCGTCCTCAGGGAAACGTGGAACCTTTTACTCTTACTTTAGATGTGTTGAAAAAGAGAGGAGGAAATAAGAATTTTGTGAAAAGTTTCTAGATCTACTTTAAGCAAGAATGCAAAAATATAGATCTAGATTATTTTAAGGATGGAGTTAATATAATAAGAGGGCTTGTAGGGTTCGTTAGGATTTAGTAGTTATGGACGATTAATTAAAAGTTACCCTTTTTATCCTTTAATAGATTTATAACTAGAACGACAGTGATGCGTGTAGATTAGGGTTTCTGGAGGGAAAAGGAATCCCACTCTTAACCCTTATCTCTACACGGAACTCCGTTCATATCTAGCCTTTACCAAAACAATCATTAATCTAATCGCTAATCGCGGTCGGAACTAGCAAAGAATTGTTAGCGCGCCCGATTAGGATGTTAATGATTCTTTTGATAAAGTTCATAAACTTTATAGGACTTAAAAAGGGTTTAGGGATGTTCATCATCCATTAGCCTACCCTAATCCTACGAACCCTAACAAGCGGAGAATTACTCGCGCATGTTGGGAGAAGAAGATGAAAAGACAGAGAGGGAAAACATAATGTAAAATGCAAAAGAATTAAATAAAATAACTCCTTTATTAATCAACTTGAACAATCTACACTTTATTCCTTAGAAAATGATTACAAAACTAGTTGCTTCTCGATCTTTCCTAAGGAGGTAGACGAACAGTTGATGATCAGCCTGGATGCATGAGCGTCTGGGACTTCGTGATCTCTTCGGCTTGATAAATTTTCCAAGAGGATCTCGGTCCTTATTTATAGTCACAGAGCCAGAACCCTAGTTTCCTAATATGGAAACTAGTTGTTAGGATCCTAACCACCACAATCCCATATCTAAACTTTTCAAATCCGCGGCGAAACCGCGGCCATTGGATAGGTTTGACCGCGGATCCGCCCCCTTTTGGTGAGATCATGGCCTCTAATTTTTGTAGCTTCATATCTGTAACACTTGGTAATCTTTTGAGTATTTAGACTTTGAAAATCTTTTCTACATTTCTACCAGAATTAGTTTCTTGAATATCTTTGGTAGATTTGATTTGCCAACTTTGATTTCCTTGATTTCAGCCTTGAAAATTCTGCACAATAACTCAACAAACAATATTAGTAGAGTTTGTTTTATTGAGATATTAACTTAACCATTAAGAATTGTTCAAAGGTATTAATAAGGTAAGCATATTTAAATGGGCCAAATGTTACATGGATATTATATGCTTACTTTTTCCTACAAAATGTTATTTATAATATATAAACACATGAAAATAGTATTTTTACAGATAAACCCTCATATGTATCATATATTATAATAAACACCTTTTATTATATAATAATAGTAGGAAAAATGTCATATTAAATGTGCAGTTTTATCAACTGAACAAATACCCCCAAACTTATCTTTGATCGTCCCGAGCAAACTAGTTTATTCAAGAGAAGAAGAAAAAAGAAAGGATAAAACTAGGCACACTTTCATAGGCAAACACGATTGCACTGAGCACGTACAACAAGCCGTTAAACCTCTAGGTGTCCCTAGTAGGAGGAGTGTTGTCTCCTGAGGGTTTTCAGTGGATTACACCTACAAAATCCTATAACAAAAGAGAGATGGTGAAATTTACATATAAAAATAAGAACCATAAAAGAAAGACTTTGAAAATAAGAGTTTCCAACTACACTAGCTTTTCAGTTGTCATGAGCCCTATCTTAATAGTCATGAAAAAAATGTTAGAAATCACATCATCCCTTAAAAAAACATCATCTTTATTCTTCATTCCTACCTTTCATCCAAACATCGATCATATAACCCTACGTGTGTGTAAATAACATCCCTACACCCGGAGAATTCAATTCAAGCTATCATACTCTTGTCCATCTGCCTCGGTACTTTTTAATCAATGAATATTTAGTTGAATTTGCTCACACAATTTTCATGCGACCGTTAATACTTCTTGAGGTACTAACCGACCGATTACTCATGTGCTTGCTGATTAGATGATAATATTTTCCTCGTCTTGCACCACCTAAGGCTTAACAGTGACTCCCGGACCAGTTGGCCTTAGGGCACTAGGTGAAGAGGCACCCTCGCTATATTTTTTTATTGCTGCCTTGGCGATACAAAACCAGTGTTCATTTTTTCTTTTCACCATTTTTATATTTTCTTCATTTTTTCACTTCCTTCATACTTTGGCTTTTAGACAAGAGCATTTCAAGATATCCTCTACTATCCCGAGTTTCAAGACGTGTGTAAGTGCATATAGTAAGGTATCAACATTCAAATGTTTGGCTTCCAGAATAGAAACTATTTTTCAGACTTATTTTTATCCTCAGATTAGTGACTTCCTTCATCTTACTAACCCTTGGGACAACGGCTCATAACTACTTATTATTAGTTCGTTTAAGAAAACTTCTAATTTTCTTGGTTTTCTTAAACTATTCCTATCTTTAGGATGTAATTTTTCACTCTCTACTCTTTTGTTATAAAAAAAAATTCTTAAATTTTTTTTTGAAAATGTTGTGCTTATGCAAAATATGATGCAAATTGATGTGTAAATAAGCACAAACCTCCCCCAAACCTGTTTACAGCAGTGTCCTCACTGATGTCATCCGTTAAGCTCAAAAACCTGTAGACTTGAGAGGAAAAAAAGGGGACAAGAAATAATGCAAGTGAACTCCTCCCCCAAACTTATTTCTTGGTTCACAATTTTGTAAAAATCATTTGCTTTCAAGAGCCAAAATTTACCACCCCCCAAACTTGAGTTAAACAATTTTAATCTTTTAAAATCACACGAGGGGATTGAGATTATTGGTCAATGCCAAGTTTTTCAAAGACCGAAAGTCAACACCGACTATTCAAAAATTTTATCGATGAAGCACCAAGGTTAGTGGAAGAACATGTCACCTTTCGACAAGAAGAAGTGGGGAGGTGATAAGAGGTGTAATGGAAAAGAATTGCGTCTCAATTTGGAGAGACGACACAGTGATAGTAATGATGGATTACTCGCATTATCATGATTGTCCAAAAGAGGGGGTGGAGATCCAATTTCTTCATCTTGGAGTTGATTTATCTCAACACCCGTATCTTTTAAAAATGCGAGTTCATCAGCGAAAATTTCCTCAAAGCTTTCATCGATACCCCGAAGAATAATGTCATCAGAAAAAATGGGGTGATCGTCAGACTCTATAAAAAGTTCCTCATCAGCGTTAGATGTTGACCCGAACAACTCGGTGGAAGAGTACATGGTTGGGTCAAACAACAACATATGAAAAGAGTCAGTATCGTGAGGTTGATCAAATTCGCTGCTGTCGACATCCATTAATTCGACAGAACACACATGAGCATAGGGTTCGGAGGGTTCACTTTCCAACTTGTAAATGTTAAGCTCAATTGACTTCTTTCCAAAGGATAGGATCATAGAGCCGTTTCTACAATTGATTACTGCGTTGGAAGTGGCCAAAAAGGGTCAACCGAGTATCACCGGGATTTGATTGCGTGGGTTTGCCACAGGTTGTGTATCTATAACGATAAAGTCCACAGGGAATATAAATTCTCCGACTTTGATTAACATATCCTCTAGCTCACCCCTAGGTTGGGTGATAGATCGATCGGCCATCTGAAGAGTGCAATGCGCAGGTTTTAACTCTCCGATCCCTAATTGCTCATAAACAGAATACGGAAGCAAGTTAACACTAGCACCTAAATCGAGTAGAGCACGATTGATATTTTTATCCCCAATAGAAATTGAAATTGTAGGACTTCCGGGGTCCTTTCGTTTCTTGGGTAGTTGTTGTGTAAAAGCTGTGCTCGCATTACTCGCAAGGAAAACTTTTTTAGGTTCTTGAACTTTTCTCTTCTTAGTGCACAAGTCCTTTAGGATTTTCGCATATGACGGAACTTGTTGAATAGCATCTAGGAGAGGAATGCTTATGTTAACTTGCTTAAAAATTTCTACAATCTTCTCCATTTGTGGACTTGGTCTGTTGCCCCTTAACCTGTTTGGATAAGGTGCTTTATCAATAAGGGTTTGGTCCAACATTGGAGAGGATTGTGGGGACGGATTCGATCCCAACACTGGAGTGGGAATCGACTTAGATAGATTTGGCGAAATGGGCGAAGGGTTCGAGCCTTGGGGAAAACGGAGAATAGGCTCGGGTGAAGGTGGGAGATTAGACGAATTAGGGGAAGAAGAAGAAGCTGGGGTATCATTGGTGTCACTATCATCACATTGCTCACCCACTCGGTTATTCAGACTTTTCCCGATCTCAACGTGGTAACAACACTCACATTATAACTTTGTGAGTGGCCAGGATTAGGTATGGGTTGAGATGGGAGTTTTCCTTTTTCTCTCGCACTCATTGCGGCGTTTAACTGTGCGATTTGGTTTTCTAATGATTTAATACTCTCACCATGGGAGGCAGAGTTTTTTGTTATGGTATCAATAGAAGACCTCATCTCAGCCGAAATTTGCATGGATTGTTTCATGAACATATCCAAAGTTTGTGCAAGTGAGTTGTCAGTACCGGTCACTTGTGGTGTAGAAATGTAGGCCGGATTTTGGAAATTCTGTGACTGAAAGGGAGGCTGATTCTGTGGTTGTGGTTGCTGTGGAGGAGGTCTTTGATAATTGCTTTGTTGGTTTTGATTCCAAGTAAAGTTAGGATGATTCCTCCATCCTTGATTGTACGTAGAAGAATAAGGGTCGTTTCTAGGTCGCTGCTAAAAAGCAGCATTAGCTTGAAACGATGCATTCATAGGACATTCTTCCGTTAAGTGTGAAGGATCCGAACAGCAACCACAGACGGTCTTAGGAAGCGTGACCTGATTTAGGGAGAATATAGAGAACTTGTTTTCAATAGCATCGAGTTTCTTCTGAATCGCTGCCATTTCGGCTTTTACTGCGATAGAAACATTGAGCTGGTTAGTTGAAGGTGGTATTACGCTTTCCCACTGCAACGTGTGTTCAACAAGGTCTTCTAGATATTTCCAAGCTTCACCGTCATCTTTAGACATGAAATTGCATTGACACATTATTTCAAGCATCTGCTTTGTCGCTGGATTAATGCCCTCATATATAATCCGACATAAATCCCATCTTTGTATTCCATGATGGGGGCATTAGACAAGAAGATCTTTGAAACGTTCAAAGCACTTCCAAAATGGTTCATTGGGAAGCTGGGTGAACTGGTTGATCTCGCTCCTAATATGGGCAGTCTTATGGTTTGGGTAAAACTTCTTAAGAAATGCTATGACAAATTCATCCCAATTAGTGATGGAGTGTGCGGCAGTATTGTAAAGCCATTTTTCTGCCAAGTCGCACAGTGTGAATGGGAGAAGACGTAAGCGCATAGCATCTAAAGTCAATTGTGAAGTACCCATCATTGCGCATACGTTTTCGAATTTGGTGATGAAAACGTACGCGCCTTCCGACTCAAGCCCGTGAAATTTGGGCAGCAGATTGATGTAGTGGGGTTTAATTTCGAAATTATCCCCGTTAGGTGGTGGAAGTGATAGACAAGTAGGAAGGGGACCACGGATAGGATAGCATCTCTCTTGGAGAGAGATGCGTGGTGGATTCTGCGCACCTACGGGCGGTGGCAGCCTGGTGTTATATTCTGATGGAGTGCCGTCCATCTCGGTCGTGGTGTGTGGTGGGGGAAAAGAAGATGAAGAAGTACCGACTTCGGCGTCGATAGCAGGAACGCGGACAAGACGGGCACTAGGATCCCGTGTCCAGCCGAGCATGCACTAAACGGGTTTAGTGCAAGTGGCAGCGTGTGTGTGATTTAAAATTGGCTTGTTTTGAAAAAAGTGGGACTCAATACAAATCACTCTAAAATGCACAAGCAACCCTAGAACTAAGGTTACCTAGGTCAGTCTCTAGACCGTTCCTAGACTTCCAAAGGACAAGCCGCAGGATCAATCCTCTACCGCCTCCGTACTACCCTTGTAGCCAGGTAAGTGGGAAGGAACCACAGTAGTGGGCCTAATTAAAAACCACTAGCCTTTGACACACTTGCCTAGGCACTACAAAAGTAATGCGGATAAACGATAGATTACCCACGACCTTCCTCTGTCCTTATTGAGCGCGACAGTCCTTAGAGTCTGGTCTAGATATTTTTTAAATTAATGTAGGGTTGATGCGGATGCTCGGTTTGTGATTTGTGGGGCTTAGGAAGGGTGATGAAATCCCCAACTAATCTTGATTTGGTCTTTGCCCCTTAAAGTCCGTATTAAAATATGCAAAACAAAACCAATCACAAAACTTTTGCAAAAAGATTTTTGAGCGGCGCTATTTTGCAAAGAATCCTGCAAAAAATAGATTTTATTGGATTTTAGAGGAGAGAGAAAGAGTTAAGAAAGATACCAGAGAAGTGTGAAACCCTAGATCTCCTGTTTCCTCAAGTCCGTGACTCCAGATTCCCTCGCAAAATTCACATACAAATCGTTAAATATGCAATTTGCAGTTTTGTTTTAATAATGATATGAATCGTCTAAGAATTCAACACAAATAGTAAGAATAAAAAATTACGCACGTATCCCCGGCAACGGCGCCATTTGATTGATGTGAAAAAGTGTTTGTAGTTAACCGCAATCAATAACGGTGTCGCGTGTAGCTAGACCGAGATGAGTACGGGTCATCCTCAGGGAAACGTGAAACCTTTTACTCTTACTTTAGATGTGTTGAAAAAGAGAGGAGGAAATAAGAATTTTGTGAAAAGTTTCTAGATCTACTTTAAGCAAGAATGCAAAAATATAGATCTAGATTATTTTAAGGATGGAGTTAATATAATAAGAGGGCTTGTAGGGTTCGTTAGGATTTAGTAGTTATGGACGATTAATTAAAAATTACCCTTTTTATCCTTTAATAGATTTATAATTAGAACGACGGTGATGCGTGTAGATTAGGGTTTCTGGAGGGAAAAGGAATCCCACTCTTAACCCTTATCTCGACACGGAACTCCGTTCATATCTAGCCTTTACCAAAACAATCATTAATCTAATCGCTAATCGCGGTCGGAACTAGCAAAGAATTGTTAGCGCGCCCGATTAGGATGTTAATGATTCTTTTGAAAAAGTTCATAAACTTTATAGGACTTAAAAAAGGTTTAGGGATGTTCATCATCCATTAGCCTACCCTAATCCTACGAACCCTAACAAGCGGAGAATTACTCGCGCATGTTGGGAGAAGAAGATGAAAAGACAGAGAGGGAAAACATAATGTAAAATGCAAAAGAATTAAATAAAATAACTACCTTTATTAATCAACTTGAACAATCTACACTTTATTCCGTAGAAAATAATTACAAAACTAGTTGCTTCTCGATCTTTCCTAAAGAGGTAGACGAACAGTTGATGATCAGCCTGGATGCGTGAGCGTCTGGGACTTCGTGATCTCTTCGGCTTGATGAATTTTCCAAGAGGATCTCGGTCCTTATTTATAGTCACAGAGCCAGAACCCTAGTTTCCTAATATGGAAACTAGTTGTTAGGATCCTAACCACCACAATCCTATATCTAAACTTTTCAAATCCGCGGTGGAACCGCGGCCATTGGATAGGTTTGGCCGCGGATCCGCCCCCTTTTGGTGAGATCATGGCCTCTAATTTTTGTAGCTTTATATCTGTAACACTTGGTAATCTTTTGAGTATCTAGACTTTGAAAATCTTTTCTACATTTCTACCAGAATTAGTTTCTTGAATATCTTTGGTAGATTTGATTTGCCAACTTTGATTTCCTTGATTTCAGCCCTGAAAATTCTGCACAATAACTCAACGAACAATATTAGTAGAGTTTGTTTTATTGAGATATTAACTTAACCATTAAGAATTGGTCAAAGGTATTAATAAGGTAAGCATATTTAAATGGGCCAAATATTACATGGATATTATATGCTTACTTTTTCCTACAAAATGTTATTTATAATATATAAACACATGAAAATAGTATTTTTACAGATAAACCCTCATATGTATCATATATTATAATAAACACCTTTTATTATATAATAATAGTAGGAAAAATGTCATATTAAATGTGCAGTTTTATCAACTGAACAGGCGTAACCCCGTTAACACCTTTCTAGACACCTACTTGATCGGCTAATTGTAATGTGTAAAACTCTCCCAGGAGTAACTCTTACTCGCAGTGGGTATCGGGATCCAACTATCTCATAGATGGTATGCATTCTCATTGTAAATTTCAACACTTGAAATTCCCGATAATACTCTGCCCCTAGCGTCCTATGACCATGACGAAAGCCAACAAACCATAGTCCACCAGTCAAGTTCAACCCGTACATTTCATGATTGAATTAAACCCACCCGCACGACCCTTGACGAAAGCCAACAAAGTCATACGACTACCCTAATCCAATCACATCATATGCTTAAGCAAATAAGCACTAGTTAGCTACCGCATACTACGCCTTGACGAAAGACAACAAACGTAGCACGAATACTAAGTAGTACTTATCTGAAATGACGGAGGGCTACGACAGGTTTTTAAGAAAACCTTTTGCGTAATGAACTTGATATCGTTGTAGAATCGAGTGATTTTGAAAAAGGAGTGTTTTTGAGGCTTTTACTAGTTTTGCTAAAGAGGTCACTCCCGGTGAAGGGATCTCGGCTCTTTCTCTATCGAATAAGGTGCAGGATATTTCACAAATACCACTATGCAGATCAAAAACTATAGAAGCAATCAAAAGACAAACCGAGTGGGTTGTAGCATCTGCTAGTTTCGCTAAAGAGGTCACTTCCGGTGAAGGGATTTCGGCTCTTTCCTTATCGAATAAGGTATTGGATATTTTACAAGGAATACCGCTATGCAAAACAAGAACTAGAGCTACCAGTTTTAAAACAAGTTTCTACAGCATCTTTAGGTTTCTTTTATTTCATTAATCTCATTAATGAAGTCCCATTAATAATGCTTCACAAGCATCGCATATGAAACGAAAGCAGCAATATTAATTATATCTCATATATATAATATAGGCATTCATCTCAGAATATATCAAGTGATCACATCATAAAATATCAGCAGCAGAAGAATCACATATGAAATATTGGATATACTAGAAATTCCGTGTTTTAAATTAAGCCAGTATAAAACACTGATTCCACGGTCGCGATGAATAGCCAAACCCACATTCCTAGACCCCTACGAGAGCGGCAAGCAATCCTTCTAATTCTAGAGTTAGGAGACCCGGTCTCGACTCCTCGAGATGGTCTCCCACTGGACCCTAGAACCCGGTTACTTGTGCTCTCCTCCTTGGGTCTATCCTAATGCGGAAAAGTAAATAATATACATCAATGGTGACATCATCCTCTACCCGGAAGTGCCCCAATAAAAGAATATTACATACAAGTTTTTACATGAATGAAAATGAAAAACTCCCATCTCACATAAAAAAACCCCGGCTATTCAAAACACGACGATCCAATATAACATATTATAGCAACACATAACATCACATGTCATCAACGTAAATATATATGCGTATCCCAATTATCGTTAACATATAGCACTGAAATCGGCGATACACCACATATTACACTTACGGCCGCAGAAAAGAAAGTGAAAAACTACAACAATTGGAATCCGCAACCACCTTAGACATCATAAACCCAAAGTATCACATACTTTAGATTTCATGCCTAACCAAATGAATTCCTTAGACATAACATGCTTAACTATTATAAACACCGCATTTTAATCTCGATATTGAAAACACTTTCCAATAACCTGTCGGGTAATTCAACAAGATTCCCGATAACCCAATCGAATGCTCGTCGGAAACTTTAGTAGACGGCCACACCCCCCGATGCCGTCAACGAAGTGCATAAAGGCGGAACACCGCGGCCGCGAACACCCGAACGGATGCTTTTGGCGACGGGGTTTTCCTACAGTCACTTGGTCGGGGCTATGGGGCATGGCTATCTAGTAAGGTTACTCGGCGAGTATCCGCGTACACTATGTAATTGCGACGGACTTTTAATCAACATCAAAATCCCGTGGCAACCGATCAAATGAAACTAATCTGCTAGATTTATAAAATTCAAACTAGTTATCTCATAACTAATTATGTGGATTCCAAATATTGTATCATAATCACAGATAGCTAGACGAAGTTAAACTTTTCGATTGAATAAGCAAGCACCCAAAATTTCCCAACAAGCTCAACACTTAAGCGGAGTTCAAAAAGTACCCAGAAACTGCCACAGCTCCTATAAACCATCCGTAGAAGGGCCGACCCATGCCTCACTCATGTCGCCACGGAACTGCAGCAAACTCTAGGGTATCACCGCGGTTCCGCGATCCAAAAAAGTCGAGTTTGGGTATCGTTCTTCTAGAGGGTCCACAGAATCGCTTGCATGATTTTCTGAAAATTTTAAACTCGGAAAAAATCCAACTCTTGAAAATTTCCAGCGAGAGAAAATATGGGTTATTGATATCCATTCAAACATTTTAACATCGTCTAAATAACCCGAATACATGTAAGAATTATGATTATGAAACACTCCGAATTGCCTTTGCAGAAAGTTAACATTACATGTAAATTTTGTAAAAACTAGCAACACCTGAAACACCAAAACCCAGAGACTGGAACACACTGCAAAATTGAACCCTGAACTCCCAAAATGGGCCGAGCTCACCGTTTTTTCATGCACTCTGGCCGGCCAAAATCTGAGGAATCGGGTTCAATTTTCTACTATGTTCATATTGCATCTCATACAACATTCTGCAGTTGCTAAATTTTTTTTTCTGACACCTTTAAAAATTCGATAGAAACCAGATTTAGTGTTTCAAGTTTCAGAGCAGTTTCGGTTTCGTAATCTAACAAATATCGTTTAAATATCTAGCTTGGCTTTGATACCACAGTAGGGACCCCTAGGTCGGCAGCAAGGTTTCGGGAGGTATCGTCCATACCGTTTTCAAATTTTTGCCGTTCTAAGGAACCCCAAGCTAGAATCTTTAACTGGATATTTAAACGAACAAGCAATGTTAATATCTTAACATCCTAAGTGAATGAGGAATACAACCTTTGTAGACCGGTTCTTCACTTCTAAAGCTCCGTGTAGTAGTTCCTTCTATCCAATTAGTGAACTCCCGGACTCTAGTAAGGGTTCACATGAAGAAATGAACAACCTTGCTCGATATCTTCGAGGCCAAAAATGATCTACATCGAGGAGACTCAAGCTCATGCAACCTCTTCACTAATTGTAGATTAGTGAAGCAAACACCCTAAACTAAATGGCTAATATAGTAGATGATGATGATGTAGGAAATTGGCTCAATTTAGATTTTATTTTCTCACAATATTTTCTCACATGGAGAAAAGCTAGTGGGCTTTCTCATTGAGGAAGAAGAAGCTCAAGTCAAGAATGAGAGAATTAGCTCATGAGGTGAGAATAGCAACTGTTGGTGAGTTAGTGTCATACACTAACCTATGTAGAGAATAAACCATTGGTTAACAATAATGGTTGAGTTAATAAATATCTTCAAGTAAAACAAAATGAGTGGACTTAGTCAATGGTTCTACAAGCTTCTACAAGCTTCAACCATGTGACTAATTACCACTGATTTGTAAATTACCAAGATAAATAAAAACCTTAAGATTATCATAACCATGGTGTAAGTCTCATACACCCATGTTACATGTGGCATCAAGCATGACACAATAAAATGTATATTAATATATATCACATATATACTATATGCACACAAGTGAGAAAAACAAATGTTTAAGTGAGCTAATATTAGTTAATGTAAATTAATATATCACATATATAATTATACATTAAATTATCAAATCAACACTTGGTTTAATAATCCGGCTATATCACATACAACCGACTAATATAAAATGTAACAATCTATCGAATCAACACTTGATCCTATAACACGGCTATATCACATATAATAGACCGATATCACATATCGCGAGAATAGAATGTTGTATCACAGAGCGCATTAATCTCGGTCCTGCACATATCACATATGTGCCCCTACTTCGTTTCACATGAACCAGGAAACCTCTGTGTAGGACTCTAAAGACTCGTCAATACGCCGGCAGTAGGTGATGATCATATCAAACACCCACAAGCCGCAAGCGGTCTGCTAAACGTAACGGCCATCTGGGTATTGAGCGATCAGAAGATCAACAAGCAAGCCGCTCATACTCCTGTGAATCCAATCAGTAACACTACCGTACAGTCCGGTCTCTTCGTCAGATATGTCGCATGTCGTAGCCTGGGGGTGGTAAAACGTCAGACCCCAATAGCCTAATAAGTCATGCCGATGCAAGGTCCATAACGGTTCGAGAAACTACTGATAACACTTACCAGTAAATCTCAGCAACCCTGCCCAGGGATTTCATGTTATGGCCAATCGAGCATAGCGCAACATCAACCCCCAATACCGGGAGAGACGAATCCCCTCCTATCGCTAATTGCCTCCATGTGACTCGGGACTGTACCCAAAAACCACCTTTTTGAACGATCTATTGACCGTGGTATGGTGGAAATCAAAGCACAGTGGGAATCACACAAGACTCTATGACGATCTCGGGTCGACAGATTAACCTGTACCGGTGTCAACAGAGAACTGCTATATGACAATAGGTATAATACCATCTAGGAGTTCTCGGCGAGTCCGTTCAGTATACCCAGTCTCCACTGAGCCTCCGTATACCTTCTCTGATGTCAAACACCAATGGATGTGGGATTATCCATCGCCCATCATATGGGCCGAGAAGCGTGTACGCTTGTCTACTCTGGAGTATCGATGCCCTATCTCGATACATCCACGACTAGGAACAATTATAGGGTGTACTTATGGACTACCCTTGGCCCCACTAGTATGATCTTTATCATAGTCCTGGTAGTCAAGTACACATCTTAAGGGCTTTAACAACATGTGAAAGCAAGACAACATCACTTATACAAGTCAACATGTTTAGACAAAATGCAACCAAATAGCATACTATCATATCGAGCAAGAAAGTCCTCCCTATATATGTCCAAGCATCCACTACAATATACATCCCATGTACAGTAATGGCCTATAGGGCATACATATAACTAACATAGACTACCCAGCTCCCACATATATGATCGCCATCGTACTGCTGGCAGTCAAGCAAGAATCATATGGGTTCTATCAACATGTAATAGTGATCTGTAATGCCACATAATGCTGTACATGATGATAAAGACAAACCAGATAGTATACTATCATCTCGAGTAAGACTGTTCTACCGGTATAGCTCCTCCCTCAATCATCATAATCACCTGCCTGTGACTATGATAATTGCTTCGAGGGTATTATAGCTAACAATCTCCCACTTGCACTTAAGGCTAATTATTGCGGTGTCGCATACTCACAGCCCATGTGATACCGAACACCCAACTCCTCTACTAATCAGTCTCGCAAATCTCGTTTGCGAAACTATTGTGTTCGAGAAATAGCCTCAGTGAGTGGATCCATTTCAATATTTTTTTTCTGCATCTCTCTATATCTCAACTTCGCGGAGAAAGTTATCTCCCGAAATGAGCAATACATGTCTTAGAATATGTCTGGATATCTGATGGGATCCAGTTCACAAATGAACTCCAAATCCAGCAAACTTCTTAGATTGTATTGTCCACTGAATTTAATCAGTATCCTGCACCATGCCTTCCTCAATATCCGCTTAGACCATCTGTCCAAACTACTGCCCCTCAAAAGAGGAAAAATTAAAACTCTGACAGTCGCTTTGTCATCCAGGTCACCTTGGAAGCCTGGAATGATAACCGTCTCCCGAAGGAGGCCGCCGTTACTATATCCCATGAACATCCACTTATATTCATAAACTGCTTCCCAACGTTTCTTCAGGATTGGATTAATATAAACTTATTTCAGTTAGTGCAAAAACAACATTTGGTGTGGTACTTGACATCACATGATTGACTCAATTGCCTAAGCAAGTGATTTGCCAATTATGTCAATCCCTCTCCCCTTTAGTCTGTAAAACACCTTTAGAGAGAGTGACTCCATCACCTGCAGGTACACCACCATGCCAAGAGTTAGCCATTCTAAAACACCTTTAGAAAAATTTCAAAGTACCCAGATTGGGACACTTCCCAAATCTAGATCTAAAACCATAGATCTAGTAACTAGAAACCCTGATATTATATCCATATCCTATGTAGAGAAACTACTGTGTGACAACCACAGTATAACCGATCGTAGCATAGGAATTTCACTTCCTATAAAGTGCATGTCATCCAAATACCAGGACATCACACCCTACTACCTTCTTAACAGATCCATCTCCTATTCTGATGAAGTCAAAGCCTATGACTATAACATCAAAAATAGATGATCTATCTCCGCTATACCTGCTTCAGTCTATAAATAGACACAAGCTACTTGTCCACTATGCTTCCGCTGCTTCCACTGACTATAACAACCCTCTGGCAGAGTCATATACACGTGCACTTCTAAAGATAGTTTAGAACGACGCTACACTCATCCTCCTGCCAGGTCTCATAGTCTAGAACAGCAGTAATGGCAAGTCTGGGTAAACAAGAACCTCCCTGTCACCGTATTTGAGGATACGGAAGTACCTCTCGGGCGCCTGATTACCCACCATATCTGCGGAGTGGCTAATGGAATGTCAAAAAACAATTGAATGTTTAAGTTCTATTAAATTTTCAGTAATCGTTTGTGGTTCTGGAATCACTTCCAGTTCTACCAAACTCCCACTACTGTTTTCTGAAAAAAAAAGTCCATTTTGCTAAAACTGTGGCGAGTCAAGAACAATATCACTATTGATCTTCCAGATGGTAAAAAGTTATCCTTCGACATAGCCCGAGATAACCCACAAACAGCCATTACTGAAACGTGCCTTGAGTTTATCCAGAGTCTGGTTTCAAGCATAAGCCGGGCAACTCCATATACCCTAACATCGTTAAGATATGAACAATTCTATATACAATATAGAAACAGAGGCACTAATTTAATTAGAACCAGATTCAAATCATGCAGCTGTTTCCAGTGCATGTCAACTAAATGGAGAGAGGCCGATTAGCATTACTCAATTAGAAGTGCATTGAGATATGAGTAACCTGAAAGAGAAGCAAGTTCTCAAAACCATTACTATCAACGGAATACCAAATACAAGTATCTATATCTTCGATCACCTTGAAGAATCCCGATACTTGCAACACATGGTTCTCTACTTTATTCTTGTACCTATAATTTCTTAAAACTTGGACCTTGTATTTCTATAAAATACTTGTCTAAAACTGAAGAAGTCACAAGTAAACAGAATATAGTACGAGTACCAACCCCTTTGTCCTAATGGACACTGGACAACATACAATACTTTGTATAAGTCCCCTGAGTTGAATAACTCAAACCCTGTGCAGCGTAGGTTGAAAACTGTACTATGGTTAAGAAAAATTACACCGCTGTTGAATACTCCTTACCTAACCATCAACTATTATAGGTAAATGTCATGGATATAATTTCAAAAAGTTATATCTCACTTTATAAAATAAACGTATAGATATATCAGTTTGAAATTGGTGTATAGCAACGGATATTCAAAACCAAATATTTGCCGTCAGGCAAAACCCTAGGCGATTTCCTCAAATATCACCAATTACAACGACTTCCGATATAATGAGGATATCATCACCTAATTTCCAATAACTTACTCCCACTTATCATCTGTAAAACCATACAGATGTGAGAATCAAACCTGGTAAATACATATCCTGGAGTAATGTTCTAATTGGGAAATCAGTTTTCAATTAACAACTCACAGTGAAACTGAAACATGAAAATGTTTTGAAGGGGTATCCGGGTATTCCTAGTAATGCCTCTTCCACAATCCAAATTCATGACTGTAACCGTATATTTCATTGTCATCTCTCCAATCCCTTTATTTGTCTTTACTTATTACCTTCTGTACACCGTACTCAGGATAAATGGTTTCTTCCTTCCCTACCTTTTAGCACCAGCCTAAGGTTTGGAAGAAGATTATCCAATAAGCGTAATAGGTGTACCCTCCTAATCCTAGGAGCCCTCGCAACGTGAAAGAAGATAAAGGGAAAAGACAACTGAATAATCCTTATTCTATTTTTCCTGAACCAAAATCCATTCTCGAACTGGAACAAGTTCCTTCGAGTTCGTATGTAACTATACGATGGATTATCCAATAAATGTGGATTTTCGTAGTGATACGGGGTGTTCTGGAGAAATGCAAAGGTGAAGTAGGAGTAGCGATGATATACGCGGTTTGGTCGTGAATGATAGCAGTCGCAATTTACTTTGCCTTCTTTTTAACCCCTTTATTTGTCTTTACTTATTATCTTCTGTACACCTCACTTAGGCTAATTGGTTTTCTTCCTTCCCCACCTTTCGGCACCTGCCTATGGTTTGGAAGAAGACTATCCAATAAGCGCAATAGGTGTACCCTTTCCTAATCCTAGGAGCCCTCACAACCTGAGAGAAGGTAAAAGGAAAAGACAATTGAATAGTCTTATTCAATTTCTCCAGAACCGGAAACCATCCTCGAATCTGAAACAAGTTTCTTCGAGTTCGTATGTAACTATACGATGGTCATATCCAATAACTATGGATCTTCGTAGTGATACAGAATGTTCCGGAGAAAAGCAAAGGGTAAAAGTAGGAGTGGCAATGAAGTATGCAAGTCTGACAATCCAAAATCCAGTGTGTTTTAAGAAGGTTCGGTTAACTTGGTTCATGAGTTTTAGTCTAGGGTCGGGCCATGGTCGTTTCCAAAGAGAGAGAGAAAAGAAACACTCAGCGTGCAATTTAATCTAGATCAGAATGGTTAATCACTTTATCTAATCCGGATGGCTCCCATTGTTTCCTCGAATCCTCCCCCAAACCCAAAGGAGAATTAGTCGGGATCATCTAAAATTACCCGAGGAGTAAACCAACTCATCAGTGGGAATCGGGATCCAACTATCATCGCATGATAACTTGATGGAATCCACTCAAGTTATCACACTCCAGAAGGTATGCGTATGCCTGACAAGTTTCAGTTTCTTTAGAAACTCCCGATGCCCCATGCTCTTATGACCTTGACTAAGATCAACAAATCATAAGTCACATGTCAAGTTCTACCCGTCATTGTCCAGATTAATTTGAACCCACCCGTACTCGCCCTTGACTAAGGCCAACAAGGCTGTACGACTGTCCCAAACCAACGCATCTATCTATGCAACAGAAAAGTAACAAATACCTACCATACACTATGCCTTGACTAAGGCCAACAAACATAGCATGAATACTAAGTGCTACCTGTCTGAAATGACGGAGGGCTACGAATGGTTTTTGGCGAAAAACCTTTAAAGTAATGAACTTGATATCGTTGAAGGAACCGGATAGCTTTACAAATATATAGTGGCGAAAACTTTTGCCAAAGAGGTCACTCCCGGTGAAGAGATCTCAGCTCTTTCCTCGTCGAATGAGGTGCAGGATATTCCTAACTGAATATCACGATGCAAAGCAAAAAGTAATCGACTATAGTGAAGTTATTACCCTGCCGCAAACTTCTGCCCAAGAGGTCACTCCCGGTGAAGAGATCTCGGCTCTTGCCTCGTCAAATAAGCTGCTGGATATTCATAACCGAATATCGCTGTGCAAAACAAAAGAAAACGTCCTTGTAATAACAGCTTTTGAAAATTTGTTCCAACAACATCAAATAGGTTTGTTTTCCTTGCATTGATCAGAATCAATGCAGTCCCATCAGTTAACATATCATACCACAGAAAAAAGGAACGAAAAATAAAATGTACGTATATGCCATCCGCATTCGCCACTGGGTCCCGTCATCACCCGTTAGGTTACTTAACTAACGACAGAGCGGGGACTGGACTAGTGCGGGTGCAAAACATATACAACACATACTAGTATATATATAAATATATATAACAATCATCCCAGGCATGATATATGCAACATCTCAGAATCTCATACAAGCAACACAGAGTGGTGGATAATCCTGGAGCCTCGGGTTTCATTTGAGCGGCAAAAGAGACCCGACGTTCCTTGTCGTATGGATATCCTGTGCAATGAAAACCTAGACCCCTACAAGCATGGCAAATTACACGCCAATCCCAGAAGTGAGGTAGCCCCAATCAACAACATGAATGGGCCATCCAGCACTCCACGGAATCCGGTAACTTGAGAACCCCTCATTGGGTCAACCTATACCCCCTACGAGTGCGGCGAATAGCCCGCTAATTCTAGAGTGAGGCCCCCTCCGTCTTACCGCCATGAGATGCGGGCATGTTGTCCTCTAGAACCCGGCTATTCGTGCACTCCATCACGAGGTAATCCTAGTACAGAATAGAAAATAAGTACAACGGTGGCAACGACCTCAACCCGGTCGTGCCCCCAACAAATAATATACAAACTGGCAGTGATGGCAGTCTACATGTCGGACGCTCGCCCTGTAATATCAAATGTACAAATAAATCCAAACTGTACTACCATTGTACCCAACCTATCCACCATGACAATCCCGCCACAACCACAGCACAACACAAAATATCAACGTGAATGTCACGTTCGCAAACCCGTCTAAAAGTCATATAGCAATTAAACGAGTTGTACCGCTCTAATGACATTCACGGTCACAGATAATAATGTATGTACTGAAAACTACGACATTAGAATTCCGCACACAATTAGCAAACTAAACCAATTTCCAAAACTATGAAAAAACAGTGAGCTAAAGTTCCAAAAACTGACCGTTTAAAACCAATTCGGAAGTCCGAATAAAAAAGAAACGCGTCCAAACCTTGGCGAGGAGTTAGAGCACGAAATTAACTTCGAGTCGGGGGGACTAGAGGGGGTACCCCGCCCCCGAGGCCAGCACGAGGTGGCCAGAGGGTGAGGCAGACCCGAAACTGCCCAAGGCGGGGCAGTTTCGGATCCCACCGCCATGACCGCCTTGTGGTGGTCTTGGGGAGTGGGCCCAGCCGTTCGGTCCCATCGGGGGTCCCCCGGGGTGCCTATGCACCACCCCGCGGCTTCTCAGTTCAAACCGTGAGCCCGCGGGGTGTGCAAACATCTCAAACTTTCAGTTTTCGGAACTGTTTTTGTCGGCAGTTTTTGCACGACAAAAACGGCGGATTTCTAATGTCGCAAAGAGTTAACTAAGGCTTATGGAGTGGGTCTGATACCATGTTGGGTTATGCAAGCGCCCCTGCCATAAAACCGTGGCCATTGCGGTACAAAAAATTTCAAAAACCGGCGCTAGAACAACCCGATAACCCGGATCTACCCATAAGCCCTAGATAACAAAACATGCAAAGGAGTTAGAATGGTTATACCGAATAGATCCATGTCCTTCGGTTTTCAACCATCATCCCAAGCTTCTAGGGGCTTCCTTGATCAAGCTTGATCTCCGATTTTCCTTCATCGAAGATGATCCGCCCGAGAGTCTATGCAACGAACTCCAACCTCATATCCGAGGCAATTAGGGTACCTAGATCGCCACTCTAGATACCGTAGATGAAGTAGAGAGTGATGAAGAATTAATTTGTCTCAAGACACCCAAGAATTCTCAACTCATGAGAGGGTTTGGATGGAGCTAGAGGAAGAAGAAGATGCCATGGGAATGAGGTGTTGAGAGGAACTCAAGAAAGAGAAAAAGAAATGAATAATGGCTTATGTTTTTGTTTTTTGTGTGAGTGTGATAAGAAATAATGGAGCCATCACATAAATGTCCATGTCTCCAAAATATCTTAGTCAACAAAAAATATCTCAAGCAACATAATCTCACAACAAACAAAAACCCTAAGTATGCTAGAATAGTAACCATGGGTCACAAATTAGCCATGCCACAAAAATGCAATAAACACCTCATCCTACACCTCAATAACCTTTTAATCCAAAAAGGTCTAAACCATAATGAGGTGTAATCTTGTAAGAAATTACAAGAATACCCATCAACCGTATATACATACCCACATCCGTATTCCGAAGAATACGAATACAATGAGACGAAAATAATTCAACAATATAATACTAGGATCCGTCTTAAACCAAAACCCACTAGTATTATCTGTCCGAACATCATGCGTGCACAAGTACACGTATGTGATCGAACCCTGCCGTAAAACCATCTCTACATCGTTTTGCCCGAAGCAGGGAAACCCTCTGTGTGGGACTCTAAAGACTCGTCAATACGCTGGCAGTGGGTTTAACCACAAGCACGTCAGCGGCACTAGCTATACGTAACGGCTACCCAGGTATTGAGCGAAAGAAAGGCCGACAAGCAAACTCATCCCGAAACCCCTACCGAGCCTGACAGTGACAATATCCGTACAGTCTGGTCCGTTCATCTATGAGTATCGCATATCGAGTCTAGGGGGTGGATAAAGTCAGACCCCTAATAACACGACATTGAGTGTCGGTATGAAGCCCATCACCACCTGAGAAACTACCGATCCTAGATCAGTAATTCTCGACTATCTTGGCCAAGGATTTCTGGTGATGACCACCCATGCACAACCGCGACATCAACCCCTAATACCGGGAGAGACGAGTCCCCCGACGATCTGCTCACTGCCTCCACGTGGTTTGGGACTGTACCCAACTAAAACCTATTTGCACGACTCCTTTAAGCCGTGGTAGGGTAGTAATCAAAGCACAGTGGGAACTCACACGAGACAAATGACGATCTCAGGTCGATAGACTAACTTGTACACATGTCACCAGGAAACTGTTATCTGACAATAGATATAATACCAACTAGCATGTTCCCGGCGAGTCCGTCCGGTGTACTCATAACCCAATGAGCACCTGTATACATCTTAGGTGAACAAACTAACACCAATGGCTTGTGAGACCGTCCACCGCCCCTTGTCGGGGTCTCGATCAGTATACACTAGTCTACTCTGGAGTATCAATGCACAGTTTCGAAACTCCCACGACTAGGAACATTTAAGGATGTGCCTATAGACTACCAGCTCCCACGTATATGATTGCCATCATACTGCTGGCAGTCAAGTAAGAATCATATGGGTTCTATCAACATGTAATAGTGATCTGTAATGCCACCTAATGCTATACATGATGATAAAGACAAACCAGATAGCATACTATCATCTTGAGTAAGACTGTTCTACCGGTATAGGTCCTCCCTCAATTATCATAATCACCTGCCCGCGACTATGATAATTGCCTTGAGGGCACTATAGACAACAATGCGGATACTTGTTTTATGATTTGTAGGACCTATGAAAGGTGATGAAATCCCCACCTAATCTGAATTTTGGTCTTGCCCCTTAAAATCCGGTTAAAATATGCACAAACCAATTACAAAACATGCAAAAGATTTTTGAGCGGAGTTACTTTGCAAAGAATCCTGCAGAAAATCAAATTATTGGATTTCTAGAGGAGAGAGAAAGATATGAGGAAGATACCAGAGGAGTTTGGAGACCAAACTCTACCAAGCTGCAGCCCAACCGCGGCCAAACGCATAAAAATTGCCGTGGTTCCGCGGCGCTATGGTGGGTTCGTCTGCTGAGTTTTCTTCAGTAGCTTCCCTTGCTCCTCTGGGCTTTGTAGAAAGTCTCTGGATCTTGATTTCCTTGCTCTAGTGACTCCAGATTCCCTTACAAAATTCGCATAATAGTCGTTAAATACACAATATGCGGTTTTGTTTTGTTTTTATGATATGGATCGAATAAGAATTCAACCCAAATAGCAAGAAAAAAAATTACGCACGTATCTCCGGCAACAGCGCCATTTGATTGATGTGAAAAAGTGTTTGTCGTAGATAAAGTTAACCGCAATCAATAACGGTATCGCAAGTAACTAGCCGAGATGAGTACGGGTCGTCCTCAGGGATGCGTGGAACTTTTAATCTTACTTTAGACGAGTTGATTGAAAGAAGAGGAGATGGTTGTAGATCTACGATATACGGATGTAGAATCTATAAAGAAGAGGTTTGTAGGATTCATAGAATTTAGTAGTAATGGATGATTAATTAAATATGACTCTTTTTATCTTTTAATAGATTTAAAACTAGATCGATAGTGATGAATATGGATTAGGGTTCTTTTGGAAGAAACTTTGGTTTCCCTACTCTTAACCCTTATCCTTGCATTGATCTGTATTCATGTCTAGGCTTTACCAAAACAATTGTTAATCTAATCTCAATCACGGTCGAGACTATCAATAAATTGGTAGCGCGCCCGATAAGGATGTTAACAATTACTTTTCTAAAGTTTATAAACTTTATAAGATGTAAAAGAAGTTATAATATTTTTTCATCCATTGATCTACCATAATCCTACGAACCCTAGTAAGCTAGGAATTACTCACGCATGGTTGAGATAAAAGAGAAGATAGAGAAGGAGATCATAATATAAATGTAGAATATAAATGTGAAATAATTAAACTAATGATCTACCTTTATTAATCAACGTTACAAGTACAAATACTTTGAATTTAAATTACAAGAGGAAGAAGTTGCTCTCGATCTCTGCCTCATAGGAAGTATTTGCTCCGTCGATTTTCACGTCGCTCTATCACGTCGAATCGCGGACCTGTCGTGGATATCTTGTTCTTTAACGGTGATTTGCTTCGTGTTAAAGGTGATAGTTCTCTAAGTTTAGCCCTTGGTCCTTTATATGATAGTTCTCTAAGTTTATCCCTTGATCCTTTATATAGCCCTCAAATCAGAAACCCTAGATATCATAGGTTTAGATATGTCATCAAGATCCAATTTCCAAAATCACAGATCCTACGGCCATTAATTGGCCCCAGATCCGCCGCATATATGGGCTATTGGCTGCGGTTGGACGACGATTTGGGAGAGTTAGGGTTCCAAATTTCCGGGGTTTCTACATGTTGACACGTGGAGATTTTTTCCATACTTGGATTCTTCAAATATTTACTGAGTCTCTGCCAGTATTGATTCTACGATTTTAGCAGATGTTTGATCCTGACATCTTGAATATCTTGATCTCTTGACTTGACCTAAATCTGCACAATATCTCCATGAATAATGTTAGTAATATTTGTTATATTTAGAGATATAATCTTAATCATTTTATATGGTAATAAATATTTAAGAAATTTGATTAAGAATATTTGACATGATATGCATATTTTTAATTACCAAAATATCATATAAATATTATATGCATATATTTTCCTTCATAATATTAATTATAATATATAAACATATGGTAAGGAGTAAATTTGCAGATAAACCCATATATGTTCTATATTTATAATAAACACCTTTAAATATTTAAGAAAAGTAAAGAAAATGTTATATCAAAAGTGCAATATTTTCGACTGACCACCCCCTCATTACGCTCGCGTTGATGGCGAGATCCGCTCATTAATGGGGGAACGCGCCCGGGTAGGACGCTGAATGTGGGGCGGCGGATATCTCGCTTTGGCGAGATACGCGGAGCCGTTGAGGAGACGCTTGGGCTCCGCATTCTCGATAGATCGAGGAAGCCGAGGAAGCTCATCCTGTCAGATGGCTCGGAGACGAGCCGAAAGGCCAAGGTGTTGGCTATAGTATGCTATCTGGTTTGTCTTTATCATCGTGTACATGCTTAAGGTGACATTACATATCACTATAACATGTTGATAGAGCCCATAGGGTTCTTGCTTGACTACCAGCAGTATGATGGCGATCATATATGTGAGAGTTGGGTAGTCTATAAGCACATCCTTAAAGTGTCCCTAGTCGTGGGAGTTTCGAGACCGGGCATCGATATTTCGAAAGTGGACTGGTGTATATGGATCGAGACCCCGACGAGGGGCAATGGCCGGTCTCACAAGCCATTGGTGTCAGTTGGTTCACCTAAGATAGTATAAAGGTGCTCATTGGGTTATGAGTACACCGGACGGACTCGTAGGGGCACTGCTGGATGGTATTATACCTATCGTCAGGAGCAGTTCCCAAGTGATATGAATATAGCTTAGTCCGTTGACTTGACACTGCTACTTTGCCTCAAGTGTGTTCCCACTGTTTTTTGATTGCTACCCTACCACGGCTCAAAGGAGACGTGCAAACATGTAGTAGTTGGGTGCAGTCCCGAAGCACTTGGAGGCAGTGGCGGTTAGATAGGAATCGTCTCTCCCGGTATTGGGGGTTGATATCGTGTTGTGTTTGGAGAGCCATTACATAAAGTCCTTGGCCAAGACAAGTGAGATTTACTGGTAGGTATTCCAGTAGTTTCTCAAGGTGTTCTGGGCTACACTCCAACACGACTTATACCGCTATTGGGGGTCTGACGTTTACCATCCCCCTAGGCCCGATATGCGATACTCATAGATGAACAGACCGGACTGTACGGAGATTGTCACAGATAGGCTCAGTAGGGTTTCAGGATGAGTTCGCTCGTCAGCTTCCCTTCGCTCAATATCTGGGTAGCCGTTACGTACAGCTAGTGCCACTGACATGCTTGTGGTTAAACCCACTGCCAGCGTATTGACGAGTCTTTAGAGTCCCCCATAAAAAGTTTCCCAAGTTCGGGCGAAACGTTGTAGAGGCCGTATGGTTTTATGGCAGGGTTCGATCATATACATGCACTCGTGCATGGATCATGATCGGACGGATCATACTAGTGGGCTTTAGTTTAAGCCGAATCCTAGTATTAGATTGTTAGATTACTTTCGTCTCATAGTATTCGTATTCATTCGGAATATGGATGCGGGTATGTATACGGATGAGGGGTATTCCTGTAATTCGTTATAAGATAACTTTAGTTGATGCCATTTCTTTTTGGATTAAACTTTTGGTTTAAAGTTTAATTAGGTGGAAATTGTGAGCATAAGTTTTAACCTAGGGCATTGATTATGGTATGTGCTATTTTGGTGACTCATGGTGTGATTTTTTGTGCTATGTCTATTTCTTTATTGTTTTTGTATGTGAGATATTTTGTGGAGCAAAGAGAGGGCAGCCATATATGGCTAAGGTTTAGTCTTGAGAAATATATAGAGCTCACACAAAAGACCTCACACAAAAATAGCAATGCCATTTTTCTTCACTAGCTTTTCTTGTGCTCACAACTCTTCACTCATGGCTTCATTTTCAACCTCCACTCTATCCCTCTCATGTGTTGAGAATCCTAGAGTGTATTGAGATAATGTAATCACACACTATCTCTACTTCATCTTGGTCATCTCTTTTGGCAAACTAGATGTCCGAGTTGCTTCGGTTTGAAGCGGGAGCCCGTATAAAGAATCCTCGACGTGGAGCCACTTCGACGAGCGAGATCGGAGAGCGAGTTTGTTCGGGGGCAGCCGCAAGGAGCTTGGCGAAGAGATTGAAGACCGAAGGATACGGATCGATCGGTATAATCTCTGAACTCACTTTACAGTTTGGTAGTTAACGGTTAATGGCACAATCCGGGTATTTGGTTGTGGTAGCGCCAAGTTTGAAAAGTTTTTGTTCCGTATTTGGCCTCGGATTGACGGCCAGGGCGACACCGTAACCCAACACGAGGAAGCTCGGCCTGTCAGATGGCTCGGAGACGGGCCGGGAGGTCGAGGAAGCTCGGACCTTGCAACGGCTCGAAGATGAGCAAGGAGCTATGGAAGCTCGGTTGTAGGATTGCTCGAAGGTGAGCTGATGACTCATTGCTAGGTGAATATGTAAGGTATTCCAGGGAGGTCTCCGAAAGGCCAGATGCAACCTCGGAGGCGAAGGGCCGAGGAACGTCTATAATGCATCAGGCTCATTCCAGCTCCGTAGCCCCCGGGACACATCATCCGCTACGTGTCGTGATTTGGGGAATTCCCACTTGTTAGTATCATCATTAGTCCCCTACTCTCGTTTCGACCTATTTATGGGTCGGGTCGAGAGTGGCCTTCTTGGTTTTCCCTGCTCAGCTCGGTGCCGAGATTCTTTCGTGGTGGATTTTCCGGGAACGACATGGAGTTTGGCAGTCGCGTCGTTTCGATTTTCGAGTCCACATGGCGTCTTTCCGTGCACCTAAAATTTTGCGCGTATCCCTGATGACGTCAGCGGATTGGTGAAATGATTGCGCTTGAAAGAGGGGGCGCCGTTTCACTCGATCGTCAGTTAGGCTACGGGCCACGTGTCCGACATTGGTTGGCGGACGCGACAGGCTGTCTCTGACTCCTACCACGAAGAGATGTCCCCAATAGTTGATCGCCACGTGGAGCCTCGATGGCCGCTACGTGCGATGCTTCATTTTGGCAGGAATTGTTCTGGGCCATAGGATGTTCTCTTGGGAGTGTATAAATAGTAGGGGACCATCCTAGGGCCGACACTTTACCGTAGTTTTCTTTCAACGTTTGAAGATTGCCCAGCGTACCTCTGCTTAGGTCGGAACTTCTGCTGACTTTTCCTCGGCAAACCTTTTCTTTGAATCAGGTTAGATGTCTTCCTCCGAGGTGTCTGTAGATGTAGTAAGGGTAGAGTCGAGCGATGAGGCTCCAATTTCTGAGGCCGAGTCCAGCGGGTCTTCCTCCTCCTCGGCTTCAGATAGCCGAGAGGGTTCTTCTTCTACCGCGTCTTCTGTGTCGGGCTTGCCTCCCAGAGTCAGGGCTGCCCTTGTCACTCACCGTCGGGTGGCGATAAGAGCTCCGAAGATGCGCATCGGGAATACCCGCAATGCGCCCTCCGTCTTGAATCGTCTGGACGAGCTTTCCGACATCCGGACTCGATTCCATATCCCCTCTGGCTATTCACTCCGTTTGGCCAGAGAGGGTGAACGGGCAGACCAGGTGCGGGGCAAGGAGATTTCCCTGTATCTGGAAACATTCCGGGCAAGGATGCGTCTGCCCTTCTCATCCGAGCTTTGTGCAGTGCTCCATTGTTTCCGTCTTGCCTCGGGCCAGTTAGCGCCGAACTCGTGGAGGATCCTCCTCGGGTTCCTCGTTCGGTTAAAATTTGATCAGATCCCCTTCGATTTGAGCCTCTTCCTATCTTTTCTTTGTTACAAAAATCACCCCAGGACTAGTAAGGAAGAGCCGAGTTGGGTGTATCTGTCGTTTAAAAAACGTAAGGGTAGGGCGACCGTGTCTGGGGTAGGGGTCGTCCCTTCTTCCATCCATGAGTGAAAGGAGAAATTCATTTTCGTCAGTCCTCCGAAGGGTGAGAATTGGCCTGTGCCCACCCAGTGGCACATGGCCGACTGCTCGAGGGTGAGGCAGTCGAATGCCCTCGAGGCGAAGGTGGTGTCCCAGTGGGAACCGATTCAGCGGGCTGATGTCCTGCTCTCCGAGCAGGTACTGAGCTGGGCCGGGTTTAGCCCTGCGCGTTTTTTAGGTAAGTTAGGGTTCTTGATGACTTGTTTAGACTTCACCAAAATTCTTTCGCCGTTTCAGTGTTGCTGACCTTTTTCTCATTTTTGCGGAGCCCATGGATCGATAAAAAATCATGGGTGCCAGAGCCGCCAAGGCCCAGGGAAGAAAGACCGGTGGCGCCAGCTCATCCTGACCAGGCTCGAGTGCTGCTCCTAGGCTGGCTCCTCCGGCCAAGACTCCCGCAACGCCCCTCATCCCGGAGGAATGCCGCGAGGGGGACAGAAACAAGCGCAGGACCCGGCACCTCGAGCCAGGGCGGAGGTGACTCCCCCCGCCGAATCCCCCCTTACGAGACAGAAGCGAGTGGTTTCTCGGCCACCCCCCACCGGGATTCAAGTGCAGGAGGGTGTCTTTTGCATCGAGGTGTCCTCGGGGCTATCCGTAGCTGACAGTTTGTTGGCAGATATGGAGAAGGCGGCTGGGGCTAAGATTCTATGGGGCACCATGAAGGCCCAAGTGGCTGCCATAGCTTAGGAGGCGGTTCAGGTCGGTAGTTTTATTTGAAAATTTCTTAAGTTTTACATCCTCGGTTTCAGTTTTTAACACGTTTGTTGTTTTCCTCAGGTCCTTCAGCACTGCGCTCTCCTTGTCGCCATGGAGTCCGAGGAGATAGCCCCGGCAATGAAGAAGGCGGGTGAATCCTCCTCGCGAGAGGAAGAGCTCCTTCTTCAATTGCAGCAAGTTGAAGAGAAGGCGGCCCTTCTTGACTCGAGATTGGTCGCCGAGGGCCTGACGGTCTCCAAGCTGAAGGAGTCCCATCGGCTCTTAACCGAATCCAACCGGGCTATCCAGGCCCAGATGGAGGAGTCGAACGGACTTTTCAACGCTATGAAAAGGTCAAGGGACGTCATCAAGAAGGATGTCTGGGCGGCTTTAGATGCGGCGAAGCTCGCTGAGAGCAGGGCGGAGAGGGCCGTGGAGGAGTATAAGGCGTCTGATCAGTTTTCCCTCGATGTCGCCGACTCCGCGGCCGTCGGGTGGCATAATGCTCCCAACGCCGTCAAAGAGGCTATGCCCGAGTTCGTCGACCGCGAGCTCCGAGCCAGGTTTTCTCTCGCCAAGAAAGCGCCACAGAGCGGTGCTGAGCAGGTCGTGGAAGCCGTAGTAGCCGGCGGAAGCGCTGAGCCCGAGGTTACCGTTGTTGCTCCCGATGGAGGCGCAGAGCCAAGAGAGGTGGTAGCCAAGCGGGCAGCCTGAGCTATTCCCCCTTCTTCTTTTTCTCTTTTTAGAATTTTTTGTAAGCCTCCGGGTATTTTTGTAAGGCTGAGGAGCCCACAATACCTTGTATATAATTTTGATCGTAAATAAAATACATACATTTTTCTTTGCTCAAGTGTTTTCATTCTGCAAGTGCTTTTAGCTCGTCGGTCTTTTCATCTTGCAAGTAATTTTAGCTCAGCATATATTTTTCTTTGCTCAAGTGTCTTTATTCTGCAAGTGCTTTTTAGCTTTTTAGCTCGCAAGTCTTTTTATCTTGCTAGTGTTAGGCCGGTGTCCACCCTTTTTAGGTGACGGTCGCTCCTCGAGTTCAAGTCGAACGATAGCCAAGTGTAGGAAGGTTGGTATCCTCCCTTTCCCCGAAATCGAGATGACGATCGCACCTCAAGTACGAGTCGAACGATAGCCAAGTGTAGGAAGGAAGGTATCCTCCCTTTCCCCGGAGTTGAGGTGACGATCACGCATCTAGAATGAATTGACCGATATCCAAGTGTGAATATATCAGCGCTCCTCGATTCCCTCTTGGAAGAGCCGAGCATGAGTCTATTTGGCGGGTCTTGGATCCATGTCTTTGTAGGGCAGGAATCTACCCATTGTGGATGAACCGAGCAGGAAGCTATCCGATCGCCTCGTGATGAGGGCTTTGGAACCACAGTGTTATTAGGCAGGAAACTACCCATTATGGATGAGCCGAGCATGAAGCTACCCGGTCGCCTTGTGATGAGGGTTTTGGATCCACAGCGTTGTAGGGCGGGAATCTACCCACTGCGGATAAGCCGAGCAGGAATCTGCTTGGTGGCCTCATAATGAGGGCTTTCTGAACTCCCTAGTGCCTTCATGGGGCATCATTCAACCTTCTGTGGTCCATATAGGCGGAATGGTGACCGTCATGGACGACAAGTGGCGGTACTATATCGGGAAAGTGCGATATTCTGTGATTTGCGATGCTGCGCGAGTAGATCTCGGTCGTTGGAAGATATTTGTTGAGGCTATAAATACCGAAGCTGTATAGGTTTCTTCCTAGTCTTGCATTCTCCGAAGATGACCGGTCGCGTGTATACCATCAGGGAGATCATTTCTCGTGACGATGTGTACTTTTATAACCTTGATCATTCCGAGGAGACGTACGAGGCGGTGATAGGCCGCTTGGAGGGCCACTGTGGATGCTTACTTCTCCGGCGATCTCCTTTCCTCTCCTCCAAGTGTTAATTTATGCGATATGGAGGACTTCCCCGGCTCTGTACAACACCCTATCTCCGCAGTTGATGGACGAGGCATTTGACAAGATGCATATGGTCCACAATCTTGGTCTGATCTCGAAGAGCAGGCGGGATGGCTCGGTGGACCTTCTTCTGGAGAGTTTTCAGCAAAAGTCGGTCGTCGCATCTTGCTCGGCGGATAGGATCCCCAGCGAGTTCGTGGCTTCTAGGGTCCACGGGAGCCGTCAAAAGGAGAGGGCGGAGGCTGCTCGGGCTCGGCTGGAGGAGATCTTTTCTAAGTATCACCGACAATGTTTTCTTAACCCTCGCCTTCATCTGTTGTAATCATTGTAAAGCTGGGGAGCCCCTAATACCTCAGAAATGAATAAATTTTTCTTTGGTTGTCGTGTACTGTCTCTTTTCCTCCCCTAAGCATATTTTATATTTGCTTTTAAACAAAAAAGAAACAAAAACCTCGGAGTACCGGAACCGAGAAAAGTAACAAAGGGCTGGAAGCAAAAGTCTCTTCTGTGAGAGGACCTTGCTTTGGAAGACTTAGTTTAATACTGAAAGGAATTACATTATTTAAGAGACGGTACATGTTTATTTGTATAACTTAAGCTTTTCGGCATTATAAGGCCGAAGAAAATTACGGCTCTCGGCGTCCTGCAGGCGGTATGCTCCACCGGGCAATGCTTCTGTTACGAGAAATGGTCCGTCCCACTTCGGGGAGAATTTATGCAGTCTCCCTTGGTCTATGAACTCGTTTCTTCGTAAGACCAAATCTCCCATCTTGAAGGATCGATGTTTAACTCGGGTATTGTAGTAGTGAGCGGTTTGTTGCTGATAGATGGCCGCTCTGATTTGCGCTCGATCTCGTTTTTCCAACAAGATGTCCAAGTTGCTTCGAAGTGCCGAGGTGTTAGCTTTGTCGTCAAAATGTTCGACCATATAACCGGGCAGTCCAATTTCCGCGAGGACCATTGCCTCGGTACCGTAGCAGAGGCTGAACGGGGTTTCTCCCATGAGTGTTTTTTTCGATGTCCACAACGCCCATAGCACCCGTGGTAATTCATTGACCCAGCTGCCTTACCTTCCTTCCAAACAGGCTCTGAGACTATGGATGACGCCTCGGTTCGCTACCTCAGCCTGCCTGTTACATTATGGATGTGCGACCGTAGCAAATTTCATCAGTATGTGGTAGTCGCTGCAAAACTCTTTGACTTTATCGCTTTCGAAGTTGGTCCCATAGTCGTAACTATGCACCTCGGGATTCCAAATCGAGAAATTATGTTATTCTGCAGAAACTTTATCGTAAAGGTGGCATCAGGCTTCCTGATGGGCACGGGCTCTATCCATTTTGTGAAGTAGTCCACAGCGATAAGAATGTATCTGTGTTCGCCCATGCCGGTGAGGAGCTGACCCACCATATCCATCCCCCATTGTGTGAACGGCTATGGGGAACTGAGTGGCGTTAGTTCGGTGGAGGGAAGACGGGGTATGCTGCCGAAGAGTTGGCAGTTCTTGCATCTTCTGACCAGCTTCTCGGCATCCTGGTGTATTCTCGGCCAATAGTACCCTTGGAGTAGTGCCTTTTGGACGAGGGTTCGGGCCCCTTGATGTGCTCCCCGACCCCTTCGTGTACTTCTCGCAGAACGTAGTCTGCCTCGTGAGGGTCGATGCACCGGAGCAGAGGCTGAGTGTATGACTTCCTGTACATGTTTCTGTTGCTCCAGATGAAACGGCATGCTTTGGCCCGAAGCCGGCGGGCTTCTCCTCGGTCTTCGGGAAGTACACCGTCCTTTAGGAACTCCACGAGGGGCTTCCTCCAATCCCGGCCTTCTTTCTGAGTTGTGTAGATTTGGAGCATTACCTCTCCGTCTTCCACGCTGGGCCGTGGTAAGACTTCGAAGATGATGTTTCTTTTATGGTTGGCCGAATAGGAAGAAGCGAGTTTGCTTAAGGCGTCGGCTTGGGTGTTCAAGTTCCTGAGAATCTGCTTCACTTGGACCTCGTCGAAATTTTTCTGAAGCCTTTTTACTTGGCCAGGTATTTTATCATGAGTGGTTCCCGGCCCTCGAAACGCCCGGTTACTTGGCCGACGACTAGTGCAGAGTCACTGCGAACTCTGATGGTCTTCAGCCCTACTCCGGAGGCGATTTGCAGTCCTGCCAACAAAGCCTCGTATTCTGCGGCGTTATTTGACGCTCTAAACCCGAGCTTTAAAGAGTATTCCATTCCGCTTCATTCGGGCCACGTATGATCAGCCAAGCCCCGCTCCCCTCCTCGGTAGAAGATCCGTCCACATAGAGCACCCAATCCGGGATAGGGTCGGGCACCTCCTCGACCGAGGGACGTGATTCGGGGCCCCGTGCCGTCGTTTCTTCTTTAGTGGGGATGGTGCATTCAACAACAAAATCCGCTGAGACCTGTGCTTTGATGGCTTGTCAGGGGCGGTATTTGATATCGAATTGGGACAATTCCCACCTCCATTTCTCCAAACGACCTGACGACTCGGGGGAGGTGAGAATGGACCCTAAAGGTCGCTCGGTGAGGACGATAATTGTGTGCGTTTAGAAATAGTGTCGAAGTTTTCTGGAGGCGAGGACAAGCGCCAGGACTATTTTCTCTATGGCCGGGTATCTCGTTTCCGCGTCCTTGAAAACATGGATCACGTAGTAGACCGGTCTCTATATGCCTTCGAATTCTCTGACGAGCACCGATCTTGCAGCTTGGTCGGAGATGGCCATATATAGCAATAGCTCGTCACCATCGACCGGTAGGATGAGCAGCGGTAGGGTCGCTAGGTGCGCCTTGAGTTGTTCGAAAGTGTTCTGGCACTCCCCGGACCATTCGAACTTAGGAATTTTTCTTAAGGCCCTGAAAAATGGGAGGCACTTCTCTCTGGATCTAGACATAAAGCGACTCAGGGAAACGACCCTCCCCGTGAGTTGCATGATGTCGACATTGCTCTTAGGTGTTGCTATATTGAGGATGGCGCTGATCTTTTCAGGGTTCGCTTAGATTCCTCAGTGGGTAACCAAGAACCCGAGGAGCTTCCCACTGGTGACTCCGAACGCACACTTAGCTGGATTTAGCTTCATTTTGTACTTGCGCAGGACGTCGAATGTCTCGTCGAGGTCTTTGGTGCGCCCGGCTGACGAGGTGGATTTTACGAGCATGTCGTCGACGTAGACTTCTATGTTTCTGCCAATCTGCGGTTTGAACAGCTTGTTGAAAAGCCGTTGGTACGTGGCCCTGGAGTTCTTGAGTCCGAAGGGTATCGCTTTGTAGCAGTAGACCCCCCGATCAGTGGTGAAGACGGTAAGTTCTTCGTCGGCCGGGTTCATCCGGATCTGATTGTAACCGAAGAAAACGTCCATAAAGCTCAGTAGTTTGTGGCCGGCCGAACTGTCCATAAGCTGGTCTATCAGAGAAAGTGGATAGTTGTCTTTGGGACAAGGTTTGTTCAAGTCCGTGAAATCGACGCACATGCGCCATTTCCCATTTGCCTTCTTAACCATGACCACGTTTGCCAGCCAATCCAGGTAGTCCAGATTTCTGATGAAATTGGCGACGAGCAATCGATCCACCTCGTCTTCTATCGCCTTTTGTTTAACCGGCGCAAAACTTCTCTTCTTCTGTCGGATGGGCCAAGCTTTCGGGTCGACCCCGAGGTTGTGGGAGATCACCTCAGGGTCGATCCCGGGCATGTCCGCTGGCGCCCAAGCGAACATGTCCGAGTTATCTCGGAGGAACCGGATCAGGCCTTCGAGGTGGTCCCCTGTCAAGAGAGAGCCGATCTTGACAGTCCGGCCGTCGACTTCCTCAGCGAGGGGGACTTCCGTCAGCGCTTCTACCGGGGCATCTCGAACTTCCTTTTGGTCGTCGCGGGTATCCAAAGACCCCTGAAAGTCTTGAGTGTCTTCAAAATCACTGTCCCGCTCTCTGGCGGGGGACATTGAGTTGAGGCAAATCTTGGCAGTTTGCTGGTCCTCATAGGCCCGGCCTATCCCTCCTTGATCGAAAGGAAATTTGATCGCAAGGTGATTAGTCAAGATCTGAGCCCGGAGGGTTTAAGAAGGGCGTCCCAGGAGAATGTTATACGATGAAAGGACCTTAGCAACGAGAAAGTTCATCGATATGATTCGCGCATTGCCCGCTTCCCCAATGTTGAGGAGGAGGGTGACCGATCTCTCGGCTGGGACGGAATGGTTGGTGAACCCAGAAAGGACATGGGAGGTCGGCTGAAGGTCGGATGGTCCTAGCCCCATACGCTGGAAACAGTCGCAGAACAGGATATCCGCCGAGCTCCCTGAATCGACCAATATTCTTTGGACCTCGTAACGGTGGACTTGGGCCGTTATCACGAGAGAATCATTGTGAGGAAGCGATATGCAGTGGAGGTTTTCATCGGTGAAGATGATCGGTTCGTCCTTCCTGCACGTTTTATAGGGTGGATCGCTTACACCCTCGACTGGGAGGAGGCGGTAATGCACCTTGTTTTCCCGAGCTGGATCCGAGGTAATGACCATGATTTGCCCGATCTTTAATTCCCCGGGAGGGGTTTGGTCCTTTTGCTCCCGCTCCGCCTGCCGTTTGTCCCGTAGGTATTTCGCCAGGTGGTCGGAGCGGATCAACTCCTCGATGTAGTCACGGAGTTGTTTGCAGTTCTCAGTCGGGTGACCCTGCGACCTGTGGAAGGCGCAGTACGGGCCGTGGAGTCACTTGCCTGCTCTTTGGTAACTGGCGGGGGCTTAAAGAACCCCTCGCCCTTAGCTTCATCCAATAGCTTGGTCTGGGAAATGTTCAGAGGAGTGTACTCCTGGAACCTCGGGGAGTAAGGTTTTGGACGATCGACTTTCTTTTTCTCTTCTCTGTCCCTTTTCTTTCGGTCCGCTTGGTCGCCTCTGGGCAGGTTGGAGTTCACCTCTGACCCGAGTTGGATTTCACACTCGGTCCAGGCTTTCACTTCGGCCATGGTCTTAGGTTGCGCTAATGCAAAAGAGCGGAGCCACTCTTTGTGCCTAAGACCCGCAGCGCAGTGATAACTGTTTCATCGCGGTGCTCGGGAACCTCCAGGAGGGGATTGTAGAAGCGGGTGGCATACCCCTTGAAGGATTCTTTGTCTCCGCTCTTGACAGTGAACAGGTAGTCGACCGTTCTTTTCTGTCATCGGTTTCCAATGAAATGACTGAGGAATCGGGTAGCTAGCTCGTCAAAGGTCGAGATGGAGAGCGGCGCGAGCCCTCGGAACCAGTCCCGGCCAGCTCGAATTAGAGTGGTAGGAAAAGCTCGGCATTTAGCCACGTTTGAGTTATCTTGGAAGCTCATGCCCGCCTTAAATGCGTCCAAGTGGTCCTTTGGGCCAGACTTCTCGTCGAAGAGGGCCACTTTGGGCGGCTTGTTCCTGGACGAGAAGTGCTCGGCCAGCAACGCTTCTGTAAAAGGTTTTGTGAGCGAATCAGCGGAATACCTGGCCCCTTCGTCGGACATATGGCCATCTCGTCGTATGCCTTCGATCTTCTTTTCGAGGGCTTCGATCCGATGGTGGTACCTTGAGGATTCAGCATAGTCGGAGTAGTGGCTACCCCCTCTCCGGGTCTACGCGAGGGTGCGGCTTCGATTCCGCTCTATCACATTTCGTAAATCCTCGGGTGAGGCCCTTCTTGAGTAGTCCCGACGTTCGCCGTTTGCGCTGCCTCGACAGGAGTGGGGGCGTCGGTCGTGCCTGGAAGCAGGCGAACTAACCGCCATCTCCTCAGAGGGTGTGAGTGCGCGGTAGGCATCGGAGCGACGACCTAGTTTTCCCTGAGACCGGGGTGTGGAGCTGTCCGACGCCCAGCGGGTCATGGAATCATTCACCGCATGTGGGTCATGGTTGCCGGAGTCAGCACGCCGGCGCTCAGTGACGTTGAAATGAGCGTGAGCGAGATCGAGGGCCTAAGCGTGCCCATCTGTCCTTCTGCGAACATCGTTATCCCGGGGACGGGGAACTGCGGCTTGATGGGTAGGGCCCGCCGTTTAAACGCGGACAAGCGCATGCACCATAACTCTGAGTTTGTCGATCCGGGAGGATAAGGCGCCGATGACGTTAGGAGGGGGAGGAGAACTGCTCTCGCCTTCGTTATGGAGGGTGGGGCGGCTCGTATTGGGATCGTCGCAGTTGTCGCTCGCCATCGGGTCGAGGACGAAAGATCAACTTTATTGGTGGAGAAGCTTCTTGCGTTTCCCACAGACGGCGCCAACTGATGGAGGTTGTGATCTCCCTCAGATGTTGTCCTCTGTCGATCTGGTGCGAGTGGTTTTGTGTGGCTGAGATTTACTTTGAGGGTTAAGTGTGTGGATCTCAATGGGTTGGTATTGACGCCGAGCTATCTGTAAATGAAGTCCCGGGTGTTGGAGATAGTGCCCTCATAGTCAATTATTGGATCGCAGGTACGTGATTGCAATGATTGCGGAGGACCTATCCCGGTAGGACAGTCTTACTCGAGATGATAGTATACTATCTGGTTTGCCTTTATCAGTCGTGTACATGTTCAGGTGACTGATTGCATGTTACACTTTGATAGAGCCCTTAGGATCTGGCTTTACTACCAACTGTATGATGGCGATCATATACGTGAGAGTTGGGTAGTTTATATGCATATCCTTAATTGTGGTCCCTAGTCGTGGGAGTTTCGAGACAGGGCATCGATACTCCGGAGTAGACTAGTGTGTACAGTCGAGACCCCGACGAGGGGCGGTGGCCGGTCTCACAAGCCACTGGTGACAGTTGGATCACCTAAGATGTATACAGGTGCTCATTGGGTTATGAGTACACCGGACAGGACTCGCCGGGAATCTGCTAGTTAGTATTATATCTACCGTCAGATAGCAGTTCCCTGGTGACATGTCTACAGGTTAGTTCATCGACCTGAGGTCGTCATTTGTCTCGTATGAGTTCCTACTGTGCTTTGATTTCTACCCTACCACGGCTCAAAGGAGTCGTGCAAACAGGTAGCTTTTGGGTACAGTCCCGAGCCATATGGAGGCACGTGAGCGGATCGGCAGGGGATTCGTCTCTCCCGGTATTGGGGGCGAGATCGTGCTGTGTCTAGGAGAGCCATTACACAAAGCCCACGGCCGTGGTAGGAGATTTACTGGTAGGTACTCCAGTAGTATCTCAGGGTGTAATTGGGCTTCACTCCGACACGACTTATACTGCTTCTGGGGGTCTGACGTTACTAGCCCCCTAGGCGGATATGCGATACTCATTGACGAACGGACCGGACTGTATATACATTGTCACTGTTAGGCTCAGTAGGGTTTTCGGAGGAGTTCGCTCATCGGTCTCCCTTGAGTTCGCTCCTCGGCCACCCTTGAGGTCAGTCCGTAGGCAGCCGTTACGCATTGCTAGTGCCGCTGACGGTTTGTGGTTAAACCCACTGCCAGGGTGCTGACGAGTCATTAGAGTCCCCCACAGACAGTTTCCCAAGTTCGGGCGAAACGTTGTAGAGGCCGTATGGTTTTATGGCAGGGTTCGGAAAATGCACGTGCGTTTACGCACGTGTCAGTTTTCGGGCAGATGATACTGGTCGGTTTTGGTTTAAGCCGGATCCGAGTATTATATTGAGTAGGTATAATATCTTTGTCTCAGTTGCATTTGTATTCGGTCGTAATACAAATGCGGGTATATTTATACAGTTTCGGGGTTGTCCTGAAAGTCGTTTCAGGATCACTTTTGGAAGTTGCCAGTTTCCAGTTTTCTATCAGCCGTCTTTTAACATTTGGTTAAAGACGGATTTATCTTTTCTACAGATAATGTGAGTCAGTGTTCTAGAATATTCTAGATGAGGTGACTGGGCTTATTGGTGTAGGGTTTTCATTGGTTGCATTTATTAAGTGGTGACTATGCTTAATGACTCATGCTTTGTAGTTAAAGCTTTTTGTTTTCCTTAAGATATTTCCTTCTTGATCTTTAAGTGAGAAGCTTTCTTGTGGTCACCCCCCCTCTCCTACGGTCACCTCCCTCTTGCTATATATGGCTTGCCCTCTCTCTCTCCTCAAATACACTCTCACTTGTTGATTTCAAGAGAGAAAAGATTATGATAACTTTTGGGGTGTATGGAATTTCACAGCTCATTTCATTCCATCACCCGATTCCTTCGGCAACTTCATTAACCGTCCGTCCATAGCTTTGGACGGAACGAGACAAAGTCATCTACTCATTATCTACATCAATCTTGGTCGTCTCTTTTAGCAAACTTGACGATCGAGTTGCCTCGAGTCAGAGGCGGGAGCCCGTTTAAAGAACCGATCATGTGGTGTCACCTCGACGAAGGAATCGGAGATCGACGAGATCGGAGCAGCCGCAACGGAGCGTGGGATGATGGTTGAAGAACGAAGGACTCGGATCGTTCGGTATAACCATTCTACACTCTTTACAGTTTGTTAGTTTAGCAATAATGGCAGATCCGGGTTAAAGTATACGATAGCGCCAAGTTTAAAAGTTTTGTTCCGCATTTTGGCGTCTGTAGACTGCCGGGGCGCTAGCGTAGACTTACAGTGGTATCAGAGCCTCACCATTTTGCTATACTAACTTGTGCTAACGCGTTTAAAACATCGATCCGACCGAAAATCGAAAACTGCCAAAAATATCATTTTCCTTACTTGACAGTTTCTGTTGTTTTTAAACGGTGTCGAAATTGATTTCTGGATGTCTTAAAAATCAGTGCAGGGAATTCTAAGAACCACGAAGAAATTTGGTGTCGTGATCATTCCATGGAGGCGCGGAAGCGCGGCCAAACCCATGTTTTGGCCGCCCTTCCGCGGCCACGTGGGAAGAACGTGACCCCAAAATTTTTCAGTAGGTTCTGTGAAGGATTTTGGGGTTTTTGGTATGTACAGTTTTGGCCCAAGTTTTTGTTACTGTTCACCAGTAAGCAGTGGGGCCCACTTTTTAATTTTTCGTCTTTGGTCGATCGAAATTTAAACACGTTAGTTTACAGTGCTTACATTATATCTCCGACCGGGAATGCCATTTGATCGGTAAACCGCGTTTGATCGCTATAGTTCTTTTAGACGGGTTTGCGAACGTGACATTCGCGTTGATGTTCTGTGTTGTGCTGTATTGTTGCGGATTTGTCGTGGTGGATAGCAGTGTGCAATGGTAGTACAGTTTGAGTTTATTTGTACATTTGATATTGCGGGGCGAGCGTCCAACTTGTGGACTGCCGTCTCTGCCTGTTGTATAATATTATTTTGGGGCACGACCAGGTTGCGGTCGATGTACCTATTGTACTATTTTTCATTACTGTACTAGGTTTTACCCCGCGACGGAGTGCACGGATAGCCGGGTTCAGGAAAGCAACGGGTCCGCATCTCATGGCTTTGAGAGGCAGAGGGGCCCCACTTCAGAATTGGCAGACTATTCGCCGCACTCGTAGGGGGTACAGGTTGACCCAAGGAGGGGTGCCCAAGATTACCGGATTCTGTGAAGTGCCGGGTGTTCCATTCACTATACTGTGGGGACTACCTCGCTTCAGGTTTTGGCGGGTAACTTGCCGCACCCGTAGGGGTCTAGGTTTCATTGCACAGGCTATCCACACGACAGGGGAACGTCGAGTTTCAGCAGCGGCTCTGTGAAACTCGGGGATCCCAGATATCTGTATTGTTCTGTGATGCTTATTACTTTTCTGTAATGTTGCATATTATCACGCCTGGAGCGATTATGTATATTGGTTTATATACTATTCGATGTTGTATATGTTTTACACCCGCGCTAGTCCAGTCCCCGCTCTGTCGTTAGTTAAGTAACCTAACGGGTGATGACGGGACCCAGTGACGAATGCGGATGGCATATACGTACATTTTATTTTCGTTCTTTTCTGGTGTGATTGATTGATGGGACTGCGTTGATTCTGATCAATGCAAAGTAATACAAACCTGTTTGAGTTGTTGGAACAATTTTAAAAAGTGTTATTGCAAAGACGTTTCCTTTTGTTATGCATAGCGGTATTCAGTGTGAATATCCAGCACCTCATTCGACGAGGCAAGGGCTGATATCCCTTCACCGGGAAAGACCCCTTGGACAGAAGTTTGCGTCAGGGCAATAACTTTACTATAGTCGATTACATGTTGCTATGCATAGCGGTATTCAGTGGAATATCCTGCACCTCATTCCACGAGGAAAGAGCCGAGATCCCTTTACCGGGAGTGACCTCTTTAGCAAAAGGTTTTCGCCACTATATTTTAAAAAAGCTATCAGGTTCCTTCAGCGATATCAAGTTCACTACGTTAAAGGTTTTTCGCCAAAAACCAGCCGTAGCCCTCCGTCATTTCATATGAATGGTCAGTAGTATTCAAGCTATGTTGGTCTGGCCCTTAGCCAGGACATAGTGATTGGTAGCTGCTGAGGTATTCACATGTTGCATAGATAGATGCGTTGGTTTGGGACAGTCGTACAGCCTTGTTGGCCCTTAGTCAAGGGCGAGTACGGGTGGGTTCAAATTAACAAGATAATGATGGGAAGAACTTGACATGTGACTTATGGTGGGCTGGCCCTTAGTCACGATCATAAGAGCATGGGGCAAAAATTATATCGGGAGTTTCTAAAGAAACTGAAACTTGCCAGGTATGCGCATACCTTCTGGAGTGTGATAACGCGAGTGGATTCCGTCACGTTATCATGCGATGAGAGTTGGATCCCGATTCCCACTGATGAGTTGGTTTACTCTTCAGGTGATCCCGATTGATTCTTCTTTAGGTTTGGAGGAGAATTTGACAGGACAGTGGGAGGTTTCCGGATTAGATAAATTGATGACCATTCTGATCTAGGTTTGAGTGCACGCAGAGTGTTTCTTTTCTCTCTCTCTCTTTGGCAGCGACCTTTGACTGACCCTAGACTATGACTCTGTGACCAGGTTAACCGAACCTTATTAAAATATTGGTTTTTGGATTGTCTGAGTTGCATAAGTCATTGCCACTCCTTCTTTTACCCTTTGCATTTCTCAGAACACCCGTATTACTACGGATATCCACTTCCATTGGATAGATCCATCGTATGGTTATATACGAACTCGAAGGGACTTCTTCGGGGATGGATCCAGGTTCAGGAGAAATAGAATTGGTTTATTCAGTTGTCTTTTATTATCACCTTCTCTCAGGTTGCGAGAGCTCCTTGGTTTAGGAGAGTACACCTATTACGCTTATTGGATAGTCTTATTCCAAACCATAGGCTGGTGCCGAAAGGTAGGGAATGAAGAAAACCAATTAGCCTAAGTAGGGTGTGCAGAAGGTAATATGTAAAGACAAAATAAAGGGATTAGAAAGAGGGCAAAGTAAATTGTGACTGATATCATTCACGACCAAGATCGCGTACTTCATCGCCACTCCTATTTCACCTTTAAAAGAATAAGGTATTATTCAGTTGTCTTTTATCATCACCTTCTCTCAGTTACGAGTACTCCTTGGTTTAGGAGGGTACACCTATTATGCTTACTGGATAGTCTTCTTCCAAACCATAGGCTGGTGCCGACGGTAGGGAAGGAAGAAAACCAGTTAGCCTAACGGTGGTGTACAGAAGGTAACGACTAAAGACAAATAAAGGCGATTTGGAGAGATGGCAAAGAAATATACGGTTGAAGTCATGAATTGGATTATGGAAGAGGCATTGCTATGAATACCAGGATACCCCTACGAAACATTTTCATGTTTCAGTGCATTGTTAAAGAAAAACTGTTTTCCCGATTAGACACTTACTCCAAGGGTATGTATTTACCAGGTTTCATTATCATATCTGTATGGTTTTACAGATGATGAGTGGGAGTAAGATATTGGGAATTAGGTGATCATCCTCATTATATCGGAATTCGTTGTAATTGGTGATATTTGAGGAAATCGCCAGGGTACAGTTTTCTACCTACGACGCACAGGTTTTGAGTTGTTTAACTCAGCGGACTTATACAGAGTATTGTATGTTGTCCAAATGTCCATCAGGACAAAGGGGTAGGTCCTCGTACTATGTTCTGTTTACTTATAACTTCTCTAGTATTTAGACGAGTGTTTCGTAGAAATACATGGTCTAAGTTTTGAGAAGTTGTGGGTATAAGAATAAAGTAGAGAACCAGGTATCACAAGTATCGGGATTCTTCAAAGAGATCGAAGATGTAGATTCTTGTGATTGGTATTCAGATGATAGTGATGGTTTTGAGAAACGAGTTTCTCTTTCAGGCTGCTCATAATTGGATGGATTCCTAAGTTGAGTAATGCTGATTAGCCTTTTTCCATTAAGTTGATATGCACTGGAGACAGCTGCATGGTTTGAATATGGTTCCAATTAAATAAGTGCCAAAGTTTCTGTATTGGATATAGAATGGATCGTACCTTAAAAGAAATTAAGGTATGGGGAGTTGTCCAGCTTATGCTTAAAACCAGACTCTGGATAACTCAGGGCACGTTTCTGTAATGGCTGTTCTGTGGGTTGACCCTGGCTATGACGAGGGTTGATATTCTACTATTTGGAAGATCAATAGTGATATTGTTCTTGACTCGCCACAGTTTTAGTAAAATGGATCTTTTTCAGAAAACAGTAGTGGGAGTATGGTAGAACTGGAAGTGATTCCAGAACCGCGAACGATTACGGAAAATTTAATAGGACCTATACATTCAATCAGGTTTGACATTCCAATAGCCACTCCGCAGATTTGGTAGGTAACCTCAGACACCCGAGAGGTACTTCGGTAGCCTCAAGGACGGTGACAGGGAGGTTCTTATCTACCCAGACTTGACACTACTGTTGTTCCAGGATATGAGACCCGGTAGGAGGGTTGTCGTAGTCAGTGGGAGCAGCGGAAATATAGTGGGCAAGATGCTTATATCTATTTATAGACTTGAGCAATTATAGCGAAGAAAGATCATCTAATTTTGATGTGACAGTCATGGGTTTGACTTCAATCAAAATAGGGGATGGATCTGTTAAGAAGGTAGTAGAGTGTGATGTCATGGTATTTGGATGACATACACAAAGTAGGAAGTAAAAATCCTATACTACGATCGGTTGTACTCTGTTCGTCACACAGTTGTTTATCCAGACAGGACATGGATATAATATTAGACATTCTGGTTTCTAGATCTATAGTTTTAGATCTAGATTTGGGTGGTTTCCCAATGTGGGTACTTTGACAGATATTCTAATGGTTTTTAGAATAGTTGACTCCTAGCATGGTAGAGTACCTGCAGGTGATGGAGTCACCCTCTCTAAAGGTGTCGTATAGACTAAAGGGGAGAGGGATGTGCATGATTGGCAGATCACTTGCTTAGGCAATTGAGTCAATCATAAGATGTCAAGTACCGCACCAAATGTTGTTTTTGCACTAGATGCAATAAGTTTGTATTAATCCAGTTCTGGAGAAACATAAGGAAGCAGTTTTAGAACATTGGTACATGTTCTACGGATTTGATAACGGCAGCCTCTTTCGGGAGACGGTTATCATTCCAGGCTTCAAAGGTGACATGGATGACAGAGTGATTGTCAGAGTTTTAGTTTTCCCTCTGACGAGGGACAGTATTATGGACAGGTGGTTCCAGAGGATACTGTGGGTGGCATGGTGCCGGATACTGATTAGGTTCAGTGATCCATACAGTCTAAGAATTTTGGATATGGAGTTCATTTATGAACTAAGGTCCCATCTGATATCCAGGCATATTCTAAGACAGGTACTACTTAATTCGGGAGATGGATTTCTCCGCGAACTTGAGATTAAGAGAGATAAAGAAAGATACTTCTAGGCGGATCCACTCACTGAGGCTATTTCTCGAACACAATAGTTTTACAAACGGGCTTTGTGAAACTGATTAGTAGAGGAGTTGGATGTTCGGTTTCACACGGGCTGTGAGTAGTCGACATCGCAATAATTAGCCTTGAGTGCAAGTGGGAGATTGTTGGAGATAGTGCCCTCATAGTCAATTATTGGATCGCAGGTACGTGATTGCAATGATTGCGGAGGACCTATCCCGGTAGGACAGTCTTACTCGAGATGATAGTATACTATCTGGTTTGCCTTTATCAGTCGTGTACATGTTCAGGTGACTGATTGCATGTTACACTTTGATAGAGCCCTTAGGATCTGGCTTTACTACCAACTGTATGATGGCGATCATATACGTGAGAGTTGGGTAGTTTATATGCATATCCTTAATTGTGGTCCCTAGTCGTGGGAGTTTCGAGACAGGGCATCGATACTCCGGAGTAGACTAGTGTGTACAGTCGAGACCCCGACGAGGGGCGGTGGCCGGTCTCACAAGCCACTGGTGACAGTTGGATCACCTAAGATGTATACAGGTGCTCATTGGGTTATGAGTACACCGGACAGGACTCGCCGGGAATCTGCTAGTTAGTATTATATCTACCGTCAGATAGCAGTTCCCTGGTGACATGTGTACAGGTTAGTTCATCGACGTGAGGTCGTCATTTGTCTCGTATGAGTTCTCACTGTGCTTTGATTTCTACCCTACCACGGCTCAAAGGAGTCGTGCAAACAGGTAGCTTTTGGGTACAGTCCCGAGCCATATGGAGGCACGTGAGCGGATCGGCAGGGGATTCGTCTCTCCCGGTATTGGGGGCGAGATCGTGCTGTGTCTAGGAGAGCCATTACACAAAGCCCACGGCCGTGGCAGGAGATTTACTGGTAGGTACTCCAGTAGTATCTCAGGGTGTAATTGGGCTTCACTCCGACACGACTTATACTGCTTCTGGGGGTCTGACGTTACTAGCCCCCTAGGCGGATATGCGATACTCATTGACGAACGGACCGGACTGTATATACATTGTCACTGTTAGGCTCAGTAGGGTTTTCGGAGGAGTTCGCTCATCGGTCTCCCTTGAGTTCGCTCCTCGGCCACCCTTGAGGTCAGTCCGTAGGCAGCCGTTACGCATTGCTAGTGCCGCTGACGGTTTGTGGTTAAACCCACTGCCAGGGTGCTGACGAGTCATTAGAGTCCCCCACAGACAGTTTCCCAAGTTCGGGCGAAACGTTGTAGAGGCCGTATGGTTTTATGGCAGGGTTCGGAAAATGCACGTGCGTTTACGCACGTGTCAGTTTTCGGGCAGATGATACTGGTCGGTTTTGGTTTAAGCCGGATCCGAGTATTATATTGAGTAGGTATAATATCTTTGTCTCAGTTGCATTTGTATTCGGTCGTAATACAAATGCGGGTATATTTATACAGTTTCGGGGTTGTCCTGAAAGTCGTTTCAGGATCACTTTTGGAAGTTGCCAGTTTCCAGTTTTCTATCAGCCGTCTTTTAACATTTGGTTAAAGACGGATTTATCTTTTCTACAGATAATGTGAGTCAGTGTTCTAGAATATTCTAGATGAGGTGACTGGGCTTATTGGTGTAGGGTTTTCATTGGTTGCATTTATTAAGTGGTGACTATGCTTAATGACTCATGCTTTGTAGTTAAAGCTTTTTGTTTTCCTTAAGATATTTCCTTCTTGATCTTTAAGTGAGAAGCTTTCTTGTGGTCACCCCCCTCTCCTACGGTCACCTCCCTCTTGCTATATATGGCTTGCCCTCTCTCTCTCCTCAAATACACTCTCACTTGTTGATTTCAAGAGAGAAAAGATTATGATAACTTTTGGGGTGTATGGAATTTCACAGCTCATTTCATTCCATCACCCGATTCCTTCGGCAACTTCATTAACCGTCCGTCCATAGCTTTGGACGGAACGAGACAAAGTCATCTACTCATTATCTACATCAATCTTGGTCGTCTCTTTTAGCAAACTTGACGATCGAGTTGCCTCGAGTCAGAGGCGGGAGCCCGTTTAAAGAACCGATCATGTGGTGTCACCTCGACGAAGGAATCGGAGATCGACGAGATCGGAGCAGCCGCAACGGAGCGTGGGATGATGGTTGAAGAACGAAGGACTCGGATCGTTCGGTATAACCATTCTACACTCTTTACAGTTTGTTAGTTTAGCAATAATGGCAGATCCGGGTTAAAGTATACGATAGCGCCAAGTTTAAAAGTTTTGTTCCGCATTTTGGCGTCTGTAGACTGCCGGGGCGCTAGCGTAGACTTACACCGGGGTGGGTGACCACCGTAGGACCCTCCGACGATCAAGTTAGTACCGTGGAATAAGGGCAGAATAGCGGCGTATTGGAATTCATTCGAGTTACCTGAGTCGTCTGAAAGAGGGGTTTATATAGTGGTCGCGTAGAGCGAGCCAGCGCGAGATTCTCGCTGTCAGTCAAGCCCCCTCGTTACACCCGCGTTGATAGCGGGATCCACTCATTAATGGAGGAACGCGCCCGTGTGGAATGTGGAATGTGGGGTGGCGTATATCTCGCTTTGGCGAGATACGTGGAGCCGTTGCGGAGATGCTTGGGCTCCGCGTTCTCGGTAGATCGGGAAAGCCGAGGAAGCTCGGCCTGTCAGATGGCTCGGAGACGAGCCGGGAGGCCGAGGAAGCTCGGCATGTCAGATGGCTCGAAGACGGGCCGGGAGGCCGAGGAAGCTCGGACCTTGCAACAGCTCGGAGACGAACAAGTGGGCCGTGGAAGTTCGGTTATAGGATTGCTCGAAAGTGAGCTGATGACTCATTGCTAGGCGAATATAGAAGGTATTCCGAGAAGGTCTCCGAAAGGCCGGATGCAACCTCGGAGGCGAGATGCCGAGGAATGTCTACAATGCATCAGGCTCATTCCAGCTCCGTAGCCCCTGGGACACGTCATCCGCTACGTGTCGTGATCTGGGAAATTCCCACTTGTTAGCATCATCAGCAGTTTTCAATTATCGCTTCAATTTATTTTAGATGTCATAGATTATAGTTTTCCAATTATAGTAATTGCAAATTTGAGAAATAAGTTCATGAATAGTTCTACATAATTCTTTTTATTACAGAGGAAACGAGTTATCAGCCAGGTAGTTAATATTAAACCATCTGCTGGCCTATTGCATAGCCGAATCCGACCGTCTAATCGACGTTCCACTCAGACCACCTTGTTCCACACATGGTGTGATCCGTGTGAAATTTTAATCGATATAATGCGTTACAAATGATGAATCAAACGTTTAAAAAATGAATGGCTGTCAAACACAATAAAAAAAAGTCATATATTGGGGACACTTGATCGAAAACATAGATGGTGTCATATCGATCAAAATTCCTCATACATAGACCACTCCATGTGTGGAATAAGGTGGCATGAGCGAAACGTCGATTTAACGGTCAGATTGGTTATGTAATAGGCTAGCTGACAGTTTAATATCAGCTAGCTATCCGATAACCCGTTTCCTCATTATTATATGTTAGCTATTGAAATTTACTCATAAACATCTAAATTATAATCATGCACTTGTATAAAAATAAAAGATTGATATATGGCCGGTGACGAGCGAGTCTGACTCAATTATTAATGGGTTTTAGGTTTGGATCCCTTATAAACCTATTGAATAAAATAGACGGTATGGATAAGGAATGTGCTAGACCCAATCCGACTCGACCCATTCATAGGCCCACTGGTTTATACCTCACTTGCACCTTAAAAAAGTCAAATATGAATTTTCCTGGATCTATGGAGCACATATGGAGAGACGATTTCTTCTTTCATTTTGCACAGTATCTACTTCTTTCATTTTGACACAGTATCTACTTCTTTCATTTTGCACAGTATCTACTCCGATGGCTAACCAACCCAACCGGCGGTATGGGTAGCATTACAAAATATTTTCTCCTTGCTTCCGCAAGTCCCAAATATAATATACATTTTGCTCAGACAGGCCCCCTGTCCCCTATAGATGGTGGATGTATGAACATCTAGTCTAGAATGGAAAGCAAAGTTTCACAGTAGGAACTATGTTTCTTTCGCAGATAGCATTTTGCGACATGCACACAAGTTGCCTTTACTTTTTATTGTTTCTCAGTAAGTTGCAGTCCCCCTGGATCAAGTTTAAATGACTTGCAAAGTTTATAAATTCCTAATAGAAAACATAAGTAAATAAGGCGACCAATGTCATAGCTCATGTGGTGAAACTTGCTTTTTAAAGAGAGATCACTAGTTTGATTCTGAAAAAAGAAACCGCATCCAGCCATAAACATAAATCCAGGAAACCGTTATACCAAACCAAAGCCTGGTAACAGCCTGGTAATGGCGTCCAAAGGAAAATGCAACTGGAATCAAGTTATCTCCCACTCAAAAATTTTCCCATCAAGATATCACAAAGTTAGATGCCGTCAAATTTCAAGGGAAAAGCTCAACATTCATGCATAACTGCACAGATATAATGCCTCTGCATGTTAAAACATCACTCGTGGCAACAACATTGTATTTGTATGCTCCGTTCAAAGGATCTCAACTTAATTGATTAATTGATCTTTTTATGAACGAGTTAACTGTGGATAACATCCTTCATTTATATCTCACTTGCAACTTCTTAACTGGTTCATTAGCATCTGACAATTCTACGAAGACTTCTTCCAATTGTGGCATGTTATACCAGTCAAGGAGCTATAAGCATCCCATGAGGTAAAGATCAATTAACCTCATAGTTGACTTCAAGGCTTCAGATGCTCATCATCGTTGTTATCTGAATCATCGGAATCCGAAGACTCGCCTTTGTGATTCTCTTCTCCATGATGTTGTTGTTCTCCCACATCACCACTAGTTTTAATTTTCTTCTCTTTCTTCTTTTGTTTCTTCTTCTGCCGTTTCAATCTTTTCTTTTCGGTTCGTTCTTCCGCAGCTTTCAGTCTTTCCTCCCTCCGCAGATTGAACTCAGCTATGGCTTTTCTCTTTTGGTAGTCGGCGTCCATTCTCGATATGCGATCTTGCTCCTTTCGTCTCATTTGCCGATACTGTAGCAAACAATGAGGTGTAATTTGAACACCAGGGAAAGTGTATATAATTCAAGTTTGAAAAGAAAGCAATGTAAAAAAATTGACAGGCCTCAACACAAACTTTTTAGTCCAAATTACGGTTCTATTCGAGTCCTTATTGGTATTAGATTTGTATCACCATTTTGAATAAACTTTGTGGCGGCATCTGCGAAATATTGGGTCTATAACTTTGTAGGGAAAAAAAACCAAGCTTTGAGTGAACCATGTAATTATCAAAGATACAGAATTAATTGGATAATCCAAAATAGAGATATCCATTATAACTTTTAAGGCATCGCCCACTATATATAAGAAAACATAAGAAACTATAAGAGGAGAGTGCCGCTTAACCTTTGAACATGTAGTAATCGGCTATTACAATCATGTGCGCGCGCGCACGTGCTCATGTGCAGACCCAGGTTCAAGCTTGAGGGGGCATGTGCCCCCTCTGAATTGAAAAAACCTCTGCTATCAATTAATCCAGCTCATTTCATTTGTTGCTTGTGAAAAGCTCTCCCAATATGCACAAATATTTTCCACATCTGTGATAAAAAGCCCACCCACTTCCCATGGAACATCTCAATTCATCATATCAATGAAAACAACGTTTAAATATCATGTCCAAACTCTACTTTATTTTCATAAAACACCTCATGTTCTTGCTATTTTTATATTTCATCCTTGAAATCAGGGTCATGTTTTCATAAAACACACCAAGATCCCTAATATAATGACACCCTCTAATCTAACTTATTAAGATATCATCTCATATTTCCTCTATTAGATTAAAGAACAGCCTCATCTATATATTTTTTAAGCCAAGATTGCGAAAAGGTGAAGTGCTGCTTTTGTTTTGATATAAAAATCATGAATTGGTAACAATATACTAAAATGCTAAGACTAAAGTTAATTATAAGGGGAAATTTGTAATAGTAAGAAGATTTACAAAAGTTTTCTAGAAGCACGAAGAAATATAAGGTGAAAAATAGATTAACAAGATTCAAGGTATTTTTTTATGTAAAGGTAAAATATGAAAATATTAAGGTTAAGATTCTTGTTAAAATAAGAATTGATTTACATGAAATATAAAAAAATACCTAAAATACCTTTCCCAAATAGCAATTAAACACAATCTTCTTTTCTTTCTATCCAACTTTTTTTTTCTATTCAACCCTAGTTGAGTTGTTGTCGATTTAATACTAGAAGTAGTTTAAAATTATATAGCCAAATTTTACATGTGCGTTATTGTTTTTATATGTTATATAGTTGGAATTTTATTGGATCTTAAGATCTTTTTGTGCCCCTTCGATTAGAATTCCTGGATCGCCAATGTGTGCGTTTGAGAGAGAGAGAGAGAGAGAGAAAGTGAGATCAGCTTTGCGATTGTCCCTCTATCATCTTCGACATTTCTAGCATAATGTAGAGTGAATCGAAGGCAGAAATCTCTCATTATTATGGATTGTTAAAAGTCATCAATCTATGGGAGCATCGGCTGCTTCTCAAGTCCAATGTCAACACGGCTTTGTTACCATCAACAGAGCTTTTCTTCTGGGCAAAACAAAAAAAATTAAAAATATTGAGCTATTCTAATCATGCAAGCAAACATATTAGTTTAATTGCATATAACACTTCATTTTCTCATCATTGAACACCTATAAACCCTTAACAAGTTATTAGCAAATGAATCGGAGTAGTCCCAATCTATGTTTAAATAGAGCATATATAACCCCCTAACTAACTGGTTCCAGGGGTGCAGTATGCTAACAAACCAGTTGAGGGATTGCAAGTGTTTGATGATGTATTGATAAAGGATGGTAAATGCAATTAACCAGTTAAGGAATTGCAAGTGTTAGATGATGATAATGGACGGTAAATGCAATTAACGACACCTCTTAAGTCAATAAAGTCCATTGTTGATTTTACCAAATTATAAGATTCACTCTGTCATCTTCGCTATTTTAACCTAAAAAAGAGGGTCTCATATTGAAATCTTAAATTTTATTCCCAGCATGACACCTGGCAAGAAATATCCCCATAATTTTCTTTTTAAAATAATATGTAAAAGTTTATTTGTAAGTTGTCACCGATCAAATCTAGAATTTGCGTCATCGAACAATATGTAGGTGCACTACACAAGGAAAAAAAACTAGTACATACACAACGGGAATGGAAGCAGACTAATCATCTCCTGCAATTTGTTAAGGAGAATATCTAGACTGAACCATATCTTGAAACTGATACAAATCAAAATCGAATATTTTTTATGAAAAGATTAGAATCCAATGAATATATACTAAAATCATTTTTCCACTGGATCTGATTTCATGAAAATGAACTTAAATTAACCATTCTCGCACTGCATTTAAGCCTAGATGTGAGAGAATGAGTCAAGACAGTCTATTTTATACCTTGATTCATGCATCCCATTTTGTTTCTATAATTGAATTCACATATATAAATTCTGAGATATTTCCAGATAAAGAGCATTCATTCTTTCAATTATTTTTCTACAGAAATCATGTAGTATCTCTTTTTTTGGAAAAAATAGGCCTCTTTGGTTCTTTGAATGCTCGGTAAACAAAGAAATCGATTCTCTTTGCTAATAGCTCCCTCTCATTTCCTTGTTCCTTTAACTTAGAGTTTCTCAATTTTCATCTTTTTATATAATCATTTAAAAGTTGCTTTCTTTTGTTAGTCCAATGGATTGATGGGTAAGTTGCGATCAAACATATATTTTTCCTAATTATGGTTTTTGGAAAAGGCGAATTTTTCTAAAGAAAAAAAGTAAAAAATCATAAATTTGCACACAAAAAAAGAAGACATCATCGTAGGGTTTTAGATGAAGTCATGAAACACCTTAGGAACATAAAACATTTCAAATTTTGATGTAGTTGGCTTTATCGGCACCCTATGATAAGTTTTTATCAACACCCTCCATAATTTTGGAAAATATATACATGATTTTGATGAAGATGACTTCAGAGTGATCGAAATTGGAATTTTCCACTACCAGTAAATTCCTTCATCAGTTTTTTCGTCAATTATTGTAACAAATTCTTGTATTTGTAAATTCTAATGTTTTATGTAGATGGTATTGTCATATATAGCCTTATGGATGCGACAGGTATGGTAATGACAAAAGGGAAAATAAAGATTAATTCTCCAACATCACTGCATTTGTCAACATCTACCTTACCATCTAGTTTGATACTTGATTTCTATTTCGTTTTCTTTCTTGTTACAAAATCTAAATCTAGAAAATTCCAATAAAACCAATGTAACCCATTGCGGGTGGGACACAAAGGGTTTAATTGCAAATACCCCCGGCCCCCGCCCGCAATGGGTGAGGCCACTGCATGCAGTGTCACTACACGCCCGGATTGCTCTTTAAATAAATCCGATTTCATATGGATAGTGTATATATCGATTGTTTATGAATTGAATTGAAAATGTGTCATTGGCCTACCTACATTGTGTTTCTATTATAGAACGTTTTGAAAAAGTGCACTTAAAAAAATCAACTTTGTTAAAAGATAAGTACTTTGTACTTGTCATATATTGATCATTTTTGCAGGTTTAGTTTATGAAAACCAATGTTTTACTTATACCAAGAACAAAGCTTTTATGTTAAATTTCTGGGTTCGGGTAAATGAATCTGTTACTTCCATTCTGCTTTGTTACGGGAGGTCTCCATAATTAACTTTTCTAATTGCTTCTATCAACTTACATTTAGATCTATCCCTAGCACTCAATGCCCTATTAACCGCTACTAATATATCTTTTACCTCAATAGATATTCATAATGAAAAATTGTCCAAAAAGTTGTAGACCTAATTTTGATGAACCCCTTTGACTCAACTCCTCTAAAACTTACTTTTATTAATAAAGAATTGTCCAAATATGACCTAAATTGAAGATGGAAAAGATCAAAACTGTTTCCAAAACAAATCGTAGACTATTGGACAGCATACCAACACATTATTAAAAAATCATGAAAAAATAAAACCAATTTAGTTGTCTTACAAATAATATAAAAAGAGAAACTGAAGGATGGTGGATGGAGGAATTGCTACCATCTTCTGCCCATAAGTCTAGTATCAACTACTTAATTGACGATCAAGGACTTAGAGGAGCTGACTGCATAAAAATAAGCTATAAGTTATATCGGATCCTAAAATACTTTTCAAGGATAAAGTACCCAAACCAATTCTAATGAATTCTTACATTATAGTATTTATGGAAGAAATATTTTTAACCAATTAAATATCGAGGCCTGATGTGTAAGATGCATGCATGATCAATTAATGCAATCTCCTATAATAAAAATTCTACTATCTAGCTTAAGGTAATAAGAAATTCAAGTAACTTTCTTATTTTCATTTTTATTGAATTAAAGAATTCATTGACCAAACCAAGGAGAAAGTAATCAGTTTTCCTTTGTGAAGCTTGATCTCCTACGAAAATCATGATGATAAAATTCTCTACACATGGATTTAGTCTGACTATCCTAAATACCTTAGGTGTATAGGATATGCGTTATTCCTCTTCAATTTTTGAACATGCAAACCGTTTAATAGAGCAAATATCCTCAACCTTATTATTCATTTCCCCAATGTTGGTATATATTGTATTAAGTTGAAAAGGTTGCAGCCTAGTATTGTTCATAAGTGCATTTTGTTGATAATCTGATGGTTTCTAACGGTTGCGATGAATACATACATATAATCCTCAACTTAGTTTTTTGACTTATAGGTGAACTCTTGTCCATTTATTTAACTTTAATGTTTAGCTTTGAAAGAGCCATCAAACAATAATGCTTATGTTTCTGCATAGCCTTATATCCTCGTTAACTCTAAAGCTTGAAACGCTTCTATCATGAAGTCATCCATGCAAATGTGTGATATAACGCTGCTAACCTACTCATTGGATGCATCTAGGATACATGTCAAAAGTGTAACCTACAAATCAAATCGAAGAGTAATCGCACAAACTATACTTTAATATAATGAAGGAAAGAGGTCATAGGAGGGAATTTCCTCCTATGGCATCGAAAAAATACACCCTCCACCATTTTCTCAGACGATCGGCACCCATCATCTTCATTTTTATCACCTAAGATGTGGATACACAAAATTTCACGCGATTCTACCACGTTTTCACCGTTGATTTAGCAATGTAAAAGTTCTATTAATTTTGCACCCACTAAATCAACAGCGGAAAATGGTAGAATCACAAGAAATTTGGTGTATCCACATCTTAGATGATAAAGATGAAGATGATGGATGCCGATCGTTGGAAAAATGTGGTATATTTTTTCGACGCCATAGTTGGAAATTCGCTCTTATGACACCTTTCTTCCATTATTCTCTCTATACACTGTTGAAAAAACGGATATTTGATCAAATATTTGGCGGGATATTCCGGTTCGATGGCAAAACGAATAAAAACTGCAATATTTGGTCAAATATGCGGTCAAACCAAATATTCGTTACAGAAATCATATATTCAAACGAATAATGTGAACATTCAGCCGAATTGGCCTACTAGGTCCAAAACAAAAAAAAGCACAACTAAAAAAATCAAGTGTGGGATTCACAACTTAATTAAAAAACAAGTGGGATCCATACTTGTTATTTCACAAACATTCTCTCCTCATTTCTCAACCGAGACTCGAATCCACAATCTTCCGATTTAGTTCGGACGCCTTACCATTAGTTTTCTATATCCTTTTGAATTTTATATATGTAATATTGATGGCGGCATAATTTGAATAAACCAGATATTTTTTATTCGTCGGTCAATCGAACAAACTTCAAATCGGTTCTTTACAACATTATGTGTGTGTGTGTGTGTGTGTGTGTGTGTGTATATAAAAGAATAATGGAGGAAAGAGGCCCTATGAGGCTTTTTCCGTCAGGTGGCGTCAAAAACTATACCTTCCACCATTTTATTCGACGATTGGCACCGTCCATCTTGATTTTCATTGTCTGACTTATCGATACACCAAATTTCACATGATTCTAAGACCTTTTCACTGTTGATTTAGTTGGTGCAAAACGGTTTACCGATAATAGAATGTTTTGCATTGCTAAATCAACAGTGAAAAGGTGTTAGAATAAAATGAAATTTGGTGTATCGACATATTAAACAATGAAGATCAAGATGAACGGTGTCGATCATCGATTAAAATGGTGGAGGCTGTAGTTTTTAGATGCCGTGAAAAGACCTCATAAGGCCTCTTTTCTCCATTATTCTCTTTTATATATAGAGAGAGAATAATGAGCAAAAGAGGCCCTATGAGGCTTTTTCGTTAGGTAGCGTCAAATATCTATATACTCCATGATTTTTTTCGAAGATCGGCACCCATCATCATCTTTATCATGTAAGATGTGGATACACCAAATTTCATACGATTCCACCACTTTTTCACCGTTAGATTAGCAATATAAAAAGTTCTATTATTGGTAAACCGTAAATTTTGCGTCCACTAAATCAACGGTGAAAAGTAATGGAATCACATGAAATTTGATGTATCCACGTCTTACATGATAAAGACGATGATGGGTGCCGATTGTCGAAAAAATCATGAAAGGTGTATTTTTTCGACGCCATAGGAGGAAATTCCCTTATATGGCACATTTCCTCCATTATCCTCGTGTGAGAGAAAGAGAGAAGAAGCTAATTATCACTTTGTTACTTGATTATGATGCAAGTGTTGTGTTGCATTAGATATTCTTCCTACGTCAGCATGCCATCGCAGTGCTTTGTATTGTCCTCCCAAAAGCCATAGACTTGTTTTATATAGTATGATTATAAGAGCTGAATAGTATGGCAAGCTCAATATATATCCAAGTAGCATGAAGTATCATCCCAATTCAAAGAATGCACCTCTAATAGCCAGCGCTATAGAAACCATCCAATTTCTACATCACTTGCATCATGCATGGCTATTCATACTAGAGCATACACCTCTCGTAGTGGTTAGGCTAATGAGAGATTGCACTTCAACAAGCATAAGTGGAAATCAAGTGGACATCTACAACACATATAGCCAAGTGCTTCCACAAGTTTCCTCCGCAGTCTTGAATTGTAAGATCGAACACCAAAGAGCCTTCTACTTCATGTTCATAGTGTCAGAAAACATGATTCTAGTGTCTATTATAGATGCTTTTGAACCATATTTTACACGTCACCGAAATAACATCTCCATCGTGGCTTTATTAGATAAAATTTATAACCATAAATGTTCCGTTTTGAAATTTCGTGGCTTTATTGGATAAAATTTATAACCATAAATGTTCCGTTTCGAAATTTAAATACCAAATATTCTGTCCAGATAAAATACTAAGATTTATTGAGCAAAACTTTATGCAAATCAATCACAAAAGTTTATGTTCTCCATCATGTTTGATCTCGTGGAGAAGACCATAGCAGTACTTTTACTGCTATATGTCTATATTAATAGGGAAAGGCCAGTTGAAAAATGGAAAAATTAGGATCTGCTAGCTGGAATGGAGACCGACTAATTCATGTAACCATATCAAAAACAATAAGACAACTTTTGAGCAATAAGCAGTCAAACAAACTCCAGACTCCGGCTAAGTTACTCACCAATTCAAGTATTTTCCATAACACTTATTTACGGCTACTAGACTGTTCAAGAAAACACGTTTTAAAATTTAATGCTAATATGAGTAGGTAACTAGAGTTCTACTGCTAAACTGAGTAGGTAAGTAGAGTTATAATGCTAAACTGAGTAGACAACTAATGACCAATAGTACTCACAGTGTTCTGCCAATAATCTAAACAGTAAGGACATGCATTAGGGAATAAGAATGCATCTAAGTAGAGCATGGAGAGAGAGGACCATGTGCCTCAGCATACGCATATGTAAGAATATAAGTTCTTGGCTCACTGAATGGTATGTTCAATAAGTTATTACAGATCAGATCAATCACCAATGAAGTTGAGATGAGTTTTGCAGATGAAACTAAGATAACTTCTACTGATTCAATTTCAAATGGGCATGCAAAATTGGATTCAATTTCAAATGGGCATGCAAAATTGGCAGAATGGACAGATGATGTAAACTCTACAGGATATGGTGATATATCCTATCAGAGAAAGGAATAAAACGTCAGCAAAAGGGAGGGAGGGGCGTATTAATGTCCCCTAAGCCTTGGCGCTTGAGCTTTTTTAAATAATTTGTATGGTTCTCCTTTGTTAGAGTTTCAATTTGCATCACAGACATTGATGAGCAGAATATATGAAACTAGGTTTAGGTTAATTTGAATGAAGGCTTTACTGGAATGGATTAATGGAAGACATCAATCATTAATTAGTTGGCATATGATGTTGATTACGAAAAAATTGCACTCTCAGTTGCACTTAATTATCATCATCATATTTATCCCTGGTTGCCAAATTGATGGATTAATGCTCAAAAAAGGATGAACATATATCTTGCATCATGAGAAATGGCACCAACAGCTTTGAGCGAGCTCAAGCGGGAATCACAAAGATGGATACATTATCCCTGTCTTACGTAATTCAATTTAGTTCGCTTATATACCAGAAGAAAAGTTTTTTAATAGATATTCTACACTCGAGCATAACAGGGAATAACAACTAGCAACATACAAATTGGCGTGGGCAGCAAAATAGCTAACTATGGTAAAAAAAACCTAGATATGGAGCCACATCCATGTCAATAATGAGTGCTTGCATCAAATGCCATGTATCCTAAATCAATCATGCTCCCCATAGAAATAATTTCACATTTTCTAAATGATTGATACCAAATCTCCCCCCCCCCTCCTATGTCTCAGAGAGAGAGAGAGAGAGAGAGTGACATGATAGGAAATGTCCTTTATCGGCATCTCTAAAAGTCAACATTCCATCGATTTTTTTTACGCCGGCCGGCCATCTTGATCATCATGTCTTAAATATATGTATGCTAATTCTCATATGAATTTGATACCGTTCACACTTGTGTTAGTTGATGGCACAAATAACGGATTTTCGACTATAGAAAATATTTCAATGGTAAATGAATAGACAAAAAGTATTCAAACAATATGAAAATTGGTGTACCCATAGTTTAGGACATGGCGATTAAGATGCCCGGTGCCGATCGTCCAAAAAATCGACAAATTGTTCACTTTACAAGCAGCCAATGTAGGAAATATCCTATTGTGCCACTTTATACTCCACGTCGACGCATGCACGCGCACTCATACACACATAAAGCGAGAGCGTTGGAATAAGATTCCGTGGAGAAGCAACTTGGGTAGTTTCTGGGGGTGAAAGTCAACCATATCCTACGTAATGCAGGTCTTTGAAAATCCTCAAAAACACCTTTGAAAATTCTCAAAAACACCTAATTATGGCTGCATTCTCCTTCCTAAAGTCCATCATTTACAAAGCAAATGCTAATCTTCGAAGGGCGAAAGTATAACTTATTATGAACAAGCATATAAAATTATTAATATTGAGAACACGCAGGGAAATGAACCAACTCTATGATACTCAAATACTATTTTTTTTTTCAACTAATCTTCCAAGACTTGGCATTTCCAACACAGATTTTTTTTCTTCCACCAAAATTAAGGTTTCAAATGCAACCCAAAAGGAAACTTGAAGATCTGGATCAAGTTGTAATAGAAGATGCTGAAGCCGCACCCAGCATATAAAAAGCAAATCCTAATTGTTATTGAGAGTTGATGCTTTGTACGATACAAAAGATTTGGCATTTCCAACACAGATTTTTTTTCTTCCACTAAAATTAAGGTTTCAAATGCAACCCAAAAGGAAACTTGAAGATCTGGATCAAGTTGTAATAGAAGTTGCAGAAGCCGCACCCAGCATATAAAGAGCAAATCCTAATTGTTATTGAGAGTTGATGCTTTGTACAGTACAAAAGATTATCTTTTGTCAACAGGTAGTAGATTCAAACTATTTGATAACGTTCACTGAAGACGCAAAAACTATCAATTTTATAAAATCATCGCACATACCTAAAACCGCTACCAAAAATCCATAGCTTGCCCCAATATCTTCCGTTAATTTTGCCAAAATAAGGGTTTCAATTTTTTTTTTTTAAAAATTCGGAATCGAACCTGATGGAAGTCCCCGGAACCGGAGCCAGCAGAGCTGCCGGAGGTGTTGCTGACTTTCACCGGGACGTTCTCGATAATTCGTCGGAGCTTCACCTCCAGATCCTCTTCGTCCTCTCTCATCACGATCCCGCTCTTTTGGTACTCCACGATCGCCCCCTCCTTCGCTCTCCCCGTCGCCGTGGCGGGCACCACGGCGGTGGCCGAGGAGCCTCCGGCGACCAATTGGAGGCTGCTGTTTTTTGGAACATCGCCGGACATTTCGCCACGAGACAAAAGGATTAAAACCCAAATTCATTTTTTATTGGCACTGAACCCTAATTCTTGAGTGCAGCGGGGGATTTTTCGGCTTGAAACTTGGGCTAAGGCCATTAAATTAGGCCTGTTGTATATGGACTTAAACCGGACTCGAAGAAGCCCAATTTAAGTGCAAAGATAAATAGCCCAACCGCAAAATGGAATTTGAACTTTTTGTTTTTCACTTTCCTTCTTACCAAAATTATTTCTTTTCTTTTTGATGAAAAGATCAATTTTTTTTGGCACTGGTCTGTAAGCCATAACCTAAGTACATACCACACACAACACATCCGCACAGCCAAAGGGACTCATGAATTCCCCAAAAATTTCCAAGAGGGGAATTGCCCATACTCAGTTGGTAAAAAAAAAATCAATTTTATTATTCAATTGATCTGGAGGGAAGAATTAGCATACGGTCAAATTTAGGCATGTTGTCTGTGGGTGCGGCTAGAGGTGTCAAACAGGTGATTCGGGCCATCCGCGAACGGGACATTGCAGGTGGTGGGTAGAATGAGTACGGATAAAATTACCCAAAGTTAAACGGGTGTTAAAATATATGCCCCTCACCTGACTTGCAAATGGCTGGCGAGTTTATGTGCGAATGAATAACCATGTTATCTATTAACAGGTATTACTTATATCATAAATAGTTGAAAAGTACATAAATCCCAACAAAATTATCAAATTTGGAAATAAAACCAAAAAATAATCATATAACAAAAAAGAAAAATTCTTAAATAAAATCAATGTCGGATAGCTTATTTTTGTTTTTCGGAAGCTCCATATTTATTATCATCAACTTCATCTTCAACACGGGCCGGTAAAATCCATGAACCCGTGGATCAGATCGATCTGGTAGTACTTTTAATTTTTAAACAGACTAGTAGGATGCGGGAAATTTTTACACAGGTAATAAAATTTTGACTCCTGACATGTGTTTTTACGGGTGGACTGATGAATCAAACGGGTCGCGGGGTCATTCTTGAGACCTCTAGCTGCGGCAAAAAGGTTGAGTGAAAAACAGGAGCGCCCCCCATGTGTACACAAGGCCCGCTGCCCATTTACTTGATTCCGTGAGACGCATTTTCATCTAATCTTAAATCATTCAAAACAAGTTAATACTCAAAGAAGAATGGAATTGATTTTTGGATCAACCCACTTTTAATACGGGTCATTCTTGTCATCGTGTGGATTGAAAGTTTTAAAATTAGTGGCAAACCCTGCTCTAAATTAACTTGTCGCGCAGATAATCATTAGTCGCTTGCACATTTTCTTTCGTCCTTTTGTCTTAACTCGGCTAATCTGACATGGACCTCTTTCAATTTTGTTCCTTCCATTCATCCATCGGTTTTTATAATAAATATGCAGCGGTTCAGTTCTATCGTTTGGTTAGAAAATCGTACGGCATATGATCTCATAGGAAAAGCATGAATGTAGATAAGACCACATCCATAAAAATTGAAAGATACTGGTGGTGACATGAGTTTCTTTTTCTTAAACGAATCAAAGCATAAACAAACATATAATGGTGATGTGGGTACTTTGTTATTATATTGCAAGTGATGGGCATTATAAACATAAATGTTGAGGTAGTGATCGAGAAGCTTGTCTCTTGGATCCCATCAAGGTTTGGTGAGTGGTTCCCTCCCTTTGGACCGTCCTCTCATACTCTCTTTTAGTGATGGATCTATTTCATAGTTATCTTCTCACTTCTTAATTAAATTAACTTTGATTAAATTGATTGTTAATGCTGTTCAAAGTTTGTAAGCTAATGGATACTCTAGGATTGGCATTGGTCTAGTGATTTCTCTTTCAATATTTGTTTTGTTGAATCAGTGGTGTGATGTGGGTGGCTTTTCTTCTTCTAGAATCTAACCACAAGTCGCAACAAAAATTTAATTGATGATGTGGATGGATTGGTTTTATAATGTAAGTGCAGTGATTGCCAAAAGACTTGGGTGTGATTGAGAAGTTTGTTGCCTAGATTCCATCTAGTGTGATGAGTGGTTCCCTCCCATAGGACCATTCTCCACTCAATTACCTATCCTCTCTTTCCTTTTTTTGGATTTTCCTTAATTAGTCTCTCAATTTCTTAGTTATTTCCTCACTAAACTTTGTTTATTGTTGAGTGTTGTAGGTTGCAAACTCTTGGACTCTTTGGATGAGGGTTGATATTAATTATTGTTAGATTATGAGATATTTGAATATATCTGTATTGGATATTATGATTATCATAAATCAGATAAGTTCTGATTTATATGTTGTTGAGATTATAATTAGTGTGTTGGATTTTTACGATTATTAGTTATCAGTTAGTTATGTTATAAGGTGTATAAATTGAGATGATTTATCTCTTAATAAGATTGATCGAGTTTATTGCTTTCTTATCATGCTATCAGAGCAAAAATCAAGAAGAAGTTCCACGAAAGAATAAAAATGATCAAAACATCAAGAAGAGGTTTCATAAAAGAATAAAAATAATCAAAAGATCAAGAAGAGGTCATATCAATAAATTGAGGGGGGGGGAGGGGGGGGATCAAGAAGAAATTATATCAAGATCAAGAGATCAAGATGAAATTAGATCATGGGGAAAAAAGACCAAGAAGAAGAAAGATAAAAATAAAACCACACGAAGAAGAAGAAGAATAGCTAATAGGAAAAAAAAAGACGCGGTAAATGAAGAAGAAGAACCACCAAAAGGATGAGTTGATTCTAACCATAAAAAAGTAGATGCAGATGAAAAAGTAGAAAAAGAAGAAGGTGACTTCAACGGTGGGAAGATGTGTTATTAAGAAGATCAAGAAAGCACCGATGGAGGTTTCGGAAGACGAAGAACGCGATGATGGATGTGGAGTATCATGTTGTTGTGGATAAGCGAGAAAAGAAAAGTAAGAAGATGAGGATGAATAGATATTTGGATGCCTGTGATGATAATTTTATTGAGGAGAATTTTGTTGTTATTGGTAATCACGGAAAATATAGAAAGAATGTGAATAAGACGGGAAAATCGAAGGAAGGTGGAGAAGAACAGGAGAGGATTCGGATTCATCATATTCTGATTTTGCGATTTCAGATGGCGACGACGATGACGATAATGATTTTGATGTGTTGCGGTAAATAAGCAAGAAATGAAGAGCAAAAAGGAAAAAAATATGTTCGAATAAGAAGAGAAATAGAAATAAATCGACGGTGGTATCGAAGCCATCAGATATAGAGAGATTCGACGATGGGAAGATGCGACGATCGAGAAGACAAGAAGACAATGAGACGAGGTCGTGGAGAGGACTATCATCGATGGCGGAGGCAATCAATGGTAGGATAAGCTCAGATACCATGAGCGACCCTTCCGAACCCCACTCGGTATCGTGAGTTGGTTGGTACACTTATTTACCTCTCTCTTATCAGGCCAGATATTGCACATGATGTGCATGTTCTCAGTCAGTTTATGAGTATTCCTACATTTGCTCACTATGCAGCTCTCATACGTGTTCTTCGATACTTTCGTGGCACTCATACTCGGTCATTGTTGTTTCCTTCTAATTCTGATCTTGCTTTACGTGCATACTTTGATGCTGGATAGGCTGACGATCCTGATACTCGTCGATCCATCACTGGGTTTTGTGTCTTATTGGGTATATCTGAAGTGATTGCCAAAGGACTTGGGTGTGATTGAGAAGTTTGTTGCTTAGATTCCATCCAGTGTGTGATGAGTGGTTCCCTACCATTAGGACCATCCTCCACTCAATTTCCTTTCCTTTGCTTTCTTTTTCCTTAATTAGTCTCTCAATTTCTTAGTTATTTCCTCACTAAACTTTGTTTATTGTTGAGTGTTGTCAAAGGTTGCATACTCTTGGACTCTTTTTATGATGGGTTGATCTTAATTATATTCATTACAACAAGGACAAAAACATACTTAAATTTTATGCAATACGTTTAGAATAAATATATAAAATAAGTAGATAGCGGCTTCACTTATGAATATAAGAACCAGTTTTGTTGTTGTTTCGAACGATCTGGGGCATCATAATCATGCTATAATCATGTACTATTTTAATGATGATGCAAACAAATTTTTGTTGTATATGATTATTAAAAAATTAATAGAGAGAAACAAAATAGCATATGATATATTAATTGTTTTTCAAAATGGATTGTGGTCGCTTAGGGGCTGTTTGGTTGCAGGATTATGGAATTTGGATTCCAAAAATAGTACGGTTGAAATTTCTGGATTTGGTAATTTGTTGTTTGGTTGGTTTTGGATTTCTAGTATTGGATTTGTAGATCCTTGTAATTTTTGTTTGGTTGTTGGAAAAAAAATGGGATTTGGATTTGAGGATTTTAGAGAGAGATAGAGAGAGAGATGATTGTTAAATAAATAAAGTGCATGGGCCCCATCTAAAAATACAATGAATAGTGCCAAATCCTTGAGAATCCTTGAAAATTTTTAGGATTCATGAATCCTTCTTTTGTGGTGGGCCCCCCATATAAAACAAAGGAATCCAAGAAATCCTAATCTTGCAACCAAACACAAAATTGTGGAATCCTAGGATTCCACAATCCAAAATCCAAATCCAAACCCATAATCCTGCAACCAAACAGGCCCTTATCAGATTTAAGTTGAACACGCGACACCGTAAAATTATCCGGTAACTGTCCAGCATTATAACCAAAGCCAAAATAACTTAGTTGTCATCATTTTCTTGTTTCAAGAAAATATTTTTGAGGAGGAGGAAAGGTTCCAAACCATAAGCTGTCCAAATCAACAATGATCAAATGAGCAAAAAATCTAGCATGCTATGCCAGAAGTGGTGCTAGCATTTTATTAAGATTTGCAGTTTATTCCTTTCTTTGAAGCCAGCTTATGAGACCAATCCTTGATTGACTTTTAACGAAAACATGCAGGGTTATTTGGTGCTATAAAATGAAATTATATGCAATATATATTTTGTAAAAGAAACGGTGTCTAGCTATAAATAGGTTAGATGAAGTTAGAAATGCCATTGAAAGCAGCCACATTTTTGCGAAATTTATATAGCCAATTAGAAGCAACAATGTTGAAACTTTAAAATTGATTAGTATGCCCACCGTGGGGACCCACATAAATAAAACACTCACTCTCAGCATAAACCTGTATTGAATATTTCATTTTCGGATCTTGATTAAAACTCTAGGTGATGGAGCTCCTTTTCGGGCCTCCGTCAGATGTTGTCTTCTGTAGATCTCGCGGTGAACTTAGCTGATTATCCTTCGTCGCGTGTGGGTCTCAATGGGTTTTTGGAAGGAGGGGTGAGGTGTGGAAGCAGTCGCTGAGTACCTGCAAAGAAGTCCCGGGATGGTTTGGTACCACCGAGGATCCTCCGACGCTCAAGTTAGTGATGAGATCCGAGCAGAGTAACGGCGTAAAGTGTCAAGAATCGCTTCCTTGACCCCTCTGGGATGGGGGTTTATATAGTGGTGATGGCACGCAGCAGCAGGCGCGAGAATCTCGCCGGCAGTTACCCTCCCGACGTCACGTCCGCGTAGAGAGCAGATCGCTCATTAATGGGGATCGCGGGGGCGTGGAACGTGGAATGTTGCTGGCGGAGAATCCGCGCATGGGGAGATTTGCGGAGCGGTGGTTACGCCTGTGAGTGGTGGAGTTGGTTGGAGGGCCAAGGGAGACGGCCTCGGCAGAGAGCTTGGAGCCGAGCGGGGAGGCCAGGGAGTCTTGGTCCTGTGGCGGCTCGGGGCGAGCTGAATGGCTGAGGAGGCTAATTTGCAAGGGTCCTCGAGGAGGGCCGGTCCGTGCTTGCTGGTCGGGCACGGGGTGGCCTGATCGGTCCCTGCGGGCCCTTTCTTCTGAGTTTTGGGGCGCGTCATCTGCCACGTGTCATGATCTTGGGGACCGCCAATATTGAACACTATCATTAGCCCCCCACTCTTGTCCCAACCAGTTGGTGGTTGGGTCAGGAGTGGACTGCCGGGCCTCCTGAGGAGAGATCCTTTCCATGGTTCCGTGGGGGCGGCCCCTCGGTCCAACAGTCGTCTTTTCCGCTAGCTAACTAAGGCGAGATCTCCGCACCTCGGAGAGGTCGTGCCGGCTCGTGCACTATGTAACTGAAGCGATGGTCCACGCGTCAAAGGATGACTGGCGGTACGACGCATGCGGGCCCACAGCGCCCGATTGGGTGCAGTCCAGTGCAGGACCGACATGTGGGGCGATCGGAGCCGCTGAGCGTGAGGAGCCGTTTTGGCGGGAGGTGACAGGCGCCGTTGGATACGGCCACGCGTGGTGATAAAACGGGGGCGTGACTCGCCTCAGGGCCCCCAACCTTTCATTTCCTTTCTTCCTTGAGCCGCTGCCGCTCGGTGTTCTTCTTCCTTTGGGATACATGGTTCGTTCCCACTTTTCAGACGGCTTGCATCGGGAGGAGGCTAGTTGCGTAGCCGGGCCCCCGGCTAGATCGCGCCCTCCGCCGGATTCTCTGCCGACGGCAGGGCCGTCCATTTCATCGACGGCATCTGGGAGTTTCTCTGGCGGCAGCCGGAGTCGTCAGCAGTTACCCGAATCCCAGACTAGTGACGGGTAGAAGGGTGAGGGCAGGCCCCTTCCGAAGAGGAAGAGAACGGTTTCTCGCGCGCTATCGTTGAAGGCCCCCGAAGGGATTCCCGTGCGGGAAGGGGGCTCCGTCTTCACTGTTCCGTCTAGGCTTTCCGTTGCCACTGGGCTGCTCGCCGGGATGGAGGAGTCGGCTGGGGGAAAGCTCCCGTGCGGCTCCTTGAAGGATCAATTGGAGGTCGTGGCCCAAGGGGCGGTCCACGTACGAATCCCTCTACGCGCATTTTCCTCGGTATGCCTTTCCTCGGTCCGGGTGTTTCCTGGTTTCTAATCGGCTCTTTGTCAGGTTCTCCAACACTGCGCCCCTGCCACTCGCATGGAGGCCGAGGGGGCGTTCCACGCCCCGAGGCCAGTGGAGGTGTTCCCTTCGGAGGTCGAGATTCTGCAACGCGACCTACGCCGGGAGAGAGATAAGGCCGACGCTGTGGCTGGCCGGGCGGAGGCTGCGGAGCTCGCCAACTCGACGACTCGGGGTGCCCTTCGCCGTCTGAACGTGTCTCTCCGGGTTGCCGATAGGAAGCTGGCGGACATGGCCGAACACATTGCGGCCCTGGAGAAGGAGAGGGATGCAAGCAGGGGAGATGCCGAGGCGGCGCTGCTGAAGGCCCAAGTTGCCGCGGCTCGGGCTAATAAAGCTGTGGCCGAGTATAAGGCGTCAGAGCAGTTTTATGCCGAGCTCGGGGAGTATTCTGCCGTTGCGTGGAATAAGGCTTTGGACGCCGTGAAGGAACAGCTTCCCGAGTTCGACGATGGTGAACTCCGCGCTCGGGTTCCGCTCCCGGCGATGAGGCCTCCGGTGAGAGATGACGAGGGAAGCAGGGCACGCCCCTGGTGGCAGAGTCTCCGGTGGTAGGGCCTTGGGCCGTGACGCCGACGATGAAGTGGCCGAAGTAAGCCTCCGGGCAGTTTGTAGGGCTGGGGCCCCCAGAATACCCTTTGTAAAGATCTTGATTTTAGCAATAAAAGAGAAAACCCTTGATTCGTCGGTTTGTATTTCATCTCTTGTGTGTGAAGGACGTTCGTGGAATATCTTTGCTTGTATTGTCGTGTTTCCGTGCGCCTCGGATCTTTATGTATGGCCACAGGGCTACCGGCCGGGCTTGACCGAGCAGGGTGGCCGTTTGGGTGCCGCTGCGAGGGCTTTAGGCCGCGAAGGGCCACTAAGAATGACCGGGCCACGAGGATGCGCGGTTGCCTCTTGGTGAGGGATTTGATCTCTGGCGTCGTGGGTAGGCAACTACCAGCCTGGGATGAACGAGCGGGGCAGCCGCTTCTATCCTAGCATCGCAGGTAGGGAGCTACCAGCTGGAGTTTTTGTCGAGCAGGGTAGCTGCTCGGTTGCCTCTTGCGAGGGCTTTTGACCCTTCAGGACGGGGACTGAGCAGGGTTGCTGCCCAGTGCCTCTTGGCGAAGACTTTGTGTTAGTGTATATGCCCTAGAGGCCATTACTGTATCATACTAGTTTGTATATTACTTAATGGAAGCTTGGGATATTCACAGTTGTATAGACAATCTTGCTCAAAATAGTAGTATGCTACTTGGTTTGTTTCTACTTTAATGTGTACATGTGTTTCTTTTAGTATATCACCTATACACATTAGTGGAGCCCTTAGGATCTTTGCTTGATTACCAGCGTTGTGATGGCGGTCACACTCGTGGGGGCTGGGTAATCCACAAGCACATCCTTATGCAGGTCCCTAATCGTAGGACTATCGAGACAGGGCATCGATACTCCAGAGTAGACTAGCATATGCGCTTCTCATCCCAGCATGGGAGACGGTTTATCCCACAGCCGTCAGTACGTCGTACTTGGGATAGTATGCGGGTGCTTGTTAGGTTACGAGTACACTGGACAGGACTCGTCGGGAACTGTTGGTTGGTACTATACCTATCGTCAGTTATCAGTTCCCAGGTGACATGAGTACAGCTTAGTCCGCTAACTTGACATTGTCACTTCGCCTCGAGTGTGTTCCCACTGTACTTTGATTACTATCCTACCACGGCTCAAAGGAGTCGTGCAAACAGGTAGTAGTTGGGTGCAGTCCCGAAGCACTTGGAGGCAGTGACGGTTAGACATGATTCGTCTCTCCCAGTATTGGGGGTTGATATCGCGTTGTGTCTAGGAGAGCCATTACACAAAGTCCCTGGCCAGGGCAAGCGAGATATACTGGTAGGTTTCCAGTGTTATCTTAGGGTGTTCTAGGCTACACTCCGACACGACTTGTACTGCTATTAGGGGACTGACGTTTACCGCCCCCTAGGCCCGCCATACAATATTCTCAGACGAACAGACCGGACTGTACGGAGATTGTCACATTCAGGCTCAGTAGGAGTTCAGATGGGTTTCACCTCGTCAGTCTTCTTATCGGCATCTACCTGGGGGCCGTTACGCACAGCTAGTGCCGCTTGCGGTCTGTGGTTAAACCCACTGCCAGCATAGTTTCGATTCTTTAGAGTCCCACACAGAGGGTTATTCGCCTTTGGGCAAAACAGAGTAGAGGTCGCATGGTTTTGCGACAGGGTTCGTTCACATCTGCGCACTTGTGCACGTTTGGTGTCCGGACAGTCATTACTAGCGGGCTCTGGTTTGAGCCGGATCCTAGTATATGTTTTGGGGTTAGTTTTATCTCATTGTATTCGTGTTCCTCGGAACACGAATGCGGGTGTGTATGCACAGTTGATTGAGGCGGAGGAAGATGATTTTTATTAGGGTTTCGGAACGGGTGTGTATGCACAGTTGACGGTTATCTTTTTCCAAACCCTAATGAATATGTGAAATATCAATTAATAATATTAATTAAATGAAATTGTGTCATGGTTTGGGTTGTTGACTTGTTGACCAAGGTTGACTTGTTGACCTTGGTTGAAACATTGACCATCATCATTACTTTTCAAGATGCTCTTTGATCTTTGCAAAAAACATTTAATGTGAAATGATAATGGTCTCTTCAAACCAACCATCACCTTTTTCATTTTGGATTAATATTATTAATTAGATTAATTCACATATATTGTTATGGTTGTAAAAACTATTCTCATTCTCTCATATCCATTCTCTCTCATCTTTTCTTCCTCCTCCTCCTCTAGTTCAAGGAAAAACATTCTCATGAGTTGAGAAACCTTTCCTTGGAGATAAAACATCCAAAGCCACTCTCTACTCATCCTAAGGTTGAAGGTCTAGCAAGCTGGAGACTTTAGTTTTCTCAAGTTTGAGAAAGGAGCTCAAGGTAGAAACCCTCAGATGGATCCATCTTCGACAAGAGAAGGCGACGAGGAAAGCACCATCCGACCACTACAAAGAGTCCAAGAAGAAGGAGTTCAAGTTGAGGTATAACCCCTAACCGAGTAGATAACTCTCTTGTTAGTTGCTAGTGTGTAGTTTAGCCAAGATCCGTATTTTGTAGTCCATGTTACCTAAACCCTAAAAAAAAAATTTCACAGTTTCCGCAAGCCCGAAAGAACCAGGAGAGGTAACGTGGACTTACACTTTGATCCCTGTCGGTTGTGGTAGGAAGCTACCAGCCGGGGATAGCCAGGCGAGGACCCGACTGCCTCTGGGAGGACTTTGGTCCCTGGCGCGGGAAGAGCTATAAGGCTGTAAGAAGCCCACCAAGGACCCTTGGCTGGGAAGGGTCACTGCCCGGTGCCTCTTGGCGAGCGCTTTTGTCCTGAAAGATAGCCGAGCGAGGGAACCTCGGGCCCGACTGCCTCTGAGAGGGCTTTTTGATCCCCGGCGTTGTGGCAGAGAAGCTGCCCGCTGGGGATAGCCGAGCGAGGGAACCTCGGGCTCGACTGCCTCTGGGAGGGCTATTTGGTCCCCGACGTTGTGGCAGGGAAGCTGCCCGCTGGGGACAGCCGAGCGAGGGAACCTCGGGCCCGACTGCCTCTGGGAGGGCTTTTGATCCCTGGCGTTGTGGCAGGGAAGCTGCCCGCTGGGGATAGCCGAGTGAGGGAACCTCGGACCCGACTGCCTCTGGGAGGGCTCTTTCGTTGTACAGGGGGAACTCTACCGGAAAAAAGGTTCGAAAGTCTCTTTATTCGTACGGGTAGGAATCCTAGACAACGCTATACACCATCTTTTGAAAGGGCAATCTCGAGCGGTAGCTGGGGTGCGATGCTTTGCTAGCTCTGACTTCATTGGTATAGCTTGAGCTTCTCGGCGTTGTAAGGCCGAGGAAGCTTCCGTCCGTCCGCGTCCTGCAGGCGGTAGGCTCTGCCGGGGAGCGTTTCGAAGACGAGGAAATGACCTTCCCACTTTGGGAAGAGCTTGTGAAGCCTTCCTTGGTCGATGAATTCGTTCCGCCGCAGGACTAGGTCCCCGGTCTTGAAGGATCGGTGTTTTACCCGAGCGTTGTAGTACCGGGTCGTCTGCTGTTGGTAGGCGGCGGCTCTGATCTGGGCCCGATCCCTTTTCTCCAACAGCACGTCGAGGTTGGTTCGTAGTGCCATGGTGTTTGCTTCATCGTCGAAATGCTCAACTCGGTGGCTGGGTAGCCCGATCTCCGCTGGGACCATTGCTTCGGTCCCGTAGCAGAGGCTAAAAGGGGTCTCCTCGGTGGGAGTCTTTTTCGACGTGCGCAGGGCCCACAAGCCCCGGGGTAGCTCCTCAGCCCACCCGCCTTGTCTCCCTTCCAGGCGGGTTCGGAGGCCTCTGAGGACGTCCCGGTTAGCGACCTCGGCTTGCCCGTTACATTGGGGGTGCGCGACCGCGGCGAACTTCATGAGGATGTGGTATTCTTTGCAGAAGTGCCTTACTTTCTCGTTCTCGAAGTTCGTCCCGTGGTCGGTGATGATGCACCTGGGGATTCCGAACCGGTGTATCAGGTTGTTTTGGAGGAACTTGATGGTTATGGCGGCGTCCGGTTTCCTGATGGGAATGGTCTCGATCCACTTGGTGAAGTAGTCCACTGCGACGAGGACGTATTTATGTCCACCAGTTCCGGTGGGGAACTGGCCGATCATATCTAATCCCCACTGGGCGAATGGCCACGGGGATGTCAGGGCAGTTAGCTCGGCAGCTGGGAGGCGGGGGATACTGCCATGGAGTTGGCAGCTCTTGCACCTCCTGACCAGCTTCAGGGCGTCCTCGTGCATGGTGGGCCAATAGCACCCTTGAAGTAGTGCCTTTTGGGTCAAGGTTCGAGCCCCCTGGTGTGCACCGCCCACTCCTTCATGGATTTCCCGTAGGACGTAGTCGGCCTCGTGGGGGTCAACGCACCGGAGCAGGGGCTAGGTGAAGGCCTTCTTGTAGAGGTCCCATTGCTCCAGACGAAGTGGGTGGCTCTGGCCCGGAGGCGGCGGGCGGCTGCTCTGTCTTCCGGGAGCGTGCCGTCCTTCAGGAATTCCACGAGGGGCTTCCTCCAATCCGGGTCGTTCTCCTGTGTTGTGTACACTTGGAGTGTTTCCGCCTCGTCTCCGACGCTGGGTTGGGTCAAGGTTTCGAAGAGTATCGACCACCTGTTGCTGGCCGAGTATGATGAAGCCAGCTTGCTCAGGGCGTCTGCTTGAGCGTTCATTTGCCTGGGTATTTGTTCCACCTGGATTTCGTCGAAGTTTTTCCGGAACTTCCTCACCTCGGCTAGGTATTTCATCATCAGGGGCCCTCGAGCCTCGAAGCGGCCGGTCACTTGGCCGACAACTAGGGCCGAGTCGCTGCGGACTCGGACGGTCTTCAGTCCCAGCCCGACAGCCATGCCCAGTCCGGCTAGGAGGGCATCGTACTCCGCCGCGTTGTTCGACGCTTTGAAACCGAGCCTCAGGGAATACTCCATCTCGGCTTCGTTTGGTCCCCGGATAATGAGGCCGGCACCGCAGCCTTCCTCAGTAGAAGACCCGTCGACGTAGATGACCCACTCCGGGGCTGAGCTAGGGCCTTCCTGGACGGGAAGCCAGGCTGCGAGGGGCGGCGCGGGGTCCTGCTTCTTGCTAGGGATGGTGCATTCAACGACGAAATCGGCCAAGGCCCGTGCCTTGATGGTTTGTCTCGGGCGATGCCTTATGTCGAATTGAGACAGCTCCCATCTCCATTTCTCTAGACGGCCAGAGGATTCCGGCGACGCCAGGATAGCCCCCAAGGGGCGCTCAGTGAGGACGATAATTGTGTGCGCTTGGAAGTAGTGCCGCAGCTTCCGCGAGGTTACTACGATGACTAGGACAATCTTCTCTATGGCGGGGTATCTCGTCTCCGCGTCCTTGAATACATGGCTCACATAGCACACTGGCTTCTGTGCCCTCTCGGCCTCTCAGACGAGCACCGACCCTGCTGCTTGGTCGGATACTGCCAGGTACAGCGACAGCTCGTCCCCTTCCACGGGCCGGGTGAGCAGGGCGGTGTTGCGAGGTGCCTCTTCAGGTGGTCGAAGGCGGCCTGGCAATCTTCCGACCACTCGAACCTTGGAATTTTCCTCAGCGCCTTGAAGAACGGGAGGCACTTCTCCCCCGACCTGGACATGAAACGGCTCAGAGCGGCGACCCGCCCTATGAGCCGCATGATCTCGATGTTGGTCTTGGGTGCGGTCATGCTCAGGATGGCGTCGATCTTCTCTGGGTTAGCTTCAATTCCACGGTGAGTGACCATGAACCCGAGGAACTTCCCTCCGGTGACTCCGAACGCACACTTGGCGGGGTTCAGCTTCATGTTGAACTTACGGAGCACCCTAAACGCCTCGCCCAAGTCCTTGACATGGTCGGCCGACGAGACGGACTTGACGAGCATGTCCTCAACGTAGACTTCCATGTTCCTGCCGATCTGCGGCTTGAACTTGCGGTTAACCAGCCTCTGGTATGTGGCCCCGGCATTCTTGAGGCCGAAGGGCATCACTCTGTAGCAGTACACCCCCCGGTCCGTCGTGAATGCGGTTATATCCTCATCGTCCGGATTCATGCGGATTTGGTTGTAGCCGGAGAAAGCGTCAATAAAGCTCAGGAGCTCGTGCCCGGCCGAGCTGTCGACGAGCTGGTCTATGCGGGGGAGCGGGAAGTTGTCCTTGGGGCAGGCCTTGTTGAGGTCGGTGAAGTCGACGCACGTACGCCACTTCCCACTCGACTTCTTGACCAGGACCACGTTGGCCAGCCATTCCGAGTAGGGCATGTTCCTGATGAAGTTGGCGGCGAGGAGTCGGTCAACTTCCTCTTCGATGGCCTTTTGTTTGACCGGGGCGAAGCTTCTTTTCTTCTGCCTGACGGGTCGGGCCGCAGGATCGACCCCGAGCTTGTAGGAGATGATTTTGGGGTCAATCCCAGGCATGTCTGCTGGGGCCCAGGCGAAGACGTCGGAATTGCTTCGGAGGAACTCGGTTAGGTCATCCCGCTGGATTCCCGTCAGGAGTGACCTGACCTGGACGGTCTTCCCTGGGCCTCCTTCCGCTAAGGGCACCTCGATCAGGGGCTCGACCGGTGCTCCACGGACCTCCTTCCGTTCGTCCCGGGTGTCCAGAGATCCCTTAATATCGCCGCATACGTCGGCGCTATCAGCGTGCTGCTCGGGAGAAGATGCCTCTGTCAGGCCTACCTCCGCAACCCGTTGGCTTCCGTAGGCCCGGCCTACCCCACCCTGGTCGAGGGGGAATTTCATCGCCAGGTGGTATGTCGAGATCTGGGTCTGGAGGGAGTTCAGCGTCGGCCGGCCGAGGAGGACGTTGTAGGCCGAGGGGACCCTAGTCATAATGAAGTCCACAGGCAGTGTGCGCGTGCGGCCGGGCTCCCCGATCGTGAATTGCAGGGTGACCACTCCTTGCGCCGGGACGGAGTGGTTGGTGAATCCCGAGAGGACGTGGGAGGTCGGCCTCAAGTCTGCTGGGGCCAGCCCCATTCGCAAAAAGCAGTCCTGGAAGAGGATGTCTGCCGAGCTGCCTGAATCGACGAGTATTCGGTGGACCTCGTATTGGTGAATTCGCGCTATGATCACCAGCGGGTCGCTATGGGGCAGAGATATGCCGTGGAGATCCTCGTCGCCAAAGGTGATGGGCTCCCGGCCCCTAGCCCTTTTGGCTGGGCGGCCGCCGGAGCCTGTGAGACGGTAGCCTGCGGGGAGACCGACGACCTTGGGCGAGGGTTTGCCCCCGTCTCCGTTGCGAGGGAGGCGGTAGCGGGCGTTTGGGTCTTCAGGGGAATCGGTCGCCATGCGGGCGGAGATCGGAAGGCCAACCCTGTTTTTAGTGGAGTTATTGCTTCCCACAGACGGCGCCAACTGATGGAGCTCCTTTTCGGGCCTCCGTCAGATGTTGTCTTCCGTAGATCTCGCGGTGAACTTAGCTGATTATCCTTCGTCGCGTGTGGGTCTCAATGAGTTTTTGGAAGAAGGGGTGAGGTGTGGAAGCTGTCGCTGAGTACCTGCAAAGAAGTCCCGGGATGGTTTGGTACCACCGAGAACCCTCCGACGCTCAAGTTAGTGATGAGATCCGAGCAGAGTAACGGCGTAAAGTGTCAAGAATCGCTTCCTTGACCCCTCTGGGATGGAGGTTTATATAGTGGTGATGGCACGCAGCAGCAGGCGTGAGAATCTCGCCGGCAGTTACGCTCCCGACGTCACGCCCGCGTAGAGAGCGGATCGCCCATTAATGGGGATCGCGGGGGCGTGGAACGTGGGATGTTGCTGGCGGAGAATCCGCGCATGGCGAGATTTGCGGAGCGGCGGTTACGCCTGTGAGTGGTGGAGTTGGTCGGAGGGCCGAGGGAGACGGCCTCTACAGGGAGCTTGGAGCTGAGCGGGGAGGCCCGAGAGTCTTGGTCCCGTGGCGGCTCGGGGCGAGCTGAATGGCCGAGGAGGCTAATTTGCAGGGGTCCTCGAGGAGGGTCGGCCCGTGCTTGCTGGTCGGGCACGGGGTGGCCTGATCGGCCCCTGCGGGCCCTTTCTTCTGAGTTTTAGGACGCGTCACCTGCCACGTGTCATGATCTTGGGGACCGCCAATATTGAGCACTATCACTAGGTTTGAAGAATGAGCTGAGAGCTTAAACCAGCCTCATTTTTTTAACTATGTGGAATCTGAATATACACCAGATTCATTAAACATAAACTTATATATATTGAATGAAGAAAAGAATAACAAAAAATTCGCGACACAAATACATGTAAGAATTACATTAAAGCCGACATAAGTTGAAATTTCACATATCATTTGAACCTAAATGCATAATGCCTTCTTCTGCACGTGCATATCTTGTGCCTAGCTAATTAGTTTGTTGTTGTGTATCGGCCGCGCACGATAGCGGTGGCTCGTGGAAGTTTACTAGATGACGACAGAATCAAATCCTGAGAAGATTTTGTCCCCACTTTGAAAATATTGGCAATTAAAAACCCACAGAATTCACCATTATCTTGTAGTTGTTGGGACCCACAATATATTTAGTGGGTAGAATTTGGGTGTGTGGAAACCATGTAGGTGAAAGCATGCACGTTGAAAAATTTGCGTTATAGCTGGCAGAGCTGACGTGGCATGGCAAGGGTCAGAAGAGGACAACAACAGAAAGCGGTTACATGTTGCAGCTGGGATGCCACGTCAGCCGCAAACCGACAAGGCTCTCTGGACCCATTTTGTGAGAGTTTTGAATTTTACCGATGGGAAGATAAGAATAAGAGAAAACTATCCAAAAAACCCTGGTAAAGTTTTCCGTTGTCAGAAAAACCCGACTCAAAAAATCTCTTTAAAACCCCCCCGGAAAATTTTTCAGCCGTAAAAACCCTATGTTTGTAATATCTGTATGGTTGCATGCAATAACTGGTTTGCTGCAATATGTATGCAGTTAACTCATATATGTGTATAGTTCCCTGAAATAATGTATACGCTAATTAGATATTGCAGGCAACTATACAAATACCGCATGCACAAATTTTTCGACATCGGAAACTTTTGTAAGGGGTTTTTGACGAGATTCTTTGGCCCAGGGTTTTTTTTGACAACGGGAAGCTTTATTAGGATTTTTGGATAATTTACCCCAATAATAATAAAGAAAATTTGGTGAAATTAAGGAAAAAATCGCTTGTATTTATGGTATGAGGCAAACTGTTAATTATCTTCAATCCACCGGTCTTATGATGGAAAACATTCAATCATTTGAAAACCATGCATTGCTTATTGAAAAATAAAAATCTTATAAAGTTTAATGTATGAGCATATATTTTTCAAACCCTAAGATCAAAATGACCGAAAACGATCAATGGAAGGATGGAGTTCATTTAATTAGAATTACATCCTCTCATTTTATTCTTAAAAATAGACAGAGATACCTTCCTGAAGACCGTACGCCATTAGAATATAAAATTTATTCGTTCAACCCTTGTCATAATTTTGGAGTTTTGATACAGTGTAAGTGATGATGCTCATAAGGGGAGCTTCCCGGATCATGACACGTGGCAGATGGCATGTCCCGATGCACACGGAAACATGGCAAGAACTACACATTGGAGACGTCCCCCGGGCTATCGTCCAGCTGTCTGGACCAAACCTCCAAGGATTCCCTGAACATTCCTGTGCTCGCCAAGTAAACGACCATTGGCTCCCCGCCGAGCCCTCCTGCATGCCGAGCTATCCCGGAGCCGAACCAGCTCGGTCTCCCGCCTTCTTTTAGGCCTCTCGCCGAGTTGGGCTTCCTCGGTTCTATCGAGCGACCTAGAACACAGATCACCGACGTCTCTGCCACGGCTCCGCGAATCTTCCCAGACACGAGATATCCGTCGCTCCATGACCCCGCGTTCCACGCCGTCGCATCCCCCTATTAGCGAGCGTATCTCGTCATTAATGGGGGATCCCGCTATTCTCGCAGGCGTAACGCCAGGGGCGTAACGGCCGGCGAGATTCTCGCCGGCCGCTAGCCCATGGCTGCCGCTATATAAACTCCTTTCTCAGACGACTCAGGTAAGGCAATTTTTACCCAATAGGCCGCTACTCTGCCCAAATACCTCGACTAACTTGCTCGTCCGAGGGTCCACGGTGGCACAACCACCCCGGGGCTTCTTAGCAGGTAGCTCGGCTTCACACCAAATCAAGCCCATAGAGACCCACACGCTTCAGGAGGCAACCCTCAAACCCAATCTCAGCCCTTCATCAACGCTGTCGGCGGGTCGACGGAATACAACATCTGAAGGAGATCCAGACCTCTATCAGTTGGCGACGTCTGTGGGAACTTGAAGGTTCCGCTCATCGAAAGTTGATCTTCCAATCTCGAGCTCATGGCGAGTGATCACCGCGATGAACCAAGCACAAGCCGCCATCCTCCCCACAACGGAGGCACGGACGGATCCTCTCCTCCCTTTAACGCCGTTCACGCCCTGTCTGCACGGATCGACAGGCTCGCGTCCATCGTGGATGCTCTTGTCTATGTCCAAACAGCTGGACAAGCCCCCCAGGTCGCCGCTCCCCCATCTCGGGATCGCGACCTCCGTAGAGGGGGATATAACACTGCCCACGCTGGCACGACTGAATAGCGTCTCGCTATCTCCACCGGCCACAGGTCCTCCACGGCGACCAATTCAATGACCCGCTGGGCACTTCACAGCTCCACGCCGAGGTCTCGTGAAAGAGCACCCCGCCCCGAGGCCCATCGAGCTCCTGTCTCTCCTGAGAAGGTGTCGGTCAACTCGCCTACTCCCAGGCATGGCCGACACCTTCTCCCTTGACGGGGGTCGCGCGAACGGCACTCACCACGGTGACTCGAGAACGACCTCGCCACGGGACCTGAGAAACCTCATAGAGCGGAACTGGAGTCGCAACCAGGCGCAGGCCGTCAGCGGGAGGGGCCATAACTCCGAATGCGCCGAATCCTCGGGGTACCACGACCGTCTCGACGCCCTCATAAAGAAAATCGGGGGTATACACTGGGAGGGTCGTCCTCCAAGCGAAGGGGCCAGGTATGCCGCCGACTCGCTTATGAAGCCCTTCATTGAAGAGCTGCTTGCTGTTCACGTCTCCTCCAGAAACAAGTCTCCAAAGGTGGCCCTCTTCGACGGGAAGTCCGACCCGGAAGACCACCAAGATGCGTTCACGGCGGGGATGAGATTCTAGGACAACTCTGACGCCGCCCAATACCGAGCGTTCCCCGCCACTCTCATCCGCGCCGGACGAGATTAGTTCCGAGGACTCATGCCACGCTCCATCTCTACCTTCGATGAGCTGGACGCCCAGCTCCTCGGGCATTTCATCGGGAACAAACAGAAGAAGTGGACCGTCTATTACCTCTTCACTATAAAGAGCAGGGATAAAGAATCCTTCAAAGGATACGTCACCCTCTTTTACAACGCTCTTCTTAAGGTTCCAGAGAATAGGGACGGGACTGTCATCACGGCCCTTAGGTCGGGTCTTAGGCATAAGGAGTGGCTCCGCTCCTTTGCATTAGCGCAACCTAAGACCATGGCCGAGGTCAAAGCCTGAACCGAGCGGGAAATCCAGCTCGAGTCCGAGGTAAATGCGAACCTATCCTGGAGCGACCGGGCCGATCAAAAGAAGAGGGGTAGAGAAGAGAAGAAGAAAGTTGACCGGCTAAAGCCATACTCCCCGAAGTTTCAGGAGTATACTCTGCTCAACATCTCCCAGATTGAGCTGTTGGAGGAAGCAAAAGGCGAGCGATTTTTTAAGCTCACTCCTGTCATCAGTAGAGCAGTCAAACGGATACGAGGCCCTTACTGCGCCTTCCACAGGTCATAGGGACACCCTACCGAGAACTGTAAACAGCTCCGCGACTACATTGAGGAGTTGATTCACTCGGGGCACCTGGCAAAGTACTTGCAGGAAAAGTGACAAGCAGACCGGGAACAGGAGAACCATCCCCTTCCCGGCGAATTAACGATCGGCCAAATCATGGTCGTATCAACGGGGAGTGCGCCCGGAGCCGGTGGGATTCGACGCCTCCTGCCGGTCGAGAGGACTAGCAGCCAGCCCCGGAAGAAAAGCAAACCAGCTGAGTGTTCAGACCAGAATATTGCATTTTGATACCGCTCATTCATTATCTATTTTTTGTATTTATCGGTACCATTAACCGGTGTTTTCTCAGCAATACAAATTACAGGTATTCGTGACAAAACACTAGAAATACATCCAGAATCACGGATATATCATTTGTGAGCCGACACTGCAACCAGAACCGCAAACCGACCGATATCCCAAGAGTTATTTTGCAAACTAGTGTGTGCACAATATTTTGGTCCAATACATAACATGTGTACACACTAACTTTTGGAGATTAGACCACGGACCTAGGGGGCTGCCATGGCACACACTCATGATGGCTAGAAGCAAGTGGGCATGAGAAGTGATGGGTGTTTAATGCATAAAGTGTTGATGTGATTTGAAGCTACAAGTTCCCTCCAAAAACCCTGAGTGCATCCAAAGCCTTAACTGAGAATACAAACTGCACCAGAGTGATACTGGAGACAACCAAAGTGCACACAACAAGTACGAGCCTAGGGGCTCGGATTTTGGCCGAGCATATGCCCCCAAAATCCGAGGTCGCCGGCCCCCTTAGCCTCAAATGCCCCCAGTTTCTCACAGTTGATCCCTTGCTGCCACGTAACCCTAGTTTTATTGTTTGTTTAATCTTCTTTTTTGCCTATAAAAGCAGGCATTGGGCAAGGGGTCAAGGGTCCAAGATTGTAATTCATTTTCCAAACTTTACACTTTTGTTCTTGTTTTCTTTAGTTCTTGTATATAGCTTTTGTTCTCCGCCGAACACAGAGACGCGACCGCGTAGGTCCGCCTTGCCTGAATTTGGGGACAGATGCTAATTGGTGCTATCCATCCACCTCTCCGAAAATGCCAAGTTGATTTATGGCACCGTATATCGAAGGTTTAAATGGATGCGGACGATATAGCAGACTTCGTCAGATTCCCCCTCATTTGAGGGGTTTTTGATTATGGGGACGCTCTTCCCTGCAGGCGCAAGCCCCTGCAGTTAATTATGCTACCGCATCGCAGTAACCACTTTCTCCTTCTCCAGATGGTCACTTCGTGTCGTGTGTGTTTGTTTTGTTTTTTGGTTGCCCGTGGATTGTATAAGGAGACTAATGTATGTTGTCGCCCGTAGGGCGTAGATTAGTCCAAATCCGTATTTTCTTAGATTTGGGTTTTTGATTTGGGTTTAAGGATACATTAGTCTCATTTGAGACTAAGATCAACTTAATCGTTTGTTAAGGATACGTTAGTCTAATTTTAAGACTAAGATCAACTTAACGGGATCATTTAGATCCAACAAAAGAGCATTTGGGCTCTATTGTTTAGTTTAGGGACATTGCGGTCTATTGTTATTTTAAGAACATTACGGTCCAAGGTTAAGGACGTCATAGTCCATGGGTTTAAGGACCCCACAGTCCGAGGTTAAGGACATCATAGTCCATGGGTTTAAGGACCCCACAGTCTGAGATTAAGGACATCATAGTCCATGGGTTAAGGACCCCACAGTCCAGTTTAAAAACGTCATAGTCTATGGAATGTATGGTTGTCGGGACCCGTCACCTCTCTGAAGACGTTGAAGGATTACAACGACAAATATCAGAGGAGTAAAGAGATGTACCCTTGAACCAATTTTGGTTGAAAGATCTGTAGTCCAATTTAGGGCTAAGATCTGTTAAAAGATTTATGAGCATATGGGCTCAATTAATCTGAATGAGGGGTTTATAACCAATTTGGGCTCGGCCCACTCAGCTAAAATGTTTAAACATTTGACAATGCTGAGCATTGATTTGGATTCTGACAGTATTTCTGTTTTTCATTGAATGCTGAGCATTCATCATAGCTCTGGGGCTTATTAAAGAACAATTTATGTTCTATCAGCGCAGCACGTGGTGCGCTTGGCGCTTTGCGCCAATCAAAGAGCGCAATGCGCTTCTGCCGAGTAGCGCACACGTGAGGGACACGTGGTGCGCTTGGCGCTGAGCGCCAGTCTATGAGCGCATTGCGCTGATTTATGAGTGCAAAGCGCTATTAGTTTAGTGGCGCACACGTGAGGAGCATGTGGTGCGCTCGGCGCTGAGCGCCAGATCAGGAGCGTTGAGATGCTTCTTTTAAGTAGCGCACACGTGAGAAGCACGTGGCGCGTTTGGCGCTGAGCACCAGATAATGAGCGTAGTGCGCTATATTTGGAGTACTAAGGGTCTGCAAAATTAAGAGCGCTAAGGCTCTGCAGCGTTTTATGCTAGATGTGGAGCGTCGAGGCTCTTCTTTTATGCAACTTAGATCGGTTTGCGCCCTGAAAATTAAATTCTCTTTTTATAAGAGACTTTGTCTCAAGGTTTTTTAAGAACAAAGTTCTTACTTTGTAGGAGATGTTTCAATCTCTTATGTTGGTGAAAGGCTTTACCTTCATGGATCTGTGATCGTAAGAGAATTGAATTATTCTCCCCCTTCTTGTAATGAGATACTATGATCTCCTGAGAAAGACCTTAGTCTTATAGATTTATGATCTGTGAGAAGAATTATGTTCTTCTTCTTGTTTTAGGATGAGGTCTTTTGATCTCTTTTTGAAAGACTTTGGTCTTGTAGATTTATGATCTTTAAAGAAGTGAATTCTTCTTTTTAATTATGAGATGATTTCATCTCTCTATTCATCATTTTTTTTACCTTGAAGAAACTCTTCTTTTTCTGAGAGCTTGGCTCTTCTTTCTGAGATCTCTCAAAGCTTATGGAGGTTTTTTTCTCTATGTTTCTCTATATATGAGACTTGAAGTCTCGGGGCCTTTATATAGGGCAAGCTGATTTGTTCAATCAGTTAAGGAGATCTTTTCTCCAATTGATTTGGGGATTTCCCCACCGTTGGATCTTTGATCCAAGGGCTTCTGATTTACAGAAGGCAATTTTTTTGTATTTAACAAGATTGGGAAATCTTTCCATATAGAATTTATTCTGTACTTTTGGTGATTTTTAATCATCTTGGATCATTGATCCAACGGTGCTCTGATTTACAGAGCACAATCTTTTTGTTTGGAAAGATTTTGAGGAATCTTTTCTTAACAGAATTTAATTCTGATTAATTGATGATTTATCATCTTTATTGGATCTCTGATCTGACGGTGAGGAGCTTTTAGTTCCAGCGCTAGCGCACCCGTGCTTTGCACGTGGTGCGCTGCTTAGAGGGCAGCGCACTTAGCGCTAGCGCACCCGTGCTTTGCACGTGGTGCGCCACGGGTGCGCTTCTTAGAGCGCAGCGCACTTAGCGCTAGCGCACACGTGCTTTGCACGTGGTGCGCTGCTTAGGGCGCAGCGCACTTGGCGCTGCTTCTGAAGCGTTGCTTCATTTCAAAATTGAATTTTTAAACAGAGTTTTGCTCTGATTGGGGGAAACAGCTTTCCCTTGAGTTCATGCCCTTCTCTTGATCTTGCAACCTCTTTAGTGAGCTTGCAAATTTAAGTTTAGGGTATTGATCTCAAGGTTGTATTTTGGACATAATAGAACTTTCAATTTGCACACTTGGGTTCCTAGTTCTTCTTACTTTGCTCTTTTATATTCATGCTTTCCTTTCTTGCAATTTTAATTCATGCCCTTTAATTACTTGCAATTTAAATTCCATGTCATTTAATTACTTGCTTATAATCTTTTCTTTTCTTTGCTTATCTTTTCTTTGCTATTTTGGTTTGTTGTTGTGAATGGTTGTAAATTAGTGTTGTTAGGAAAAGAGAAAGATATTGTAAGTTAACGTTTCGTTTCTCATTTTCTTTTCCTGCCTTTTCCATTTAAAACTCCGTTCAAACCTTACGCAAGCGCTCCGTTAGGCACCCTACCCTACCAAGGTAATGGTGATTCCTACCCGTGACCGATTGCGTTCTATTTGGCCGGAGGCGAAAGCAAGAGACAAGAACGGACGGACAAGGGTCAATAAGCCGGATTCCACGAATACCGTGCTTAAATACCCTAATCCACGTTGTTGCCGATTGCTCTAACTTCATTGGTTGAGTTCGGCTCAAAGTACTTGAATACGGAATCCATTAACATACCCTATCCTATCGTTCCTAACAAGCTTTATACTTGCATATAACACTTAGGATAGATAAAGAACTTTCCGCCCACGCGCATTAACTCGTCACGACAAGAACGCAAAACGCTCCGTCTCCCTGTGGATCGACCCGTGCTCATCGTGGCTAGCTGCAAAGCGACACCGTCTTGATTGCGGTTAACTTTAATTCTTTCAATCAAATGGCGCCATTGCCGGAGAGATGGTAACGTTTTAATTCTTGTTATTTCGGGTTAATCATTGTACATCTCATTTATACAACTAACCCTATTTTCAAAACAAACTAAAAACTCAAAAAATTTCAAAACCAAACAAAAAACTAACTTTCTTAACCATTTTGTTCTCTGGATTTAAGACCTGCAAGCACTATGGATCTCAACTAAAAGGACAAACAATACCAATGAGATACTAGTAGAACAGTGTGAACACAGAAGAAGTTTGGAGCCCCAACTCCAAGATAGAACCGGCGACGTCCCTTTCAAATTCGAGCTCGCCGGCCAAAGAACCTCCAATTGCTCCAAAACTTCCCCCTGTGCTCCAGTGTTCTGTTTTTATCCTATTTTTATTGTTTGTTTTTTATAATTTTTAGTGTGCAGGTATTTGGGCATTCATATCACTTTTCCGCACTAATATCCGTTTTTTCCGACATTTCAGATTTTTGCGGATTTGCGAACTGCGAACGTGGGGAGCAAAGTGCACATTCAAAGCTAAGATGATTACGACGTATAGTGCCAAAGATCCGGGTAGTTTGACCCGTGCAAGCGAACATTTCAAGCTATTCGGATTTAACTTCAACGGGGGTTTCTTAACCCGAAAACTTATCGGTACGTATTTTTTAAACACCTTCTTCTCAAATCCGACGCATCCACTATAATATCTTTGCAGGATTCTTTGCAAGTTCGCTGTCAAATGCCAAAATTGACTAACCCGTATTTGTTGCAGTGCCGTGCTTAATATAAAAAATGATTGTTTGATTCTTTATAGAATTTTTATTGAATTGCGCATTGCATCCATTAATACGGACTTAAGGGCAAGCGAACCCCACAATATACGGTAAAGGATTTCATCACCTTTTTCGTGGCCCACAAATCACGAACTTGAGCATAACGTTTACTCGCACAGATTTTAAAAGAAACTAGAGTTTAAGCCTTAAGGACTTCGCGCTCACTAGGAGAAGTTAACTGTATTTAGAACATCGCTTAACGGTATATCGTTCACGGAGTGTCTAGGAAAGTGTTAACGGCAAAACCGCCAAAAGAGAAAGGGTTATTTAATTAAGGACCTTTGCGAAAGCGTCGGAAAATCTCCCCTTATCTCTGCACTTACCTGGCCTCGTGATCAGTATATCTTGAGCCCGTTTGTTGACACAGTTTTACTTCAACAATCAAGTTTTTTGAGCAAGTCTAGTTGACCTAGGTAAATCCTAGACCGATTAAGTGCGTGGTATTTTTTTGTGTCGTGATTGTTTTTGTCCAGATTCTTTTTGTGTATATTTCAATTTTTTATTGATAACTAACTTATAAAAAAAATTCACATTTTCCCCCTCCTTTTCTCTTCTTCTTCTCTTATCATGGGTACCCCACCTAGAAAAACTCTTGCCGAACTTTGGTACCCACAACCAGACACTGCTTCCTACGGTTTTTGCTTTGGCCGAACGTCGAACGATCCCTCCATGCCTAAAATTTCTTTGAAAGATCGGATAGACGCGTCTAGGACGTACAACTGGACTCCGCAATCCACCTTGTATCAACCATTTCAACCTTCACTACCTTCTTACGTTGATACCCCTTTAGAGAGTTCAGTTGTAACCCCAAGACCTATGTCTCTTGCTGAACATATTGAACAATCTCGTAACCGATCTTTCACTCCTTTCATCACTGCGAATTCTTTAGATCAACAATTCCATTCACCTTCTTATCCGTATGTTGATCATAACCCTGTCCAACCATTCAATTCCTACCAGTCCTACCCAACTTTTATACCTTCCCTAGACATTGCTTCTCTACAGCCTTTTGGGGGTTTTCAGTATCCAAACAACTTCGAATCTTTTACTGAAACCCCGTCACAACCTATGTCTAGTATGGAACAGTCGTTGGAAGATTTTAGGATAGCGTCATGCCAACAGATGATGGATTTGAATATGTCCATGGCCGCCTTCACACAACCTAGTGACCCGGTAGCTAGTTTTCAATTAGCTCCAAATTTTCCATTGTATGATGAGGCGGTAAGACAGGTTGAGAATTTGAGTGGAGAGAGTGAGCTTTACACCCTTCCAAATCAAACCTATCCATTGCAAATTGAATCGCACAACTCCAGTTTTGAATGTCTATCATGTGTCCCAAATGATTTACCAAGTGAAGATAGAATGTTTAATGCGTTGTGTGACTTTGTAGTGTTTGATTTACCAGATTGTGAAGGGTCCCTTTCGAGTGAAACTACACCCAATCCTTTTGACCTCTACACCTCCACTCTAGAACCTGAATTGATTGATATCCATGCTTTTGTTGAGGTGTGTGAGAAAATTGATTTTCACTTGATTGATGATATTGACGCTGGGAATATTTTAGATGATGAACCCGCAGATTTGGCTGAGTTTTTTTCTCCAATTCATCATCCCGAGTCATCGAATGTTTTTCCCGAACTTCATATGCGTCTTGATTTTGATGAGAATTGCATGGATGAGCAGTGTTTTGAGGAGAATATTGAGAATAGTTTTGAGGATGAACCAGTTTTACTTGATGAGTCGGATTTTCCAATTCTTCCTGTCCCTTCCACTGACTGTGTACACCCTCCTGAACCTTTAACTTTGACCCTTTCTCAATCACTTCCCTCCATCCTTTCCATCATTCCGACCTTGCAAGACGCCGTATCACTTTCATTTTTTGTGTCTGGTTTACCAAGTTCGGCGTACCCATGTTTTCTCATGAATCTTGAGAGATTTTACCCCATTTCTCGACGGGTTAATAGATTAGCACAAACGCTTCTTACACATCAGTCATCACAAATTATGCTAATTTATTCACTCCATTTTCACCTTCAAGTTCGTACTCCATTTCTTTTTCCCTTCCGCCATTCTTCTTCTCATATACCGAGACCGTATACCACTTCTATCCCTATACGGTATCGCGTATTCTCCATTTCTTTCCTCTCCGCATTCTTTCACCAACCAGCACATTACAGAGATAGATTTTTTGAATAGTTGGTGCTCACTTTTGGCCTGTGTAAGGCCTTGTATAGATTAATACGGTTCTTTCCCCTCCTAATCCTGAACTTCAACGCTTAACAGTGGAAACACTATTTTACTTAAGTTTGGGGGGGACCCTTTTTATGTATATATTTTTGGTTTTCTTTTTTTTTTATATAAAATTTTCTTTTGGGGAGCACCGACAATTTTGACCCTCTTGGTGTAGCCTGACAGTGAGGGCACTGTCAAGTTTAAATTTGGGGGTGTGCTCAGTAAGCTTTCTTCCTTCGCATTCATTTGTATATTTTTCATTTGCATACTTATTTAAAAACCCATAAAAATCGAAAATTTTCACAAAAATATAAAAACTTTGTCGTCAAATTAGCTAATAGGGTAACTTAGATTTTTATTTCAAAAGTTTAGTTGATACGTTAGAAATAACTAAATCGTAGGCTTAAGAATTGAAAACCCTAAAAATAACCCTCATTTTGTTTAAACTTGGTGATTATACGTCCTTACAGTTTTGTTACAGAGGTAGGTAATCTTGAGTTCAGTTCTTGAGTTAAGTCGAGATGAAGGGAAAGTATTGAAGATTTATTGAAGGATAAGTCTGAAAAATAGTTTCTATTTTTGGGTCCAAATTTAGAAAGTATATACCCTACAAACTGCACATACACGCACCTTGAAACTTGGGATAGTAGAGGATACCTAGAAATACTCTTGCCTGAAAACCTAGTATGAAAGAAAAAACGGTATTTAAAGCTAAACACCAAAAGAGCATCAATGAAAAATATATCCGGTCTTGAAAAAGAAAAATAAAGAAAAGAAAAAAGAAATAAAATCAAGACCTGGAAACTGCTATTTACGCTTTAAGCTCACACATTCAGTAATCGGCCATTAATATTCGCATGAAAGGTGTGTGAGCAGCACCGTCCATCATTAATGAAAAGAAGTAGTATTAGATATTAGGGCCAGGGTACTATAGCTTGAATTGAATTCTTGAGTGTAGGGGTGAAATAAAACATACACGTAGGGTATGCAATCGATGTTTGGAGGAAAGATAAAAATAAAGAATAAGACTTATGTTTTCAGTAAAACTGATAAAAATCCCTGATTTGTGACCGCACTTTTAGAAGGAAAACTCAGGAGATACCAGCAACTTTCTAAACTTTTTTGAAACGTATAGGATCTGAGGATAAATAGATAAGAGGTGTGAAACATAAGGGTTGAATATTTCTAATTTAGGATGATAGAATTTCTAACGTAGATACTAAACTGTAGGAGTAGAATCAACGTCAACTTGTGAAACTAGCTTGACGGGATTTTGTGGGTAGTATCCGCTGAAAACCCTCAGGAGACAACACTTCTCCTACTAGGGACACCTAGAGATTTAACGGCTTGTTGCACGTGCTCAGTGCAATCGCGTTCCCTGCGAAAGTGAGGCTAGAATTTTGTTTTGCTCGGGACGAGCAAAAGATAAGTTTGGGGTATTTGTTCAGACCAGAATATTGCATCTTGATACCGCTCATTCATTATCTATTTTTTGTATTTATCGGTACTATTAACCAGTGTTTGCTCAGTAATACAAATTACAGGTATCCATGACAAAACACTAGAAATACATCCAGAATCACGGATATATCATTTATGAGCTGACACTGCAACCAGAATCGCAAACCGACCGATATCCCAAGAGTTATTTTGCAAACAAGTGTGTGCACAATATTTTGGTCCAACACACAACATGTGTACACACTAACTCTTGGAGCTTGGACCATGGACCTAAGGGGCTGCATGGCACACACTCACGATGGCTAGAAGCAAGTGGGCATGAGAAGTGATGGGTGTTTAATGCATAAAGTGTTGATGTGATTTGAAGCTACAAGTTCCCTCCAAAAACCCTGAGTGCGTCCAAAGCCTTTACTGAGAATACAAACTGCACAAGAGTGATACTAGAGACAACCAAAGTGCACACAACAAGTACGAGCCTAGGGGCTCGGATTTTGGCTGAGCACATACCCCCAAAATCTGAGGTCGCCGGCCCCCTTAGCCTCAAATTCCCCCAGTTTCTCACAGTTGATCCCTTGCTGCCACATAGCCCTAGTTTTATTGTTTGTTTAATCTACTTTTTTGCCTATAAAAGCAGGCAGTGGGCAAGGGGTCAAGGGTCCAAAATTGTAATTCATTTTTCAAGCTTTACACTTTTGTTCTTGTTTTCTTTAGTTCTTATACATAGCTTTCCCTTGAGTTCATGCCCTTCTCTTGATCTTGCAACCTCTTTAGTGAGCTTGCAAGTTTAAGTTTAGGGTATTGATCTCAAGGTTGTATCTTGGACATAATAGAACTTTCAATTTGCACACTTGGGTTCCTAGTTTTTCTTACCTTGCTCTTTTATATTCATGCTTGCCTTTCTTACAATTTTAATTCATGCCCTTTAATTACTTGTAATTTAAATTCCATGTCATTTAATTACTTGCTTGTAATCTTTTCTTTTCTTTGCTTATCTTTTCTTTGCTCTTTCGGTTTGTTATTGTGAATGGTTGTAAATTAGTGTTGTTAGGAAAAGAGCAAGATATTGTAAGTTAACGTTTCGTTTCTCATTTCTTTTTCCTGTCTTTTCCATTTGAAACTCCGTCCAAATCTTACGCAATCGCTCCGTTAGGCATCCTACCCTACCAAGGTAACGGTGATTCCTAACCGTGACCGGTTGCGTTCGATTTGGCCGGAGGCGAAAGCAAGAGACAAGAACGGACGGACAAGGGTCAATAAGCCGGATTCCACGAATACCATGCTTAAATACCCTAATCCACGTTGTTGTCGATTGCTCTAGCTTCATTGGTTGAGTTCGGCTCAAAGTACTTTAATACAGAATCCATTAACTTACACTATCCTATCGTTTCCTAACAAGCTTTATACTTGCATATAACACTTAGGATAGATAAAGAACTTTCCGCCCACGCGCATTAACTCGTCATGACAAGAACGCAAAACGCTCCATCTCCCTATGGATCGACCCGTGCTCATCGCGGCTAGCTGCAAAGCGACACCGTCTTGATTGCGGTTAACTTTAATTCTTTCAATCACCGAGCCCATCACCTTCACTGACGGGGACCTCTACGGGATATCCTTGACTCACAACGCCCCCTGGTGATTACAGCACAGGTCCACCTATACGAGGTTTAAAGGATACTGGTCAACTCGGGAAGCTCAGCGGACATCCTTTTCTACGACTGCTTCCTACGTACAGGGCTCGGCCCGTCGGACCTGAGGCCAACCACCCATATTCTTTCAGGGTTTACTAACCACTCCATCCCAGCAGAATAGGTAGTTACCCTCCTCCTTAACATTGGGGAAGCGGGCCACACGAGAACCGTGCCAGTGGAGTTCATCGTCGCCAGAATTCCCTCGTCCTACAACATCCTCTTGGGATGTCCGACACTAAACTCCCTTCGGTCCTAAATCTCGATCTACCACCTCGCGATCAAGTTCCCACTGGACCAAAGAGAAATAGGCCGGGCCTACGGAAACTGGCAAATCGCAAAGATTTACTTTACGGTGACATCCTCCTCTAAGGAGCGAAACGACGACCTCGAAAGCGCGAGCGATTTCCAGGGGTCATTGGATACCCGTGACGAGCAAAAGGAGATCCGAGGGGCCCCGGTGGAGGCGCTGACAGAAGCCCCTCTTGTTAAGGGGAACGATGAGCGAACTGTCTAGATTGGGTCACTTTTGACAGGAGCCCGGCGCGATGAATTGATTCACTTTCTCAGAGGAAACTCGGACTTGTTCACTTGGGCACCCGCCGACATGCCGGGGATTGACCATAAAATAATCTCACATAAGCTCGGGGTCGACCCGACAGTCCGACCCATCAGGCAGAAGAAACGAAGTTTCGCTCCGATCAAACAAAAGGCGATCAAGGATGAAGTTGACAGGTTGCTTGCAGCCGACTTCATTCAAAACGTGGCCTACTCAGAATGGCTGGCATATGTGGTCATGGTTAAAAAAGTAAGCGGGAAGTGGCGCATGTGCGTCGACTTCACAGACCTCAACAAGGCCTGCCCGAAAGACAACTATCCCCTCCCTCGGATAGATCAGCTTGTCGATAGCTCGGCGGGCCACGAATTACTTAGTTTCATGGATGCTTTCTTCGGCTACAACCAGATCCGTATGAACCCGGCAGACGAAGAGCTTACCGCATTCACAACGGACTGGGGGGTATACTGCTATAAAGTGATACCCTTCGGCTTCAAAAACACCAGAGCTACATACCAGCGCTTGGTCAACAGGATGTTCAAGCCACAGATCGGGACGAACATGGAGGTTTACGTCGACGACATGCTCGTCAAGTCGGCTTCGTCAGACGAACACGCCAAATATCTAGGCGAGACTTTCGACATCCTCCGAAAATACAAAATGAAGCTGAATCCCGCTAAGTACGCGTTCGGGGTCACTAGTGGAAAATTCCTCGGGTTCATGGTTACCCACAAGGGAATCGAAGCAAACCCGGAGAAGATCAGCACAATCCTCAACATGGCGGTGCCGAAGAGCAACGTCGAAATCATGCGACTCACGGGAAAAGTGGCCGCTCTGAGTCGCTTCATGTCGAGGCCCGGAGAAAAGTGCCTCCCATTCTTCAAAGCCCTGAGAAAGATCCCAAGGTTTGAATTCGGAAGAGGGTCAGGTCGCTTTTGAGCAACTGAAAGTGCACCTGGAAACTCCCCCACTGCTCACCCGACCGATTGAAGGCGACGAACTATCACTGTATTTAGCGGTGTCCGATCAGGCTGCTGGATCGGTGCTCGTCCGAGAAGTCGAAAGAGTCCAAAAGCCGGTCTACTACGTAAGCCACGTCTTTAAGGATGCGGAAACGAGGTACCTGGCCATAGAAAAGATTGTCTTGGCGCTTATCATGGCCTCAAGAAAACTACGACACCACTTCCAGGCACACACCATCTTCTTCCTCACCGAGCGTCCCTTAGAGGCTATTCTCGCCTCTCTCAAGTCATCTGGTCGTTTGGAGAAATGGAGGTGGGGGTTATCCCAATTCGACATCAAATACCGCCAAAGGCAGGCTATCAAGGCACAAGTCCTGGTCGATTTTATTGTCGAACGCACTATCCCCAACAAGGAGGCAGTGTCGGCGCCAGCCCTGGGACTCAACCCTCGATCGAGGAGAGGCCCGACTCCGTCCCCGATTGGGTCCTTTACGTCGATGGATCATCTACCGAGGAAGGGAGCGGTGCCGGCCTCATCATTCGAGGCCCAAACGAGGCAGAGATGGAGTATTCTTTGAAGCTCGGGTTCAAAGCCTCAAACAACACCGCGGAGTATGAGGTCTTTCTAGTTGGACTACGAATCGCCTCCGGAGTGGGGCTGAAGACGATCCGAATTCAAATTGACTCCGCCCTTGTCGTAGGCCAAGTGACCGGCCGTTTTGAGGCCCGGGAGCCTCTGATGGTGAAATATTTAGCCGAGGTAAAAATATTACGAAAAGACTTTGATGAAGTTCAGGTGGAGCAGATTCCTCGGCACTTAAACGCCCAGGCCGACGCTCTGAGCAAGCTAGCCTCCTCCTATACGGCTAACAATAAGAGGAATATTCTCTTCGAGGTCTTGCCATGGCCCAGTGTGGAAGAAAGGGAGACAACGCTTCAAGTTTACGCTGCCCGGGACGAAGACTGGGATTGGAGGAAGCCCCTCGTAGAGTCCTGAGGGAGGGTACGCTCCCGGAAGATCGAGAGGAAGCACGCCGCCTCCGAGCCAAAGCCTACCATTTCGTTTGGTGCAACGGGAACTTCTACAAAAAGTTATACACTCATCCTCTGCTTCGGTGTGTTGACCCCCACGAAGCCGACTACGTCCTGCGTGAGATACACGAAGGGTCGGTGGAGCTCACCAAGAGGCCCGCACCTTAGTCCAGAAAATGCCGCTCTAAGGGTACCATTGGCCGACCATTCATTAGGACGCTCAGAAACTTGTCATAAGATGCAAGAGCTGTCAACTCCATGGCAGCGTACCCCACCTTCCAGCTACCGAGCTAACAGCCCTGACGTCCTCATAGCCGTTTGCCCAGTGGGGAATGGACATGATAGGCCAACTCCCAACTGGTACAAGCGGGCACAAATACATCATCGTCGCGGTGGACTATTTTACGAAGTGGATCGAGGCCGTCCCCATCAGAAAACCAGACACCACCGCGGCCATCAAATTCCTGCAGAGTAATATAATATCCCGGTTCGGGATCCCGAGGTGTATCGTTACCGACCACAGGACGAACTTCGAAAACGACAAAGTCAAGGGATTCTGCAGCGAATACCGCGTACTCATGAAGTTCGCTGCGGTCGCGCATCTTCAATGCAATGGGCAGGCTGAGGTCGCTAACCAGGATGTAATATGAGGTCTTCGAACTTGTCTGGAAGGAAGGCAAGGCAGTTGGATCGACGAACTACCCCGGGTTTTATAGGCTCTACGCACATCGAAGAAGAACCCCACCGGAAAGACCCCTTTCAGCCTCTGCTACGGCACCGAGGCGATGGTCCCAACAGAGATCGGACTGCCCAGTTACAGAGTCTAGCACTTCGATGACGAGGCTAGTACCTTGGTGCTCCAAACTAATTTGGACATCTTGCTGGAGAAGCGGGACCGGGCACAGATCAAAGTCGCCGCTTACCAACAACAAACTGCTCGCTACTATAATGCACGAGTCAAGCATCGCACCTTTAAGACTGGGGATCTAGTCTTAAGACGGAACAAGTTCGTAGACCGAAGTAAGTTGCATAAGTTTTCCCCGAAGTGGGACAACCCATTCCTCGTCTCCGAAGTATTGCCCGGTGGGGCCTATCGCTTGCAAGACGCAGCAAGTCGCAAGTTTCCATGACCTTACAACGCCGAGAAGCTCAAGTTGTACAAGTGAATTTGAAAATTGTATCTATGAATATATGTTTCTTCTTTGCTAAAGCGATGTAAATTTTTTTCTATGTCTTTTGGATTAGAATAAACTTCTCCTATGTGTTTCCCTCGTCCTCGGTTCAAAGGTCACGGGTTTCGTTTTATGAAAATACTCAAACACACCAAGAAGACAAAAAGGAAACAATAGTACGTCACAAAAGGAGAATTTTATTTATCATGGGTATTATGGGCTCCTCAGCCTTACACGAAAATTAAAATTACAACAGAGGGGGTACGGCATCGAGAAAGCACTGCTGTTGGTATTTCGTGGAGATCTCTGCCAGCCGAGCCCTGGCCTCTTCAGCCCGCTCCCGCTGATACTGCCCACGTACCCGGGACGCCATGGAAGTACCGAGCCTTCCATCCACCGGGCAAGGGCCTGCGATCTGCCTCTTTTGGAAACACACCAAAAGAAAGGCCGCCGTTCGATCATGCCTGTTCTTTGAGATAAGGTCGAGGACATACAACATGTCCAACTTATCGAGCGCCTCATCCTGCAGTTCCTCGAAGAGGGGGTTGTACAGCCCCGGGGACTTCCTCCAAATTGCATACATCCGCAATTGGAGGAGAGACAACCGACGAGGAAGTAGACGGCCGAAATGGTCCTCGATGCGCTGGACCACACCCCGGTATGTCTCCTCGGAAAGGGACCGGTTGTACAAATAGACGTCATCGGGAGTGACGATCTCTTCAATCATGTAGATGTACCCGGCCATCTCAGAAAAGCGACGCTGAAAGAAACTCTTCTCCTTCTCTATTTATAGCCACATCAAAATCCCCCAGGGGCCGAAATTTGCACGTGCATGGGCATGAATCCTGAGATATTGTCCACTCTTCCAATACCGAACTGCCACGTAGCGGGCATCCCATGTCTCACGGACAACCGAAGTCGGAACGACGCGGATTTTAGAATGCCTTGCCTATGCGTTTCTGCCACGTGTCGCCCACGATGGTCACTCTTCCAGATTTTCCACGTCGAGGGAGATCGGACGACGCCTCGCAAAATCGAGAAGCTTCCCTGCTCGGTCCATCCTTAGCAGGTAGCTTCTACCTATCTACGCTAAGGATCAAAGCCCACATCAAGAGGCCACCGAGCAGCTTCCCTGCTCAGTCCATCCTTAGCGGGTAGCTCCTGCCTATGATCAAAGCCCACATCAAGAGGCCACCGAGCAGCTTCCTTGCTCGGTCCATCCTTAGCGGGTAGCTCCTGCCTATCGACGCTAATGATCAAAGCCCTCATTAAGAGGCCACCGAGCAGCTTCCCTGCTTGGTCCATCTTTAGCGGGTAGCTCCTGTCCATCCACGCTAAGGATCAAAGCCCTCATCAAGAGGCCACCGAGCAGCTTCCCTGCTCGGTCCATCCTTAGCGGGTAGCTCCTGTCCATCCACGCTAAGGATCAAAGCCCTCATCAAGAGGCCACCGAGCAGCTTCCCTGCTTGGTCCATCCTTAGCGGGTAGGTCCTGCCCATCTACGCTAAGGATCAAAGCCCTCATCAAGAGGCCACCGAGCAGCTTCCCTGCTCGGTCCATCCTTAGCGGGTAGCTCCTGCCCATCTACGCTATCAAAACCCTCATCAAGAGGCTACCGAGCAGCTCCCTTGCTCAGTCCATGGTTGGTAGCTCACTACCCATCGACACCAAGGATCAAAAGCCCTCATCAAGAGGCCACCGAGCAGCTTCCCTGCTTGGTCTGTCCTTAACGGGAAACTTCCTACCTGTCTACACTAAGGATCTGAAGCCTTCAACCTTGGCAAACGCCGACCAACCCAAACCAGGCTCTTGTCTAACTTATTCTAAGAGAAGTGGTCACCGGTCCAACTCAAATGAATGGGCAAATCTACACCTTTCTACTCGAAAGAGCCAACCGACGTAACTTAAGTGAGCGATCGTCGCCTTGAATCCGGGAGCATAAGGACACCGGCCTGTCACCGGCCTTTGTATACTTGACAAATAATTGGGTTTCACTCGACGCACGATCACCATCTAATGGACCGGTCACCGACCTGCGATCTGACTCGTCAGGCGAGAAAAACGCTAACATGATCACACAAACAAGAAAACGTTGCCATGTAAAAATTTACAAAGCGGCTTTATCCACAACTTGGAAGTCTTTACAAAAGGTATTATAGGCTCCTCAGCCTTACAAAATTGCCTGAAGACCTACAAGATTCAAAAACAAAAAAGGAAGAAGGCAGAAGGGCTCAGGCCTCGGGAGTTGGGAGGACCTCAACTTGCTCAGCATCAGCATCGGTAGCCGGGGCGATAGCTTTAGGGTCGGCGCCCCCACCAGGAGCTTCGGTGCTGGGAGCCGGGGTGATTGCCTTATCTCTAGCACTCCCACCGGGAGCCTTTCCCCCGGCAGCACCTCCTGCGGCATCCCCCTGCGTCACATCCTCGAGGGGGTATTCGAGCCGGAGCTCACCGTCGCGGAACCCCGGCATCAGCGCCTTGACGGCATCGAGAGACTGATGCCAGACAATGGCCAAGGCGTTGGTAAGGTCGACGTAGAATTGTTCTGACGTCTTGTACCTTTTCACCGCCTTTGCGGCCCGGAGGTTGGCAACCTTCATCCCTTCCTTCGCTGCCTCGACTTCCCTCTTAAGGGTGTCCTGCGTCTTCTTCATCGTGGCTTTGAGCACCCTGGCCTCCTCTAACTTAGCCTCGACGACCTTATTGGACTCCTTCAAAATTCGGATGGACTCCTTGCATTTGGAGTTCGCCACCTCTCGGCGGCCACCCGATTTTCGAGGGCGGCGATTTTCTCCTTCACCTAGTGTAGCTCCCGGCACAGGCCCTCCTCCTGCGAAGAAGACTCGCCAGCCATCTGCATCGCCGGGGCAATTTCCTCGTGCTCCATGTTGGCGATGAGGGCGCAGTGCTGTAGGACCTGAGGAAAATAAAGGAAGGGGTTAAAAAGTATCCGATCCGACGAAAAATGCCTAGCAAAAACCTAAACGGAAAGCGAATACCGACCTTTACAGCCTCCTGAGCAATGGCGGCGACTTGGGCTTTGAGGGTCCCCCGAGGGATTTTGCTCCTAGCCGATCGTTCTATCTCTGAGAGCAAGCTATCAGCGACAGAAAGCCCCGAGGGCACCTCGAAACAAACGTCCCCCTCCTGCACGAAGATCGGGGAGGACGTTGATCGAGATACCGTCCTCTTATACCTCTTGAGGGGGGACCTCGGGGGGTCGGCCTCATCCTCCACTCCAAAACCTAGGGCTCCGGCTCCCGAGCATGCTTACGACTCTCCCCACGGCTGGTCTCCGAAGCCCAGGGCATGGTGGAACGCCTAGCCAATGCGGCCGCCTATGGGGCCGGGCTTGGAGCGGGGCGGGACGAGCCGGCGCCCCCGGCCTTCCTCCCCTTCTTCTTGGCCATGGCAGCCAGGAATTTGGATCGGTCCATCGGTTCTGCAAAAAGGAAAATACACAAAGAGAGTTAGTGACGCTAGAAAGAACAGAAGAAAAATATGCAAGTCTAGACAGGTCGTCTAGGCTCCTAACTTACCCATGAATTGAGCGGGGCTGAGCCCGGCCCAACTGAGGGCCTGCTCGGAAAGCAAAACATCGGTCCATTGGATAGGCTCCCACATCGATACCGCCCTTGCCTCGGGAGAGGACGACCGCTTCATCCGTGGGCAGTCGACCCCGTGCCACTGTACAGGCATAGGCCAATTCTCACCCTCGGGCGGCCTAACAAATATGAACTTCTCCTTCCATTCATGGACGGAAGAAGGAACTACTACGACCCCCGACCCGGCTGTCCCTCTCCTATGTTTTCTAAAGGAAACGTACACCCAGCTCGGCTCGTACTTACGGGTGCCGGGATGATTTTTATAGCAAAAGGAGGAAGGAGAAGAGTCAAGCTGAAGGGGATTTCTTCGAGTCTCAACTGGACCAGGAACCCGAGGAGAATTCTCCATGAGTTCGGCACTAACTGGCCCGGAGCTAGTTGAAAACAACGCAGCGCCCCGCATACCTCGGGGGAGAAGGGCAGACGCAATCCAGCCCAAAAGGCATCCAGGTACAAGACGATCTCCTTACCCTGCACCTGATCCGCCATCTCGCCCTTCCTAGCCAAGCGAAGCGAATAGCTAGGGGGAATGTGGAAGCGAGCCCGGATCGTGGTGAGCTCGTCCACATTCCTCATGAGGGAGGGCGCATTGTGAGCATTCCTGATGCGTGCTTTGGGGACCCTTCCCGTCATCTGGCCATGGGCGGCACGGGTAACCCTAACTCTACGGGGGGAATCCGACTCGGATGGGGCAGAGGAAGAAACAGCGGAAGACTCCCAAGACTCTACCCTAACTATCTCAACAGACTCCTCAAAGGAAGATATCAAACCCGAGTCAAAGAAGGAGTCCTCCGAGGAAAGAGCACGAGAGATCTGACCTAAAGGAAAGAGCGCCGAGCTAACTCTTGCAGCAATAGAGAAATGATGGCGAAGTGTGGACCCTGGGGGGATCCCACCTCTATTTATAGCGTATTGGCAAACGCATCCGACGGCTTAGATCGTTTCCCGCCAAAACAACGCTTCGCGCTCGACGGCCGTCGACGTTCCACGTGTCGCACGACCATTAAACGCGTCCCTTCGAGTGCAGAGGACAGCGACAACCCATCACGTCAACCAACCGCCGTCGGATACGTGGCCTGGCGCCTCGACGAACGTACGATTGAATCGGCGCTCTCTCTTTAATGCACGATCTCCTCTCTGATCCGCTGACGTCATCAAAGGATACGCCTAACCGCCTCGGGAATCCGTGCCGATGAGGGCTTCAACTACGAACTGAGCTCGGGTGACCGATCAGACCACTCTTGACCCGACCCATGAATAGGTTGGGACGAGAGTGGGGGGTTAATGATGATGCTCATAAGTGGGAGCTCCCCGGATCATGACACGTGGCAGATGACGTGTCCTGATGCACACGGAAACATGGCAAGGACTACACATTGGAGGCGTCCCCCGGGCTATCGTCCCGCTGCCTGGACTTGACCTCCGAGGATTCCCTGAACATTCCTGTGCTCGCCAAGTAAACAACCATTGGCTCCCCGTCGAGCCCTCCTACATGCCGAGCTTCTCGGCCCTTCGCCTTCGAGCTATCCCGGAGCCGAACTAGCTCAGCCTCCCGCCCTCTTTTACGCCTCTCGCCGAGTTAGGCTTGGTTTTATCGAGCGACCTTGAATGCAGATCATCGGCGTCTCCGCCACGGCTCCGCGAATCTCGCCAGATGCGAGATATCCACCGCCCTACGATCCCGTGTTCCACGTCGTCGCATCCCCCCATTAACAAGCGTATCTCGTCATTAATGGGGGATCCCGCCATTCTCGCAGGCATAATGCCAGGGGTGTAACGGCCGGCGAGAATCTTGCGGCCGCTAACCCATGGCTGCCGCTATATAAACCTTCTTTCAGACGACTCAGGTAAGACAATTTTTACCCAATAAGCCGCTACGCTGCCCAAATACCTCGACTAACGTGATCGTCGGAGTGTCCACGGTGGTACAACCACCCCGGGACTTCTTTGCAGGTAGCTCGGCTTCACACCAAATCAAGTTCATTGAGATCCACACGCTTCGGGAGGTAGCCCTCAAACCCAATCTCAGCCCTTCATCAACGCTGTCGGCGGGTCGACGGAAGACAACATCTGAAGGAGATCCAGACCTCCATCAGTAAGAGATTTTAAGATTGTATGAAAGTAACTTAGGCTTGATTTCCACCGAACTAGTATTAAATACGGATTAATTTAAATTAAAAAGTTGCTGCTTTAAATCCTAGGTTTTGGCATATAGGACCTTGACCTGCCCAGACCTTGCTAAATATAAAATATATTTTCTTTGTGTCATGCAATTATGCATAAATTATCTTGTAAATCTAATCATGCAGTGCATCCAAATATAAAAGATATACTCCGATTTTTTGTAGGATGGAGTCAAAATTGCCAGCTCAATACAAACGAGAGCTGTTGTGATGATTTGGTGAGGTACGTTATATCTTGAGAATCTCTTGCTTTTAAATATGTAGCCGACAAATTTTGCCAACAATAACTTGTTTTAGACTTTAGTGTAAAAGAGTTAACTATTGAGAGTCAATTTTTTGTTCTTCATTTTTTATAAAATTTTTGGAATGTAGGCGTGTTAAATTAACCCCTTAGGCATTGAGTGTTCGATTGAATAGAAACAATGAAAGAATTAACGAAAAAATTATTCTACAACTTTTCTTACACCCATCTATTCACAATGCAGTTTAAGAGATGCTTGACGTACTGTATATGCACTAATAGTTAAAGTGGCATGCAAGACGCTAACTAACTCTGACGCCCTCTTTGTTCTTGGATATAGATGCATAAATATAAGCTAAAAGAAAAATTATGGAGGATAATGAAGGAAAGATGCCATAGAGAGAGTAATTTTCTTCTATAAGGTTGAAAAAATACACCTTTCATAATTTTTTTCGATGATCAGTATTCATCATTATCAACATCATATAAGATGTGGATACACCAAATTTCATGTGATTCCATCACCTTTTCACCGTTGATTTAGTGGGTGCAAAATCAATGGTTTACTGACAATGGAACATTTTACATTGCTAATTGCTAATTCAATGGTGAAAAACGGTGGAATCACATTAAATTTGGTGTATCCAACTCTTACATGATAACGATGATAATGATGGTGCCGATCGTTGCAAAAAATCGCTGAGGGTGCACTTTTTTGACGCCACCTAACGAAACTTAACCAAAAAGCCTCCTACAGCCTCTTTTCCACAACTACAAGAAATATAGGGTTTTTTCGTCGGGTACAATCCGAAGAAAATATATATATCCGACGAAAAAAATATTTTCCGTCGGGTATGTGCTGACGGAATAAAATACGACGAAAAAAACTTTATTTCGTTGGAGATTCAATTTATTTCGTCTGCTTAAAGACGATGAAACAAGTTTGAAAAACCCGGGCATTTCGCCCCAGATTTTATACTTATTTTGTCGGCTTATAGGTTTATTCTTCGGATATGAGCCGACGAAAAAGTTGAAAAACCTAGGCTATCTGGGCTTCCCCCCCCTCCCCCCCCCCCGATTTTACACTTATTTTGTTGGCTTTTAGGTTTTTTCATCGAGTATGAGCCGAAGAAAAAATTTGCTTAGTGGAAAAAAAAAATCCAGCTTTTCGTCGTTTCCATCAATCGATACACATACAATTCAATATACTGATATACGCCATATATATTCATCAAAAACTGAATTCAATTCACGACAAATTCCATTCTAATCTCCACAAAACCAATTCATTTCACCACAAACTCAAATCTATTCAATTCAATTCATTTACAAATCAATTCAATTACATTCGGTACTTTGCAAAAAATGACGAGAAAACGAGCAATCAAATGGGGGGGGGGAGGGCGCCGTCGGGGGCTAGAGAATGGTGAGTGAAATCGAGCAGCTTCTATAGTGTTATCAATAGATAAGTATTAGATATGATATTCACGATAACTATATGAAAGTTGTATTGAAAAGAAAGATTATCAATTAAACTTACATCTGGTATTTCCCTTCCTTGAAAGATTAGCCTCCAGATCATGAGTTTCCTCGTCTCAATATCGGTGAGGGCTTCTACTCTGCTCAAACGCCTCTGTGAACGTGAAACCGATGCGGGTTCAGATGTAAAAGAAGACAAGAAGTGGCATGCTTGATCACCCGCAGAAGTATGAGGAGAGCCGTCTGGATGGTGTATTAGAGCGGACGTAGAGGGTGTTGGGGCCGCATAGGGCCCGGGTGCTGTAAGGGGCGCGGGCTCCTGAATGAATATCTCTTGGCGTACGTGGGAGAATAAAACTTCGGACTGTGAGGGGCATGATATACCGTAGGCGAAATGCCTTGACCGCTCATGTGAGCTCTCCCATGCCGGTCCAGATTATACCGCTGGATAACGTCCTCGTTGATAGCATGAAGCTCTACATCTGTAAGATCACGGCCATGCTCCTCAACAAACACAACCGCCCATTGATCAATCTCGCTGTTCATCCATTGCTGCAAGAAATTACAGTATGAACCAAGCTAAATTAATTATTGAAAAAAAATTAAGTAATTTAAATAACTATAAGAAATCATGTAGGAGCATACTTATATAATGCTCAGTCGCCTTCTATGAGCTAAGGCAACTGGAGGCACAAGCAGACCTTATACCGTAAAGATCCATGCGATCGGGCATTTCCCCCGTCCGTCTCGCTTGCCATTTAGACAAAAATTTGATTTAGATATTTTGCCCTGGGATCTACGAAATATCTGGTCGCCGACATATGCACATCGATCTTCGGGTCGTCTCGGTCACGGGCCCATATCGACTTTGCCTGTGTGGCGCCCCTTTTCCCAGGACCCCGACCTCGACTCTTGCCACGACCCTCAAAACTGGAGGAAGTGGATGCCACGTCCCCCTTAGGCCGTCCATGACCATGGCCACGACCAGAACTAAATACCATATCCTGAAAAAATAACCAATGCAACATACATATACAATAATAATTTTAAGAAACAATTAAGCAAAATTAAATAGTTGTAAATGAAATTAAATTTATTACATTCAAGACATTCGATACAAAAATTAAATTTTGAATATGTAAAAGCCGCATATATATAAAGGAGACGAGTAAGAAAAATGCGATAAACTGAAGTGTTTAATTGTATACAAGATTATACATAATACATACAGTTAAAATTTAGTGTTACTCATCATCCTCTGTAGCATTACTCCCACTCGCTGAATTTTGCTCCGAGTCATCGATTAACTGTTCCGGTTCACGCGTTGTTTGTTTTCGTCTATGTGCAGCTGATCTTGATAATCCATGTGCTACAGCAATCTCCGAGTCGATATTAGCCCTTGAAAGGCTAACATCGTTGATATCCATAGTCAGGTCTTGTAATGGTGTGACTGACGTGCTTGGGCAGCTAATTTCAAGATTTTCATCAGGATTTCCCATGTTAAAATAATCTCGCGGATTTGTACTGATAGCGACATGCCAGACAGCATCCCTAAGGTTCTCGAAATAAAAACACCGACATGCTTGACTTGCTAATATGTAAGGCTCATTCGTGAACGAGAGTTTTGATGAATGAAGTAGGAGTGCCCGTTTTCTACTTTGTATCCTGTCATTTTGTCTTGATATCATACCACAGGCACTTGAATACGACAACTCTGTGTGTATGATAACGTACCTGCAATATATCTTGCAGTAAACCATAGTAGTCGTTCGAAAGACAGGGTTTTTGATGGTCGGGCACGGGGAGTGCATGTATCCGTACCTTTCGGGTCCGGCTCCGTCAGTCGAATCACATTTGTGATTTGGTAGGAGGAGTTCAGAGTAAAGACAGTTTGCTTACATGAAGGCATCCGAAGTGAAGCAAACAGACTCATGCCGGTTAAGGGAGTTTACTGGACCCAGTTGACCCGTAGCTGGATTAATATCTCTAGATGATGCGTAACCTCTTGTGGTTGAAGTCAAAAAAACACCGCGGTTTTGGAACTTTCTACGCGCATCTCTATCTTATGTATGAAATCTATATCCATTAACGACATAACCGGTTAGACGCTCAACTATTGGATCTGGTTCAGAAGCAAGTATTCTTATATTTGCTGTTATGTTGGCATCTACGGCTGTATAAATCTAATAAGACACGATAAGATTTCAAAAAATTGTATTTAGTTTAAGAGATGAGACATGAATTATATAGTTGAATATATTTTAGTGTTAAACTTACAAATTGGTTAAACCATGACGCAAATTCTCAATTTCGAGCATTATCAATATGTCTCGGTAGCAATTGACCCCTGGGTGGTTTATACCGAGCTCTCCATAATCTAAGTATGAAACAATGTAGTTACATATTTCATATATTGAGAAAAGTATAAGGCTATATACATACACTTGAAATATGTCGACCTCGTCAGAGTTAAATAATACATATCTATATATGGTGTCAAGCTCCTGACTGTGAAATGCGACATGTTTCACGGCACCTAATATGTTCTCGCCTCTACGGAAGACGAATATTAATCCTTGCCCCTCGTTACCCATGACGTCCTCATTACAGCGTAGCCTGTTGAATGCAGTCTCGGTCCCCTCAAGATACATAGAACAAAATGTCACGCATTCCTCGGTGAGAAATCCTTCGAAAATCGATCCCTCAGGTCTTGCTTTATTATGTATATATCGTTTTAACTTAAACATAAACATATAGATTTTATTTCGGTAAGACTAATGGATGAAATTAATAAATATTATTCGAAAGTTAAATTCAACTATTAAATATGTAACCATTACTTACCTCTCGAATGGATACATCCACCGATAATTAACAGATCCACCTAAACGCCCCTCGGTTGCAAGATGAACCGTGAGATGCAATATGGTTGTGAAAAGCATAGGCGGAAACATCTCTAATCTACAGAGAATGATAGGAAATTTGTTCTCCAGATTTCTAAAATCATCTGCCCTATATTCCTTAGAGTTTAAATCTCGAAAGCAATGACAAAGTGTAAGTAGTTGCTCGTGCTAAAGACACTAACATGCGACCAAAGAGGAATACAAAACGGAAATTTTCTAGAGAACACAAGCTACCACAACTTTATTGATCGATCCAAACTGTAATACCCAGTCCCTATAAATAATTACTGTATTTTAATAAATAACCTCCAAATATTTTCCCAAATTTTCTACAAATTTTCTACAAATTTTCTATAATTTTCCAATTAATTTAATTATATTTACCATATCCTAATTTAACCTAATCCCTTTAATTCTTCCTAAACTATTCCCTCAGCCCAACCCATTCCTTTCCCCTCTCTTTTAAATTCTTTTTACCTCAGCCCCAAGCCCAGCCCAAGAAACCCCGGCCCAAACCCTTTCCCCCAAATCCGACCCGCTTTCCCTCTTCTCCCGCTCGTCTTCGTTTTCCCGCCACTCCATCGCGTCACCTCCAACGCCCCCGTTTCTCACGTACCCACGCCCGCTCGTAACTTCCTCGCGCCAGCTTCCACTTGACCCGCTCACTCCCCAACGGTGCCCCCATGACTCCCCGCTCCTCGCACTCGCCGCGACGACCGCACCCATTCTCCCTACGTCCTTGACTCCAACGGCCACGACTCTCTCGTCACACTCTCTACTTCACCCTCTCTCCCTCACCGTTCTCTGTTTTTCACACTCTCTCGCTCTCTCTCGCTACCTCTAACACCCTCTCACCAACTCCCACTGCCACTTCCAACAATCCTCACCGGAGAACCCTTCCCACCATCGAGCACTGCCTACATCGCCACGAGCCTCCTCCTTCGTCAGCGATCGCCCACCGCTTCCACCAACCTCACTGCCTCCATAGCCGATCCCCTCCACTCCTTTAGCCGATCCCTCCGCGCCTACCGACCACTTCCTTTCGCCGGCATAACACAGCCGTCGTCGAGCTCATCCTTGTCCTCAACACCACCACACCTTCACCATCTTTCTCCCCTTCAGCCTCGACTCCCATACCTCAATGCAGCCATCAACCACCGAGACTCACCGCCCGCTAAACCCATCACCCTTACACCCACCACCGCCTCCACCGACGTCTCGCGGGCTGCCTCCTTCCATCGCCTTCCCCGAGCTCCTTTTGTATCCAACCTCTCGCTTTCCTCCTCTCTAATTAATCCCAACCTCCCTCCACCACTACATCTCCGGCTACCGCAACCCCAATCCCCGACTCCAAGCTTCGGCTACCCACTTGACCACGGCCCACTGCCTCCAAGCCAACCCCCTCAAGCCCATAGCCGAGGCCGCGCCACGAGCTCGGGCCATAGCTGAGTCCAAGATTGTTGTTGCTGTTGCTGCTGGCGTTGTGTTCGTTGTGCCGTGATTGTGCCGTTGCCGTCGTCGTCATCACGGTTGTGTCTCCGGTCTTCTTCAGGCAAGTGAACCCCTCTTACTTGCTTTACATGCTAAATAAAATTATATCGAGTAAATGGATGGTTTTAATTATAACATATTAATATATATGTCGTATCATGATTTATTATTGAACATATAATATCGACTACTTTGCATTAACTGTATTGGATGGAAAACACATATGGGTTTACTTATTGTTTAATCAACTAGATGAAACCGATGTTCGATTGATAGCAACCTAAGTGCTCGATGAGAAACCCTAAGCGAAAACCTATTTTAAAATGACGGAATTTATGACCAATAAGTCCCTTTACTAATAACGAATATCACATAGAAATTTGGGTTGAAAATATTGACGTTTACATTATAAAATGACATCCCCGATAACCGACACGAAATCTGGAATTTACTGCATACACCGCCAAATTAAATTCATAGTAAATCGTACATAAATTGTATAGTGACGTGCTTGGGCCCGTTGCGAAGCAGACTGGATAATATGTAAACCTCTGATAACTTTTACTGAATATTGTTTTGCTATGATGCTGAAAATTGGGGGGAAATACGACTCAGGACTGCAGTCCAGAGTAGTATTTTTCGACGACACCTGATTTTAGATGTATATACATCCCTGTAAAAATCTGAAAATGCGCAGAGCCCCATATGGTCGCGTAGATAATTTATTTAGCTAACACCTGAATCTAATCCCGTGCGGTTTCACCATCATTTTATATTTAATTTGCATTTTAACATACTTAGGTATCCTACAGTTTTCTGCAGTGACAGTTGTACACTTTGATGTTAAACTGAACATATCTCCCAGCACACAGTGGATGTTAACGATCTGTCTGATGCGTTGGAAACCTAACTGTTAAACCTAAATATTATCCACTGTAACGTCGCCTAATTATGCACTGAACTGGGAGTAAAACACGTTACGAAAAGAACTTCCAGTTCAGGAATTGGATTTCCAGCAGTGAACACTTAAAATGAAATGACCATAACTAGAGAACCTGAAGCCCAATTGACGGGAAACCAATTTTTATGGACAAATAATTAAACCTACTACTTATCTCTTTTATATTGTTTTGCTAAATTCTGCGTGTGTGATTTATAGTAAATTATTCAAGTGGTAGGACACAGGCTGCTGATATTTTATTCCTATCGTAATTAGTTGCATTCTCATCATATCATGTAGTAGTTGTATCCTCAATTGAATAGTGGTCACATATATTGATAACCTAGTGATCGTGCATATTACCCAGTGATAGATATTAGTGTTTGGATTGTGGCAAGTACGTTAGTGTTAAACCATGAATGAATAAGTGAAGCGACACGTACTTGTACACAATCAGCTTGATGGAGATCCTGTCTCCAGTTTTCGCGTAGACATGTCATGGACCGACTAGTATTTGGGTTTATGGTCGGTATTTGATGTAGAACACAGAGTGTGGGGTAGTTTGAGTGTGAGTTCAACGGAATCTCGGGAGTCCCATTGCCGGCATATACCGTGATTTTGGGAGTTGTATGGATGGAGTTACAGATTATTATCGTGCGTGATTCGGGCCCGTGTTCCCTTGCCCCTAGGGTCCTACCCTTGGGTTGGGGATATTCCTGTGTGGTTGACTCTCACACTTGGACTGACGATAGATTTAGCGACCTGGACAGTGAGACTTAGAGACTGATATGTTTAGTGACATGGACATGCATTGATTACTGATTCGATATACCTACTTTACTGTTTACTTGTACCGATTATTTCATGTGCATCATCATTCTATATTTACTGCTTCATGTTCATCATCATTACATGCGTTTAATTTTGCATATATATATATATATATTGCTATTGTGTCGCTCTGACGACCTGAGTATGCATGCTCAGAGTGAGAAGTAGATTTAGCTCGGATCAACACCTGTCGTACCTTGAGGATATTGCGTACATCCAGATCAGCGACGTCAGCGCTATCTTTCCTTTGACTCTATCTGGTTAGTTTTATATCTGTTTGATTTAGTGACTGCATTTCTCATTTCCTGCGCATTGATTACTAATTACCACGTAAAACTAGAAGCCGAAGTGTGACTACGGCAGGATTTTTCCTTGACCGTAAGAGCATGGCTGGCCATGTCAACCTCTCGTATTCCATATTTTGGAAAGCGGGGCGTGACATGGTTTTGTTGGTATCAGAGCCAGGTTTGCTATGGTTGGAATTGCAGTTTTCGAGTAGGGCTTGACAATTTAAGCCACCATTTCGGTCAAGATTGTAGACTTGTTATCCTTGATCTTGATTCATATAGTGTGTTCTGCTACATATTTTGATCCATTCGCTAGAGTTTTGGGTGACTTAGTAGAGTTATGTGATTGTAACTGTGAACTGCAGTATGGTTATAATGCAACACTCTGCTTGAGTGACTTGGAGTTCTACATTTGATTTCCACTCGTTTGAGTTTCACCTCACCCGATATTCTTGTTTCGTTGTCCATTCTATATCTTATTCTGATTCTTATTCCTTATACCTTATGTCGTCCTAAAATTGTTGTCTCAGGACCATGTCTTTCAACGACTCTTCTTCTATCTCCACTCCCCAGAGTCAGACCGTTGAGATTTTGGGTGTACAGCAAGGCTTGAAGGAAGCCCAGGAGCGAATGAACGATCTCTTAGCTGAAGGACTAAGAAGGAAAATGGCTCAAGCACCAGCGGAAGCCTCCAATCGTAAGGGAATCTCTGCTAAACAAAGAAGAGATGTGAAGATGAAGCGGCCATTTGTTTCTCAGCAACGGAAGCAGCGGAGAACTCAACGTTGTGGATACTGTAAGAGACCAGGACACCTTCAGAGAGACTGTTGCAGTGCCAATACAGGTTCTCCGTGCCTTAAGTCCGGGTTGCGTGCTCGAGTTCTTGGAAATCCAGCTAGCCCGCTAACTCGGTTAAGAAAGAATCCCGGTTTGGTTCAAAGAGCAATTCGTCTTCTTTCTTTGTGGGCAGGGCTTGATTTGTGGATCCGACGAACATCTTATCAATGGTTGCCCTCGAAGGAAAGAGCTATAAGGAGGAGATTCGTCAACACCTTCCACATCTACTTGAGCGACTTGGTTGTTTCGTAGTTTGAGTTCGAGGATGATATGGACCCAGCACAAGATTCAGACTTGTCTTACGAGATTGCAGAGATAGATATCGACGTAGAGTTATCACCTTTTCTGTTTTCAATAAAAAATATTGTCACTCTTTAGTAAATGTTCCCTTTCGTTTAAAATCTTGTATCCGTTGAACTTCTCAGTTTGAATGCAATAAAATTGTGAGTTGTGATTTATGTATCGTCCTCTTGCTACTCATTTTCCTTATACTGCTTACTGTACCATTATTCAGAATTTTGATTTTTCAGTCCTTACCTGCCGTATATTTTCCACATGCTCCACATCTTTGGTTATTTTCCTTGTGTGTTCCACTATCTGATCATGACTCTCTCCTTTCAGGCATGGCCGATCCTGGAGCAGCGTCGCCTATCGATGAGGACACTCGATCCTGTGTTTTCTTGGACTGCATGCTGGAGAGTTCAGATGACGAGGTCGATGGTCCACAGGTTATTTTCGGTAACAACGATTCCGAGGACGAGGGAGTCGCAGCCTCATAAGTCGACATGATCAGCGACTTTGACGACGAAGAAGAGGACCCGGTAGAAGAAAACCCAGTAGAAAAGAATCCAGTGGAAAAAGATCCAGAAGAGGTGAATCACGTGGAAGCAGACCATGATGAAGAAGCTCCAGCCGAGGAAAATTCGGAGGATGAAACCTCGAGTGAGGAGGAATCCGAGGCAGAAGAATCTCCAGTGGCAATCCCTGCGAGGCGCTATGGAAATGGACACCCCTATCTTAGCGCGCGAGCTTACCGTAACCTGTTGAACTTTCATAATCGTGACTGACGCGATTTATCTTTGTTTCTTCTGTCCAAATAAATCTATGTATAGTTTAGGGCCGCTTTTATCTTTCGAGTATGCCTTGTTTAAAGCTCTTCTGGAAAAGTAAATAATAATAAAGTTTCTGAGTTCGCAAACCTTTTGAGTATTGATTCGCATGATGCATTGGCTGTTTCCCCTCCCCAATAATTTCCTTCCCTCCTGAGATTCATTACGCTTCATCCTTGCACCTTATAGTAACCTGACCTCGGTCTCTTCAAAATTCTAATTAAAGTACCGCATTCTGACTTCTTTTGAATGTGACATACTCCACTATAATCCATACCATGGCTAGCCCCTTATACATTATTAATACTATTTCTTATTACTATAATTATATTCATTGACGTTTGCTATTCGACATTTAGTTTCCTTTATCTTGTAGTTATCAAAAAAAAAAAAAAAAATTCGCGTTATTGACTACTTCCGTTTTACTTATTTTGAATGCTTTACTATTCTTCATATTTTCAATAGCACAAATACATGTCGCACATACTATTTTGTTTTATTTTTCTTATTATACCATATGTGTTTCCTCAAGTTATTTTAAATTGCTTTATCGATATTTTTCTAAAATATTTTGGTCTATCGGCAAATCCTTCACTATTATTTATTATTGTTATTTTTTTTCCTGGTATTGTGCATATAATTTATCATTATAGATAGTTATGCCTTGTGCTTACTTATGCCTATTCTTTTAGCCGCGCTACTACTTATACATATATGGGCCTTTGACTTTCATCTAGTTGCTTTTGCGTAAATCGCTATACAATAGTATTTGATTTTGTTGCTTTCGCATTACATTTTATAGCCTATCGTTTATTTTAAATTTCGAGAACGAAATTTTATATAAGTGGGGTATGATATAATACCCAGTCCCTATAAATAATTACTGTATTTTAATAAATAACTTCCAAATATTTTTCCCAAATTTTCTACAAATTTTCTATATTTTTCCAATTAATTTAATTATATTTACCTTATCCTAATTTAACCTAATCCCTTTAATTCTTCTTAAACTATTCCCTCAGCCCAGCCCATTCCATCCCCTTTTCTTTTAATTTTTTTTTACCTCAGCCCCAAGCCCAGTCCAAGAAACCCCGGCCCAAACCCTTTCCCCCAAACTCAACCCGCTTTCCCTCTTCTCCCCCTCGTCTTCGTTTTCCCGCCACTCCATCGCGTCACCTCCAACGGCCCCGTTTCTTACGCACCCACGCCCGCTCACAACTTCCTCGCACCAGCCTTCACTTGACCCGCTTACTCCCCAACGGCGCCGCCACGACTCCGTGCTCCTCGCACTCGCCGCGACGACCGCACCCATTCTCCCCACGTCCTCGACTCCAACGGCCACGACTCCTTCGTCACTCTCTCTACTTCACCCTCTCTCCTTCACCCATCTCTGTTTTTCACACTCTCTCGCTCTCTCTCGCTACCTCTAACACCCTCTCACCAACTCCCACTGCCACTTCCAACAGCCCTCACTGGCGAACCCTTCCCACCACCGAGCACTGCCTACATTGCCACGAGCCTCCTCCTTCGTCGGTGATCGCCCACCGCTTCCACCAACCTCACTGCCTCCATAGCCGATCCCCTCCACTCCTTTATGCGATCCCTCTGCGCCTATACAGCTGCCGAGCTCCAAGCACCTAAAACCCTCTCTCCTCATACCGACCACCTCCTCTCGCCGGCATAACACAGCCGTCGTCGAGCTCATCCTCGTCCTCAACACCACCACACCTTCACCATCTTTCTCCCCTTCAGCCTCAACTCCCCTACCTCAACGCAGCCATCAACCACCGAGACTCACTGCCCGCTACACCGATCACCCCTACACCCACCACCGCCTCCACCGACGTCTCGCGGGCTGCCTCCTTCCATCGCCTGCCCCGAACTCCTTTTGTATCCAACCTCTCGCTTCCCTCCTCTCTAATTAATCCCGACCTCCCTCCACCACTACAGCTCCGGCCACAGCAACCCCAAGCCCCGACTCCAAGCTCTGGCCACCTACTTGACCACGACCCACTGCCTCCAAGCCAACCCCCTCAAGCCCATAGTCGAGGCCGCGCCATGAGCTCGGGCCAAAGCCGAGTCCAAGATTGTTGTTGCTGTTGCTGCTGGCGTTGTGTTCGTTGCGCCGTGACTGTGCCGTTGCCGTCGTCGTCATCACGGTTTTGTCTCCGGTCTTCTTCAGGCAAGTAAACCCCTCTCACTTGCTTTACATGCTAAATAAAATTATATCGAGTAAATGGATGGTTTTAATTATAACATATTAATATATATGTCGTATCATGATTTATTATCGAACATATAATAGCGACTACTTTGCATTAACTTTATTGGATGGAAAACACATATGGGTTTACTTATTGTTTAATCAACTAGATGAAACCGATGTTCGATTGATAGCAACCTAAGTGCTCGACGCGAAACCATAAGCGAAAACCTATTTTAAAATGACGTAATTTATGACCAATAAGTCTCTTTACTGATAATGAATATCACATAGAAATTTGGGTTGAAAATATTGATATTTACAATATGAAATGACATCCCCGATAACCGACACGAAATCTGGAATTTACTGCATATACCGCCATATTAAATTCATAGTAAATCGTACATAAATCGTATCGTGACGTGCTTGGGCCCGTTGCGAAACAGACTAGATAATCTGTAAACCTCTGACAACTTTTACTGAATATTGTTTTGCTATGATACTGAAAATTGAGGGGAAATACGACTCAGGACTGCAGTCCAGAGTAGTATTTTCCGACGACACCTGATTTTAGATGTATATACATCCCTGTAAAAATATGAAAATGCATGGATCCCCATATGGTCACGTAGATAATTTAGTTAGCTAATACTTGAATCTGATCCCATGCGGTTTCACCGTCATTTGTTATTTAATTTGCATTTTAACGTACTTAGGTATCCTGCAGTTTTCTCAAGTGACAGTTGTACACTTTGATGTTAAATTGAACATATCTCCCAGCACACAGTGGATGTTAATGATCTGTATGATGCGTTGGAAACCTAACTGTTAAAACTAAATATTATCCAACTGTAGCGTCGCCTAATTATGCTCCAACTGGGAGTAAAACGCGTTACAAAAATGACTTCCAGTTCAGAAATTGGATTTCCAGCAGTGAACATTTAAAATGAAATGGCCATAACTAGAGAACCTGAAGCCCAATTGACGCGAAACTAATTTTGATGGAAAGATAATTAAACCTACCGCTTATCTATTTTATATTGTTTTGCTAAATTCTGCGCGTGTGATTTATAGTAAATTATTCAAGTGGTAGGACACATGCTGCTGATATTTTATTCCTATCGTAATTAGTTGCATTCTCATCATATCATGTAGTAGTTGTATCCTCAATTGAATAGTGGTCCAATACATTGATAACCTAGTGATCGTGCATATTATCCAGTGATAGATATTAGTGTTTGGATTGTGGTAAGTACGTTAGTGTTAAAACGTGAATGAATAAGTGAAGTGACACGTACTTGTACACAATCAGTGGAACCGGTTAAATTGTTGCACCGTCGACGTCTATGGGGCATATGTAAGTGTGACTATAACTAGTATGGGACGGTTCTGGGAGCACTTATATTAGTGTCATAGGTAAGGCGTCAAACACAGTCCATTTATCTTGGGTACCAGTTGAGACATGCTTGATGGAGATCCTGTCTCCAGTTCTTGCGTAGACTTATCATGGACCGACTATTATTTGGGTTTATGGTCGGTATTTGATGTAGACCACGGGGTATGGGGTAGTTTGAGTGTGAGTTCAACGGAATCTCGGGAGTCCCATTGCCGGCATATATCGTGATTTTGGGAGTTGTATGGATGGAGTTACTGATTATTATCGTGCGTGATTCAGGCCTGTGTTCCCTTACCCCTGGGGCCCTACCCTTGGGTTGGGGATACTCCTGCATGGTTGACTTTCACACTTGGACTGACGATAGGTTTAGCGACCTGGACAGTGAGACTTAGAGACGGATAGGTTTAGTGACATGGACATGCATTGATTACTGATTCGATATACCTACTTTACTGTTTACCTGTACCGATTATTTCATGCGCGTCATCATTCTATATTTACTGCTTCATGTTAATCATCATTACATGTGTTTACTTTTGCATATATATATATATATATTGCTATTGTGTTGCTCTGAATACCTGAGTATGCATGCTCAGAGTGAGAAGTAGACTTAGCTCGGATCAGCACCTGTCGTACCTTAAGGATATTGCGCACATCCAGATCAGCGACGTCAGCGCTATCTTTTCTTTGACTCTATCTGGTTAGTTTTATATCTGTTTGATTTAGTGACTGCATTTCTCATTACCTGCGTATTTATTACTGATTATCACGTAAAACTAGAAGCCGAAGTGTGACTACGGCAGGATATTTTCTTGACCGTAGGAGCATGGCTGGCCTTCTCAACCCCTCGTATTCCGTATTTTGGGAAGCGGAGCATGACACAAACACTAAACTAGTAACAACAAAGGAAACTAAACTACTCAGTTAGCTATTACAACCTTTGTAGTCGTGTCCTTCGTCTTCAAAGATTCCCTTCTTAAGCTGCTCAGTACTCCGGGAACAAGCTTGATCGTCGATCCTTCTTACCGAATATGATCCACCCGAAAGAATCCTAACTCAAGTTTTAGTTTCACACCTAAATAAACAAGTGAAGCAACTTGAAATGTAAACTTGCTAGGAGTAGGTATCAAGTGATGTAGTGAGGTTTCTCTTTATTTTCTCTCTTTTCTTTTCTTTTTCTATTGGGAAGCCAACTCAAGAGAGAAGAGAAGAAGAAGAGAGGATAAATGATGTGAATAATTCTCTAAAATATATCCTCTCTTTTTCTTACTCTTATATCTTTGTGAAGAGATTGAGTGCAAGTGTGACTCAGCTTAGTGAGTCAAAAGCCTACACTCATCTCATCTCTTCCAAAAAGAATAAGAAAGACTGTGTATGCATACACACTCATATATATATAGATATATATACATATATACATACACCAATACATGTATCGAAATACAAATATCCGTATTCACATCAAGTTACAAATACCTATATTCATACAAATACACATATTAGTATAAATATCCGTATTCGTATCAAAATACAAATACTCGTATTCACATCAAGGTACAAATATCCAAATTCATACAAATACACGTATTCGTATAAATGCCCGTATTTGTATCAAAATACAAATACCCTAAAAGAGAGAAAATGTGAGATATAATACTAGACCACATATTATTGTTCCTGCCCAATTAAGGGTGCACTCATCAAATGCACACTTGTCAGAAGTGCCACCGCATGTGATGAAGCCCGTGTAAAGCATATGCGTATGGCCTAAACCATCGCATGCGATGAAGCCCGTGCAAAGCACATGCGCAAAGGCAAAACCTTTGATAGGCTGTGATGCGACCTGTGCAAAGCACGTGCGCATACCCTTAGCGATGCGCAAGCGCACCCTATTAAGCCGAATCTATTATTAGAAGAAAATCATCTATTGTTAATAAAATTAAGAAATCAAACAAATTTGATATGGGATCAATGATTCAGCGGTGCGCACTCATCTTAAATTGATGTGTATCAATTTAAATCGATTTGTTAGGGATTGAGCCTAACAAATCCTCTTTCTATAAATAGAGCGTTAGAAGGAAAAAAAAAGGAGGACGGAGAAAACACCCTGATATTATTATTAAAAAAGCTTGCGCATCCTCCTTCTTCAACCGAGCAAAATTCTTAAATCCTCCTCCTCCATTCGTCAACTAGGTAAAAAAAAGAGAAAGTAGATAAAATTCTATCTTTTGATAGCGAAAACTTCGGCTTATTATGAGTTTCGACTCCTATACATAAGATCAATAGATCTTGGGATTCATCCCTTTCATATGAAGATTTCGATCTTAAGATCTAGGACTTAGATGAAGGAAAACGCCATTAAAAAAGTGTTTCGACATATAAAAATCGAAATTTTTGCTTCTGTATGAGTTTCAACCATTGAAAGTTTTTTAACTTTCACAAAACATTGGTGCGCACCATATAAAAGCATCCAAAAATCAAAGAACATAGAGTTCGGTCATTCGAAAGCAAAAGCTTTCTTGAAAAAATTAGGGCGCACCTTAATCCTGGTGTGCATCTCCTGAATATGCCACACGTGATACACACGTGCGCATAAGCCAATTGCACCTTAACCTGGTGCGCACCCCTCAAGATATGCGACACGTGATACGCACGTTTGCACAAGTTAACTGCACCTTACCATGCGATGCGATGTGTTGCGAGCATGCCAAGTACGTGCGCATAAGTCAACAGCTGATGTGAAAGTATGTTTTAGCACCTCTACTAGGTTTCAATGAGCATCAAGTATACAATTTTAAAACTTTAGAGGTCTAAGTATACTAAATAAGAATCGAACTAGAGAATTAGGGTTTTGTAGTTAAGCATACAAGTTCTAAACTAAGCGAAGAGAGTCTACAAGCTTTGTAGTCCAGTCCTTCACTTCTAAAGCTCCAAGTAGTAGTGCCTTGACTCTTCTTTGACTCCACTTGAAGAATACAACAAGCTTGCTTCTAGTCTTCGTTGTCGAAAATGATCCACCTTGAGGCAACTCACACTCAAGCTCACACTTCACTAATCAAGGTATTAGTGAAGTTAACAACCTATACTAATAGGTTAGAGTAGTGTAGGTTGATAAAGTAGGAGTTTTGCTCATTAAAAATATTTCTTTTTTTTTCTTTTCCTCAACCCAAGAAAATCTAGTTAGGAGATCAAGATAGAAGATGAACTTGGAATGAGTTTTGTGAACCATGAGAGTTAAGATGATATGAGATAAGAATGATAAATATCTATGAATAAAACAAGAAAAAAGATGAGTCATAGCTTCTCAAAGCATCCATGAAACAATGACTCATTTCTCTTTTCTTAAATTCATATATATTAATCATTATCTTCTCATCTTCACCTCATGTGTGATTCTTATACATCCTAGTTTTATGTATCATCAACCATGATACAAATGCATATATATATATATATATATATATATATATATATATCAAATTGTTAAATCAACACTTGATTCAATAATCTGGTTATATCATATATAACCCGGCTAATATCAAATATACATACGTATATCAAATTATTAAATCAACATGATTCAATAATCCGGCTATATCACATATAACTGGCTAATATTTAATATTAGTTAACACACACAGACACACATCAAATTATTAAATCAACACTTGATTCAATAATCCGGTTATATCGTATATAACTCGGCTAATATCAAATATATATATATATATATATAAATCAAATCATTGAATCAACACTTGATTCAATAATCCGGTTATATCATATATAACCCGGCCGATATCAAATATCGGTAGATTAGAATACATTATCATATACTCTTATTTAGCCCTGGCCAGGGACTTGCTCTACCTCATTACCACTAATTTTTTTACGAGAAATTCCTTTTCTAAAATGGTGGTGTGTTGAGCAACAAACGCCTTTTGTTCCTCAATGAGCTAGAATAGATATCCTTGTGAATTCTTTGGATATCCTATAAATTTGCAAAGAACTGATCGTGCTTTGAGTTTGTCCGGATTTTGCTTTTAACATAGGCCGGACAATCCCATATCTTAACTCGTTTAAGATATGGTCTCTTTCCACTCCATATCTCATTTGGTGTTTTAGGCATAGATTTTGATAGAACTTGATTCAATAGGTATGCAGCTGTCTCAAGTGCATAACTCCAAAAGGAAATAGGTAACCCGGCAACACTCATCATAGAGCACACCATATCTAATAGGGTGCGATTCCTCCGCTTCGATACACCATTGTGCTGTGGTGTATACGGAGGAGTAAGCTGAGAGAGAATCCCATTCTCTTTTAGATAATCTCGGAATTCTGTGCTTAAGTATTCACCTTCTCGATCAGATTGAAGGATTTTAATACTTTTACCCGTCTGGTTCTCTACTTCGCTCTTATATTCCTTGAATTTCTCAAAACCTTCAGATTTGTGATTCAACAGGAACATATGTCCATATCTTGAGAGATCATCGATGAATGTAATGAAGTACGATGAACCATTCCTGGCATGTGTAGACATAGGACTGCATACATCACTATATATCAGTCCCAAGAGTTCAGTAGCTCTTGCTCCGTGTCCCATAAACGGAGTTTTGGTCATCTTACCTTTGAGACATGACCGACAAGTTTCAAAAGGTGTAAATTTGAACGGATTCAAATATCCATCTTTATGCAATTTAGCTAGTCTGGTCGTATTGATATGACCAAGTCTATAATACCACAAGAAGGCTTCGTTCATTTCTGAACTTTTCCTTTTGTGTATGTTATGTATATTTAGAACTGTATTTTGATTTAGAACATATAAACCATTACACAATGTACCAAACCCAATCAATAGTTGGTTTAGGAAAATGTTCATAACATTTTTCTGTAATGCAAAGTTATATTCTTCTTTATCTAATAAAGATATAGATATTATATTGCACATCATAAATGGTACGAAGTAACATTCGTTCAAAATCAATATATTATCATTTGGCAATACTAAGTGATATTTGCCGACAGCTTCGGCAGCAACAATTGCTCCATTCCCTACTCTGAGAGACATATCACCCTTTCCCAGTTCTCTACTTCTCTTTAATCCTTATAACAGATTACAAATATGGGATCCTGATCCGGTATCCAATACCCAGGACGTAGAGCAGACTGAGAAACAGTTCTCAATAACTAACACACCTGAAGAAGATGCATCAAAATTCTCTTTCTTCATTCGGGTTGCGTGGAAATCCTTACATTCCTTTATCTCTTGCCCAGACTTATGATAGTTATCATAATATAGGGCGAAACCAACGTTCCCCAGCCCAGTATAATAGGTGGGTTCGATCAATACATTCATGTTATTATCTTGATTAAGGCGTGACATGGTCGCTACCTGGAAAGAGAGAAGAAAACATTTTAGTGTGCGCTCTTGCAAGATTGGACTTGTTATTATCTTATCTAATCAGGATGGCTCCTACTGTTTTTATTAAATCTTCCTTCAAACCCTAAAAGGTAAGATTAGCAGGGATTAGTTACACTCTATAAGTTTGCAAATCGGTCAGCCAGGCAGGTGTTGGTACTCCGAGAGAGTCTTCCTGTGCTTTCGCATGGAACTAATTAAATAATCTCGTTTCTGCAGGGGCATAACCCCGTTAACATCTTTCTTGGACACCTACTGGATTGGCTAATTATAAAGTGGAAAACTCTTTCAGGAGTAACAATTACTCGCAGTGGGTATCGGGATCCAACTATCTCATAGAAAGTATGCAATCTCATTGCAAATTTCAACACTTGAAATTCCTGGTATTTATTTTTACCCCATGCGGTTTATGACCTTGACAAGGTCAACAAATCATAAACCACAAGTCAAGTTCAACCCGTCATTTCGTGACTGATTTAGACCCACCCGCACAACCCTTGACAAGGTCAACAAAGCCGTACGACTGCCCTAACCAATCGCATCATCATGAGGCAGAAAATCACTAATCAACTACCGAATACTACGTCTCGACAAGGTCGACAAATGCAACACGAATACTAAATGGTACCTATCTGAAATGATGGAGGGCTACGACTGGTTTTGAAGAAAACTTTTAACGTAATGAACTTGATATTGTTGTAGAATCTAGTGATTTGAAAAGGAGTGGTTTAATCTCCACTTTAAAAATCGAGTAGTTTTCAAAACAAACCGATAGGGTTGTAGCATATGCTAGTTTTTCTAAAAAGGTTATTACCGGTGAAGGGATCTAGGCTCTTTCCTCATTGAATGAGGTGCTGGATATTCATAATGGAATACCGCTATGCAAAGCAAGAACTAGAGCTACCTTTTAAAAAAATTTGATTCTATAACATCTTTTAGATTTCTTTTCTTTTCATTAATTTTATTAATGATGTCCCATCAATTATGTTTCCTAAACATCACAGAAGAAACGAAAATAAAATACACATATATGCCATCCGCATTCGCCACAGGGACCCTGGTCTTCACCGTAAGGTTATTTAACTTACGGCAGGGCGGGGTCAGGACTCGCGCGGATGCAAAACATATATAGTGTCTACTAATATATCATATATATAAGTAGCATTCATCTCATGCAGTTATATGATCACATCACATCCCAGAACAACAGAAGCAGATATATGAAATATAGGATATACCAGGAGGTCCGTGTTTTAGATTAAGTCAGTAACGAAAAATACGGATTCCACAGTCGTGATGAATAGCCAAGCCCACACCCCTAAACCCTTACAAGAGCGGCAAGCAACCCTGCCAATTCTAGAGTTAGGCGAACGGTCTCGACTCCTCAAGATGGCCTCCCACTGGACTCTAGAACCCGGTTATTTGTGCTCTCCGCCTTAGGTCTATCCTAATGCGGTAAACTAAATAATATATATCGAATGGAGACACCAACCTCAACCCGGAAGTGTACTAATAAAAGAATATTACATACAATTATTTACATGAATGAAAATTGAAAAACTCTCATCTCACATAAAAACCCCGGGCCATTCAATCACGATAATCCAATATATCATATCGATAGCAACAATAACATCACATATCATCAACGTAAATAAATATGCGCATCCCTAATGTCGTTGTCATATAGCAACGATATCGGAGATACTGCCACATATTACACTTACGGTCGCAGAAAAGAAATGAAAACTACAATAATTAGAATCCGCATCTTTAGATATCATAAACCCAGATTATCACATATTCCGAATTTCATGCCTAACTCTATAAACCATTTAAGTCTCGAATTGAAAACACTTTCAAAAATTAAGTCGGGCAATTCAACAAGATTCCCGATTAAAAGATCGAAGGTTCGTTGGGAACTTTAGTAGATGACCACACCCCCAAGGCCATCAACGAAATGCACTTGGACGGAACACCGTGGTTGCGAGCACCCGAGTAGATGCTTTAGATCATGGGGTTCTCCTGTAGTCACTTGGTCGGGGCACTAGGGCGTGGTTGTCTGCTAGTGTCTCCCGGCGAGAATTCGCGTACGATACGAGATTACGATAGAGTTTCGATCCAAATCCAAACTCCATGATAATCCATCATTTGAGACTAAAATGCGAGATTTACAAATCATTAACTAGTTTTCGCAAAACTAATCAATGTGGATTTCAAAAATTGTATCACATATCCAAAGTAATATAGACGATGTTAAACATTTCGATCGATATTTCAGACAACAACAATCCATAGAGATCTCAACTACTTGAACCTCATTAATAATATCCAGAAAATCCAAAATGCCAAAATGAAGCAGCACATGAAAATCGAGCTCCTAACTCCACATTTGGGCGGCGGAACCGTGTCCAATACATGGTATTGGCGGTGGTTCCATGGCCAAGTTGTGGAGTTACGTGCTCGTATTTCTTGAGCCTTCATAGAATTACCTGCACGATTTTCTGAGCATTTTTAATTGTGAAAAACATGAAGTTTGAAAAATTGGACAGAACCTACCAAAATCGTGAGTTTAAAATGTTGATCAAACACTTTAACTTCGTCTAAGCTACTTCTGAGCCTTTAGCTTGGCTCTGATACCATGAAAATATGTCTTAGCACCTCTACTGGGTTTCAATGAGCATCAAGTATGCAATTAAATTTTTTTGAGGTCTAAGTATACCAAACAAGAATCGAACTAAAGAATTGGGGTTTTGTGGTTAAGTATACAAGTTCTAAACTAAGTGAAGAGAGTCTATAACCTTTGTAGTCTAGTCCTTCACTTCTAAAGCTTTAAGTAGTAGTCTCTAGAACTCTTCTCTGATTCCACTTGAAGAATGGAACAAGCTTGCTTGTAGTCTTCGTCGTTGAAAATGATCCACCTTGAGGCAACCCACACTCAAGTTCACACTTCACTAATCAAGATATTAGTGAAGTTAACAACCTATACTAATGGGTTAGAGTAGTGTCGGTTGATGAAGTAGGAATTTTTCTCACTAAAAATATTTCTTTTTTTCCTTCTTTTTCTCAACCCTAGAAAATCTAGTGAGGAGATCAAGATAGAAGATGAACTTGAAATGAGTTTTGTGAACCATGAGAGTTAAGATGATATGAGATAAGAATGATAAATATCTATGAATAAAACAAGAAAAATGATGAGTCATGGCTTTTCAAAGCATCCATGAAACAATGACTCAGTGCTCTTTTCTTCTCTTCATATATATAAATCATTATCTTCTCATATTCACCTCATGTGTGATTCTTATACATCCTAGTTTTATGTATCATCAACCATGATACAAATATATATATATATATATCAAATACATAAATATATATCAAATTATTAAATCAACACTTGATTCAATAATCCGGTTATATCATATATAACCCGGTTAATATCAAATATATAAATGTATATCAAATTATTAAATCAACACTCGATTCAATAATCCGGTTATATCACAAATAACAGGCTAATATTTAATATTAGTTTATATATATATATATATATATATCATACACACACATCAAATTATTAAATCAACACTTGATTCAATAATCCGGTTATATCATATATAACCCAGCTAATATTAAATATATATATGTATATCAAATTATTAAATCAACACTTGATTCAATAATCCGGTTATATCATAAATAACCGGCTAATATTTAATATTAGTTTATATATATATATATATATCATACACACACACATCAAATTATTAAATCAACATTTAATTCAATAATCCGGTAATATTATATATAATCCGGCTAATATCAAATATATATATATATATATAAATCATTGAATCAACACTTGATTCAATAATTCGGTTATATCATATATAACCCGGCTGATATCAAATATCGCTAGATTAGAATACGGTATCATATACTCGTATTTAATCAAGCTTCCGCACATATCTGCATATATGCCCTACTTCGTTTTGCTTGAGCTAGGAAACCTCTGTGTGGGACTCTAAAGACTTGTCAATATGCCAGCAGTAGGTAATGATCATATCAGAGACCTACAAGCTGTCAGTGGTACTAGTTAGACGTAACGGCTACCCAAGTATTGAACAAATAGAAGATCAACAAGCAAACTTGTCCAAACTCCCGTAGAGCCTATAAACAATGCTTACCGTACAGTCTCGGGGGTGGAATCGTCAGACCCCACTAACTTGATAAGTCATGCTGATGTGTGGTCTAAAACCTTTCGAGAAACTACTGATAACACTTATCAGTAAATCTCATCAGCCCTGGCCAGAGACTTGCTGTTATAGCCAATCGAGTATAGCGCAACATCAACTCTAAATACCGGGAGAGACAAAACCCCTCTTATCACCTACTGCCTCTATGTGCCTCCTTTGAGCCGTGGTAGGGAGGAAATCAAAGCACAGTGGGAACCACACAAGACACTATGACGATCTCGGGTTTACAGACTAACCTGTACATGTAGGGTTCCATAGGGTCGCCACCGGGTTTCGGGAGGTATCGACCATGCCGTTTTTAAAAAACTGGCGCGCTAAATAACCCTAACCTAGAATCATAACTAGAGAATTAGATGAAACTAGAATGTAAACATCTTTACATCTAAGTGAACAAGAAATACGACCTTTATAGACCGGTCATTCACTTCGTAAGCTCCGTGCAGTAGTCCTTTCACTCCAAGTAGTGATCTCTCGGACTCTAGTAAGGCTCCACAAGATGAAAGGAACAAGCTTGCTTGAAGTCATTGAGGCTGAAGATGATCTACGTCGAGGAGACACCAACTCAAGCTACCTCTTCACTAATATGGAATTAGTGAAGTAAGCATCCTAAACTAAATGGCTAGTCTAGTAGAGGATGATGAAGTAAGAATTTTTCTCACTTTAGAAATTATTTTCTCACTCATTTTCTTCACCTCCCAAAAAACTAGAGAGCTTGAGGAAGGAGATGAAGAAAAGGAACCATGGAAAAAATAAAGTGTAGAATGGAAACCATGGGTGAGTTAATATCATATACTAACTCATGTAGAGACTAAACCATGGCTAATCATAATGGTTGGGTTAATAAATATTTTAACTAAAACAAAATTGGTGGACTTAGTCAACGATTCTACAAGCTTCCACTAAGCATCAACCATGACTAATTTCCACTCAATTTTGAATTACTATAAATAATAAAACCCTTCATTATGTTAAGCATGGTGTGAGTCTCATACACCCATGTCTCATGTATCATCTAGCATGACACAAAACAATGTACATTAATATATATCACATATATACTAAGCGTACACAAATGAGAAAAAGAAATCTTAAGTGAACTAATATTAGTTAATGTAATATAATATATTAAATATATAATTATACATTAAATTATTAAATCAACACTTGATTTAATAATCCGGCTATATCACATACAACCGACTAATATCAAATGTATCAACCTATCGAATCAACACTTGATTCGACAGCCCGGCTATATCACATATAACCGATTGATATCACATATCGCGAGAATAGAATACAATATCACATACACATATTAATCTCGGTCCCACACATATCACATATGTGCTCCTACTTTGTTTCGCTTGAGCCAGGAAACCTCTGTGAAGGACTCTAAAGACTCGTCAATACGCCGGCAGTAGGTGGTGATCATATCAGTCACCCACAAGCCGTCAGCGGGCTGCTAAACGTAACGGCCATCTGGGTATTGAGCGATTAGAAGATCAACAAGCAAGCCTGCTCATACTGCTGCGAATCCAATCAGTAACACTACCGTACAGTCCGGTCTCTTCGTCAGATATGTCGCATATCACAGCCTAGGGGTGGTAAACGTCAGACCCTAATAGCCTGATAAGTCATGCTGATGTGAGTCCCATAACCATTCGAGAAACTACTGATAGCACTTACCAGTAGATCTCAGCAACCCTGGCCAGGGATTTCCTGTTATGGCCAATCTAAGCATAGCGCAACATCAACCCCCAATACCGTGAGAGACGAAATCCCCTCCTATCGCTCATTGCCTTCATGTGACTTGGGACTGTACCCAAAAATCACCGTTTTGCACGATCTCTTGAACATGGTAAGGTGGAAATCAAAGCACAGTGGGAATCACACAAGACTCTATGACGATCTCGGGTCGACAGACTAACCTGTACCAGTGTCACCAGAGAACTGCTATCTGACGATAGGTATAATACCATCTAGGAGTTCTCGGCGAGTCCGTTCAGTGTACCCAGTCTTCACTGAGCACCAGTATACCATCTATGATGTCAAAGACCAATGGATATGTGATCATCCATCGCCCATCATATGTGTCGAGAAGCGTACACGCTAGTCTACTCTGGAATATCGATGCCCTGTCTCGATACTCCCACGACTAGGAACATTTGAAGGATGTACTTACCAACTACCTCTGCCCTAGTAGTATGATCTGCATCATAATCCTAGTAGTCAAGTACTCATCCTAAGGGCTTTATCAACATGTAATAAAGAGACAATAAGTATACATGTTAAGATAAAGAGCAATCAGATAGTATACTATCATGTCGATCAAGAAAGTCCTCCCTAGACATGCCCAAGCATCCACTATAATATACATTACATGTATAATAATGGTCTCTAGGGCATACATATAACTAACAATCTCCCACTTGCACTAAGGCCATTTGTTGTAGTATCTTATACTCAACGCCCCATAAAAGTCTCTCTAGGGAAAGGCCTCTGTGAGTGGATCCGCCGTGTTATCCTTCGCGTCAACTTTCTTTACCTTGATCCTTTGGAGATCAACCATTTCCCCGATCATGTGATACTGTCATCAGAATATGTCTGGATCGCTGATGGGACCGGCGTTCCCAGGCCAAAGCCACAACTTCATTGTGGTCATAATAACAGTTATTGGACGCTCAACGGTAGGAACCATGTTCATCTCATGAACAAGAATTATCCAGACATCCACTTTGGTAGCATCGTTGGTAGCGATGTATTCAGCCTTTATTGTCTAGTTTGCCACGGTATCTAGCTTGGAACACTTCCAACATACCTCCCCTCCACTGAGGGTAAAGACAAAGCCCGAGTCTGACTTTCAGTCGACCTTATCACTCTAGGAGCTGGAATCGGTAAAGGACTCCCACTGGAGTTCACCGTTACCAAATACCAAGAACATTTCTTCAGTGCTTCTCAAGTACTTAAGAATGTCCTACACAGCTATCCAGTGATTTTCCCAAGATCCAATTGATTCCTAATCACTACACCTAGTGAGTCAGCTACATATAGTCTGGTACATAACTCGCATACATGATAGAGCCTACTGCCACAGCATAGGGTATCCCTTGCATACGAGCTCTCTCCAAATCAGTCTTGGAAGACATCTTTTTGGAGAGAGTGATTCCTGAGTAAGTGGGCGAACCACCATGCTTAGAATCCTCCATACTAATCCCCTTTAGTATGGTGTTAATGTACCTGGATTTGTGACACTCTCAACATCCACTTAGATCTATCACCATAGATCATAATCCACATGATGTAGTAGGTATCATCCAGATCTTCCATGGAGAATCCTCATGATAAAAGGAGCTTGATCGAGTGTAGCATAGGAAACCATTTCCTATCAAGGGTATGTCATCTACGTATAATACGTGGAAGACAACCTTACTCTCTACAACCTTCTTGTATATACAAGGTTCATCTACCTTTATGATAAAGTCAAACACTTTGACTGCCACATCAAAACAGATGTTCCAACTCCGCGATGCGTGCTTTAATCCTGATGGACTTAAGTATAGCCACTGGAGAAAATGTTTCATCATAAACCACACTTAGTTATTGACGAAAACCTTTTACTACAAATATAGCTTTGAAAGTCTCAACTTTTCTATCTACACCAAGAATCTTCTCAAGATCCATTTGCTCCTTATGGGTTTTCCCTCTTCAGGTGCAACATTCAAAGTCATACTTTGTAGGTGTACATGGATTCTATCTTTGATCGCATAGCATCCAACCATTTCACAGAGTCCCCACTCATGATGGCCTGCCTGAACCTAGTTGGGTCATCATTTTTCATATTGCAATCCTCGCTCCCACTGTCATCGAGAAAACCGTAGTATCTCTTAGGTGGATGAGGAACCCTACCAGATTCGCGGAGAGGCTGTGGTTCGTTGAAGACTATTGAATCCTTTGGTTTTACCAAATCATCAGCTGTTAGTTTGTCCAGCTAGAACTCCTTCCAGTTCTACCTCATGACCATTAATTTCTTCACAAGAAATTCCTTTTCTAAAAAGGTGGCATGCTGAGAAACAAAACACCTTTTTATCCTCAGTGTGATAGAAGATATACCCTCGCAAATGTTCGGGATATCCTAACAAACTTATACAGAACTGATCTTGCCTCGAGCTTGTCCGGATTTTGTTTTTGAACATAGGCCGGGCAACCCCATATCTTAACTCGTTTAAGAGATGGTCTCTTCCCATTCCATATCTCATATGGAGTGGTAGGCACTGATTTGGCCGAAACCCCATTCAATAGGTATGCAGCTTCTCAAGTGCATAATACCTAAAAGAAAATAGGTAACTCAGCAGTACTCATCATAGAGCGTGTCATATCTCATAGGACGCGATACCTTCGCCCCGATACACCGTTGTTCTGTGGTGTACTCGAAGGAGTGAGCTGAGGGAGAAGCCCATTCTCCTTTTAGAAAAACTCTAGGAACTCCATACGCAAGTATTCTCCTCCTCGATCACATCGAAGGACTTTAATACTTCTACCCTTCTGGTTCTCAACTTGAAGCTTATATTCCTTGAATTTCACAAAAGTTTTAGACTTGTGTTTCAACAGGAACATATGTCCGAATCTTGAGAGATCGTCGATGAATGTAATGAAGTACAAAGAACCAACCCTGACATTTGTAGACATAGGACCGAATACATCATCATGTATCCGTCCTAAGAGTTCAGTAACTCTTTCTCTGTTTCCAGTAAACGGAGTATTGGTCACTTTACCTTTGTGACAAGACTGACAAGTATTATAAAATGAAAATTCGAACGGATTCAAATATTCATGCTTATATTACTTAGCTGGTCATGTCGCATTGATATGACCTAGTCTACAATACTACAAGAAGGATTCGTTCATTTCTGAACTACTCCTCTTGTGTGTGTTCTACATACTTTGAACCGTGGTTTGATTTAGAACGTATATGTCATTACATGACGTGCCTAATCCAATCAACTCTTAATTCAGGAAAATGTTCACAACATTATCCTCCAATACAGAATTATATCCTTTTTTAACTCAATAAAGAATTTGATGTAATGTTGCATATCAGGTTCGGTATCTAATAACATTCGTTCAGAATTAATGTATTTACTATTTGGTAATACAAGGTGATATTTGCCAACTGACTTGGCTGCAACAATTGCACTATTCTCTAACACTTAGAGACATATCACCCAATTCCAGTTTTCTACGTTTCTTTAGCCCATATAACAAATTACATATGTGGGATCCTGATCCGGTATCTCATAACTAGGACTAGATGATACTGAGAAACAGTTCTCAATAATGAACATACCCGAAGAATATGCATTAATATGCTTATTCCTCGTTCGGGTAGCATATGAATCCGAATATTCCCATATTTCCTGCTCGGATTTATAACAATTATAAGATAGAGCGGAACCAACGTTCTCCAGCTCAGTATAATAAGCAGGTTCGGTCAATACATCCATATTATTATCTTGATTAAGGCATGTTACAGTCGCTACCAGGAGAGAGAGAGAGAGAGAAGAAAACACTCTGCGTATGCTCTTGCAAGATCAGATTGGTTATTATTTTATCTAATCAGGATGGCTCCCACTGTTTTTTATCAAATCTTCCTTCAAACCTTAAAAGGTAAGACTAGCCGGGATTAATTACACCCTATAAGTTCGCCAATCTTTCGGTCAGGCCAGTGTCGGTACTTTGATGGAGGTTCCCCGTGATTTCGCATGGACCTAATTAAAATAAACCTCGTTTTCCTAGGGGCGTAACCCCGTTAACACCTTTCTAGACGCCTACTTGATCGGCTAATTGTAATGTGCAAAACTCTCCCCGGAGTAACTCTTACTCGCAGTGGGTATCGGCATCCAACTATCTCATAGAAGGTATGCAATCTCATTGCAAATTTCAAAACATGAAATTCCCGATAATATTCTGCCCCTAGCTTCCTATAACCTTGACGAAGGATAACAAACCATAGGCCGCTAGTCAAGTTCAACCCGTACATTTCATGATTGAATTAAACCCACCTGCACGACCCTTGACGAAGGCCAACAAAGTCGCACGACTACCCTAATCCAATCGCAACACATGCTTTAGCAGATAAGCACTAGTTAGCTACCGCACACTGTGCCTTGACGAAGGCCAACAAACGTAGCACGAATACTAAGTAGCACTTATCTGAAATGATGGAGGGCTACGATAGGTTTTTAAGAAAACCTTTTGCGTAATGGATTTGATATCGTTGTAGAATCGAGTGATTTTGAAAATGAGTGTTTTTGAGGCTTTTGCTAGTTTTGCTAAAGAGGTCACTCCCGGTGAAGGGATCTCGGCTCTTTCCTCATTGAATGAGGTGCTGAATATTTCACAAATACCACTATGCAAAGCATGAACTAAAAAAGCAATCAAAAACAAAACCGAGTGAAGTTGTAGCATCTTCCAGTTTCGCTAAAGAGGTCACTCCCGGTGAAGGGATCTCGGCTCTTTCCTTATTGAATAAGGTGCTGGATATTCTACAAGAAATACTGCTATGCAAAGCAAGAACTAGAGCTAGCATTTTTTTAAAACAAGATTCTGCAACATCTTTAGGTTTCTTTTATTTCATTAATTTTATTAATGAAGCCCCATCAATTATGCTTCCTAAGCATCATAGAAAAAACGAAAGCATCAATATTTATTATATATCATATATATAATATAAGCATTCGTCTCAGAATATCAAGTGATCACATCACAGAATATCAACAGCAGAAGAACACATATGAAATATTGGATATACTAGGAATTCCGTGTTTTAAATTAAGCTAGTAAATAACTCGGATTCCACGGTCATGATGAATAGCCAAACCTACATCCCTAGACCCCTACGAGAGCAGCAAGCAACCCTACCAATTCTAGAGTTAGGAGACCCGGTCTCGACTCCTCGAGATGGTCTCCCACTGGACCCTAAAACCCGGTTTTTTATGCTCTCCTCCTTGAGTCTATCCTAATGCGGAAAAGTAAATAATATACATCAAAGGTGACATTATCCTCAACCCGGAAGTGTCCCAATAAAAGAATATTAGATACAAGTTTTTACATGAATGAAAATGAAAAACTCTCATCTCACATAAAAACCCCCGGCTATTCAAAACACGACGATCCAATATAACATATCACAGCAATACATAACATCACATGTCATAAACGTAAGTAAATATGCGTATCCCAATTGTTGTTGACATATAGCAACGAAACCGGCGATACACCACATATTACACTTACGGTCGCAGAAAAGAAAGTGAAAACAATAACAATTGGAATCTACAACCACCTTAGACATCATAAACTCAATGTATCACATACTTTGGATTTCATACCAAACCAAATGAATCCCTTAGACATCACATGCTTAACAATTATAAACCCCGCATTTTAGTCTCGTTATTGAAAACACTTTTCAATAACTAGTCAGGTAATTCAACAAGATTCCCGACAACCTGATCGAATGCTCATCGGAAACTTTAGTAGACGGCCGCATCCCCGATGCCATCGACGAAGTGCACTTAGGCGGAACACCGCGGCTGCGAGCACCCAAACGGATGCTTTTGGCGACAGGGTTCTCCTACAGTCACTTGGTCGGGGCTATGGGGTGTGGCTATCTAGTAAGGTTACCCGGCGAGTATTCGCGTACGCTACGTGATTGCGACGGACTTTTGATCCACCTCAAAATCTCGTGGCAACCGATCAAATGAGACTGAATTGCTAGATTTATAAAATTCAAATTAGTTTTCATAAAACTAAATTTTGTGGATTCCAAATATTGTATCACAATCACAGATAGCTAGACGATATTAAACTTTTCGATCGAATCAACAAACACCCAAAATTTCCCAAAGAGCTCAACACTTGAGCACAGTTTAAAAAAAACACCCAGAACATGCCACAGTATCTATGGACCAACCGTAGAAGGGTCAACCCTTGCCTCACCTATGGCGCCGCGGAACTACCACAAACCCTAGGGTTTGGTAGCGGTTTCGGCGGTCACAGAATCGAGTTAGGATTTCGTTCTTCTAAAGGGTCCATAGAATCACCTGCATGATTTTCTGAAGATTTTAAACTTGGAAAATTTCCAGCGAGGGAGAAAATGGGTTATTGATATCCGTTCGAACTTTTTAACGTTGTCTAAATAACCCGAAATGATGTTAGAATTACAACTAATAAACACTCCGAATTGCTTTTACAGAAAGATAACATCTCATGCAATCTTAGCAAAAACATGCAACACGTGAAACTCCAAAACCCAGCGACTGGAACACCACCAAAAATTGAAGCCAGAAGCCCACTAAAATACCGGCCACCTCAGATATTTCAGTCATGTCGCCGGCCAAAATCTGGTGAGGAGGGCTCAAATTTCTGTGGTGTACATGTTACATCTCATATAACATTCTGCAATTGCTTAAAAATTTTTTAGACACATTAAAAATTTCGACAGAAACTTGGTTTTTGTTTTGAATGTTTCGGAGTTGTTTTGGTTTCGTAATTCTACAAATATCGTCTAATTCTCTAGCACGGTTCTGATACCACTGTAGGGTTCCATAGGGTCGCCACTGGGTTTCGAGAGGCATCGACCATGCCGTTTTTAAAAAAATTGGCGTGCTAAAGAACCCTAACTTAGAATCTTAATTATAGAATTTGACAAAACTAGAATGTAAATATCTTTATATCTAAGTGAACAAGTAATACAACCATTGTATACCGGTCCTTCACTTCATAAGCTCCGTGTAGTAGTCACTTCGCTCTAAGTAGTGATCTCCCGGACTCTAGTAAAGCTCCACAAGATGAAAGGAACAAGCTTGCTTGAAGTCTTCGGGGCCGAAGATGATCTACGTCGAGGAGACACCAACTCAAGCTACCTCTTCACTAATATGGAATTAGTGAAGCAAACACCCTAAACTAAATGGCTAGTCTAGTAGAGGATGATGAAGTAGGAATTTTGCTCACTTTAGATTTTATTTTCTCACTCATTTTCTTCACCTCCCAAAAAGCTAGAGAGCTTGAGGAAGGAGATGAAGAAAAGCAACTATGGAAAAAGTTAAGTGTAGAATGGCAACCATGGGTGAGTTAATATCATATACTAACTCATATAGAGACTAAACCATGGCTAATCATAATGGTTGGGTTAATAAATATCTTAAGTAAAACAAAATTGGTGGACTTAGTCAATGATTCTACAAGCTTCCACTAAGTATCAATCATGACTAATTTCCACTCAATTTTGAATTCCTTTAAATAATAAAACTCTTCATTATGTTAAGCATGGTGTGAGTCTCATACACCCATGTCTCATATATCATCTAGCATGACACAAAAGAATGTACATTAATATATATCACATATATACTAAGTGTACACAAGCGAGAAAAAGAAATCTTAAGTGAGCTAGTATTAGTTAATGTAAGATAATATATCAAATATATAATTATACATTAAATTATTAAATCAACACTTGATTTAATAATCCGGCTATATCACATACAACCGACCAATATCAAATGTATCAACTTATCGAATCAACACTTGATTCGACAGCCCGGCTATATCACATATAACCGATCGATATCACATATCGGAAAAATAGAACACGGTATCACATACATGTATTAATCTCGGTCCCGCACATATCACATATATGCTCCTACTTCATTTCGCTTGAGCTAGGAAAGCTCTGTGTAGGACTCTAAAGACTCGTCAATACGCCGGCAGTAGGTGGTGATCATATCAGTCACCCACAAGCCGTCAGCGGTCTGCTAAACGTAACGGCCACCCGGGTATTGAGCGATCAGAAGATCAACAAGCAAGTCTGCTCATACTCCTGCGAATCCAATCAGTAATACTACCGTACAGTCCGGTCTCTTCGTCAGATATGTCATATATCACAACCTGGGGTGGTAAACGTCAGACCCCAATAGCTTGATAAGTCATGCCGATGTGAGACTCATAACCATTCGAGAAACTACTGATAGCACTTACCAGTGGATCTCAGCAACCCTGGCCATGGATTTCCTGTTATGGCCAATCAAGCATAGCGCAACATCAACCCACAATACCGGGAGAGACGAAATCCCCTCCTATAGCTCATTGCCTCCATGTGACTCAGGACTGTACCCAAAAACCACCATTTTGCACGATCTTTTGCATATGGTAAAGTGGAAATCAAAGCACAGTAGGAATCACACAAGACTCTATGACGATCTCGGGTCGACAGACTAACCTGTATCAGTATCACCAGAGAACTGCTATCTGACGATAGGTATAATACCAACTAAAAGTTCTTGGCGAGTCCGTTCAGTGTACCCAGTCTCCACTGAGCACCCATATACCATCTCTGATGTCAAACACCAATGGATATGGGATCATCCATCGCCTATCATATGGGTCGAGAAGCGTATACGCTAGTCTACTCTGGAATATCGATGCCCTTGTCTCGATACTCCCACGACTAGGAACATTTGAAGGATGTACTTACCAACTACCTCTGCCCCACTAGTATGATCTGCATCATAATCCTGGTAGTCAAGTACTCATCCTAAGGGCTTTATCAATAAGTAATAGAAAGACAATAAGTATACATGTTAAGATAAAGAGCAACCAGATAGCATACTATCATGTCGATCAAGAAAGTCTTCCCTATATATGTCCAAGCATCCACTATAATATACATCACATGTATAATAATGGCCTCTAGGGCATACATATAACTAACAGTACAAGTGTCACAAGAGAATTGCTATCTGACGATAGGTATGGTACCATCTAGGAGTTCTCGGAATGTCATGTTCGGTGTACCCATTTTCTAATGAGCACCTGTGCATAATCTTTGATGTCAAACACCAATAGTTGTGGGATCAACCATCGCCCTATACAGGGTCAAGAAACATACACAAGATGAAAGGAACAAGCTTGCTTGAAGCTCCGTGTAGTAGTCACTTCGCTCAAAGTAGTGATCTCCCGGACTCTAGTAAAGCTCCACAAGATGAAAGGAACAAGCTTGCTTGAAGTCTTCGGGGCCGAAGATGATCTACGTCGAGGAGACACCAACTCGAGCTACCTCTTCACTAATATGGAATTAGTGAAGCAAACACCCTAAACTAAATGGCTAGTCTAGTAGAGGATGATGAAGTAGGAATTTTGCTCACTTTAGATTTTATTTTCTCACTCATTTTCTTCATCTCCCAAAAAGCTAGAGAGCTTGAGGAAGGAGATGAAGAAAAGCAACTATGGAAAAAGTTAAGTGTAGAATGGCAACCATGGGTGAGTTAATATCATATACTAACTCATATAGAGACTAAACCATGGCTAATCATAATGGTTGGGTTAATAAATATCTTAAGTAAAACAAAATTGGTGGACTTAGTCAATGATTCTACAAGCTTCCACTAAGTATCAATCATGACTAATTTCCACTCAATTTTGAATTCCTTTAAATAATAAAACTCTTCATTATGTTAAGCATGGTGTGAGTCTCATATACCCATGTCTCATATATCATCTAGCATGACACAAAAGAATGTACATTAATATATATCACATATATACTAAGTGTACACAAGCGAGAAAAAGAAATCTTAAGTGAGCTAGTATTAGTTAATGTAAGATAATATATCAAATATATAATTATACATTAAATTATTAAATCAACACTTGATTTAATAATCCGGCTATATCAAATACAACCGACCAATATCAAATGTATCAACTTATCGAATCAACACTTGATTCGACAGCCCGGCTATATCACATATAACCGATCGATATCACATATCGGAAAAATAGAACACGGTATCACATACATGTATTAATCTCGGTCCCGCACATATCACATATATGCTCCTACTTCGTTTCGCTTGAGCCAGGAAAGCTTTGTGTAGGACTCTAAAGACTGGTCAATACGCCGGCAGTAGGTGGTGATCATATCAGTCACCCACAAGTCGTCAGCGGTCTGCTAAACGTAACGGCCACCCGGGTATTGAGCGATCAGAAGATCAACAAGCAAGCCTGCTCATACTCCTGCGAATCAAATCAGTAATACTACCGTACAGTCCGGTCTCTTCGTCAGATATGTCACATATCACAGCCTGGGGGTGGTAAACGTCAGACCCCAATAGCTTGATAAGTCATGCCGATGTGAGACTCATAACCATTCGAGAAACTAGTGATAGCACTTACCAGTAGATCTCAGCAACCCTGGCCATGGATTTCCTGTTATAGCCAATCAAGTATAGCGCAACATCAACCCCCAATACCCGGAGAGACGAAATCCCCTCCTATAGCTCATTGCCTCCATGTGACTCGGGACTGTACCCAAAAACCAACGTTTTGCACGATCTTTTGCACATGGTAAAGTGGAAATCAAAGCACATTAGGAATCACACAAGACTCTATGACGATCTCGGGTCGACAGACTAACCTGTATCAGTGTCACCAGAGAACTGCTATCTGACGATATGTATAATACCATCTAGGAGTTCTTGGCGAGTCCGTTCAGTGTACCCAGCCTCCACTGAGCACCCATATACCATCTCTGATGTCAAACACCAATGGACATGGGATCATCCATCGCCCATCATATGGGTCGAGAAGCGTATACGCTAGTCTACTCTGGAATATCGATGCCCTGTCTCGATACTCCTACGACTAGGAACATTTGAAGGATGTACTTACCAACTACCTCTGCCCCACTAGTATGATCTGCATCATAATCCTGGTAGTCAAGTACTCATCCTAAGGGCTTTATCAATAAGTAATAGAAAGACAATAAGTATACATGTTAAGATAAAGAGCAACCAGATAGCATACTATCATGTCGATCAAGAAAGTCTTCCCTATATATGTCCAAGCATCCACTATAATATACATCGCATATATAATAATGGCTTCTAGGGCATACATATAACTAACAGTACAAGTGTCACAAGAGAACTGCTATCTGACGATAGGTATGGTACCATCTAGGAGTTCTCGGAATGTCATGTTCGGTGTACCCATTTTCCAATGAGCACCTGTGCATAATCTTTGATGTCAAACACCAATAGTTGTGGGATCAACCATCGCCCTATACAGGGTCAAGAAACATACACAAGATGAAAGGAACAAGCTTGCTTGAAGCTCCGTGTAGTAGTCACTTCGCTCCAAGTAGTGATCTCCCGGACTCTAGTAAAGCTCTACAAGATGAAAGGAACAAGCTTGCTTGAAGTCTTTGGGGCCGAAGATGATCTACGTCGAGGAGACACCAACTCAAGCTACCTCTTCACTAATATGGAATTAGTGAAGCAAACACCCTAAACTAAATGGCTATTCTAGTAGAGGATGATGAAGTAGGAATTTTTCTCACTTTAGATTTTATTTTCTCACTCATTTTCTTCACCTCCCAAAAAGCTAGAGAGCTTGAGGAAAGAGATGAAGAAAAGCAACTATGGAAAAAGTTAAGTGTAGAATGGCAACCATAGGTGAGTTAATATCATATACTAACTTATATAGAGACTAAACCATGGCTAATCAGAATGGTTGGGTTAATAAATATTTTAAGTAAAACAAAATTGGTGGACTTAGTCAATGATTCTACAAGCTTCCACTAAGTATCAATCATGACTAATTTCCACTCAATTTTGAATTCTTTTAAATAATAAAACTCTTCATTATGTTAAGCATGGTGTTAGTCTCATACACCCATGTCTCATATATCATCTAGCATGACACAAAAGAATGTACATTAATATATATCACATATACTATAAGTGTACACAAGTGAGAAAAAGAAATCTTAAGTGAGCTAGTATTAGTTAATGTAAGATAATATATCAAATATATAATTATACATTAAATTATTAAATCAACATTTGATTTAATAATCCGGCTATATCACATACAACCGACCAATATCAAATGTATCAACTTATCGAATTAACACTTGATTCGACAGCCCGGCTATATCACATATAACCGATCGATATCACATATCGCAAAAATAGAACACGGTATCACATACATGTATTAATCTCGGTCCTGCACATATCACATATATGCTCCTACTTCGTTTCGCTTGAGCCAGGAAAGCTCTGTGTAGGACTCTAAAGACTCGTCAATACGCCGGCAGTAGGTGGTGATCATATCAGTCACCCACAAGCCGTCAGCGGTCTGCTAAACGTAACGGCCACCCGGGTATTGAGCGATCAGAAGATCAACAAGCAAGCCTGCTCATACTCCTGTGAATCCAATCAGTAATACTACCGTACAGTCCGGTCTCTTCGTCAGATATGTCACATATCACAGCCTGGGGGTGGTAAACGTCAGACCCTAATAGCTTGATAAGTCATGCCGATGTGAGACTCATAACCATTCGAGAAACTACTGATAGCACTTACCAGTAGATCTCAGCAACCCTGGCCAGGGATTTCCTGTTATGGCCAATCAAGCATAGCGCAACATCAACCCCCAATACCGAGAGAGAAGAAATCCCCTCCTATAGCTCATTGCCTTTATGTGACTCGGGACTGTACCCAAAAACCACCGTTTTGCACGATCTCTTGCACATGGTAAGGTGAAAATCAAAGCACAGTAGGAATCACACAAGACTCTATGACGATCTCGGGTCGACAGACTAACCTGTACCAGTGTCACCAGAGAACTGCTATCTGACGATAGGTATAATACTATCTAGGAGTTCTTGGCGAGTCCGTTCAGTGTACCCAGTCTCCACTGAGCACCCATATACCATCTCTGATGTCAAACACCAATGGATATGGGATCATCCATCGCCCATCATATGGGTCGAGAAGCGTATACGCTAGTCTACTCTGGAATATCGATGCCCTGCCTCGATACTCCCACGACTAGGAACATTTGAAGGATATACTTACCAACTACCTCTGCCGCACTAGTATGATCTGCATCATAATCCTGGTAGTCAAGTACTCATTCTAAGGGCTTTATCAACAAGTAATAGAAAGATAATAAGTATACATGTTAAGATAAAGAGCAACCAGATAGCATACTATCATGTCGATCAAGAAAGTCCTCCCTATATATGTCCAAGCATCCACTATAATATACATCACATGTATAATAATGGCTTCTAGGGCATACATATAACTAACAGTACAAGTGTTACAAGAGAACTGCTATCTGACAATAGGTATGGTACCATCTAGGAGTTCTCGGAATGTCATGTTCGGTGTACCCATTTTCCAATGAGCACCTGTGCATAATCTTGATGTCAAACACCAATAGTTGTGAGATCAACCATCGCCCTATACAGGGTCAAGAAACATACAAACTAGTCTATTCTGGAATATCGATGCCTTGTCTCGATACTCTCTCGACTAGGAACTGTTAAGGATGTGCTTGTGGACTACACAAGCCCCACTAGTATGATCTGCATCATAGTCCTAGTAGTCAAGCCAACATCCTAAGAGCTTTATTAACATGTATCAATGAGATAGTAAACTAAAATAAGTGCACATGTTAAGATAAAAAGCATCCAGATAGCATACTATGATATCGAGCAAGAAAGTCCTCTATATATATGTCTAAACAACCACTATAATATACAATAATAGCTTTTAGGGCATAAATATTCCTAACATGATGTGCAAAGCGTACACATGCAGAACCCGTGCACACGCACTGACTTCAAATAAAGTCAAGTCTTATGAAGAATCACACAAAGGCATGTGAACCATGTGCTATGCACATGCGCTAATGCCATGTGCATCCATAGTGCGCATGTGCACTTGAAACCAAGCCAAAGCTTGAAAACCCAGTAAAATAAGCTAAGTATGCAAGTCTATACTTCATATATGATTAAATGATCAATTGAGAAATATATTCTCAAAATATGACATTGTCATCTAAGTTGATCTTAGTCTAAAACAAGACTAACAATCCTGAGATAAACTCAAGTATCCCCTGAACTGATGGACCTCACAAATGTGAGAAATGCTACCTAGGTTCAATCCCGTTGGCAAACAAAAAAACCAACGTGGGTCCCAAAAACTCCCCAAATCTAATATGTACGGGTTTGGACTAATCCACGCCCTATGGACGAAGACATAAATTAGTCTCTGTATACAATCCAAGGGCAACCCTAAACAAGAAAAACCTAAAACACACACAAGAAGTAGAAATCTGGAGTGTAGAAAGTTGCAACGGTGAGTAACTGTTGCATGATCACGTGGCAGTCGTGACTTTTAAGGTGACAATTTTTTATGCTTCATGTCCATGCACTTAGAGAGATTTGATGAGTAACCATCAGGAACCTTTACTTGCCCAAAAACTTTGAGTAAAGCACCCTTCTCGCTAGCAGACATAGTGTAATTCGCTGCAGGAATTGACCATCTACCATTCCCCGTTTCTCATGGATGCAACCTCTCTTGCAATTATCACTGTTACGAACCACAAGTGTATTCTTAAATTTGGATTTCACATTCAATAAGGTGTTAAGGAATACCTTGCATACGCTGTTCTCGGTGTGCATGAAGTCTAACTTATGATGCAGATTAGGATCGCGCCGATATACTAGCTCGTTGAAAATGCGATTCTTCCTCCAGTGACTTTCAGCAACCCGTGGAATTGTATACTCTGTCATCCTCCTGAAAACTAAATTATTGAAACCTTGTGTGGCCTTCCACAACTTCAAATCTGTCGGCTCAGGTGGGGCACGTCTATACTCTTGTCAACCATTGAACTTGCTGCAATTACGATAATATGGATGATTTGTATGCAACCATCGACGGTGACCTGTGTAGTACTCGATCTTCCCCGCGCCTACTTTAGGATCACAATGATTTCCTCCATACATATTCATGGAAATTTTGTAACCTTTAGTGCTCTATCCGAACAACATAGTGTATGCTAGAAAATCGTTGATTGTCTACAAGAGCGCCGCATGAAATGTAAATTTTTACTTCTTGTGGGAATCGTATGCCTGTATACTTGGCTCTCACAACTTCTTCAACTCCTCAATCAATGGCCTCAAGTATATATCGATATTATTTGAAGGAGATGTACTTCCAGGGATCAATAAGGGCATCTGTGTATAGGAATGCTTCATACTCATCCATGGAGGTAGATTATATACAAAAAGAGTAACTAGCCATATACTGTGATTTGCACTGTGGTTGAATGACTTCATTCCATCTGTAGATAAACCAAGCCTCACATTACGGGCATCCACAGCAAAATCTTCATACAGGGCATCAAAGCGTTTCCACTCTTCACCATCGGCTAGATGCCGCAGGACTCCATCCTTAGTGCGACCATTTGCATGCCATGACATGCTTTCATTAGTTTTTGATGACAAAAATAATCTCCAAAATCTTTGCCTAATTGATAAATATCGCAAAACTTTTGCTTGAATTCATCTAGGAGCATTGAATGTAGATTCATCTTCACCGTTATCCCTTCGAGGAACGATCCACCTAGATAAGTTTCAAGTTTTACATTTATCTAACTTCTTATCTTCCTCTGTCCAGTATAACATGCAATTGTTCGGGCACGAGTCGATTTTCTCATAACCGAAACACATATCTTTCAAGATCTTTTTCGTCTCTGTGAAATTTTCCGGTAATGTCGCTTTAGGGTAAGTCTCCCTTTGCACCTCAAGAAATTGATCAAAAGTCTTGTTACTACAATTATTCTGGCATTTGAGATGAAATATTTTGACAATCCATCCCAACTTAATGATGTTTTCGCCTTCGAAAGGGGTATATTCACATCATCTATATACTTCATATATTTCGTTGATTCTGCATCAGGGAGACTACGGATATCTTCCTCTCCAACATTAGGTTCAGGAACAATATCAGGATCATGAAGCATACTAGTTCGGAGCTCGTCCAACATACTATTCAAACCCAAGTCCCTAAAATTCGTAAGACGAGGATCATTTGTCTTAATCCAACGACCCGTAGACATGTCGGCTATCGGTGCCGCTTCTCTATGGTACATTCATTTTGTATACATAGGCAAAATCTTATTTTTCAGTAGATGTTCATACACTATATCTCGATGGAGGTCATAACCATTATGGCACTGTTTACACGGACACAAAATTAATTCTTCAGGAGATCGGTCCCTCAATGCAAATTCTATAAACTCTTCGACCCCGGCTTTGTATTCATCACTAAATTTAGATGCTTTCATTCCATTACTCTCCGATTTCTGATATCATGTATTACATAATTAGCAAATCATTTGGACATTTATTTTATGACTTGTAGTTAAGGTTTAATATTTCAATTTGATCCATCAATACATCACATCGGCTGTCGGAGGTAAGACTTCTAACCTATTAAGAATTTATAATGCATACATCCTTGCGTTTTTGCTTTCATTCATTTCGAGAAAATTTCTGCAGCACCTCCTCGCTGTTCTTCTGTTCTTCGAATACACTATAATAGAAAGGATGATAATCGTTTCAATGATGAATATCAACACTGAAATGATCATATCCTCTCTATATTTGTACACAGAGAATCAGTGAAATGGTGCCGAAGAAACTAATCTCGAAATGAATGAAAGCATAAATGCATGGTGTGTTTGCATTATAAATTCTTAACTTGTCCACAGTTGACAATCTATCGGTTATAGTATAACTAGCTTTCTCGTCATATAAACTACATGACGATTGCGAGAAATAAACGATTAAACGCTTAGTTTTGATAACCATCACGTAATTTTATGTCATGATGGAAACCATTGCGTATATAACTGATTGACGGGGTCTAAGATGCGTTTCGTTTTTTGAATATGAGATCCTCGATGATAACATGTAAATTTTATGTTATCATCGAGAATCGTACAGTTAGTATAAGATTTTCGTGTTATTTAGAAGTTCAAAGTTCAATTCATATGTTTTTTTAAAAGTTTTACATTACAAATTAAGGTTTTGTTTGAAATTATTGTTTTAGTTTCACATCAGGCTTGGGATTCAAATTCATAACTTTTATTGATAACATACCCCTAATTAGATTCGCATTCTTTATCATGAGTGTATGCATGTTTACACACACACACACACACACACACACTCTTATATACATACATACTGACACGCAAACATACACACTTACATGCATACATATAAACACACACACACACACACACACACTCACTTACGCACTAATATCACCAATTCCATACACGAAAATCCAAATCCAAATATCACTAATTCTATATCTCTATCTCACACAATCCTAATATCATCAATTCCATACACCAGAATCATAAGAAATCATAAAGAAAACTCACCGAAAACTAGATCGTCACGGCTGCGGCTACGAGATTATGGCAGAGTCATCGCGGCTGTGGCTATGAGATAATGGAGAGAGTGTGTGAGTGAGTGGGAGAGATATTGACAGAGAGAGGGGGAGAGGGCTTATGAAGGAAGGGTTATAGTGGCGACGGCGGCTAGTGCAGGTGGTCGACGGTCGATGTTCGGAGGCTGCAGGGGTCGACGGTGGTGGTTGCAGGGCGGTGGCGCTCGGAGGGAGAGAAAGAAGGGGTCGGCGAGGAGGGGAGTGGCCGGAGGAGGGTTGGAGGAGAGGGAAGGGGCGGCTCTCGGAGGGGGAATGGCCAGCGAAGGGAACGGGGGCCGGGGAAGGCGGCGGCGATGATTGGAGGACGAAAGAGGAGTGGTCGGTGACGAGGTCGGCGAGGGGATCGGCGAGGAGGGGTCGGAAATGGGTCAACAACGCCTGGGGGGTCATCGATGAGGAGGACGACATGGAGGTCGCCGGCAAGGGGGGATGGGTTAGGGTTTTTTGTATTTTTTTTTGAGGGGGGGGGGGGGGAGGAGAGAGAGAATATGATCGATCTGATCTTCCCCCCTTTTATTTATTTTGGTTATTCCTTCGTGTATTAGCCGACAGAATAACCCAAATAAATATTTTTAAATTAAATCAAATATAAATGAGTTTATTTCGTTGGTTTGTGGGTTTATTTCGTCGGCTTTTAACCTACGAAATTACCCCACCGATGAAAAAACCCTATATTTCTTGTAGTGTAAATTATTCTTATATATATATATATATATATATAGAGAGAGAGAGAGAGAGAGAGAGAGAGATTAATGGAGGAAAGAGGCCATAGGAGGGGATTTCCTCCTATGGCGTCGAAAAAACACCCCCTCCCTAGTTTTTTCCGACGATCGGCGCCCACCATCTTCATCGTCATCATCTAAGATGTGGGTATACCAAATTTCATGTGATTCTACAACTTTTGCACCGTTGATTTAGTCGGTTCAAAATTAACGGTTTACCGACAATATAACTTTTTACATTGCTAAATCAACGGTGAAAAAGTTGTAGAATCACATGAAATTTGGTGTATCCACATCTTAGATGATGACGATGAAGATGGTGGGTGCCGATCGTCGAAAAAAACTAGGGAGGGGGTGTTTTTTCGACGCCATAGGAGGGAATTCCCTCCTATGGCATCTTTTCTCCATTATTCTCATATATATATATATATTGAGTGATCCATAGTTAACCGGTCCGCGTTTTTTTAAAAACGGGAACTCTTGATCCATGTTTACCACCGAAAACAGAGATGGATTGGGATTGAACGTCTTGCCTGAATTTAGAGGCATATACTATTTGAACATATCCATCCACCTCTCCGAAAATACCAAGTTGATTTATGGCACTGTATATCGGAGGTTTGGACAGATGCGATCGATGTAACAGACTTTATCAGATTCCCCCTCATTTGTGAGGGATTTTTAATTGTGGAGACGCTCTTTCCTGCAGGCGCAAGCCCCTGCAGTTTATTACGTTGCGATAACCAATTTTTCCTGCTCCAATAGTTCACCTCGTGTCGTGTGTTATTTTGTTTGTTATTGTTGCCTGTGGATTGTATACGGAGACTAGTTTATGTCGTCGCCCGTAGGGCGGTGATCAATCCAAATCCGTATATTTATTAATTTGGGTTTTGAACTTAAATTATATGTTTCTTTAGTTCAAAAAATATTTTATTTTATTTAAAGACCGTTAATCTATTTTTAGATTAAGATCAATTTAATTATATGAGCAGTTAGGCTAAGAATACGTTAGTCCTATTTGAGATTAAGATCAACTTATATGTGTTTTAAAGATCATTTAATTTTAGTTAAGATCCACCAATAGAGCATTTGGGCTCAGCTACAAGTAACTCCAGAGACTTAGCCAATTTGGGCTCAGTCTTAGGATTTTTCACTTTTATTCAAAAGTGCTAAGCACTTGACCGTTGCTCTGGCGCTCACGTGGGAAGCACATAAGGCGCTCAAACAATGGGCGCTGCCCAATCAATGCTAAGCACTTAGTCGTTTTGATTAGATATAGTGCTAAGCACTTTTATACAGCGTTCACGTGGGAAGCACGTGAGGCGCTGAGTATTGTTTTTGAGCGCTCACATGTGTTTCACATAAGGCGTCGTTCTTTGTTTTGGGCATTCACGTGGGAAGCACATGAGGTGTTGGGCAGTTTGTTTAGGGCGCTCAAGTGGGAAGTCCGTGAGGCATTTAGTTCCTTTCTTTTAAAGATTTAATCTCTGTTAATGGCATTTTGGCCCTTAACGATCACCAAGATCTCTGTTTTGAAGATCTAAGATCGATTTTATTGGAGAACTAAGTTCTTCTGTTCTTTTAATAAGAACTAAGTTCTTTTGTGCAGGGTTAAACCTGCTTTTAGAGGAATTAAATTCCTAGAATATATGTTCTATTTCTCTCTTTTTCTTCTAATCCATTTCTTTTTCCTAAATTCCGAGTCTAAAGAACAAAATCTTCCCGATGAGAATTAAATTCTCAACTTGTGGGGAGATCTGCTTTGCAGATCTCAGATCAAAGGAAGAACTAAGTTCTTTTTGTGAAGGGTTAAACCCATATTTTTTTTAATTTTATACTAGGCAAAGGAGATTTGTTAACCTCTATTTTTTTACCTAGGATTTGGAATGAGCGAGAATCTTCTTCTTTGATAAGAGAATTGAATTCTCAGTTTTATGGCTTCTGTCTTTCTTTTTTTTTTTTGTGCAGAAATTTAGGGGGTCGATCTTCTATATGAGACTTGAAGTCTCAATTCTTTATATAGGAAAGGCAAATTGTAGTTTAGTTTGAGAAAATCTCTCATTTGAGAGATACCAATTGATTTAATTGGCCTCAAAAATTATTTAGGATATTTTATCCACCGTTGGATTTTTGATCCAGAGAATTTTTGTTTTACAGAATATATATATATATATATATTCTTGTTTCTCACAGTATTGGGGATATATTTTTCCATATATAGAAGTTAATTCTGTCAAACAGTGATTTTTAATCACCATCGGATTTTTAATCCAAGGGTACTCTGTTTAACAGAGAATATCTTTCTTTATTTAGAAAGATGCAGAGAAATTTTTTCCATATTAGAATTTAATTTTATCATTGGATCTTTTATCCAACCGAGAATATCTTTCTCATTTAGAAAAATTAGGGAGATTTTTCCCCTAATAGAATTTAATTTTACCATCGGATTTTTGATCCAATGGCTCTGTTTAACAGAGAATGTTCCTAGTTTTTAGGAAAATATTCCCTATATAGAATCTAATTCTATCCTATTTAATTTGGGCGCTGACACTCACGTGTAGTGCACGTGGGTGCCGCCTTAGACTTTAATTCTTGCAGAGCCAGCCACCACGTGCTTTTCACGTTGGCGCTCACATGTGTTTCACGTGAGGCTCCGTCAGAGGATTAGCCAACACCCACGTGTGTTTCATATGAGGCGCTGTCTCAATTATTATTTTTTCCGAGTCAACATTTTCCTTTCCAACGCCTTCTTTAATCAGAGCTTGGAAATAGTTCCACCATGCACAATATTTTCTGTGCCGAGATTTGAATGCTTTCTTTTTATAATGTGAAGCAATGTTCTTCTCCTTCACAAGGAAAGAACCATTTTAACAGAGCAAGAGTCATGGCATGTAATTGCCCACTTGCTCCTCGACAGCTATGGGAGGTGTCTATCGAGGAAATTATTCCTCGTTTTGCTGCACGCTTGGCGAATCCTGCTCTTACGGATGATGAATGCGACACGGTGATGCACGAGCTCCTGACCCTAGGTGCTCTTCTCGCCCTGTCGGCTCTATTTGGCTCTGGGTGATCTTCCTGGCCGTGTTCGATGATATTTCTCCTCATCCCGCAGAGATGACTCTGGTGATGCTCGACGCAGCGGAGGACAAGATCGTCTGCGTTCATGAAGCATGCTTGATTACCAAGCCTCTGAGGGATCGCTCCGTTCATTTGCTAAGCCAGATACGGGCTCAGCGGGCCATCATGTCTGTTTTCGCCGATGAGCACGACATTGATTGATGGGGAGCGACTCTTCTTAGGGATTGCCACATCAATATGGTGGAGAAGGATGAAAGGGCTTTAGAAAACTTTGTTTATTATTTTGTAAACCCTTATAGTTTTAATCCCATGTTTGGTGATCTCATCCCCGTAGAATAAAATATTTATTTAAATGCATTCCTTTTATTGTTGACTGCTGAATACTTCATTTCCAACACATGTTCTTCCTTTGATTGTATCGTTTAAACATATATGCATCCTACACGTATGCACGTATCATGCGCTAACCTTCCACACGTGTATATAAATCAGCATGATTTCAACGCTATTTCTCATCCAAGTATGTATATGTTTGTAAGTGAACGCTCAAATAGGTATGAACAAATACTTCCCACTACTTTGCTCACGGAGGTATATACGTGAGTGAAGTAGTGTAGAGTAATGCATAGCATACGGCTGGTTTCGGGCTAGCGTATCGTACATAACTTTTAGAATTTCAAACCGAGAAGATAGCGAGAGGGCACCGGCGCCATCATCTATCATTGACTCAAATCTCAATTCTTAAGAAATGTGGTTCTAAGACCTGAGGCACATGAGTTGCACATTTCTGTTTTGATGGCGGCGACTTCTACCAATTTTGTCAAATATGGTCCATGGATAGTATACAAGAGTCAGTCTTAATTTCCTTGTAGGGAAACAATGCTTAGCAAACAGATTGATATCCCCATCGCCTAAGGCTTTTCATCTTTATAAGCCGTGAGGGTCTCATAAAGATATTTCTTCCTACGATTCGAGACGAGTCGAGAGGATCTCGTAGGTGTATCCTAACGTAAAATGTAGATAACCCCCACTCTTTTATGACAGGGGTCCGTAAGGTTTGTGGTACTAAGTTTAAGTCCATCGTACCGTCGCGTTAGCTAATGTATTTCTCGATATGTAGTCCTTTGGGTTGCTGCTTGAGTAGCCCTGCGCCTATCGTGTCTCTGATCCCTTCTGAGGCTGGACAAGAAGTTTTCAAGTAATCTTCTTAGCTTGGAGTATCCGTATTACCGTCGGAAGAACAAGTGTTAGATATTTGCCGTGGCGCTTTTTACTTGAGGTTAGGCTTAGCTTGAAGCCTCGATGTGTCATAACCGCACCCTTATGGGGTGGGATGATCTCCAATGGTCTTTAGGCCTTATATGTATTGCCGTCAAGACCTGAAGCTAGGATTATTCCGTCACTTCATTTTTTCGATGGTGTCGTACCGAATCTCTGCTGAAGTAGGGTAAACATCTATGTGATCTTTACGCTGTATGTATCGCAGTCGAGGTCTGGAGCCAAGAATATGCCATTGCTCTAATTTCATTTGAACCTTAGGTCCTTGTTGACGTCATGTCTGTACTTTGCTGGAATGAGGAGGAACATCGAGATGGTCTCTAGGATGTAGATGTTTCCATCAAGATCTGAAGTTAGGATTTTGCCTTCACTTCACTTTTATTTGACCCTTGGGTCCTTGCTGACGTCACGTCTATACTTTGCTGGAGTAAGAAGGATGTCCAAATAGTCTCTAGGTTGTATATATACCGTCAAGACTTGGAGCCAGGGTTTTGCCATTTTTGCATCTTTTCTTTGACCCTTGGGTCCTTGTTGACATCACGCCTGTACTTTGCTGGAGTAAGAAGGATGTCCAAATAGTCTCTAGGATGTATATATACCGTTAAGACTTGGAATTAGGGTTTTGCCATTACTCTATCTTTTCTTTGACTCTTGAGTCTTTTTTATGACGTTGCATCTACATCCTGCTGGAATGAGAAGAATGTCGAGTTGATCTCTAGGCTGTAGATGTTGCCATCAAAATCTGGAGCCATTTTGATGAAGCATGGTGGGAAAATGTGGTTCCCTTTCTTTTATGGCATTTGTGCCCATGGATTGTATACAAGCGTCAGTATGAAACTACTTGCAGGGCAGAAAATTTTATTATATTATATATGTTTTTATTTATTTCCGCGATGCTCTATCTTTTCAGCTTTTATATCACGAAAGTCGCGATTGCCCAATCATTTCGGCTATTATTCACGGTGCCCAATCATTTCGGTTATGTCTTTTTTTATTTTTACTCGCTGTTTTTTATTACGAGTTGCCCATACATTTTGGCTGTTACTTATGCATATTTTTACTCGCTGATTTTTATTGCGAGTTGCCCTATCGTTTCGGCTATTTTATTTATTTTTTTGCTTGTTGATTTTGTGGCGAGTCGGGGACTTGGGTTCTACTACCAATTTTGGCATCAGTATCGCTACAACTAGAATATTGCCAGGTGCAAATCATCATTTACCTTTGTTGATTAGATAAAGGTGGCTTTGCAAACAGGGTTAGGATCCTATCGACTAAGGCTTTCTGACTTTATAAGCCGTAAGGGTCTCATAAAAGTATTTCTCCTTATGAGTCGTGAGGATCTCATGGGTATGTTTTCTCCTTAGGAGTTGTGGGCGTTCCTAAGTGCGTTTTCTCTTATAAGTCGTAAGGATCATACAAGAATATTTTCTCCTTGCAAGTCAAGAGGACTTACAGTTGTCGTTCACCATACGGAGATATTTCTTTCCATTGGAGGAACTTGGTGGGGGAATATATATTTATGCCCGTGGATTGTATATAAGAGTCGATATTGGACCAGTTGTAGGGCAGAAAAATTCCTTCGAGATTTGGTGGCTTAAGAACAGGCTTGGATCCCTATAACCTAAGGCTTTGAATTCTATAATGTAAAATTTCAGAAAATAAAATATTATATTTGGGAATTTAGATAATTAAATAATGAATTATTATAAATATTTTAAGGTATGGAGATTAGTTTTAACGAAAGGGGTATAATTATATACCGATAGTTTGGAAAACATTCGGAGAATTCATAAGAACTATTGATTTTGAAAGGGATTATAAGAATGGAGCTTTCATAGATTTTCTTATAATTAATTATATTCTATGTTTATGCTAAACTCGATAAATTTTCACTAATCTTGCATTAACCTTGATTATGCATCTTGGCATGCAACAAAGCATGTTACAAACCTTATTGCACTTTTATGTGACCATGGTTTCATTTGCAATGAAATGGTTTTTGATTTTTGTTTTAAAAATAAAAAGGAGAAAAGAAAAAGAAAAAAGGATTCTAAAATTTGAGATATTTTGTGACCAAGAGACATAGAGGTATGGGCAAGAGAGAGGAGAGAGAGAGGGTGAGGGGTCTCTTTGACCTTGGCTCATTGTTTCTTCATTCCCATCTTCATCATTTTTCTTATTTTTTTCTCTCATGGCTGCCGTCTTCGTCCACCTCCTCTACCTCCTCACAACACCCCCAAATCCACATCAAAACCCTATGTTCCATTCATTAAAATTAAGCACAAGCTCACTACAAGCATGGTGGACCAAGCAAGTTAGGATTTTGAGCACTTGGGGCAACTCAAGAAAATTCTTGAGTTGCCAAATGAGGTATTTCTTTCACCATTAGTGTAGTAATTGAGTTACTTTAACTTCTATTTTAGTTTAGAAGTGATTAAGTGAGGTTTAATGATCTTTGAAAATTCCAAGTTGAGGTTAGGGTTTGATTTGAATTGAGGTGGTGCAATTGAGGTTTAGTAGTGACCTGAAACCCCGGTAGTGTTAATCTTATAGACTAAAACTGAGAATAAAACCCTAAGACTTAGACTTTAGAGACTTTTCGTGTCGGTTTGTGAATGTTGTGTGCCTACAGGGAATCTGGAGTGACCTGAGACCTGTATGAGAAAAACTGGAAACTCTATTGACCTAGAATTAACACTAGAAGACCGCCCTGTAAATATGAACCCAAGCCAAGCATTCCAGAATGGCCAGGCCGGAAATTCAGGGGATCTCGCCGGGTCATTTGTGGGTTTTGGTGTTAGAATTAGTTCTGTAGCTCACATACCCCATATACTACCCCACTGTATTGCTTGTTTAGCCTAATTTTACCTGAGACTAAATCTGGAACCCTTTTCTAGAGTTGCTGTTTTGTTGTGTGACTTTTAATGATTTGAAACTTTGGATATTGTGTTTTGTCTCGGTCACTTGACGTTTGTACGTCAATATTGGGAGTTATTTGGTTCTTGCATGAGTAGACCATAGGTTTTAACCTATGTATGATTCATGAGCCATTTTGATTTTTGTGCGCGATTTCTGTTTACGATACTATGTGTTTATATATGTAGGCACCCTCATGTGGATTTTGAACAACAAGGATGAGCGTGGCGTCATCGACTTCGGCAAGTAAGGACCAAGGTGAGTAGATGTATATCTACGGGGGAAGTCGGGTGGATGGCGTATAGCACCCCCGCAATTTCGTAGGGTATGATGTGTTTATTATACACACACACATGTGTTACTGTGAGATGTGAATACTTAGCAAGAAAGCGCTTTTAGTTTAGTTTCTTAGTCGCGAAACTCTAGAGTAAAGGTTGACACACACACATGCACACACGTGATATGCTTGGGTGTATATGTTTATATGTATATATATATATCTATATATATATATGTGAATGCGTTGGTGTATACACACACACACACATACACATACGTATACACGGATGATAAGGATAGCTTATGATACTTGGAGGTGAGTCGATATGATCGGGCATGATGCCGTGAGATCGGTTACGTGATTTAGGTCGTGTTATGATATACGATATGATATTATAGTGGATCGTTGGACGATGTGTTTTCATATACACGAGAATATATGTTTGATGATATTGGTATGTACTAGACCTTAGAACGGTACCCCTAATTCAGGATATTATGATAATGATACCATATGAATAATGAGGTATATGTGATATTTGACCCGTACCCCGATTTTGGGATGTTGTACGATGGATTTTGCCGTACGAGGTATAAATATGATGATTGATCCACACTCTTGACTCGAGGATGTCGTATTATATATTTTACCGTACGTGACGCTATTGAGGCGGGATCACCGACTACTAGATATATCTACTCGGAATTTAAGTGGATTTCTTACCCCTTTCAACTAGTTCTTTAGTTTAATCTTTTAGTTGATTAGGAAGAGGTTGGACCAGGCTCGAGTCATACTTATTTTCAAAACTAACAAATCGCGAGTATTTTTAAAGACAGGCCGAGAGATACCATGGATTTTTCAAAAGTCGTATATTTTCTCAAAGACCCCGTAGCCCCTATTTTTTTTTTCTAAAACCACGATTCGTGCTATTTCAAACCCCAAAAACTGTATGACTCGTATATAGAAATGTATATTCTTCAATGTTGTGGTTACTATATCTTTTCCCGTATATTCATGTTGTTCTCATCACATTGCATGCTTATACATGTGTTTTCTTTAGTTATTATGAACCCCTGTTGTCAGGACATCAACACCATTATCGATGATGCGTATGCTCCACGTACACTTGCTTGCCGGCTCATACACATCATCATCGGTAATTGCCATGTCACGTACACTTTAGAGAATATTACTTCATTGATATAACCTGCTAGCTGATAGTTCCAATATATGATTACTATGCTAGTTTAGATATTGCATTCTTTACTTAGATACCCATCCATGTGTATATTTGTTGTCATGCAATATTATGGGGCTTTATGCCGGTAATTCACTGTTTACATACTGTGAGATTTTTGGATATTGGATTTTCCATGAGATTTTTGGATTTGGAGAAACCACAAGGATTTTATAAACTCAGTATCATTTCTAAAAATTGAAATTTGCAGTTTTTCTCGTCATATGATGTATGTGTCGTCCACCATGAGTTTTCTCGGCTCTTGAGCGGTATCATACACTTGATTCGAGGAGGAGGATGAACCGTCTGCGGATGCATGGTGGACCCGATACGGTACCCCGGGACGAAAGTGGTTTTGTGGGGATGACGATGAGCCTGGCAGGGGAACATTACCATACCGGTGTGTCGGGCGCGGAGGATATCCGGAGGATACTGACGTAGTCGAGAGATTTGATGTGATGGGCCGATCCGGACTGACGGAGCCCATGGGCCAATCCGGACTGACAGAGCCTAAGATTTGAGTATTATGTGTCGCTGTCGGACATGGATTTCGAGATATTTTGAGTGCCGATGCTGGGCACTCTGGTTTTATCATGATTTGTTTGTCGTTGCTGGACACACGTTGGATGGTGCATTATTTCATGTCACGCATCGATATATTATTACTCATGACACGGACACGAGTACTTAGATATCACACTTATGATATATTTTCACCCTTGCAGTAGTATTGTGTATTTATTTGTATGACCTAGGAGAGAGTCATACATGCGATTTCTACTCGGTGATGTCTTCTACTCACGAGTTGGCAACTCACCCCATTGTGCTACAGTTTCTTGCAGGTTTTGGCCGTACAGGTTTCATTGCGGCTTGCTGGCACACTGCTTCCTTCTGGGTGATTGCTTTGGTAGGTGGGTTCGCTTGCCTCGTGACCACCGTTGTACTTTATTTATTTCAGTTGTATCTAGTAAGCTCCATCAACCAGACTTGTATTATTTGATATACTTAGAAGACCAGTTGTATATTCTTTCGACCTTAGAGTCGCGCGCTTGTATTATTATGTTTCTTTTCTAGTTTTCTTGAGGATGTTGGTTTCTTTTCTGAGTTTTGATCTTCGCCCTTCGGCGTTGTATATTATATTGCTTGCGTGGATGTTTCCGCCAATTGGCGAAGAGCTAGCTCCCACTTGGGGATGCCTTTATTCATTACTTATGTATATTCCCGTTGTACCCGTTTGGGGCCAGTATTTACAAAGGAAACTCTGCCGAAATTTTTGGAAAAGACTTAATGTTTTTAAAAATGCTTATTACGACTTTCAAAGTGATTTTATATGTTAACTTTTAAATAAGTTTTCCTTCACTCTTTTTCTTAATATGGTTTAGATTTCTGGGTTTTGGCTTACTTAGATTACGTTACGCCTTTAGACGTTTCGTATTTTAAGTGCCAGTCACGTTCCGTGCCATTTCGGGTCATGACATATAAGCCATGAGGGTCTTATAGAGAGTATATTCTCCTTACGAGTCTTGAGGATCTCATAAGTGCATTTTCTTCTTAAGAATCTTACGGATTCCTAAGTATGTTGCTCCTTTATGAGTTGTAAGGATCTTACGCGGGTGTTTTCTCCTTACAAAGTCGTGAGGACTTTGCAAGTGCTTTTTTTAATGAGTTCGCGCCCTTTCGGGTTTTCACTAACTCGCCGGTACTCCTGCCGTTTTTACTCACGGCGCCCTTTTGGGTTTTCATCCGTGCCCATTTCGCTTGTGGACATACCATTTTTTTCAGGATCTTTTTTTTAGGCTGCCCGTAAGGTAATGCACCCTTAGCTGGTCCATGTCATGTAGGACGTGGAAAAGCTATGAATTGTTTATACCCGTGCATTGTATACGGTGGTCAATATAGGGATCTACCGTAGAGCTAAACGTGTTAGTTTGAGGACATGACGGTCCATTATCGCCGTATTTTGGGACGAGTTTTTAGTTTAAGGACGTTTCGGTCCGTTATTAGTTTAGGATCATTTTGGTCCGTTATTCCCATTTTGTGTAGGGTTACTAGGAACACTAACGAGGCTTTATAAGGCATCGACCATGCCGGATTAAAATTTTTTAGGTGCTTAACAACCCTAAGCAAGATCGTTAACTAGAGATTAGGCGAAAAAGATGCAAGTAAATCACATTTACACTAAAGGAAAGGGACTACAACCTTTGTAGATCCAGTCCTCCACTTCCAAAGCTCTGTGACCACGTCCCTTCGCTGCGATCATCCAACTCCCGGACTCTCGGACGGCTCCTTGAGAAATTGCAACGGGATCGCTTGAAGTCTTCGATACCGAAGATGATCTACGTCGAGAGAATACGGACTCAAGCTTCTACCTCACTAACCAAAGAATTAGTGAAGCAAACACCCTAAACTAAAATGCTAGTCTAGTAGAGGATGGTGAGATAGAAAGTGGGTACTCTTTAGATTTTGATTTCTCACTTGGATCTTCACTTGATAATTTTCTAGCAAGCTTTTCCTTTTCTTCAAGAAGAAGAAGAAGAAAAGAAAAAAAATAAGAATAATAATGAAATGAATTATCAAGTGATGTCTATCATAATGCAACCATGGGTGAGTTAAACCATTGTAGAGACTAAACTAGAGTTTAGGTGAATGGTTAGGTTAATGAAAATGTGATGCAAAACAAAAATGGTGGACTTTGTCAAAGATGCTTGAAAGCTTCATGAAGCTTCAAGCAAATTCAAAAATGAGCACCATTTTTGAATTACAAAATGAATTAAAAACCTTTACCATTAACCTAAATATAGTGTAAGTCACACACACACCCAAGTTTGCATGTATCATCAAACATGATACAAACTTGTGCACAAAAATATATCACATATACAACTTGTGCACATCAAGTGAGAAAATCAATCTTAAGTGAACCAATACTAGTTAATGTAAAGTAATATATCAAATATATAATTATACATTAAATCATTAAATCAACACTTGATTTAACGATCCGGTCATATCGCATATAACCGACTAATATCGAATGTATCGACTTATCGAATCAATCCTTGATTTGATAACTAGGTTATATCGCATACAACCAATCGATACAATCATCGTGAGAATAGAATACGGTATCACATACTCGTATCATTCTTGGTCCCGCACATATCACATATGCGCTCCTATCTCGTTTTGCCTGAGCCAGTACAACCTCTATGTAGGACTCTAAAGACTCGTCAATACGCCGGCAGTAGGTGATGATCATATCAAGCACCCACAATCCGTCAGCGGTACTAGCGGGACGTAACGGCTACCCGAGTATTGAGCGATCAGAAGATCAGCAAGCAAGCCTGCTCCAACTCCTGTAAAAGCCTGACAGTAACACTACCGTACAGTCCGGTCTCCTCGTCTGATATGTCGCATATCAAGTTTAGGGGTGGTAAACGTTAGACCCCAATAACCGATAAGTCGTGCCGATATGAGGCGCATAACGGGTCGAGAAACTATTGGTAACACTTACCAGTAAATCTCTAAACCAGCCGTGGCTAGGGACTTCCCTATTATGGCCAATCGAGCACAGCGCAACATCAACCCCCAATACCGGGAGAGACGAAACCCCTCCTATCGCTCATTGCCTCCATGTGACTCGGGACTGTACCCAAAAACCACCGTTTTGCACACTCTCTTGGACGTGGTAAGGTGGAAATCAAAGCACAGTGGGAATCACACAAGACTCTATGACGATCTCGGGTCTACAGACTAACCTGTACCAGTGTCACCAGAGAACTGCCATCTGACGTAAGGTATAATACCATCTGGGAGTTCTCGGCGAGTCCATCCAGTGTACCCAGTCTCCACTGAGCACTCATATATCATCTCTGATGTCAAACACCAATGGATATGGGATCATCCATCGCCCATCTGTATGGGTCGAGAAGGTATACGCTAGTCTACTCTGGTATATCGATGCCCCGTCTTGATATACCCACGACTAGGGACTTTGAAGGATGTACTTATGGACTACCATGTCCCCACTAGTATGATCCGCATCACAGTCCAGGTAGTCAAGTACACATCCTAAGGGCTTTACCAACATGTAACAGAGAGACAATCAGTATACACGTTAAGGTAAAGAGTAACCAGATAGCATACTATCATGTCGAGCAAGAAAGTCCTCCCTATATATGTCCAAGCATCCACTACAATATACAACACATGTATAGTAATGGCCTCTAGGGCATACATATAACTAACAATCTCCCACTTGCACTAAGGCCATCTGATAACAGTGGTTGTAGTATCTCATACTCAACCATCCCATAGTAGTCTCTCTCTGGGAAAAAGCCTTTGTGAGTGGATCCGCCGTGTTGTCTTCTGAGTCTACTCTCCTAACCTCGATCCCCTGGAGATCAACTATCTCCATGATCAGGTGACACTACCTTAGAATATGTCTGGATCACTGATGGGACGGGCGTTTCTAGGCATAAGCCACAACTCCATTGTCACACAATGGTAGGAACGAAGTTCATCTCATGAACTAATATACACCCAGACTGCCTCTTTGGTAGGATCTTTTGTAGCGATGTATTTAGCCTTTATTGTCTAGTATGTCACGGTATCTAGCTTGAAACTCTTCCAACATACCGTCCCTTTACTGAGGGTAAAGACAATGCCTGTGACCGATATTCAGTCGTCCTTATTACTCTGGAACACTTCCAGTGATTCTCCCCAGGATCGATTGATACCATCTCACTACAACTAGTGAGTATCCTAACATCCAATTAGATCTATCTCATAGATCCAAAACCCAGGATTTAGTAGGTATCACTTTGATCCTATATGGAGAATCCTTGTGATAAGCGGAGATTGATCGAGCGTAGCATAGGAAACCTCTTCCCTATCAAGAGTATGTCATCCACGTACTCTACGAGGATCACCACCATACTCCCTACTACCTTTTTGTATATACAAGGTTCATCTACCATTTTGATGAAGTCAAACTTTTTGACTACCACATCAAAACAGACGTTCCAACTCCGCGATGCATGTTTTATCACATAAAACATCTTGCACACGTTTCCGCTGCTCCCACTGTCTACGAAGCCCTCTGGCTGTGTACTTATGGACGCACTCTTCTAAAACATCACTTATAAAAGCAGTCATGACACCCAACCGCCAGATATTGTAGTCATGATGTGTAGCCGTGGCAAGTAGGATCTGGATGGACTTAAGCATAGCTACTTAGAAAATGTTTCAACATAATCCATACCTGGTCAATGATGCAAACCTTTAACAAGTCTAGCTTTGAAAGTCTCAACTTTTTCATGTACACCAAGTAATCTTCTCAAGATATACTTGCTCCTGATGGGGATTTAACCCTTCAGACAAAGCAACCAAAGTCCATACTTTGTTGGTGTATAAGGATTCCATCTCAGATCGATAAGCATCCAGCCATTCTTACAGAGTCTTACTCCTGATGGCCCGCTCGAAACTAGTTGGGTCATCATCTCATGATACAATCCTCGCTCCTACTGTCATAAAGAAACCATATTATCTCTCAGGTAGGTGAGAAACCCTACTAGATCGGCGGAGAGGCTGAGGTTCGTTGGTTGCTATTGAATCCTTTGGTTCTACCAAATCATCAGCTGCAGTTTGTATAGCTGGAACCTTTTTCCAGTTCTAGCTCATGACCACTAATTTCTTCTCAAGAAATTCCCTTTCACAAAGGTGGCATGTTGAGTAAACAAAACATTTTTGTTCCTCGGTTTGGTAGAAGATATTCCCTTGCTAATGCTTGGGATATCCAACAAACTTCCACAGATCTAACTTTGCATCGAGCTTGTCCGGATTATGCTTTTAGACATAGGCCGGACATCCCCAAATCTTAACAAACTTAAGATATGGGCTCTTCCCAATCCATATCACATATGAAGTGGTAGGCAACTGATTTGATCAGAACCCTATTCAATAGGTATGCAACTTCATAAGTGCATAACTCCCTATAAGGAAATAGGTAACTCAGTAGTACTCATCATAGAGCACACCATATCAGATAGGGTGTTATTGCTCCGCCCCGATATACCATCGTGCTATGGTGTATACGGAGGAGTAATGCTGAGAGAGAATCTCATTCTCCTTTAGAATAGTCCAGGAATTCCGTGCTCAAGTATTCTCCTCCCTGATCACATCAAAGGACATAATACTTATACCCGTTTTGGTTCTCTACTTATAAAATATATTCTGTGAATATCTCAAAAGGTTCGGACTTGTGTTTCAACAGGAACATATGTCTGAATCTTGAGAGATCATCAGAGAATGTAATGAAGTACAAAGAACCGGTCTTGGTATGTGCAGACAGGGGACCTTCATTCATCAACATGTATCATCCCAAGAGTTTATTAACTCTTTCTCTGTTTCCATTAAACAGAGCTATGGTCATCTTATCTCTGTGACATGATCAGCAAGTTTCACAAGATGTAAATTCAAACTAATTTAAATATGCATCTTTATGTAACTTTAGCTAGTCGGGTCGTATTGATATGACCTAGTCTACAATACCTCAAGAAGGATCCGTTCATTTCTGAACTCATCCTCTTGTGTGTGTTCTGTATACTAAGAACTGTAGTTTGATTTAGAACGTCAATGCTTTTAGATAACGTACCTGAACCGATCAACTTTTGATATAGGAAATGTTCAAAACATTATCCATCAATACAAAATTATATCTTTTCTTTACTGATAAAGAGACTGATATGATTTTGTATATCAGGTTCGGTATCTAATAACATTTGTTCAGAATCAATGTATTCTGGTAATACAGGGTGATAGTGACCAACAGACTTGGCTGCAATATTTGCACCGTTTTCTATCTCATGAAACTTATCACCCGTTCTCAGTTCTTTACCTATCTGTAGCCCATGTAACAGATTACATATGCGGGATCCTGATCCGGTATCATATACCCAGGACGTAAAGGACATTGAGAAACAGTTCTCTGTAATGAACACACCCGAAGGAGATGCATCATATGCACTTTCTTCGTTTGGGCGGCACGGGAAATCTGATATTCTCCAAATTTCCTGCTCGGTCTTATAACATTTATAAGTTGGAGCGGGACCAACGTTCCCCAGCACAGTATAACAAGCGGGTTCGGTCAATACATCCGTATTATTATCTTGATTAAGGCGTGATATGGTCGCTACCTGGAGAGAGAGAGAAGAAAACACTCAGCGTATGCTCTTGCAAGATCAGATTGGTTATTATTTTATTTAATCAGGATGGCTTCCACTGTTTTTATCAAATCTTCCTTCAAACCCTAAAAGGAAAGACTAGCCGGGATTAATTACACGCTACAAGTTCGCCAATCTTTTAGCCAGGCCAGTGTCGGTACTTTGAGGGAGGTCCCCCGTGCTTTCGCACGAACCTAATTAATGTAAACCTCGTTTTCCCAGAGGCGTAACCTCGTTAACACCTTTCTAGACACCTACTTGATCGGCTAATTGTAATGTGTAAAACTTTCCCAGGAGTAACAATTACTCGCAGTGGGTATCGGGATCCAACTATCTCATAGAAGGTATGCAATCTCATTGCAAATTTCAACACTTGAAATTCCCGATAATATTTTGCCTCTAACCTCCTATGACCTTGACAAAGGCCAACAAACCATAGGATACTAGTCAAGTTCAACCCGTCATTTCTTGATTGAATTAAACCAACCCGCGCGACCCTTGACAAAGGCCAACAAGGTCGTACGACTACCCTAACCCAATCTGCATCATATGCATAAGCAGATAAGCACTAGTCAGCTACAACACACTACGCCTTGACAAAGGCCAACAAACGCAGCACGAATACTAACTACTACTTATCTGAAATGACGGAAGGCTACGACAGGTTTTTCTGAAAACCTATTGCGTAATGAACTTGATATCGTTGTAGAATCAAATGATTTTAAAATGGAGTGTTTTTAAGACTTTTCTAGTTTTGCTAAAGGGGTCACTCCCGGTGAAGGGATCGTCGGCCTTTTCCTCGTCGAATGAGGTGCGGGATATATCATATATATCACTGTGCAAAGCAGAAACTATAGAAGCAATCAAAAGACAAACTGAGTGTGTAGTATCTGCCAGTTATTGCTAAAGGGGTCACTCCCGGTGAAGGGATCTCGGCCTTTTCCTCATCGAATAAGGTGCAGGATGTTCTTCAAGGAACACCGCAATGCAAATCAAGAACTGTAGCTACCTGTTTTTGAAAATTCGATTCCACAACATCTTTTAGGTTTCTTTTCTTTCATTAATCTCATTAATGAATATCCCATCAATTAAGTCCACCTAAACATCACAGATAAATATAACGTACGCTTATGCCATCCGCATTCGCCTCGATGTCCCGTCTGCACCGTTAGGTTAGGTAACTAACGCCAGAGCGAGGCAGGGCTAGCGCGGGTGTAAAACATAAGCAACGTCTATATAATATATCATATATACTATATATAATATCTATCTGAACATATCACATGATCACATCACAGATAACGCTGCAGTAGAAACATATGAAACATTGGATATACTAGGACGTCCGTGTTTTTAATACGAGCCAGTATAAAACACGGATTCCACGGTCGCGATGAATAGCCAAACCCACACCCCTAGACCCCTACGAGAGCGGCAAGCAACCCTACCAATTCTAGAGTTAGGAGACCCGGACTCGACTCCTCGAGTTGGTCTCCCACTGGACCCTAGAACCCGGTTACTTGTGCTCCCCTCCTTGGGTCTATCCTAGTGCGGAGAAGAAAATAATATACAAATGGTGACATCAATCTCAACCCGGAAGTTCCCCAATAAAAGAATATTACATACAATTAATTTTACATGAATGAAAATAAAAACTCTCATCTCACATAAAACCCTGGCTATTCAAAACGCGACGATCCAATATAACATATCCAGCAACACATAACATCATATGTCATCAACGTAAGTAAATATGCGCATCCCAATTGTCGTTGACATATAGTAACGAAACCGGTGATGTCACATATTACACTTACGGTCGTAGAAAAGAAAGTGTAAAACTACAACAGTTGGAATCCGCAATTTCTTTAGACATCGCATGCCTAATCAAATGAATTCCTTAGACATCGCATGCCTAACAATTATAAACCCCGCATTTTAGTCTCAAAATCGAAAACACTTTTCAATATCAAGTCGGTAAATTCAACAAGATTCCCGACATCCTGATCGAATGCTCGTCGCAAACTTTAGTAGACGGCCGCACCCCCGATACCGTCGACGAAGTGCACCAAGGCGGAACACCGCTGCCGCGAGCACCCGAACGGATGCTTTCGGCGACGGGGTTCTCCTACAGTCACTTGGTCGGGGCTATGGGGTGTGGCTGTCTATTAAGTTTACCGGGGAGTATTCGCGTATGCTACGCGATTGCGACGGACTTTTGATCACATCAAAATCCCGTGGCAACCGATCAAATGAGAGTAAATTGCTATGTTTATAACATTCATTCAGTTATCTCATAACAACTTGTGAATTAAATATTGTATCACATTCCAGATAAATAGTAAATATTAAACTTTCCGATCGAACATTCAAACACCCAAGTTTTCCCGAAACAGCTCAACACATGAAATAAGTTTAAAAACATTCACTTCATGCCATAGTACCAACGGTCCAGCCGTAGAAGGGTCAAGCCAACGCCTCACATGTGGCACGCCGTACTGCCCCAAACCCTAAGGTTCAAAGGGCAGTTCAAGATGGTCACATAATCGAGTTAAGGTTTGTTGTCTTCTAGAGGGTCCATCGCGTTACTTGCACTACTTCGAACGTCTTTAAACTACGGAAAGATCCAACACTTGGAAATTTCCCGACAGGGGAAAAAGTGGGTATTTATATCCGGTCGAACATTTCAACATTTTCTAAAATTATCCGGAAAAACCTATAGACGAAGTTAAACTTCCCGATCGAAACACCGAGTCCCCAATACAACCCGGAAAACTCAACTCTTGAGCAAACTTTAAAAATTCCCATAAAATACAGCACTTACAGAGAGAGATTACTGTGCAAACAGAAAATAATGAAGTGACATAACGGCCGCGGAACCGCCGCACGAGCCATGCTCATGCCGCGGTTCCGCGGTGCTTTAGTCGACTTAGACGCACGTGCAACACAGTATAACCCCTCAAAAACCCTGCTGAATTTTTTGGATATTTTTAATTAGGAAAAATGCACAGTTTCAGAAAATGTACAGAAAGGGGTGAAATTTAGGGTTTCGGGGTTCGATCGGGTATCTAACATCGTCTACGCATCGCCTAAAGCTCTAGCTAAGCTCTGATACCACTGTAGGTCAGGCAGCCACCCCATCCAATGGGGTCACCGTGGCACCAACGGGTCCTTCAGCAGCTACTTTTTACGCATGCCCCCTCGCGAGGACTACAACCCGCCGGAACACCTTCCGGTCTCGGGACACCCTGGGGGTAAGAGCCTATGCTTCGCCACACTGTCACACAGTGAGAATCCCCCATAGGTCGACATCTAATGCCTAGTAGCTTTGATACCTCTGTAGGGTTACTAGGCACACTAACGAGGCACTATAAGGCATCGACCATGCCGGATTAAAATTTTTTAGGTGCTTAACAACCCTAAGCAAGATCGTTAACTAGAGATTAGGCGAAAAAGATGCAAGTAAATCACATTTACACTAAAGGAAAGGGACGACAACCTTTGTAGATCCAGTCCTCCACTTCCAAAGCTCTATGACGACATCCCTTCGCTGTGATCATCCAACTCCCGGACTCTCGGACGGCTCCTTGAGAAATTGCAACGGGATCGCTTGAAGTCTTCGATGCCGAAGATGATCTACGTCGAGGGAATACGGACTCAAGCTTCTACCTCACTAACCAAAGAATTAGTGAAGCAAACACCCTAAACTAAAGTGCTAGTCTAATAGAGGATGGTGAGATAGGAAGTGGGTACTCTTTAGATTTTGATTTCTCACTTGAATCTTCACTTGATAATTTTCTAGCAAGCTTTTCCTTTTCTTCAAGAAGAAGAAGAAGAAAAGAAAAAAAATAAGAATAATAATGAAATGAATTATCAAGTGATGTCTATCATAATGCAACCATGGGTGAGTTAAACCATTGTAGAGACTAAACTAGAGTTTAGGTGAATGGTTAGGTTAATGAAAATGTGATGCAAAACAAAAATGGTGGACTTTGTCAAAGATGCTTGAAAGCTTCATGAAGCTTCAAGAAAATTCAAAAATGAGCACCATTTTTGAATTACAAAATGAATTAAAAACCTTTACCATTAACCTAAATATAGTGTAAGTCACACACACACCCAAGTTTGCATGTATCATCAAACATGATACAAACTTGTGCACAAAAATATATCACATATACAACTTGTGCACATCAAGTGAGAAAATCAATCTTAAGTGAACCAATACTAGTTAATGTAAAGTAATATATCAAATATATAATTATACATTAAATCATTAAATCAACACTTGATTTAATGATCCGGTCATATCGCATATAACCGACTAATATCAAATGTATCGACTTATCGAATCAATCCTTGATTTGATAACTAGGTTATATCGCATACAACCAATCGATACAATCATCGCGAGAATAGAATACGGTATCACATACTCGTATCATTCTCGGTCCCGCACATATCACATATGCGCTCCTATCTCGTTTTGCCTGAGCCAGTACAACCTCTATGAAGGACTCTAAAGACTCGTCAATACGCCGGCAGTAGGTGATGATCATATCAAGCACCCACAAGCTGTCAACGGTACTAGCTGGACGTAACGACTACCCGGGTATTGAGCGATCAGAAGATCAGCAAGCAAGCCCGCTGCAACTCCTGTAAAAGCCTGACAGTGACACTACCGTACAGTCCGGTCTCCTCGTCTGATATGTCGCATATCAAGTTTAGGGGTGGTAAACGTCAGACCCCAATAACCGATAAGTCGTGCCGATATGAGGCGCATAACGGGTCGAGAAACTATTGGTAACACCTACCAGTAAATCTCTAAACCAGCCTTGGCCAGGGACTTCCCTGTTATGGCCAATCGAGCACAGCGCAACATCAACCCCCAATACCGGTAGAGACGAAACCCCTCCTATCGCTCATTTCCTCCATATGACTCGGGACTGTACCCAAAAACCACCGTTTTGCATGCCCTCTTGGACGTGGTAAGGTGGAAATCAAAGCACAGTGGGAATCACACAAGACTCTATGACGATCTCGGGTCTACAGACTAACCTGTACCAGTGTCACCGGAGAACTGCCATCTGACGTAAGGTATAATACCATCTGGGAGTTCTCGGCGAGTCCGTCCAGTGTACCCAGTCTCCACTGAGCACCCGTATATCATCTCTGATGTCAAACACCAATGGATATGGGATCATCCATCGCCCATCTGTATGGGTCGAGAAGGTATACGCTAGTCTACTCTGGTATATCGATGCCCCGTCTCGATATACCCACGACTAGGGACCTTGAAGGATGTACTTATGGACTACCATATCCCCACTAGTATGATCCGCATCACAGTCCAGGTAGTCAAGTACACATCCTAAGGGCTTTACCAACATGTAACAGAGAGACAATCAGTATACACGTTAAGGTAAAGAGTAACCAAATAGCATACTATCATGTCGAGCAAGAACGTCCTCCCTATATATGTCAAAGCATCCACTGCAATATACAACACATGTATAGTAATGGCCTTTAGGGCATACATATAACCAACAGTTTGGGGGAATACACTAGTTTAGGGACATTTTGGTCCATTATCGCTGTGTTTGGGGCGACGAAGTTTTTTCTTTTTGTGCTATTTTCAGAGTTCTGACTCAGGAAGATAGCGAGTGGACACAAGCGTCATCATCTATTATTGACCTAAGTCATAATTCTTCAAGCATAGCACTTTTTGAGGACTCAGCCGTTTATTGGCCGGAATGGTCTTTCGCCATGCATATCCATAAGCAGGTAGGCTCCACCTTGGTAGACTTTGTCTATAATGTACGGACCTTCTTAATTTGACTCGAACTTACCCCATTTTGTACAATTGGGGATCATTGGTCTTTTGATGCCTAGCATGAGTTCGTCTTGGCAGAACATTCTTTGCCTAGTCAATCTTTCAAATGATCGCATCATCCTTGCCTTATAAGCCTCCAGATTTTGTTGTGCTATAAGGCGGATTTCGTCGAGGGCGTCGAGCTCTTCGAGTTTAAGATGAGTATTTTCTTCATCTGTCATCTTGTTTTGAACTGCTACTCGTAAAGAGGGTAGTTCTATCTTCAGTGGGTGCACTGCTTCCGCGCCGAACACTAGTACGTATGGTGTTGTATTCATAGCCGTCTTGAACGTTGTTCGGTACGTCCAGAGAGCTTCATGCAGCCTTTCGTGCCAGTCTTTTTGTTTCTAGACACTATCTTTTTTATAATCTTGGTTAGGGTCTTGTTGAAGGCTTCAGCTAAACCGTTGGCCTAAGAATTATAGACTGAAGAGTATCTCCAATCTATTCTATGCTGCTATGCGAAGCGGCTGATTTTATGTCTTTTGTAAGCCAGTCTATTATCCGAGATAATTCGTCGCAGTCCTAAACCGATATATGACATGTGTCTAGAAGAAATGGAGGTTATTCTTCGTCTTCACCCCCTTAGAGGTACTACGTTTGCCCATTTACAGAAGTAGTCGGTTGTCGCCAGTATAAACCGGTGTCCTTTGGATGATGCCGGTTTGATAGGGCCAATTATATCGGTTCCCTATATTTCGAACGGCCAGCTGGCCACTGTCGGGTGCAGCGGATTTAGGTGCTGATATATGAAGTCCTCGTGAATTTGGCATGAGTGACACTGCTTCGCATATTCGAGACAGTTCTGAATCATCGTGGGTCAATAGTAGCCTATTCTTTTTATCTTCAGGTTCATCTTCGGACCCACCTGATAGGAGCCGCAAAGTCCGTCGTGTATTTCCTGGACAAATTTCTTTGCTTCCTTCGGCCCCAGTCATCTTAGCCATAAGAGGTCGAATGATCTCTTATATAGGGTGTTATTGACGAAGGCGAAAGACAAAACTTATTTTATGAGCTGATGTATAGACAACGCATTTTCAGGCGTTTGTTGAGACTTGAAGTAGTCTATGAAGACTTCCCTCCAATCCTTGACCTATTTTTCGTTCTCTATTTGAAAGGCTACATGTTCGGTCGTGTCACGTCCCAAAAATACGGAACATGACCGGCACTTAAACTACGAAACATCTCGAGGCGTACGTAATCTAAGTAAACCGAAAAACCCAGAAATCCAAACCAAGAAAAGTAGTAGAGTGAAGGAAAACCAATTTAAATCAAGTAGTTTTAATAGCATAGCCGAATTATGCGTTTAAAAAAAATATCAAATATTTCCTGAAAATTTCGGCAGAGTCTCCTTTGTAAATACTGGCCCCCAAACGGGATACAACATGAATAGTATACGAAATCAATAAAAAGGCATCCCCAAGCGGGAGCTAGCTCTTCGTCAATCGACGGTCACAACCACACAAGCAATATAATATACAACGCCAACGGCGATGATCAAAAACTCAAAACCACAAGAAAACCACAGAAATAAAACGCGCGACTCTAAGGTCGAAAGAATAGCATCTCTGGTCTCTATCTTAAAAAAATACATTTTTGGTTGATGGAACTTCTAGATACAACAGAGTAATAATATACAAGTTATATAAATGGAGGTACGATACAAGTAACCCACCTACTAGCAAATCACCCGAAGAAAACTATGCCGCAAGCCGTAATGAAACCTGTACGGCAAACCTGCAAGAAACTGGGGCACAACGGGGGTGAGTTGCCAACTCGTGAATAGAAAAACATCTACGGAAAGAAATCGCATAAATAACGCAACCTAGGTCAATGATCATAATATAACCTCAATTATATATATAACATGCAACCTATAACAAGGCTAGGATAAATATCTAACCCGAGTGTAATCTCGTGTGCCCGTGTCAGTGCCTCAGGTAGCAAAATATCATATGAATGAGGTATGAATGCATGAAAACAGAATACATGTACGTGAAGAACTGTTTTCATAATTTAGTGAGATTGCCTTTGTATATTTTAAAATGAGGTATCATAATGAAATCAGCATAAAACAGTGCCTAGCATCGGCACAAAACGTAATCCCAATATCTCGATATCTCTGTATCACAGTCTCTGTACCTCAATATCTCGAAATCTCAATGTCTCAATCACAATATCTAGGGCGCCGTCAGTCCAGACCGGCCCCTACCATCCATCTCAAGACCACGACGGTATCCTCCGGATATCCGACGCGTCGGGTAAAATCACCGGTAGGTAGTGCTCCCCTGCCAGGCTCACATCGTCATCATCACGCGCTTCTTGCCCCGGGGTATCTTACCGGGTCCACCATGTACCCGAAACGGTTCATCCAACTCCTCGAATCGGGTCTCGAAATCCATCAGCAAACTCATGGTGGACGACTCATACATCATGGGAAAAACCGCGCTTTTCATTTAAAAAAAGAGAAAGAAGAAGTTTGTATATGTTTTTGCGGTTTTCCCCAAATCCAGAAAATCTCATGGAAATCCGAAACCAAAACCTCAATAGCACGTAAAAAGTGAATATATGCATGAGAATCCATGAATGCGGCATAACAATGAATAACAGTATGCATGAAATAGCAGGTAATAACTATAATGTCTAAACTAACATAAGGCAAGTACACTAATATAATGTCTAAACTATTAGCTAACAGGCTATGTCAAGCAATAATATTTTCTAAGGTGTACGTGACATGGCAATTACCGATGAAGATGTGTGTGAGCCGGCAAGTAAGTGTACGTGGTACATACGCATCATCGGTAATGGTGCTGGTGTCCTAACCATAAGATATCAACAGTAGAATATGAAGCATAATATAAGCATGTGATGCGGAGCGAACAACAATAATGAGCGGGAGCTGAATACTAGACGCAACGATAACTAATCTGCATTAACCTAATATAAGTCCTGCAATGGTGCCTTTTGAAATAAAACGAATCGTGGGGTTTTGAAAATAGGGGCTACGGTGTTTTTAAGAAAAGATACGTTTTTGAAATATCCGTAGAATCCCTTGACCTGTCTTTTAAAATACGCACGATTCGTAAGCTTTGAAATAGGTAAGAACCGAATCTAATCTAACAACTAACTAAACTAAAGGGCTAAGCTACAAGCTAGACTACAGGTAAGGAAACCGTCTAACATCTGAGTCGATACGTATACATACCTGTATATATATTAGTCGGTGATCTCGCCTCAATAATATCATATCCGATACCATATCTATAATTAGACATCCCAAGTCAAGAGTGCGGATCAATCATCAAGATATAGCTCGTACGTAAATCCGTCGTACGGCATCCCCAAATCTGGGTACGGGTCAATATCATATTCCTCACACTATTCCTCTGGTATCCTCTTTATCCAAGATCATAGTCTAGGGTACTGACCTATGTCTAGTACAATACTAATATCCTCAATATACTCATGATCTGACTACTGATCGACAATCTCGTACAAACCGATATTGTCAGCACATAACATCATCAAGGGGGTATACATCGTCCGATACGGCCTAATATCGAAATCCTAGCATATCATGCCTCATATCACGATCACAAGTCGACCATTTTATTTAACACTATTCACCCGTATCACCGCCCCAAGATCCTCTATAACACCAGGACGTACCTCATGTACGAATCCTGCCATATCACCGATATCACAACCACAAAACGATTCTCATCGACTCAGCTCCATCCCAAGTATCATTCTCAAACCGTATGTGAACACATAGTCCCATACCCATGTGAACACATAACTATAAAGAATCCCATGAGCACATATAAAATAGGAATGTATGCAAGTACGTATGTGTGTATGTGTAGTGCAACACTACCCTAGGGTTTGCAACACTAAATAATCCAACACACCAGTATCCATCCTAACATCGTTATTAAACCCAAATAACATATAATAATTGCTGGTGTGTATACGCATCCGTATACACCACCACGGACTGCGGGGGTGCTATACGCCATCCACCCGACTTCTCCCCGTAGATATAAATCTACTCACTTGGTCCTCGCTCGCCGGTGCCGACGTCGCCACGCGCTTGCTTGTCGTCTCGAAGTCCACATGGGGTACCTACATATCATAACGCACCGTATCGCATTAAAATCCGACTCATGACCAAAACGACTCACGAATCCCACATAGGTCAAAACCTATGGTTGCTTTCACAAATCAACCCAAAAACCCTCGACGTCGGCGTACAAACGCCAAACTATCGAGAAAAACCCCAAGCACACTCATTTGCACATTCACAAACACTAATTATAATATAAAATAGGCTAAAATTCACAAAACCCCCAAACTAAAATAAAATCGATTTAACCCAAAAACCTAATAAGCGACAAATACCCGTTTTACTTCAAAACACGATATTTTAACAAATCCAGTGGTCAAAATGCTCATAAAATATCTTAACTAAGCCACACTAACCATAACCAAATTTTTATTTCATCTAATTACATCTATCCTAAAACCTAGTTTCCAAAATATTTTCATTTGGACATTTTACATGTTACAATTGGCAATAAGTAACAAATTTAAGTTGCATAGCTTAAGATGCTAAAAAAAACATCACACAACCATGAACACATGATCACAACCTAACTTGATCTCAAACTCTTTCCATTACAAACTAAATCCCAATTAGAATCATATTTAAACTTAATTGACTTTGATAAAAGAAACTATCCAACAATTTTAAATTTGGCTTGGGATTTATACCTCACAAAATCAAAAGACCAAGCTTGAAATCTAGCCTCCCAAAATGGCCTCCAAGCTCCTAGATCCATGCTTGCTTGGGCAAGAAATAATGGGTAAGGGTTGGATTTGGAATTAGTTTTGAAATTGTATGGATTTTGAAGCTTTTTTGTGGATTTTTGAAGCAAAATAGTGTGGATTTTGGGGGGGAGGGCTGCTGTTGCATGTGGCCGAGCACATGGGGAAAGGTTGCTGTTTTGGTGAGGGGAGGGGTGAGGTGTGAAGTCAAAGGAAGAGAGAAGACCCATACCCCACATGTTCACACATACACCATTTCATTTTAATTCTTTTCCTTCTCTTTTGTTTAAATGTGGAATGAGGGGATCAATTCTTTTTTTTTGGGGCTGCCAAGGCTCGGCCACACTAGGATAGTGGGTGTGTGTGTGTAATTGTGGAGAATTTCCATGAAAAGAAAGCCCAAAACTTAAACAACAAGCCCAAGTTTCAAATTCTTTATTATCACCCTTTTTCCATTTAACCTTTTTCTTTAAATTTTAAGAACCATCATGGAATTTCTTTTCCTTTCAAAAATAATATTTTCCATGCTAGTTAAATATGTCATGATGTACAAAATTTGTTTCAACCCATTCCAATTTGTAATTTTCCCTAATTAAATGTATTAGTGGCGGCTTAAAATAATATTAAAATAATTAATTTCGGAATTTTTTTCAGAAAATTAGAAATTTTACCAGTGGCTCAATAAACACCAAATACTAGCAATTATATAGCTAAAACATGTATATTTAATTTTATAATAAAGATATTTATATTTTGACTTTTTACAGAAAACCCCCTTATTTTACTGATTTTTCCGAAATTTCACCGAAACGATTTTCAAAACGTTACAATCTTCCCCCCTTAAAGAAATTCGTTCCCCGAATTTAAATTAAAACTTCCCCCAAATACTAAAATATTTCAGCCAAAACCATCAAATCGCCGGGGCTCCGAAATCATAAATACATAAAACAAATCGTAGCGCAACGCATGCGCATGAAAGATGAGCATATAACTCAAATCAGAACTCCGTCAAGCATCCCGCAATCATCGGAGTCATGGGGAAGACATCAATACCAAATCCAAAGCAAAACCAGTATGATATAACTCGAAACTATACATGTAAAATATATTCAGGTACTGTCCTCTGACTAGTCCTGCTCAGTACGAAAACACATAGCAATATCATAAAAACGTACTGCTCTATAAGAAAAATCAATTCCGAAATACGCGTATGAATACTACGTGCGTCTTGTGCGCATGGAAATCAAAATCCAAATATGTGCCATACATATGCACAGAAACAACATCTAAGTGCATCGGATGTGCACGAAACATCTGTCGTAGGCAACATGTGTGCCTGACAGCAAAATCAGGTGCATCTGACATGCACGAAAAATCTCGATTTAGTGCATCTGGTGTGCACCAAAATCACACTTCAAAACATGCGCCCAACATGCACGAAAATCCAAATCAGGTGCATCCATCGTGCACGAAATCATGAAATCCAATATCAAGCGCCGAACATGCGCAAAATCAAATCAGGTGCACAAGGTGCACAAAACAATTATCGAGTATCACAATCGAAATCGAAGTCCAGTGCATCTAAGTGCACAAAAGGCGTATCACTGCACTGCAAGCATATATAAACTATACAGAGTGCAGGAACCAAATTGTGTGCGTGCATACGCATAAAACCAACTCAAATGTCTAAAACCGTAAAATCACAAACATGTGAAACCAAAGCACGAAAACGATATCAAGTGCAACACTGTGCAAAGATCGTAAATCCTCAATCATCAAAATCAAATCATGCGAATAAATCACCCAAAACATCGAAATCAATAATGGCGGAATAGTACCGCTCAAGTGCATCCTCTAAGAATCTCGGGCCAACTGTCGCGGTCATTAGTGGGACGTCTCGTCGATGATCGTGAACTCTGGCCTGCTGGTGTGCGTAACAATGACCACTCCTGGGTCAAGGTCTTCACCGTGAATTACCAATCTCTCGGTCCATCGGCTCATCGGCCCTATCAGGTGTGCTAACGGGGATGATTCCGTTACGACACTTCTCTGGTCATCTCTCGGTCAATCATCGCGACCACTCGTAAGACAGTATATCACTGGTGTCGGCCTCTGGCTCTCTGAATGTACGTGACACATCTGATCCTGGGTGCAAGTATCCTTGCAGCAGTGTCCTGGAAGGAATCCTGCTCACGGTCTCTTCCATGTCTCGTCTCTGCCAACTGTCCGGAAGTCATCGTCCTTTCCTATATCTGCATCTTGCTCTGGAACGACTGCATACTCATCGCGACTCCTTCTGGAAGGTAAATTCAAGTACAATGCCTCGGTATGCGTACCGCACCTCTGACATCGGCTGAGTGGAACGTCGTCTTATCAAGATCTCGTACGAACCTCTTACTCCACTTTTCTCTAACGTCGACTGTTTCAGACTCGTCTCTTCGTGGCTATATGGACTGAGCTCCAACGGCTATCCTCGTATCTAGAGTCTCCCAAGAATGCATCTCACCACCTAGCATCCGATTGAAGTCGAACCATTCGATCGATTCGTCGAAACCTCATAATCCCCCAAGAGCTCAACATCTTGGTACAGTTTAATAGTATCGAATATATATACCACAGCATCGGTGGTCCAGCCGTAGAAGGGCAAACCCAAGCCTCACTAATGGCGCCGTGGAACTGCCGCAAATCCGAAGGTTCAAAGGCTTTCACACGGTCATTATGTCGAGTTAGGGTTTCATTCTTCTAGAGGGACCATAGAATTTCCTGCATGTCTTTCCGAATACTTTAAACTTGGAATAATAGGTTTCTGACACTCGATCGTCTCTGTCGACTCTCAACGTCTCCGCGTGAAGTCGTCTCTAGCTGGAATCAATCTATCTGATGACCTCGCATCGGGGTAGCGAACGAACCACACGTCCTAGTCATTCATCCTCGGTGACTAGCGACCTTCTATAATCTCTTAGTACAACTCGTACTGCAATAGCTCCAACATCTGGGGCGATATCTCGTCGTTCGCAGCAATAACTGGCTCACTCGTCTGCACGCTGAACAGCGCCTCAATCATCATGAATAAGCAATGCGCCAACGGTCATCGAAATCTGGCTGGCCTCTATCATTGGCTCAATCCTCTGGTGCAAATCGGCACGTCCGAGTAATCTAATACAGCAATCCACCCAACGCTCGTGGCGTGAAAACACAATGAAAAGACATATCTCTGCAACCGTGTGTCGCCGAAACCATGCCCTGGTCAGTCATCGTTCTTGACGAGCTCATGCTAACCGCAACTCTAGCCGTAGCTCTCCCTGCCCGTAATCGTGGCAGCAAAACCATAACTGATACTGATGAGGCTAGATCGGAAAGAATATAATACTGAGCAAAGAAATGTACATCCTAAGGCTTCTTAAGTGGAGTAGCGTATCGTAAATATGCCGCGGAACATACCTACGGTACGTCACTCTACTTTAGTCACATATTCCATCAACCAAGGGTCATCCTACGCTCCAAAGGTAAAAACCTAACGCTCTGATACCAACTTTGTCACGTCCCAAAAATACGGAACATGACCGGCACTTAAACTACGAAACATCTCGAGGCGTACGTAATCTAAGTAAACCGAAAAACCCAGAAATCCAAACCAAGAAAAGTAGTAGAGTGAAGGAAAACCAATTTAAATCAAGTAGTTTTAATAGCATAGCCGAATTATGCGTTTAAAAAAAACATCAAATATTTCCTGAAAATTTCGGCAGAGTCTCCTTTGTAAGTACTGGCCCCCAAACGGGATACAACATGAATAGTATACGAAATCAATAAAAAGGCATCCCCAAGCGGGAGCTAGCTCTTCGTCAATCGACGGTCACAACCACACAAGCAATATAATATACAACGCCAACGGCGATGATCAAAAACTCAAAACCACAAGAAAACCACAGAAATAAAACGCGCGACTCTAAGGTCGAAAGAATAGCATCTCTGGTCTCTATCTTAAAAAAATACATTTTTGGTTGATGGAACTTCTAGATACAACAGAGTAATAATATACAAGTTATATAAATGGAGGTACGATACAAGTAACCCACTTACTAGCAAATCACCCGAAGAAAACTATGCCGCAAGCCGTAATGAAACCTGTACGGCAAACCTGCAAGAAACTGGGGCACAACGGGGGTGAGTTGCCAACTCGTGAATAGAAAAACATCTACGGAAAGAAATCGCATAAATAACGCAACCTAGGTCAATGATCATAATATAACCTCAATTATATATATAACATGCAACCTATAACAAGGCTAGGATAAATATCTAACCCGAGTGTAATCTCGTGTGCCCGTGTCAGTGCCTCAGGTAGCAAAATATCATATGAATGAGGTATGAATGCATGAAAACAGAATACATGTACGTGCAGAACTGTTTTCATAATTTAGTGAGATTGCCTTTGTATATTTTAAAATGAGGTATCATAATGAAATCAGCATAAAACAGTGCCTAGCATCGGCACAAAATGTAATCCCAATATCTCGATATCTCTGTATCACAGTCTCTGTACCTCAATATCTCGAAATCTCAATGTCTCAATCACAATATCTATGGCGCCGTCAGTCCAGACCGGCCCCTACCATCCATCTCAAGACCACGACGGTATCCTCCGGATATCCGACGCGTCGGGTAAAATCACCGGTAGGTAGTGCTCCCCTGCCAGGCTCACATCGTCATCATCACGCGCTTCTTGCCCCGGGGTATCTTACCGGGTCCACCATGTACCCAAAACGGTTCATCCAACTCCTCGAATCGGGTCTCGAAATCCATCAGCAAACTCATGGTGGACGACTCATACATCATGGGAAAAACCGCGCTTTTCATTTAAAAAAAGAGAAAGAAGAAGTTTGTATATGTTTTTGCGGTTTTCCCCAAATCCAGAAAATCTCATGGAAATCCGAATCCAAAACCTCAATAGCACGTAAAAAGTGAATATATGCATGAGAATCCATGAATGCGGCATAACAATGAATAACAGTATGCATGAAATAGCAGGTAATAACTACAATGTCTAAACTAACATAAGGCAAGTACACTAATATCATGTCTAAACTATTAGCTAACAGGCTATGTCAAGCAATAATATTTTCTAAGGTGTACGTGACATGGCAATTACCGATGAAGATGTGTGTGAGCCGGCAAGTAAGTGTACGTGGTACATACGCATCATCGGTAATGGTGCTGGTGTCCTAACCATAAGATATCAACAGTAGAATATGAAGCATAATATAAGCATGTGATGCGGAGCGAACAACAATAATGAGCGGGAGCTGAATACTAGACGCAACGATAACTAATCTGCATTAACCTAATATAAGTCCTGCAATGGTGCCTTTTGAAATAACACGAATCGTGGGGTTTTGAAAATAGGGGCTACGGTGTTTTTAAGAAAAGATACGTTTTTGAAATATCCGTAGAATCCCTTGACCTGTCTTTTAAAATACGCACGATTCGTAAGCTTTGAAATAGGTAGGAACCGAATCTAATCTAACAACTAACTAAACTAAAGGGCTAAGCTACAAGCTAGACTACAGGTAAGGAAACCGTCTAACATCTGAGTCGATACGTATACATACCTGTATATATATTAGTCGGTGATCTCGCCTCAATAATATCATATCCGATACCATATCTATAATTAGACATCCCAAGTCAAGAGTGCGGATCAATCATCAAGATATAGCTCGTACGTAAATCCGTCGTACGGCATCCCCAAATCTGGGTACGGGTCAATATCATATTCCTCACACTATTCCTCTGGTATCCTCTTTATCCAAGATCATAGTCTAGGGTACTGACCTATGTCTAGTACAATACTAATATCCTCAATATACTCATGATCTGACTACTGATCGACAATCTCGTACAAACCGATATTGTCAGCACATAACATCATCAAGGGGGTATACATCGTCCGATACGGCCTAATATCGAAATCCTAGCATATCATGCCTCATATCACGATCACAAGTCGACCATTTTATTTAACACTATTCACCCGTATCACCGCCCCAAGATCCGCTATAACACCAGGACGTACCTCAAGTACGAATCCTGCCATATCACCGATATCACAACCACAAAACGATTCTCATCGACTCAGCTCCATCCCAAGTATCATTCTCAAACCGTATGTGAACACATAGTCCCATACCCATGTGAACACATAACTATAAAGAATCCCATGAGCACATATAAAATAGGAATGTATGCAAGTACGTATGTGTGTATGTGTAGTGCAACACTACCCTAGGGTTTGCAACACTAAATAATCCAACACACCAGTATCCATCCTAACATCGTTATTAAACCCAAATAACATATAATAATTGCTGGTGTGTATACGCATCCGTATACACCACCACGGACTGCGGGGGTGCTATACGCCATCCACCCGACTTCTCCCCGTAGATATAAATCTACTCACTTGGTCCTCGCTCGCCGGTGCCGACGTCGCCACGCGCTTGCTTGTCGTCTCGAAGTCCACATGGGGTACCTACATATCATAACGCACCGTATCGCATTAAAATCCGACTCATGACCAAAACGACTCACGAATCCCACATAGGTCAAAACCTATGGTTGCTTTCACAAATCAACCCAAAAACCCTCGACGTCGGCGTACAAACGCCAAACTATCGAGAAAAACCCCAAGCACACTCATTTGCACATTCACAAACACTAATTATAATATAAAATAGGCTAAAATTCACAAAAACCTCAAACTAAAATAAAATCGATTTAACCCAAAAACCTAGTAAGCGACAAATACCCGTTTTACTTCAAAACACGATATTTTAACAAATCCAGTGGTCAAAATGCTCATAAAATATCTTAACTAAGCCACACTAACCATAACCAAATTTTTATTTCATCTAATTACATCTATCCTAAAACCTAGTTTCCAAAATATTTTCATTTGGACATTTTACATGTTACAATTGGCAATAAGTAACAAATTTAAGTTGCATAGCTTAAGATGCTAAAAAAAACATCACACAACCATGAACACATGATCACAACCTAACTTGATCTCAAACTCTTTCCATTACAAACTAAATCCCAATTAGAATCACATTTAAACTTAATTGACTTTGATCAAAGAAACTATCCAACAATTTTAAATTTGGCTTGGGATTTATACCTCACAAAATCAAGAGACCAAGCTTGAAATCTAGCCTCCCAAAATGGCCTCCAAGCTCCTAGATCCATGCTTGCTTGGGCAAGAAATAATGGGTAAGGGTTGGATTTGGAATTAGTTTTGAAATTGTATGGATTTTGAAGCTTTTTTGTGGATTTTTGAAGCAAAATAGTGTGGATTTTGGGGGGGAGGGCTGCTGCTGCATGTGGCCGAGCACATGGGGAAAGGTTGCTGTTTTGGTGAGGGGAGGGGTGAGGTGTGAAGTCAAAGGAAGAGAGAAGACCCATACCCCACATGTTCACACATACACCATTTCATTTTAATTCTTTTCCTTCTCTTTTGTTTAAATGTGGAATGAGGGGATCAATTCTTTTTTTTTGGGCTGCCAAGGCTCGGCCACACTAGGATAGTGGGTGTGTGTGTGTACTTGTGGAGAATTTCCATGAAAAGAAAGCCCAAAACTTAAACAACAAGCCCAAGTTTCAATTTCTTTATTATCACCCTTTTTCCATTTAACCTTTTTCTTTAAATTTTAAGAACCATCATGGAATTTCTTTTCCTTTCAAAAATAATATTTTCCATGCTAGTTAAATATGTCATGATGCACAAAATTTGTTTCAACCCATTCCAATTTGTAATTTTCCCTAATTAAATGTATTAGTGGCGGCTTAAAATAATATTAAAATAATTAATTTCGGAATTTTTTTCAGAAAATTAGAAATTTTACCAGTGGCTCAATAAACACCAAATACTAGCAATTATATAGCTAGAACATGTATATTTAATTTTATAATAAAGATATTTGTATTTTGACTTTTTACAGAAAACCCCCTTATTTTACTGATTTTTCCGAAATTTCACCGAAACGATTTTCAAAACGTTACAGGTCGTTTCTTTTCCTTCCTTCGGATGATTTTATCAGGTCTTCCAAAGATACATCTTTTGGCGTGAGGACCCTGCGGCTTTGCACAATGATCCTTACGTCATCGAGATCTTCATCGGCCAATTCCTTAGCTAATTTAGCCAACGCATCCGCTTTGCTGTTTTCCGCTCTTGGTATACTTTTCAGGGTATAGGAAGAGATTTGCGTCAGCAGTTGCTGCACCTTTTCACCATACCTTATCAGCTCTGGCATGCACATTTGATAATCGCTGTTTGCTTGACTAACGATCTCCTGGGAGTCTCCATATATGAAGAGGTCTTTGATTCCCATTGTTAGGAATATGTATGCCCTAGAGACCATTATTGTATGATATAGTGGACGCTTGGACATATATATAGAGGACTTTCTTGTTCGACATGATAGTATGCTATATGGTTGTTCTTTATCTTAACATATACACTTTTATTATAATATTGTCTCTCTGATACATGTTGATAAAGCCCTTAGAATGTTTGCTTGACTACCAAGACTATGATGCGGATCATACTACTGGGACTTGTGTAGTCCACAAGCACATCCTTTAATTGTTTCTAGTCGAGGGGATATCGAGACAGGGTATCGATATACCAGAGTAGATAGTGTGTACGTTTCTTGACCCTGTAGGGGTGATGGTTGATCCGATAACCATTGGTGTTTGACATTAAAGATTGTACATAGGTGCTCATTAGAGAATGGGTACACCGAACAGGACTCGCCGAGAACTCTTAGATGGTACTATACCTATCGTTAGATAGCAGTTCTCTGGTGACACTGGTACATGTTAGTTTGTAGACCCGAGATCGTCATAGTGTCTTGTGTGGTTCCCACTGTGCTATGATTTCCTTCCTACCACGGCTCAAAGGAGTCGTACAAACAGATGGATTTTGGGTACAGTCCCGAGTCACATGGAGGCAGTGAGCGATAGGAGGGATTTCGTCTCTCCCGATATTGGGAGTTGATGTTGAACTATGCTCGATTGGCTATAACAGCAAGTCCCAGGCCAGGGCTGATGAGATTTACTGGTAAGTGTTATCAGTAGTTTCTTGAATCGTTATGAGCCACACATTGGCATGACTTATCAAGTTACCGGGGTCTGACGATTCCACCTTTAGACTCGATATGCGACATATCAGACGAAGAGATCAGACTGTACGGTAAGTGTTACTTATAGGCTTCATGGAAGTTTGGACAAGGTTGCTTGTTGATCTTCTAATTGCTCAATACCTGAGTAGCCGTTACGTTCAGCTAGTACCGCTGACGGCTTGTGGGTGACTGATGTGATCATCACCTATTGCTGGCGTATTGATGAGTCTTTAGAGTCCCACATAGAGATTTCATAGTTCAAGCGAAACGAAGTAGGACATATATATTGATATGTGCAGGGGGCCTGCTTAAATACGAGTATGTGATACCGTATTCTAATATGGTGGTAATTTGATATCGGTTAGGTTATATGTGATATAACCGGATTATTGAATCAAGTGTTGATTTGATAATGTGATATACAGATAAATGATATTAGTCGGTTATATGTGATATAACCGGATTATTGAGTCATGTGTTAATTTAATAATATGATATATATTTATATTTGATATAATTATATATTAACTAATATTATTGCTCACTAATTATTTTATTAATATATATATATATATATATATATATATATATTAAATGAAGCATGGAATTTCTATATTGGGAAAATAGAAATAAGAGGTGGAAAATGTGGAGACTTTTGACGAACGGGTGAAGCATGGTTTTGATCATTTATTTATTCATTTGGTCTCACTATTGAAATATGGTTGGGATAAAATATTGGGGTTTATTACATGCTTCAATAAGTGAGAAACCTAAGTAAGCCATTCTTCATTCATTGATTATTCTTCTTGCTCATTTTGCTAGCTCTCTCATTTTCTTTCTTCTTCTTCCTCCTCCTCCAAGTCCTAACCCTCACATATGATGTGAACCATAGGGATTTGGATAAACCTAAGTAATCTTAAACCCCTACTTCATCATCCCAGTCTAGATTAGCATTTTAGACTAGGTTGTTTACTTCACTAATACTAGATTAGTGAAGAGGTAACTTGACCTAGAGGAACTTCGGGTGGATCATCTTCGATATGAAGGTTGCGAAGCAAGCTCGACCCTTCTTCAAGTGGAGCTATGAGAAATCGTAGGGACTACTACCCGGAGCTTTAGAAGAGAAGGACTTGGACTACAAAGGTTGTAGTTTTCTTTCTCTTACTATCGATTTTACTCTATGATCATGTTAACCCTAATATTCTAGTTAGATTCTATGTTAGTGTAGCTTAGCACCAAGAAATTTTTAAAATTGCATGATTGATGTCGGTTAAAACCTTGTGGTGGTGCCAGGATACACTTTCACCCATATCGATAGTGATCTCAAGACCGGCAATCAAAACTTCGTATTCAGCTTTGTTGTTAGTCCTTAGCTCCGTTAAGGAGAGGGCGTAACGCAATATTCCTTCTTACGGGGTTACAAAGATAAGGCCCACCCTATCTTTGATTATGAGAGTGTTTTTCTTTCGCTGCTTCATGGAGAATGCTCCATTGAAGTAAAGCTCCTACTGAGGCTTATCTTCTTCTTTTTCTTCTTCAATTGAGTTGAATGCGTTCTCATCCGGCAACTCGCAATTTAAGGGGGAGTCGGCTGGTATCGGATGCTCCATGAGAAAGTCGGCGATGACCTATCCTTTCGCTACTTTGAAAGGTTGATACGTTACCGAGAACTCCATCAGGAGGAGGGCCCATTTGGCAAGCCTTCTTGTCAGTATGGCCTTTGACATTAGATATTTGAAAGGATCCACCTTCGATATGAGGTGGACCTCATGTGTCAGGGCGTAATGTCTGAGCTTCGTTATTGTGAAGATCAACACCAGACAATACTTTTCGATGGGGTAATTGTTGCTCTCTGCCCCCAGGAGAACTCGACTTAAATACTATAGAGCTGTCTCCTTTCCTTGATCGTTCTCTTGTACCCATAATGCGCTTAGAGAACCCTCAAGGGCCATTGTATATAGCATAAGGGGTTTCCCCTTTGTTGGGTTTCGGTGCCCGCGTCACAGAAACCATGGCTGAGACGGAAGCGAAAACAAAAATTTACACGAGCACCGAACTCCCGTAAGTCCCAGGATATTGTCCAATAACCTAAACTAGCTAACTAAGAGTGCAAGGTTTGAGAAATTACAACCTTTGTCATATGTCTACCCAATTGTGGAAGACCCATCCAAGCTCATAGCCGCTGGGATCGCTCTTGAAAATTGACCACCCTCGACGAAGACGATCCGCCCGAGGGAAACCGTAGGAGGCTCTAACCGATGATCCAGACTTGCTAGTTGTGGATTGTCGGTGATGTAGGAATACTTCACTAAAAATTTCTTTCTATAATCTATGCTCAAGTGAGAGAGCAAGATGAAGAAGGAGAAGGAAGTAAGGAAGCAATCATGAAGCATGAAGCTCATAATGTGAAGCAAAAAGGAAATGAAGCATCAAGTATAGAAAATGATGATGGCTTGCCTTTTTACAACCATGATTCAATAGTGAACATAAATGATTTTACCAATATACTGTAGGGATGGCTTAGCACCTTGTGAAGGTTTTGGCAAGCATCAATCATGCTACTTTAAAATTTTTGGGGTGCTAAACAAACCCTAACCAAGATCTTAACTAGAGACTTAGGGTAAACATGCATGTAAACAACTTTACATCTAAGAGTTAGGGATTACAACCTTTGTAGTTCATTCCTTCACTTCATAAGCTCCGTGTTGAGGTCCCTTCTCTGCGATCATCAAGTACCCGGACTCTAGAGAGGCTCCATGAAGAGAAAGATGCAAGCTTGCTTCCAATCTTCAACAACTAAGATGATCTACCTTGAAGAAACTCAAACCCAAGCTCTTGCTTCACTAATCATGTATTAGTAAAGCAAACACCCTAATCTAAGTGGCTAGAATATATGAGGATGATGAAGTAGGAATTTAGCTCTCTTTTGTTTTCAACTTCTCACATTATTTCATCACATCACAAAAATCTAGAAAGTTTTTTTACAAGAGGAAAAGAAGAAGAATTTCTTTTGTGATGAATAATGAATTATTGTATGAGGTTAGAATTGCAACCATGGGTTAAAGATAACATCTTTAACACTTGTAGAGAATAAACCATGGGTTGGGTTAACAAATATCTTCACAAAATATCAAAGGATGAAGACTAAAGTCAAAGCTTCAAGAAGCTTCCATAAAGTTCATCCATAACATTAACCCTAATCCAAACCCTAACATGTTTTATTCTCAAAACCCTAGTTGCAATTTTAACCCTTACATGTTACAATATTATATATCACATATATAATATATTTTGTAACAAAAGAAAATAATATAATTAACATATATTGCATATATATCAACGTATTATCCATGTGAGAAAAAGAATCTTTAAGTGAGCTTATATTAGTTAATGTAATATAATATATCAAATATATAATTATACATTAAATTATCGAATCAACACCTGATCCGATAATCCGGCTATTTCATAAATAACCGACTAATATAATCTGTATCAGTTCATCGAATCAACACTTGATCCGATGACCCGGCTATATCACATATACCCGGCGGATATCACATATCGCGAGAATCTAATACAGTATCGCATACACGCATTATTCTCGGTCCCGCACATATCACATATGTGCTCCTACTCCGTTTTGCCTGAGCCAGGAAACCTCTGTGTAGGACTCTAAAGAATCGTCAATACGCCGGCAGTAGGTGATGATCATATCAAACACCCACAAGCTGCAAGCGGTCAGCTAAACGTAACAACCACCCATGTATTGAGCGATCAAAAGATCAACAAGCAAGCCTGTACGTTCTCCTGCGAATCCAATCAGTAACACTTCCGTACAGTCCGGTCTCTTCGTCTGATATGTCGCATATCTCGTCTAGGGGTGGTAAACGTCAGACCCCAGTAGCTTGATAAGTCGTGTCGATATGAGGTCCATAACGGTTCGAGAAACTACTGATAACACTTACCAGTAAATCTTAGCAATCCTGGCCTGGGATTTCTAGTTATAGCCAATCGAACACAGCGCAACATCAACTCCCAATACCGGGAGAGACGAAACCCCTCCTATCGCTCATTGCCTCCATGTGATTCGGGACTGTACCCAAAAGCCACTGTTTTGCACGTCCTCTTGGACGTGGTATGATGGAAATCAAAGCACAGTGGGAATCACACAAGACTCTATGATGATCTCGGGTCTACAGACTAACCTGTACCAGTGTCACCAGAGAACTGCTATATGACGTGAGGTATAATACCATCTGGGAGTTCTCGGCGAGTCCGTCCAGTGTACCCAGTCTCCACCGAGCACCCATATACCTTCTCTGATGTCAAACACCAATAGATATGGGATCATCCATCGCCCATCATATGGGTCAAGAAGCGCATACGCTAGTCTACTCTGGAGTATCGATGCCCTGTCTCGGTAATCCCACGTCTAGGAACATTTAAAGGATGTACTTAGTGACTACACTGTCCCCACTATTATGATCTGCATCATAGTCCTGGTAGTCAAATACTCATCCTAAGGGCTTTATCAACATGTAACATAGAGACAATCAGAGTACATGTTAAGATAAAGAGCAACCAGATAGCATACTATCATGTTGAGCAAGAAAGTCCTCCCTATATATGTCCAAGCATCCACTACAATATACGTCGTATGTACAGTAATGGCCTATAGGGCATACATATCACTAACAATCTCCCACTTGCACCAGGGCCATCTGTTGTGGTATCGCATACCCAACAATCAGCTGTGGTTGAAGTATCTCATACTCAACCATCCCATAAAAGTCTCTACTGGGAAACAGGCCTTTGTGAGTGGATCCGCGCTGTTGTCCTCTGTATCTACTCTCCTAATCTCGATCTGCCTGGAGATCATCCATCTCTATGATCAGGCAATACTGTCTAAGAATATGTCTGGATCTCTGATGGGACGGGGGTTCCTGGCATAAGCTACAACTCCATTGTCACACAATGGCAGGAACGAAGTTCATCTCATGAACTAAAATATATCCAGACTGCCTCTTTGGTAACATCCTTGGTAACGATGTATCTTGCCTTTAATCGTCTAGTATGTCACGGTATCTAGCTTGGAACTCTTCCAACATACCGTCCCTCCACTGAGGGTAAAGACAATGCCTGTGACTGACATTCAATCATCCTTATCACCCTGGAACCTTTCCAGTGATTCTCCCCAGGATCGATTGATACCATCTCACTATAATTAGTGAGAATCCAAACATCCAATTAGATCTATCTCATGGATCCATAATCCAGGATTTAGGAGGTATCACCTTGATCCTATATAGAGAATCTTTGTGATAAGAGGAGATTGACCGAGCGTAGCATAGGAAACTTATTCCCTATCAAGAGTATGTCATCCACGTACTATACGAGGATCAGCACCATACTCCCTACTACCTTTTTGTATATACTTGGTTCATCTACCATTTTGATGAAGTCAAACTCTTTGACTACTACATCAAAACAGACGTTCCAACTCCGCGATGCCTGATTTATCACATAAAATATCTTGTACACGTTTCCGCTGCTCCCATTGTCTACGAAGCCTTCTGGCTAAGTACTTATTGACGCTCTCTTCCAAATCACTATTTAGAAAAGCAGTCATGACACCTAACCGCCAGATATCGTAGTCATGGTATGTAGCAGTGGCAAGTAGGATCTGGATGGACTTAAGCATAGCTTTGAAAGTCTCAAATTTTCCATGTACACCAAGTAATCTTCTCAAGATATACTTTCTCCTGATGGGGATTTAACCCTTCAGATAAAGCAACCAAAGTCCATACTTTGTTGGTGTATAAGGATTCTATCTCAGATCGCTAAGCATCCAGCCATTCTCACAGAGTCCCTACTCCTGATGGCCTGCTCGAAACTAGTTGGGTCATCATCTCATGATGCAATCCTCGCTCCCACTGTCATAGAGAAAACCGAAGTATCTCTCAGGTGGGTGAGGAACCCTACCAGATCAGCGGAGAGGCTGAGCTTCGTTGGAGACTATTGAATCCTCCGGTTCAACCAAATCATCAGCTGTAGTTTGTATAGCTGGAACTACTTCCAGTTCTATCTCATGAACACTAATTTCTTCACAAGGAATTCCCTTTCCAAATGGTGGCATGCTGAGAAAACAAAACATCTTTTGTTTCTCAGTTTGGTAGAAGATATTCCCTTGCGAATGCTTGGAATATCCAACAAACTTCTACAGAACTGATCTTACCTCGAGTTTGTCCGGATTTTGCTTTCAACATAGGCCGGACAACCCCAAATCTTAACTTCCTTAAGAGACGGGCTCTTCCCATACCATATCACATATGGAGTGGTAGGCAACCGATTTGGTTGGAACCCTATTCAATAGGTATGCAACTTCTCAAGTGCATAACCCGAAATGAAAATAGGCAACTCAGTAGTACTTATCATAGAGCACACCATATCACATAGGGTGCGATTGCTCCGCCCCGATACACCGACGTGCTGTGGTGTATGAGAGAATCTCATTCTCCTTTAGAATAGTCCAGGAATTCCGTGCTCAAGTATTCTCCTCCTTGATCTCATCAAAAGACATAATACTTATACCCGTTTTTGGTTCTCTATTTCTAACTTATATTCTGTGAATATCTCAAAAGGTTCGGACTTGTGTTTCAACAGGAACATATGTCTGAATCTCGAGAGATCATCAGTGAATGTAATGAAGTACAAAGGACCGGTCCTGGCATATGTAAATAGGGGACTTTCATACATCAGCATGTATCAATCCCAAGAGTTCAGTAACTCTTTCTCTGTTTCTAATAAACAGAGCTATGGTCATCTTATCTTTGTGACATGACCGGCAAGTTTCACAAGATGTAAATTCAACTGATTTAAATATGCATCTTTATGTAACTTTAGCTAGTCAGGTCGCATCGATATGACCTAGTCTACAATGCCTCAAGAAGGATTCATTCATTTCTGAACTCTTCCTCTTGTGTGTGTTCTATACATTAAGAACTGTGGTTTGATTTAGAACGTCTATGCTTTTAGATAACGTGCCTGAACCGATCAACTCTTGATATAGGAAATGTTCAATACATTATCCATCAATACAAAATATATCCTTCTTTACTAAATAAAGAGACTGATATGATGTTGTATATCAGGTTCGGTATCTAATAACATTCGTTCAGAATCAATGTATTCTAGTAATACACGGTGATAACTGTCAACAGACTTGGCTGCAACACTTGCATCATTTCCAACTCTTGAAACTTATCACCCGTTCTCAGTTCTCTACCTATCTGTAGCTCATGTAACAAATTACATTTGCGGTATCCTGATCCGGTATCTCATACCCAGGACGTAAAGGATACTGAGAAACAGTTCTCGGTAATGAACACACCCGAAGAAGATGCATCAGCATGTACTTTCTTCGTTTGGGCGGCACGGGAATTCTGGTAATCCCCTATTTCCTGCTCTGTCTTATAACAATTATAAGTTGGAGCGGGACCAACGTTCCTTAGCGCAGTATAACAAGCGGGTTCGGTCAATACATCCGTATTATTATCTTAATTTAAAGCGTGACATGGTCGCTACCTGGAGAGAGATAGAAGAAAATACTAAGCGTATGCTCTTGCAAGATTAGATTGGTTATTAATATATCTAATCAGGATGTCTCCCACTGTTTTAGTCAAATCTTTCTTCAAACCCTAAAAGGAAAGACTAGCCGGGATTAATTACACCCTACAAGTTCGCCAATCTTTCAGCCAGGCCAGTGCCGATACTTTGAGAGAGGTTCCCCGTGCTTTCGCACGGACCTAATTAAAATAAACCTCGTTTTCCCAGAGGCATAACCCCGTTGACACCTTTCTAGACACCTACTTGATCGGCTAATTGTAATGTGTAAAACTCTCCCAGGAGTAACTCTTACTCGCAGTGGGTATCGGGATCCAACTATCTCATAGAAGGTATGCAATCTCATTGCAAATTTCAACTCTTGAAATTCCGAATAATATTTTGCCCCGAGTGATCTATGACCTTGACAAGGTCAACAAACCATAGACCGCAAGTCAAGTTCAACCCGTCATTTCCCGATTGAATTAAACCCACCAGCATGACCCTTGACAAGGTCAACAAAGTCACACGACTACCCTAACTCAATCGTATCATATGCTTTTGCAGATAAGCATAAATAGCTATCGCACACTACGCCTTGACAAGGTCAACAAACGCAGCACGAATACTATGAAGTACTTATCTGAAATGACGGAGGGCTATGACAGGTTTTTAAGAAAACCCTTTGCGTAATGAACTTGATATTGTTATAGAATCGAGTGATTTTAAATGGAATATTTTTAAGGCCTTTTCTAGTTTTGCTAAAGAGGTCACTCCCGGTGAAGGGATCTCGGCTCTTTCCTCATCGAATAAGGTGCAGGATATTTCACAAATATCACTATACAAAGAAAAAACTATAAAAACAATCAAAAGACAAACCGAGTTTGTAGCATCTGCTAGTTTCACTAAAGAGGTCACTCCCGGTGAAGGGATCTCGGCTCTTTCCTTATCGAATAAGGTGCTGGATGTTCTATAAGGAACACCTCTATGCAAAGCAAGAACTAGAGCTACCTGTTTTTGAGACAAGTTTCTACAACATTTTTAGGTTTCTTTTAGTTTCATTAATCTCATTAATGAAGTCCCATTTTATTATGCTTCCCAAGCATCAGATATGAAACGAAATCAACAATATAATATATATCTCATATATATAATATAAACATTCGTCTCAAGCAGTAATATGATCTCATCACAGAACATTGCAGCAGAAGAACATATATGAAATATTGGATATACTAGGATTTCCGTATTTTATGCGAGCTTGTATAAAACGCGGATTCCACGGTCGCGATGAATAGCCAAACCCATATCCCTAGACCCCTACGAGAGCGTCAAGCAACCCTACCAATTCTAGAGTTAGGAAACCCAGTCTCGACTCCTCGAGATGGTCTCCCACTGGACCCTAGAACCCGGTTACTTGTGCTCCCCGTCTTGGGTCTATCTTAATGCGGAAAAGTAAATAATATACAATGGTGACATCATCCTCAACCCGGAAGTGCCCCAATAAAAGAATATTACATATAATGAATTTTACATGAATGAAAATAAAAACCCTCATCTCACATAAAACACCCGGCTATTCAAAACGCGACGATCCAATATAACATATCACAGCAACACATAATATCTCATATCATCAACGTAAGCAAGTATGCGTATCCCGATTGTCGTTGATGTATAGCAACGAAACCGGCGATACACTACATATTACACTTACGGTCGTAGAAAAGAAAGTGTAAAACTACAACAGTTGGAATCCGCAACCTCCTTAGATATCTCATGTCTAACCAAATGAATTCCTTAGACATCGCAGGCCTAACAATTATAAACCCCGCATTTTAGTCTCAATCTCGAAAACACTTTTCAATATCCTGTCGGGCAATTCAACAAGATTCCCGACATCCTGATCGAATGCTCGTCGCAAACTTTAGTAGACGGACGCACCCCCGGATGCCGTCGACGAAGTGCACTAAGGCGGAACACCGCTGCCGCGAGCACCCGAACGGATGCTTTTGGCGACGGGGTTCTCCTACAGTCACTTGGTCGGGGCTATGAGGCGTGGCTATCTATTAAATTTACTCGGCGAGTATCCGCGTACGCTACGTGATTGCGACGGACTTTTGATCACATCAAAATCCCGTGGCAACCGATCAAATGAGACTAAAAACTGCTAGATTTATAACATTCAAATTAGTTATCTCATAACTACTTGTGGATTCCAAATATTGCATCGCATTCCAGATAAATAGACAATGTTAAACTTTCCGATCGAATAAAGAAACATCCAAGATTTCCCAAATAGCTCAACACTTGAGCGGAGTTCAAAAAGTATCCATCACATGCTACAGTACCAATGGTCCAGCTGTAGAAGGGTCAAACCAACGCCTCACATGTGGCAACGCCGTACTGCCCCAAACCCTAAGGTTTAGAGACGGTTCTGTCGGTTACATAATCGAGTTAAGGTTTGTGTTCTTCTAGAGGGTCCACCGCGTTACTTGCACGACTTTGAACATTCTTTAACTAAGGAAAAATCCAACACTTGGAAATTTTCCGACAGGGGAAAAAGTGAGTTATTGATATCCGTTCGAACTTTTTAACTGAAGGTTCCTAGGCACCCTATAGAGGTCCCACAAGGCATCGAACATGCCATTTTACAAAAATTATGGTGCCGAGAAACCCTAACACGGATCTTAGACTAGAATTCTAGGCGAAAAACTAAACTAGTTAGCAAATAAACTAAAGGTCGGAAACTACAACCTTTGTAGATCCGGATTTCCACCTTCTTAGCTCCACGTAGTCATGCCCTCGCTGTCCATCATGAATCCTCGACTCTCGTGAAGGCTTCATCGGAGAAACGTGCGGAATAGGTCGTCGGCTTCGTGTCAAAGACGATCTACGTCGAGGTTGCACAAGCTCAAGCTCCGACTTCACAAAGTTGTGAAACTTGTGAAGAAAACACCCAAAACAACTTGGCAAGAGGTAGAGGGTGAAGAAATAGGAGGTGGGTTCACTTTAGAATTGGATTTATCTCACTAGATCTCAAGTTGCCATTAAAGTAGCAAGCTTGAAGAAGAAGAAGAAGATGAAGATAAAGCAAGAATGATAAGTATTCTATGTTTAAAAATAAAACTAATATGAATACTTATCATATCTTGACCATGGTCAAGTGTAGAGATTAAACCAAGGTTAGTTAGAGTGGTTAGGGTTAAGGATGAGATAAGGATGGTGGACTTTGTCAAAGCTTCAAGAAGCTTCAACATAGCTCCAAAATAAGCCACCATTCTCAACTTAATCCTTTCCAAATAAATAAACAAATAAATAAATGAAAAACCCAAACCCTAATCATCACTTAACCATGGTTTAACCCTTTACACTTAACCACATTATCAAGTATCATCAAACATGATACAAAGTAGTGCACTAAAGCATATCACATATACAATGTGCATCAAGTGAGAAAAATCCGTTTAAAGTGAACCAATACTAGTTAATGCAATGCAATATATCAAATATATAATTATGCATTAAATCATTAAATCAACATTTGATTCAATGATCCGGTCATGTCGCACATAACCGACTAGAATCTAATGTATCGATTTATCGAATCAATGATTCGATAACTAGGTCATATCGAATATAACCAATCGAAACATATATCGCGAGAATGAAATGCGGTATCACATACACGCATTATTCTCGGTCTTGCACATATCTCATATGCGCTCCTATTTCGTTTCGCTTGAGCCAGGAAGCCTCTGTGTAGGACTCTAAAGACTCGTCAATACGCCGGTAGCAGATGATGATCATATCAAGCACCCACAAGCCGCAAGCGGTCTGCTAAACGTAACGGCCACCCGGGTATTGAGCGATCAGAAGATCGACGAGCTAGCCCGCTCACACTCCTGCGAATCCGACCAGTAACACTTACCGTACAGTCCGGTCTCTTCGTCTGATATGTCGCATATCAAGTCTAGGGGTGGTAAACGTCAGACCCCAATAACCCGATAAGTCGTGCCGATGTGAGGCTCATAACGGGTCGAGAAACTACTGGCAACACTTACCAGCAAATCTCTGATCAGCCCTGGCCAGGGACTTCCCTGTTACGGCCAATCGAGCACAGCGCAACATCAACCCCCAATACCGGGAGAGACGAAACCCCTCCTATCGCTCATTGCCTCCATGTGACTCGGGACTGTACCCAAAGACCACCGTTTTGCACGCCCTCATGGACGTGGTAAGGTGGAGATCAAAGCACAGTGGGAATCACACAAGACTCTATGACGATCTCGGGTCTACAGACTAACCTGTACAAGTGTCACCTGAGAACTGCCATCTGACGTGAGGTATAATACCATCTGGGAGTTCTCGGCGAGTCCGTCCAGTGTACCCAGTCTCCACTGAGCACCCGTATACTATCTCTGATGTCAAACACCAATGGATATGGGATCATCCATCGCCCATCACATGGGTCGAGAAGCGTATACGCTAGTCTACTCTGGTATATCGATGCCCCGTCTCGATACACCCACGACTAGGGACCTTGAAGGATGTACTTATGGACTACCATGTCCCCACTAGTATGATCTGCATCATAGTCCAGGTAGTCAAGTACAAATCCTAAGGGCTTTACCAACATGTAACTATAAGACAGTATAAAGAGACGAGTGTACATGTTAAGATAAAGAGCAACCAGATAGCATACTATCATGTCGAGCAAGAAAGTCATCTCTATATATGTCCAAGCATCCAATATAATATACATCATCTGTACAATACTGGCCTCTAGGGCATACATACAACTAACAATCTCCCACTTGCACTAGGGCCAGCTGCTGTAGTATCGCATACCGAGCATCCCGAAGAGTCTCTCAAACTGTATCTGGGGAATGGCCTTCGTGAGTGGATCCGCAGTGTTATCCTTCGTGTCAACCCTCCTGACCTCGATCTCCCGGCGATCAACTATCTCCCGGATCAGGTGATACCGCCTCAGAATATGCCTGGATCGCTGATAGGACCTGGGTTCCTTGGCCAAAGCCACTGCTCCATTGTTATCGCAATACAAAGGTATTGGATGCTCAATGGATGGAACCACACCAAGTTCAGTAATGAACTTCTTGATCCAGACAGCCTCTTTGGCAGCATCGTTGGCAGCGATGTATTCAGCCTCCATCGTCGAGTCTGTCACGGTTTCCTGCTTGGAACTCTTCCAGCTAACCGCCCCTCCGTAAAGGGTAAAGACAAAACCCGACTGCGACTTAGAGTCGTCCTTATCACTCTGGAAGCTGGAATCGGTAAAGGACTCCACTTGGAGTTCTCCGTTACCATACACCAAGAACATATCTCTAGTCCTTCGTAAGTACTTGAGAATGCTCTTCACAGCTGTCCAGTGACTCTCTCCAGGATCAGCTTGATACCTGCTCACTATACTTAGTGAGTATGCTACATCGGGTCTGGTACATAGCATCGCATACATGATAGAGCCTACTGCCGAAGCATAGGGTATCTGTTGCATGCGAGCTCTCTCCAAATCAGTCTTGGGAGACATCTCTTTGGAGAGAGTGACTCCAGAGATCGTGGGTAAGTTCCCACGCTTGGACTCTTCCATACTAAACCACTTTAGTATGGTGTCAATGTACCTGGATTGGGACAATCCCAAAATCCGTTTGGATCTATCTCTATAGATCCTAATCCCCAATATGCAGGAGGCATCACCAAGATCTTTCATTGAGAATCTTTGTGATAAGAAGAGCTTGACCGATTGCAGCATAGGAATATCATTTCCTATCAAGAGTATGTCGTCCACGTACAATACGAGGAAGACAACCTTACTCTCTGCCACCTTCTTGTAGATACAAGGTTCATCTGGATTTTTGACGAAATCAAACTCTTTGATAACGACATCAAAGCAGATGTTCCAACTCCGCGATGCTTGCTTTAATCCATAAATGGATTTAAGCAGCTTGCACACCTTCCCGCTGCTCCCACTGTCTACGAAGCCCTCTGGCTGAGTCATGTACACGCACTCTTCCAAATCACCATTTAGAAAGGCGGTCTTAACATCCATTTGCCAGATTTCGTAGTCATGAAAGGCAGCAATGGCAAGCATGATCCGGATGGATTTAAGCATAGCCACTGGAGAAAAGGTTTCGTCATAGTCCACACCTGGTCTTTGACGAAAACCCTTTGCTACAAGTCTAGCTTTGAAAGTCTCCACTTTCCCATCTACACCAAGTTTCTTCTTGAAGATCCACTTGCTCCCAATGGGTTTTACCCCTTCAGGAGCAACTTCCAAAGTCCATACTTTGTTGGTGTACATGGATTCCATCTCGGACCGCATAGCATCCAGCCATTTCACTGAGTCCCTACTCGTGATGGCCTGCTCGAAGCTAGTTGGGTCATCATCCGTCATGATGCAATCCTCGCTCCCTCCATCCATGAGAAAACCGTAGTATCTCTCAGGTTGGCGAGGAACCCTACTAGATCGGCGGAGTGGCTGGGGTTCATCGGGAACTACGGAATCCTCTGGTTCAACCAAATCTTCTGTTGTAGTCTGTGTCGCTGGAACCTCTTCCAGTTCTACCTCAATGCCACTTATCTGTTTCATAAGAAAACTTTTTTCTAAGAAAGTGGCATGTCGAGAAACAAACACCTTTTGTTCCTCGGGGTGGTAGAAGATATACCCTTGTGAATTTTTGGGATATCCTACAAACTTACATAAGACAGATCTTGCCTCGAGTTTGTCCGGATTTTGTCTTTTGACATAGGCTGGACAACCCCATATCTTAATATAATTAAGATGTGGTCTCTTCCCTTTCCATATCTCATATGGAGTGGTAGGCACTGATTTGGTAGGAACTCTATTCAATAGGTCCATGGCTGTCTCAAGCGCATATCCCCAGAAGGAAATAGGTAACTCAGCTGTACTCATCATTGAGCGCACCATATCTAATAGGGTGCGGTTTCTCCGTTCAGATACACCGTTGTGCTGTGGTGTATAAGGAGGAGTCAGCTGAGAGAGAATCCCATTCTCTTTTAGGAAGTCCAGGAATTCATTGCTCAAGTATTCACCTCCTCGATCAGATCGAAGGATTTTAATACTTTTTCCGGTTTGGTTCTCAACTTCTTGTTTATATTCCCTAAATTTCTCAAAAGCTTCTGATTTGTGTTTCATCAGGAACACATACCCGAACCTAGAGAGATCGTCAGTGAATGTAATGAAGTATGAAGAACCATCCCTGGCATGTGTAGACATGGGACCGCATACATCACTATGTATCAGTCCCAAGAGTTCTGTAACTCTTTCTCCGTGTCCCGTAAACGGAGCTTTGGTCATCTTGCCTTTGAGACATGACTGGAAAGTGTCATAGGATGAAAATTCAAACGGATTTAAATATCCATCCTTATGCAACTTAGCCAGTCGTGTCGCATTGATGTGACCCAGTCTACAATGCCACAAGAAGGATTCGTTCAGTTCAGAACTCTTCCTCTTGTGTGTGTTTGTTATGCTCAGAACTGTTGATTGGTTTAGAACATAAATGCCATTGCACAACGTGCCTGATCCAACCAAATTTTGGTTACGGAAAATGTTCATAACATTATCCTGTAATACAAAATTATATCCCTCTTTACTTAGTAAAGAAACCGATATAATGTTGCATATCAGGTTCGGCATGTAATAGCATTCGTTCAGAACCAATGTATTACCAGTTGGTAATGAAAGGTGATATTCCCCGACAGTCTTAGCTGCAACAATTGCACCATTTCCGACTCTAATGTCTTTATCACCTTCTCCAAGTTCTCTACCTTTCCTAAGCCCATGTAACTGATTACATATATGGGATCCTGACCCGGTATCTAATACCCAGGACGTGGAGCAAATGGAGAAACAGTTCTCTGTAACGAACACACCCGAAGAAAATGCATCAACATGTACTTTCTTCATTCGGGTGGCATGGGAATCCTGGTATTCCCCTATTTCCTGTTCATTCCTATAACTCTTATAAGAATGAACGGAACCAACGTTCCCCAGCACAGTATAACATGCGGGTTCGGTCAATACATCCATATTATTATCTTGATTAAGGCATGAAATGGTCGCTACCTGGAGAGAGAGAGAAGAAAACACTTTAGCGTAAGCTCGTGCAAGATCAGATTGGTTATTATCTTATCTAATCAGGATGGCTCCCACTGCTTTTTATCAAATCTTCCTCCAAACCCTAAAAGGAAAGACTAGCCGGGATTAATTACACACTACAAGTTCGCCAATCTTTCAGCCAGGCCAGTGTCGGTACTTTGAGGGAGGTCCCCCGTGCTTTCGCACGAACCTAATTAATGTAAACCTCGTTTTCCCAGAGGCGTAATCTCGTTAACACCTTTCTAGACACCTACTTGATCGGCTAATTGTAATGTGTAAAACTCTCCCAGGAGTAACTCTTACTCGCAGTGGGTATCGGGATCCAACTATCTCATAGAAGGTATGCAATCTCATTGCAAATTTCAACACTTGAAATTCCCGATAATCTTTTGCCCCTAGCGTGCTATGACCTTGACGCATGCCAAACAACCCATAGTCCGCTAGTCAAGTTCAACCCGTCATTTCCTGATTGAATTAAACCCACCCGCACGACCCTTGACGCATGCCAAACAACGCCGTGCGAATACCCTAATCCAATCTGCATCATATGCATAAGCAGATAAATACTAGTTAGCTACCGTACACTACGCCTTGACGCATGCCAAACAACCGCAGCACGAATACTAAATAGTACTTATCTGAAATGACGGAGGGCTACGATAGGTTTTTCTGAAAACCTATTGCGTAATGAACTTGATATCGTTGTAGGATCGAATGAAGTTTTAAAAATGGAGTGATTTTGAGGCTTTTCTAGTTTTGCTAAAAGAGTCACTCCCGGTGAAGGGATCTCGGTCCTTTCCTCGTCGAATGAGGTGCGGGATATATCATATATATCGCTGTGCAAAGAAAAAACGCAAAAGCAGTCAAAAGCAAACCGAGTGTGTAGCATCTGCCAGTTATTGCTAAAGGAGTCACTCCCGGTGAAGGGATCTCGGTCCTTTCCTCATCGAATAAGGTGTAGGGTATATCATATATACCGCTGGGCAAAGCAAGAACTGTAGCTACCTTTTTATTTTAAAATTCGATTCCACAACATCTTAGGATTCTTATCTTTCATTAATCACATTAATGAAGTCCCATCATTTAAATACCTAAACATCACAGACAGATATGACGTACACTTATGCCATCCGCATTCGCCTCGATGTCCCCTCGTGCACCGTTAGGTTAGGTAACTAACGACAGAGCAGGGCAGGGCTAGCACGGGTGTAAAACATAAGTAACGTCTATATAATATATCATATATACTATATACTATATCCATCACAGAATCACAACACAGATATCGCAGCAGAATAAACATATGAAATATTGGATATACTAGGACATCCGTGTTTTCAATACGAGCCAGTATAAAACACGGATTCCACGGTCGTGATGAATAGCCAATCCCACACCCGTAGACCCCTACGAGAGCGGCAAGCAACCCTGCCAATTCTAGGGTTAGGAGACCCGGACTCGACTCCTCGAGTTGGTCTCCCACTGGACCCCAGAACCCGGTTACTTGTGCTCCCCTCCTTGGGTCTATCCTAATGCGGAAAAGTAAATAATATACAAAGGTGACAACTTCCGCTACCTGGAAGTGCCCCAAATAAAAGAATATTACATACAAGTTATTACATGAATGAAAATGAAAAACACTCATCTCACATAAAAAACCCCCGGCTATTCAAACACGACGATCCAATATAACATATCCAGCAACACATAACATCACATGTCATCAACGTAAGTAAGTATGCATACCCCAATTGTCGTTGACGTATAGCAACGAAACCGGCGATATGATCATACTACACTTACGGTCACAGAAAAGAAAGTGTAAAACTACAACAGTTGGAATCCGCAACCTCTTTAGACATCACATGCCTAACAGTTACAAACCCCGCATTTTAGTTTCATTATCGAAAACTCTTTTCAATATCGTATGGGACTAAACTGCTAGATTTATAACATTCATCCAGTTATCTCATAACTGTTTGTGAATTCCAATTATTGTATCCAATTCCGGATAAATAGAATATATCAAACTTTCCGATCGAACATTCGAACACCCAAGTTTTCCCGACACCGATCAACACATGAAATAGGTTCAAAGACATTCACTTCATACCTCAGTACCAACGGTCCAGCCGTAGAAGGGTCAAGCCAACGCCTCACATGTGGCACGCCGTACTGCCCCAAACCGAAGGTTCAAAGGGCAGTTCAAGACGGTCACATAATCGAGTTAAGCTTTGTTGTCTTCTAGAGGGACCATCGCGTTACTTGCACTACTCAGAACGTCTTTTAACCACAGAAAAATCCAACACTTGGAATTATTCCAGCAGGGGAAAACTTGGGTATTTATATCCGGTCGAACTCTTTAACATATTCTACAGTTATCTGGAAAAACACTTAGACAAAGTTTGATATTCCGATCGAATCGTCGATTCCCAATTTAACCCCAGAGCACTCAATCTTAGAGTCAATTTAAAAATACCCAGAAAACTCAGTAGAATTTATCAGGAATTACTGTGCAATTAAGTATTGCTGACGTCACCTTTTGAGCGCGGAACAGCGGCAGAAGCCATGCTTCTGCCGCGGTTCCGCGGCTTAAGGAACTGTTCATGTGAAATATTTTGCATCGTAATTCTTATAATTCTTTACTGAATTTTTTAGACATTTTTAATATTAAAAAATCCCAGATTTTAGAAAATATCCAGAGAGCTCATGGGTATATGGGTTTCGGGTTCGTCCGGACTTCAAACTCCGTCTAGACTTCGCCTAAGGCTCTAGCTAGGCTCTGATACCACTTGAAGGTTCCTAGGCATCCTATAGAGGTCCCACAAGGCATCGAACATGCCATTTTACAAAAATTATGGTGCCGAGAAACCCTAACACGGATCTTAGACTAGAATTCTAGGCGAAAAACTAAACTAGTTAGCAAATAAACTAAAGGTCGGAAACTACAACCTTTGTAGATCCGGATTTCTACCTTCTTAGCTCCACGTGGTCATGCCCTCGCTGTCCATCATGAATCCTCGACTCTCGTGACGGCTTCATCGGAGAAACGTGCGGAATAGGTCGTCGGCTTCGTGTCAAAGACGATCTACGTCGAGGTTGCACAAGCTCAAGCTCCGACTTCACAAAGTTGTGAAACTTGTGAAGAAAACACCCAAAACAACTTGGCAAGAGGTAGAGGGTGAAGAAATAGGAGGTGGGTTCACTTTAGAATTGGATTTATCTCACTAGATCTCAAGTTGCCATTAAAGTAGCAAGCTTGAAGAAGAAGAAGAAGATGAAGATAAAGCAAGAATGATAAGTATTCTATGTTTAAAAATAAAACTAATATGAATACTTATCATATCTTGACCATGGTCAAGTGTAGAGATTAAACCAAGGTTAGTTAGAGTGGTTAGGGTTAAGGATGAGATAAGGATGGTGGACTTTGTCAAAGCTTCAAGAAGCTTCAACATAGCTCCAAAATAAGCCACCATTCTCAACTTAATCCTTTCCAAATAAATAAACAAATAAATAAATGAAAAACCCAAACCCTAATCATCACTTAACCATGGTTTAACCCTTTACACTTAACCACATTATCAAGTATTATCAAACATGATACAAAGTAGTGCACTAAAGCATATCACATATACAATGTGCATCAAGTGAGAAAAATCCGTTTAAAGTGAACCAATACTAGTTAATGCAATGCAATATATCAAATATATAATTATGCATTAAATCATTAAATCAACATTTGATTCAATGATCCGGTCATGTCGCACATAACCGACTAGAATCTAATGTATCGATTTATCGAATCAATGATTCGATAACTAGGTCATATCGAATATAACCAATTGAAACATATATCGCGAGAATGAAATGCGGTATCACATACACGCATTATTCTCGGTCCTGCACATATCTCATATGCGCTCCTATTTCGTTTCGCTTGAGCCAGGAAGCCTCTGTGTAGGACTCTAAAGACTCGTCAATACGCCGGTAGCAGATGATGATCATATCAAGCACCCACAAGCCGCAAGCGGTCTGCTAAACGTAACGGCCACCCGGGTATTGAGCGATCAGAAGATCGACGAGCTAGCCCGCTCACACTCCTGCGAATCCGACCAGTAACACTTACCGTACAGTCCGGTCTCTTCGTCTGATATGTCGCATATCAAGTCTAGGGATGGTAAACGTCAGACCCCAATAACCCGATAAGTCGTGCCGATGTGAGGCTCATAACGGGTCGAGAAACTACTGGCAACACTTACCAGCAAATCTCTGATCAGCCCTGGCCAGGGACTTCCCTGTTACGGCCAATCGAGCACAGCGCAACATCAACCCCCAATACCGGGAGAGACGAAACCCCTCCTATCGCTCATTGCCTCCATGTGACTCGGGACTGTACCCAAAGACCACCGTTTTGCACGCCCTCATGGACGTGGTAAGGTGGAGATCAAAGCACAGTGGGAATCACACAAGACTCTATGACGATCTCGGGTCTACAGACTAACCTGTACAAGTATCACCTGAGAACTGCCATCTGACGTGAGGTATAATACCATCTGGGAGTTCTCGGCGAGTCCGTCCAGTGTACCCAGTCTCCACTGAGCACCCGTATACTATCTCTGATGTCAAACACCAATGGATATGGGATCATCCATCGCTCATCACATGGGTCGAGAAGCGTATACGCTAGTCTACTCTGGTATATCGATGCCCCGTCTCGATACACCCACGACTAGGGACCTTGAAGGATGTACTTATGGACTACCATGTCCCCACTAGTATGATCTGCATCATAGTCCAGGTAGTCAAGTACAAATCCTAAGGGCTTTACCAACATGTAACTATAAGACAGTATAAAGAGACGAGTGTACATGTTAAGATAAAGAGCAACCAGATAGCATACTATCATGTCGAGCAAGAAAGTCATCTCTATATATGTCCAAGCATCCAATATAATATACATCATCTGTACAATACTGGCCTCTAGGGCATACATACAACTAACATTAACACGTTCTAAATTATCTGGAAAAAGTTAAACGAAGTTAAATCATCCGATCGAATCAACGAGTTCCCAATATATCCCAGAAGGCTCAACACTTGAGTAGAACTAAAAATTCCCAGAAGCATGAAAAATACCCAAGAATATAACCATGAAGTATTAGCCCCCAACTCCCAAAGTTGGCCGCGGAACCGCCGCCAAACGCATGGTTTGGCCACGGTTCCGCGGTCCATTGAGGGAGTTAGGGCTTCGTACTTCACAGTAATTCTTAAAATTTCCTGCATGATTTTCTGAGTATTTTTAATATGAAAAATTTCATCTTTTGAATTTTTTTCCAGAAACTAGGTTTTTACAGGGTTTCGGAGTTCGATCGGACTTCTAACTTCGTCTACACATCACCTAATGCTCTAGCTTGGCTCTGATACCACTGTAGGGATGGCTTAGCACCTTGTGAAGGTTTTGGCAAGCATCAATTATGCTACTTTAAAAATTTTGGGGTGCTAAACAAACCCTAACCAAGATCTTAACTAGAGACTTAGGGTAAACATGCATGTAAACAACTTTACATCTAAGAGTTAGGTATTACAACCTTTGTAGTCCGTTCCTTCACTTCATAAGCTCCGTGTTGAGGTCCCTTTGCCGCGATCATCAAGTACCCGGACTCTAGAGAGGCTCCATGAAGAGAAAGATGCAAGCTTGCGTCCAATCTTCAACAACTAAGATGATCTACCTTGAAGAAACTCAAACCCAAGCTCTTGCTTCACTAATCATGTAATAGTAAAGCAAACACCCTAATCTAAGTGGCTAGAATAGATGAGGATAATGAAGTAGGAATTTAGCTCTCTTTTGTTTTCAATTTCTCACATTATTTTATCACATCACAAAATGCTAGAAAGTTTTTTTTCAAGAGGAAGAAGAAGAATTTCTTTTGTGATAAATAATGAATTATTGTATGAGGTTAGAATTGCAACCATGGGTTAAAGATAACATCCTTAACTCTTGTAGAGAATAAACCATGGATTGAGGTTTGGGTTGGGTTAACAAATATCTTCACAAAATATCAAAGGATGAAGACTAAAGTCAAAGCTTCAAGAAGCTTCCACAAAGTTCATCCATAACATTAACCCTAATCCAAACCCTAACATGTTTTATTCTCAAAACCCTAGTTGCAATTTTAACCCTTACATGTTACAATATTATATATCACATATATAATATATTTTGTAACAAAAGAAAATAATACAATTAACATATATCGCATATATATCAACGTATTATCCATGTGAGAAAAAGAATTTTTAAGTGAGCTTATATTAGTTAATCTAATATAATATATCAAATATATAATTATACATTAAATTATCGAATCAATACTTGATCCGATAATCCGGCTATTTCACAAATAACCGACTAATATAATCTGTATCAGTTCATCGAATCAACACTTGATTCGATGACCCGGCTATATCACATATACCCGGCGGATATCACATATCGCAAGAATCTAATACAGTATCGCATACACGCATTATTCTCGGTCCCGCATATATCACATATGTGCTCCTACTCCGTTTTTCCTGAGCCAGGAAACCTCTGTGTAGGACTCTAAAGAATCGTCAATACGCCGGCAGTAGGTGATGATCATATCAAACACCCACAAGCTGCAAGCGGTCAGCTAAACGTAACAACCACCCATGTATTGAGCGATCAAAAGATCAACAAGCAAGCCTGTACGTTCTCCTGCGAATCCAATCAGTAACATTCCCGTACAGTCCGGTCTCTTCGTCTGATATGTCGCATATCTCGCCTAGGGGTGGTAAACGTCAGACCCCAGTAGCTTGATAAGTCGTGTCGATATGAGGTCCATAACAGTTCAAGAAACTACTGATAACACTTACCAGTAAATCTTAGCAACCCTGGCCAGGGATTTCTAGTTATAGCCAATCGAACACAGCGCAACATCAACTCCCAATACCGGGAGAGACGAAACCCCTCCTATCGCTCATTGCCTCCATTTGATTCGGGACTGTACCCAAAAGCCACCGTTTTGCACGCCCTCTTATATGTGGTATGATGGAAATCAAAGCACAGTGGGAATCACACAAGATTCTATGACGATCTCGGGTCTACAGACTAACCTGTATCAGTGTCACCAGAGAACTGCCATATGACGTGAGGTATAATACCATCTGGGAGTTCTCGGCGAGTCCGTCCAGTGTACCCAATCTCCACGGAGCACCCGTATACCTTCTCTGATGTCAAACACCAATGGATATGGGATCATCCATCGCCCATCATATGGGTCAAGAAGCGCATACGCTAGTCTACTCTGGAGTATCAATGCCCTGTCTCGGTACTCCTACGACTAGGAATATTTAAAGGATGTACTTAGCGACTACACTGTCCCCACTAGTATAATCTGCATCATAGTCCTGGTAGTCAAATACTCATCCTAAGGGCTTTATCAACATGTAACATAGAGACAATCAGAGTACATGTTAAGATAAAGAGCAACCAGATAGCATACTATCATGTTGAGCAAGAAAGTCCTCCCTATATATGTCCAAGCATCCACTACAATATATATCGTATGTACAGTAATGGCCTCTAGGGCATACATACCATTAACATATAAAATCCCCAAGCTATACCTCTCTACATGCTAAGAATCATGCTTCATAACTCCTCACTTTCCACCTCATTTCTATTTAATTTTCTAAAAAGAAAATCAAATATGAGCTGTCCTTCTTTTGGAAACATTCGCGTATAAATACAGAATACTTCACCCGGTATATGTATCGCTACATATACACGTATCCGTATAAAAATATGGATTGCATCAAACAGAGAAAATGAATAGTGAACAATAATAATAAAATATATGTATCAAAATACATATATAAATTATTAAATAAAATCCTGATTTAATAATCCAGCTTAATCCTAAGCCGGCTAGTTTTATCAATTGCCCGATTAATGTCCGTGTATCCTGTACACGTATTTAATTGAACTACTGCACGTACCAACGTACGGCTCCTACATCTGTTGCCTGAATCGGGAAAACCTTTTGTGTGAGACTCTAAAGACTCGACAATACGCTGGCAGTGGGTTTAACCACAAGCACGTCAGCGACACTAGCTGTACGTAACGGCTACCCAGGCACTTGTCGAAAAGGGGGTCGACAATCAAGTACGTCCTTACCCTACTAAGCCTGAATGTGAAAATCTCCATATAGTCCGGTCTCTTCATCAAAGAGTATTGCATATCGGGTCTAGGGGGTGGATAACGTCAGACCCCTACTAAACCGATAAGTCGTGTCTGAGTCAAGCTCATCACCAACCGAGATACTACTGATCAACTATCAGTAAATCTCATCCACCGTGGCCATGGATTTTTGGTGATAGCCAACTGAACACAGTGCGACATCGACTCCTAATACTAGGTGAGATGAATCCCTGACAGTTGACCACTGTCTCCATATGGCTCGGGACTGTACCCAATTAAAACCTATTTGCATGACTCTTTTGAGTCGTGATAGGGTAGTAATCAAAGTACAGTGGGAACTCACACGAGACAAATGATGACTTCAGGTCAAAGGACTAATCTATACTCATGCCACCTGAGAAATTCCATCTGACGATAGATATAATACCATCTAGAAGTTCTCGGCAAGTCCGTCCAGTGTACTCAACTCCAGTGAGCACCTATTTACTATCTTAGGTGACACAACACCAATGGTTTGTGAGACCAGCCACCGCCCTTCGTCGGGGTCTAGAAGCGTATACACCAGTCTACTCCGGAATATCGATGCCCAGTCTCGATACTCCCACGACCAGGGACATTTAAGGATGTGCTTATGGACAACCCAACTCCTATATATATGATCGTCATCATAATGCTGGTTGTCAAGCAACAATCCTACGGGCTTCATCAATGATGAAGACAAACCAGATAGTATACTATTATCTCGAGTAAGACTGTTATACATGTATAGGTCCTCCCTCAATTATCATAATCGTATACTTGCAATCATAATAATTGCCATGAGGGCACAATATCCAACAATCTCTAACCTGTACTTAAGGCTAATTATTACGGTATCGTGTACCAACAGCTCGTATGCTACCGAATACCCAACTTCTCTACTAATCTGTTTCGCAAACCATGTTTGTGAAATTTAATTTGTTCAAGAAATAACCTTAGTGAGTGGATTCACTACAATGTTCCATCTTTATTTCTCTATATCTCAACTTTGCGGAGATCAACAATCTCCCAAGCTGAGTGATACCATGCCTCAAGAATTTGTCTGGATACTTGATGGAACCAAGTTTATAAATGAACAACTCCATCCAACAAACTTCTTAGGCTATATCCTCTGTTGAGTCATAACCAGCATCCTGCAACATGATTACCTCAGTATCCCTATTGGAACACTATCCAATATACTAATCTTCAGAAGAGGCTAAACTCAAAATCCTGACAGCCTCTCTGTCATCCAGGTCACCTTGGAAGCCTGAACCGATAACTGCTTTCCCGATGAGGCTTTCGTTACCTTATACCAAGAACATCCTCTTATGCTCATGATAGTTTCCCAATGTTTCTCCATGATTCGATTAATATATGCTTGTTGCAACTAGTGCAAAAACAATATCTGGCATTGTACAAGACATTGCATGATTGACACAATTGCCTAAGCAAATGATATGTCATTCATGCCAATCTCTCTCCTTATCAGTCTAGAAGACATCCCTTTTAGAGAGGGTGACTCCATCACCTGCGGGTACTCCACGACGCCAGGAGTCGTCCATTCTAAAATACTTTTAGAATGTTGTCTAAGTACCCGATTTGGGAAACTTCCCAAATCTAGATCTAGTCACCAGAATTTCAGATATACTATCCACATCCAACGTGGAGAAAACACTATGTGACAACCAAAGTTTAACCGATTGTAGTATAGGAACCCTACTAGATCGGCGGAGAGGCTGAGGTTAGTCAGGGACTATCGAATCCTCCGGTTCCACCAAATCATCAGTTGTAGTTTGTGTAGCTGGAACCTCTTCCAGTTCTACCTCATGACCATTAATTTCTTTTACAAGAAATTCCTTTTCTAAAAAGGCGGCATGCCGAGAAACAAACACCTTTTGTTCCTCGGTGTGGTAGAAGATATACCCTCGCGAATATTTGGGATATCCAATAAACTTTCACAGAATTGATCTTGCCTCGAGTTTGTCTGGATTTTTTGTTTTAACATAGGCCGGACAACCCCACATCTTAATGAAATTAAGACATAGTCTCTTCCCTTCTCATATCTCATATGAAGTGGTAGGCCATGATTTGGTCAGAACTCTATTCAATAGGTATGCGGCTGTCTCAAGCGCATAACCCCAAAACAAAATAGGTAACTCAGCAGTACTCATCATAGAGCGCACCATATCTAATAGGGTGCGGTTTCTCCGTTCCGACACCGTTGTGCTGTAGTGTATATGGAGGAGTAAGCTGAAAGAGAATCCCATTCTCTTTTAGACAGTCACGGAATTCCGTGCTCAAGTATTCTCCTCCTCGATCGGATTGAAGGATTTTAATACTTTTACTCGTTTAGTTCTCTACTTCGTACTTATATTCCTTTTCTCAAAAGTTTCAGACTTGTGTTTCAACAAGAACACATGTACGAATTTTGAGAGATCATCGGTGAATGTAATGATGTACGAGAAACCATTCCTGGCATGTGTAGACATGGGACCGCATACATCACTATATATCAGTCCCAAGAGTTCAGTAGTTCTTTCTCTGTGTCCAGTAAACGGAGTTTTGTTCATTTTACCTTTGAGACATGACTGGCAAGTTTCATATGATGTAAATTCAAACTGATTCAAATATCCATCTTTATGCAACTTAGCTAGTCGTGTCGCTTTGATTTGACATAGTCTACAATGCCATAAGAAGAATTCATTTATTTCTGAACTTTTCCTCTTATGTGTGTTCTGTACGTTAAGAACTGTGTTTTGATTCAGAACGTATAAACCGTTACATAATGTACCAAACCTAATCAACACTTGATTTAAGAAAATGTTCATAACATTATTCTTTACCACAAAGTTATATCCTTCTTTATCTAATAAGTAAATTGATATTAAATTGCATATCATAGAGGGTACATAATAACAGTCGTTCAAGATCAATGTATTCCTATTTATTAATACAACGTGATATTCACCAACCGCTTTGGCTGCAACACTTGCACCATTCCCTACTTTTAGAGAATGATAACCTTTTCCCAGTTCTCCACCTTTCTTTAGCCTATGTAACATATTACATATGTGGGATCCCGATCCGGTATCTAATACCCAGGAAATAGAGCATACTGAGAAACAGTTCTCGGTAACGAACACACCCGAAGAAGATGCATCAACATGCTCATTCCTCGTTCAGGTTGCATGGGAATTCGGAGATTCCCCTATTTCCTGCTCAAACTTATAACAATTATAAGTTAGAGCGGAACCTGCAGGGTTGTCTAGCACGGCATCAAGGTTTTGAGAGACATCCTCCATGCCATATTTAAATTTTTGTCGTTCTAGCTAACCCTAACCCTAGAATCGAAACTAGAAAACCCGACGAAACATAATGTAAATACTTTACATCTAAAGTGAACAAGGAATACAACCTTTATAGATCGGTCCTTCATTTCAATAGCTCCGTGTGGTAGTGCCTTCGCTGTGATCATAAACTCCCGAACTCTAGAGAGGCTCCTATAAAGAAACGAACATGCTTGTATCGAAGTCTTCGAGGCCGAAGATGATCTACGTTGAGGAGACACTAACCCAAGCTATCTCTTCACTAATGGTGAGATTAGTGAAGCAAACATCCTAAACTAAATGGCAAGTAGTAGAGGATGATGAAGTAGGAAGTGGGCTCACTTTAATTTTATTTTTCTCACACTAATTCTTCACTTGGAAAAAAACCTAGCAAGCTTTTTCTTTTGTTGAAGAAGAAAAAGAAATGATACTCATGAGAGAGTGAGGTTAGAATTGCAACCATGGGTGAGTAAGTATCATGTCTAACTCATGTAGAGAATAAACCAAGGTCAAGGGTTAAGGTTGAGTTAACAAATATCTTAAGGAATGACAAAAGAGTGGACTTGGTCAATATTCTACAAGCTTCATCCAAGCTTGAAACATTGACTAAGTCTTCACTATTTTGTGATAACTTAAGTGATAAATATCAAACCCTGGCTTTAACCCTAGCATGGTATAAGTCTCATACATTCATGTTGCAAGAGTAACCTAGCATGACACAACAATATATATCACTTATATATTTTGTGTGCAAATAGAAAACACTACATATATCACATATATGTAAAGTGTATCAAATGTGAGAAAAGAAATCCTAAGTGAGCTAATACTAGTTAATGTAATGCAATATATCAAATATATAATTATACATTAAATTATCAGATCAACACTTGATTTAATAATCTGTCTATATCACATATAACCGACTAATATCAAATGTAACATCTTATCGAATCAACACTTGATCCGATAACCCGGCTATATCACATATAACCAATCATGTCACACATTACGAGAATAGAATGCGGTATCACATATACTCATTAATCTCGTTCCCGCACATATCACATATGTGCTCCTACTCCATTTCGCTTGAGCCAGGAAATCTCTATGTAAGACTCTAAAGACTCGTCAATATGCCGGCAGTAGGTGATGATCATATCAAACACCCACAAGCCGCAAGTGGTCTGCTAAACGTAACGACCACCCGGGTATTGAGCGATCAGAAGATCAACAAGCAAGCCTGCTCGTACTCCTGCGAATCCAATCAGTAACACTACCGTACAGTCCCGTCTTTTCGTCTGATATGTCGCATATCACAGCCTGGTGATGGTATAACGTCAGACTCCAATAGACTGATAAGTCATGCCGATGCCAGGTTCATAACGGTTCGAGAAACTACTGATAACACTTACCAGTAGATTTCAGCAACCCTGGCAAGGGATTTCCTGTTATGGCCAATCGAGCATTGCGCAATATCAACTCCCAATACCGGGAGAGACGAAACCCCTCCTATCTCTCATTACCTCCATGTGACTCGGGACTGTACCCAAAAACCACCTTTTTGCACGATATCTTGACTGTGGTATAGCGGAAATCAAAGTACTGTGGGAATCACACAAGACTCTATAACGATCTCGGGTCTACAGACTAACCTGTACCAGTGTCACCAGAGAACTGCTATCCAACGATAGGTATAATACCATCTAGGAGTTCTCGTCTAGTCCGTCCAATGTACCCAGTCTCCACTGAGCACCCATATACCTTCTCTCATGTCAAACACCAATGGATATGGGATCATCCATCGCCCATCACATGGGTCGCGAAGCGTATACGCTAGTCTACTCTGGAATATTGATGCCCTATCTCGATACTCCCACGACTAGGAACATTTGAAGGATGTACTTGGAGACTATCCTGTCCCCACTAGTATGATCTGCATCATAATTCTGGTAGTCAAGTACGTATCCTAAGGGCATTATCAACATGTAATAGAGAGACAATAAGTGCACATGTTAAGATAAAGAGCAACCAGATAGCATACTATCATATCGAGCAAGAAAGTCCTCCCTATATATGTCCAAGCATCCACTACAATATACATCGCATGTACAGTAATGGCCTCTAGGGCATACATATAACTAACAGAACCAATGTTCCACATCTCAGTAAAACAAGCGGGTTCGGTCAATACATCAATATTATTATCTTGATTAAGGCGTGTCATGGTCGCTACTTGAAGAGAGAGAGAGAGAAAAAAACACTTAGCGTATGCTCTTACAAGATTAGATTGGTTATTATCTTATCTAATCAGAACGGCTCCCACAGTTTTTATCAAATCTTTCTTCAAACCGTAAAAGGCAAGACTAGCCGGGATTAATTACACCCTACAAGTTCGCCAACCTTTCAGCCAGGCCAGTGTCGGTACTTTGAGGGAGGTTCCCCGTGCTTTCGCATGGACCTAATTAAAATAAACCTTGTTTTTCTAGAGGCATAACCCCGTCGACACCTTTCTAGTCACCTACTTGATCGGTTAATTATAAAGTGCAAAACTCTCTCAGGAGTAACTCTTACTCACAGGGGGTATCGGGATCCAACTATCTCATAGAAGGTATGCAATCTCATTGCAAATTTCAACACTTGAAATTCCCGATAATGTTTTTCCACCTAGCAACTTATGACCTTGGCTATGGTCAACAAATCATATGCGCTAGACAAGTTCAATCCGTCATTTCCTGATTGAATTAAACCCACCCGTACGACCCTTGGCTATGGTTAACAAAACCGTACGACTACCATAATCCAATCGTATCATATGTTTGCAGATAAGCACTAATTAACTACCGCACACTACGTCTTGGCTATGGTCAACAAACGTAGCATGCATACTAAATAACAATTATCTGAAATGATGGAGGGCTACGACAGGTTTTTAAGAAAACCTTTTGCGTAATGAATATGATATCGTTGTAGAATCGAATGATTTGAAAAGGAGTGGTTTAAGCTCTGCTTTTAAAATCAAGTTTTTCAAAATAAACCGAGTGGGTGTAGCATCTGCAAGCTTGTGCTAAAGAGGTGACACCCGGTGATGGTATCTAGGCTCTTTCCTTGTCGATTGAGGTGATGGATATTCATCAAGGAATGTCACTATTCAAAGCAAGAACTAGAGCTACCAGTTTGAAAATTTGATTCTACAACATCATTGGGTTTCTTTTCATTTCATTAATCTCATTAATGAAGTCCCATCATTTATGCTTCCTAAGTATCACAGATAAAGAAACGAAAATACAACGTACGCTTATGCCATCCACATTCGCCATGGTGTCCCGTCATGCACCGTTAGGTTAGTTAACTAACGGTAGAGAAGAGGCAGGACCAGCGCGGATGCAAAATATAAGCAACGTTTATTATATGTCATATGTATAATATAAAGCATTTGTCTCACGCAGTTATATGATCTCATCACAGAACATTGCAGCAGAAGTCAACATATGAAATATAAGATATACTAGGAAGTCCATGTTTTAAATTAAGCCAGTAAAAAACACGGATTCCACGGTCGTGATGAATAGCCAAACCTAAATCCCTAGACCCCTATCAGAGCGGCAAGAAACCCTACCAATTCTAGAGTTAGGAGACCGGGTCTCGACTCCTCGAGATGGTCTCCCACTGTACTCTAGAACCCGGTTACTTGTGTTCCCTGCCTTGGGTCTATCCTAATGCGGAAAAGAAAATAATATACATCAATGGTGACATCATCCTCAACCCGGAAGTGTCCCAATAAAAGAACATTACATACAAATTTTTACATGAATGAAAATAAAAAACTCTTATATCATGCAAAAAAAACCCGGCTATTCAAACACGACGAATATAACATATCCCAGCAACACATAACATCATATGCCATCAACTTAAGTAAGTATGCATATCCCAATTGTCGTTGACATATAGCAACGAAAACCGGCGTTACACCACATAATACTCTTACGGTCGCAGAAAAAGAAATGAAAACTACAATAATTAGAATCCGCAACCACCTTAGACATCATAAACCCAGATATCACATACTCCGGATTTCATGCCTAACACTTTAAATCCGACATTTTAGTCTCAAATTGAAAACACTTTTCAATATCCAGTCGGGTAATTCAACAAGATTCCCAACAAATGATCGAATGCTCGTCGCAAACATTAATAGAAGGCCGCAACCTCGATGCCATCGACGAAGCAAATTTGGACGGAACACCGCGGCCGCGAGTACCCGTATGGATGCTTTTGGCTACGAGGTCCTCCTATAGTCATTTGGTCGGGGCTATGGGGCGTGGTTATCTAGTAGTGTTACCCGGCGAGCGTTCACGTACTATACGTGATTGCGACAGGGTTTTGATCCGAATCAAGACCCCGCGACAACCGATCAAAATAGACTAAATTGCTAGATTTACAAAATACTAATTTGTTTTCATAAAACTAATTATCGTGGATTCCAAATATTGTATCACAAATCACAGATATCTAGACGATATTAAACATTTCGATCGATTTATCAAACACCTAAAATTCCCAGAGACCTCAACACTTGAGTCACAGTTAAAAATACCTAGAGAGTGCCCCAAGTACCTACGGACCAACACAAGAAGGTACGCTCCCTGCCTCACCAACGGCACCGTGGAAGCGCCGCCAAGAGCATGTTTTAGCCGTGCTTCCACGGTCGTTTGGTCGAGTTGGGCCATCGTTTTTCTTGGGGATCCATAGAAAACCCTGCACAATTTTCTGAATATTTTTAATTAGAAAAATTCCAACTTTTGAAAAAAATTCCAGAAACCCGGAATTTTTGGGTTTCGAATAGTTAATCGAACACTTTAACTTCGCTTAGATAACTCTTAATACTCTAGCTTGGGTCTGATACCACTGCTTGGTTCGCTTAGCACCCCCGCGATGTATCGGCACGCATCAAGTATGCTATTTCAAAAAATATAGGGTGCCAAGCGATTCCGACCAAGGATCTAACTAGAGAATTAGGGTTTTATATGCGTGTGAACAAACATTACACTTAGTGAAATAGGAATAAAACCTTTGTAGACCAGTCCTGCGCTTTTAAAGCTCTATGTAGTAGTCCCTTAGCTCCAAGTAGTGGAGTCCCGGACTCTCTTTAGGCTTCACTAGGCAAAAGGAACGAGCTTGCTCAGGGATCTTCAAGGCCGAAGATGATCTACGTCGAAGAATCTCTAACTCAATCTACCTCTTCACTAATTGACGGATTAGTGAATTAAACAACCTATACTAAATAGCTAATTTGGTATAGATTGATGAAGTAGGAATTTTGCTCTCTTTAGAATTATTTTTCTCTTTTTCTTTTTCACCTCACTAGAAATCAAGAGAAGAAAAATGAGATGAAGAAGAAACTCAAGTGATCAAGTTATGAACCATGGGTGAGAAAAATATCTCATATATTCTCTTGTAGAGACTTAACCATGGCTAAAAATAATGGTTAGGTTAATAAATATCTAGAGTAAAACAAAATTAGTGGACTAAATCATGTTTTCTACATGCTCAAGCATCTTTGTAACAACTCCAATTTTAGTGTACAGAAATTTGTTAAAAAATTAATGTATACTTGGAGTAATTGCATTTCAGAGAATACCATAAATATTTGTTTTGCTAATTAATTATAAGAAGGAGCTTGTAGCTCATTGGTAATACCTTGCACTGCTGAACCAAGCCACCAGAGTTCAAATCCCATACCCCACATTATTTTTAACATTGTTTTATTTTGAATTTTTAGAATACCAAGGGTTTACACGTGCATAACTCAAAAAAACCCCACTACACAAGAAAAACTAACTGTACCAGGGGACTAATGAACCGACAAGGAGCACTCCGGCCACCTGACTCGGCCGGACTCGGCCGGCGGACCGTCCGACTCGGGCCGCCTCTGCCGGCCGGACTCGGCCGGACCGCCGAGTCCCCAACATGAAAGTTTGGGCTTTTCATCTCCCCTGTACTTATGTATAGTTTAAATGTGCAGACCAGTAATAGATCCCCTTTAAAACACCAATTACTCCATTTTAGTACATTTTAATACATTTTATCACATTTTTTTCATTTCAACCTTTCACCAACCCTAACCCTAGCCTTACCCTATAAATACAACCCCTACACACACCACCCTCACTCCAAAATTCTGAGCAAAACTCTCAAGAAATTTCCTAAAAGCTTAATGTACTTTTGGAGTAGCGAAGGGCGAAAGCTTCGGAAAGTTTCCGACGACAACCCTAGGAGTTCTCGGCGACGAAACGACCCACCAGAAGCTACGTCCATTCCCTCTTCCTCTCTTCTAATATCTAAACCCATAAGTCCCCCTCCCTCTTCTCTAATTTTGTTCTAAAAATACGAAATTTCAAAACCCGACGGAATCGGAGTTAAACCGATTTCCGACTCCGTTTTTTCTAAAAATCTAACATTTTCTTAAATACAATCATACAAAACCCTTACATGTTGACTATTAATCATTAATAAACATGTTGAACAAGTTTCATGACAATCTAATTCATTTTGTAACTTTTATCGTACTTTTTCACTAAAATACCCTATACTTTCATTTCGACATTTAAACATCACAAACTTGCTATACCTTTAAATAGATCACGAGGTAATGACCTATCTCCTCACAACACTCATATGCAACATAGCACAATATCTTTCGGGAACATAGAATACGGGAAAACGAAACATTTCATATAAATACCATGAATTAATAAAACCATTTTCTAAAGGATTAAGTATTTTTTATAAATCTTTGCAAAGTGCCGCTACAACCCATTTTGGGGAACCCGACTGAGATGGTGCGGATTATCGCACATCTCTTGGCTTAGTAGTGCGAGATGCAGACCTCCGCAAGGAGCATTCGGTCTTGAGAGATTTAAAATACGAAAATCTTAAGAAAATGAGATTTCTAGAAATATAATATATATTAAAATTTATTTTTAGATATATATATATATATATATATGTATCATTAAAATATTTATTTTGTGATAATATAAATATTCCAATTTTTTAATATTCCAAGAACCACTTTACATTAAAATACCATGAAATCCATACAAGCTCAATATTACAATTAAATACCCTATATTATGAAATGAGGTTATCTTCACTAGAAATATCACAAATATAAAATCTACATTTATTACAACTCTAAAGACGATAAATAAATACTTGGGGTGTATTTTGAAAATTATACAAAAGTATTTTTACATAAAACCCCTTCAAGTTCTATAAATTACAATAAGTACCCTAGTAAATATAGGTTTAATCGGGACTAATCTCTTGAGCCTCAGGGAGCCGGAGAAGTGAGTGCTTGCCTATTTAAGGTAGACAAGTTAACAACGGTGTTATCAACACGGTAATCGTCTTTGTAAAAGACACAAATCCTGCCGCCCATGTGCAACGGTTACCGATAACATCAAAACCTAATTCAGGACTTCAATTTCTTTTCTAATTGTTCTGACTCAGACCGAGTCTCATTATAATAATCGGACTTGAATATGATTTAAGTACAATTTACAATATAGCAATTCAACATGAATCCATATATTCAATTTGTTCAATCTATCAATCTATACAACTTAACTGAACCAAACCATGGATATACTTCCATTTACATGATTCTCCAGTTACATCCATGATTCTCCAGTTACATCCATTTACTGATATCACGGTTTCGGTAAGTCATCCAATTATACAATCTATATATTATAATTCAATTATAAGTTACAATACAAACAATACTATCAAGACACCGTGGGGTTTAAGAGGTAGATTGGTACAGAAGGTGTTAGAAGTGGCATGAGACTGCAACTATAAGACACCTGACCTATATTCAGTTGCTGTTGTACCGTGGCATAAACGGTTCCTTAAGTTCCTGATACCTTAGTCTGCGGGGCAAGTGGGACTCCTCTCGTATACACTGGCATCCTTCGGTACCAAGCTACAAACAATAGCATTAACACTCAATACAATAATATAACAATATAATACAACTGTAAAAGCTACACACTCTCTCTTACTCTCTGTCTATTCTATTTCTCCCTTATCCTTGGGACTTACCGAGCGATTTGTTCGTTGACGACATTCTCTTTCTTTTTCTTTGAATGTCGTCAGATGATTCGGATCTTCCATAGATCGAGCCTACTAGCGAGGACTTGGACCATCTTCCATACGATCCAGAGATCTAGCTACATTGTACACTTTTATTTCAGTATTTTTCCTTTTCTGTTATGTTACTGTTTAGGCATTGCTTCTTTCAGATGTATTTACTTTCCATGCATTGTACAAAAGAATGTTAATAAATAAAGTTGCTGTTTCATTACATCTTGTCTCTTGTGCATTTATTTTTATATTGTTTAGATACGCTTAGCGTATTTACTTCATAGTAAATACGTAGCGGCCTCGTCGCGCCCCCTTCGCCGTACACCGGGAAGCGGGGCGTGACAATCTTAAACCATGTCAATTTTCACCTAATTTTGATTTATCTCTTAATAATTAATCACCCAAATTATCTTTAGTTAGGTATGAGTCTCATACACCCAAGTCCAATGTATCATCTAGCATGACACAAAATAAATACATTAATATATATCACATATATATTTATGTATTTAGAGAAAATAGATTCTTAAGTGAGCTAATATTAGTTAATATATATTAATATATCAAATATATAATTATATATATTAAATTATTAAATCAACACTTGATTTATTAACCCGGCTATATCACATACAACCGACTAATATCATTTACATGTATATCAATTATACATATAACAAATTATTGAATCACACTTGATTCAATAATCCGGTTATATCACATATAACCTATATCGCGAGATTAGAATACTGTATCACATACAAGTATCAATCTCGGTCCCGTACATATCATATATGTGCCCTATTTTGTTTCGCTTGAGCCAGGAAACCTCTGTGTAGGACTTTAAAGACTCGTCAATACGCCAGCAGTAGGTGATGATCATATCAGTCACCCATAAGCCGTCAGCAGTACTAGCTGGACGTAACGGCTATCCAGGTATTGAGCGATCAGAAGATCAACAAGCAAGCTTGTTCATACTCCCGTTAATCCAGTAAGTAACACTACCGTACAATCTGGTCTCTTCGTCTGATATGTCGCATATCGAGTCTGGGGGTGGTAAACGTCAGACCCCAATAACTTGATAAGTCATGACGATGTGAGGCTCATAACGGGTCAAGAAACTGCCGATAACACTTACCAGTAAATCTCAGTATTAGCTCTGGTCAGGGACTTCCTGTTATGGCCAATCGAGCATAGCGCAACATCAACCCCTAATACCGGGAGAGATGAAACCCCTCCTATCGCTCATTGCCTCCATGTGACTCGGACTGTACCCAAAATCCACCTGTTTGCACGCTCTCTTGAACTTGGTAGGGAGGAAATTAAAGCACAGTGGGAATCACACAAGACTCTATGACGATCTCGGGTTTACAGACTAACCTGTAGCTGTGTCTCCAGAGAACTGCTATTCGACGTTAGGTATAATACCATCTAGGAGTTCTCGGTGAGTCCAGTTCGGTGTACCCATTCTCCAATGAGCACCTGTGTACAATCTTTGATGTCAAACACCAATGGATGTGGGATCATCCATTTCCCCTTACAGGGTCAAGAAACGTACATACTAATCTATTTTGGAATATCGATGCTCTGTCTCGATACTCCCACGATTAGGAACAATTAAAGGATGAACTTATGGACTACCCTGGCCCCACTAGTACGATCCGCATCATAATCCTGGTAGTCAAGTACACATCCTAAGGGCTTTATCAACATGTGAGAGCAAGACAATATCACAATACTAGTCTACATGTTATGATAAAGAGCAACCAGGTAGCATACTATCATGTCGAGCAAGAAAGTCCTCTCTATATATGTCCAAGCATCCATTATAATATACAATCATGTATCTCTGGGGTATACAAACAACTAACAATCTCCTACTTGCACCAAGGCCAGTTGTTGTAGTATCTCATACCCAACATTCCGAAGAGTCTCTCGAATTGTATCTGGGGAATGGTGTCACGCCCTGCTTCCCGGTATACGGGCAGAGGGCACGACGGGACCGCTACGCATTTACTCAGAAGTAAACACGCTAAGCGTATCTAAGCAATATAAACAATGTACACAGGAGACAAGATGTAAATAAACATCAACTTTATTTATTCAATATTCTTTTTACAGTACAACTGGAAATGTAAATACATGGAATGAAAGCAATGCCTAATCAATGGCATAACCGAAATGAAAATATGTATAAGTAATCTAGAGCTCTGGGTCGAAAGCTATCTTATCCAAGTCCTCACTGCTCGGCTCTGTCTCTAGAAGGTCCGATCTGCCTGACAACATTCCAAAGAAAGAAGAAAGGAATGTCGTCAGCAAACAATCGCTCGGTAAGTCCCAAAGAATAGGTATAGACAGAAGGAGAATGTAGCTTTTAAGGTTGTATTATATTGTTAGCGCTGTTGTTTGTAGCTTAGTGCATAAGATGCCGATGTATACGAGAGGAGTCCAACTTACACCATGGACTTTGGTAACCCGTAGTACAAGGCTCCGTCGAAAATACCACGGAACAACGGCATGGATGTAATTACGTATTAAGTGACCATCTCGTGCCACCTTTAACATATTCCGTACTAATCTACCTCTTTATAAATCCCGTAGTGTATTATTGTATTGATGGTAATTATGGTATTGTATTGTCTGTGGTAAATGGAAGACTTGCCGAAACCATGATATCAGTAAATGGAATGGATGTAAATGGATAGTCATGTAAACGGAGTATATCCATGGTTCGGTTCGGTCAATATAGATTGAATAGATGGATTCATTGATTCATATTGTATTGTAGTTTATACTTGAATCACATTCAGGTCAGATTGATTAGATTGAGACTCCGTCTGGACACTTTTGAAAAGAACTTGAAATCCTAAATTAGTTTTGATATTATCAATAACTGCTGTACTTGGACGACAGGATTTGTGTCTTTTTCCAAGACAATTACTGTGTTGATAACACCATTCGTTAGATTGTCTACCTTAAATAGACAAGCACCCATATCTCCGGCTCCCTGAGGCTCAAGAGACTGGTTCCGCTTAAACCTATGTTTATTAGGGTCCTTATTGTAATTTAGTATAACTTAAGGGAGTTTTAGGTAAAAATAGTTTGATATAATTTTCAAAATACATCTCAAGTATTTAATTATCGTATTTAGGTTTTTAATAGATGTATATTTTATAATTGTGAAATTTCTAGTGAGTAGAACCTAATTTTCATAGTATATGGTATTTTCTTGAAATATTGGGATTGTGTTGTATTTGGATGATATTTTCATGTAATGGTGATTATTTTGATTTGGAAAACTTGGAATATTTATATAATTAAAATATATATTTTAATTATATATATATATATTTAATGAAAACAATTTACTTATTTTCTTGTAGAAATCTCATTTTCTATAGAAAAATGTATAAAAATTCCATTGAGATCGAATGCTCGATCTGCATCTTGCTCTACTAGGCCCGAGGATATACGATAATCCACACCATCCTGAACGGGATCCCCAAAAGTGGGTTGTAGAGGCGCAATTTCATGGAAATGTTTAATACTTCTTTTTATAGAAATGCTTTTATAAGTTAAAGGTATTTATTTGTAAAGTCGTTTTATCCAAAGAATAAATTCCCAAAAATTTATCGTGCTATGATACAGATATGTGTTGTGATGAGATAAGTCATTATCTCGTGAAATATCTAAAGGTAATATGTTGTTTACGTCAGAAGCTAAACTATGTGGTATTTTACTGTAAAACCGCGATAAAAATTGCAATATAAATTCTGTTGATGTGAAACTTGTTTAATATGTTTGTTAATATTTATTGAACATGATATGAAAGTTTGAAATTTTTTGTTTAAGAAAAATAGGATTTTTAAAAAAAAAACGAATCGGAAGTCGGATTAACTCCGCTTCCGTCGGGTTTTAGTATTTAAGATTGTTAGAATAGAGAAAGAGAGAGGAAGATGGGAATTACTAGCTTTTGGACTAGAGGAGAGAGCGGGGATCTAAAGAAGACTTCGGGACGTCGTTTCGTCACCGGAAACTCCTTGGATCGTTGCCGGAACTTCACCCTTTGGTAACTCCACTTGTACACTATAGAGATTTGAGAATTTTGTATAGTTTTGACAGGAATTTCTAAGTGATGAGAGGTGAAATATGGTATGGTATTTATAGGAAAAAATTTGGGTTTAGGGGGTGAAAGAAATGCATTAAAATTTGCATTAAAATTGGATTAAATGGGCATTTTATTGTTCTCTGGAAATGTGCAGAGAAAACAAACAGTCTAGGAGAAGTGGGGTTGGCCAAAAGGTGCAGGGGAAAAAGATGGAAGCAATACCGTCGGTTTAGACCGGTGGTGCCGGTTTATTGAGGTTCTCGCCGGGTCTTTACCGTCGGGTGGGCTTGGTCTTTTGGCCACGTGTCGGGGTCCGTGTAAATGCTTTTTCCCATGTGTTTGTTTATTCTGTGTCCTTTTAGTTTACGTGTTGTGCACATGTAGACTCTTGGGCTTCTAAAAAGATTAAAAGAAATTAAAATAAAAAGAATATGTGGCTGATAGGATTTGAACTCTGGTGCTTTGTTTCAGCAGTATAAGGCTTTACCAGTGAGCTACAAGCTCTTTCTTATTATTCAAAAGCAAAACAAACCTATAACTCGTACTCAAGCTTAGGTGTTCCTTTCTGTATTTTCAAAAAAATTCATACAAAAAGATTAGGATTGTTACATTCTACCCTCCTTATAAAAATTTCATCCTCGAAATTTGTAGAAAGAAAGTGTAACAGATTTAATGCAATTTAGTGATGGAACTATTGACAGTATATGAAAATATTTAGAAGAACGAAAGAATGCAAAAGTTTTGGAAAGAGGTGAGGGAAATTCCAGGGTTACTTTGGTCAACAATCTTGGCTTCTACGGCTGCTAAAGTGATTAGATGCGCCACAAACTAAGCACATTTCTCTGTCCTTGTGGCATGTTCCTCTGCCCTCGAGGCATGTTCCTCAGTTCTTGATGGAATTGGCGAGTAGGCTGTGCAGGAGGTGGAGCCGGGAGTGCAAGACGAGGTGCAGGAGCCTGGATAGCTGGCCGCTGCGGATAAGTGTTGTGTGTGGGAGCTGAGTTGCATCTATAAGGACAGGTTCCAATTCCGTGATTAGATGCGCCACAAACTAAGCACATGCCTTTTGCGTACCTACAGTCCTTCTACAAGTGTCCATCTCTCTTGCAATAGAAGCAAAAATCTGGACTTGGCTGTTTATTGGTTTCTTCCGGTCTCCTGGGTTCCATAGTTGGCCTTGAAGAGGCTCCTCCTGTCATCTGAGTGGCAGGGCTCTTCATCCCGGCAGATTGAGATCTGCCCCTCATTTTCACTACTGCCTCATATCTGCGGGCAGCTTTCAGAGCCAATTCGTGGGTCGGGAAATCACCTGTGGCTAAAGAAGCTTGGATTTCCGAATCTAACCCTTGCTGAAATTGACGGGCTCTGATATCATCCGTTGGTATTAGTTGTGCTGCGAATCGACTAAGGATGGTAAACTCAGCATCATATTCATCCACGGATTTGGTCCACATCGAACCTTATTGTAAGTGAATGAACCGCTGCTCTATGTCAAATCGGGCAGTGTCTGCGAAGTATTTCACGTCAAACATGTCGCGAAAAGTCCTCCATTTGATAGGTTGGTCAAGACGGCTTTCTTCCACCTTCCACCAAACTCGTACATTGTAAGTGAGTTGCAGCTTTGCAACTCGAACCCAAGCGATCTCTGCTACTTGTGCTGCTGCCAGATCATCCTCAATACCTTGAGCCCATTCCTCAGTTTCTAGAGGGCTCTCTTTTCCTGAGAATTGCTTGGGGTGCAAAACCCTGAATTTCTTCACCCCAGGTGCTTCCGCCTCTGGATGGTTCATCAAGATAGCAGTTTGCTGCTGCTGTCCCTCCAGAAAGCTGCGGATCGCCTCAAGCAAGACCGTCTGCTCGTTGATCGGAGCAGCGACGGCAGGTGTAAGCGGTAGAGGTGGGGGAGTGTTGTTGACATTTGTGCTGGTGTTGTTTGGGGAATCCATAAGCTTGAAAGAAAATTTTTGGGTTAGGACAGATTCAAACTATATGAAATTGGAAGATTCAAGAAGTATGTAAAGAATGTTTTTAGTTGCTGATTCTTATGTTATATTGCTTAGGATTTTATGCAGAATTGACCCGCATGTCTATGCAGAACTGACCTGCTTGTCCACATAGAGCGGACCTGCATGAGCCACCAACAAAACCTGTCACGCCCCTCTTCTCAGTGTACGGGCAGAGGGCGCGACCGGTCCGCTACACATTTACTCAGAAGTAAACACGCTAAGCATATCTAAGCAATATAAAGTAAAGTACACAAGAGACAAGATATAAATGAACAACAACTTTATTTATTCAACATTCTTTTTATAGTACAACTGGTAATGTAAATACATGGAATGAAAGCAATGTCTAAACAATGACATAACAGAAATGAAAATATATACAAGTAATCTAGAGCTCTGGGTCAAAGGCTATCTGATCCAAGTCCTCGCTGCTGGGCTCTGTCTCCAGAAGGTCCAATCCACCTGATAACATTCGAAGAAAGGAATATCGTCAGCGAACAATCGCCCGGTAAGTCCCAAAGAATAGGTATAGACTGTAACAACCGAGTCCACTTATACCAATTCCAGTTCCCGTATTTATTTATCTGTGGTATTTTATTGATTTATAGTGTTTGGGTGCGAATGGTATTTTACATTTTACATTGCATTCGACCCGACCCGCTTGCTTGAATTTGTTTGATTCTTATTTATAGATTATCTTGACTTGTTGCATGGACACGTGCATCTCATAATTAATACATACTGGCATTTCATCTAGCACCGCATGTTTTACCATATAACATTTTAGATCATATAAAATAAATTAAAATTGCATATCATAGCCTGCATGATACCCCTAATCCCGTGGTAGCGTCCGCGCATCTTGTTCTCGTCCCGTTCAGTGAAACTGACGTGTTTGGATGGCTACGCGCACGTACGTGCATCCGTCTTTGGGGGTACGCATTTTCATTAACTGAGCATTCATTTTGAAATTTGGAAGTCGCATAAATTTTTCGTATTTTAAATCTGAAATTTTAGACCCGACCCGGGCGCGTTTTGGAATATTTTTGCATCTCGCCAAAATTCTAATTATTTAAAATTTAAAATTTCGTTTTAAAAATTTATTTAACAGTTCATAGTTTTTCTTTTAACAAACGAATCCTTTTAAATTTTAAATATAAAATCCCATCTCTCTCTAACAGCTAAATCCTTTTACAATTTTTTAAATCTAAATCCTATAAAAATTCTGATCTCTTCCCTCAGCTCTCTCTCTTTTTCTTTGGGCCCCATCACCACGAGCCAATGAAATCATTTCTTTTCCTAGCGCTGGGCCCCACTCTAATCTCTCTCTCTTTTCTTTCCTCTTCTCTTTCTCTCTCCCCAGCGCGGCTGTCTCTCTCTCCTCTTTCTCTCTCCTCTCGCACTTCCTCTCTCATTTCGCGATTACTGTGGATTTCTCGAATCTGGTCACCTCCCCGCGGATCTCGTCACCTCCCTTCTTCGTATCTCTTTCTTCCTTCTTTTTTAAAACCGAGCTCTCTCCCTCCTCGCCAACCCATCGTCACCGAGTTCCCAAACTCAATCCCTAACCCTAAAAGCTAAATCCCCTCAACTCCAACTCCCTCAACCGAACCTCCTCCTCCTCATCTCCATCTTCCTCTTCTACTTCTTCTATATTCCGAACACCCTGCACACCCATCTCAGAACCCATCACCACCACCTCTCCTTCGCCGCCGATCATCTCTCGCCACCACCATCATTCTCCTCTCTCCTCCTTCCTCTCTCCTCTGTCTTCTCCCTTCACAAATCCCTGCACATCCATACACCTAGAAAACCCAGTAACCCAAACCCTAACCGAAACCCTAGCATCCAAACCACCTCGCCGGAGCTCCGTCAACCCCGTCGACATCCTCACAACTCCTCTCTGCACCACAGTGAGACACTCCTCCCTTCTCCATTACCTTTTCTTTCTTTCTTTCTTCTTTTCTTTCCTTTCTTTTTTTCCTTTGCTTTTCTTTTTTAATGTTCTCTGTCTTTGTTTAGATCGCCGGAGCCGGCCGTGACGTCAACGATCCCGACGACCCAGCGAACGTATCTGGCTTGGGTGATCACCTCTGTACGTTGTTTGGATCCGTTCCGTGTACCGTGCGCACGTCGCGACTGTTTCGCCGACGTGAGACGTTCCGTACTCCCCGTTTCTTGATCCGTCTAGGCAAGTAAAACTTGCTACATGCTATTTAAATTATTACATACTTATTTAAAAACATATTACACCTGTTGTTTGAATCTAGTGCCCTATATTTCATTTTAACATTTCGATGTTCCGTTTATATCATTTTAGATCTAGAACATGAAAACATATCTTGTTGCATATTAGATTACAATGTACTGAACCCATATCCATATTTATATCATATATTGCTTAGTTGTATAGCCCATAGTACCATTTTTAATAGTTTATAACCTTTCGGATACCTATTTGCATCCATCTCGTCTAATATATATACAATTGCATCCCTAGATCATTTAATACATAATAATGTGATATTAACATTCCATATTTGATAAAGTATATTTTAATTAGTGTTGGAACTTTAACTTTAACCCTAATCGATAACTGTGCATCCATATGTTTTAATCTATACCTATTTTGCATACTACATCACATTATTCCATTTTATTGTTACATTGATACCCCATACTTGTTTTGTGTACCCATGTTTATTATAGTTTGATAATGAGCACCCACGTGATATTTTGTGCACCCCCTGACATGAATTGATATACTATTACTTGACACGACCTGATACCGTGCACTTCTTGACATGATTGGATTTATATACACTACTTGACTTGACCTGATGTTCCATAGCTTGACCTGTTACCTGATCTTGTTGCTAATGCCAACAACCTTGACATGTTATCCCTACGGACATTTCCTGTTGTCTATCTAGACAAACCTGTACCTGCTTGATCCTGTGTTGGCATTAGCTCCAGTTTTATTAATACCTGACTTGAATACATAACTTGGGGGTATGGGGAAATCAATGATGAAACCTGACTTGTAACTCGACAGTTCGATACCTTTACTGATCAGTCTTACGGGCTAGGCCAGCCCTGGGGTGATGCTGCTGACATCACTCATTGTTACATACTACCCTTTTACTGCCTTGCGGCACGTCTCGGATTCAGCCCGAGAATCTTGACCGTGGTCCCGGGCACGCACGGGATACTATTGAGTTATATCGATGATTCATCAAATTGATTTCAAAGACTTGAGAGTAGATAACCCAGTAGACTAGTTTAGATTACTCACTGCACTCTACCCTTCACTGTCCTTATTTGTATTGCTGTTATACCTGTCTTACCGTTTATACTCATACCTGCATGACTTGCTACTTGATGTATTGTTGCTTGATATTATGACGCACTGACGTCTTGGTTTTGCATGGCCCAGATTCTTTACCTTTGCTGCAGACCGAGCAGGAGTATTTCAGTTAGCAGGCCGAGCAGTGAGAACTTATTAGTGGTTAGTTTATTTCTCCTTTCAGTATTTTCATTCCTGATGTGAGCCCGCATTATGGGACGTACATTCCAGTTTATTCCTGTATTGGATCTTTTGCTTCCGCATTATTTTATTCTTGACTCGTTTATTCTGGCTTATGGGCATGTGTTAGATAGTTTATTATTGTTCTTGATATCTCTACAGCCGTAATGTGACTGTGGAAGGATGTTCCCTATCCACAGGTAGCATGGTTGGCTCTGTCACGTTCCTATCTTAGCGTATTCTGGGAAGTGGGGCGTGACAGGGTTTGTTTGGTATCAAAGCCATAGGATCTAGGTTAATCGGGTTTGATTCTTTTGTAGTTGGGTATTGGACCCAATACACGAATCAGAATACTCGTGATTATGTAACATGTCCTGCCACCTTACCGTCTTACCATTTTTGAATCTTAACCTCCTCCTGATTCTACTTTTACGATATGCAAAGCTCTTTTGCACATCGACTCGAAACCCGGTTTCCTTTTGGTTATCTCTAGAACTTAGGCGACTTGGATGGAGTTATGTGATTGTATATATGTTTAATGAAAATAATTTACTTATTTTCTTGTAGAAATCTCATTTTCTAAAGAAAAATGTATAAAAATTCCATCGAGATCGAATGCTCCTTGCGGAGGTCTGCATCTCGCTCTACTAGGTCCGAGGATGTGCGATAATCCACACCATCCCGAACGGGTCTCCAAAAGTGGGCTGTAGAGGCGCAATTACATGGAAATGTTTAATACATCTTTGTATGGAAATGCTTTTATAAGTTAAAGGTATTTATTTGTAAAGTCATTTTATCCCAAGAATAAATTCCCAAAATTTCATCGTGCTATGATAGAGATGTGTGTTGTGATGAGATAGGTCATTACCTCGTGAACTATCTAAAGGTAATATGTTGTTTATGTCGGAAGCCAAAGTAAGTTGTATTTTACTGTAAAACTGCAATAAAAATTGCAATATAAATTATTTTGATGTGAAACTTGTTTAATATGTCTGTTAATATTTATTGAACATGATATGAAAGTTTGGTATTTTCTTATTTAATAAAAATAGAATTTTTAAAGAAAAACCGAATCGGAAGTCGGATTAACTCCGCTTCTGTCGGGTTTTAGTATTTAAGATTGTTAGAATAGAGAAAGAGAGAGGAAGAGGGGACTTACTAGCTTTTGGACTAGAGGAGAGAGAGGGGGATCTAAAGAAGGTTTCGGGCCGTCGTTTCGTCGCCGGAAACTCCTTGGATCGTTGCCTGAACATCACCCTTTGGTAACTCCACTTGTACACTATAGAGACTTGAGAATTTTGTATAGTTTTGACAGGAATTTCTGAGTGATGAGAGGTGAAATATGGTGTGGTATTTTTATGAAAAAATTAAGGTTTAGGGGGTGAAAGAAATGCATTAAAATTTGCATTAATATTGGATTAAATGGGCATTTTATTGTTCTCTGGAAATGTGCAGAGAAAACAAACAGTCTGGGAGAAGTGGGGTAGGCCAAAAGGTGCAGGGGGCAAAAGATGCAAGCAATACCATCGGTTTAAACCAGTGGTGCCGGTTTTATTGTGGTTCTCTCCAGGTCTTTACCGTCGGGTGGGCTTGGTCTTTAGGCCACGTGTCGGGGTCTGTGTAAATGCAATTTCCCATGTGTTTGTTTATTATGTGTCTTTTCAGTTTACGTGTTGTGCACGTGTAGACTCTTGGGCTTCTAAAAAGATTAAAAGAAATTAAAATAAAAAGAATATGTGGCTGATGGGATTTGAACTCTGGTGCTTTGTCTCAGCAGTGTAAGGCTTTACCAGTGAGCACCAAACTCTTTCTTGCTGTTCAAAAGCAAAATAAACTTATAACTCGTGCTCAAGTTTTGGTGTTCCTTTCTGTATTTTCAAAAAATTTCTTACAGAAAGTTTGGGGTTGTTACAAATGGCCTTCGTGAGTGGATCGCCGTGTTATTCTTCATCTCAACTCTCCTGACCTCGATCGTCCGGAGATCAACTATCTCCCTGATCAGGTGATACCGCCTAAGAATATGTCTGGATCACTGATGGGACCGGGGTTCTTAGGACAAAGCCATAAATCCATTATTATCACAATACACAAGTATTGGATGCTAAATGGTAGGAACCTTACTTAGTTCATCTCACGAACTTGTTCATCCAGACAGCCTCTTTGGCATCATCGTTGGTAGCGATATATTCAGCCTTCATCGTCGAGTCTGCTACTGTATCTAGCTTGGAACTCTTCCAACATACCGACTCTCCACTGAGGGTAAAGACAAAACTTGAGACCGACTTTCAGTCAACTTTATCACTCTGGAAGCTCGAATCGGTAAAGGACTCCATCTGGAGTTCACCGTTACCATACACCAAGAACATTTCTTTAGTCCTTCTCAAGTACTTAAGAATGTTCTTCACAGTTTTCCAGTGATTCTTCCCAGGATGTAAGAGGCATCACCCAAATCCTTCATGGAGAACCATTGTGATAAGAAGAGCTCGACCGAGTGTAGCATAGGAACATCATTTCCTATCAAGAGTATGCCATCCACATACAATACGAGGAAGACAATCTTACTCTCTACAACCTTCTTGTATATAAAAGGTTCATTTACATTTTTGATGAAATCAAACTCTTTGACTGCCATATCAAAACAGATGTTTCAAATCCGCGATACCTGCTTCAATCCGTAGATTTATTTAAGCAACTTGCACACATTTCTGCTGCTCCCACTGTCTATGAAGCTTTCTGGCAGTGTCATGTACACGCTCTCTTCTAAATCACCATTTAGAAAAGCGGTCTTGACTTCCAACTGCCAGATTTCGTAGTCATGGTATGCAGTAATGGTAAGTAGGATCTTGATGGACTTAAGTATAGCCACTGGAGAAAAGGTTTCATCATCATCCACATCTGGTCGTGGACGAAAACCTTTTGCTACAAGTCTAGCTTTGAAAGTCTCAACTTTTCCATCTACACCAAGAATCTTCCTCAAAGATCCACTTGCTCTCGATGGGTTTTACCCCTTTAGGAGCAACTTCCAAAGTCCATACTTTGTTGGTGTATATGGATTCCATCTCAGATCGCATTGCATCCAGCCATTTCACAGAGTACCCACTCGTGATGGCTTGCTCGAATCTAGTTGGGTCATCATCTTCCATGGTGCAATTCTCGCTCCCACCGTCTCCGAGAAAACTGTAGTATCTCTCAGGTGGATGAGGAACCCTACTAGATCGGCAAAGAGGCTGAGGTTAGTCGGGGACTATCGAATCCTCCGGTTCCACCAAATCATCAGTTGTAGTTTGTGTAGCTGGAACCTCTTCTAGTTCTACCTCATGACCGCTAATTTCTTTTACAAGAAATTCTTTTTCTAAAAAGGTGGCATGCCGAGAAACAAACACCTTTTGTTCCTCGGTGTGGTAGAAGATATACCCTCGCGAATGTTTGGGATATCCAATAAACTTGCACAAAACTGATCTTGCCTCGAGTTTGTCCGGATTTTTTGTTTTAACATAGGCCGGACAACCCCACATCTTAATGAAATTAAGACACGGTCTCTTCCCCTCCCATATCTCATATGGAGTGGTAGGCACTGATTTGGTCGGAACTCTATTCAATAGGTATGCGGCTGTCTCAAGCGCATAACCCCAAAAGAAAATAGGTAACTGATAGCACGCTTTCGGCGTGTCGAGTTTTAAGAGTTCTAAAGTTTAACCGCGATCAGGACGGTATCGCTTTGCAGCTAGTCGCGATGAGTACGGGTCGTCCGCAGGGAGACGGAGCGTTTATGGTTCTTGTTGTAACGAGTTAATGCGCGTGGGCGGAAAGTTCTTTATCTATCCTATGTGTTATATGCAAAGTAAACGCCTGTTAGGATAGATTAAGAACTTTCCGCCCACGCGCATTAACTCGTTACGACAAGAACCATAAACGCTCCGTCTCCCTGCGGACGACCCGTGCTCATCGCGGCTAGCTGCAAAGCGACACCGTCCTGATCGCAGTTAAACTTTAGAACTCTTAAAACTTGACACACCGAAAGCGTGCGATCAAATGGCGCCGTTGCCAGAGAGACGGTAACGTTTTTGTTTTTGTTATTTCGGGTTAATTTTGTTAATATCCATCTAACACTTTTCTAAAAAACAAACTAAAAATTTCAAAAAACCAAAACCAAAAAAAAAAACTAACAATTCTAACATTTTGCTCTCTGGATTTTTGACCTGCAACCATTTTGGAACTTAACAGAAAAAACAAACAATACCAGTGAGATATTAGTAGAACAATGTGATCACAGAACAAAATTGGAGCCCATTCTCCAAAGAAGACCCGGCGACATTAGCCCAGGATCCGAGCTCGCCGGCCGTACCTCCTCCATTTGCCTCCAATTTCTGCTTTGTGCTCCAGCGTTCTGTTTTTGTCCCATTTTTATTGCTTGTTTTTCTTAATTTTTAGTGTGCAGGTATTTGGGCATTCGTGTCGCTTTTCCGCATTAATATCCATTTTTTTCCGACATTTGTAGATTTTGCGGAATTGCGAACAGTGAGCGTGTGGAGCAAAGTGTACATTCAAGGCTAAGGTGATTGCAAGGTACAGTGCCAAGATCCGGAAAGTTTGACCCGCGCAAGCAAACTTTTTAAGCTAGCCGGATTCACTTCAACGAGGGTTTCTTAACTCGAAAATTTATCGGTACGTACTTTACTAACACCTTCTTCTCAAATCCGACGCATCCACTATAATATCTTTGCAGGATTATTTGCAAGTTCGCTTTCAAACGCCAAAAATTGACTAACCCGTATTTGTTGCAGTGCCGTGCTTAACATATAAAAAATGATTGTTTGATTTTTTGAATAATTTTTTATTGAATTGTGCATTGCATACATTAATATGGACTTAAAGGCAAGCGAACCCCACAACATACAGTAAAGGATTTCATCACCTTTTCCGTGGCCCACAAATCACGAATTGAGCATAACGTTCACCCGGATAAATTTTAAAAGAAACTAGACTTTAAGCCTTAAGGACTTCGCGCTCACTAGGAGAAGTTAATTGTGTTTAGAACATCGCTTAACGGTATATCGTTTACGGGGTGTCTAGGAAAGTGTTCACGGCGAAACCGCCAAAAGAGAAAGGGTTATTTAATTAGGACCTTCGCGAAAGTGTCAGAAAACCTCCCCTTATCTCTGCACTTATCTAGCCTTGTGATTAGTATATCTTGAGCCCGCTTCTCGACACAGTTTTATTTCAACAATCAAGTTCTGGAGCAGGTTTAGTTGACATAGGTGAACCCTAGACCGATTAGGTGTGTGGTATTTTTTTGTCGTGATTGTTTTTGTCCAGATTCTTTTTGTGTGTATATTTTATTCTTTTGTTGATAGCTAACTAAAAATTAAATAAAAAAACCACATTCTTTTTCCCCTCTTCTTCTTCTCTTCATATCATGGGCACCCCACCTCGCAAAACTCTTGCCGAACTTTAGTACCTGATTGATGTGAAAAATTTTGTTTGTAGAATAACCGCAATCAATAACGGTGTCGCGTGTAGCTAGACCGAAATAAGTACGGGTCGTCCTCTGGGAAACGTTGAATCTTTTATTCTTACTTTAGATGTGTTGAGAAAGAGAGGAAGGATAAAGAATTTTGAAAAATGGTTGTAGGATCTAGATCTACGTTAAACACGGATGCAAACTATAGATCTAGATTAACTACGGAGATAGCTTTATATAAGAAGTGGGCTTGTAGGGTTCATTAGGATTTAGTAGTTATGGATGATTAATTAAAGATTACTCTTTTTATCCTTTAATAGATTTAAAACTAGAACGACATTGATGCATGCAGATTAGGGTTTCTGGAGGGAAAAGGGTTCCCACTCTTAACCCCTATCTCGACACGGAATTCCGTTCATATCTAGCCTTTATCAAAACAATCATTAATCTAATCTCTAATCGCGATCGAGACTAACAATGAATTGGTAGCGCGCCCGATTAGGATGTTAATGATTCTTTTGGTAAAGTTTATAAACTTTATAGGACGTAAAATGAGTTTAAGGATCTTCATCATCCATTAACCTATCATAATCCTACGAACCCTAACAAGCGGAGAATTACTCGCGCATGTTGGGAGAAAAAAAGATGGAAAGAGAATTCATAATGAAACTACAAAGAAATAGAATAAGAAAAAGAACTACCTTTATTAATCAACAAAACTCATTTACACCTTGTTTCCTTAGAAAATGATTACAAATACTAGTTTGCTTCTCGATCTCTTCTAAGGAGGTAGATGAACCGTTGATGATCAGCCTGGATGCGTGAGCCGTCTTGGACTTCGTGATCTCGTCGACTTGATGATTTTTCCAAGAGCCTCTCGGTCCTTATTTATACTCCAAAAGGCAGAACCTTAGCTTCCAAATTTGGAAGCCAGAGGTTAAGATTTAACAGAAAAAATCCCAGCTCACAAATCTTCTAGAATGCGGCGGATCCGCGGCCAAAGGGTGGGTTTGGCAGCGGATCCGCGGCCAAACAGTGAAATCTTCTGTTCTTTTTTATCTGGGCTTCATCTATATTGACATGTGGCTGTCTTTTGAATCTCAGGAACTGAAAATCTTCTCGTAGTTGCTGCCAGACTTGATTTCTTAGTTTGCTTTCTTAATTAGGCAGGTTTGCTCTTAACAACTTTGATTCCCTTGATTTTAGCCCTGAAAATTCTGCACAACAACTCAACAAATAATATTAGTAGAATTTGTTTTATTGAGATATTAATTTCAACATTAAGATTTAGTCAATGGTATTTTTGCATACATTTTCCTACCAAATGTTAATTATAATATATCAACACATGAAAAATAGTATTTTTACAGATAAACCCTCATATGTATCATATATTATAATAAACACCTTTTCTAGTATAGAAATAGTAGGGAAAATGTAATAACAAATGTGCAGTTTTATCAACTGAATAGTACCCACAACCAGACATTACTTCCTACGGTTCTTGCTTTGGCCGAATTTCGAACGACCCCTCCATGCCCAAAATTTCTTTGAAAGATTAGATAGACGCATCTAGGACTACCAATTGGACTCCGCAATCCACCTTATATCAACCGTTTCAACCTTCACCACTTTCTTTCGTTGATACTCCTTTTACGAGTACTGTTGTAACTCCAAGACCCATGTCTATTGCTGAATGTATTGAACAATCTCGTAGCCGATCTTTCACTCCTGTCACCATTGCAAATTCTTGGTATCAACAATTCCATTCACCTTCTTATCCAAATTTTATCCTACTCATGTCCAACCATTCAATTCCTATCCATCCTACCCGACTTTTGCACCTTCCCAAGACATTGCTTCTACACAGCCATTTGGGAGTTTCTAGTATCCAAACGAGTTTGAATCTTTTACTGAAACTCCTTCACAACCCATGTCTAGTCTAGAACAGTCATTGGAAGACTTTCGGGTAGCGTCATACCAACAAATAATGGATTTGAATGCATCCATGGCCGTCCTTATACAATCTAGTGACCCGGTAGCTAGTTTCCAACTAGCTCCACATTTTCCTCTGTATGATGAGGCGGCAAGACATGTTGAGAATTTGAGTGGAGAGAGTGAGCGGTACCCCCTTCCCAATCAAACCTACCCATCCCAAATTGAATCCCACAACTCCGTTTTTGACTGTCTATCATGTGTCCTAAATGAATTATCAATTGAAGATAGAATGTTTAATGAGTTGTGCGACTTTGTAGTGTTTCATTTACCCGATTGTGAAGGGACCTTGCCAAGTGAAACCAATCCCAAACCTTTTGACCTTTACACCTCCATCTTAGAACCAAAATTGATTGAAATCCATGCTTTTGATGAGGTGTCTGAGAAATTTGATTTTCACTTGATTGAGGATATTGACGCTGGGAATTTTTCGGATGATGAACCAGCAATTCTGGATGTGTTTTTCTCTCCAATTCATCATCCCGAGTCATTAACTGTTTTTCCCGAACTTCATAAGCGTCTTGATATTGATAAAAATTGCATGGAGAAGCTAAATTTTGAGGAGAATATTGAGGAAATTTTTGAGGAAGAACCAATTTTTCTTGATGAGTCGCATTTTCCAATTCATCCCATCCCTTTCATTGACTGTGTATACCCTCCTGAATCTTTACCTGATACCCCTCCTCGATCACTTCCCTCCATCTTTTCTATCATTCTGACCTTGCAAGGCACCGTATCACTTTCATTTACTATGTCTGGTTTACCAAGTTCGGTTTACCCATGGTTTCTCACGAATCTTGAGGGATTTGACCCCATCTCTCAACAAGTTGATAGATTAGCACAATCACTTTTTACACATCGGTCATCACAAATTGTGCTAATCTATTCACTCCATTTTCACCCTCAAGTTCGAACTCCGTTTCTTTTTCCCTTCCGCCATTCTTCTCCTCATATACCGGGAACGTATACTGCTTCTACCCGCATACGGTCTTGCGTATTCTCCATTTCTTTCCTCTCCGTATTCTTTCACCAACCACACCATTATAACGATAAATTTTTTGAATGGTTGGTGCTAACGTTTGGCCTATGTAAGGCCTTGTATAAATTAATACTGTTCTCTCCCCCTTAATCCTGAACTTCAACGCTGAACAGTGGAAACACTGTTTTACTTAAGTTTGGGGGGGAACTTTTTTGTGTAAATATTTTTGGTTTTCTTTTTTGTTTTGTATATAATTTGTTTTTGGGGAGTGCCGACAATTTTGACCTCTTGGTGTAGCCTGACAGTGAGGGCACTGTCAAGTTTAAGTTTGGGGGTGTGCTCGGTAAGCTTTCTTCCTTCGCATTCATTTGTATATTCTGCATTTGCATACTTATTTTAAAACCCATAAAAATCTAAAATTTTTACAAAAAAATATAAAAACTTTGTCATCAAGTTAGCTAATAGGGTAACTTAGATTTTTATTCCGAAAGTTTAGTTGATACGTTAGAAATAACTAAATTCTAGGCTTAGGAATTGAAAACCCTAAAAATAACCCTCATTTTGTTTAACTTTGGTAATTATACGTCCTTACAGTTTTTTTTTGAGAAATAAGTAATCTTGAGTTAAGTCGAGATGATGGGAAAATATTGAAATTTTACTAAGGATAAGTCTGAAAAATAGTTTCTATTCTTGAGTTCAAATTTAGAAAGTATATACCCTACAAACTGCACTTACACGCACCTTGAAATTTGGGATAGTAGAAGATACCTAGAAATACTCTTGCCTGAAAACCTATTATGAAAGAAAAAACAATATTTAAAGCTAAACACCAAAAGAACATTATTGAAAAATATATCCGGTCTTGAAAAAAGAAAAATAAAAAAATAAAAAATAAAAAATAAAAAAATAAAGTCAAGACCTGGAAACTGCTATTTATGCTTTAAAGCTCACACATTCAGTAATCGGCCGTTAGTCCCTCAAGAAGCATTAATAGTCGCATGAAAGGTGTGTGAGCAACACCGTCTATCATTAATAAAAAGAAGTAATATTAGATATTAGGGCAAGGGTACTATAGCTTGAATTGAATTCTTAAGTGTAGGGGTGAAAAATTACACACACGTAGGGATATACAATCAATATTTGGAGGAAAGATAGAAATGAAGAATAAGACTTATGTTTTCCATAGAATTGATAAAAATCCCTGATTTGAGACCGCACTTTAGAAGGAAAACTCAGGAGATGCCAATATCTTTCTAAACTTTTTGTTGGAACGTATAGGATCTGGGGTTAAATAAATAGGAGGTATGAAACATAAGGGTAGGATATTTCTAACTTAGGATAATAGAATTTCTAATTTAGATACTAAGCTGTAGGAGTAGAATCAATGTTAACTTATGAAACTAGCTTGACGGGATTTTGTGGGTAGTATCCGCTGAAAACCCTCAGGAGACAACACTCCTCCTACTAGGGACACCTAGAGGTTTAACGGCTTGTTGCACGAGCTCAGTGGAATCGTGTTCCCTGCGAAAGTGAGGCTAGGATTTTTTTTTACTCGGGACGAGCAAAAGATAAGTTTGGGGGTATTTGTTCATACCAGAATATTGCATTTTAATACCGCTTATTCATTATCTATTTTTTGTATATATCGGTATTATTAACCATTGTCTGCTCAGTAATACAGTTTACAGGTATCCGTGACAAAATACTGGAAATACATTCAAAATCATGGATATTACAGTTGTGAGCTGACACTGCAACCAGAACCGCAAACCAACCGATAATTCTTGGGTTTCTTTATGCAACATGCTTGTGTACACATTTTTTTATCTAAATGGACCAACACAATACAAGTGTGTACACAAAACGTTTTGGGACATGGACCATGGATGGGGCAGCCATGAATCATGGCACAAGTAGGCATGGTGAGATGTGCAATAATGGTGAATTCAATGCATAAAGTTTTGATGTGAGTTAAAGCAACCAAGTTCCCTCCAAAACTCTGAAGACAAACCAGGGTATTTTAGACCAAGCAAACATCACCAGAGTGCTATTGGAGTGCACACAAACCTACACTGCAAGTACGAGCCCATGTGCTCGGAATTTGGCCGAGCACATGCCCATGAAATCCGGTGTCGCCGGCCCCATATGCTCTATTGGGTCCCATCTTTCTGTGGGCCCTCCCTTGCTTCCACGTAGCCCTATTTTTATTTTTTGTTTAATCTTCTTTTTTGCCTATAAAAGGAGGCAGTGGGCAAGGGGTCAAGGGTCCAAGTTTTCTCATTCTTTTTCATACACTTTGTAACTCTTTTTTTTTCTCTTTAGTTCTTGTATATAGCTTTCCCTTGAGTTCATGTCCTTCTCTTGATCTTGCAACCTCTTTAGTGAGCTTGCAAGTTTAAATTTAGGGTATTGATCTCAAGGTTGTATCTTGGACATAATAGAACTATCATTTTGCACACTTTGGTTCCTAGTATTATATTCTTGCTCTTTTTCTTTCTTGCTCTTTTATTACTTTCTTTACATTCATGTCATTTACATTCATGTCATTTCCTTAACTTACACTATCCTATCTTATCCTAACAACAAATATTTACAAACCATTCACAACAACAAACCAAAAGAGCAAAAGAAAAGAGAAAAGAAAAGAAAGGAAAAAGCATTACAAGTAAGTAAAGGGCATGATAATAAATTGCAAGGTAAGTAAAGCAAGAATGTAAATGACATGAATGTAAAGAAAGTAATAAAAGAGCAAGAAAGAAAAAGAGCAAGAATATAATACTAGGAACCAAAGTGTGCAAAATGATAGTTCTATTATATCCAAGATACAACCTTGAGATCAATACCCTAAACATAAACTTGCAAGCTCACTAAAGAGGTTGCAAGATCAAGAGAAGGGCGTGAACTCAAGGGAAAGCTATGTACAAGAACTAAAGAAACAAAAAGAGTTACAAAGTGTATGAAAAAGAATGAGAAAACTTGGACCCTTGACCCGTTGCCCACTGCCTGCTTTTATAGGCAAAAAAGAAGATTAAACAAATAATAAAAATAGGGCTACATGGAAGCAAGGGAGGGCCCACAGAAAGATGGGACCCAATAGAACATATGGGGCCGGTGACACCGGATTTAATGGGCATGTGCTCGGCCAAATTCCGAGCACATAGGCTCGTACTTGCAGTGTAGGTTTGTGTGCACTCCAATAGCACTCTGGTGATATTTGCTTGGTCTAAAATACCCTGGTTTGTCTTCAGAGTTTTGGAGGGAACTTGGTTGCTTTAACTGACATCAAAGCTTTATGCATTGAATGCACCATTAATGCACATCACACCATGTCCACTTGTGCCATGATTCATGGCTGCCCTATCCATGGTCCATGTGCCAAAAAGTCTTGTGTACACACTTGTATTGTGTTGGTCCATTTAGATAAAAAGTGTGTACAGAAGCATGTTGCACAAAGAAACCCAAGAATTATCGGTTGGTTTGCGGTTATGGTTGCAGTGTCAGCTCACAATTGTAATATCCGTGATTTTGAATGTATTTCTAGTATTTTATCACAGATTCCTGTAATCTGTATTACTGAGCAGACACTGGTTAATAATACCGATATATACAAAAAATAGATAATGAATGAGTGGTATTAAAATGCAATATTCTGGTATGAACAGTAACCCAGCAGTACTCATCATAGAGCGCACCATATCTAATAGGGTGCGGTTTTTCCGCTTCAACATACCATTGTGCTGTGGTGTATACGGAGGAGTAAGCTGAGAGAGAATCCCATTCTCTTTTAGATAGTCACGGAATTCCATGCTCAAGTATTCTCCTCTTCGATCGGATCGAAAGATTTTCATACTTTTACCCGTTTAGTTCTCTACTTCACACTTATATTCCTTGAATTCCTCAAAAGGTTCAGACTTGTGTTTCAACAGGAACACGTATCCGAATCTTGAGAGATTATCGGTGAATGTAATGAAGTACGAGGAACCATTCTTGGCTTGTGTAAACATGGGACTGCATACATCACTATATATCAGTCCCAAGAGTTCAGTAGCTCTTTCTCCATTTCTAGTAATGGAGTTTTGGTCATTTTTCCTTTGAGACATGACTGACAAGTTTCATATGATGTAAATTCAAACTGATTCAAATATCCATCTTTATGCAACTTAGTTAATCGTGTCGCATTGATATGACCTAGTTTATAATGCCACAAGAAGAATTCGTTAATTTCTGAACTTTTTCTCTTGTGTGTGTTCTGTACGTTAAGAACTGTGTTTTGATTCAGAACGTATAAACTGTTACATAATGTACCAAACCCAATCAACACTTGATTTAGGAAAATGTTCATAACATTATTCTCTACTAAAATGTTATATCCTTCTTTATCTAATAAGGAAATTGATATTAAATTGCATATCATAGAGGGTACATAATAACAGTCATTCAAGATCAATGTCTTCCCATTTGTTAATACAACGTGATATTCACCAACTATTTTGGCTGCAACACTTGTACCATTCTCTACTTTTAGAGAATGATCACCTTTTTCCAGTTCTCCACATTTCTTTAGCTCATGTAACATATTACATATGTGAGATTCCGATCCGGTATCTAATTCCCAGGACGTAGAGCATACTGAGAAACAGTTCACGGTAACGAACACACCCGAAGAAGATACATCAACATGTTCATTCCTCGTTTGGGTTGCATGGAAATTCGGATATTCCCTTATTTCCTGCTCAGACTTATAACAATTATAAGGTAGAGCGGAACCAATGTTCCCCAGCTCAGTATAACAAGCGGGTTCGGTCAATACATCAATATTATTATCTTGATTAAGGCGTGTCATGGTCGCTACTTGAAGAGAGAGAGAGAAGAAAACACTTAGCGTATGCTCTTGCAAGATTAGATTGGTTATTATCTTATCTAATCAGGACGGCTCTCACAGTTTTTATCAAATCTTACTTCAAACCGTAGTAGGCAAGACTAGCCGGGATTAATTACACCCTACAAGTTTGCCAAACTTTCAACCAGGCCAGTGTCGGTATTTTGAGGGAGGTTCCCCGTGCTTTCGCATGGACCTAATTAAAATAAGCCTTGTTTTTCCAGAGGCATAACCCCGTTGACACCTTTCTAGTCACCTACTTGATCGGTTAAAGTGCAAAACTCTCCCAGGAGTAACTCTTACTCGCAGTGGGTATCGGGATCCAACTATCTCATAGAAGGTATGCAATCTCATTGCAAATTTCAACACTTGAAATTCTCGATAATGTTTTTGCCCCTAGCAACTTATGACCTTGGCTATGGTCAACAAATCATAAGTGCTAGCCAAGTTCAACCCGTCATTTCCTGATTGAATTAAACCCATCCGTACGACCCTTAGCTATGGTCAACAAAACAGTACGACTACCCTAATCCAATCGCATCATATGCTTACAGATAAGCACTAATTAGCTACCGCACACAACGCCTTGGCTATGGTCAACAAACGTAGCACGCATTCTAAATAGCACTTATTAGAAATGACGGATAGCTACGACAGGTTTTTAAGAAAACCTTTTGCGTAATGAACTTGATATCGTTGTAGAATCGAGTGATTTGAAAAGGAGTGGTTTAAGCTCTGCTTTTAAAATCAAGTTTTCCAAAATAAACCGAGTGGGTGTAGCATCTGCTAGCTTGTGCTAAAGAGGTCACTCCCGGTGAAGGGATCTAGGCACATTCCTCATCGAGTGAGGTGTTGGATATTCATCAAGGAATACCACAATTCAAAGCAAGAACAGAACTACCAGTTTGAAAATTTGATTCCACAACATCATTGGGTTTCTTTCCTTTTCATTAATCTCATTAATGAAGTCCCATCATTTATGCTTCCTAAGCATCACAGATAAAGAAACGAAAATACAACGTACGCTTATGCCATCAGCATTCACCACGGGGTCCCGTCATGCACTGTTAGGATGGTTAACTAACGGTAGAGCAGGGGCAAGACTAGCGCGGATGCAAAACATAAGCAACGTTTATTATATATCATATATATAATATAAAGCATTCGTCTCATGGAGTTATATGATCTCATCACAGAACATTGCAGCAGAAGTCAACATATGAAATATAAGATATACTAGGAGGTCGGTGTTTTAAATTAAGCCAGTAAAAAAGACGGATTCCACGGTCGTGATGAATAGCCAAACCCAAATCTCTAGATCCCTATCAGAGCGCAAGCAACCCTACCAATTCTAGAGTTAGGAGACCGGGTCTCGACTCCTCGAGAAGGTCTCCCACTAGACTCTAGAACCCGGTTACTTGTGCTTCCCATCTTGGGTCTATCCTAATGCGGAAAAGAAAATAATATACATCAATGGTGACATCATCCTTAACCCGGAAGTGTCCCAATAAAAGAATATTACATACAAATGTTTACATGAATGAAAATGAAAAACTCTCATCTCACGCAAAAAAACCCCGGCTATTCAAACATGACGATCCAATATAACATATCCCAGCAACACATAACATCACATGTCATTAACGTAAGTAAGTATGCGTATCCCAATTATCGTTGACGTATAGCAACGAAACCGGCGTTACACCACATATTAAACTTACGGTCGCAGAAAAAGAAATGAAAACTACAATAATTAGAATCCGCAACCACCTTAGACATCATAAACCCAGATATCACAAACTCCGGATTTCATGCCTAACACTATAAATCCGGCATTTTAGTTTCAAATTGAAAACACTTTTCAATATCAAGTTGGGTAATTCAAAAAGATTCCCAACAAATGATTGAATGCTCGTCGCAAACATTAATAGACGACCGCACCCCCGATGCCGTCGACGAAGCAAATTTAGGCGGAACACCGCGGCCGCGTGTACCCGTACGGATGCTTTTGGCTACGGGGTCCTCCTACAGTCACTTGGTCGGGGCTATAGGGCGTGGCTATCTAGTAGTGTTACCCGGCGAGCGTTCACATACTATACGTGATTGCGACAGGTTTTTGATCCGAATCAAAACCCCACAGCAACCGATCAAAAGAGACTAAATTGCTAGATTTACAAAATACTAAATAGTTTTCACAAAACTAATTATCCTGGATTCCAAATATTGTATCACAAATCACAGATATCTAGACGATATTAAATATTTCGATCGATTTATCAAACACCCAAAATTCCCAGAGAGCTCAACACTTGAGTCACAATTAAAAATACCTAGAGAGTGCCTCAAGTACCTACGGACCAACACAAGAAGGCACGCTCACCGCCTCACCAACGGCGCTGCGGAAGCACTGCCAAAAGCATGTTTTAGCCGCGCTTCCATGGTCCTTTGGTCGAGTTGGGCCATCGTTTTTCTTGGGAATCCATAGAAAACAAGGCTTTGAGGGCTTTCTTAAGCCCGAAAGTGGCCCGAACTACCTATCGACGGGCCGTTTCGAGCAAGCTTTCGCTTTTCGCCCCGCACAATTTTCTGAATATTTTTAATTAAGAAAATTCTAACTTTTGAAATTTTTTCCAGAAACCCGGAATTTTTGGGTTTCGAATAGTTAATCGAACACTTTAACTTCGCTTAGATAACTCCTAATGCTCTAATTTGGGTCTGATACCACTGCCTGGTTCGCTTAGCACCTCCGCTATGTATCGACACGCATCAAGTATGCTATTTCAAAAAATCCAGGGTGCCGAGCGAGCCCGACCAAGGATCTAACTAGAGAATTAGGGTTTTATATGCATGTAAACAAACTTTACACTAAGTAAAATAGGAATACAACCTTTATAGACCAGTACTTCACTTCTAAAGTTCCATGTAGTAGTCCCTTAGCTCTAAGTAGTAGAGTCTCGGACTCTCCTCAGGCTCCACTAGGCGAAAGGAACGAGCTTACTCAAGGATCTTCGAGGCTGAAGATGATCTACGTCGAAGAATCTCTAACTCAAGCTGGCTCTTTACTAATTGATGGATTAGTGAAGTAAAGAACCTATACTAAATGGCTAATTTGGTATAGATTGATCAAGTAGGAATTTTGCTCACTTTAGAATTATTTTTCTCTTTTTTTTTCACCTCACTAGAAATCAAGAGAAGAAAAATGGGATGAAGAAGAAACTCAAGTGATCAAGTTATGAACCATGGATGAGAAAAATATCTCATATATTCTCTTGTAGAGACTTAAACATGGCTAAAGATAATGGTTAGGTTAATAAATATTTAGAGTAAAATAAATTTAGTGGACTAAGTCAAGATTTCTACATACTTCCACAAGCATCTTAAACCATATCAATTTCCACCTAATTTTGATTTATCTCTTAATAATTAATCACCCAAATTATTTTTAGTTAGGTATGAGTCTCATACACCCAAGTCCATTGTATCATCTAGCATGACACAAAACAAATACATTAATATATATCACATATATATTTATGTATTAGAGAAAATAGATTCTTAAGTGAGCTAATATTAGTTAATATATATTAATATATCAAATATATAATTATATATATTAAATTATTAAATCAACACTTTATTTAATAAGCCGGCTATATCACATACAACCGACTAATATCATTTAGATGTATATCAAATATACATATAACAAATTATTGAATCAACACTTGATTCAATAATCCGGTTATATCACATATAACCTATATCGCGAGATTAGAATACTGTATCACATACAAGTATCAATCTCGGTCCCGCACTTATCACAAATATGCCCTACTTCGTTTCGCTTGAGCCAGGAAACCTCTGTGTAGGACTCTAAAGACTCGTCAATACGCCAGCAGTAGGTGATGATCATATCAGTCACACACAAGCCTTCAGCGGTACTAGCTGGACGTAACGGCTACCCAGATATTGAGCGATCAGAAGATCAACAAGTAAGCTTGTTCATACTCCCGTGAATCCAGTAAGTAACACCACCGTACAGTCCGGTCTCTTTATCTGATATGTCGCATATCGAGTCTGGGGGTGGTAAACGTCAGACCCTAATAACTTGATAAGTCATGGCGATGTGAGGCTCATAACAGGAAGAGAAACTACCGATAACACTTACCAGTAAATCTCATTATCAGCCATGGTCAGGGACATCCTATTATGGCCAATCGAGCATAGCGCAACATCAACCCCCAATACCGGGAGAGATGAAACCCCTTCTATCGCTCATTGCCTCTGATTGATCATTCTTCGTGTGTATGGAAAAGTTTTAATCACAACCAAAGAAATTTATACCGCAATCAATTAATGGTGTCGATGTAGCGCGTTAATGAATACGGATCGTCCACTGAGATGTGTGTTTTGATCGATCTTGTTTTAGTTGAGTCGAAAATTAAAATGTAAAAGAAAATGCAAGAAAGTTGATTCAAGATTTGAAAGATTTCAATTCAAGAAACATAAAGAATATAGATCTAGAATCAAGAATTAATAATGTTCAAGAAGATGTCCAAATTGAATGAATTATCAAGATTTATAAAGAGGCTTATAGGAATCGATCCAATCGATAGTGATGATGAAGAATTATGATTACAAATTCTTATCTATTGATGATTTGTTGCTAGATCGATGACGATCAACGAGAATTAGGGATCTATTGAAGAAACTAGGGTTTCTCCTTCTATCCCTTGTCCTTTCGTTGATTAGCATTCAAATTCTAGCCTCTAGGAAATTCAATCGTCGATCGTTGATCTCTAATTTAGAGCGAAAACATTCAATAAAGCATCTCGCTCAAAACTAGGTTGTCGATGATTCAATTTCCTAAAGTTTACAAAACTCATAATACTTAAGAATCGTTCAAGAATTTAATCATCATCATCTACCTATTTTCTCGATTCCTCCACAAGCGAAGTTTTCACTCAAAAAATCATGAAAAAGAAAACAATCAAGAATTGATAATTCTTCATAATGCTCAAATGTAAAGAAAAGTAAGATCAAGAATTTTCACCTTTTATAAATCAATATTTCGTTACAATTCGCTCAAAGATTACAAGATTTTGAGGAGAGAACTCAATCGTCGAAACTAGCTTCGCATCGTCTTCTTGAGTCGCGGATCGTCATGGATCTCTTGCTCGGATGAAGATCGGCGTCGCTTCAAAAGGCTTGTTGAAGGCTTGCTTTGGCTCGGTACTCGGTGGATCTTGATTTTGATCAAATTGTGTCACTCAATTTGATTTAGAAATGATTTGGATCTACAATTTTCACCACTCAAAATGATTTCCCTCCAAATTCAACAAGCTCTAAACCCTATATCTAGATCTCTTTTTATAACCACCTCATTTGAATCTTCCCTCCAAAGCTAGGTTGTTAGAGAGAGCCTACTAGAATGAGTTTGTTAGAGAGAATATTCTAGAAGAAGGTTGTTAGAGGGAATATTCTAGAATGAGATTGTTAGAGGGAATATTCTAGAATGAGGTTATTACAAGGAATATTCTAGAGGAAAGTTGTTACAAGGAGGCTTCTAGAATAAGGTTGTTGCAAGGAATATTCTAAAGTGAGTTTGTTATGCAGAGCCTTCTGGAAGAAGCCATGTGGTCTTTGAGAGTCTTCAAGAAGCAAGGGTTGTTACAGGGAATATTCCAGAGGATTTTGGAGGGCCAAAGAGCTAACCATACCGCAGATCCGCGGCGGATAGGCCAACTTGGCCGCGGATCAGCGGCCGATTGGAGGAGTTACTGCATGCAAATTTCTGTGCTGATTTTTGTTGGCTTCATGGTACTTTCCTGATATCTGGAATATTTTTATACTTTCTTGGTTACTGCCAGATCACAAGTCTTGGACTTGACATATTTTATCAGCACTTTTAACAGTTCCGGCTCTTTTTCCTGGAGATTTTCCTGCACATAATCTCGAGACAAGTGTTGATTCATAAAAGATCATGCGTGCAATAATAAACACTCAATTTCCCTCAAAATGCCGGTTATAATGTATAACACATGTTATTTGGTATTTTGCAGATAAATTGCTAAAATGTGCTATATTTATACTAAACACCTTTAGATGATTGCAAAGAGTAGGAAAATTGATGTGTTAAAAATACAATATTTTTGACTGATCAGCCTCCATGTAACTCGGTACTGTACCCAAAATCCACCTGTTTGCACGCACTCTTGAACGTGGTAGGGAGGAAATCAAAGCACAGTAGGAATCATATAAGACTCTGACGATCTCGGGTCTACAGACTAACCTGTACCAGTGTCACCAGAGAACTGCTATCCGACGTTAGGTATAATATCATCTAGGAGTTCTCGGCGAGTCCTGTTCGGTGTACCCATTCTCCAAAGAGCGCCTGTGTACAATCTTTGATGTCAAACACCAATGGATGTGGGATCATCCATCGCCCCATACAGGGTCAAGAAACGTACACACTAGTCTACTCTGGAATATCGATGCCCTGTCTCGATACTCTCACGATTAGGAACAATTAAAGGATGAACTTATGGACTACCCTGGCCCCATTAGTATGATCTGCATCATAATCCTGGTAGTCAAGTACACATCCTAAGGTCTTTATCAACATATGAGAGCAAGACAGTATCACAATACTAGTCTACATGTTAAGATAAAGAGCAACCAGATAGAATACTATCATGTCGAGCAAGAAATTCCTCTCTATATATGTCCAAGCATCCATTATAATATACAATCATGTACAATAATGGTCTCTGGGGCATACAAACAACTAACAATCTCCTAATTGCACTAAGGCCAATTGTTGTAGTATCTCATACCCAACATCCTGAAGAGTCTATCAAATTGTATTTAGGGAATGGTGTCACGCCCCGTTTCCAGATGTACGGGCAGAGGGCGCGACGGGTCCGCTACGCATTTACTCAGAAGTAAACATGCTAAGCGTATCTAAGCAATATAAACTAAAGTACACAAGAGACAAGATATAAATAAACATCAACTTTATTTATTCAACATTCTTTTTACAGTACAACTGGAAATGTAAATACATGGAATGAAAGCAATGCCTAAACAATGGCATAACAGAAATAAAAATATGTACAAGTAATCTAAAGCTCTGGGTTGAAGGCTATCTGATTCAAGTCCTCGTTGCTGGACTCTGTCTCCAGAAGGTCCAATCCACCTGACAACATTCCAATGAAAGAAAATAAGGAATGTCATCAGCGAACAATCGCTCGGTAAGTCCCAAAGAATAGGTATAGACAGAATAGACAGAAGGAGAATGTAACTTTAAGGTTGTATTATATTGTTAACGCTGTTGTTTGTACCTTGGTACAGAAGATGCCAGTGTATACGAGAGGAGTCCAACTTACACCGTGGACTTTGGTAACCCGTAGTACAAGGCAACGTCGAAAATACCACGGAACAACGGTATGGATGTAATTACGTATTAAGTGACCACCTCGTGCCACCTTTAACATATTCCATACCAGTCTACCCCTTTATAAACCCTATAGTGTATTATTATATTGATTGTATTAATGGTATTGTATTGTCTGTGGTAAATGGAAGACTTGCCGGAACCATGATATCAGTAAATGGAATGGATGTAAATGGATAGTCATGTAAACGAAGTATATCCATGGTTCGGTTCGGTCAATATAGATTAAATAAACGGCTTCATTGATTCATGTTGTATTGTAGTTTATACTTGAATCACATTCAAGTCAAATTGATTAGATTGACACTTAGTCTGGACACTTTTGAAAAGAATTTAAAATCCGGAATTAGTTTCGATCTTATCAGTAACTGCTGCACTTGGACGGCAGAATTTGTGTCTTTTTCAAAGACAGTTACCGTGTTGATAACACCATTCGTTAGATTGTCTACCTTAAATAGGCAAGCACTCATATCTCCAGCTCCCTAAGGCCCAAGAGACTGTTCCCGCTTAAACCTAAGTTTACTAGGGTCCTTATTGTAATTTAGTATAACTTAAGGGGGTTTAGGTAAAAATAGTTTGATATAATTTTCAAAATACACCTTAAATATTTAATTATCGTCTTTAGGGTTTTAATAGATTTATATTTTATAATTATGAAATTTCCAGTGAGTGGAACCTAATTTTCACAGTATATAGTATTTTCTTGAAATATTGGAATTGTATTGTATTTGGATGGTATTTTCATATAATGGTGATTCTTTTGATTTGGAAAACTTGGAATATTTATATAATTAAAATAGATATTTTGATAATATATATATATATATATGTATATTTAATGAAAACAATTTACTTATTTTCTTGTAAAAATCTTATTTTCTAAACAAAAATGTATAAAAATTCCATTGAGATCGAATGCTCCTTGTGGAGGTCCGCATCTTACTCTACTAGGCCCGAGGATGTGTGATAATCCGCACCATCCCGAACGGGGTCCCCAAAAGTGGGTTGTAGAGGCGCAATTGCATGAAAATGTTTAATACATCTTTTTATAGAAATGCTTTTATAAGTTAAGGGTATTTATTTGTAAAGTCGTTTCATCCAAAGAATAATTTCCCAAAACTTCATCGTACTATGATAGAGATGTGTGTTGTGATGAGCTAGGTCATTACCTCGTGAAGTATCTAAAGGTAATATGCTGTTTACGTCGGAAGCTAAAGTATGTGGTATTTTACTGTAAAACTGCGATAAAAATTGCAATATAAATTCTTTTGATGTGAAATTATTTAATTTGTTTGTTAATATTTATTGAACATGATATGAAAGTTTGGTATTTTTTTGTTTAAGAAAAATAGTATTTTTAAAGAAAAACCGAATCGGAAGTCGGATCAACCCCGCTTCCGTCGGGTTTTAGTATTTAAGATTGTGAGAATAGAGAAAGAGAGAGGAAGAGGGGACTTACTAGCTTTTGGACTAGAGGAGAGAGCGGGGGATCTAAAGAAGGCTTTGGGGCGTCATTTCGTCGCCGGAAACTCCTTGGATCGTTGCCGGAACTTCACCCTTTGGTAACTCCACTTGTACACTATAGAGACTTGAGAATTTTGTATAGTTTTGACAGGAATTTCTGAGTGATGAGATGTGAAATATGGTGTGGTATTTATAGGAAAAAATTAGGATTTAGGGGGTGTAAAAAATGCATTAAAATTTGCATTAAAATTGGATTAAATGGGCATTTTATTGTTCTATGGAAATGTGCAGAGAAAACAAACAGTCTAGGAGTAGTGGGGTTGGCCAAAAGGTATAGGGGCAAAAGATGGAAGCAATACCGTCGGTTTAGACTAGTGGTGCCGGTTTTATTGAGGTTCTCGCCGGGTCTTTACCGTCGGGTGGGCATGGACTTTAGGCCACGTGTCGGGGTCTGTGTAAATGCTATTTCCCATGTGTTTGTTTATTCTGTGTCTTTTCAGTTTACGTGTTGTGCACGTGTAGACTCTTGGGCTTCTAAAAGGATTAGAAGAAATTAAAATAAAAAGAATATGTGGCTGATGTGATTTGAACTCTGGTGCTTTGTCTCAGCAGTGTAAGGCTTTACCAGTGAGCTACAAGCTCTTTCTTGCTGTTCAAAAGCAAAACAAACTTATAACTCGTTTTCAAGCTTAGGTGATCCTTTCTGTATTTTCAAAAAATTTCATACAGTAAGTTAAGGATTGTTACATTCTACCCTCCTTATAAAAATTTCGTTCTCGAAATTTGTAGAAGGAAAGTGTAACAGATTCAAAGCATTTTAGTGATGGAACTATTGACAACGTATGAAAATATTTGGAATAACGAAAGAATACAAAAGTTTTGGAAAAAGGTGAGGGAAATACCAGGGTTACTTTGGTCAACAATCTCGGCTTCTACGGCTGCTAAAGTGAAAGCCTCACGCCGAGGTACATTCCTCCTAGCTGGAAGCACATTTCTCTGTCCTTGGGACATGTTCCTGTTGGGTTTCCTCTGCACCTAGCCTAGGATTTGCAAGCATCAAGCATGCCACAACAAAATTTTTAGGGGGTGCTAAGCAAACATCTAAGGAATCATACTAGAAAACTAGGGTAACATAACATGTAATCAATCATTACATAATGAAGTGAATAAGTGATACAACCTTTGTAGATCGGTCATTCACTTCTAAAGCTCCATGTTGACGACCCTTCACTGCGATCATCGATCTCCCGAACTCTAGTATGTGTTCCCTCGGAGAAATGAACCAGTTTGCTTGTAGTCTTCGAGGCCGAAGATGATCTACGTAGTGGAGACTCAAACTCAAGCTAACCCTTCACTAGGTCATGAACTTTGTGAAGAGAACACCCTAAACTAAATGGAAAGTAGTAGAGGATGATGAAGTAAGAAGTAGGCTCAGTTTAGATTTTATTTTCTCACTTGGATTCTTAATCTTTCAAAAACCCTAGTAGCTTTTTAGATGAAGAAGAAGATGAACATGAGAGAATGAACAAGAGAATAGAATGAGGTTAGAAAATCAACCATGGGTGAGTATTTGTCATCACAAACTCTTGTAGAGAATAAACCATGAGTTAAGAGAATGGTTGGGTTAATAAATATCTAGGATAATACAAAAATTGGTAGACTAAGTCAAGGAAACTACAAGCTTCTCCAAGCTTCCAAACCCTTGAGAGTTTCCACCTAATTTTGCATTTATCCTTAATAATTAATTACCCCCATTATCTTAAATATGGTATAATTCTTATACACGCATGTTTGATGTATAACCAAGCATGATATAATATATATCATATATATAAAATGCATACAAAAGTGAGAAAGAGAAAAAGTCAAGTGAGTTAAATATTAGTTAATGTAAATTCATATATCAAATATATAATTATACATTAAATTATTAAATCAACACTTGATTTAATGATCCGGCTATATCACATATAACCGACTAATATCAGTAATATCAATTTACCGAATCAACACTTGATTCGATAACCCGGTTATATCACATATACCCGGTCGATATCACAAATCGCAAGAATATAATACGGTATCACATACTCGTATCAATCTCGGTCCCGCACATATCACATATGTGCTCCTACTTCGTTTCGCTTGAGCCAGAAAACCTCTGTGTAGGACTCTAAAGACTCGTCAATACGCTGCCAGTAGGTGATGATCATATCAAACACCCACATGCCGCAAGAGGTCTACTAAACGTAACAGCCACCCGGGTATTGAGCGATCAGAAAATCAACAAGCAGGCTTGTTCATACTCCTGTGAATCCAATCAGTAACACTACCGCACAGTCCGATCTGTTCGTCAGATATGTCGCATATCTCGCCTAGGGGTGGTAAACGTCATACCCCAGCAGCTTGATAATTCATGCCGATGTAAGGTCCATAACGGGCGTGAAACTACTGATAACTCTTACCAGTAAATCACATCTACCCTGGCCAGGGATTTCAGTTATGACCAATCAAGCATAACACAACATCAACCCCCAATACCGGGAAAGACGAATCCCCTCCTATCGCCTATTGCCTCCATATGATTCGGGACTGTACCCAAAAACCACCTGTTTGCATGACGCAGTAGAGCCGTGGTAGGGTGGAAATCAAAGCACAGTGTGAGACACATAAGACTCTATGATGATCTCGGATCGACAGTGTATCCTAAAGTCTCGGGCGGCAGCCCTCTGTGCCCTCATAGCCTTCGGCGGCATAGTGGCTGTTACAGGAAAACGGATAGTAAGAACAGTGCAATAGAATTATAGGATACACGGAATTGAGGAAGGAATTTCAAGCAAGTATATCCTAAAGTCACTTAGGCGGAGTACCGTATCGCAAGTATGCCGCGGACATACACACGCTACGTTACCCTACTTAAGTCACTTACTCCATCTACCAAGGGTCATCCTACACTCAAAAAGGTAAAACCTATCGCTCTGATACCAACTTTGTCACGACCCGCAGGGAACGGAACGTGACTGGCACTTAAGTTTACGAAACGTCTCAAGACGTCCGTAAAATAAGTAAGCCAAAGCCCAGAAACCAAAACCAAATAAGCAAAAGAGTGAAGAAAACCCAATCAATTGAAAGCGAGTTTATCAAATAAGTCATATAAAACCTTTTAAAAAAAACAATATCAATTTTTCCGAAAATTTCGGCAGAGTCTCCTTTGTAAATACTGGCCCCCAAAATGGGTACAACAAGAATATATATGAATCCACCAAATAAGGCATCCCTAAGCGGGAGCTAGCTCTTCGCCACAAGGCGATCACAAATCCCACGCAATATAAAACAACAACATGCGAAATAATCATAAAGAAGCATGAGAAAAACAGCATGTCGACTCAAGTGAGCTCGACCCCAAAATACAGCATAAAAAGTCCACAAATCTCACAGTCTCATCTCTACGTCAATATACAACAATACTGGTAGATACAGTAGATGGAGTACACTAGATACAAAGAATATACAAGGTGGTACAAAAATAATGATATAACCCACCTAAGAGCAAAACCTCGAGTCCAGGCAAAGGAGGCAAAAGAAGCAAGTGCGCCCACCGCTACTGTACTGACGGAGCGGACCTGCAAAAGGCTGTGGCACAACGGGGGTGAGTTGCCAACTCGTGAGTAATAAATAACATCTACACAGGCTATCGAATGCATGCACACAAGCATCCTAGCATCTAAAATACAGGTAAGGCAGGACACAATAGCAGGTATGTATGCAATATGAATATACTAGCAGGTATGAATGCAATGCGAATCAACTCATGATCTGAGTGTGTAAGTATAAGAAACATGTTTTTCCTTTAGGAATCTCTTTTGAAATACCAGCACAATACCAATAGAATCAACAAGAACCGGTGTCCAGCAACGACACCTCAAAACTATCACAAATCTCATATATCCATGTCATAGTATCTCTGGCCTCAGCCATCCGGCTGACCCATCTCAATAACAATATCTCATCATCTCGCGGCCACGGTCGGTATCCTCTGGATATCCGCCGTCCCAAACAGTCACCGGTAGGTAATCCGCCCCCTGCCAGGCTCATCGTCAGCACCACGAGCTTCTTGCCCCGGGGTACCTTACCGGGCCCACCATGTACCCGAGACGGTTCATCCAACTCCTCGAAACGGGTCTCGAAAACCACAGCAAACTCATGGTGGACGACACTTCCATCACTAGAAAACCACAATTTACATATTTTAAAAATATAATAAGTTTAGAAATTTTGCGGCTTTCCCCCGAAATCCAGAAATATCATAAAATCTCAAGAAATCCTCATAAGTGCATATGTCAATGATAATGAATGCATATGGTATCAATAATCAAGTTGCGATGTGTGATTAATAGACTAAGCATGAACAAATAATATGATGAGGTACATGCACATGAATAGCAATCCTACGATTTCATTTTAAGGAATTAAAGGTAATAGCACAAGTTTAAGTATCAATTATAGTAAAAGGTTTCAATTTAAAGGTTATCTAGTGTGGTGGCATGGCAATCGCCAGGGCGTGGGTGTAGGCATGAATAGTGCTCGTGCTGCATATAAAAACCCTGGCAATGGTGCAGGTGTCCTATAGAATGGGTTCGCATATGTATGTCAATATAAGGCATGAATGTAACAAATAATCATACAAGTATTACACCCCTAATTACTAACATTACTAAGAATCTTTTTAAGCTACTAAAACTATCGGGCGACTTGCGCCATCCAACGATAGTCCCCCGTAGATGTTACATCTACTCACCGGAATCCCTAGCTAGTCACGTCCAATCACCGCTTTCCCCTTTCGTGCCGCGTCTGACGTCTCCGCGACCGAACCTGGAATTTACATCAATACCAAAAATAAGGTTACATATCAAGAACGACGCAAAACCCAAACGAAAATACTAACGTTCACAAGCTAGGTACAACGTGCACAAGGTGCGCGGAACACACGCGAAAATCGCAAAAACTAACTAAAACGTCGATTTGGTCGCCCGGCAAAACTAAAACTCGAACACCCAAAAATCCGCACTCACACATCCTAATTATCATAGGATATGCCAAAAATATCATCAAGATATAGCGAATAATTCACCACAATATTTTATAACAAAACTAGTAAGCTAGAAATTTGCAATTTGGTGCAAACATCGACAATTAGCGACAAAGTTATCACAATCCAACACAAACATCCAACCACACAACTAGTTAGCCACAATAACACAATTTTAACTCATTTACCATGCTACAAAACCCATTATCCAAACACAACCCTTTCTTGAATTTTGGTAATTAGCGATCTTAATCCAACTATACATGTAAAACCCTAAATTAACACTAGATTTTAGCCCAATTAGCAAGTTAACCATTTAGATTAAGCTAACAAAATAACTAGATAACAAAATAGCTTTAATTAACTAAATAATGGTTTCTAAAACCCTAGTTTAATTTCAACCATGAACTAGAAAAAACTAGATTAGGATTTTGCTAAGCTTTTAACACTAAAACCATTTAACTAAAGGAATTTAACCAAAAGAAATTAACTAGATGGAAATTATACCTCAAGATCTATGGATCTAGCAAGAATAAGAGGCCTCCAAAGATGGCTTCATAGCACCATGACCCAAGCAAGAGAGGCTAAAGAGAATGGGATGAAGGAGGGGGTTATTTTGTGAGGTTTAAATTTGGAAAATTTGGAGCAACTTAATGAATTTTTGAAGAAAATGAAAAGAACAAAGATGAAGGGGGCTGCTGCAGCATTCTCGGCCAGTAGAGGGAGGAGTGGAAAGGTGTGGGGTGTGGGAAAGTCATGGTCAACCCATACCAAACAAGTAAAGACCCATACCCAATTAAAAAATTCAAAACCCTTTAAAAAACACCTCTTTTCTACACAAGAATAAAAGTCAAAAGGCAAGCATTTTTTTTTCTTGGGTTGCTGGAAATGGGCCGGCCTAGGGGTGAGGGAAGAGAGAGAGGGGTTTTACAAAAGAAATTTTATGCAAAAAGACCCCCTATAAGTCCAAAATTGCAAGTTTAAGCTTAAATTCAATAAATTTCGTTTACCATAATAAAAATTAGTTAAAACTTAAAATAAATTACTAAAAATTTATGTTATAACTAGATTTTAATTAACATGATTTTAAAGCTTAAATTTAGCCCATTTAAATTTGTATTTATCGCTAATTTAATGTATTTTCTTACCGGCTTAAAATAATATTAAAAATTGAAAAATTAGGGAAAATTTTTAAATGACCAGAATTTCATAAGTAACTCATTTACTACTAAAAACAAGCAATTAGCTATCCAAATTAGTTATAATTAGTCCTAAACTGCAAAATAACAAAAAGACGATTTACGGAAAAATACCACATTTTCACCGATTTTCGGGAAAACACCAAAACGACTTTTCAAGGCGCTACAATCTTCCCCCCTTAAAGAAATTCGGTCCCCGAATTTAAAAAATATAACTACGCGTACCTTTAAAGAGATGGGGATATTTCTTTCTCATCCCGCCCTCGGTCTCCTAGGTAACCTCCTCACTGCTCGGGCCACGCCAAAGGACCTTGACGGTCGGTATAACTTTCGATCTCAACTTCTTCACCTAACGATCCAGGATGGCCACCGGCTGCTCTGCAAAAGAAAGGTCGCGCTCTAGCTGGACTGTCGGGTGCTGAATCGCATGCGAAGGGTCGTGAAGGTACTTGCGGAGCATCGAAACATGGAAGACGGGGTGAACATCGGGAAAGCTGGGTGGAAGGGCCAAACGATATGCAACAGCGCCGACACGCTCGAGGATCTTGAAGGGACCTACGAATCTAAGGCTAAGCTTCCCCTTTCACCCAAAACGCATCACGCCCTTCATCGGAGAGACCCTCAGAAAAACATGATCGCCAACTGCGAACTCTAACCTGCGACGGCGCCTGTCTGCATACGATTTCTGCCTGCTCTGAGCCGCTCTCATCCGGTCTTGGATCAACTGTATCTTCGCCGTCGTCTCCTCAACAAGCTGTGGCCCCAAAATACTGCTCTCGCTGAGCTCTGTCCAACAGACGGGCGATCTGCATCTCCTCCCATACAATGCCTCGAAAGGTGCCATCTGAATAGTATCCTGGAAGCTGTTGTTGTAGGAGAACTCCACTAGAGGTAAATAACGATCCCAGCTACCGCCGAAGTCTAAAACGCACGCTCTGAGCATGTCCTCGAGAGTCTGAATGGTCCGCTCTGACTGTCCGTCGGTCTGCGGATGAAACGCTGTGCTGAAGTTCAAACGAGTGCCCAAAGCCTCCTGAAGTCTCTGCCAAAGTCGGCTGGTGAACTGGGTGCCTCGATCTGACACGATACAAGTCGGTACGCCATGCAACCGCACGATCTCGTCGATGTAAAGCTGGGCATACTGAGCGAAGCTGAAAGTCGTCTTCACTGGCAGGAAGTGAGCCGCTTTCGTCAATCGATCTAGGATCACCCAGATGGAGTCATACCCTCGACTGGTCCTGGGTAGACCCACAATGAAATCCATCGAAATCTGCTCCCATTTCCACTCCGAAATGGGTAACGGCTGTAGCTCTCCTGCGGGCCTCTGGTGCTCGGCCTTGACTTGCTGACAAGTCAGGCATCTCGATACAAACTCCGCAATGTCCCTCTTCATCCCGTCCCACCAGTAGGTCTCTCTCATATCATGGTACATCTTGGTGGAACCGGGGTGGACACTATACACTGATCGGTGTGCCTCCTCAAGAATGTCGCGCCGCAATCCATCAGCATCTGGTACGCACAGTCTAGATCCATAGCGTAAAATCCCCTGATCGTCAATCACGAACTCGGAAAATCCGCCCTGTCCCATCTGTGCCATGATCTCTGAGCAACGGTCGTCACTGCGCTGTGCCTCATATATACAGTCAAGCAACTGTGGGCGTGCACGAACATGCGTGAGCTGTCCCCCTGTCTGAGTGAACTCGAACTCCACTCGGCTGTCGCATAAAATCTGCCAATCTGCTGACGACTGCCTCTGTACTGCGCGCAAACACGATAGACTACCCCCGGGCCTCCTACTCAACGCATCCGCCACTACATTCGCCTTGCCTGGGTGATATAAGATCTCGCAGTCGTAGTCTTTCACCAACTCCATCCAACGACGCTGTCTGAGGTTCAGGTCTCGCTGCTGAAATATGTATTTTAAGCTCTTGTGGTCTGTGAATATTTGGCACGACTCGCCATATAGGTAATGTCGCCAAATATTCAATGCAAAGACCACTGAAGCCATCTCCAAATCGTGAGTGGGGTAGTTCTGTTCATGCTTCTTCAACTGCCGAGAAGCATAAGCGATCACCCGGCCATGCTGCATAAATACGCATCCTAACCCCACTCGCGAAGCATCACAGTAGACCACAAATCCGCCTGATCCCGAAGGCAAAGATAATACCGGTGCCGTAGTCAAACAAGTCCGTAGCTGCTGAAAACTGCGCTCGCACTCCTCTGTCCAAACGAAAAGAACTCCCTTCCGGGTCAAACCGGTCAAAGGTGCAGCTATACGGGAGAAGTCCTGAACAAAACGCCTGTAGTAGCCCGCCAGGCCTAGAAAACTACGGATCTCAGTAACCAATGTAGGTCGGGGCCACTGCTGAACAGCCTCAATCTTCTTCGGGTCCACACATATGCCGTCTCTCGTAATCACGTGACCCAAGAATCCGACGCTGTCCAGCCAGAATGCACACTTGGAGAACTTTGCGAACAGCTAGTGCTCCCTCAGAGTCTGTAACGTAATCCACAAGTGCTGCTCGTGCTCCTCTCTGCTCCGGGAGTACACCAAGATATCGTCGATAAACACGATGATGAACAAGTCAAGATACGGCCTGAAAGTATGGTTCATCAAATCCATGAATGCTGCTGGGGCGTTGGTGAGTCCGAACGACATCACCAAAAACTCATAATGGCCGTAGCGCGTGCGGAAAGCTGTCCTCGGTATATCCTCCTGTCGAACTCGCAGCTGATGGTATCCTGATCGCAAGTCGATCCTCGAAAAATACCCCGCACCCTGAAGCTGGTCGAACAAATCATCAATGCGTAGCAACGGATATCTGTTCCGCACGGTAACCTTGTTCAGCTGGCGGTAGTCGATACATAAGCGCAAACTTCCGTCCTTCTTCTTGACAAACAGGACCGGAGCACCCCTCGGAGAAACACTAGGTCGAATAAGCCCCTTCTCTAACAAATCCTGCAACTGATCCTTCAGCTCTCGAAGTTCTGCCGGGGCCATTCGATAAGGCGGTATAGAAATAGGCCCCGAGCCGGGAATCAAATCGATGCAGAACTCAACGTCGCGCTCAGGTGGTAGCCCAGGTAGCTCATCAGGGAAAACATCAGGGAACTCACAAACAACCGGGACCCGGTCCAACGGAACCTCTGCAGCTCGAGTATCACAAATATACGCTAAGAATCCCAGACATCCTTTCCGCAAGAGCTGACCAGCGCGAAGAGACGAAATCAAGCTGGGAAGGGTGACGCTGCGGTCTCCCTGAATAACAAGGACTGGCTCTCCCGGAAAGCTAAATATGACTGCCTTCTCACGGCAGTCCACCGAAGCATAACAAGTGGCTAGCCAATCCATGCCTAGAAGCACATCAAAGTCCAACATATCGAGGAGAATCAAATCAACCGATGAATCCCTCTCCCCGATACGAACGGAACACAATCGAAATACAAAACGAGCGACAAACGTCTCACCCACCGGGGTAACAACAACAAGCGGATGATCTAACGACGACGACTCACGGCCCAACATCGGTTCAAAGTGTGTAGAGACGAACGAATGTGTGGAACCTGGGTCGAATAATACCCGTGCGTCGAAAGAACAAACTGGCAAGGTACCTGTCACAACGGCATTGGATGCCTGCGCATCCTGCGGTGTCAAAGCAAATACTCGGGCCTGTCCTCCACCGATAGCGGGCTGACCTCGACCTCGACCTCGGCCTCTGCCTCCTCGTCCTCTCTGAACAAGAGCGCCGCGTCCACGGCCTCTGGGTGCACCTAACTGGCGTGGAGCATCGCCTGTGGTAGGAAGTAGGGCTCTCTGAGGAGGGGGTGGTGATGGTGGTAGGGTCACATGCGGAACTGTCGCTGCTCCCTGTCGTCTCGCCGGACAGTCTCTGACAAGATGGTGCGGACTCCCGCACCCAAAACATCCTGGCGACGGCTGCTGTCCCTGGGAATATGAACCATATAACTGTCCCCGCCCAAATCCTCTGCCAGGCCTATCTCTCGGAAAGAATCTGGCGCGCTGCCTCTGAGACGGTACATCGGTGCGAATCCTCTTCGGCCCAGAAACGGCCGAAGTCTGTGATATGCGTGCCTCCATCCGCAATGCCGTATCCATAGCAGCTGAATAAGTGTCGTAGTGCTGGGCGCTAATGGCAAGATATAGCTGGGCATCAAGTCCCTGTACGAACCTCTTCACCATCTTCTTTTCGGTATCCACCAAATACGGAACATATCGGGATAACTGTGTAAACTGGATGTCATACTCAGACACCGTCATCCCAGGTTTCTTGACTAAGGCCTCGAAGCTACGAGCTCTGGCGTCACGAACGCTCTCTGGGAGGAAACGAGCTAGAAAGACCGCTGTAAGCTCGGTCTAAGTCATAGGCGGTAGACTTGCAGCTCGACCTCTCAAGACTGACTCCCACCATGTCTGCGCGAGACCCTCTAGTCGGAAACTCGCAAGCTCTACCCATCGATCATCCGAACATCTCAGCGAACGACAGATCCTGGCTAAACTGTCAAGGAACGTCTGTGGGTCCTCCGCTGCCTCGGTGCCGGTGAATACTGGAGGTCTCAGCCTCATGAAATCCTGTAGTGAAATCGGAATGGCCACAGTGGTAGTAGTAGGAGCAGGTATCATGGTCGTCTGTGATGTAGTAGGTACGCCATCCGGCCTCGGTGTACGACTGGCGGCAACTAGGGATCCTACCATCTGACGTAGCTCCTGCATGCCCCCCATCATCTGTCGCAACTCCTCCATACCAGTCTCGAGCCTATCCATACGGCCTGGGGAAGGTGGATCGGTCTGTCCCTATGGCGTAGGCATACCACCCTGCTCAGTCCTAGTCTCGGACGAGCCAGCTCGAATCTCGTCTCGGACGGCAGCCCTCTGTGCCCTCGTAGCCTTCGGCGGCATAGTGGCTGTTACAGGAAAACGGATAGTAAGAACAGTGCAATAGAATTATAGGATACACGGAATTGAGGAAGGAATTTCAAGCAAGTATATCCTAAAGTCACTTAGGCGGAGTACCGTATCGCAAGTATGCCGCGGACATACACACGCTACGTTACCCTACTTAAGTCACTTACTCCATCTACCAAGGGTCATCCTACACTCAAAAAGGTAAAACCTATCTCTCTGATACCAACTTTGTCACGACCCGCAGGGTACGGAACGTGACTGGCACTTAAGTTTACGAAACGTCTCAAGACGTCCGTAAAATAAGTAAGCCAAAGCCCAGAAACCAAAACCAAATAAGCAAAAGAGTGAAGAAAACCCAATCAATTGAAAGCGAGTTTATCAAATAAGTCATATAAAACCTTTTTAAAAAACAATATCAATTTTTCCGAAAATTTCGGCAGAGTCTCCTTTGTAAATATTGGCCCCCAAAATGGGTACAACAAGAATATATATGAATCCACCAAATAAGGCATCCCTAAGCGGGAGCTAGCTCTTCGCCACAAGGCGGTCACAAATCCCACGCAATATAAAACAACAACATGCGAAATAATCATAAAGAAGCATGAGAAAAACAGCATGTCGACTCAAGTGAGCTCGACCCCAAAATACAGCATAAAAAGTCCACAAATCTCATAGTCTCATCTCTAGGTCAATATACAATAATACTGGTAGATACAGTAGATGGAGTACACTAGATACAAAGAATATACAAGGTGGTACAAAAATAATGATATAACCCACCTAAGAGCAAAACCTCAAGTCCAGGCAAAGGAGGCAAAAGAAGCAAGTGCGCCCACCGCTACTATACTGACGGAGTGGACCTGCAAAAGGCTGTGCCACAACGGGGGTGAGTTGCCAACTCGTGAGTAATAAATAACATCTACACAGGCTATCGAATGCATGCACACAAGTATCCTAGCATCTAAAATACAGGTAAGGCAGGACACAATAGCAGGTATGTATGCAATATGAATATACTAGCAGGTATGAATGCAATGCGAATCAACTCATGATCTGAGTGTGTAAGTATAAGAATCATGTTTTTCCTTTAGGAATCTCTTTTGAAATACCAGCACAATACCAATAGAATCAACAAGAACCGGTGTCCAGCAACGACACCTCAAAACTATCACAAATCTCATATATCCATGTCATAGTATCTCTGGCCTCAGCCATCCGGCTGACCCATCTCAATAACAATATCTCATCATCTCGCGGCCACGGTCGGTATCCTCTGGATATCCGCCGTCCCAAACAGTCACCGGTAGGTAATCCGCCCCCTGCCAGGCTCATCGTCAGCACCACGAGCTTCTTGCCCCGGGGTACCTTACCGGGCCCACCATGTACCCGAGACGGTTCATCCAACTCCTCGAAACGGGTCTCGAAAACCACAGCAAACTCATGGTGGACGACACTTACATCACTAGAAAACCGCAATTTACATATTTTAAAAATATAATAAGTTTAGAAATTTTGCGGCTTTCCCCCGAAATCCAGAAATATCATAAAATCTCAAGAAATCCTCATAAGTGCATATGTCAATGATAATGAATGCATATGGTATCAATAATCAAGTTGCGATGTGTGATTAATAGACTAAGCATGAACAAATAATATGATGAGGTACATGCACATGAATAGAAATCCTACGATTTCATTTTAAGGAATTAAAGGCAATAGCACAAGTTTAAGTATCAATTATAGTAAAAGGTTTCAATTTAAAGGTTATCTAGTGTGGTGGCATGGCAATCGCCAGGGCGTGGGTGTAGGCATGAATAGTGCTCGTGCTGCATATAAAAACCCTGGCAATGGTGCAGGTGTCCTATAGAATGGGTTCGCATATGTATGTCAATATAAGGCATGAATGTAGCAAATAATCATACAAGTATTACACCCCTAATTACTAACATTACTAAGAATCTTTTTAAGCTACTAAAACTATCGGGCGACTTGCGCCATCCAACGATAGTCCTCCGTAGATATTACATCTACTCACCGGAATCCCTAGCTAGTCACGTCCAATCACCGCTTTCCCCTTTCGTGCCGCGTCTGACGTCTCCGCGACCGAATCTGGAATTTACATCAATACCAAAAATAAGGTTACATATCAAGAACGACGCAAAACCCAAACGAAAATACTAACGTTCACAAGCTAGGTACAACGTGCACAAGGTGCGCGGAACACACGCGAAAATCGCAAAAACTAACTAAAACGTCGATTTGGTCGCCCGGCAAAACTAAAACCCGAACACCCAAAAATCCGCACTCACACATCCTAATTATCATAGGATATGCCAAAAATATCATCAAGATATAGCAAATAATTCACCACAATATTTTATAACAAAACTAGTAAGCTAGAAATTTGCAATTTGATGCAAACATCGACAATTAGCGACAAAGTTATCACAATCCAACACAAACATCCAATCACACAACTAGTTAGCCACAATAACACAATTTTAACTCATTTACCATGCTACAAAACCCATTATCCAAACACAACCCTTTCTTGAATTTTGGTAATTAGCGATCTTAATCCAACTATACATGTAAAACCCTAAATTAACACTAGATTTTAGCCCAATTAGCAAGTTAACCACTTAGATTAAGCTAACAAAATAACTAGATAACAAAATAGCTTTAATTAACTAAATAATGGTTTCTAAAACCCTAGTTTAATTTCAACCATGAACTAGAAAAAACTAGATTAGGATTTTGCTAAGCTTTTAACACTAAAACCATTTAACTAAAGAAATTTAACCAAAAGAAATTAACTAGATGGAAATTATACCTCAAGATCTATGGATCTAGCAAGAACAAGAGGCCTCCAAAGATGGCTTTATAGCACCATGACCCAAGCAAGAGAGGCTAAGGAGAATGGGATGGAGGAGGGGGTTATTTTGTGAGGTTTAAATTTGGAAATTTTGGAGCAACTTAATGAATTTTTGAAGAAAATGAAAAGAACAAAGATGAAGGGGGCTGCTGCAGCATTCTCGGCCAGTAGAGGGAGGAGGGGAATGGTGTGGGGTGTGGGAAAGTCATGGTCAACCCATACCAAACAAGTACAGACCCATACCCAATTAAAAAATTCAAAACCCTTTAAAAAACACCTCTTTTCTACACAAGAATAAAAGTCATAGAGGCAAGAATTTTTTTCTTGGGTTGCTGGAAATGGGCCGGCCTAGGGGTGAGGGAAGAGAGAGAGGGGTTTTACAAAAGAAATTTTATGCAAAAAGACCCCCTACAAGTCCAAAATTGCAAGTTTAAGCTTAAATTCAATAAATTTCGTTTACCATAATAAAAATTAGTTAAAACTTAAAATAAATTACTAAAAATTTATGTTACAACTAGATTTTAATTAACATGATTTTAAAGCTTAAATTTAGCCCATTTAAATTTGTATTTATCGCTAATTTAATGTATTTTCTTACCGGCTTAAAATAATATTAAAAATTGAAAAATTAGGGAAAATTTTTAAACGACCAGAATTTCATAAGTAACTCATTTGCTACTAAAAACAAGCAATTACCTATCCAAATTAGGTATAATTAGTCCTAAACTGCAAAATAACAAAAAGACGATTTACGGAAAAATACCACATTTTCACCGATTTTCGGGAAAACACCAAAACGACTTTTCAAGGCGCTACAGACAGACTAACATGTACTAGTGTCACCAGAGAACTGCTTTCTGACGTGAGCTATAATACCATCTAGGAGTTCTCGGCGAGTCTGTTAAGTGTACCAAGTCTCCACTGAGCACCCGTATACCATCTCTTATGTCAAACACCAATGGATATGGGATCATTCATCACCCATCTCATGGGTCAAGAAGATATACATTAGTCTACTCTGGAATATCGATACCCGTCTCGATATTCTCTCGACTAGGAACATTGAAGGATGAACTCATGGACTCCCCAGGCCCCACTAGTATGATCTGCATCATAATCCTGGAAGTCAAGTACACATCCTAAGGGTTTTATCAACATGTAACAGAGAGACAGTAAGTATACATGTTAAGATAAAGAGCAACCAGATAGCGTACTATCATGTCGAGCAAGAAAGTCCTCCTTATATATGTCCCATCATCCACTATAATATACATCTCATGTACAATAATAGCCTCTCGGGCATACATACAACTAACAGTTCCCATACCCTCGGGGCATGTTCTTCAGTGTTTGATGGAATTGGCGAGTAGGCTGTGACGGAGGTGGAGCTGGGAGTGCAAGACTATCACGACCCAAATGTGGCACGTGACCAACACTTAAAACACGTGACATCTGAAGACGTTGACGCGATTCAAGTAAGCCGAAACCCGGAATCTAAACCCTTTTTGAAATTATTGGAGGTGAGGTTTAAATAGTCATCCGATAAAATCAATCTTAAAAGTAACCTCAAATTTTAACTAAGTATGTTGAAAAACATTTATGACGTTTTGAAACTTGACATCACCTCCTTTAAATATTTATAAAAACCTGATACAACATAATAATAAAATAGCATCCTAACGGAAGCCAGTCTCCACGTCCAAACGATGGAGCAACCAACAATCTAATTCAGAAATCGACTCCAAAGAGTACGACATCACCACACATAAACTCTATATCTTGCTTCTAAGTCCATAATATACCACTTCTAAGTTGATAGAGTTTCCACTAGATACAAGAATATATGAATAATCAAGAGAGAGTATGATACAATAATAACCCACTTACCAATCAATCCCTGAAAAGAATGTGTGCCCAAGCCGCTGATAATCCAAGCGGTAAAACATGCAAGAAACTGTGGCACAACGGGGATGAGTTGCCAACTCAGTGAATAAAAGTACATCTAAAGGTAGAAATCGAAATACATGACGATACCTAGGTCCTAAGTATAGTCATATCATAATCTGTACCAATATACTATATGATCTGCATATGTCCAATACTAACTATCATGCAATTCCAAATATAATATCTCAATGTCATATGAGTCAAAATCATGAATCTATAGTTCATATTTGAATCCCTTTTTATATATGAATGTCTGTACAAATATATCCAGGTACTGTCCTCCGGATCAGTCCTGGTTGAATCCACTAGATAATATCTAACTGTGTACCTCATGATAATAATTATATCAATATATATATATATAGATGTCCAGCATCGACATCGAAATCTGAAATCTCTCGTGTCCATCATCGACACGTAAATGCAGATACCGTCGACATCATCTCAACAGATGATCGCCACCCGACATCCTGGTTACGATCAGTATCCCCTGAATATCTGTCGTGCCCAATCGAACCCCGGTCAGTATCCCCTGGATATCTGCCGTGCTCATTCGAATCCCGGTCAGTATCCCCTGGATATCTGCCGTGCTCATTTCTATCTCCGGAATCGAGTATCCTCGTTAGGCTTCCCGCCTATAATGCGGCTATATTGCCCCTCAGCCCCGACCGGGTCCACCATGTATCCGACTGTATGCCCTCCAACTCAGTCCGGATATTTCACAAATCCGAAACCGTATAGCTACCCCACCCGGTTCGGAATCAAAATCAGGAAACACAAAACTCATGGTGGACGTTTAACTTATCATATCAAAATATCAAGTAAGAAATAAGAATACTTGCATAGATTATATTGATGATATATTATATATACATATATAACAGTGTCCTATACCATCGATATATATCATCAGGATTAAAATACCCAGAAAATCCAAAGAATAAAATATAGCATTTATAGTAGTAATATTCGTAATTCACAACAGGAATAAAGAAGACTACGTAATTATATCACATAAACATAGATTTCAATTCTACCGTGACATGGTACTACTAATGATGTGTAGTATAGCATATGCGTCTGTGCTCGTGCAACATGGCAATCATTAGTATTTGTGCAAGTGTTCTACGGTGTAACAACCTATTTATTTTAATACATATATAACACAACGGTTCTACAGTGACATGGCAGTACCAATGAGGTGTAGTGTAACATATATTCTCGTGCTTGTGCAGCATAGTACTCATTGGTATTTGTGCAGTGTTCTATCAGAGTGTGCGTAACGCAGACACGTATAATATTGATAATATAATGCAAACATGTAAAGTAATCTAAACGTAACTATTGTAATTATTTGCTATGAGTTATACCATTTTCTTTAGAACTGATCGAAACGTTAAGTTTGAGATAAGGAAGCTGTCCTAGATTTAAAATAGATATCCGTTTTAGAAACTGGCACGCATCCTAGTATTTTTATTTAAAAGACAAACGAATCGTTTTTTTTAAAAGAATATAGCTCACACAAGTATTATATCCTAAAACAGAGTATAACCTAACTCTACGAGTCAAAGGATAATTTGGCCGTAATTCGACATACAAAGTTCATCATTTCCACTACGTATAAATTTTTGTATTATATCTCATCATATCACTGTATCTGTATCATCTCAAGTCTAGCGTGATCTCTCATACAAATCCATCAAACCATATCCATATCGTATCACTGTATCTGTATCATCACAAGTATGGCATGATCCCTTGTACAAATCCATCAAACCATATCCATATCGTATCACTGTTTCTCATCTATAACTATGCATGAAGCTGTATAGAATTGAAGGACATACTAGATGCGATACTATATAAATATCTTGAATAAACACTAAACTAACTAGATTTCATAATACTAATTGTAAGGTTGCGGGGGTGCTATACGCCATCCACCTGACTTTCCCAGTAGATGTAAATCTACTCACCAACTTAAAAGCTCGCTGAATCTACGCTGCTATATCGCCAACTCCGTCTCGGAATCCTCGAATCGTACCTATATTCGTATTTAAATCGCATTGATGTAAATATCATATCGAAAACCAAAACAACAAGCTAAACGCCCATAGGTTAGAACCTACAGCACACTTAATCCAAAAAACGTCAATATAATTCTATCGTTAACGCATAAACGTTAACGGTTCAACTGCAACATCAAAATATGAAAACTCCGTATCGTAAATATCTGAAATTTGATAAAACCATTTCTAAAACGTTCCCAGATTTTACTGTGTAAGTATTTAGATAACCCAAACAATACTAGAGACCAAAATTTACTCAAAATAGGCCACAGAAGAAAAACTAACACCAAAGGACACTATTGGGCCGGGGTCACCGGATTTCAAGGTTACCTCGCCGGATCAATTTAGGTGTTTGGGGTTCTGGTTTCATGTGTTGTTTCCTAGTAATCTCATTATGCTTTTGGTCTTACTAGTTTCTCTAGTGATTATACCTATTAGTTCCAGATTCACTTTCTGTAGTTAAATTATCACAAACACTAAACATGCTACGTGTCGTATATATAATTTTACTCCTAAACTGATATTAGCTTATAGATTTCACATACTGATAAAATAACTTAAACTAACAATACCAAACATCCTAATATAGATATACGGAGCTACCCTAAAATTCCCAACACCCAAATCCTCTAAAAATCCGGCGAGATCGGATTTGTCTTTCTTGTCGCCGGCCAAAATCCGAGCAAAGGGGCTTGTCTTCCTATGGGTTATTCTAAGTCCAGATTACAATATAATGGCACTGTTTGGTTAGGTTTATTTCTATCTAAACTATAGCAGATTCCAGACAGAGCTATCATTATCCAAATACGATATATATACCGATATCATATCTATAAACAAAAACAGTATTGAACTAAGAACTGCAGGGTTGAACTTATACCTATTGAATGATTCACAAGAGAACACCAGCTCAAGAATCTTATGATGGAATCATCTAAGGGTTGTAGTGTATTGAGTTTAATGAAAGGTAAACTTGATGAAGGAAGCCATTGCTCTCTCTTTCTCTTTTAGTATGAACACTTGGGAATTTCTTGGTTTGGGCTGAAGAAGTGTAGTGTTCAGTTGAGAGGCTAAGAAATTTACTAGGTATTATGTGGTGTAGAGAATGCATGAGGTGGAGGTTAAGAGATGGAGGTGGCATGAGAGGAAGGAGGAGGTGTGAGCATGAAAGGGGTAGTATTTTCATACAAGAAGGAGGTGTCTTCATGATGATATGATACACCAAGGGTTCAAGTTAACCTTAACCAAGTCCTACCCTTTTTTACACATAAACCCTCACCAATTTCATATTTCTACAATTACCTAATCTTTTCACAAAACCCCTCATCATCAATGTTATAATATAAACACCTTTTTTCTTACAATGAAGCTAAATTATTCACTAAAATCCTTGAAATTTACTAATGTTATAAACTAAAATTTAAATCTTAATTTGTTTCATATACTACTTATGAAAATGTTCTATTTGGTTTTAATAACTTTTTAAATTAACATTTTTTTATTTATTTAATTAAATTTATTTATTTTCTAAAATTTTCAAAATGTTACAAAGACGAGGTGCAGGAGCCTAGATAGCTGGCCACTTCGGATAAGTGTTGTGTGTGGGAGCTGAGTTGCGTCTATAAGGACAGGTTCTAATTCCGTGATTGGATGCGCCAAAAACTAAGCACAGGCTTGGTCTCCTCCGAAACGCGGAGACGCGACCTCGTAGGTCCGCCTTGCCTGAATTTGGAGGCACATTCTAATTGGTGCTATCCGTCCACCTCTCCGAAGATGCCAAGTTGATTTATGGCACCGTATATCGAAGGTTTAAACGGATGCGGCTGATGTAGCAGACTTCGTCAGATTCCCCCTCATTTGAGAGGTTTTTGATTGTGGGGACGCTCTTCCCTGCAGGCGCAAGCCCCTGCAGTTAATTACGTTACCGCATCGCGGTAACCACTTTGTCCTTCTCCAGATGGTCACTTCGTGTCGTGGGTGTTTGTTTTGTTTTTGGTTGCCCGTGGATTGTATACGGAGACTAATTTATGTTGTCGCCTGTAGGGCGTGGATTAGTCCAAATCAGTATTTTCTTAGATTTGGGTTTGGGGTTGGGTTTAAGAATACGTTAGTCTCATTTGAGACTAAGATCAACTCAAACGTATGTTAAGGATACGTTAGTGTAATTTCATACTAAGATCAACTTAACGGGATCGTTTAGATCCGACAAAAGAGCTTTTGGGCTCTATTGTTTAGTTTAGGGACATTGCGGTCCAACATTAGTTTAAGGACATTACGGTCCAAGGCTAAGGATATCATAGTCCATGGGTTTAAGGACCCCACAGTCCGAGGTTAAGGACATCATAGTCCATAGGCTTAAGGACCCCACAGTCCGAGGTTAAGGACATCATAGTCCATGGGCTTAAGGACCCCACAGTCCAAGGAATGATTGGTTATCGGGACCCGTCGCCTCTTTGAAGACGTTGAAGGATTACATCGAAAAATATCAAAGGAGTGAAGAGATGTACCCTTGAACCAATGTTGATTAGAAAATCTGTCGTCTAATTTGGGACTAAGATGAATTAATTAGATTATGAGCATATGGGCTCAGTTAAATCTGAATTGAGGACTTATGGACAACTTGGGTTAAGTCCAATTAGGTTTGAAATGTTGGACCATTGTTTGTATTGTTGAACGTTTGTCTGGGTTCAGCCCCCCATTATTTAGCAATGCTAAACAGGGGTTTGGGGTTCTGACAACATTTTGTCTTTGGCTGAGCACTAATCATTCATTATAGCTCTGGACTTTGGACTTTACTTTGCATATCATATGAACTGCTCAATTTTGAGGTTCAGTTGAAAGGGAGATTTGCCTCTGGAAACTTAGCCAATTTGGGCTAAGCTTGGTTTTAAAATAGTGTTAAGCACTAGAGGATATTTGGCGATCACGTGTTCCGACGTGATGTGCTGAAAATAGTATTAAACACTAGGGACAACGCTCGAAATAAAGTTAAACACTAGAAATGAGGTGGTTACATGGAGTCATGTGAGGCATCTGAAGATGGGGCCAGACTTCCTTTATTTTCTTTCCAGAATATTCAAATAAGTGTTAAACACTTTTAGTCTTCGAGGCCATCACGCATGAGCACGTGATGGGCATCCATGCACTGGATTTAAAGGGATTTGTTAGGTGTCACGTGGGGACACGTGAGGGCACCCAAAATTGATTCTGCTCTTGGATTCGTTCCCTTTTGTTTTGAGGGTCACGTGTGAGCACGTGAGGCATTGCCTCCAAGTTTTTTTTTATTTTAAGGAGTCTGTTTAAGGGTCACGTGGGGGCACGCGACCTAGTCTTGTTCGTTCTTTTTCATTCGTTGGGATGAAGGGTCACGTGTTACCACGTGATCACGTTGGATACTTGATCTTTACGTGCATGGAGAGCTTTAAGTCTCTTGTTTTAAGAATTAAATTCTTTGGTAGGGTTAAACCCTAATTTTGTTTAGAGGAATTAAATTCTTGCGTATATGGAAGAATTAAATTCTTATGTAGGGTTAAACCCTAGTTTTATTTGGAGGAATTGAATTCCTATGAATTTGGAAGAATTAAATTCTCATATAGGGTTAAACCCTAGCTTCATTTAAAGGAATTAAATTCCTATGAATTTGGGGAAATTAAATTCCTCAAACTCAATTCTCCCTTTAAGTTTTGGATCTGCATGGCAGAATCTCCCCGATGAGAATTAAATTCTTAACTTGTGGGGAGATCTGCTTCTGCAGATTTTCAACCAAAGGATGAACTAAGTTCTTATTCAGAAGAGTTAAACTCTTAAATGGAGAATTAAATTCTCTTTGTTTTATGGAACTTAGATCTCTTTCCCCTTTCTTACCTAGGGTTTTTTTTTTCTCTTCTGAAGAAATCTTCTTTTCTCTCTGTTGTTGTATCTCTCTAAAAAAAATTCCAAGGATCCTTCTCTTCTCTTCTTGGCTCCTATTTATAGGAGAAAGAAAAGAATCAGTTTGTTTAGTCAATTTTTTATTGAAAGATTTTAATTGATTTTGTAACCAACATGATCCTTTAGATCACACAGTGAATTTTATTCACCATTGGATTTTTAATCCAAAATATATTATGTTTGTTATTCTTGGTGAATTTTAGGAAAATCTTTCCTCGTATAGAATCTTTCTATAAATTGGTGATTTTTAATCACCATCGGATTTTTAATCCAACGGTGCTCCACTTTACAGAACACAATCTTTTTTGTTTGGAAAGATTTAGAGAAATATTTTTCCAGTTAGGGTTCTCGATTACCTCTTAATTAGAATTTAATTCTATTAGTTCAGAAGGCTTAAGAGCCTATCACGTGTTGGCACGTGACCCCCCTGATTAAACATTTTAACCAGAATTTAATTCTGCTGTTTTAAAGAACTAAGGAATCATCACGTGTCAGCACATGACCCTTGGTCACATGTGAGCACGTGATGCCCCATTGGGGTTTTTCCTTGCTGTTTTATTATACTTTTTAATTCCTTTCAGTGGGTTTAAAGGCCCATCACGTGTGGGCACGTGACTTCTGTCGATTAGAATTCAATTCTAGTATAACAGAGTCTCCAGGAAACCATCACGTGTCAGCACGCGACCCTTGGTCACGTGTGAGCACGTGATTCCCCATTGGGGGTTTTCCTGATATTTTTATGAGAGAACAAGGCCTTTTGCATACCTACAGTCCTTCCACAAGTGTCCATCCCTCTTGCAATAGAAGAAAAAATCTGGACTTGGCAGGTTATTGGTTTCTTCCGGTCTCTTGGGTTCCCTAATTGGCCTTGAAAAGGCTCCTCCTGTCATCTGAGTGGCAGGGCGCTTCATCCCGACAGATTGAGGTCTGTCCCTCATTTTCACCACTGCCTCATATCTGCGGGCAGCTTTTAGGGCCAATTCCTGGGTAAGGAAATCCCCTGTGGCTAAAGCAGCTTGGATTTTCGAATCTAACCCTTGTTGAAATCGACGGGCTCTGATCTCATCCGTCGGTATTAGGTGTGCCGCGAATCGACTAAGCATGGTAAACTCAGCATCATATTCATCCATGGATTTTGCTACATCGAACCTTGTTGTAAGTGAATGAACTGCTGCTCCATGTCAAATGGGTCAGTCACTGGAAAGTATTTCGCGTCAAACATGTCGCAAAAAGTCCTCCATTCGATAGGTTAGTGAAGATGGCTTTCTTCCGCCTTCCACCAAACTTGTGTATTGTCAGTGAGTTGCAGCTTTGCAACTCAAACCCAAGTGATCTCTGGCACTTGTGCTGCTGCCAGATCATCCTCAATACCTTTAGCCCATTCCTCAGCTTCTAGAGGGCTCTCTTTTCCTGAGAATTGCTTGGGGTGCAAAGCCCTGAATTACTTCACCCCAGGTGCTTCCGTCTCTGGAAGGTTCATCAAGATAGCAGTTTGCTGCTGCTGTCCCTCCAAAAAGCTGCGGATCGCCTCAAGCAAGACCGTCTGCTCGTTGATCGGAGCAGCGATGGCAGGTGTAAGCGGTAGAGGTGGGGGAGTGTTGTTGACATTTGTGCTGGTGTTGTTTTGGGAATCCATAACCTTGAAAGAAATTTTTTTGGGTTAGGACAGATTAAAAATATATGGAATTTGTCCGGATTCTTCATTTAAACAGAAACCAGATAACTCCATATCTTAACCAACTTAAGATATGCAACCATTCTATATTCATATAGAATCATGGCACTAATTTAGATGGAACCAGATTCAAAAGTCATGCAACTGTTTCCAGTGCATATCACCTAATGGAAAAGGCCAATACAACATTACTCATTAAGGAGTGCCCCTTCGTATAAGCAACCTGTGAAAGAATCAAGTTCTCAACATTACTATGACAGAATAATTAGCATAAATATCTACATCTTCGATCACCTCGAAAAATCCTGATACTTTCAACGTATGGTCCTTTACTTTATTCTTATATCTATAAACTTCTCAAAATCTTTTGACCTTGTATTACAACGAATGCGTGTCTAAAACCAGAGAACTCATAGGTTTTCCTGAATGAAGTAAGAGTACCAGCCCCTTATCCCCAAGGACATTGGAAAACATACATTTTCATGTATAAGTCCCAAGAGTATACTAACTCAAATTCTATATTGTGTAAATTGAAAGCTGTATTTTGATCGAGAGTGTCTTACACCGTTATTTAATACATCTTACCTTATCCTTAACTGATAAAGGTAAATATTTATAATATAATTTTCAAAATGTATATCTCACTTTAAAAAATAAAGGTAGAGATATTTCATTTTGAAATTTGGTGCATAACAACGGTTATTCGAAACCAAATATTCGCCGTTAGGTAAAACCAGACGATTTAATCCAGTATCACCAATTACAACGAATTTCGATATTAAGGATCAAATCGCCTATTTTCCAATATTCTACTGCTACTCATCATCTGTAACACCGTACAAATATGAGATCCAATTCCGGTAATTACATACCCTGGAGTCAGAATTAATTGGGAAAACCGTTCTCTTACTTGTACACAAAAAAACTGAAACATGAAAATGTTTCATAGGGGTGGCCAGGTATTCCTAGTAATGCCTTTTCCATTATCCAGATTCATGACAGTAGTCACAATTTCCTTTGCCCTCACTTCAATCCCTTTATATGTCTCTGCATCTTACCTTTTATACACCGCTCTTAGGCTAATTGATTTTCTTACTTCCCTACCTTTCGGCACCAGCCTAAGGTTTAGAAGAAGACTATCCAATAAGCGTAATGGGTGTACTCTCCTAATGCAAGGAGCTCTTGATTGAGAGAGATTTTGTGCGTACGTGCGTTTTAAAATCAAAGTTAAGAATATACCGCAATCAATAACGGTGTCGCTTGGTAGCTAGCCAGTTGAGTACGGGTCGGTCCACAGGGAGATGGATTCCTTTTCTTTATGTTTTAACGAGTTAATCCGATCAAGTCGGGTTTTGTTGTACGATCTAAGAATGAGATTAAATTGATTAAAAGTCTTGTTAGGATTAGGATTAGGTTAGTTTGGAAACGGGATTCTACCCACTGCTTTCAATGCCCTAGTGAAGAATATAGGTGTATGGTAATAGTCAACAAAAGGGATTAGCACGACTAGGAAGAAACTTAGTTTCTTCCTTTTGGTCCTTGTCCGTCCTTTCTTAACTCTTAGCCCTAACTTTTATTTAAATCAACCACAACCGGTCTAAGTAGGGAATCACCGCTATCTTGTAGGATAGGGTGCCGTAGTGAGCGGTGTGTGGTTAATTTAAATAGAGTCCTATTATAAAAATTATATGGGTAAAGAAAGGAGAGAGAGAGAGATTTACTTCTCTCAAACCTTCCCAATCTTAACCCGAACAAGTGAGGAATTACTCACTCATTAGGGAAGTTATGATAAGATTCATTTTTATAATTTTAAAAGACTATCTAAGTTGCAGATAATAAAAGACAGATAAAAATTCAGGAATTAAATTTAGATAAAAGAATGCACGATAAAAAAATACCTTTATTGATGACCTCTTGACGATTATAAGGAAATTAAAATTTAATCTAGAAATTAAAAAGAGGCATCTCAAAAGAGGCACCCAAAAGAGGCATACATTATTTGGCTTTGAGCCTTCCTATTTATAGATAAGAAAAACCCTAGATTTACATTCTGATCCATACATGAAATTACAAAACAACCCCAAAGACCGAGTCAAAGCACTGACACCTGCACCGACACGTGCATTGCACGGCCGCGGTTCCGCGGCAGAATAGCCTGTTTGGCCGTGGATCCATGGCCATTTGGTGGGTTCATGGGCCCATTTCTTCAGGGTTTCTTCAAGTTGCTTTTATCTTCTGTTTTCATCACTTGGTTCCTCAGAATCTTTTCTACTTTCTTCCAGATTTCCAACAGTGCAGAATTATGTGGACTTTTACCGTGAGCTTCGCTTTGAAGTTTTTTTAATCTTGTGCTGCCCTTGTACTTTATGCATTGAACTGTCTCATGATTTTTATTTGTTCCTTGAACTGGTAGGTGGTATCATACGGATTCATCTATTGTTGGTCGTAGTCTCACATTTGTAGCGACTTTTCATGAATTTCACTGTAACGTTCTGAGAACCTGTAACCTGCAACTATTTAGCAAACATAGATCAAAAGCACCTATGTACATGTAATGTGATTAAGAATGGGCGATATAAAAATGCAAAAATCTGATATGAACAAATACCCCCAAACTTATCATTTGCTCGTTTCGAGCAAAACCAATTTTATTCTCGAAAAATGCTAACCTCGCTTTTGCAGGGAATCGTGATTGCACTGAGCTCGTGCAACAAGCCGTTAAATCTCTAGGTGTTCCTAGTAGGAGGAGTGTTTTCTCCTTAGGGTTTTCAGCAGATACTAGCCACAAAATCCGATCAATTTGGCATGTTGACTTTTATTCTTCAATTCGGTATTCTAGCAAGAAATTCTATTATCTTCAACATAGAAATCATCAACTCGTATTTTTCACACTCACTTATCATTTAACTTAAGATCGTATATGTTTTGCAAATTTATAAAACTTTCAGCATCTCTTGGATTTTCCTTCTAAGGTTCCATCTCAACTTAGGAATTTTTATCATCTCTACTGAAGATATAAGCCCTATCTTTCATTCCTATCTCTCATCCAAACCCTAATCATATACCCCTACGTGTGTGTATGTATCACCCCTACACTTGGAATTTCAATTCAAACTATCATACTCTTGTCCATCGTCCAATGTATTTTTTGTTTGTGAATTTCAGATGAAATTGCTCACACATCTTTCATGCGACCGTTAATACTTCTTGAGGTACCGACGACCGATTACAAAATGTGTTCGCGCATTTAGGCGTAAATCCTCGTCTTGTAATACCTAAGGCTTAGCAGTGACTCCCAAATCAGTTGGTCTAAGGCACTAGGTGATAAAGCACCCTCGTTATATATTTTTTTATTTATGCAGGCTTAACTAATTACAAAACCAGTGTTCATTTTTTTATGTCTCTTTATTCACCTTTTATACTTTATTTTATTTCCATTCATACTAAGGATTTTAAACAAGAGCATTTCAAGGTATCCTCTACTATTCCAAGTTTTAAGATGTGTGTTAGTGCATGTAGTAGGGTATATATTTTCAGGATTTAGACTAAAGTTTCAGAATTTATTTTTCAGACTTACACTTCAAATAAAAATTTCAATACTTTTCCCTTATTTTGACTTAGCCCAAGAACTGAATTCAAAATTTGCCTATTTCTAAATAAACATATTTTTTTCTATAGTTAAACTTTAAGAAATGTTATTTTTAGGGTTTTTAATTTACTAAGTTTAGAATCTAGTTTTTCCTAACTATTCAACCGTCATGTTGAACTTAAGTCAAATATAGCCAAAATTGAACTTTTCAATTTTTATAATTTTTAAATTTTTTTTGTAGATTTTAAAATAAGTATGCAAATGCAAAAATGTACACATGAATGGGAAGGAAGAAAGCTTACCGAGTATACCCCCAAACTTAAACTTGACAATAAGTGTCGCGCCAGAATCCAACACACTTGATTTTTTTTGTAGATTTTAAAATATATTCGAAACTTTCATCGATGGTCCGATTGAACGTTTCAATGTCAATAAGTGTCGCGCCAGAATCCAACACACTTGATTTTTCAAAAATTATGAAGGTAGGATAGTCGTAAGGCTCATTTACTTTATTTTCAAAAGAGTCTAAATCAAGTTGTTTTTCTAGAATTATCGAACTCAAAAAATCGGACTTTGATTCATTAACACTCGGTATCATTAAAGGAAGATTAGAAGAAGAACCAGAGAAAGTTTGAGAAAGAAGTGGAATACGAACTTGAGAGGGGAGATGGAGTGTATAAATTAACACAGTTTGTAATGACCGATGTGTAAAAAGCAATTGTGCTAATCTATCAACCCACTGAGAAATGAGGTCAAATCCCTCAAGATTCGTGAGAAAACATGGGTACGTTGAACTTGGTAAACCAGATATTGAAAATGAAAGTGTAATGGTTTCTTGCAAAGTCGGAACAAGGATGGAGGGAAATGATTGAGGAAAGGTATCGGTTAAAGATTCAGGAGGGTGTGCGCAGTCAATGGAAGGGATATAATAAATTGGAAAATCCGACTCCTCAAGTAAAACTGCTTCATCCTCAATAATTTCCTCAATACTCTCCTCAAAATTTAGCTTATCCATGCAACTTTCATCAAAATCAAGACGCATATGAAGTTCGGGAAAAACATTTAATGACTCGGAATGATGAATTGGAGAGAAAAACTCGGCCAAATCTGCGGGTTCATCATCCAAAATATTTCCCGCGTCAATATTCTCGATCAAGTGAAAATTAAATTTCTCAAACACCTCATCAAAAGCATGGACATCAATTAATTCAGGTTCTAGAGTGGAGGTGTAGAGGACAAAAGGATTGAGTGTGGGTTCACTCGAAAGGGACCCTTCACAATCTGGCAAATCAAACACAACAAAGTCGCACAATTCATTAAACGTTTTATCTTCAACTGGTGAATCATTTGGGACACTTGATAGACAACCGGAGTTGTGCGATTCAATTGGAGATGGGTAGGTTTGATTTGGAAGGGTGCACAGCTCACTCTCTCCACTCAAATTCTCAATCTGTCCTACCGTCTCATCATACATTGGAAAATTTGGAGCTAGTTGGAAACTAGCTACCGGGTCACTAGGTTGTATAAGAGCGGCCATGGACGCATTTAAATCTATCATCTGTTGTCTTGACGCTACCATAAAATCTTTCAACGACTGTTCCAGACTAGACATGGGTTGTGAAGGGGTTTCAGTAAAAAGTTCAAAGTTATTTGGATACTGGAAACTCTCAAATGGCTGTGTAGATGCAATGTCTAGGGAAGGTGCGAAAGTCAGGTAGGACTGGTAGGAATTGAATGGTTGGACATGAGTAGGATCAACATTTGGATAAGAAGGTGAATGGAATTGTTGATCCAAATAATTCACAGTGGTGAAAGGAGTGAAAGATCGGTTACGAGATTGTTCAATATATTCAGCAATAGACATGGGTTTCGGGGTTACAACAGGACTCAAAAAAGTAGTATCAACGTAAGAAGGCGGTGAAGGTTGAAATGGTTGATGATACAAGGTGGATTGCGGAGTCCAACTGGATGCTCTAGACGCGTTTATTCGATCTTTCAAAGAAATTTTGGGCATGGAGGGGTCGTTAGAAATTCGTCCAAAACAAGAAGCGTAGGAAGTAATGTCCGGTTGAGGGTACCAAAGTTCGGCAAGAGTTTTGCGAGGTGGGGTACTCATGATGTGAGGAAAGAAAGGAAAGAATGTGAATTTTTTTTATTTTTATTTATTTATTTAATTTTTTATAATTTTTATATATATATATATTTTTAAAAAAAATTGTTTGTTTTTGGAGTTTTGAAATTTTTTTGAAAGTGTTGAAAGAGTTTTTGCAAAAAATTGTACGGAACTACGACACAATTTCAAACAACCACAGTTTAAACATGCACAATCAAACCTAGAGTTAGGGTCTCCTAAGTCAGTTAGACTGCTCCTAACTGTTCCAAAGTAACAAGTTGTGAGATATCTCTCAAATCGCCTCTTCACCGCCAATTGTGGCCAAGTAAGCACAAATGAAGAAAGGAGGGTTCCGCTCACGAATCACCGTGAGACGGGCCTTTTAAAGTTACCTTTCTCAGTTGTCTAGCCTAGGCACCACAAAATCAGGTTTAGATAAACGACTGAATGCCCACAACCTTCCTTTGTCCTAATGAGCACGACAGTCCTTAGTTGGCTGAGTCTAGATATTTTTTAATTAACTCAAGAGTGATGCATATGCTTTTAGTGATTTTTGGGATCTTAGGAAGGGTAATGAAATCCCCACCCAATCTTGATTGGTGTTATAGCCCCTTAGATGTCCGTATTAATTATGCAAAGCAGTTAACACACCAAAAAATCTAAAACACTTGCAAAAATTTTCATTTGGCAGCGTATAGAATCCTGCACAAAAACAATTTATTGGATAGGAGAAAGAGAATATGTGCAAAGAATACCTGCAGGAAAATTTGTCAGTGGAGTTCAGCGAGTAGGAGAGAAGAAAAAAAAAGATACTCACAGAAGAAAAATGGGGTGCTGACGTCACAGGTTGACCGCGGTTCCGCGGTCAAATGCTTGAATCGGCCGCGGTTCCGCGGTGGTTTAGTTGGTCTAGATCTCCAAAATTTTTCTCCGTGTTGTTTGGATTCTCCCCTGTCTATTCAGATCCTCTGTTTCTTGATTTGTTCACTGGGTTTGCTCCAGATCTGAAACAGAGTTTGCTCCAAGCCTGCACATTTGCACAAAAACCTTTCAAAAAGAACAAGATGATTTTTATTTTTATTTTATTTTATTTTTTTTTATTTTAAATTTTTTCAATTTTTATAATTTTTAAAATATTTTTTTTAATTAACCCGAAATTACACAAAGAAAGAGACCACCGTCTCCCCAGCAACGGCGCCATTTGATTGAGAGAGATTTTATGCGTACGTGCGTTTTAAAATCAAAGTTAAGAATATACCGCAATCAATAACGGTGTCGCTTGGTAGCTAGCCGGTTGAGTACGGGTCGGTCCACAGGGAGATAGATTCATTTTCTTTATGTTCTAACGAGTTAATCTGATCTAGTCGGGTTTTGTTTTACGATTTAAGAATGAGATTAAATTGATTAAAAGTCTTGCTAGGGTTAGAATTAGGTTAGTTTGGAAAAGGGATTCTACCCACAGCTTTCAATACCCTAGTGAAGAATATAGGTGTTAGGGTAATAGTCAACAAAAGGGATTAGCACGAGTAGGAAGAAACTTAGTTTCTTCCTTTTGGTCCTTGTCCGTCCTTTCTTAACTCTTAGCCCTAATCTCTATTTAAATCAACCACAACCGGTCTAACTAGGGAATCACCGCTATCTTGTAGGATAGGGTGCCGTAGTGAGCGGTGTGTGGTTAATTTAAATAGAGTCCTATTATAAATTTATATGGGCAAAGAAAGGAGAGAGAGAGAGATTTACTTCTCCCAAACCTTCCCAATCCTAACCCTAATAAGTGAGGAATTACTCACTCATTAGGGAAGTTATAATAAGATTCATTTTTTTAATTTTAAAAGATTATCTAAGTTGCAGATAAAAATTTAGGAATTAAATTCAGATAAAAGAATGCACGATAACAAAATATCTTTATTGATGACCTCTTAACGATTACAAGGAAATTAAAATTTAATCTAAAAATTAAAATGAGGCATCTCAAAAGAGGCACCCAAAAGAGGCACACATTATTTGGCTTTGAGCCCTCCTATTTATAAATAGGAAAAACCCTAGGTTTACATTCTGGTCCATACATGAAATTACAAAACAACCCCAAAGACCGAGTCAAAGCACCGACACCGGCACCAACACGTGCATTGCACGGCCGCGGTTCCGCGGCAGAATAGCATGTTTGGCCGCGGATCCGCGGCCATTTGGTAGGCTCATGGGCCCATTTCTTCAGGGTTTCTTCAAGTTGCTTTTATCTTCTGTTTTCTTCACTTAGATCCTCAGAATATTTTCTACTTTCTTCCAGATTTCCAACAATGCAGAATTATGTGGACTTTTACCGTGAGCTTCGCTTTGAAGTTTTTTTAATCCTGTGCCGCCCTTGTACTTTGTGCATTGAACTGTCTCATGATTTTTATTTGTTCCTTGAACTGGTAGGTGGTATTATACGGATTCATCTATTGTTGTTCGTAGTCTCACATTTGTAGCGACTTTTCATGAATTTCACTGTAACGATCTGGGTACCTGTAACCTGCAACTATTTAGCAAATATGGATCAAAAACACCTATTTACATGTAATGTGATTAAGAATGGGCGATATAAAAATGCAAAAATCTGATATGAACAGCTCTCGCAACCTGAGAGAAGATAAAGGGAAGAGACAACCGAATAATCCTATTCAATTTCTTCAGATCCTATAGCCATCCTCTGTTGGATATGTATGCCCTAGAGACCATTATTGTATATGTATACATGTGGATGCTGGGGATATGTATGTACAAGACATTCTTGCTCAGTTATATAGTATATTATTTGAGTTGTCATTATCAGGATATGTGTATTTGTTTCTATTGATGTTTTATCCAGCTTGCACATATTGATAAAGAATTGATACAGTAGTATACTATTATGATTTGACTTTATCTTAACATGTGCATATGTTATACACAGTTTTACATATGGCGATTATATGTTGATAAAGTCCGTAGGATCTTGCTTGATTACCTACGTTATGATGGCGATCATACTTGTAGGAGCTGGGTAGTCCATAAGCACATCCTTAAATGGTCCCTAATCGCGTGAGTATCAAGACTGGGCATTGATACTCCAGAGTAGACTAGTGTATATGTTTCTAGCCCCGACAAGGGGCAATGGTTGATCCCGCAACCATTGGTCTGATGCACATAAGATTGTATATAGGTGCTCACTGGGTGTGAGTACACTGGACGGACTCGCCGAGAACTTCTAGATGGTACTGTACCTATCGTCAGATGGAAGTTCATAGGTGACATGTGTACATGTTAGTCTTTGGACCTGAGATCGTTATTTGTCTCGTGTAAGTTCCCACTGTGCTTTGATCCCTACCCTACCACGGCTCTACTGAGTCATGCAAACATGTTTTGGTTGGGTACAGTCCCGAGCCACATGGAGGCAGTGAGTGATTGTTGGGGATTCGTCTCTCCCGGTATTGGGAGTCGATATCGCACTGTGTTCGATTGGTCAGGACCATACGACCTTGGCTAAGGCAGTTGGGATTTATTGATAGGTTGATTGGTAGTTTCCGGATTGGTCCTGAACCGCATCAGCACGAATTATCGGGTTATTAGGGTCTTACATTTACCACCCCTAGACTCGGCGATACTCTTAGACGAAGAGACCGGACTGTACGGAAATTGTCACAGATAGGCTCAGTAGGGGTTCGGACGAGTTTGCTCGTCGGCCTTCCTTTTCAACAGGTACCTGGATAGCCGTTACGTACAGCTAGTACCGCTGACGTGCTTATGGTTAAACCCACCGCTACCGTACTGTTGAGTCTTTAGAGTCCCACACAGAGGATTTCCCTGCTTCGGGAGAAACGATGTAGAGGCCGTATGGTTTTACGGCAGGTACGTGTAGTTATGCACGTATGGTGTTCGGGCGGATAATACTAGTGGGCTGCGGTTTAAGCCGGATCATAGTATTATATTCTTGGATTATTTTGTCTCTTTATATTCATATTTTTTGGAACACGGATACGGGTATGTATATACGGTGAAGGGCATTCTTATAATTTTGCAAGATGCTAAAAGAAGACACCTCATTATTTGTTCCAACCATTTTTATTAATGGTTAATGAGGTAGAGAAATGAGGTGTTCATTTGCTTTAAATGAAGCATGACTACTTGGTGACTCATGGCATGACTCATTGTTTACTATTGGAACATGCTTGATATTTTCATGTGTTGTGAATTATTGATGCAAGATGGCATATTAGGTATTTGTGTAGCTTCAAGATATTTTGGCTTTTCATTATTAGTTCACAACACTTAGCCATTTCTTTATTCTATGCTCACACTACACTTTCATCTTCTCCTTGCTCACTTCTTCTAGCTCAAACCCAAAAAGTCTCATATATTGAGAAACTTAGGGTTAGTGAGACAAAGCAATCCATCATCACTCTTTACTTCATCTTAGCTACTTATATTAGCATTCTAAGTACCCTAGTTACCTCAATTAGGAGGTAAGAGCTCAAAGCATACACTCTCGGGTGGATTATCTTTGACACGAGGAGGACACCAATCAAGCGTGATCCGTACTTCCTTCGAGGAGCTATAAGAGAGGATTAAAGACCCGAAGGACTTGGTTCTTTAGGTATAATCTTCAATCATAGTAGATAGCTTCTTTAGCATGCTAGATAGATTATATGGTAGATCCGGTATAGGGTTATTCTAACGCCAGTTTAACTCGTTGTAAAATTTTGTTCCGCAAACGGTTACGGACGATGGCCAGGGCGTTAGTATAACCCAACATGGTATCAGAGCTGGCCCTTAAACCCTATACTAGTAGGTTTAAACGATGTTAAAGTAACAAAACCGAAATAACTCCGAAACACGAAATGATAAATCCAAGTTTCTGTCGAAATTTTCAAAGGCTCTAAAAATTTTTAAAACAATTGCAGAGTGCTCCTTTAGTTGTGAGATGAATGATTGAATATTTTCGATCTTCTTGATGTGTAGTATTTAGAAAATAGAATTTAGAAATCACAACCAAAAATATTTGACCGCAATCAATAACGGTGTCGGATGTAGCGCGTTAGTAAGTGCGGATCGTCCACAGGGAAAGTGAGATCCGTTCAATTTTCGAATTAGATGAGTTGAAAATTTAAGGCAAAGAAAAGAAAATAATTCATGATTTGTAATTGAAGATCAAGAATAAGAAAAAACTAGATCTAAAAGAAACATTAAAAACAAGAATTGAGATATGTGATAATTTCCAACCAACAATCAAGATTAGAAGTATGGCTCGTAGGAGTAGATCGGATCTATAGATGTGATGAGATCTAATGATTACTTATTCCTATCCATTAACGAATTGATACTAGATCGATGCAAATTCATCAAGGTTTAAGGATCTTGCGAGGAAATTAGGGATTTCGCAACTCATCCTTTGTCCTTTCGATGGATCGCATTCAAAGTCTAGCTTCTAGTTAATCAAATGGTCAATAGTTGTTCCCTAGTTTCGAGTGAACACGATCAAGAAAGTATCATCTCGAAACTAGGTCATTAATCATTTGATTCACTAGAATTTCCAAACATTATAGGATTTAAGAATTGTAAAAATATCTAAATCATCATCATCTAAAGATCGTCACAACTCCTACACGAGCGGAGATTACTCAAACATCATGATCACAAACACAATCACAAATTGAGATCTAATCATTATGCTTGAATTAAAAGATAAGCAAGAATATAGAAAATTCACCTTTATTTATCGACAAATTTCGTTACAACTCTCTTAAATTTACAAAAGGAAGGAACTAGATCGTCGATTTCGGCTTCGCTCGGCTCCTTGAGTCGCGGATCGGCATGGATCTCTTGCTCCGTTGAAATCCGGCGTCGCTTCTAAAGGTTGAAGGCTTTCTTGCTTGAATTGCACTCGGGATCTTGATCTTGATTTAGAATTGGAATTTGAGGCACAAGTTGTGTCACTCAACTTGTGGGAGGAAGAAGATGATGGATTCTTGAACAACTTGAACCCTAGATCTAGGCTCCTTTTTATAGACCTCAAAATTCTAGATCTAGGATTTGAAATTCAAATTTTCCCTCCACAATTTTGTTAGCAAAAGATTTGAATTTCCCTCCAAAAGTTTGTTAAGAGAGCCTTCTAGAAATAGTTTGTTAAGCCGAGCCTTCTAGATGCGCCACGTGGAGCTTCTGGGATCTTCTGGAAGCTTTGGCCGTTAGATGAGAGCACGTGGCAAAATCTGGGGCAATGATCACCTCATCAAGCCGCGGATCCGCGGCGCCAAGGGGGTTTGGGCCGCGGATCCGCGGTCCTTTAGTGGCCTTAGGGCTTGAGTTTTCTTCTGTGGACTTGGGCTGACATATGGGCCTTGTTATGATATTGTAAATTCTCTTTGGCCTTCTGTATTGCTACCAGATCTTACATCTTGGAGTTGGCGTATCTTTTATCAGCTCTTTTCCTAATTTGGCTCTGTTTCTGGAATTTCCTGCATTAGACCCCAAGACAAGAGTTGCGCAATACAAGGATGATGCGATGCCATGAAACACAGTTAATTTCCCTTAAATTGCCGATTTAAAATTCTAACACATGCAATCTGGTATTTCAGAGATGATTTGGTAATATATGCAATTATGAATACCGAACACTTCTATATGAGTTCAAATGGTAGGGAAATTACCGTGTTAAAAATGCAGTATTTTCGACTGATCAAATTCCCCCAAACTTATTTTCGATCGTCTTGATCGAACTGTTTTATTAAAAAGAGAAGGAGAAAATAAAGAAAGAGAAAAGCACACTTTCGTAGGCAACACGATTGTACTGAGCACGTGCAACAAGCCTTTAAACCTCTAGGTGTCCCTAGTAGGAGAAGTGTTGTCTCCTGAGGGTTTTCAGCGGATTGCACCCACAAAATCCAATAATAAAAGGAAGATCATGAATATTACATTTAAAGAAAAGAATTGTAAAAGAAAAGCCTTGAAAATTAGGGTTTCCAACTAAGCTAGCTTTTCGGTTGTCATGAGCCCTATCTTAATGGTCATGAAAAGATGTCAGAAATCACGTCCTCCCTCAATAAAACATCGTCTTATTCTTCATTCCTATCTTTCTTCCAAACATCGATCATATCACCCTGCGTGTGTGTAAAGGACATCCCTACACCCGGAGAATTCAATTCAAGCTATCATACTTTTGTCCATCAGCCTCAGTACTTTTTAATTAATGAATATTTAGACGAATTTGCTCACACACTTTCATGCGACCGTTAATATTTCTTGAGGTACTAACCGACCGATTACTCATGTGCTTGCTTATTTGGTGTATTTTCCTCGTCTTGCACCATCTCAGGCATAGCAGTGACTCCCAAACCAGTTGGCCTTTGGGCACTAGGTGAAGAGGCACCATCGCTATAAATTTATTATTGCCCTCGGTGATAACAAAACCAGTGTCCATTTTTCTCACCACTTTATATTTTTTTTATTCATTTCTTTTATTTTATTTCCTTCATACTTTTGGCTTTAAGACAAGAGCATTTCAAGGTATCCTCTACTATCCCGGGCTTCAAGATGTGTGTAAGTGCGAATAGCAAGGTATCAACGTTCAAAATGTTTGGCTTTCCAGAATAGAAACTATTTTTCAGACTTATTTTTATCCTCAGATTAGTGACTTCCTTCATCTTACTAACCCTTGGGACAACGGCTCATAACTACTTATTACTAGTTCGTATAAGAAAACTTCTAATTTTCTTGGTTTTCTTAAATTTTTTTCTAATCTCATGGATGTAATTGTTCACTATCTAATCTTTTATTATCATAAATATTAAATATTTTTATATTTTGAAAATTTTTAAAATTTTTATGAGTTTTGAAATTTTTTGAATTTTTATGGATTTTGAAAATTTTTAAATTTTTATAGTTTTTTATGGGTTTTGAAAAATTATATACAAAAAATGATGAGCCAAAAATTTTTACACAAAAGTTTTATGGGTTTTTGATTTTTTAAATATATTTTTATGGTATTATTTTTTTTTTTAAAGAAATGTTTTGTGCTTATGCAAATGATATGCAAATGATGCAAAACTAAGCACAAACCTTCCCCAAACTTGTTTTCAACAGTGTCCTCACTGTTGCCAGCCGCTATATCTACAAAACCTGTAAGCCTGGGAGGAATTTATTAGTGGGGGCAAAATATATAAGTGAAGATCCTCCCCCAAACTTATTCTTTTCACTCACCTCCATTCAAAAAGATGATACAGTAATATACAGGACATGGAGATGAGACGGAGGAATTTTAATCAAGATAAACTGGCTCCTGTAAGAACAGGAGCTCCTCCGTAGGGTCAGTGGAAAAATACGGCTTTAGTCTATATCCATTCACTTTGAAAGATGTGCCATTTTTAATATTTTCTACCTCTACTGCCCCGTGCGGGTATACAGACCGCACAACAAAAGGTCCCTTCCATCGAGATCGAAGCTTACCCGCGTGAAGGTGTAGTCGTGAATCATAAAGAAGGACTTGCTGACCAGGTGAAAATGTTTTCCTCAAAATGTTTTTATCGTGAAAAACCTTGGTCCTATTCTTTACGATTACAGCGTTATCATAAGCTTCATCGCGGAGTTCGCTTAGCTCATTCAATTGCAGCTTCCGAAAGTTGCAGGCTAGGTTTAAGTCAAAGTTGATTTCCTTAATAGCCCACAATGCTTTATACTCTATCTCGACAGGTAAGTGACATGCCTTCCCAAACACTATCCTATATGGAGACATCCCTAGGTCGGTTTTAAATGCAGTTCTGAATGCCCAAAGAGCATCCGTCAGTTTGGTCGACCAATCTTTTCTATTCTTAGCAACAGTCTTCTCCAGGATTTGTTTGTTCTGTCTATTCGAAATCTCAGCCTGCCCGCTCGTTTGGGGATGATAGGGTGTAGAAAGTCTGTGGTTGATTCCGTATTTCCGCATCAGAGTCTCGAAAGATCTGTTGCAGAAATGTGTCCCGTTATCGCTAATGATAGAGCGTGGGTGTCCAAATCGCGAAAAGATGTTTTCTTTTAGGAACTTAATGACAACCTTCTTGTCATTAGTGCGACATGGAATGGCTTCAACCCACTTTGAGACATAATCAACCGCAAGCATTATGTACAGATTCCTAAAGGAGTTGGGAAAGGGACCCATAAAGTCAATGCCCCAAACATCGAAAATTTCAACCGCTAGGATGGGTTGCTGAGGCATTTTATTTCTCCGGGAGATCCTACCTGTGTACTGACATTATGTACAGGTTTTGCAATAATCAAATGCGTCCTTGAACAAGGTCGGCCAATAAAACCCGCAATGCAAAACCTTCTCCGCCGTCTTTCTAGGACCGAAGTGACCCCCACAGGCCTGATCATGACTAAAAGATAGAACATTCTTGAACTCCTCGTTCGGGACACACCGGCGAATGATCTGATCAGGACGATACTTAAACAGATAGGGATCATCCCAGTAAAAGTGTTTTACTTGGGATAGAAAACGGTGTTTGTCCTGTTTTGACCAATCGCTGGGTATAAGTCCCGTGACAAGATAGTTCACAATATCCCTGAACCAAGGTTCATTGGATACGCTCAAGAGTTGTTCGTCCGGAAACGAATCATTGATCGGCAGGGTCACAGGGGAAGAAGAGATGCGTGAAAGATGGTCGGCTATAACGTTTTCACATCCTTTCTTATCTTTGATAACAAGATCAAACTCTTGTAATAGAAGGATCCAACGTATTAGCCTACCTTTTGCATCTTTCTTCGCCAAAAGATGTTTCAAGGCGGAATGGTCTGTGTACACAACTATTGGTGAGCCAATCAAGTAAGGCCTGGATTTTTCTAGTGCAAATACAACCGCCAAAAGCTCTTTTTCAGTAGTTGTATAATTGATTTGCGCATCATTCAGGGTCTTACTCGCATAATAGATCACGTATGGTATCTTATCAATGTGCTGTCCTAAGACTGCACCTACTGCAAAGTCAGATGCATCACACATCAGCTCAAAGGGGTAGTCCCAATTTGGAGACGATAGAACGGGGGCTGTAGTGAGGGAGTGTTTTAGTGAGTCGAAAGCTGCCTCACAATCCGAGTCAAAGTGGAAGGTCGTATCCTTGGCCAGGAGAAGAGTTAAAGGTCTAGCAATTTTGCTAAAATCCTTAATGAATCTCCTATAAAAGCCCGCATGTCCAAGAAATGATCGGATATCCTTGACGCTTTTGGGATGGGGAAGATTTTGAATGACATCTATCTTAGCTCTGTCAACCTCAATGCCTTTCCGTGAAATAACATGTCCAAGCACAATTCCCTCTTGGACCATGAAGTGGCATTTTTCCCAATTCAAGGTTAAGTTCTTCTCTTTGCAACGAGTAAGAACAGCGTCAAGATTCGTTAGGCAGTCGGAAAAAGAGTCTCCGAAAATCGAGAAATCGTCCATGAAAATCTCCAAGAAATTCTCTACCATGTCAGAGAATATCCCCATCATACACCGCTGAAAGGTAGCGGGAGCATTGCATAACCCAAAGGGCATGCGTCTATAAGCAAAGGTACCAAAAGGACAAGTAAAAGTGGTTTTATCTTGATCCTTTTTGGCTATGGGGACCTGATTATAGCCAGAGTATCCGTCCATAAAGCAATAATACGCACGTCCAGCTAAGCGTTCCAGCATCTGATCAATGAAAGGTAGAGGAAAGTGGTCTTTCCTCATGGCGGCATTGAGTTTTCGGTAATCAATACATATAAGCCACCCAGTTTGGGCGCGTGTCAGAATCAACTCATTTGCCTCATTGGTAATAACAGTGATGCCAGATTTCTTAGAGACGACATGTATTGGACTCACCCATTGGCTATCGGAGATTGGGTATATGATACCATTATCAAGACATTTGACGATTTCTTTCATCACCGCTTCCTTCATGACGGGGTTCAACCGTCTCTGTGGTTCTCGGGTTGGTCTGGCATCATCCATCATATTTATATGATGTTCTACAATCAAAGGACTAATCCCTTTGATGTCCACCATAGTCCAACCAAACGCCTCCTTATTAGATCTCAATACCGATAAGAGTGCATTCTCTTGCTCTGATGCTAGAGAAGCGGAAATGATTACCGGTAAGGATTCATTCTCACCTAAATATGCATATTTAAGATGAGAAGGTAAAGTTTTGAGATCTAATGCTGGCGGAGAAATAATAGAAGGTGGGATCATCGAATGATTTTCAGAGTCACAAAGAAGCTCATAGCCTGTAAAAGATACAGACTCGGATGGTGATGAGTCAGGAGTGGCAGACTCAAGCGCGGAAATGGTGTCCTCACTAAGATCATGTGTCAGGTCAAACAGTGAAGTGGTAGTGTCATCGAGATCTGTAAAGCAAAGCTCCTCAACTCCGCAACTTTCGGGAGCAATCTCGTGGACAGAGAACACATCAAGGATATGAGCAAAGGGTTCTGATGGCTGACTTCCAATTTTGTAGATGTTTAGTTCAATGGTCATATTTCCAAATGATAAGTTCATTGAACCATTTCTACATTTAATGAAAGTATTGGAAGTGGCAAGGAAAGGTCGACCCAAAATCACTGGAATTTGGCTCCGGAGGTTCGCTACAGGTTGTGTATCGAGAACAATGAAGTCTACAGGGAATTCAAATTCCCCGACCTTTATCAACACATCCTCTAGTTCACCTCGAGGTTTGGTGATTGAACGGTCTGCCATTTGGAGAGTGCAGTGAGCAGGTTTCAACTCTCCAATCCCTAGCTGCTCATAGACAGAGTATGGAAGTAGGTTAACACTTGCGCCAAGGTCTAAAAGAGCACGGTTGATGTTTTTACCCCCAATAGAAATCGATATCGTAGGACATCCTGGGTCCTTACGTTTCTTTGGTAGCTGAGGGATAAAAGCAGTGCTAATGTTATTGGACATGAAGACCTTCTTCGGCACTTGAGTCTTCCTCTTCCTAGTGCACAAGTCCTTAAGAATTTTCGCATAAGCGGGGACTTGTTGAATCGCATCTAGGAGAGGGATGTTGATGCTAACCTGTTTGAACATTTCCATAATTTTCTCCATATGAGGACTCGATTTGTTTGCCCTTAACCGGTTCGGGTAAGGTGCTTTAGCAATGAGCGCTGGGTCCATCATAGGAGAAGGAAGTGGAGGTAGACGTGATCCCAAAAGAGGAGTGGGGATCGTCTGTGGAGAACTAGAAGGGGTGGGCTGAGGTGTCGAGCCTAGAGGGAAATGGAGAATAGGCTCGCGAGAAGGCGGTGGGGTAGAAGAACAAGGATCAGACATAGAAGTGTGTGTGTGAGGAAAGGTCTCAGCCGGGGTGTTGATAGGATTCTCAATATCATCAACTTCTTCCCCAACATGGTTATTCAGCACTCTTCCTGATCTCAACGTTGTGATGGCATTTACATTGTAATGCCCAGGATTCGGTAGGGGTTGAGACGGAAGTTTCCCTTTTTCTCTCGCACTCATTTCGGCCTTAAGTCGTGCAATTTCAGCTTCCATCGTTCTGATACTCTCAGCTTGGGACGCTGAGTTTTTCTTTATCTCACCGACGGAAGACCTAATCTCGGCCGACACATCCATGAAATTTGACAGGAGTAATTTCATGGTTTGAGCGAATTGAGAGAACTCGTCAGAACAGGTCGACTGCATAGGATTAGAAGGTGCAGGAGGGTTGACCTGGTTTTGGAAATTTTGTGACTGGTAGGGGTGCTGGGTGAGATGAAGTGGTTGCTGTTGTGGAGGAAGGACTCTTTGGAATTGATTCGGGTTTGGAACCGTGTTTTGAGATTGGTTCCAGGCAAAATTCGGGTGATTCCTCCAACCCTGATTGTACGTGGAAGAATATGGATCGTTTCTAGGTCTTTGAAATGCGGCATTAGTATGCTCGTGACCTTGAAACGGGGAGTTTAATGGACATTCTTCCGTTAAGTAAGACGGATCAGAACAACACCCACAAACAGTTTTGGGGAGCGACATTGGGTTTAGGGAAGCTGCTAAGAATTTGTGTTCCATAGCTTCGAGCTTCTTTTGCATTGCTGCCATCTCAGCTCGAACACCTATGGACACGTCTATTTGGTGTACGCCACCCCTACTCGATGGCTGGGTTCCAGTCTCCCACTGTAAGGATTTTTCAGCGAACTCTTCTAAAAATTTTCATGCTTCCCCATCATCCTTGGTCATAAAGGTGCCTTGACACATGTTTTCAAGGTTTTGTTTAGTGGTAGGGTTAATGCCCTCATATATGATTCGGCAAAGATCCTATCTCGGGATGCCGTGATGTGGGCATTGAACCAAAAGATCCTTGAATCGTTCAAAGCATTTCGAGAATGGTTCAGCCGGAAGCTGGGTGAATTGATACAGTTCGCTACGGATTCGAGCTGTCTTTTGCATAGGGTAGAATTTCTTAAGGAATGCCGCAACGAATTCTTCCCAATTCGTGATGGAATGTGTGGTGGTGTTATACAGCCACTTCTCGGCTATATCGCACAAGGTAAATAGAAGAAGTCGTAGACGCATGGCATCCACAGAAAGTTGTGATGTACCCATCATTGCGCATACATTTTCAAATTTGGTGATAAAAACGTATGCGTCATCAGTCTCGAGACCGTGGAATTTGGGTAGAAGGTTGATGTACTGGGGTTTAATCTCAAAGTTATTCCCGTTGGCTGATGGAATGGATAAGCAGGTCGAGAGAGGACCTCGCAAAGGATAGCATCTCTCTTGGAGAGAGATGCGGGGAGGATTCTGCGCACCAACGGACGGCGGCAGAGCAGCGGTAAAGAGGTTCGATAGAGACGGATCCATCGGTGTGGGTGTGGTGGTGGGTAAAAGAAAGGTAAATGGAGAAATACCGACTTCGGAGTCGATCGAGGGGACGCGGACAAGTCGGGCACTAGAATCCCGTGTCCAGCCTATCTTGCACTAAAAGGGGTTAGTACAAGTGGCAGCGTGATTTATAATTAGGGGAATGAATGAATGAATGCGGTGTTTGTTTTGAAAAATGATACGGATTTTGAAAATATGATGCGATCACAACAAATGCAACAAGTAACCCTAAAATCTATGGTCACCTAGGTCAAAGCTCTAGACCGCTCCTAACTTCCAAAAGACAAGTCACAGGATAAAATCCTCCACTGCCTCTTTGTTTCTCCTGTGGCCAGGTAAGTGCCAGGTAAGTGGGAGGTTCTCCACTACGTAAGAAGTGGGCCTAATTAAGTAACCACTAGCCTTCGACACACTTGCCTTAGACACCACAAAAAGAAACGCGGATAAGCAATGAATTACCCACGGCCTTCTTCTGTTCTAAGTGAGCGCGACGGTCCTTAGAGTCATCTCTAGATATTTTTTAGTTAATGAGGGTAATGCGGATGCAAGTTTGTGATTTTTAAGGCAAAGGAAGGGTAATGAACTCCCCACCTAATCTGGATTTGGCCGTGCCCCTTAATGTCCGTAGTAATTATGCAAACAACCACAAAATCAAAAACAAGCACAATTTATTTTGCTTTTTACGGCGCTGCGATTTTTGCAAAGAAGCCTGCAACAAATTGTTAATTGGAGCAGATTTAGGAAGGAGATAAGAAACATAGAGGTTACCTGAGAAAAATTTTACAGAGAAGCCCTCAAGAAGCCGTGGAACCGCCGCATTAGGGAGCTAGGGCCGCGGAAACGCGGTGGATTAGTGGGATCTCTGCACAGAAAAATTTGGTACTGTTCCTGTTCAACTCCTAAGCCCTCTGGAATTCTCCAAATAATTTTCCAATTGCACAGCAAGCTCCAGATTTCCTTGCAATTAACCACAACAACTCGTTTAGTGTTTTGCGCGAGTTTTGATCTAAAATATTGATGGAATAAACTTTTCAACTCAAATTTCAAAAAATGAACAAATAGCACACGATCCCCGGCAACGGCGCCATTTTGATTGAATATTTTCGATCTTCTTGATGTGTAGTATTTAGAAAATAGAATTTAGAAATCACAACCAAAAATATTTGACCGCAATCAATAACGGTGTCGGATGTAGCGCGTTAGTAAGTGCGGATCTTCCACAGGGAAAGTGAGATCCGTTCAATTTTCGAATTAGATGAGTTGAAAATTTAAGGCAAAGAAAAGAAAACAATTCATGATTTTTAATTGAAGATCAAGATTAAGAAAAAACTAGATCTAAAAGAAACATTAAAAACAAGAATTGAGATGTGTGATAATTTCCAACCAACAATCAAGATTAGAAGTATGGCTTGTAGGAGTAGATCGGATCTATAGATGTGATGAGATTTAATGATTACTCATTCCTATCCATTAACGAATTGATACTAGATCGAAGCAAATTCATCGAGGTTTAAGGATCTTGTGAGGAAATTAGGGATTTCGCAACTCATCCTTTGTCCTTTCGATGGATCGCATTCAAAGTCTAGCTTCTAGTTAATCAAATGGTCAATAGTTATTCCCTAGTTTCGAGTGAACACGATCAAGAAAGCATCATCTCGAAACTAGGTCATTAATCATTTGATTCACTAGAATTTCCAAACATTATAGGATTTAAGAATTGTAAAAATATCTAAATCATCATCATCTAAAGATCGTCACAACTCCTACACGAGCGGAGATTACTCAAACATCATGATCACAAACACAATCACAAATTGAGATCTAATCATTATGCTTGAATTAAAAGATAAGCAAGAATATAGAAAATTCACCTTTATTTATCGACAAATTTTGTTACAACTCTCTTGAATTTACAAAAGGAAGGAACTAGATCATCGATTTCGGCTTCGCTCGGCTCCTTGAGTCGCGGATCGGCATGGATCTCTTGCTCCGTTGAAATCCGGCGTCGCTTCTAAAGGTTGAAGGCTTTCTTGCTTGAATTGCACTCGGGATCTTGATCTTGATTTAGAATTGGAATTTGAGGCACAAGTTGTGTCACTCAACTTGTGGGAGGAAGAAGATGATGGATTCTTGAACAACTTGAACCCTAGATCTAGGCTCCTTTTTATAGACCTCAAAATTCTAGATCTAGTATTTGAAATTCAAATTTTCCCTCCACAAATTTGTTAGCAAAAGATTTGAATTTCCCTCCAAAAGTTTGTTAAGAGAGCCTTCTAGAAATAGTTTGTTAAGCCGAGCCTTCTATGCGCCACGTGGAGCTTCTGGGGTCTTCTGGAAGCTTTGGCCGTTAGAGGAGAGCACGTGGCAAAATCTGGAGCAATGATCACCTCATCAAGCCGCGGATCCATGGCGCCAAGGGGGTTTGGGCCGCGGATCCGCGGTCCTTTAGTGGCCTTAGGGCTTGAGTTTTCTTCTGTGGACTTGGGCTGATATATGGGCCTTGTTATGATATTGTAAATTCTCTTTGGCCTTCTGTATTGCTACCAGATCTTACATCTTGGAGTTGGCGTATCTTTTATCAGCTCTTTTCCCAATTTGGCTCTGTTTCTGGAATTTCCTGCATTAGACCCCAAGACAAGAGTTGCGCAATACAAGGATGATGCGATGCCATGAAACACAGTTAATTTCCCTTAAAGTGCCGGTTTAAAAGTCTAACACATGCAATCTGGTATTTCAGAGATGATTTGGTAATATGTGTAATTATGAATACCGAACACTTCTATATAAGTTCAAATGGTAGGGAAATTACCGTGTTAAAAATGCAGTATTTTCGACTGATCAATGAACACAAACCAAAAAAGAGATAATTCCACTTCATCATGGAAGGCCAAAGTGCCATTTTGACCGGCCCCACCAGTTCAATTGTGTGGAATTGGGTTGTATTTTGTTTGGTGTTCTTGTTACTTGGATCTAGGGTTTCAGGTGTTGTTTGTTTTTGCCAAGATTGCTTATACCGTTATCTTTCTGTTTCGGCAATACGAAGTATTTCGAAATAGCTATTTTAACACTGTTTAATAATTTCAGTGCATATATTACTATCTGCGACCGTGAATGTCATTAGAGCGGTATAACCCATCTAATTTCTATATGCTCTTTTGGACGGGTTTGCGAACATGACATTCACGTTGATGTTATGTATTTGTGATGGGGTTGTGGTTGGATTGTCGTGGTTGATAGCTTGTGTTGCAATGATAGTAGTACAGTTAAGATTCATTTGTATATTCATATTGCGGGGTGAGCGTCCGACATGTGGACTGCCTTCTTTGCCGGATTGTATATTATTTGATTGGGGCATGACTGGGTTGAGGTCGATGTCACCATTGTACATATTTATTTTCTTTTTCTGTACTAGGATTACCCCGCAGTGGAGTGCTCGAATAGCCGGGTTCTAGAGGGCAAAAAGTCCGATCTCATGGCGTTGGAACGGAGGGGACTTCACTCTAGAATTGGCGGGCTATTCGCCGCACTCGTAGGGGGTATAGTTTGACCCACGGAAGGGCGCTCAAGTTACAGGATCCCATGAAGTGCTGGGTGGCCCATTCACTTTGTTGATTAGGGTTGCCTCACTTCTGGGATTGGAGGGTAACTTGCCGCGCTCGTAGGGGTCCAGGTTTTCATTGCATAGGCTATTCACACGACCGGGAACGTCGGGTTTTATTGGCGGCTCAAATGAAACTCGAGGCACCAAGATTATCCACCATTCTGTGTTGCTGGCTGAGATTATGTGATGTTGCTTATTATCATGCCTGGGACGAATGTTATATATATTTATATATATAATAGTAGATGTTGTATATGTTTTGCACACGCGCTAGTCCAGCCCCCACTCTGTCGTTAGTTAAGTAACCTAACGGTGCATGGCGGGACCCTGTGGCGAATGCGGATGACATATACGTACATTGTATTTTTATTCTTTTCTGGTGTGATAGGATTATTTGATGGGACCGCATTAACTTGGCTTAATGCAAGAAAAGAAATCTAAAAGATATTGTTGGAACAAATTTTGAAAAACTATAGTTATATTCTTTCGCTTGGCATAGTGGTATTCGATCGTGAATATCCAGCACCTCATTCCAGGAGGCAAGAGCCGAGATCCCTTCATAGGGAGTGACCTCTTGAGCAAAAGCTTATACTGTAGATTACTCGGTTTTCTTCAAAACCACTAGTTTTCAAAAGCGAAGCGTAAACCACTCCCTTTTCAAAGCTATCAGGTTCCTTCAACGATATCAAGTTTATTACGTTAAAGGGTTTTTTCGCCAAAAACTCAGCCGCAGCCCTCCGTCCTTTCGGATAAAAAGCACATAGTATTCATACGGTGTTTGTTGGCCAAAGTCAAGGCATCGTGAATGGTAGCTATATGTTTCCGATCCGTTGCATAGATAGATGCATTGGTTTAGGACAGTTGTACCACCTTATTGGCCAAAGTCAAGGATGTATACGGGTGGGTCTAAATCAATCTGGACAATGACGGTTAGAACTTGACTTGTGCGTTATGATTTTTTGGCCAAAGTCAAGGTCATAAGTGCTTGGGGAAAAAATCACATCGGGAGTTTCAAATATACAGGAAACTTGCTAGTGTTGCATACCTTCTGGAGTGTGGTGACTAGAGTGGCTTCCATCTAGGTTATCACACGATGATAGTTGGATCCCGATCCCACTGATGAGTAGGATTACTTTTGGGAGATTATTTCACTTAACAATCAATGGTATAAACCAAGTAGGTGTCTAGAACGGTGTTAGCGGGGCTACGCCTCCAGGAAAAAGTGGTTTTATAATTAATGAATTTCGCAAAAGCATTAGAAAACCTCCCTCGAAGTATCAATACCAGCATGACCGAAAGGTTAAGCAAGTATTGTAACGTGTGATTATTCCTAACTAGTTCTCCTTTTAAGATTTGATGGAGAATTCGAGGAAACAGTAGGAGCCATCCTGATTAGATATATTGATAACCAATCTGATCTTGTAAGAGCGCACGCTAAGTGTTTCTTTTCTCTCTCGATCCAGATAGCAACCATTTCACTCCCTAATCAAGATAATAAAATGTATCGCTTAACTGATCCGAATTCTTATTCAGAGCTGGGGAATGTCGGTTCGACTCTAACTTATGACAATAGTCATAAGTATGAGCAAGGGAAAGAGGATTTTATGAATTCCTTGATAACTCCAACGAAGAAGAAGCATACTATTGCGTCTCCTTCAGACGTTCTTGTTATTGAGAACTGCTTTTCGGTCAGTCCTACCTCCTGGGTACTAGATACCGGATCAGGATCTCATATCTGTAATTTATCGTAGCGACTGAGAAAAAGTAGGATAGTTGGACCTGGTGATATGTCCCTCAGAGTAGAGAACGGAGCACAAGTCGATGTTGCTGCCGTCGGTGAATATCACCTAGTATTGCCAAATGGCAATACTATGATTTTGAACAATTGCTAATATGTACCTTCCATGGTTTGCAAAATCATATCAGTTTCTTTACTTGATAAAGATGGATATAATTTTGTTCTTGATAGAAATATCATGAACATTTACCTTGATAAGGCATTGGTTGCAGAAGGTCCACTGTGTAATGGTATCTATGTTCTAAATTAGAATGCAGCTTTCAATATACAAAACACACGCAAGAGGAAGAGTTCAGAAAATAATGAATCCAACTTGTGGCTTTGTAGACTTGGTCATATCGGAGAGAAAAGATTGAGTAAATTGCATAAGGATGGATATTTGAATATGTCCGAGTTTTCATCTTATGAAACCTGTCGGTCATGTCTTAAAGGAAAAATGACCAAATCTCCGTTCACCGGACACGGAGAAAGAGCAGCAGAGCTCTTGGGACTCATACACATGTATGTGGTCTGATGTCCATACATGCAAGGGGTGGGTTCTCGAGCTTCATCACATTCACTATCGATCTCTCTAGATTCGGATATGTGTATCTTATGAAACACAAATCTGAAGCTTTTGAGAAATTCAAAAAATTCAGAAACGAAGTAGAGAACCAGACTGACAAAAGTATCAAGATTCTCTGATCTGATAGAGAAGGGGAGTACTTAAGCACGGAATTCCTAGAATACCTAAAAGAGAATGGAATTCTCTCTCAGCTTACTCCTCCATATACACCACAGCACAACGGTGCATCGGAGCGGAGGAATCGTACCCTTATGGATATGGTTCGCTTCGTGATTAGTAATGCTGAGTTGCCTCTTTCATTCTGGGGGTTTGCTCTTGAATCAGCTGCATTCATATTGAATAGAGCACCGACCAAATCAGTGCCTACCACCCCATATGAAATATGGAGTGGGAAGAGACCATGTCTTAATTACATTAAGATATGAGGGTGTCCTGCAGAACCCAGGTAAACTCGAGGCAAGATCTGTATTGTGAAAGTTTATGGGATACCCTAAGCATTCAAAGGGGTATCTGTTCTACCACACTGAGGAACAGAAGGTGTTTGTATCTCGCCACGTTACCTTTTTAGAAAGGGAATTTCTTCCAAAAGAAATTTGTGGGAGTACGGTAGAACTGGAAGAAATTTCTGAACCACAAACTGTAACAGAAGATTTAGTAGAACCAATACATTCAGAAGTACCCGACGACTCTCAGCCACTCCGCAGATCTAGTAGGATTTCTCATCCTCCTGAGAGATACTACGGTTTTCTTATAGACGGGGATCGAGAGGATTGCATCTTGGAAGAAGATAATGCTATTAGTTTCAGGCAGGTCATTATTAGTAGGGACTCTGATAAATGGCTGAATGCTTTGCGATCTTAGATGGAGTCCATATACACCAATAAAGTGTGGACTTTGGATATTGCTCCACCTGAAGTAAAACCCGTTGGATTCAAATGGATCTACAAAAGGAAATTTGGTGTAGATAGGCAGGTGGAAACCTATAAGGCTAGACTCATTGCAAAAGGTTTTCGTTAAAGACCAGGAGTGGACTATGACGAAACCTTTTCTCCAGTGGCTATGCTCAAATCCATTCGGATCTTACTTACCATTGCTTCCTTCCATGACTATGAGATCTGGCGGATGGACGTAAAAACGGCTTTTCTAAACGGAAGTTTGGAAGAGTGCATTTATATGGATTAGTCAGAAGGTTTTGTAGACAGTGAGACCAGCGGGGAGGTGTGCAAATTGCTCAAATCCATTTATGGATTAAAAAAAGTATCGCGTAGTTGGAACATCTGTTTTGATAAAACAGTCAAGGATTTTGACTTCATTAAGAACGAGGAAGAGCCATGTATTTATAAGAAGATTATAGGACGAAATGTCGTATTCCTAGTCTTGTACGTGGACGATATTCTTTTGATAGGAAACGATATTCCTATGCTATAATCAGTCAAGCTATTCTTGTCACAAAGGTTCTCCATGAAGGACCTAGGTGATGCCTCGTACATTCTGAGAGTTAAGATCTATAGAGATAAATCTAAGAGATTATTAAGATTTTCGCAGTCCAGATACATAGAGACCGTACTAAAGAGATTTAGTATGGAAGATTCCAAGTGCGGTAACATACCCACTTTCCACGGAATCACCCTCTCCAAAGAGATATCTCCCAAAACTGATGAGAGGGTTCGCATCAGCATTATACTCTACGCTTTGGTGGTAGGATCTATAATGTATGCGATGCTATGTATCAGACAAGATGTAGCATACGCGCTTAGCGTGGTGATCCGATATCAGTCAAACCCAGGTGGGAATCATTGGATGGCTGTAAAGAACATTCTCAAGTACCTGGGAAGGACTAAAGAGATGTTCTTAGTATACAGTAATGGAGACCTTAAGGTTGAATCCTTTACCGATTCCAGCTTTCAGAGTGAAGGATAAAAGCAAGTCTGTCTCGGATTTTGTGTTTACCCTCAATGGAGGGGCGGTGTGTTGGAGGAGCTCCAAACAGGACACCATCGTAGACCCGACGATGGAAGCTGAATACATTGCTACGAACGATACCGCAAAAGAAGCGGTTTGGATGAAGATGTTCATTACTGAACTTCAGGTAGTTCCATCCATTGTTGATCCGATACCTTTGTATTGCGATAACAATAGGGCTATAGTTTTAGCGAAGGAACCACAATCCCATCAGAAATCCAAACACGTCTTAAGGCTGTATCACCTGATCAGGGAGATCATAGATCGCTAGGAGATCGAGGTCCGGAGAGTGGATACAAAAGAAAACACGGCGGATCCATTTACAATGGCCCTCCCTCAAGCGCAGTTTGAGCGACTTTTTCAGATGTTGGATATGCGGTACGCCAACAGCTGGTCTTGGAGCAGACGTTGTGTATTCGGTACGCCAATTAGTGGCCTTTAGTGCAAATGGGAGATTGTTGGATATGTATACCCTAGTGGCCATTACTGTATATGTATACATGTGGATGCTGGGGATATGTATGTACAGGACATTCTTGCTCAGTTATATAGTATATTATTTGAGTTGTCTTTATCAGAATATGTGTATTTGTTTCTATTGATGTTTTATCCAGCTTGCACATATTAATAAAGACTTGATACAGTAGTATACTATTATGGTTTGACTTTATCTTAACATGTGCATATGTTATACACAGTATTACATATGGCAGTTACATGTTGATAAAGCCCGTAGGATCTTGCTTGACTACCAGCATTATGATAGCGATCATACTTATGGGAGCTGGGTAGTCCATAAGCACATCCTTAAATGGTCCCTAATTGCGTGAGTATCAAGATTGGGCATTGATACTCCAGAGTAGACTAGTGTATATGTTTCTAGCCCCGACAAGGGGCAATGGTTGATCCCGCAACCATTGGTCTGATGCACATAAGATTGTATATAGGTGCTCACTGGGTGTGAGTACACTGGACAGACTCGCCGAGAACTTCTAAATGGTACTGTACCTATCGTCAGATGGAAGTTCACAGGTGACATGTGTACATGTTAGTCTTTGGACCTGAGATCGTTATTTGTCTCGTGTAAGTTCCCACTGTGCTTTGATCACTACCCTACCACAGCTCTACTGGGTCATGCAAACAGGTTTTGGTTGGGTACAGTCCCGATCCATATGGAGGCAGTGAGTGATTGTTGGGGATCCGTCTCTCTCGGTACTGGGAGTCGATATCGCACTGAGTTCGATTGGTCAGAACCATAAGATCTTGGCCAAGGCAGTTGGGATTTACTGATAGGTTGATCAATAGTTTCCCGGATTGGTCTTAAGCCGCATTAGCACGAATTATCGGGTTATTAGGGTTTGACATTTACCACCCCCTAGACCCGGTATGCAATACTCTTAGACGAATAGACCAAACTATACAGAGATTGTCACGGATAGGCTAAGTTGGGGTTCAGACGCGTTAGCTCGTCGGCCTTCCTTTTCGACAGGTACCTGGATAGCCGTTACGTGCAGCTAGTACTGCTAACATGCTTATGGTTAAACCCATTTTCAGCGTACTGTTGAGTCTTTAGAGTCCCACACAGAGGGTTTCCCTACTTCGGGCAAAACGATGTAGTGGCCGTATGGTTTTACGGCAGGTACGTGTACTTGTGCACATATGAAGTTCGGGCGGATAATACTAGTGGGTTGTAGTTTAAGCCGGATCCTAGTATTATATTCTTGGATTATTTTGTCTCTTTGTATTCGTATTTTTCGGATTACGGATACGGGTATGTATATACGATGAAGGGCATTCTTGTAATTATGCAAGATGCTTCTGGAAGAAGACACCTTATTATTTGTTTTACCCATTTTTGTTAATGGTTAACGAGGTAGGGAAATGAGGTGTTCATTTGCTTTAAATGAAGCATGGCTAGTTAGTGACTCATGGTATGACTCATTGTTTACTATTGGAGTATGCTTGATATTTCATGTGTTGTGAATTATTGATGCAAGGTGGCATATTAGATATTTGTGTAGCTTCAAGATATTTTGGCTTTGCATTATTAGTTCACAACACTTAGCCATTTCTTCATTCTATGCTCACACTACACTCTCATCTTCTCCTTGCTCACTTCTTCTAGCTCAAACCCTAAAAGTTTCAAATGTTGAGAAACCTAGGGTTAGTGAGACAAAGCAATCCATCATTACTCTCTACTTCATCTTGATTACTTAGATTAGCATTCTAAGTATCCTAGTTACCTCAATTAGGAGGTAGGAGCTCAAAGAATACACTCTCGGGTGGATCATCTTTGACACGAGGAGGACGTCAATCAAGCACGATATATACTTCCTTCGAGGAGCTAGAGGAGAGGATTGAAGACCCGAAGGACATGGTTCTTTAGGTATAATATTCAATCATAGTAGATAGTTTCTTTAGCATGCTAGATAAGTTATATGGTAGATCCGGTATAAGATTATTCTAACGCCAGTTTAACTCGTTGTAAAAATTTTGTTCCGCAAACGGTCACGGATGATGGCCAGGGCGTTAGTGTAACCCAACATCCTCGATTGAAGTAACTTCTTTGAGTTCGTATATAACTATGCGATGGTCGTTCCAAGCAATATGGATCATCGTAGTGATACGAAATGTGCTGAAGAAATGCAAAGGGTAAAGTTGGAGTGGCAGGGATATGTACGACTTTGTCGTGAATCAAGACAAACCAAAGTCTAAGGGTGTAAGAAAGTTCGGTTAACTTGGTTCATGAGTTTTTAATTTAAGGTATGTCATGGGCCGCTGTACTAGAGAGAGAAAAGAAATACTCAGCGTGCACTCTACCAAGATTAGATTGGTTTTCATTTTATCTAATCGGGATAATTTACACTTTACAAGTTTGCTAACTGTTCAGCCAGACCAGTGTTGGTACTCCGAGGGAAGTCCCCCATGCTTTCGCACAGACCGAATTAGTAATCTCATTTCTGTAGAGGCGTAACCTCGTTAACACTTTTTAGACACCTAATTAGTTTGCTAATTGTGAATTGAAAAATCTCCCGAGGAGTAATACACACTCATGAGTAAGAATCGGGACCCAACTAATATTATGTGATAACTTCGACGGAAGCCGACCAAAATTACTACACTCCAGAAGGTTTGCGCATGCCTGGCAAGTTTCCCAAGTTTCCCTTATGTTTGAAACTCCCGATATGGTTTTTGCCCCAAGCAACTTATGACCTTGGCAAAGGTCAACAAATCATAAGTCACATGTAAATTTCAACCCGTCATTATCCTGGATTATATTAGACCCACCCGTACGACCCTTGGCAAAGGTCAACAAAGTCATACGACTGTCTTAACTAATCGCATTACCATGCAGCAGAAAAGCATTACAGAGCTACTGGACAATACGCCTCGGCAAAGGTCGACAAACGTAGCACGAATACTGTGCACTACTAATCTGAAATGTCGGAGGGCTACGACTGGTTTTTGGTGCAAACCTTTAACATAATGATCTTGGTATCGTTAAAGGAACTCGAGTGGCTTTGAAATGGGGTGGTTTAAGCTCAGCTTTTTAAAACTAGTAACATAAACCTTTGCTTAAGAGCGAACTCCCAATGAAGGGATCAAGGCTCTTCCCTCTTAGAATGAGATGCAGGATATTCCTAACCGAATACTTTTATGCAAAGCAAAAGAATATGATTATGAGTTTTGAAGAAAACCGAGTAGTTTAAAAATTAGTTCCAACAACATCATTTAGGTTTATTTTTCTTGCATTATATCGATAATGCATTCCCATCATTTTAAGTTCTCAATCTACAAAAGAAACAACCAAAATAACATGCTATTTATATGCCATCTACATTCGCTACGGGGCCCCGTCATGCACCGTTAGGTTAGTTAACTAACGGCAGAGCGGGGGAAGGACTAGCACGGATGCAAAACATATAAAAGCATCTAATATATATATATATATATATATATATATGTATATGTATATGTATATGTATATGTATATATCAACATCACAGGAAGATAATAGTCATCACAGGCAGATAAAAATCATCACATGCATGCGAACAACAATTTGGAATAGCGGATAATTTAGGAGCCCCGCGTTTCATTTGAGTCATAAATGAGGTGAGACGTTCCCCGGTCGTGTGGATTGCCAGCGCAATGAAGAACCTTGACCCCTACGAGTGCGGAAAGTTACCCGCCAATCTCCGAAGTAAGGCAACCCCAATCAACAAAGTGAATAGGCCACCCAGCACTTCACGGAATCCGGTCACTTGAGCACCCCACCGTGGGTCAACCTATACCCTCTACGAGTGCAGTGAATAGCCCGCCAATTCTAGAGTAAGGCCCGCCGGTCTCAACGCCATGAGATGCGGGACTGTTGCCCTCTAGAACCCGGTTATTCAAGCACTCCTCCATGGGGTAATCCTAGTAAAGAAAAAAATATATATACAACGGTGACATAGAGCTCAACCCGTTCGTGCTCCAATAAATGAATATACAAACTGGCAGAAATGGCAGTTCATATGTCGGACGCTCGCCCCGCAATAATCAATATATAAATGAATCTGAACAGTACATCTAACTTCACACACAAGGCTATCCATCACGACAATCCATCCATAACATCAGTGCAACACAGAATATCAACGTGAATATATGTTCGTAAATATGTTTGATTGTACATGTAGCAACCAGTCTGATTGTACCGTACTATGATATTCACGGTCGCAGAAACTAACAAATGCACTGAAAGCCACGAATTCAAAATTTTGATCAATCAAAACATTCCGTATTGACCCAAGTACAAACCAGTACTCAAACAATTTGGGCTAAAACCAAATAACCCAAAAATCACATTTTCATGAACTAGAGCACCAGAAAAAATTTAGGGTACAACGGCCAAAATTTGATCACGGAACCGCGGCCAAATGGCACATTCGGCGGCGGTTCCGCGGTCGAATTTTGGGCTCATGTGCCCAAATTTCTTTCTGGTATCTAGTTTTTCCTGCACATAATATTAATGCAACCATAACAATTTTTTGAACAACTTTAAAATTCGAACAGCGGGCAATGAATTTGGAAATGCGATTCGGAAAAATCAGTCGATCGAAACTCTAAATAAGTGCAAACTAGCTAGTTAAGATTTATGGAGTGGCTCTGATACCATGTTGGGTTTCGGTGCCCACGCTGGCAGACGCTGAAGCGAAAACAAAAATTTACACGAGCACTGAACGCCCGTAAGTCCCAGGATACGGTCCAATAACCTAAACTAGTTAACTAAGAGTGCAAGGGTTGAAAAACTACAACCTTTGTCGTGTGTCTACCCAATTCTGGAAGACCCCTTCAAGCTTGTAGCTGTCGGGATCGCGCTTGAAAATCGAACTTTCTCGCTGAAGATGATCCACCTGAGGGAAACCGGAGGAGGCTTTAACCGATGATCCAGACTTGCTAGGTGTGGATGGTCGGTGATATAGGAATACTTCACTAAAAATTTCTCTCTAGAATTTATGCTCAAGTGAGAGAGCAAGATGAAGAAGGAGAAGGAAGTGAGGAAGCAACCATGAAGCATGAAGCTCATCATGTGATGCAAAAAGAAATGAAGCATCAAGTATAGAAAATGAGGATGGCTTGCTTTTTTACAACCTTGGTTCAATAGCGAACACAAATGATTTACCAATATAAAATCCCCAAGCCATACCTCTCTACATGCTAAGAACCATGCTTCATAACTCCTCACCTTCCACCTCATTTCTATTTAATTTTCTAAAAAGAAAACCAAATATGACGTGTCCTTCTTCTAGAAGCATTCCCGTATAAAAACGGAATACTTCACCCGGTATATGTATCACTATATATACGCGTATCCGTATAAAAGTACGGATAGCACCAAAGAGAGAAAATGAATAGTGAAAAATAATACTAAAATATATGTATCAAAATAAATATATAAATTATTAAATTAAATCATGATTTAATAATCCGGTTTAATCCTAAGCCGGCTAGTATTATCAACCACCCGATTAAAGTCCGTGTATCCCGTACACGTATTTAATCGGACTCCTGTAGGTACCAACGTACGACTCCTACATCTGTCACTTGAACCGGAACAACCCTCTATATGGGACTCTAAATACTCGACAATACGCTGGTAGTGGGTTTAACCACAAGCACGTCTGTGGAACTAGCTATACGTAACGGCTACCCGGGTACTTGTCAAAAGGGGGTTGATAATCAAGTACGTATTTAACCTACTAAGCCTGAATGTGACAATCTCCGTACAGTCTGGTCTCTTCGTCAAAGAGTATCGCATATCGGGTCTAGGGGTGGATAACGTTAGACCCCTACTAACCCGATAAGTCGTGTCTGAGTCAAGCTCATCACCAACAGAGATACTACTGATCAACTATCAGTAAATCTTATCCACCATGGCCATGGATTTCTGTTGATAGCCAACTGAACACAGCTCGACATCGACTCTTAATACCAGGAGAGACGAATCCCTGACAGTCGACCACTGCCTCCATGTGGCTTGGGACTGTACCCAACTAAAATCTGTTTGCACGACTCTTTTGAGACATGGTAGGATAGTAATCAATGTACAGTGGGAACTCACATGAGACAAATGACGACTTCAGGTCAAAGGACTAACCTATACTCATTCCATCTGAGAACTTCTATCTAACGATAAATATAATACCATCTAGAAGTTCTCGGTGAGTCCATCCTGTGTACTCACCTCCAGTGAGCACCTGTATACTATCTTAGGTGACATAACACCAATGGCTTGTGAGACTGGCCACCACCCCTCCCTGGGGTCTAAAAGCGCATACACTAGTCTACTCCAGAATATTGATGCCTAGTCTCGATACTCCCATGATTAAGGACATTTAAGGATGTGCTTATGGACAACTCATCTCCCACATATATGATCGTCATCATAATGCTGATTGTCAAGCATCAATCCTACAGGCTTCATCAATGATGAAGACAAACCAGATAACATACTATCATTTCGAGTAAGATTGTTATACCTGTATAGGTTCTTCCTCAATTATCATAATCACCTACTTGTAATCATAATAATTACCTTGAGGACACTATATCCAACACCCTTAACCGGAGCGGCCAATACCGGCAGATTTTGCAGATATTGCTTGATTTCGTCTAGTGCAATTTATAACTTCTAATCCCAGACGAACGGGGTCTCCTTTTTCATCAGATGACTGTAAGGACGATATTTTCGGGATAGGTTGGCTATGACTCGTTTGATATACGTGAGCTTTCCTTGGAGAGATCACAGTTGTTTGAGGGTTCTTGGCATGGGTATTTCCATAATCGCTTTGATCTTTGAGAGATCGATTTCGATACCTAGGTGACGTATGATGAATCTTAGGATTTGCCTCAGGAAACTCCAAACGAGCATTTTAGAGTGCTCATCTTTAGATTATACTTTCGAAGACGTTGGAATACTATTTTTATATATTCCTAATATTCCTCATGAGATTTACTCTTCACTATGAGGTCGTCTATGTAGCATTCGACTATCTTATGTATAAGGTCATCAAAGATCTTTCTCAGGGCCCTCTGGTAGGTAGCGCCGGTGTTCTTCAAACAGAAGGGCATCACCTAGAAGAATATGCCCAATAGAGTCCGAAAGGCGGTGTGCTTTTGGTCTTCAGAATCCATTTTTATTTGATTGTATCCTAAGGATCCATCCATGAATGAGAATACTTCGTGAGTGGACGTGTTATCGATCATTAGTTCAATAACGGGTACGGGGAAGTTATCTTTCGGGCATGTTTTGTTGAGATCTCAAAAGTCCACGCAGATACAAACCGTCATATTTTTCTTCATCACCGGAACGATATTAGCGATCCGGTTGGGATATTGTACATCTTGGATGAAGCCGGAGTTGATTAGTTTCTTGATTTCAGCGTTGATATTCATCTCAAGTTCGAGCCACATCCTTCTTGGCGGTTGTTTGACTGGCTTTATGTCTGGCGATATGGCCGGTTTATGTACTGCTACTTTTGGATCTAGACCCGGCATTTTAGAATTGTTCCATGCGAAGCAGTCTTTATATTGCATAAGCATGTCTTTCAGTGTGGCCACTTGTTTTTCAGATAGCAAATCACTGAAAAACATCGGCCTCGAATCATTTACTGTCCCTAATTCAATTTTTCTTAGCTTGTCCGCCGTGGTGTGTATCCCATCTTTCAATTCTTGCAGTGCTGGTGAAAACTCTGAGATCATCATGTCTTCGTCTTCATTTGCAAAGCACCTGAAGAGGTCACTCATACTCTTATGGCCTCCCACTATTGAGAGTGTTATTATATGGCAGGTATGAGTAAGCTTCCATTCTCGCAGTCGAGCCGGTCCTATCCTTACGGTATAGGTCCACTATGGCTCATGCTTTTATGGCGGGGTTACTCTCCAGCTGTCGGATAAAGTAAACCTGCCTTGTTTATACTGTTCCTTGACCCAGTCGTTGAATATGAAGCAGTCCTCAAGGAGATGTTCTGTTGTTCTGTGATAGGAGAAATAATCCGGGTGATGAATCTCGTTTATTTGTTTGGGGTTCCGAGACTCCGGAAGCATCATTATTTGGTGCTTCATGATAAGGTTGGATATTTTCCCTGTCTTGCCTTGAGGGAAAGAGTATTCCCGACCCATTTTCTTTATAAAGGACGGGCTCGAATCGAGCTTTGCTCGGTTGAACGACGTCTTGGACCCGCTTTGTTGTCTTCGAGCGTTGCTTGCATTATTTGCCTTGTTTTTACCTTCATTTCGGGATTTTCCCCTTTCGCGAGAACACATAGCGGGCTGGAGATTAAGAGCGCTACGGTCTATTTCCTGTACTGATTGCTGACTAAGACGCTGCGTCATGGCCCTTTCATATATGGTTATTTCGCAGTTATGATTGTCTCGGCTCGTTTGAAAAGTTTCTTTAATTAGCTTGTTGATTTGTTCTTTGAGTGATGGACTTAACGTTTTCAAAGCGGGATCTTGCTCCAATTTGACGTCGTGGCTATCAGGAAGAGCATTTTCTTCTCCACTCAAGCTGTTTATGACCTGGAAACTATAAACTTGCTCCTGTTTCTTAGACCAAACATATCCGAGTCAAGTTGTTTCCATCTTCCCGTTAGGCTTCTTTCTCTAAGTCCCGGGAATATCCTAAATCTTTTTGTAGAATTGGGTTTGCCGAACTATTTGTTCGAGAGGTACGCCTTGGCGTTTTAACAGTTTCTTTAATCCCTCCGCAAAATATCTTGGCATACGGATGGGATGGAATCTGTCAAGAGTGGGGTTGGCACCATGCCAGACTTCTTTTTTTATTCTGGTCTCCTCAAATTTGTAGAAGAGAATCTCCTTTTCACCTCTTCACCTAGGAGGCACACAGAAGGTCTGAAATTCTTGTACGCTGTATGTATCGAGCGAATCAAGTTTCTTGTAGTGTCGAGATGGATCCATTGTGATTTGTAGACTTTGATCCATTTTTGCGAGAGTCACGGGCGAATGGAGAACACTGCATTAGTTACGTCCTCGGAGATGCTGCCAAAGACCAGGATTGGGGTAGATGGTCTGGGCTTATTGTTTTCTTTTTGGGGTTGCCTCGAGTAGACTATTTCTTCATCTTTCTTGGTATCGCTCCCAAAGATCGGGATAGTGGGCGCGGATTTTGTTTATTCTCCGGCTTGTGGCACCTTTCAGTATCCTCAAAGTCCGGCAGAAAGTACTTCGCGTCTTCACACTTCCGCACTTCATTCATCGAGAACGGATTTAGTTCTCCTATGACAGTGTACTCCAAGCCATCTTTGAAAAACTTCATACACTGATGTTGTGTAGAAGGGATGATTTTGTACTCGTGTAACTAGGGCCTGCCGAGTAGGGCATTGTAGCAAGTATTTGCGTCAATGACAAGAAATTTGATGTCGGTGATGAGTAGCCCGAAATGTAGCGTCAGTATTACGGACCCAAGTGTCCGTGACGACTGTGAGTTGAACCCAGAGATGGTAATTTTGTCTCGGGCAAGGTGCAAATTTCCTTCAGCATCTCACGTTAAGAAAATTAACGGAGGATCTATTGTCGACAAGGATTTTCCCTATTTTGATGTCGTGGCAATACACGGTGATGTATAACGGGCGTTTATGTTCGCACGTACCGAGGAGTAGATCTTCATCGCTGAATGTAATATCAGCCGTGTGGACCTCTGCCTGTTCATTTTTCATCTTCTCTTCTACGAGAAAAGCTTGGAACTAGTCAGGCTCTTGTAATGCCTTGATAAGGGAAATGGTAAACTATTTTTCTTATTTTAGACGAGTTAATAGGAGAAAGGTTGGATTTTTATCGTTTATTCTAAAAAGATTTGAAAACTTTATAAGTGAAGGGCTTGTAGGGTTTTTCGGATTGACTAGTTAAAAGATGGAGTTTTAAAAATAATTCTTTTTATCTTTTAATTTTTTAATCCTAGAAAAATAGCGATGAATGTGGATTAGGGTACTTGGAGGGATTAGAGATTCTCTCTACTGACCCTTGTCCTTCCATTGATCCCTATTGATCTCAAGCCCTCAACAATGCAAGTATTAACGAATTTAAAATCGAGATCGCGACTATCGTGAATTGGTTAAACGCCCGAATAAGAAAGTTAAGACTCCCTTTGTTAAAATTTATAAAAATTAAAACATAATAAGAAGATAAGTGATTTTTCATCCATTGTACTATCCTTTCCTGCAAACCCTAACAAGCGAGAATTTACTCGCTCTTTGGGAAAAATGAAGTAAAAGAAGAAAGGTAGAAGAATAAGGAAACGATAGGAAAAACAAAAAAGAAAAGTGCGAAAAATAAATGCAAGAAGTAATGAGAGAAGTAATGAGACAAAATTAAAAAAGAAACCACCTTTTATTGAGAATTTGCATTACAGAATTCGATTGGCAAAAAAAAAACTAAAAGAACTAAAAACCCTATATTGATCAATAGATAGATAACCCTAGATTACTCCTCGGTCCTTTATATAGTCTTTAGAACTTGAAACCCTAAACGTCATCTCGATGTATGTGAGAAGACGATCATGCCTGTTCGAAATCTCACGTTGTCGTGCAATATGTTAAGTTATGTTGTTATTAAGATATGGCTGTTTCGTTTGTTTAAAAAGGTGCACGAGGTGAGACTCGAGTTTTAAAATACCGCAAGTGCACGGTGCGTTGAAGCAAGCCGGCAAGTACGGGTCGAACCACAAGGAGTGGGTATCACGACATCAATTTGAGTTATAAGCAAAGGTTGGATGATGAGTTTGTCACAAATTGCAAGATTTTAAAAGAAGACAGGTGTTAAGGAAAACTTAGGCTAATGGTTTGGTATTAGTGAAATAAGACATTTACCTCCAACGTTCCATTTTGATCCGAGCTTCAAGTGTTTAGTTTCCATTAGAATTGCAAAAGCATACCGCATCTATCCGAACATGCTTCGAAATAGAATACGATATCAAGATTGAGTAGAATGGAAACTAAAAACTGAAGAAGAGAATGAAATGCATATGGAGCTAGTTAACTGAGGTTGGCAAGTATAGGATATATGCAAGTGTGCTATATATTCTATCTAGCGAAATGCGACACTCAACAAAATTCCGTATTCATTTCAACTTCCATTCGTAATATAGCAATAATGAAATGTAAAGAAAGAATAAGATATACGTTTAGGTTGATTTGCAACCATTGAAAACGATATACCATATCAAGCAAAACATAATAAAATTACATATTAAGAAAAGAAGATGAAAAGTGCAAGAATCAAAAGGGAGGGGTTGGAAGTAAAGTCATTCCACAACCTACCTCACCATAGCCTAGAAAACAACTACTCACACATCATATAATTAATTGACAATAAAAAGAAAAGAGAAGAAGAGAAGATATACAAGAAATACTTTATATAAAATGAAGCTTGATCACAAATGGTTCCAAGTACAAGACAAGTGAAATCAAATGCCAAAATCTAATCTTGCAAGCTCAAAAGAAGTTGCAAGACCAGAGAAAGACAAGGATTTCACACTAAAACTCACTAGAAGCAATAATTACAATCTCACAATTCTTTTCTCTCACCAAAGTAGTGCCCTCTAACTTGCCTACTGCCATAGTATTTATTGGTTCCAAAACAGATTAAACAAACAATAAAAATAAGGTGACTAGGCAGCAAGGGAGAGACAAAAAGAAAATGGGGCCCACTGGAGCATGGGGGGCCGGCCTCGCCGGATTTTGCTGGGTGGCCACTGGCCATAATCCGGCCATATGGGGTCGGGTCTGGTGTGGGGTCATATCAGCTCTCATAGATCCCTCTGGTGTTGTTTGCTTGGTTAAATTTAACCTGGCACGTCTTCAGATTTTTGGAGGGAACAAGATGCTTTGAATCACATCAAGATCTTTAGCATTAAATGCTCATTTAATGCACATCACACCTAGAAAAGCTCTTTTGCTCAACTCATCCCATCATGGCTGCCCCTAGCCAAGTGCACCTTTGTGTGTTGGACCAATTCTACACAAAAAGTGTGTACACATGTATTATTTCTAAAAGGGCTCAGGGAACATCGGTTGATTTTCTGATCAGCTTGTATGTCGGCTCCCAAACGTCGTATCCGTGATTTTGGGTATGTTTTCAGTATTGTATCATGAATACCTGTAAACTGCATTAACTGAGCAGACACTGATTAATAGTACCGAAATATAGCAAAATAGATAACGAAAGAGTGGTAATAAAATGCAGTTTTATGAGATGATCAAATACCCCCAAACTTATCTATTGCCCGTCCCGGGCAAGACAAAAAATCCTAATCTCACTTTCGCAGGGAACGCGATTGCACTGAGCACGTGCAATAAGCCGTTACACCTCTAGGTGTCCCTAGTAGGAGGAGTGTTGTCTCTTGGGGATTTTCAGCGGATTACACCCACAAAATCCAGTCAAGCAAGTTTCATAATCCAACGTCAATTCTACTCCTACAGCTTAGTATATAGGTTAGAGATTCTATCATCCCAAGTAAGAAATATTCAACCCTTATGTTCACACCTCCTATCTATTTATCCCCAGATCCTATACGTATTTACAGTTTAGAAAAATGTTGATATCCCCTGAGTCTTCCTTCTAAAAGTGCGGTCTTAAATCAGGAATTTTTATCAACTTTACATAAAACATAAGTCTTATTCTTCGTTTTTATCTTTCCTCCAAATATCGATTGTATACCCCTACGTGCGTGTAAATTTTTGCACCCCTACACTTAAGAATTCAATTCAAGCTATAGTACCCTGGCCTAAATACCTAATACTACTTCTTTTCATTAATGGATGGCGGTGTTGCTCACAAATCTTTCATGCGATTATTAATGCTTCTTGAGGCACTAACAACCGATTACTGAATGTATGAGCTTAAAGTGCAAATAGCAGTCTTCGGGTCTTGACTTTATTCATTTTATTTTTTTTTATATTTTTTTTTCTTTTTCTTTTCAAGACCGGATGTGTATTTTTTTTCCAATGATGCTCTTATGGTGTTTAGCTTCAAATACCGATTTTTCTTTCATTATAGGCTTTTAGGCAAGAGTATTTCTAGGTATCCTTTAATATCCCAAATTTCAAGGTGCGTGTATGTGCAGTTTGAAGGGTATATACTTTCTAAATTTGGACTCAAGAACAGAAACTATCTTTCAGACTTATCTTTCAGTAAAGTTTCAATACTTTCCCTTCATCTTGACTTAACTAAAGAACTGAACTCGAGATTACCTATTTCCCAAAAAACTGTAAGGACGTATATTTACCAAGTTTAAACAGCTGGAAGGTTATTTTTAAGGTTTTCGATTCCTATGCCTATGATTTAGTTATTTCTAATGTATCAACCAAACTTTCGGAAAACAATTTAAGTTACCCTATTAGCTCACTTGACAACAAAGTTTTTATATTTTAGAGATTTTTTTTTTATTTTTATAGTTTTTTTTATAGCAAATGCAGAATATATACATGCAGAATAGACTGTGAAGGAGGAACGCTTACCAAGAACACCCCCAAACTTGAATTTTACAATGTCCTTATTGTTATGCTATATGCCCAAGTCAACAAAATGTTTGAGGAAAAAGAAAAACAATTTGTTTATACAAAATTGTAGGGGAAGGGATTTAATCAACATAACGCGGCTCATGTAAAAACATGAGCTCCCCAATTTCCGCAGGCAATTCTAAAAACGGTTTGAGACGTTGGCCATTGACTTTGAAAGTATTGCCTGATTGGTGATCTTCAAGCTCAACAGCACCATGCGGAAAGACGGTGCACACAAAAAAAGGACCTGTCCAGCGTGATTTTAACTTTCCCGGAAACAAATGAAGTCGGGAGTCATAGAGCAGAACCTTTTGCCCTTTGGTGAATGTCTTCCGGAGAATCGCCTTGTCATGAAAAACCTTTGTTTTTTCCTTGTAAAGTTTGGCATTCTCGTACGCATCATTGCGTATCTCGTCAAGTCCATTCAGTTGAAGTCTTCTTGCCTCGCCGGAGTTTTCTAGGTTGACATTGAGCTGTTTGATCGCCCAGAATGCACGGTGTTCTAGTTCAACAGGCAAGTGACACGCCTTTCCAAAGATGGGTCGGTATGGGGACATACCTAGGTTCGTTTTGAAGGCTGTGCGGAATGCCCAGAGCGCGTCACTCAACTTTAACGACCAATCCTTGCGGTTATTGCTGACAGTCTTTTCCAAAATCTGTTTAATTTGTCTGTTGGAGACTTCAACCTGACCGCAAGTTTGAGGATGATAGGGCGTTGACAATTTGTGGCTGATGGAATATTTCTTCATTAGTGATTCAAAAGATCGGTTGCAAAAATACGTCCCATTATCACTAATGATGGTGCGAGGCGTACCAAACCGTGAAAAGATGTTTTCTTTTAAAAATTTTACGATAACCTTGTTGTCGTTAGTTCGACAAGGGATGGCCTCCACCCATTTGGACACATAGTCCACAGCCAACAAAATGTACAAATTCCCAAAAGAGTTTGGGAATGGCCCCATGAAATCAATGCCCCAGACATCAAAAATTTCTACAATCAGAATGGACTGTAGGGGCATTTGATTCCGTTTTCCAATCTTACCCATGTGTTGGCATCGGTTGCAGGTTTTGCAGTATTCGAAAGCATCCTTGAAAAGCGTTGGCCAGTAGAAGCCGCTCTGCAAAACCTTTTCAGTCGTTTTTCGGGGTCCGAAATGCCCCCCGCAGGCTTGGTCATGGCAGAAGGACAAAACACTTCTTGTATCAGAGTTAGAGATGCACCGTCTAATGATCTGATCAGGACAGTATTTGAACAGGTATGGTTCATCCCAGTAAAAGAATTTGACCTGGGAGAGAAATTTATACTTGTCCTGATTCGGCCAAAAAGATGGTGTTTCTCCGGTGACTAGAAAGTTCATGATATCAGCGAACCATGGGTCGCTTGATACGGAGAGAAGTGTTCGTCCGGAAAATGCTCATTGATTGGAATTTCCTCATTTGGTGAATTTGGTATGCGAGACAGGTGATCGGCTACAACATTGTCGGTTCCCTTCTTATCTTTGATGGTTAAGTCAAATTCCTGAAGAAGGAGGATCCAACATATCAATCTAGCCTTGGCATCCTTTTTTCCAAAGTGGTGCTTAAGCGTAGAATGATCTGTGTAAATAGTGACGTGGGTTCCGATCCAGTAGGGACGGAATTTCTCAAGTGCGAACACAACAGCTAGGAGTTCTTTTTCAGTGGTGGTGTAATTTAGCTGTGCGTCATTCAACGTCCTGCTCGCATAATGGATAACATGCGGCTTATTCTTGAATCGTTGTCCTAAGACAGCTCCTATTGCAAAGTCAGAAGCATCGCACATTAGTTCAAAGGGTTCGCTCCAATCTGGTGTGCTTAAAATCGGAGCAGAAGTGAGTTCCGACTTAAGAAGCTTGAACACGTGAAGGCACTCAAAGTTGAAATCAAAGGGTGTTTCTTTGGCCAGCAAAGAAGTCAAGGGTCTATCCAGTTTGCTAAAATCCTTGATGAAACACCTGTAAAACCCGGCGTGGCCTAAGAATGCCCTAATGTCTCGGACGGTTCGTGGAGGTGGGAGGCTTGAGATAACGTCGATTTTTGCCCTATCGACTTCAATTCCTTTTTCAGAAATGATATGGCCTAACATGATGCTGTGTTTGACCATAAAATGACACTTCTCCCAGTTGAGTGTGAGGTGTTTTTCTCTACATCGTAGCATTACTAGCTCTAGATACCTCAAACACTCCGAAAATGAATCTCCGTAAACGGAGAAATCATCCATGAAAACCTCTAAAAATCACTCTAACATATCAGAGAAGATGCTTATCATGCACCGCGGAAATGTTGCGGGTGCATTGCACAGCCCAAAGGGCATGCGGCGGTAGGCGAAGGTACCAAAAGGACAAGTGAAGGTTGTTTTTTCCTGATCCTCCGGATCAATCGGGATTTGATTGTAGTCGGAATACCCATCTAAAAAACAGTAGTAGGCATGTCCAGCTATGCGTTCAAGCATTTGATTAATGAACGGCAGCGGGAAATGATCCTTGCGAGTTGCTGCGTTGAGCTTTCTGTAATCAATACAGACTCTCCATCCCGTTTGTGTGCGAGTTGGGATTAGCTCATTTTCTTCATTCATGATGATTGTAAGTCCCGATTTCTTTGGTACCACATGAATGGGGCTTACCCATTTTCTATCAGATATGGGATAGATGATCCCATTGTCCAGACACTTTAGCATTTCATTCCTTACCGCTTCTTTCATTACCGGGTTAAGCCGGCGTTGAGGATCCTTGAAGGGTTTGGAATCATCAGTCATATGGATTCTGTGCTGGCAGATAGCATGGCTGATTCCTTTGATATCAGCCATTGACCACCCAATCGCTTCCATGTTCTTTCTCAGAACATCCATGAGGGCCGACTCTTGCTCAGGCGCAAGGTCGGTTGCAATTATTACTGGAAGCGTTTCATTATTTCCCAAGAACGCATACTTGAGGTGGTCAGGAAGAACCTTGAGGTCAAGTTTCGGTGGCTCCTCCACGGATGGTCGCACTTCAGGGGCCGGTTCATTGCGAAGAGGTTCAAATTAGGGGCCCCAATGTGCGTAGGACGCCTGTTCAAGATTTAGCTTCTCAAGGAAAAGAAGCTCCTCAGAAAACAGTTCTTTAAAAGTCTCGTCCAGACACTCATTTTTGAAGTCAAATATCCCCTCCTCAGACATATTGTATATAGCGTTGACTTCAAAAGTATCATCGTGTTTCTCACTCGCCTGGTTTCCTAACGTAAAAATGTTGAGGTCCACTGTCATGTTCCCAAAAGAAAGTTTCATGGACCCATTACGACAGTTTATCAATGCGTTGGATGTGGCTAGGAAAGGCCATCCCAGTATGACTGGAATTTGACCGCTGGGATTGGTGACGGGCTCAGTCTTCAACACAATGAAGTCTACGGGGAATATGAATTCCCCGACCTTGATTAGAACATTATCAATTTCTCCCCTCGGTACTTTTGTCGAACGATTTGCCAGTTGCAGAGTCACTCTGGTCGGCAAGAGTTTTCCCAATCCTAGTTGTTTGTAAACTGAGTAGGGGAGGAGGTTCACACATGCCCCTAAGTCTAACAAGGCTCGGTTAATTTGTTTGTCCCCAATGGTGCAAGAAATAGTAGGACAGCCTGGGTCCTTCTATTTCACAGGAATGGACTTGGACAAAACATCGCTCAGAGTGGCGGCCAAGAAGACGGTTTTGGGGACGTTTGTGCGTCGTTTTTGGGTGCACAAGTCCTTCAGAAATTTTGCGTATGCCAGAACTTGTTGGACGACGTCCAACAAAGGAATGTTGACCTCACAGCGTTTAAAAACCTATAATACCTTTTCCATGTTTGCAGAAGGCTTCTTTGATTTCAACCTATTAGGATAGGGAGCCTTATGTCCAAACACTGAGTTTGGAGAAGCTGTAGATGGAATAGGTGCAGAAGATGGGAATGTTCTTGCAGGACAGTCAGGGTGGTTATGCGGCGAATTCTCAAGCTGCTTTGAAGGATGCGCGGCAGACGACGAAGAAGAAGCAGGAGGAGGAGAAGAAGAAGAATAAGGTGATGAAGATGACGACGGATCACAATAAGGATCAGAAGATAAACTACGTGCTGGTAAACTGACAATCGCACGCTTGGATGAGTCGCTGGGGTTGACAACCCTGTTGTCAAACGTTCGTCCTGATCTAAGGACGGTGACGGCATTCGCATTCTCAACATTGTTCGTCTAAACAACATGAGCGTTGTAACACCCGAGCCCAATGCTACTAATTTCAGTTACCGTTCGAACGTAGTGTGGCACTTATTTCATTTATCTTGCTTGATGGTTAATTATTGTAAATTCTACCCGGAAATTAATTTCTGCAAATAACAAAGTTTGGCATCTAAAATAAAATTAAAATTATTCATCTTGGCCTGCTAGACACCCCTAACCCTGTTGTAGCGTCCGTGCATCGTGTTCTCGTCCCGTTCCGTGAAACGGGCGAGTTTGGACGGCTACGTGCACGTACGTGTGTCCGTTTTGGGGGTATGCTTTTTGATCATAAAACACTTCATTTTAAATTTTGGATCCCCCCTAAAATTCTATTATTTCAATTTCAAATTTTTGGACCCAACCCGGACGCGATTTGGAAATGTTTTATTTGGCGCCAAAATCCCAAATTTTAATATTATTAAAACCATCGCATATATTTTTCTAACTAACCTGATATCTTACTATTCATTACCTATCTTTTAAATCTTTAAATTAACCTATATATATATCCTACTGTTCCTTAAAATGTTTTGAATCTTTAATTAATATTTATCCCTAACTAACGATTCCCCTTTAGCCAATCGCGTTCCTTTTAATTCCGTGGGCCCCCACCTGCAGCTCTCTCTCTCTCTCTTTTTCTCTCTCTCTCTCATATATTCTCTCGTACTTCTCTTTATCATTCTTTCTCTTCTTGCTTCATGTCTCGTTTCTCATTTTTTTTTAACTGTTCTTTTGTTGCCGGAATTCCGTCGTGCCGGTGACGCTTCTCGACGTTCCAGCAAGGTACCCTGACCCGTGTGGTTCCTTTGTTCGTCGTTTGGGTTCATTCCGTGAACCGTGCGCCCGTCGCGAGTTTTCCCCGCCGACGGTTAACGTTCCGTTTTCCCGATTCGCGACCCATCGAGGCAAGTTAATCTTGTTACATGCTATATAATTCATTTTATACCTATTTAAATAAATACCATACCTATAGTTTAAATCTAGTGCCCCATATTTAATTTTATAACATTTCGATGTTCCGTTTGCATCCGTTTATATCATATTAAATCTAGATCATGAAAACTTATCTTGAGACATACTAGATTACATTATACTGCATCCATATCAATTAAAATAAACATCGTCATAATATTTCTTATTATTATCTTTAATTAGTTTATAATCTGCATTTTATGATATTATATATTTAAAATATTATAGTCTACACATGAAACGTCGTTGAAAAAGCGGATACGACAAATCTGAAATTTACTGTACACCTTACCGTATAAAATACATAATAAATCATATAAAATTAATTAGTTAACGTTCTTTAGTTCGTTACGAAGATAACTCAGAATACTATAACTCTATGAAATATTTACTTGCAAAATAAATTGTTTAAATAACGTAAAATGCAAATGAAAATGTCTCCAAACTGCTGTCCAGGGAAATTCCAGCAGCAAACTTTCAATTTCGAATGTTCATAACTTTTTTTAGGGACAACCTGAGATGCTTATACTTATAAAACTGAAAATCTTATTGAATTATCTTTGTTTTGGTATAAGACACGTCCCTTTTGGAGAACGTTTGTTATTTTTAAGCTATTTTACAAATTAGGGTGACGCTGAATTTCTGAACGGAACTTTCTTGTGCGTGGTTAATCAATACCACTTTTATAGTTATTAATCGCTTTGAATATGCTATCCATATTAATATTATTATATCAATATTTATATCACATATTGCTTAGTTGTACATCCCACATTACCATTTTATAGTTTTATAACTTTTCGGATACCCGTTTGCATCCATCGCATTTAAGATACATATAATTGCATCCATAGACCACATTACTACATAATAATGTGATATTAACACTCCATGTTTAATAAATGGCATCCTAATTAATATTGGAACAATAAATGTAACCCTAATCGATAACTGTGCATCCATATCCTTGAAATTATATCTATTTGCATATCATATTACATGTTCCAGTTTATTGTTCTGATAGTACTCATGCTTGTTTATTTATACACATGCTTATGTTAGTTTGATTATGAGCACCCACATGACATCTTGTGCTTCCTGACATGACCTGTTACACTTCCTACTTGACATGACATGGTACCATACACTCTTGACATGACATGACACCTTTATACATTACCTGGCTTGACCTGATGTACCATGACCTGACCCGTTACCTGATCCTGTGTCTAATGCCAACAAACCTGACATGTAGTCCTCATGGACCATTCCTGTTATCTATCCAGACAAACCTGTTTACCTGATCCTGTGTTGGCATTAGTTTCTTGATTTTCGGAATACCTGACTTGACATACACATATAACTTAGGGGTATGGGGAAATCAAAGGTGAAACCTGACTTGTAACTCGACAGTTCACTACCTGTTCTGGGTGTACACATTCTTGTTTTGTGCCTAGCGGCATGTCTCGGTTTCGGCCGAGAATATTGTGGCCGTGGTCCCGGGTATGTACGGGATACTATCGAGTGTACACATTCCTGTTTTGTGCCTAGCGGCATGTCTCGGCTGCAGCCGAGAATATTGTGGCCGTGGTCCCGGGTATGTACGGGATACTATTGGGTTACGTCGACGATTCATCAATTGATTTCAAAGACTTTAGACTAGAAAACCTGATAGAACAGTTTAGTTACCCACTGCACACTACCCTGCACTGCTTGTTTCACATTATTGCTTTATTCATGTTTATTTTGCATTGCCTGTTACACTGTTCATATTATATTACTGGTTGACATGACGTGCTGACGTCTGGGTTTTGCATGGCCCAGATTCTCTACCACTGTCGCAGTCCGAGCAGGAGAACTTCAGCCAGCAGGCTGAGCTGTGAGTTCTGTAGTAGTTAGCTTTATTTCCCGCATTTATTTCCTGATGTGAGCCCGCATTATGGGACATACCTTTCAATTATTTATATTGGATCATTTGCTTCCGCATTTATTTATTATTGACTCTTGTTATTCTGGATTATGGACATGTTTTAGATAGTTTTATCTTGTTCTTGATATCTCTACAGCCGTAATGTGACTGTGGATGGATACTTTCTACCCACGGGTTGCATGGTTGGCTATGTCACGTGCCCAATCTAGCGTACTCTGGGAAGCGGGGCGTGACATGGTTCTTTTGGTATCAGAGCCATAGGATAGTCAGGTTGATTCTTTTGTAGTTGGGTATTGTACCCAATACACGAATCAGAATACCCGTGTTTAGGAAACATGTCCTGCCACCTTGACCGTTTTACCATTCTTGAATCATATTCTTCCTGATTATATCTTTTACGATGTGCAAACTTTCTTTGCATATCGATTCGAAAACCTGATTCCTTGTTATCTCTAGGACTTAGGCGACTTGGATGGAGTTATGTAATTGTGGCTATGATACCGCGGCATAGTTACAATGCGGTACTCTATTTAAGTATCTTGGAGTTCTAGCCTTGATCTATATTCAAAATCTATCATCATGCTAATGTTGGGTATTTTGAGTTCAGGATTATGGCCGGTAAGAAATTGAAAACATACCAGAGGCGTGTGGACGAAGCCGCCATGCTTGGAGTGATAAGAGGAATGCTGGAGAATCAAAGAAACAAACCGAGTTGATCCAGCAGCAAGCGGACTCGTTTCGGGAAGTTTTGCAGATCGTTCAGCAGTCTGTGAACAATGTTGGAGCTAGACCAGTTGACCGAGTAGGGACCGTAGCAGATTTCAGGCGGTTGGGTCCATCTACATTTACTGGTTTAAAGGAGCCGTTTCCAGTGGAGCAGTGGCTAGTTGACACAGAGAACTTGCTTTTTGCGGCACATATTCCAGATGACAAAAAAGTTGTTGTGGTACGCATTCAGCTAGTGGACTACGCCCGAGAATGGTGGCTTGTTGAGGAGACCCGCTTGCCCAAGCCGATCAAGTGGACGGATTTTTCTAAGAGTTTCCTGGAGAAGTTCTTCCCGCGGACTGCACGGCAGGAAATGGAAGAGAAGTTCATCGGACTAAAGCAGAAGGGAGCACCCGTAGATGTGCATGTAGCAGATTGGACGAGACTCGGTAGTTTCACTGGACCTTTAGTTGCCTACGATGCAAATAGGGCACGGAGGTTCATGCGCAGACTGGACGTGGACATCCAGAGGCAGATTGTCTCCTTGGGTTTGACCACTTTCTCACAAATACTTGCAGCAGCCAATAGCAGCAGAGTTTATCTGGGATGAAAGGGAGTTTGCAACAGACAGCAGTTGCGTTAAGGAAGCAGTTCGGTCGGGCCGGTCGAGTTTAGGGCTAGGCCGACAAACAATATTCTTGCATCAATGGAAGTGATGAAAGTAAAGAGCCGGCTGTTGTTCGTGATTCTATGGACGTGTTTGAAGATATATCGGGTTTACCACCGAGGAGAGACGTGGAGTTCGCAATTGATCTTATTCCTGGTGCAGCGCCAGTATCTAAAGCGTATTATCCAATGGCGCCAATAGAGTTGGAAGAAGTAAAGAAACAGGTTGCTGAATTGCTTGAAAAGGGTTGGATTCGAAGCAGTAACTCGCCTTGGGGAGCTCCAGTTCTTCTAGTAAAGAAGAAGGATGGCACAAGAAGGATGTGCATCGACTATCGAGAATTAAACCGGGTGGCTATCAAGAACAAGTACCCGATCCCTCGCATTGGAGAACTTTTTGAGCAGCTTAGTGGCGCGAGGGTATTCTCGAAGCTGGATTTACGATCCGGATATCATCAGGTCCGAGTGAAAATAGAAGATATTTGCAAGACGGCGTTCCGAACTCGGTATGGACATTACGAGTACTTAGTGGTGCCCTTCGGAGTAACGAATGCGCCGGCAGTATTCATGGACTTGAAGAACCGAATCTTTTCACCGTTCTTGGATCAGTTCATTGTGGTATTCATTGACGATATTCTGGTTTACTCGAAGAGTTTTGAAGAGCATGCTGAGCATTTGAAGATCGCACTGCAGACGATGAGACAGGAGAAATTGAATGCGAAGATGAGTAAGTGCGAGTTTTGGCTGGAGGAAGTAAGGTTTTTGGGGCATGTTGTGTCTGGCGATGGCATTGCCGTCAATTCAGAAAAGATTGCAGCAGTTCGAGATTGGCCTATTCCAAAGAATGTTGCTGAGATAAGAAGTTTCCTTGGATTAACCGGATACTACAGGAGATTTGTGGAGAACTTTGCTCATCTGGCAGAGCCGTAGACCAAGCTTACGTGCAAGGAGGTACCTTTTGTATGGACGGATAAGTGTGCGTTAGCTTTCGAGATGTTGAAGCAGAAGTTGATAACCGCCCCTATTCTGACCGTGCCAGACAATTCCGAAGGATTGGTGATTCACAGCGACGCATCTGGGAAAGGATTGGGATGTGTTTTGATGCAGCATGGGAAGGTTGTAGCATACGCATCGAGACAGTTGAAGACCCATGAGAAGAATTATCCAACTCATGACTTGGAGCTTGCGGCTGTGATTTTCGCTTTGAAGATTTGGAGACACTACCTTTTGGGCGAAAGAGTCGAAGTTTTTACAGATCATAAGAGCTTGAAGTATGTGTTCACACAGAAGGAGCTTAACATGAGGCAGCGTAGATGGTTGGAGCTGATGGCTGACTACGATCTTGATCTTAAGTACCATCCGGGGAAGGTTAATGTTGTACCGGATGCGCTTAGTCGGTTACCAGTAATTCAGGTGTTAACTACGCAGAAGGAGATCGTCGCAGATTTTCGAAGATTTGACTTGGAGGTTGTGCTACCGCGTTCTACGGGGCAGTTGTTGCAGCTGCAAGTACATTCATCTTTGATCGAGAATATTAAAGCAGCTCAATCGCAGGATCCTAGACTGCAAAAGTTTCGAGAGCAGATTGAAGCCGGGCTACGAACAGATTTATTGATCCACGAAGATGGTTCGTTGAGGTATGGTAGCCGTTTGTGTGTGCCAAAGGGTGATGTTCGTGAAGAGCTTATGAAGGAGGCACACAGTTCAGCTTATTCTGTACATCCAGGAGGCACAAAGATGTACCGAGATATTCGACAGCATTTCTGGTGGGAGGGCATGAAGCGGGAGATTGCTCGCTTTGTGGCAAAGTGCTTGGTGTGTCAGCAAGTTAAGGCTGAACATCAAAGGGTTGCTGGTTTATTGCAACCACTTCCGATTCTTCAGTGGAAGTGGGAACATATAACAATGGATTTCGTGACGGCTTTACCGCGGAGTCCAAAAGGCAACAATGCAGTATGGGTAATTGTTGACCGATTGACCAAGGCAACTCACTTTATTCCTTTTCGGGTTGGTCAATCAACAGAGACTTTGGCAGAGCGGTACATGCAGGAGATTGTAAGATTGCATGGAGTACCGGTGAGCATCGTGTCCGATCGGGACACTCGGTTCTTATCACACTTCTGGAGGAGTTTACAGGAAAGTTTGGGGACTCAATTGAAGTTTAGCACAGTTTATCATCTTCAAACTGATGGTCAGTCGGAGAGAACGATCCAAACTCTTGAGGATATGTTGAGAGCATGCATGTTGGACTTCAAGGGGTCTTGGGAGGATCATCTACTTTTGGTGGAGTTGTCTTACAACAACAGTTTTCAGGCAACTATTCAGATGGCTCCATTTGAAGCTTTGTATGGTCGTAAATGTCGTTCACCTGTTTGTTGGAACGATGTCGGTGAACGAAGATTATTGGGACCAGATTTGGTTGTGCAGACAGTTGAGAAGGTTAACCCTATCAGAAATCATATGAAGGCAGCACAGGACCGACAGAAGAGTTGGGCAGATACGTCAAGAAGACCTCTAGAGTTCACCGCGGGTGATTTGGTATTCTTGAAGATATCACCGACTAGAGGGGTGATTCATTTTGGAAGTCGAGGAAAGCTTAGTCCTCGATTCGTTGGACCCTTGAGATCGTGGAGCATGTTGGTGAGGTAGCATATCGTTTGGTGTTACCGCAGTCCTTGGGAAATGTGCACGATGTGTTTCACGTATCTCAACTCCGTAAGTATGTTCGAGATGAAACACACGTTTTGGATCATTCGGAGCTAACAGTACGAGAAGACTTGATTTTTGAGGAGCGACCGATTGAAATCGTGGATCGAAGGGAAAAGGTTCTTAAGAACAAGGTTATCCCCCTTTTGCTTGTTTCTTGGGGTAATCGCTCGCATGGAGAGTCCACTTGGGAACGAGAAGATGAAATCCGGCAGAAGTTTCCTCACCTTTTCTTGTAGTTATCTATCTTTGTATTCTTGGAATTTCGAGGACGAAATTCTTTTTGCGGTTGGGTATAATGTAACACCCGAGCCCAATGCTACTAATTTCAGTTACCGTTCGAACTTAGTGTAGCACTTATTTCATTTATCTTGCTTGATGGTTGATTATTGTAAATTCTACTCGAAAATTAATTTCTGCATATAACAAATTTTGGCATCTAAAATAAAATTAAAATTATTCATCTTGGCCTGCTTGACACCCCTAACCCTGTTGCAGCGTCCGTGCATCGTGTTCTCGTCCCGTTCCGTGAAACGGGCGAGTTTGGACGACTACGTGCACGTACGTGTGTCCGTTTTGGGGGTATGCTTTTTGATCACAAAACACTTCATTTTAAATTTTGGATCCCGCCTAAAATTCTATTATTTCAATTTCAAATTTTTGGACCCGACCCGGGCGCGATTTGGAAATGTTTTATTTGGTGCCAAAATCACAAATTTTAATATTATTAAAACCATCGCATATATTTTTCTAACTAACCTGATATCTTACTGTTCATTACCTATCTTTTAAATCTTTAAATTAACCTATATATATATCCTACTGTTCCTTAAAATGTTTTGAATCTTTAATTAATATTTATCCCTAACTAACGATTCCCCTTTAGCCAATCGCGTTCCTTTTAATTCCGTTGCCCCCCACCTGCAGCTCTCTCTCTCTCTCTCATATATTCTCTCGTACTTCTCTTTATCATTCTTTCTCTTCTTGCTTCATGTCTCGTTTCTCATTTTTTTTAACTGTTCTTTTGTTGCCGGAATTTCGTCGTGCCGGTGACGCTTCTCGATATTCCAGCGAGGTACCCTGACCCGTGTGGTTCCTTTGTTCGTCGTTTGGGTTCACTCCGTGAACCGTGCGCCCGTCTCGAGTTTTCCCCGCCGACGGTTAACGTTCCGTTTTCCCGATTCGCGACCCATCGAGGCAAGTTAATCTTGTTACATGCTATATAATTCATTTTATACCTATTTAAATAAATACCATACCTATAGTTTAAATCTAGTGCCCCATGTTTAATTTTATAACGTTTCGATGTTCCGTTTGCATCCGTTTATATCATATTAAATCTAGATCATGAAAACTTATCTTGTGACATACTAGATTACATTATACTGCATCCATATCAATTAAAATATATATCGTCGTAATATTTCTTATTATTATCTTTAATTAGTTTATAATCTGCATTTTATGATATTATATATTTAAAATATTATATTTTACACATGAAACGTCGTTGAAAAAGCGGATACGATAAATCTGAAATTTACTGTACACCTTACCGTATAAAATTCATTATAAATCATATAAAAATCAATAGTATACGTTATTTAGTTCGTTACGAAGATAACTCAGAATACTATAACTCTATAAAATATTTACTAGCAAAATAAATTGTTTAAATAACATAAAATGAAAATGAAAATGTCTCCAAACTGCTGTCCGGGGAAATTCCAGCAGCAAACTTTCAATTTCGAATGTTCATAAATTTTTGTAGGGACAACCTAAGATGCTTATACTTATAAAAGTGAAAACCTTATTGAATTATCTTTGTTTTGGTATAAGACACGTCCCTTTTGGAGAACGTTTGTTATTTTTAAGCTATTTTACAAATTAGGGTGACGCTGAATTTTTGAACGGAACTTTCTTGTGTGTGGTTAATCAATACCACTTTTATAGTTATTAATCGCTTTGAATATGCTATCCATATTAATATTATTATATCAACATTTATATCACATATTGCTTAGTTGTACATCCCACATTACCATTTTATAGTTTTATAACTTTTCGGATACCCGTTTGCATCCATCGCATTTAAGATACATATAATTGCATCCATAGACCACATTACTACATAATAATGTGATATTAACACTCCATGTTTAACAAATTGCATCCTAATTAATATTGGAACAATAAATGTAACCCTAATCGATAACTGTGCATCCAGATCCTTGAAATTATATCTATTTGCATATCAATATTACATGTTCCAGTTTATTATTCTGATAGTACTCATGCTTGTTTATTTATACACATGCTTATGTTAGTTTGATTATGAGCACCCACATGACATCTTGTGCTTCCTGACATGACCTGTTACACTTCCTACTTGACATGACATGGTACCGTACACTCTTGACATGACATGACACTTTTATACATTACCTGGCTTGACCTGATGTACCATGACCTGACCCGTTACCTGATCCTGTGTCTAATGCCAACAAACCTGACATGTAGTCCTCATGGACCGTTCCTGTTGTCTATCCAAACAAACCTGTTTACCTGATCCTGTGTTGGCATTAGTTTCTTGATTTTCGGAATACCTGACTTGACATACACATATAACTTGGGGGTATGGGGAAATCAAAGGTGAAACCTGACTTGTAACTCGACAGTTCACTACCTGTTCTGGGTGTACACATTCTTGTTTTGTGCCTAGCGGCATGTCTCGGTTTCGGCCGAGAATATTGTGGCCGTGGTCCCGGGTATGTACGGGATACTATCGAGTGTACACATTCCTGTTTTGTGCCTAGCGGCATGTCTCGGCTGCAGCCGAGAATATTGTGGCCGTGGTCCCGGGTATGTACGGGATACTATTGAGTTACGTCGACGATTCATCAATTGATTTCAAAGACTTTAGACTAGAAAACCTGATAGAACAGTTTAGTTACCCACTGCACACTACCTTGCACTGCTTGTTTCACATTATTGCTTTATTCATGTTTATTTTGCATTGCCTGTTACACTGTTCATATTATATTACTGGTTGATATGATGCGATGACGTCTGGGTTTTGCATGGCCCAGATTCTATACCACTGTCGCAGTCCGAGCAGGAGAACTTCAGCCAGCAGGCTGAGCTGTGAGTTCTGTAGTAGTTAGCTTTATTTCCCGCATTTATTTCTTAATGTGAGCCCGCATTATGGGACATACCTTTCAGTTATTTATATTGGATCATTTGCTTCCGCATTTATTTATTATTGACTCTTGTTATTCTGGATTATGGACATGTTTTAGATAGTTTTATCTTGTTCTTGATATCTCTACAGCCGTAATGTGACTGTGGATGGATACTTTCTACCCACAGGTAGCATGGTTGGCTATGTCACGTGCCCAATCTAGCGTACTCTGGGAAGCGGGGCGTGACAAGCGTTGTTGTTTCTCTGCTCTCTTGGGTTCATCACAGGTTGAGAGGGAAATGTTCCCTTCTCACGTTCATTAACTGTTGCAGCCAGTTGATTGATTTGGATTTCTAATCTGGCTATCGCTTGAGTGTTAGCGCTATGCAATTGACCGGATGTTTGCATAAAAGTGGCCAGACTAGATGAAGTCTGCGCAGATGTTTTAATCAAAGCTTCCAACCCTTTTTCGATGGATGTCACCCTCTTGTCATCTTGGGCGAACCCAGGGGGTGTAAAGGTTGGGTTGTGTTGATTCGGCTGTTGGGGTTGCTGGGGATGGTTAGTTGAATATCCCAATTTTTGGTTTTGAAAATTTGAATTTTGAAATTGTTGGAATGGCGGGTTTGAATTGTTGTTTTGAAAAGTGGCCTGATTCTAATCAAAATTGGGATGATTCTTCCAACCAGGGTTGTACATCGGTGTTAAGGGGTCGTTCCTGGGACGCTGGTTTTGATACAGCGCATTAACGTTTTCAGGTCTCTGGGACCCAACGAGAAACGGACATTCTTCCGTGATGTGGCTAGGATGCTGACAGTTAGCGCACAAAGTCGGAAAAATGTGATTGACTGGTAGCGGTGAATTTTTGCCCTCTAAAGCTTCCATTCACCGTACAAGAGCGGCGATTTTGGCTTCGGCAGCTATAGAGGTGTCAACTATGTGTGCACCGCTCCTAGTCACAGATGGTTTCTCACTCACACTCTCCCATTGGATGGTTTTGTCAGCCGGTTCCTCTAAAAAGTTCCAAGCGTCCTTAGCACCATAGCTCAGGAATTTTCACTGGCACATGGATTCTAGCATCATGCGGGAACTAGAGTTTAACCCTTCATAGACAAGCTGACATAACCTCCACTGTTCTAACCCGTGATGGGGGCACTTGATCAAGATATCTTTAAACCTCTCTAAGCATTTCCAAAATATTTCACCCTCTTTTTGTTTGAAATTGTGGATTTCATTGCGAATTCACATGGTTTTATGAATAGGGTAAAAAAAATTTAGAAAAACATTCACAAAGTCATCCCAAGTCGTGATTGATCTAGCTGGCAAACTGTTTAACCAACTTTTCGCATTATCCTTAAACGCAAAGGGAATGAATTTGAGCTTAACGACATCCTCTCCCACTCCGTAAATCTTCATCATCGCACATACTCCTTCAAATTCACTGATTAACAGGTAAGCATCTTCGGACTCGAGTCCGTGGAATTTGGGGAGTAGTGGTATGAATTGCGGCTTGATCTCATAGTTGTTTGCCGCAATGGTAGGCAACACTATGCATGAAGGAAGGGATGAACGGTGTGGGTAACATCTGTCCTGTAACGCCGCTTCCTGTTGCTCAACGATCGTTTGCTCCGTCATTGCTGGTGGTGTAGGAAAAGAAAGTGAAGGTGTGGAATCAGACGGCTCCGATGAGGTAGAAGGAAAGAAGGTCTCGGAGGGTTCCGAAGAATCAGAAGGTGTAGAAGAGTCGGAAGACACAGGTACAAACCGGACTAATCGAGATTGTGAATCTCTAGTCCAAGCTGACATGCACTATCCGGAAGTGGTAAGGAAAGACTGAGGAAGTGGAAGAAAAGGTGTGTTTAACAAAATATTCACAACAAAAAAAAAACAAAATGGTGTAACAAGAATACAAACAAGACACACTGCACACACCTAATCAGTCTAGGGTTACCTAGGTCAACTAGACCTGCTCAAAAAAATTTGCCTTGTGAAGTAAAAATGTACCGCGAAACGGGCCCAAGATAGACTGATCGAGAAGCCAGGTAAGTGCAGAGAGGAAGGGAGGTTTTCCCTCGCTTTTGCGAGGTTCCTTAATTATAAAACCTTCTCTCTTTCGGCGGTTGCGCCTTCACACTTTCCTAGACACTTCTTGAACAATGTACCGATGGGCGATGTTCGAAATACACTTAACTTTCCCTAGTGAGCGCGAAGTCCTTACGGCTGAAAGTCTAATTTCTTTTAAATTTAATGAGGGTGTGAAAAATGCTTGTTCTTTGTGGTTTGTGGGCCATGGAGAAGGGGGATGAAATCCCTTACCGTATCTTGTTAGGGTTCTTTGCCCTTAAGTCCATATTAAAGGTATGCAATGCGCAATACAATGAAAAATTTGTTCAAAGCATCAAACAATTATTTTTTTAGTTTATGTTCAAATGCGGCGCTGCAAAAAATACGAGTTAGTTCTTTTTTTGGCAGTATGCTTGCAAAGAATCCTGCAAAGATAGAGTAGTGGACGCGTCGAGATTTTGACAAGAAGGTGTTTAAGGAATACGTACCGTTGGATTTTTGGGTTAAGAAACCCCCATTGACATTAATCCGTGTGGGTTGAAAAGTTCGCTTGTGCGGGTCAATCTACCCGGATCTTTGGCACTGTGTTCCGTTATCACCTTAGTTTTGAGCGCACCCTTTTCCTTGCACCATCGCTATCCGCAAATTCCTAGAATCTGAAAATGTCGCAAAAATGGCGATTTTAGTACGAAAAGCGATATATGTAGCCAATTACCTTCATAATAAAATTACAAAAATTAAACAATACCAACAGCGTACCAATAGTGCACTGAAGACACCACAACCAGAAAATTTCAAAAATACCCCAAAGGGGACGGCGACGTCGAAAATTTGCAATAGGTGGCCGGTCGGTCTTAGGAATTAGGTGCTCGTATTGGTTATGGATTCTCCTGGATAATTATTTGTCCTGTTGGTCTTATTTAATTCTTTAAATTTCTCACAGAAGGATAGCAGGTTGTCAAAACAGAGAGCACAATGTAGAATAGGATATACAATGTAACAAGGAATTTTTGTTTTGGTTTTGTTTTGGAGTTTATCTACAAAGATAACTCAAAATGCTTAGTGATGTTGCCACTCCCCGGCAACGGCACCAAAAACTTGTTCGAAATCTCACGTTGTCGTGCAATATGTTAAGTTATGTTGTTATTAAGATATGTCTGTTTCGTTTGTTTAAAAAGGTGCACGAGGTGAGACTCGAGTTTTAAAATACCACAAGTGCACGGTACGTTGAAGCAAGCCGGCAAGTACGGGTCGAACCAGAAGGAGTGGGTATCACGACATCAATTTGAGTTATAAGCAAAGGTTGGATGATGAGTTTGTCACAAATTGCAAGATTTTAAAAGAAGACAGGTGTTAAGGAAAACTTAGGCTAATGGTTTGGTATTAGTGAAATGAGACATTTACCTCCAACGTTCCATTTTGATCCGAGCTTCAAGTGTTTAGTTTCCATTAGAATTGCAAAAGCATACCGCATCTATCCGAACATGCTTCGAAATAGAATACGATATCAAGATTGAGTAGAATGGAAACTAAAAACTTGAAGAAGAGAATGAAATGCATATGGAGCTAGTTAAGTGAGGTTGGCAAGTATAGGATATATGCAAGTGTGCTATATATTCTATCTAGCGAAATGCGACACTTAACAAAATTCCGTATTCATTTCAACTTCCATTCATAATATAGAAAACGATATCCTATCAAGCAAAACATAATAAAATTACATATTAAGAAAAGAAGATGAAAAGTGCAAGAATCAAAAGGGAGGGGTTGGAAGTAAAGTCATTCCACAACCTACCTCACTATATCCTAGAAAACAACTACTCACACATCATATAATTAATTGACAATAAAAAGAAAAGAGAAGAAGAGAAGATATACAAGAAATACTTTATATAAAATGAAGCTTGATTACAAACGGTTCCAAGTACAAGACAAGTGAAATCAAATGCCAAAATCTAATCTTGCAAGCTCAAAAGAAGTTGCAAGACCAGAGAAAGACAAGGATTTCACACTAAAACTCACTAGAAGCAATAATTACAATCTCACAATTCTTTTCTCTCACCAAAGTAGTGCCCTCTAACTTGCCCACTGCCCTGGTATTTATAGGTTCCAAAACGGATTAAACAAACAATAAAAATAAGGTGACTAGGCAGCAAGGGAGAGACAAAAAGAAAATGGGGCTTACTGGAGCATGGGGGGCCGGCCTCGCCGGATTTTGCTGGGTGGCCACCGGCCATAATCCGGCCATAGGGGGTCGGGTCTGGTGTGGGGTCATATCAGCTCTCATAGATCCCTCTGGTGTTGTTTGCTTGGTTAAATTTAACCTGGCACGTCTTCAGATTTTTGGAGGGAACAAGATGCTTTGAATCACATCAAGATCTTTAGCATTAAATGCTCATTTAATGCACATCACACCAAGAAAAGCTCTTTTGCTCAACTCATCCCATCATGGTTGCCCCTAGCCAAGTGCACCTTTATATGTTGGACCAATTCTACACAAAAAGTGTGTACACATGTATTATTTCCAAAAGAGCTCACGGGACATCGGTAGATTTTCTGTTCAGCTTGTATGTCGGCTCCCAAACGTCGTATCCGTGTTTTTGGGTATGTTTTCAGTATTGTATCACAAATACCTGTAAACTGTGTTAACTGAGCAGATACTGATTAATAGTACCGAAATATAGCAAAATAGATAACGAAAGAGTGGTAATAAAATGCAGTTTTATGAGATGATCAATGCCTCTAAAATTGCATATCGAACGGCCACGAAATGACCGCGGTTCCGCCGCCATATACCCTATTCCGTCGCAGTTCTGCTGCCGTTTGATGAGATTGCGTCTCCAGAATTTTTGTGCTTTCTTCTCGTGATCTTAGGAGATTTTCTGATGAATATAATTTGAAAATATTTCTTTCTCATTGCAATTACGAGAATCTTCAATTTGCTCCTAAAATTGACAGTTTGGTTTGCTAACTTGATTTGATTTAATCTCTTACTCATATTTGTAGTCCTGAACTGATTTGTTATTTTAATACCTGCGCAATATCTCAAATCAAATCATTAGTAGTATTTATTTTATTTGAGATATTATTCCAACCAATTTTAATTAAATTACTTAATAGATATGATATGATATGCACATCTTAATAATAATATTTAAGAATCACATGGATATTTTATTTAAATATGATATGCATATATTCCTCCAATTATATTAATTATAAGTTAAGAAACATATGAAAAAAATCTTTTTACACATAAACCCACATATATTCTAAAATTATAAATAACACCATTTAGTAATTAATAATAGTAGGAAAAAAGACCATACAAATGTGCAAGAAATATGCCTGATCAAGAGAAGTCTTCAAAGAGAGAGTCGAGGGGTTTTTCATCCTCAAAATCGCTTTCAAAGGTAAGAACTTGAGGTTTTCCTCTTCCGAACTGGTACCAACCATTTGACAGTTACCAGTCATTTCTTCATGTGTGTTCGTCTTGCCATTTTGATGTTGATGAGTGCGAGCTTCGCGCTTCTCCATCTTGAAGTGTTTACGATGGGCAACATATCCTTACCACCACTTCTTGAAGAAACTGCATTCCTCGATGGAGTAAGCGACTCTCTGATGATATAGGCAGTAGTTTGGATGCGATTCTTCCCCGTCGAAATGTGGGATTCCAGGTGTGTACCTCATGAGAGGTGGTTGTTTCATCCCATTGATAGGGTTTTTGCGAACCGCTTCTCAGTTTTGATCCTGCTCTTATTTGTTGCAGGTATGCTTTAATTTGGTCGGAGAACTTTACGACTCGTTCTCACCACAGCTTCTTTATTCAGACGCTGACGCTTAGCCTTTTCATATATGGCTGTCTCGCATTCTCGGCCGTCTTTGCTTTTTTGAAAGGCTTCGTTTAAAAGTCGCTCAATCGAGTCTTCTTTTGGCAGTTTCAGGGATTTTAGTGCCGATTTTGCCCCCAGTTCCTCCACGTCATTTTCTGACGCTGAGTGAGCTTCTCCGTCATATAACGACGAATGGGTGATCTTGTGGCAACTTGCTACATAGTCTTTCGCTTCTTCTGATGAGTCATTTCCTTCATCTTTGTCACTGTTTTCGTCCTCAAGAATCTACTTGAGGAATTCTTCCAGCGTGACTGGTGTCCGCGCCTTCTGGTAATATTCTTCCAGTGCGTGTATGTATTTCTGAAACTCTGTGCGCTTTTCATCATACCCGGCAGGCTGCACGGGTTTCTTGGTCTTCTTCTTTCTCTTAGAAGACTTTGAAGACTTGACTTGGGAGCTTTTTTCATTGTCAATAACTTCCGGTGTGAGACATGGTTTCAATATCCCTTCAATAATTTCGGGTTCAAGTGGGCTTTTCCACTTAATTGTCGGGCATGCCTGTAGACTCTTTAGCATTCTTCTAATTTTCGCTGAAAGGACTACTTCCCATGGAGCTTCTTCCACGAGTGAGCATGATGCCCCTTGCGCATCCACCTTTTTAGGAGCGTGCTTTTGGGCTGGATTTACCCTCTAGTTATCAGACAGCGTGAACTTCCCCTGCTGATACTGGTCCTCGACCCAATTTTTGAAGATGTAGCAATTTTCAATTGGGTGGCTCATTAACCTATGATAGGAGCAGTAGTTGGGGTTGTTGACGTCGCCCGGTTATGCGGGTCGCCGTGGGTCTAGTGATGTGATGAGGTTATTCGCATCGCCAGCTCGAACAATCTTCTTTTTTTATCGCGAGGGAACGAGTTGGCATGTCCCAGCCTTTCTTCCAAGGATGGGCGTGGACACACGTTGTTTTGGCGAGCAACCGGTTTTGAGCCACTCGGTTGTTGCTGCGTATTAGTAACGAAGGCCGCTTTTCCTTTACCCTTGTTATTTCAAGGGTCCTTATTTGAGGAGGATGGCCTATGGCTCATCTGATCTATTTTGGCCAACTTGTTTGTCAGCGCCTGGAAGGTTGTGGGTTTGAAGAAGATCATGAATTGAGACACGGTTGTTTGAGTATCGAGGGTCCTGATGAACATGCTCACTATTGGATATGTATGCCCTAGAGGCCTTCATTGTATAGGATACTAGGGATATGTATGTACAGGACAATCTTGCTCAATATGATAGTATGCTATTTGGTTTGCCTTTATTTTAACACATGTATATGTTTTACTTGTTATTTCATATCGCTTGTACATGTTGATAAAATCCGTAGGATCATTTCTTGACTACCAGCGTTATGATGACAATTATACTTGTGGGAGCTGGGTAGTCAATAAGCACATCCTTAAATGTCCCTAGTCATGGAAGTATCGAGACTGGGCATCGATGCTCCAGAGTAGACTAGTGTATACATTTCTAGACCCTGATGAGAGGTGATGGTTAGTCCCGTAGCCATTGGTGAGATGCACCTAAGATTGTATACAGGTGCTTACTGGGGTGAGTACATGGACGGACTCACCGAGAACTGGCTAGATGGTATTATACCTATCGTCGGATATTAGTTCTCTGGCGACATGAGTGCATATAGTCTGTCGACCTGAGGCCGTCATTTGTCTCGTGTGAGTTCCTACTGTGCTTTGATTACTATCCTACCACGGCTCTACTGAGTCATGCAGATAGGTTTTAGTTGGGTATAGTCCCGAGCTACATGGAGGTAATGAGCGATTGTTGGGTATTCGTCTCTCCCGGTATAGGGAGTCGATGTCGCGCTGTGTTCGGTTGACCAACACCATAAGTCCCTAGTTAGGGTGGATTGAGAAGTACTGATAGTTAAATCAGTAGATTCTCGGATGGTCTTGAGCCACATCGGCACGACTTGTCAGGTTATTAGGGGTCTAAGATTTTCCACCCCCTAAACTCGGCATGCGATACTCTCAGACGAACGGACCGGACTGTACGGAGATTGTCACGGATAGGCTCAGTAGGAGTTTGGATGCGTTTTCTCGTCGGCTTTCTTTTCGATAGGTACCTGGGTAGCCGTTACGTGCAGCTAGTGCCATTGACGGGCTTATGGTTAAACCCACTGCCAGTGTACTGTCAAGTCTTTAGAGTCCCACACAGAGGGTTTCCCTGGTTCAGGTAAAATGATATAGAGGCCGTATAGTTTTACGTGCAGTATTCCAATTATATACGTGTACTATCTACATGGAGTTTGTTCGGACGAATAATACTAGTAGGCTTAGGATTAAGCCACATTCTAGTATTATATTATTGGATTATTTTTATTTCTTGGGGATTGTATTTTTGTAGTACGAATACGGATATGTATATACGGTGAGGGTATTCTTGTAATTTTACAAGAAGTGCTTCTAGAAGGAGACACCTCATTTATGTAATATCTATTTATGGAAAATAGATAAAGAGGTGGAAGGATAAGTTTTTCAAAGCATGGTATGAAGTATGGCTATTTATTTTTTTTATTCATTTGTCATAACTATTCAAGCATGGTTACATTATTCTATAGAAAATATTGCATTCTTGATAGTTTTGAGCTTAGTCATTCTTCATTCATTCTACACTTCACATCCTCTCTCATTCTTTGCTTTCTTCTTCTTCCTCAAACCCTAACCCTCACATGTGTTGTGAAACCTATGGTATTTTGAGATAAATTAGTCCAAATTAACTCTCTACATCTCCTAAGCTACCTAGATTATCAAACCAGGTACTTTAGTTATCTCATATTAGAGGTTAGAGCTTGAATCATAACTCCCGGGTGAATCGTCTTTGACACGAGGAAGCCGACGACCAAGCTCGATCCGTACCATTTAGGAGCTCAAGAAGGGGACAAGAAGACCCGAAGGACTTGCATCATAAAATTATAAATCATTATCATAGTAGATTAGAACCATTGTGAGTTTTGTTAGCTAGGGATTATGGTAGATTCTGGAAGTTTAGTCGATATTGCTTACTATAAAAAAATTATTTCCGCCTCTCCAAATCCCTTATGGAGTGTGCACCATTGACTTGCATTGTATTAGAGTGACTCTATAAGCCTTAGACAGCTCGTAGCGACGTTTAAAATCCGCCGTTTTTGTCGCGCGCGAACTACCGACAAAAATAGTCCTTAAAAATGTTGTTTTAATATATTTGCACACCCCGCGGGTTCACGGTTTGAACCAAGAAATCTCAGGGTGAAGCATGGGCACCCCGGGGATACCCTGAAGGGGACCCAAGGCCGGGACAACCCCTCAAGATCACCACAAGGCAGCCTTGGTGGGTGGTGCCCCGAGAGCACCCCAAAAGGGTGCTCTCGGGTCTGCCCGCCCTTGGGGGCCATCTTGTGGTGGCCCCCGGGGGTGGGTACCCCCCTGAGACCCCCGGATCGATAGTTAATTTTTCCCCTCACCTTTGTGAAGGTTCGGACGTGTTTCTAGTTCGTTTCGATTTCTTTACTTGCTTTATGGTGTGTATATGTGTTCTTAAACGTCTTCTAATCGTTATACGTCGATTAGAAGGGGTTGCACATATCTTGTGATGTTCGGATATGAATGGTTTCATGGATCGTCATTTTAATGGCCTGGTGTGAATCTAAATGTAAGATGTGAGTGTATTTTTTGTAATTCATATAATAATTCTTGTATATTCTTTTATTGGGGCGCATCCGGGTTGAGGATGTAGTCACTGGCTGTATATTACTTTTTATTTCCGCAACTAGGATTGGCCCATGGAGGAGTGCACAAGCTACCGGGTTCTAGGATTCAGTGGGTGGCCATCTTGAGGAGTCGAGACCCGGGTCACCCAATTCTAGGATTGGCGGGTAGCTTGTCGCACTCGTAAGGGTGTATCGGATGATTCACACTCGGCTATTCACATGACCGTGGATGAATGCGTTTCATATGTGGCTCATTGAAATGCAAATGTTCCTAGTTGATCCATATTTCCATTCATTGTGATGATTATATCAGCCTGTGTTGCTTATCATGCCTATGATGGATATATATATATATATATATATATATATATATATATATATATATATATATGTTGTATATGTTTTGCATCTGCGTTAGTCCAGCCCCCGCACTGTCGTTAGTTAAGTAACCTAATGGTGCATGACAGGCCCCGTGGCGAATGCAGGTGGCATATACGTACTTTCTATTTTCGTTCTTTTTATGGCGTGATAAGGTTAATTGATGGGACCACATTAATCTCACTTAATGCAAAGTAATAAATCTAAAACCTGACGTCGTTGGAACAATTGCAAAACCACTCGGTTTTCTTCAAAAACAACTTTTAAAAGCGGAGCTTAAACCACTCCTTTTCAAAAGCTATTCGGTTCCTTCGACTATATCAAGTTCATTACGTTAACGGTTTTAGCCAAAACCAGTCGTAGCCCTCTGTCATTTCAGATAAGTATCTACTAGTATTCATACTATGTGTTTTGACTTTCGCCAAGGCATAGTGTTTGGTAGCTAGTGGGTGCTTATCTGTAGTATAGATAGTTGCATTAATTTAGGATAGGCGTACAACTATTTTGACCTTCGTGGCTTGTAAGAATGGGTCTAGATTAATCTAGACAATGACGGGTTGAACTTGACTTGGGACTTATAATGTTTTGACCTTCGTCAGGGTTATAAGTGCTCTGGGCAAAAACCACATCCGGAGTTTCAAACATACTTGAAACTTTGCTATTGTTGCATACCTTCTGGAGTGTGGTAGTTTTGGGAGGCTTCCTTCAAAATTATCACACCATGATAGTTGGGTACCAATCCTACTGTGAGTATCCGCTACTCTTCGTGAGAATTTTTCACTTTGCAATTAGCTAATCAAGTAGGTGTGTAGAAAAGTGTTAACAGGGTCATGCCTTTGGGAAAACGAGGTTATTTAATTAGGTATATGTGAAAGCACAAGGCACCTCCCTTCGAAGTACCAACACTTTCCTGGCCGAAATATAAGCAAACTTATAGGGTACGATTAATCCTGACTAATTCTTCTTTTAGGGTTTGAAGGAGAATTCGAGGAAATAGTGGGAGCCGTCCTGTTTAGATAAACTAATAACCAATATAAACTTGCAAGAGCAAATGCTAAGTGTTTCTTTTCTCTCTCTCCTAATTGCAGCGAACATAACGAGACTTAAGCTAATATTAGATAAAAACAAACTTGCTGTGGCAAATTATAAAGACTGGCTGAGAAACGTCCATATGGCCCTTACTTATGATAAGCTTGCATACATCCTCATGGCTAAAGCCCCCATGTTCCAGGTCCAGAATCCTCGGTCGCGGCCGTTGAGGTCCGTAAGACTTAGGATCTTGATTGTGCAAAAGCCAAGTGCCTCATGCTACCCTCCATGGATAATGAATATCAGTGACGGCACGAGAAGATGGACCTTACTTCCATCTTACTCCATACCAAAGAATTATATGGAGAGTAATCTCGTATCGCAAGATACAAAACCTCGAAGAAATTGTTTCAAGCGAGGTTGATTGTTGGATCATCTGTTGGGGATCACATTCTGAAGATGTTTACTCTCATTGATGAGCTCGTGGACCTGAGAACTACGTTGGAGAATGAGCTGTATACCGACTTAATTCTACAGTCCCTTCCCTCCACTTATGCCCAATTCATATTGAATTTCAATATGCAAAAGCTGGAAGTTTCACTTCTTGAGCTTCTCAACATGTTGAGGGTGGCAGAGAGCACCTTGAAGAAATCCAAGGAAACACCCGCTTTGTTTCTTGGGGAATTTTCTTCCACTAAATCCAAGGCTAAGGCCAAGGGGAAGAAGAAGAAAGCCCCCACCAAATCGAGGGGAGGTGTGCAGAAGGTGCAGGGTAAGGGAAAAGAAAAGAAGGGGGCAGCCACAAAGGAAGAATGCTTCTTCTGTCGGAAAAAGGGACATTGGAAGAAGAATTGCCGGGCTTTAAAAGCCAAGAATCAGGACACGAAGCAAGTTGTGGCTTTGGGTTCTGGTGTGTTCGTGATTGAAAATTGTTTCTCTATAAACTCAACTTCCTTGATATTGGATACCGAATCAGGATCTCACATCTGTAATTCTTTGCAGGCACTGAGAAGCCGTAGAGTTTTGAGGAAAGGTGATATGACCCTCAGGGTTGGCAACGGAACCAGTGTGGATGCTATTGCAGTAGGAGAATATCACTTTGTATTGGCAAGTGGACATATTTTGTTATTGCATAACTGTTTTTGTGTACCCAGTATGATGTGTAATATTATATATGTATCTTTATTGTCTAATGAAGAATATATTTTTGCACTTGAAAGCAATGTCATAAACATTCACCTAAATCACGAAATGATTGGGTCAGGTACACTTAATAACGGAATATACATTCTCAATCAACATCAAGTTTTCAACGTCCAAAACACGTTAAAAAGAAAGTCTCCAGAAACAAATCAAGCTTTCTTATGGTATTGTAGACTTGGTCATATCAATGAAACACGATTGACTAAGTTACATAAAAATGGATATTTAGATCCGTTTGAGTATCAATTATATGCAACTTGTCAATCATGTATCAAAGAAAAGATGACAAAAACTCCGTTCATTGGACACGGAGAAAGAACTACAGAGCTCCTGGGACTCATACACAGCGACGTGTGTAGGCCAATGTCTACGCATGCAAGAAGTGACTATTTTTACTTCATTACTTTCACCAATAATTTCTCAAGGTATGGACATGTATTCTTGATGAAATATAAATTTGAGGCCTTTGAGAAATTCCAGGAGTATAAGAATGAAGCGGAAAAGCAAACCAGTAAAAGTATCAAGATGCTCCGATCTGACGGGTGGTGAATACTTAAGTGCCAAGTTCCTGGAATATCTAAAAGAGAATGAAATTCTCTCAGCTTACTCCTCCATGCACACCACAACAAAATGGTGTATCAGAAATACGGAATTGTACCTTACTTGATATGGTGCATTCCTTGATGAGTTATGCTGAGTTACCGCCATCCTTCTGGGATTATGCATTAGAATCTGCTGCATACCTATTAAATAAGGTTCCAACTAAGTCTGTGCCTACCATTCCATATGAAATGTGGAGTGGGAAGAAACCCTGTATTAACTATGGGGTTGTCCTTGTCAAAAAGATTCATCCGGACAAGCTCGAGGCATGTTCAATATTGTGTAAGTTTGTGGAATACCTTGAGAATTCTAAAGGGTATTATTTCTATTACGCTGAAGAACAAAAGGTCTTTGTTTCTCATCATGCTCGCTTTAAACTCAATTTTTTGAAAAAGAAATTAGTGGAAGCGCAATAGAGCCGGAAGAAATTCCAAAACCATAAACTATTACTGAAGATTTAGTAGAACCCGAGATTTCAATGGAATCGGACGTACCTACGCCACTCCGCAGATCTAGTAAGTAGTTTCATCCGCTGGAGAGAACTACAGTTTTCTCGTAGACGGGGATCGAGAGGAATGCATCATCGATGATGATGAGCCAACGTGTTTTCAACAAGCCATCATGAGTAGAGACTCGGTGAAGTGGCTGGATTTTATGAGATCCGAGATGGAATCTATGTACACCAATAAAGTATGGACTTTGGATGTTGCTCCTCCTGGGGTAAACCCCATAGGATGCAAATAGATTTTCAAAAAGAAGATTGGTGTAGATGGACGGGTAGAAACCTACAAAGCTAGACTTGTTACTAAAAGTTTTCGTCAAAGACCAGGATCGGACTATGACGAAACCTTTTCACCAGTGGCTATGCGTAAATCCATTCAGATCCTACTTGCCATTGCTGCCTTCCATGACTATGACATCTAGTATATGGATGTTAAAACCTCTTTCCTGAATGGAAGTTTAGAAGAGTGTGTTTACATGGATCAACCAGAGGGTTTCATAGACAGTGGGAGCGGTGGAAAAGTGTGCAAGTTTCTTAAATCCATTTATGGATTAAAGCAGGCATCACGGAATTAGAACATCTGCTTTGATGAGTCGGTCAAGGAATTTGACTTTATCAAAAATATTGATGAACCTTGTATTTATAAGATGATTGTAGGGAGAACTGTGGTATTCCTCGTTTTATACGTAGATGACATTCTCCTGATAGGAAATGATATTCCTATGCTACAATCGGCCAACCTGTTTTTGTCACAGAAGTTCTCTATGAAAGACCTGGGTGATGTCTTGTACATTCTGAGGATTAAGATCTATCGTGACAGATCTAAAAGAATGTTGGGACTTTCACAGTCAAGGTACAGAGACACCATACTAAAGAGGTTTAGTATGGAAGATTCCAAGCGCGGTAATTTACCCGCTTGTTACGGAATCACCCTCTCCAGAGAGATGTCCCCCAAGACTGTTAAGGAGAGGGCTCGCATGAGCATAGTACCCTACGCTTCTGCGGTAGGGTCAATAATGTATGCGATATTATGTACCAGACCAGATATAGCTTACACACTCAGTGTCATAAGCAGGTATTAGTCCAACCCAGGTGAGAAATATTGTATAACAGTAAAGAACATTCTTAAGTACATGAGAAGGACTAAGGAGATGTTCTTGGTGTACGGTAATGGGGACCTCCAGATCGAGGTTTTTACCAACTCTGGCTTCCAAAGTGACAAGGATGACTCTAAATCCATATCGGGTTATGTGTTTACCCTCAACGGAGGGGCGGTCTGTTGGAAGAGCTCCAAACAAGACACCGTAGCAGACTCGACGATGGAGGCTGAGCGCATCGCTGCTAACGATGCCGTAAAAGAGGCAGTCAAGATGAGGAAGTTCATTTCTGAACTTCAGGTGGTTCCATCCATTGTTGATCCAATACCTTTGTATTGCGATAACAATTGAGCCATGATTTTGGCAAAGAAACCATGGTCCCATCAGAAATCCAGACATATCTTAAGGCGATATCACCTGATCAGGGAGATCGTGGATCTCCGGGAGATCAGGATGCAAAGAATAGATACAAAGGACAACACGGCAGATCAATTCACCAAGGCCATCCCTCAAATCCAGTTTGAGAGACTGTTCGAGATGTTGGGTATGCGGTACGCCAGCAATTGGCTCTAGTTCAGTCGTTGAGAACTTAATACGCCAATTACAGGTCTTAGTGGAAATAGGAGATTGTTGGATATGTATGCCCTAGAGGCCTTCATTGTATAGGATACTAGGGACATGTATGTACAGGACAATCTTGCTCAATATGATAGTATGCTATTTGGTTTGCCTTTATTTTAATATGTGTATATGTTTTATTTGTTATTTCATATCGCTTGTACATGTTGATAAAGCCCGTAGGGTCATTGCTTGACTACTAGCGTTATGATGGTAATCATACTTGTGGGATCTGGGTAGTCGATAAGCATATCCTTAAATGTCCCCAGTCGTGGGAGTATCGAGACTGGGCATCGATACTCCAGAATAGACTAGTGTATACATTTCTAAACCCTGACGAGGGGCGATGGTTAGTCCCGCAGCCATTATTGAGATGCACCTAAGATTGTATACAGGTGCTCACTGGGGGTGAATACACTGGACGGACTTGCCGAGAACTGGCTAGGTGGTATTATACCTATAGTCAGATAGCAGTTCTCTGGTGACATGAGTGTAGATAGTCTGTCGACCTGACGTCGCCATTTGTCTTGTGTGAGTTTCCACTGTGGTTTGATTATTACCCTACCACGGCTCTACTGAGTCATGCAAACAGGTTTTAATTGGGTACAGTCCTAAGCTACATTGAGGCAGTGAGTAATTGTTAGGGATTCGTCTCTCCCGGTATAGGGAGTTGATGTCGCGCTGTGTTCGGTTAGCCAACACCATAAGTTTCTAACCAGGGTGGATTGAGAATTACTGATAGTTAGATCAGTAGATTCTCAGAAGGTCTTGAGCCACAATGGCACGACTTGTAAGGTTATTAGGGGTCTGACGTTTTCCACCCCCTAGACTCGGTATGCGATACTCTCAGACGAACAGACCGGACTGTACGGAGATTGTCACGGATAGGCTCAGTAGGAGTTCGGATGAGTTTGCTCTGAAAGTGTATCTTAGCACCTTTACTAGGTTTCCACATGCATCAAGTATGCAATTTAAAAAAATCTAGAGGTCTAAGCTACACTAACTTAGAATCGAACTAGAGAATTAGGGTTTTTAAGCATGTAAACATGTTTTACACTAAGTGAATAAAGAATACAACCGTTGTAGACCGGTCCTTCACTTCTAAAGCTCCAAGTCGTAGTCCCTTAGCTCCAAGTAGTGGTCCTTAGAACTCTTCTTAGTCTCCACTTGGTGAAAGGAACGAGCTTGCTTCGTCGTCTTCGAGGCCGAAGATGATCCACCTTGAAGTTACTCTAACTCAAGCTATTTCTTCACTAATTAAAGAACTAGTGAATAAAACAATCTAATCTAATAGATTAGATGTGAGTTGGTTGATGAAGTAGGAATTTTGCTCACTTTAGAAATCTCTTTCTCTTTTTCTTTCTTTCGCTCAAGAAGACCTAGAGAGCTCTTGAGAGAAGAAGATGAACTAGGGTGAAAAATATCTCAAGTGTGATGAATGAGAGAGTTAAATATGGGGTTAAAGATAATGGTTGGATAATAAAATATCTAAAGTAAGACAAAATAAGTGGGATGGGTCATGGCTTCTACATGCTTCCAAACCCATCTAAGCCATGCTTATTTCCACCTCATTTTGATTTTCCTCTAAATAAATTATTTCCCTAATTATCTTTATCCTTGGTATAAATCTCATACAACCATGTTCAATGTATCATCCACCATAACACAAAATATAAATACATATATTAATATATATCACATATATATTAAATGTATTTCAAAAAGAAGAAAATCTTTAGTGAGCATAATATTAGTTAATATATATTAATATATCAAATATAAAAATATATATCAAATTATTAACTCAACACTTGATTCAATAATCCGGTCATATCAGATATAACCGACTAATATCACTTATATTTATATCACATTATCGAATCAACACTTGATTCGATAACCCAGTCATATCATATATAACCAACAAATATTCGATACTATATTAATTCAACACTTGATTCAATACTTCGGTCATATAATATATAACCGATCAGTATCAAATATATATATATAACATATCATTAAATCAACACTTGATTTAACAATCCGGTTATATCAAATATAACCTAACCGATATCACATATCGCGTGATTAGAATACGGTATCACATACTCGTATTTAATCAAGCTCCTGCACATATCACCATATGTGCCCTACTTCGTTTCGCTTGAGCTAGGAAACCTCTGTGTGGGACTTTAAAGACTCGTCAATACGCCAGCGGTAGGTAATGATCATATCAGTCACCCACAAGCTGTCAGCGGTACAGTTGGACGTAACGACTACCCAGGTATTGAGCGAATAGAAGACCAATAAGCAAGCTTGTCCAAACTCCCGCAAAGCCTATAAGCAACACTTACCGTACAGTCCGGTCTCTTCGTCTGATATGTCGCATATCAAGCCTAGGGGTGGAATCGTCAGACCTCAGTAACTTGATAAGTCATTCCGATGTGTGGCCTATAACCTTTTGAGAAACTACTGATAACACTTACCAGTAAATCTCATCAGCCCTGCCCAGGAACTTGCTGTTATAACCAATCGAGCATAGCACAACATCAACTCCCAATACCGGGAGAGATGAAACACTTCCTATCGCTTACTGCCTCCATATGATTCGGGATTGTACCCAAAATCCACCTGTTTGCATGACTCCTTTGAGCCGTGGTAGGAAGGAAATCAAAGCACAGTAGGAACCACACAAGACACTATGAAAATCTCGGGTCTACAGACTAACCTGTACCAGTGTCACCAGAGAACTACTATTTGACGATAGGTATGGTACCATCTAGGCGTTCTCGACGAGTCATATTCGGTGTACCCATTCTCTAATGAGCACCTGTGTACAATCTTTGATGTTAAACACCAATAGTTGTGGGATCAACCATCGTCCCCATACAGAGTCAAGAAACGTACACACTAGTCTACTCTGGAATATCGATGCCTTGTCTCGATACTCACTCGACTAGGAACGGTTAAAGGATGTGCTTGCGGACTACACAAGCCCCACTAATATGATATGCATCATAGTCCTGGTAGTCAAGCTAACATCCTAAGGGCTTTATCAACATGTATCAGAGAGACAGAATAATATAATTGTACATGTTAAGATAAAGTGCAACCAGATAGCAAACTATCATGTCGAGCAAGAAAGTCCTCTATATATTTATATGTCCAAGCATCCACAATAATATACAATAATGGCTTCTAGGGCATATATATGACTAACATGCTCGTCGGCCTTCTTTTCGACAGGTACCTGGATAGCCGTTACGTACAGCTAGTGCCACTGACGAGCTTGTAGTTAAACCAACTGCCAGCGTACTGTCGAGTCTTTAGAGTCCCACACAGAGGGTTTCCCAGGTTCTGGCAAAACGATGTAGAGGCCGTATGGTTTTATGTGTAGAGTTTTGATCATATAAGTGTAGTAGCTACACGGATTTTGTTCGGATGGATAATACTAGTAGGCTTAGGATTAAGCCGCATTCTAGTATTATATTATTGGAGTACTTTTATCTCTTGGTATTTATATTTTTTACAGTACGAATACGGGTATGTATATACGGTGAGGGCATTCTTGTAAATTCACAAGAAGTGCTTCTAGAAGGAGACACCTCATTTGTGTAATATCTATTTATGGAAAATAGATAATGAGGTGGAAGGATGGGATGAGTTTTTTAAAGCATGGTATGAAGTATGGATATTTATTTTGTTTATTCATTTTTCATAACTATTCAAGCATGGTTGCATTATTCTATGGAAAATATTGCATGCTTGATAGTTTTGAGCTTAGCCATTCTTCATTCATTCTACAATTCACACTCTCTGATGCTTTGCTCTCTTCTTCTTCCTCAAACTCTAACCCTCACATGTGTTGGGAAACCTAGGGTATTTTGAGATAAATTAGTCCAAATTAACTCTCTACATCTCCTAAGCTACCTGCATTAGCAAACTAGGTACTTTAGTTACCTCATATTAGAGGTTAGAGCTTGAACCATAAACTCTGGGGTGGATCGTCTTCGACACAAGAAAGCCGACGACCAAGCTCAATCTGTACCATCTAGGAGCTCAAGAAGGGGACAAGCCGACGACCAAGCTTCTTCTTGTGGTGTTGAGGCGCCGAAATTCACAGGCGGGAACATGGTCCTGAAGAATAGTCCGGTAGCGGCCTGTGTGACCTGTCCCACCGGCATTAAGAAAATGGAGGCCACGTTAGGCCCGCATGTCACTCCTCCAACTGGGGTGGAGAAGGAGCTGTTGTTGCAAGTTGTTAGTGAGAAGCCATTGATTCTGCACAGAAGCGAGGAACTAAGTTTTAGTACCTCGAATCCAGGGGCAAAAATGGCGAACCGCGATTTTATTCGCGATCACGACACACGAAGTGTGGAGTGAAAAGAGGAAGAGTTCCCACCAGACATGCCAGAATCTGTTTACTGCCGAAAATAGAGAAGAACTGAGATTGAATGTCTTGCCTGAATTTGGAGGCAGATGCTATTTGGATATGTTCATCCACTTCTCCGAAAATACCAAATTGTTTTATGGCACCGTATATCGAAAGTTCGGACAGATGTGACCGATGTAGCAGACTTTATCACATTCCCCCTCAATTGTGAGGGGTTTTTGATTATGAGGACGCTCTTCCCTACATGCGCAAGCCTCTGCAGTTAATTACGTTATCGCGTTTCGATAACCACTTTCTCCTGCTCCAGTAGTTCACTTCGTGTTGTGTGTTATTTTATTTGTTATGGTTGCCTGTGGATTATATACGGAAACTAGTTTATATCATTGCTCGTATGGCGCGGATCAGTCCAAATCCGTATATTTATGAATTTGGGTTTTGAACTTAGGTTATATGTTCCTTTAGTTCAAAAAATATTTTATTTTATGTAAGGGCCGTTAATCTATTTTTAGATTAATATCAACTTAAATATATGAGCAGTTGGGCTATGGATACGTTAGTCCTATTTGAGACTAAGATCAACTTAGATGTATTTTAAAGATCATTAAATTTTAGTTAAGATCCACCAACAGAGCATTTGGGCTCAGCTACAAGTGACTCCAGAGACTTAGCCAATTTGGGCTCAGTCTTAGGCTTTTTCCCTTTTATTCAGAAATGTTAAGCACTTGACTGTTGCTCTGGTGCTCACGTGGGAAGCATGTGAGGCACTCAGACAATGGGCACTGCCCAATCAGTGCTAAGGACTTAGTCGTTTTGATTAGATATAGTGCTAAGCACTTTTATACAGCGTTCACGTGGGAAGCACGTAAGGCGCTGAGTATTTGTTTTTGGGCGCTCACAAGTGTTTCACGTATGGTGCCGAGTTCTTTGTTTTGGGCGTTTATATGGGAAACACGTGAGGCACTAAGTTCTCTTCTTTTAGAGATTTAATCTCTGTTAATGGCGTTTTGTCCATTAACGATCACCAAGATCTCTGTTTTGAAGATCAGAGATTGATTTTATTTGAGAACTAAGTTCTTCTGTTCTTTTAATAAGAACTAGGTTCTTTAGTGTAGGGTTAAACCTATTTTTAGAGGAATTAAATTCCTAGAACATATGCTATATTTCTCTCTTTTTCTTTTAATTTATTTCTTTCCCCTAGATTCTGAGTCTGAAGAACAAAATCTTCCCGATGAGAATTAAATTCTCAACTTGTGGGGAGATTTGCTTTACAGTTCTCAAATCAGAGAAAGAACTAAGTTCTTTTTGTGAAGGGTTAAACCCTTGTTTTTTTTTATTTTATACTAGGCAAAGGAGATATTTTAATCTCTGCTTTTCTTTATCTTGGGTTTGGAATGAGCGAAGATCTTCTTCATTGAGAGAAGAATTGAATTCTCGGTTTTGTGGTTTCATTCTTTTTTTTTTTGTAGAAGCTTGGGGGTCAATCTTCTATATGAGACTTGAAGTCTCCAATCCTTTATATAGGAGAGGCAAATTGTTGATTAGTTTGAGCAAATCTCTTATTTGAGAGATACCAATTGATTTAATTGGCCTAAAAAATTATTTGAGGGATTTTATTCTCCATTGGATTTTTGATCAAGAGAATTTCTGTTTTACAGAATATATATATTCTTGTTTTTAACAAGATTGGGGATATATTTTCCCATATACATAATTTAATTCTATCAAACGGTAATTTTTAATCACCAGCGGATTTTTAATCTAAGGGTGCTCTGTTTAACAGAGGTTATATTTCTTTGTTTAGAAAGATCCAGGGAAATATTTTCCATATTAGAATTTAATTCTCTCATTGGATTTTTGATCCAACTGAGAATATCTTTCTCATTTAGAAAGATTAGGGAGATATTTTCCTCGAATAGAATTTAATTCTACCATCAGATCTTTGATCTAACAGCTCTGTTTAACAGAGAATGTCCCCAGTTTTTAGGAAAATAATCCCCATGAAGAATCCAATTCTACCCACTTTAATTTGGGTGCTAGCGCTCACGTGTTGTGCACGTGGACGCCGCTTAAGAATTTAATTCTTGTAGAATCAGGCACCACGTATTTTGCACGTCAGCGCTCACTTGTGTTTCATATGAGGCGCCGTCAGAGGATTAGCCAGCGCCCATGTGTGTTTCACGTGAGACGCTCTCTCAATTATTATTTTTTCTGAGTCAACATTTTCCTTTCCAACGCCTTCTTTTAATCAGACCTTGGAAATAGTTCCACCATGTACAACATTTTCTGTGCCGAGACTTGAATGCTTTCTCTTTATAATGTGAAGCGATGTTCTTCTTCTCCTTTATAACGAAAGAACCATTTTAACAGTGCAAGAGCCATGTCCTGTAATCACCCACTTGCTCCTCGGCAGCCATAGAAAGCGCCTATCGAGGAAATTATTTCTCGTTTTGCTTCACGTTTGGCGAATCCTACTCTTATGGATGATCAATGCGACACGGTGATGCACGAGCTCCTGACCCGTAAGGGATCTCCTCTCCCCATCGGCTCTATTTGACTCCGGGTGATCTTCCTAGCCGTGCTTGATGATATTCCTCTTCATCCCGCAGAGATGATTCTGGCGATGCTCGATGCAGCGGAGGACAAGATCGACTGCATTCATGAGGCATGCTTGATTACCAAGCCTCTGAGGAATCGCTACGTTCATTTGCTGAGCCAGATACGGGCTCAGCGGGCCATCATATCTGCTTTCGCCGATGAGTATGACATTGATCGATGGGGAGCGACTCTTCATGAGTATCGCCGCTTCGATATAGTGGAGAAGGCTGAGAGGGCTTTAGAAAACTTTGTTTATTGTTTTGTAAACTCTTGTAGTTTTGATCCCATATTTGATGATCTCTTCCCCGTAGAATAAAATGTTTATTTAAATGCATTTCTTTTATCGTTGACTGCCGAATGTTTCATTTCCAACACATGTTCTTCTTCTGATTGTATCATTTAAACATATATGCATCCTGTACGTGTGCACGCGTATGCGCTAACCTTCCACACGCGTATATAAATCAGCATGCTTTAAATGCTATTTCTCATCCAAGTACGTATATGTTTGTAAGTGAATGCTTAAATAGATATAAACAATCCACAACATATTCGAATGATCGACACCAGTCATGTTGTTTTTCATACGTCCAAACCTATTTGTATGCAAAATACAAATATTTGAAAGTCTCTTACCAATTCGTTGGATGACATTTATGTTGCATTACCGATAGACGTTCATTTTTGCATCCATTCGATGCATGTGTTAGAGATCTTAAAATCCTTCGATTTTTCATGCCCATAGTTTTGGAGGTAGGGTGATCAATTTGAACGGTTCGGATCGTTCAAATATGTCATGGTTCAAGAGTTCCCATAATCAGAAAACGCAGACCGGGTTGCAATGAAGCATTCTTATATATATATGTATGAGAATAATGGAGGAAAGATGCCATAGGAGGGAATTTCCTCCTATGGCGTCAAAAAATACAACCTCCATCATTTTTCCGACGATCGACATCCATCATCTTCATCGTTATCATCTGAGATATGGGTACACCAAATTTCATTTGATTCTACAAATTTTTCACCGTTGAATTAATGGGTTCAAAATTAACGGTTTACCGACACTAGAACTTTTTACATTGCTAAATCAACGGTGAAAAAGTTGTAGAATCACATGAAATTTGGTGTACCCACATCTTAGATGATAACGATGAAGATGATGGAGTCCGATCGTTGGAAAATACAATGGAGGGTGTATTTTTTCGACGTCATAGGAGGAAATTCCCTCCTATGGCCTCTTTCCTCCATTATTCTCATATATATATATATATATATATATATATATATATATATATATATATATATATGAGAATAATGGAGGAAAGAGGCCTTAGGAGAGTTTTTTCGTTAGGTGGCGCAAAAAATTTCACCCTCCGCCATTTTTTCCGACGATCGACATTCGTCAATATCATCTTTATCATCTAAGATGTTGATACACCAAATTTCATGTGACTCCATAACTTTTTCACCGTTGATTTAGTGGGTGCAAATTTAACGGTTTACCGACAATAGAACTTTTTACATTGCAAAATCTACGGTGAAAAGGTGTTGGAATCACATGAAATTTGATGTATCCACATCTTAGATGATAAAGATGATGATGATGGGTGCCGATCGTCGAATAAAATGGTGGAGGGTGTAGTTTTTTGACGCCATCTAACGAAAACCCCTCTTAGGGCCTCTCTCTTTCATTATTCTCTCTCTCTCTCTCTCTCTCTCTCTCTCTATATATATATATATATATATATAAAAGATGAGATGGGATCTTTAAAGTGAGATGGAAAAATCCCACCATCATCCATCAATCAAAATGACGATCGGTTCTATACATCTTGTTTTACATGTTAATCAATATATGTATACAAAAATTTAGACGATTTAGACATTTCTAAGGTTTGGATATCACGGTCGCAAAATGGATGGTCGTTAAAGTATCGTAAAAGTTGCATATATTGCATACCCTTTATGCAAGACTTACAAAACTCCAAATCGTCTAATTTTTTATTCACACACACACACACACACACACACACACACATATATATATTGACATGTAGAACATGATGAAAAAATCCGATCGTCAATTCAACGGTTGGATTTTTCCATCTCACTTTAAGGATCACATCTCACCATCTCGTCTTATATATATATATATATATTGAGAGAGAGAGAGAGAGGAGTGCTCCATTGCAAACTAGTCCACATTTTTTAAAAACGGGAATTCCCGATTTCTGAGATATTTTAACGATCCGAACCGTTTTAATTGATCATCCTACCGTCAAATATATGTGCATGAAAAATCAAAAGAATTGAAGACCTCCAGCCTTTTCATCGATGGGTGCAAAAATGGACGTTTTTCGATAATGCATCATAAACTCCATCCGATACATAAACTAGACGTCTTCAAATCCTTTGAATTGTCATACACGTATATTTAAGGGTAGGGTGATCAACTTGAATGGATCGGATTGTTAAACTATGTCGTATATCGAGAGTTCCCGTTTTTAAATAACGCAGACCGGTTTGCAATGGCAGTCTCATATGTGTGTGTTAGACTCGGCCCATTATAATTTTTGATTATTGACAAATATATCGTTCCATGTTTATGCTAACTATTTTTGTAGATTTGATATATCTTGGAACATTTAAGGAAGGCCGGAGGCTTCGAGCTAAATTTTCATATCCATTGGAGGTTGGAGAAAATAGTTGGGACTTCGACAAATTTATTGGAAGAACGATTTGAAGTCCAAAGGGACCAAGACAAAAGGATTTGGGTTTATGGGCTATGTATTTTATCTTATACTTTATTTCGTTTTTCTAAAGTGTAAAGGGACTAGAATACTAAAGAGTTTAATCACAATGCACATCTGCTTTCTTTTTATTTTTCTTAGAAAGGAAAATATTTTAAACATGTTTTTAGAGTTTGGATTATTTTCTAATATTTATTAAAATTCGAAGATATCTTTTGAGAGTTTAAAAGATATTGTTTTATTTTATTACAAAATTAGTGTAAACTCCCGGTATCATTTCGACACTAAATATTATTTTTTTCCTGATTATGTGATTTATTCATTTTAAGATATTATTTAGAGTATCATTTCATGTAAATATAATAATTTATATGCTATCAAAATCTATCTAAAGTATTTGGATTTAACAAAGCTTATTCATAATCCTAGCAGTACAGAACCTTGCTAATACTTTCTAACAATTAGAGCCCGTTTGGATGAACGAAACTATTAGAAGTAATTTTGAAATTACTTCAAAAAAAAATTCATGGAAGTAATAATTTCTTGCACTTCTTTTGTTTGCTTTGGTTATAAAAATAGTTCTATTGAAGTAATAAATGCAATTATTTTATATTAACTTTTATTTAGAATGAAAGAAACTTAAAATTAATTAATGTTATGAATAAAATATTATTTTTCGTGCTCTTTCATTATGTTCCATGCCACTTTCAAGTCCAAGAGATAATGAATAGAAATCTTGAACTAGGGACTTCACATAAGATCCGCATCATCATATGAAAGTAACTTCAAATGTTACTTGTTGTCAAACTTAACACTTAAGTAGCCAAAGAAGCAAGGCTATTTCCGATAATTTCATGCTATTTCATGACAAACAAACATGCCCTTTTAGACCTTTTAGACGGTTTTGACCATGTCCTTTGTGGGGCCTACAGAAAAAATTACAAATTGCAAGTTCTCTCCTTTCGCATGTGGGGGCCGCTTTTGTGCAAACGTGATAGAGCCGCTGGGCTACTTTATTCTGCCACATGGCGAGGTTTCATTGACCAACCCATTTTATCCCATTCCCTTTGATCAAGCCGAGGGTTTATTGCCCTGTTTTAAGGCTCTGTTTTTCTCTGGTTTCGGCCTGTTTTCAAAACAGGTTTTCTCTAATTTATCCTTAAATTATAGCTATAACGAAAGAGCTTTTTGGTAAATATTTTAACAACAAATACTTTGATAGAATTGCTATATAAATACTTATCATTTAGTTTTGAAGGTCTCATGCTCCAAAATTCAAAGTTTTATCTCTAGGAGTAATTCTTCAAGAGCTGTAAGATAAACATGATTAATTTTTCACTTTCTATGATCCACTCTCTGTAAGCTTGTAGTCTCTATTACTGAGTGAGAAATTTATGAACTAAAATTACTCCCATATATTGGAGAGATTTGTATCCGATTTCATTGTGGCTTCTTGAGGAGAAGCAAAGGCTGTAAGAAGTTTTTTTTGGGAAGAGACGGTTGTAAAGATTTTGTTCCTACCCAGTTAAAAATGTACGGATGGTGAAAGCCTAGAGACGGAGTGTTTAAGGGAGGACTAGGCGTCGGGGACGTCGAACCTCTTTATATCGTTGTGTTAGTATTTGCTCTCTTGTCTCTTTACATTACCATATTTATATTCTTTGTTAATTCTCATATATTGTGGTTTGTGTTTAATTAGAGTACAAGTTAGCAATAATTTGTATTAAACCCTACTCAACCCCCTCTAGGGTTGCACTTTGGGTGTGTGTGTGTATATGAGAATAATGGAGGAAAGAGGTCACAGGAGAGAATTTCCTCCTATGGCGGCGAAAAATACACCCTTCCTCATTTTTTCCGACGATCGGCACCCACCATCTTCATCGTTAGCATCTAAGATGTGGGTACACAAAATTTCATGTGATTCTACAACCATTTCACCGTTGATTTAGCAATGTGTGTGTGCGTGTGTGTGTATGAGAATAATGAAGGAAAAATGCCATAGGAGGGAATTTCCTCCTATGGCGTCGAAAAAATACACCTTCTCTCATTTTTTCCGCCGATCGGCATTCACCGTCTTCATCATTATCATCTAAGATGTGGGTACACCAAATTTCATGTGATTTCTACAACCATTCCACCGTTTATTTAGCAATGTAAAAAGTTCTATTATCGGTAAACCGTTGATTTTGAACCTACTAAATCAACGTGAAATGGTTGTAGATTCACATGAAATTTGGTGTATTCATATCTTAGATGACAACGATGAAGATGGTGGATGCCGATCGTCGGAAAAAATGAGGGAGGATGCATTTTTTCGACGTCATAGAAGAAAATTCCCTCCTATGGCACATTTCATCCATTATCCTTATATATATATATATATATATATATATATATATATATATATATATAATGGATGAAATGTGCCATAGGAGGGAATTTTCTTCTATGGCGTCGAAAAAATACGCCCTCCATGATTTTTATCGACGATCGGCATTCACCACCATCATCTTTATCATGTAAGATGTAGATATACCAAATTTCCTGTGATTCCATCATTTTTTCACCGTTGATTTAGTGGGTACAAAATCAACGGTTTACCGACAATGACACTTTTTACATTGCTAATTCAATGGTGAAAAAGTGATAGAATCACGTGAAATTTGGTGTATGCACATTTTATATGATAAAGGATGATAGGTGCCGATTGTTGAAAAAAATCGTGGAGCACATAGATATTTGACGCCACCTAACGAAAAACCCTTCTAAAACTTCTTTTCTTCCTTATTCTCATACCACTAGTACAAAGATGGCTAGTCCCTACAGATGGGAAAATCCGTGGGGGCAATTTTATGTTGTCCCAACGGATTACACTGTAGGGACAACTAATATCCCTGCGGTTTAGACCGTAGGAGCATATATAAATAAAAATTTGTTAAAACTTAATATAGGCAGTTTCCTCTACGATACCGCAAGATAAGACCCTACGGTTATAACCGTAGGGGCAAACTCGGGCATTTAAAAAAAATAAAAACCAAAATTTCCCCTTCCCACTCCCACAGTATCCTAATTTCCTTATATATTTACCCCCAAAGTTTCCCCGCCCTCTCGTCGCCTCCCCCCTCGTCGCCTCCGGCCTCGACGTCGCCTTCTTTCTCGTCGCCTCCTCTGACCTCCAGCGCCATCATCGCCTCCTCCGATCTTAAGTCGCCTCATCATCCTTCGTCGCCTCCTCCGATCTTAAGTCGCCTCATTGACTCATCCGACCTCTGGCGCCATCATTGACTCCTCCCTCGTTGACTCATCCGACCTCCAGTGCCGCATCCGTCATCTCTAATGCCACATCGATCGATCGTCGTCTGGATCGTGCCCTCCTTGTCAACGTCGATCGCCATCCTCTTCATCAACGACGAGCTCCTCCCCTGCTTTCTCGTCATCGTCGAAATCCTCAACCGGTTTGTTAATTTATTCAATTTAAAATTTTACTTTCTTAAATTGAATTTGGTGTGTAGGGATTTAATTTGTAGGTTAATGTTAATTTGGGGATTTTGGATTGTGGTGGTAGTTGGTTGTGGGTGGCTGCGGCTGTGGTGGTGGGTGGTGGTAGCTTCTCTTTAATTTGGGGTTGTTTGGGGATTTGGGTGGCAGTAACGGTTATAGTGGTGGCTGTGGTGGTGGCTGTGGTGGTGGGGAAAAGGGCCGGGACCGGGTAGGTCGGATGAGGGACTTGGAAAAGTAATTTTAGATGAGATTGGTGGTGGTGGTGAGGGGAAGAAGAAAATTGGTTAGGAGTTAGGGTTAGGGTTTGGTTTGATTTGGTTAGGGTTAGAGCTAATGGTAAGGGGTAGGTTTAGGATTAAGGTTAGGATCAGGGTTAGGTTTAGGGTTTAGTGAAAAAAAATAGTTAAGGGTAGTTCAGTGAAGAATTTATAAGGGTTAGGGTTAATTAGGTCTAGGGTTAGGGTTAGGGTTAAGGTAAGGTAATTACGATTAGAGTTATGGGTTAGGGTTAAGGTTAGGGTATTTTCGGGTTAGTGTAAGTGTATGTGTATTTGTGTGTGTGTATGTTTGTGATAATGATAATGATGATGATGATGATGTGTGTGTGTGTGTGTGTGTGTGTGTGTGTGTGTTTGTGATAATGCTAATGATGATATGTGTGTGTGTGAGAGAGAGAGAGAGAGATAATGTTGACGATGATGACGATGTGTGTGTGTGTGTATGTGTGTGTGTGTGTGTTTGTGATAATGATGATGATGATCTCTCATTTCAAATAAGGCCAAACCCTAATTTTAAACTTAACACCAGAACTAAATCCAAAATATTAAATTTAACACCAGAACTAAATCCAAAATCTTAAACTTTATTAAGAAAACCTTTAACTTTAAAAAACTTTACCCTAAACTAAAAACTTCAAACCCTTGAAATTGAAACGTAAACGTAAACCCAATTCAAATTAAATCTTATAATAAGTGTATATTTGATACTCGATGATAATATGAAATTTTCATATTATCATTGATAGTCATATGTGAAAATCAAAAAGCGCCATAGTCCCCGTCTATCGGTTAATATACGTTCGATGTTCGTCGTGACATAAAACCATACGAAACTTGTTAAATATCGAACGATATCGTTTGGTGCTAACAACTGTCATGTAGTCTATGTGATGAGAAGATTCAATCATATGATAACTGATAGATTTATCCAGTTTGGACAAGTTAGGAATATATAAAGCAAACCACTGCATTCACTTGTGTTTTCATTCGTTTCGAGTTATTTCGTCGGTACTTTTCCGCTGGTTCTCCATGTTCAAAGATAGATAGATGTTCATTTCAATATTGTTTTATAGTATTGAAATGATTATCTATTTTATTACAGTGTACTCGGAGAACAGCGAGGAGGTACTATCAAATTTTTTTTGAAACGGATGAAAGCACAAGCGAATAGGTTCTGCTCTATACATTCTTAATGGGATAGAAGTCTTACCCCCGACAGTCGAAACACTTACATATAACATGAATACACAACACACATATACATAAAGCACATACATATTAACAACCCTACACCTAATCGAAATCATAAATTGAAACACACATACACAGAATACAACTCATATATGGGTATCTTCGAACACAATTTTTTTACTCGATCATTTATCTTTTTCAAGGACAAAATTGCCTTTCCCATTTTCTTATTTTTCAATAACCATCTTGTTCTTAGATTTCTCAATATAGTCACCATAAAAATCCAACTGTCATAACTTACATTTTTATGCTATACAGTCTAACATGATCTATGAGTACATAGAGTTAAGGACTAGATTTATGTGGATTGGCAACAACGCATGCAATCTAAGTTTGTCGCGGGAGTTGCTACTTTCATTGAATTTGCACGCGCACATAATAAGATCGTGTTAGAGAAGATTATTTATTCATGCGATAGATATGGGAATAAGTTCTGGCAGAAGTTAGAAATCATAGAGCTTCACATCGTTAAATATGGTTTTACTAGACTTTATAAAACTTGGCTATATCAGGGGAAAGGAGAAGAAGAAGACTGTAATACAGCGGATGAAGAAAGAGAAGACGGTAATGTGGCGGAAGAAGAAAAAGACGATAACTTCTTTTCAGGAGAAGAAATGGAGAATATGGTAGAGACTGCTCTAGGTAATAGTAATTCTACCGAAGAAGACATTCCTTCCAGAAAAGGACTGCGTATGGATAAGTATGAAAAGTTCATGAATGTTGCTAGAAAACTAATTTATGATAATGCAAAGTATTCCACCCTATCATGGTTCGTCTAACTTTTCCAAATTAAGTGCCTAAATGGATGGAGCAACAAGTCATTTCATGATACTTCTGAAGTTCCTGAAAAATTCTATGCCCCAAGGAAATAACGTGCTTGAGAGATGGTATGAAACTCAGAAGATGATGTCTGATTTGGGTTTGAACTGTGAAAAGATTTATATATATCCCAAAAATTGTGTGTTGTACTGGAAAGAGAATTCAGATTTGAAAGAGTGTCTAATATGGCCAGGTATAAGCCGAAAGTATCCGATAAGTAGCTAGATATACCTGTCAAGATAGCACGATACTTTTGAATAATACAGAGGCTGTAAAGACTATTCAGGTGCAAGAAAATAGCCGAGGCAATGATTTAGCATTACCGTGCTGCTCCAAGCGAAGATGGAAAAATGAGTCATCTAAGAGATTCTCCGGTATGGAAGGATTTCGATAGGATACACCAAACATTCAGAAGTGGTCCTCGCAATGTCAGGCTCAGACTGGCTAGTGATGGCTTCTACCCATTCACCTATATGGCTGGAAGCCACAGCATATAACCCTTTATAATGATGGTTTATAATCCGTCGTCTTGATTAGTTATGAATCAATTCTACTTTATGATGCCTTTTCTTATTAATGAACTAAACTCACCGGGAAACAATATCGACGCCTATCTCCGACCTCCGATCGATGAGTTAAAATCTTTATTCATTGATGGTGTAGAGACTTATGATGCAAACACAGATACAATCTTCACAATGCGTGTGGCTTTAATGTGGATAATTAATGACTTTCTTGCGTATGAAATGCTATCAAGTTGATCCGTACATGTCACAAAGCATGATCCTACTGCCACTAAGATACAACATCGAAATAGTTGAATTTTACCAGGAAGGTTTGTTATTGTGGTCATTAGCGTTTCCTGCCACTAGACTATCCCTACAGGTTAAACGATGCTCACTTTAATGGTCATCAGGAGTTTCTTGGGTCTCCAGCCTCATTTTCCGGAGAGGTCGTGATTGCTCAGTGGGATTATTATAATAACGTGACCTTTGAGATAGATCCGGCAAAACAGGACAAACCACCCTACTGGAACAATTTAAGCATTTTCTACGAGCTTCCGTACTGGTCAAAAAATTTAGTTCATCATTGTCTGGACGTCATGCACATAGAGAAGAGAGTATCCGAGTACGTACTTAACTTACTTTTTTGTAAAGACGGAAAATCGAAAGACAACCTCCGTGTTCGGATGGATCTTCAGAACTGGGAAATTAGAAGTGAATTGCATCACAAACCGATAGCGGGTAAGAAGGCAAGTTTGTACTTCCCAATGCCGCGTATCATATGTTACAACCGAAGAAGAAAAGGTTCCTACAGGTATTGCATGATTTGAAAGTTCCCATAAGTTTCTCAGGATCATTTAGTAAAAAGATAAAGATTGTGAAAGGAAAGACCGATGGGCTGAAAAGTCACGATCACCATGTTATTATGGAGTGCCTTCTCCCATTAGCCCTCAGAATTTCCCATCCCGAATCGGTTGGTCTAATAATTAATGACCTTTGTTGATTTTTTAGGGAATTGTGCGCTAAAACCTTAGATATTGTGACGCTGGATAATCTAGAAAATTATATTTTCTTGATACTGTACAAGCTTGAGATTATTTTCCCGCCGTTGTTCTTCGATATCATAATACATCTGATGGTTTATCTTGCAACCGAGGCTAAGTTTGCCGGACTGGTACAATATCGATGGATGTATCCTGTCGAAAGGTACTTTGAATTTTTTGTTTCACGCATTTTGTAAAATTATTGTTGTCTTATATACCCGTATTTATTTATTTAACATATTTTTTTTTAGGTATCTCAACACTCTAAAAAGGTATATACGAAATAGAAATTGACCAGAGAGTTCTATCATGCAAGGTTATCTTCTTGACGAAATAACCATATTTTGTTCCTGCTATCTAGACGAGAATATTGAGACGAAGCTTAACCGGCCTCGGAGAATTCAGGACGGACCATAAGGTAAAGCTGATTATAAGAGAGTAGATCTCATGTTTATCAACAAGTTATATCGGTTTATCCTCTACAATAACGTATGTCTTGAAGAAATTAGAGAGCAAGTTCTTTTGGATTAATTTTTATATTTATGTGTGTGTATATGAAATAATATAATGTTGATGTCATAATTTATTGTTGAGAACATAATTCATATTGATGAAGTACGTGAAGGGCATCTTGATTGGAATGATGAACGATTAGAAAAATATCATCAGGATAATTTTTGCGGTTGGGTTGCTGATCATGTAAGTGGTTCGAATAACATGTTATCGTGATTAGTCTTAATCTAAACTTATATCGTTATGTATTTGCCGCAAAATTTGTTTTTTCAGATCCACGATCCGAACTTATTTGCATTATTAGGGAGAGACTCAAGATATTTAGCTCAGTTTCCTAGCATGGAGGCTGCAGACTATAAAGGATTTAGCGTCCTAAGATACAAATTTGAAATTAAGGACGTAGAAATATCTCGAACTACCCAGAATAGTGGGATTGTGACCATAGGATCATATGGTGTGATTTATTATAAATACTTAAATTGCATACTTGGTATCCAATATCCCGGACGATCAGAACCGTTTTATATATTTCAGTGTATTTGGTACGATACAAGAACCGATACGGATAAATGGAGAAATAATCTCGAGACTTGAAAAGATGAATATGGATTGACTGGTATAAACACACTTCGATTTTACGGTCAGGATGATCAATTTATCTTTCCGCAACAAGTGTATATACTACTCACAGTGCCTGAAGCATCTGGGATGGAGTGTCGTATGCCGTTGGAAATCCAGAGATGTTTACGATATCCTAGAATTCGAGGATCGAATGGAGGACATCGATGAGAAAGAAGAAGAGAGAAGACTTAGAGTTCTCTGTGTTAGATATGTATGCCCTAGAGGCCATTATTGTATATATAAATAGTGGATGCTTGGACATATGTATGTACAGGACAATCTTGCTCGATATGATAGTAGGCTATTTGGTTTATCTTTATTTTAACATGTGCATATGTTTTACTTGTTATTATGTATCGTTAATATATGTCGATAAAACCCATAAGATTATTTCTTGACTACCAGCGTTATGATGGCAACAAAACCGGCGATACACCACATATTACACTTACGGTCACAGAAAAGAAAGTGAAAACTACAACAATTGGAATCCGCAACCATCTTAGACATCATAAACCCAATGTATCACATACGTCGGATTGCATGCCTAACCATATGAATTCCTTAGACATCATAAACCCGGAATATCTCATATTCCGAATTTCATACCTAACATTATAAACCCCGTATTTTAGTCTCGATATTGAAAACACTTTTCAATAACCAGTCGGGTAATTCAACAAGATTCCCGACAACCTGATCGAATACTCGTTGGAAACTTTAGTAGACGGCCGCACCCCCGATGCCGTCGACAAAGTGCACTTAGGTGGAAAACCACGGCCGCGAGCACCTGAACGGATGTTTTAGGCAACGGGGTTCTCCTACAATCACTTGGTCGGAGCTATGGGGCGTGGTTATATAGTAATGTTATCCGGCAAGTATCCGTGTACACTACGTAATTGCGACGGACTTTTGATCCACATCAAAATCCCGTGGCAACCGATCAAATGAGACTAAATTGCTAGATTTATAAAATTCAAATTAGTTTTCACAAAACTAATTATTGTGGATTCAAAATATTGTATCACAATTCACAGATGGTGTAAATCCCCGTTTCCTTTCTAAATGAAATTCCTACTTTCTGAATTCTAGTGATTACCTTATTCTTGACTTCATATATTTTTAGTTGGTTGTCTAAACCCTATTTTTCCAGCTCTTTTGAAATTATAGTCCAAACCCTAAAAGCTAAAACCTAAGATTTAAAACCAAAGCCGAAACAAACCAAAATGAGCAAAACACTTAACATTAAACCAATTTTAAACATTCAGCCCATTACTTGTAGCCTCAGCCCGTTCTTTTACCAAGTCCACAAATTTTTCTTTTAAATAAATTTTCATTATAAATCTCCAGCCCGTTGCCTTTAATTTTTCTTCCAGCCCATTCAAAATTCTTAATAAATTCCTAAATAAAGAAAACTCAAGCCAGCCCCTCAGTTATTCCCCAGCCCATTTAGAATTTTAAAAGAAAAATCCCTTTTAAATATTATTCCCTCAGCCCAATCTTATTCCCTCAGCCCACTTAAAGATTTTTCTTAATATTTTCTTTGTAAAATCCCTCGGCCCAAAGTCTTTAATCAGCCCAATCCTAATTTAATTAATTCCTTACCCCTTTTGGTGGCCCGGCCTACTCTCATAAACTCGAGCCCACTTCCTCCTTATACGCGACCCAACTCCCTGTTCATCTTCCATTTGAAATTTTTCCCCAACGGCAACCCCCGTAACGCGCGCGCGACCCGCCTCCTCCGCCGTCGCCCTCGCCCACGCAGTACCGTTGCCTCACCCCCACGACGCGCTCCTCTCGTCTCCCTTATCTCTTTCCCACCTCGCTCACCTCCTCATTTTTCCAGTCCCCTCATCTCTCTCCCTCTCGAAGCTTACAAACCCATTCTTCCCCGATCACTCGTCGCCCCATCGACGGCGACAACACCTCGACAACCCCTCGGCGATCCTCTTTCAGCCTCCCCCTTCTCCCTCTACAACTTCACAGCCATAAACCCGAGCCCTGCACACCCACTCCCCTGCACACAAACCCCACGACCAATCTCGACCACCTCGCCCCATCGACGCCGGTGAACCCCCATCTCATCTGAACCATCCATCGACCTTCCACACCCTCAGCATCACCCTCATCTCTCCAATACCCGACCCCACTGCCCCTCTTCTCTCTCTCTCCAAAACTCCAAAACCAGTTTCCAAACAATTTTTCCCCCACTGTGAGCTGCTCTGTACTCGCTGCCGGAGCGACGCCGTCGACCGTCGGCAACCCCAATACACTCTCAGAGGATCATAAAGCATCCCTCAACGTCTAGTGGCTGTGCAAACGACTCCGAACAACCCCGACGCGAGATCCACATCTAGATCGAGGCTCGCGGGAATCCGATACGTGGCGTATACCGCGCGTTCGCGATGACACTGTTGCCGTACGACCCCGAGGCGTTCTCCAGGCAAGTGTTTACTTGCTTCATGCTATTATAGTTGTGTTACAAACTTAGATTATATAGTTTACAAACTTTCCGATTTCCTATACGTGTCAAAACCTAAGTGCTCGATGTTAGTTACCAATAGTAATAATCGTCAAATTTGACGGTAACCTATATGTTCTGTTGGCCCTTATAATGATGAATATTTTGTGTAAAATTCGCTGGAAAACACGATTGTTAGTAACAAAAATCGATACCCCCAAACATGTCGTTAAAACTAGAATTCTCTCGTAGCTGAAAACGAATAAAATCACCATAAATCATACACATATTGGAAAGATGCGTTCGAGGGCTTAAATCGAAGCCGACTTGACGAACTTTAATCCTACATATATTTCTGATCATTTCAGTTTTGTAACCATGAAGATAATTGGATCGGAACACGACTCTGGACTGCAGTCCAGAGCCTTTCTGATTAGTGTGTTCTGTCCAAAGAGCTGCGTCCCCGTGTTTCCTGAAATAGTATGATACGGAACTTAACAGTAGTTATAAGATATTTCTGTTAGCGAAAGAAAACAAGTGGTTTTATTCCGATTCATCGCCATTTGCTATTTTAAACTATAATTAAAAGGGCAGAACGTAAAGCTGTCCAGAACACTTTCTGAAATGACATTTGAGATTGAACTGTGTATAACTTTCAATATACAGATGCGATTGAGGATCCGTCTGTTGCGTTGAATATTTTATCGAAAACCCTAAATTTCATCTAACTGTGACATCGCTAAATTCTGAGCCCAACTGGGCGCAATTCGTGTCGCGAAACAGACGTTCAGTTCTGAAATTGAAATTCCAGCCGCGAACACTTAAACTGAAACAGTTATATCTTGAAAACCGAAACTCCGATTGAACTGAAACAAATTTTGATGAATTACTGACTGATTATTATACATATCTTACCTACATCATTTTTGCTGAATTCGTAACATATTAATTTGTGCAATTTATTTTGATTCATGACATGCATGCTAATTCATAACATACCGTGCTTATTGGTAGCATACAATACATATATCATACCCTTGTCATTTACACAGTGTTAGTGCGTGTGGACATTTCATTATCGTGCGTGATAGATGTTGGTTTAGGAGTGACGAGTACACCAATGGAAAGTGAATATTCGTGACAGTGATTGATACAGTGGACAATGATGAAACCGTGCCATTGGTATACTCGTACACAACTAGATCAATATCTTAAATAGTGCAACCTGGGGAAAAAGGGGAAATCACAGTGGAAAGAGTATCGTATTTAGCGGGACCGTGTTTAGAGGATGATCATTCGAACTGTGATACTTATACGTGTAGGACAGGATCTAGCGATCCGGCTGACAGGGTTATGTCCCGGGCGTGTGGGCCGTTGTCTCGAGTAGTACGAGACTCCTGTTAAACATGATCCTCCTTCCACTATGTGATTTCAAACATGACCTAGAAACCGATAGGGACACATAGCATATTCCGCATCATATTGTGACATAGTGATTACTTGCATTATCCTCATACCAGTATTAACTCATTTACCTGTTTCATCTGATTATAACAATATTATTATTGTGTCGCTCTGACGACCTGAGTATGCATGCTCAGATTCCGCGGGAGGACCAGCACAGGAGACGGATCTACCCTTCGAGTTCACAGAGATATAGACTGGTGTACTCCCTATCTTTATTGTTTCTCTTAGAGTGATCGTGATATTGAACTTGGTCAGTTATTGTTCTTATTATCTGTAATTTGTGAACAAGGAAATTTTAATGTAATAAATTAGTAATGTGATTCCTTTAATACTGTGCTTTAATTACTGATTACCATGTAGTGCTAGAAGCCGAAGTGTGACTACGGCGGGATGATTCCCTGACCGTAGGAGCATGGCTGGCCTAGTCATCCCTCGTTTTCCGTATTTTGGGAAGCGGGGCGTGACATGGTTTAGTTGGTATCAGAGTCTGTGTTTAGCATCAAGGGATAACATTCACTAGGCGATATTACGTTATTCTTGTTTCACTACTCTTGATTTCTATCCTTGAATCTGATCCTATTCTTTTGAATCTTCCAGTGATATGACGTCCCCGAACGACCCCTCCTCGGACTCCAGCTCTCAGGACCGCACGGAAAGAATACTCAGTGCACTGACCACTCTCGCGGAAGCTCACGAGAGGAAGACAGATTTGCTTACTGAGGGACTCAGGGCGATTACCGCCGCAGGAGGACCCTCCGCACTGATTACCACCTCCGAGGGCGCTACTCCACCAGCTTATCAGGCTAGGGCCGGTACCGTGTCAGACTTCCGACGGTTACACCCGGCTGCGTTCACAGGGCTAGCTGAACCACTTGAAGCTGAGAAATGGCTGGTAAACATGGAGAATTTATTGGCAGCCGCCAGAGTTCCAGAGAAAGACAGAGTGAATGTGATAAAGATACAATTAGAAGACGAGGCTCGTACATGGTGGTCGGTAGAAGAAAGCAGACTTGGAGAGCCGATTGAATGGAACAAGTTTAAGGAGTGCTTCTTAGATCACTATTTTCCTCCCACAGCCAAGGCAGAAATGGAGGAAATGTTTATTCTTCTGAAGCAGAATGGACGCCCAGTGGACGTTTATGCGGCAGAGTTCAACCGTCTGAGCCGCTTTGCTCCATACATGGTCAAATCAGAGGTCACCAGGGCCAGGCGTTTCCTTCAGGGGTTAGATTTTGAGTTGCAGCAGCTGATTGCATCGTTAGACCTACAGACTTTCGCACAGGTACTCAACGCGGCGAGAATTCAGGAGAAATTGATTAACAAGTTCAGGAGACCCCCAGTCGTTCCAGCACGTACCCACGCGCCTTCTCGAGGAGCTATACCGGTTCACAGAGCAGGGACGACGCAAATGAAGCGCCCGTTTGTACCACAGCATCGCCCCCAGAGACAGGGCGTAACTTGCGGCTATTGCGGTAGAGGAGGACATACTCAGAAGGACTGTCGCCGTGCCAAGGGACAGTGCCTGATTTGCGGTTCCAGTCAACACAGGATTAACAGTTGTCCGGAGCGAGCAGAAATACAGGGAGGTTCTGGATCGTCACAGCAGAGGCCGCATGAGCAGAGGCAACCATTTACAGGTCGCGGTCAGGGACGGGCTTTCACCTTGACCGCCGAGCAGGCAGAGGCGTCAGGAGACGTGGTTACAGGTACTCTACTCGTGCATTCCTTGCCAGCTAGAGTACTATTTGATTCTGGAGCCTCGCATTGTTTCTTGTCTGAGCATTTCACCAATACACACTCAATACCACATGAACCACTAACCAAGGGATGGGAAATTCATACGGGTAATGGCATTATTATATCTAGTCGGGAATGTAGATTATGCCCGGTTGTAGTGTGTGGTAGGGAATTCTATGCGAATTTCCTCTTAATTGGGACAGGCAGTTACGACGCAATTCTCGGGATGGATTGGATGAGAACTTTCCATGCAGTTATCGACTGTCGGGCAAGAAAGGTGATCTTCCGCATCCCCAATCACCCAGAGTTTATTTTCGAGGGCGGAAGCGAATCTTTGGAGCCAGCTAAGTATAGAGCAAAGCCTAAGGAATTGACAGCCATGGAGATTGATAAGAGCCCAGTTCCAGAAATTGTTCGGGACTTTCTAGACGTATTTCCCGAGGATTTACCAGGTCTACCACCTCCTCGAATTTTAGAGTTCTCAATCGATTTGATTCCAGGTACAGCCCCAGTATCCAGAGCCCCCTACAGGATGGCACCAGTGGAGTTGGCGGAATTGAAGAAACAGGTTGAAGGATTATTGGAGAAGGGATTTATTCGGCCAAGCGCTTCACCATGGGGTGCACCAGTTCTATTGGTAAAGAAGAAGGATGGATCGTTGCGAATGTGCATAGATTACCGGGAGCTGAACAAGGTCACAATAAAGAACAAGTACCCAATCCCGCGTATCGATGACCTATTCGATCAGCTAAGTGGAGCCAAGGTTTTCTCGAAGTTGGATCTCCGTTCTGGATATCATCAAATCAGAGTGGCAGCCGAGGATGTATGCAAGACGGCTTTCAGGACCCGATACGGACATTACGAGTTCCTTGTGATGCCGTTCGGTGTTACCAATGCCCCAGCAATATTCATGGATTTAATGAACAGGGTGTTCGCAAAATACTTGGACACGTTTGTCGTTGTGTTCATCGACGACATACTTGTCTATTCGAAGACCCGGGAAGAGCATGCTGAGCATTTGCGCACGGTACTGCAGGTTCTTCGGGAAGAGAAGTTGTACGCGAAGCTAAGCAAGTGTGAATTCTGGCTTGACAAGGTTCAGTTTTTGGGACATATCGTTTCGGGCGAAGGCATCTCGGTGGACCCGGCAAAGATAGAATCTGTCAGAGATTGGCCGACCCCAAAATCAGTAGCAGAGATCAGGAGTTTTCTGGGATTGGCAGGTTACTATCGGAGATTCGTCCAAGATTTCTCCAGAATCGCGGAACCATTGACGCGACTGACACGGAAGGACGTGCCGTTTACATGGACAGAAGAGTGCACTCAGGCTTTCGACACACTAAAGCAGAAATTAACTACGGCGCCTATTCTTACTGTACCAGATAATTCAGGTGGTTTGGTGATACATAGTGATGCCTCAGGAAAGGGTTTAGGCTGTGTTTTGATGCAGCACGGCCGAGTGGTTGCTTACGCCTCTCGACAACTGAGAAACCACGAGAAGAACTACCCTACGCACGACTTGGAGTTAGCTGCGGTAGTTTTTGCATTAAAGATTTGGAGGCACTATCTTTTGGGTGAGAAAGTGGAGGTATACACGGATCATAAGAGCTTGAAATATGTATTCACTCAGAAGGAACTGAACATGAGGCAGCGCCGATGGCTAGAGCTAATGGCAGATTATGATCTGGACCTTCAGTATCACCCGGGGAAGGTCAATGTTGTACCAGATGCGCTCAGTCGCAAACCAGCGGTCATGATGTTGACCGATCAGAGGAGCATTATTGAGGATTTCCAGAGACTTGGACTTGAGGTCGTTACGCCGAACGCACTAAGTCAATTTTGGCAACTACAGGTGCAATCTTCTCTAGTGGATCGTATCAAGATTGCACAAGCGGGTGATCCTCGATTGCAAAAGTTCAGAGAGCAAGTGGAAGCTGGATTGAGAACGGATTTGATTATACATGAAGATGGCTCTCTGAGATTCGGTAGCAGACTCTGCGTACCTAAAGGTGATGTACGAGAAGAAGTGCTGACTGAAGCACACAGTTCAGCTTATTCAGTGCATCCAGGAGGTACAAAAATGTATCAGGACCTAAAGCAGCACTTTTGGTGGAACGGAATGAAGCGGGAAATTGCGAGGTTCGTATCCAGATGCTTGGTATGTCAGCAGGTGAAGGCGGAACATCAGAGAACAGCAGGATTGTTACAACCATTACCGATACCTGAATGGAAGTGGGAGCACATTACTATCGATTTTGTGACAGCCTTACCACGGAGCCCTAGAGGCAATAACGCTATTTGGGTTATCGTCGATCGTCTCACAAAAGCTGCACACTTTCTACCTTTCCGAGTGGGACAGTCGACAGAATCACTGGCAGAAAGATATATGCAGGAGATTGTGCGACTTCACGGTGTTCCAGTCAGCATTGTGTCAGACCGGGACACGAGATTCTTGTCGCATTTTTGAAAGAGCTTACAGGAGAGTTTGGGAACCCGCCTTAAATTCAGCACAGCTTATCACCCACAGACGGATGGACAATCCGAGCGTACAATTCAGACGCTCGAGGATATGTTGAGAGCCTGTATGTTGGACTTTCAGGGTTCCTAGGAGGACCATCTGCACCTAGTCGAGTTCTCGTACAACAACAGTTATCAGGCTAGTATTCAGATGGCCCCTTTTGAAGCACTATACGGTCGAAAGTGTCGATCCCCAGTATGTTGGGATGATGTGGGAGAACGAAGATTACTAGGCCCCGAACTCATTGTTCAGACAGTCGACAAGGTTCAAATGATCAGACAATGTATTAAGACGGCTCAAGATCGACAGAAGAGTTGGGCAGATACCAGCAGAAGGGCACTTGAGTTCGAAGTTGGAGATCATGTGTTCTTAAAGATTTCCCCTACTCGTGGAGTTATCAGGTTCGGAAGTCGGGAAAAACTTAGTCCCCGTTTTATCGGACCTTTTGAGGTGCTAGAGCGAGTAGGAGAGGTGGCCTATCGACTTGCCTTGCCTCCATCGCTAGCTGGTGTGCACAATACCTTCCACGTGTCACAGTTGCGGCGTTATGTCCGGGATGAGAGTCATGTCCTGGACCATTCAGAGCTAGTTTTGGGAACCGATCTGTCTTACGAGGAGCAGCCTACTACCATCCTCGACCGCAGAGAGAAGGTGCTAAAGAATAAAGTCATTCCGTTAGTCCGAGTGTCTTGGGGCGGTCGTTCCCCAGGGGAATCCACCTGGGAGCGGGAGGAAGACATCCGTGATCGTTATCCACATCTCTTTGCTTAGTACATTCTATTCTTGTGTCCTTATCAAATTTCGAGGACGAAATTTTGTTTAGGGGGGTATGATGTAAATCCCCGTTTCCTTTCTAAATGAAATTCCTACTTTCTGAATTCTAGTGATTACCTTATTCTTGACTTCATATATTTTTAGTTGGTTGTCTAAACCCTATTTTTCCAGCTCTTTTGAAATTATAGTCCAAACCCTAAAAGCTAAAACCTAAGATTTAAAACCAAAGCCGAAACAAACCAAAATGAGCAAAAACACTTAACATTAAACCAATTTTAAACATTCAGCCCATTACTTGTAGCCTCAGCCCGTTCTTTTACCAAGTCCACAAATTTTTCTTTTAAATAAATTTTCATTATAAATCTCCAGCCCGTTGCCTTTAATTTTTCTTCCAGCCCATTCAAAATTCTTAATAAATTCCTAAATAAAGAAAACTCAAGCCAGCCCCTCAGTTATTCCCCAGCCCATTTAGAATTTTAAAAGAAAAATCCCTTTTAAATATTATTCCCTCAGCCCAATCTTATTCCCTCAGCCCACTTAAAGATTTTTCTTAATATTTTCTTTGTAAAATCCCTCGGCCCAAAGTCTTTAATCAGCCCAATCCTAATTTAATTAATTCCTTACCCCTTTTGGTGGCCCGGCCTACTCTCATAAACTCGAGCCCACTTCCTCCTTATACGCGACCCAACTCCCTGTTCATCTTCCATTTGAAATTTTTCCCCAACGGCAACCCCCGTAACGCGCGCGCGACCCGCCTCCTCCGCCGTCGCCCTCGCCCACGCAGTACCGTTGCCTCGCCCCCACGACGCGCTCCTCTCGTCTCCCTTATCTCTTTCCCACCTCGCTCACCTCCTCATTTTTCCAGTCCCCTCATCTCTCTCCCTCTCGAAGCTTACAAACCCATTCTTCCCCGATCACTCGTCGCCCCATCGACGGCGACAACACCTCGACAACCCCTCGGCGATCCTCTTTCAGCCTCCCCCTTCTCCCTCTACAACTTCACAGCCATAAACCCGAGCCCTGCACACCCACTCCCCTGCACACAAACCCCACGACCAATCTCGACCACCTCGCCCCATCGACGCCGGTGAACCCCCATCTCATCTGAACCATCCATCGACCTTCCACACCCTCAGCATCACCCTCATCTCTCCAATACCCGACCCCACTGCCCCTCTTCTCTCTCTCTCCAAAACTCCAAAACCAGTTTCCAAACAATTTTTCCCCCACTGTGAGCTGCTCTGTACTCGCTGCCGGAGCGACGCCGTCGACCGTCGGCAACCCCAATACACTCTCAGAGGATCATAAAGCATCCCTCAACGTCTAGTGGCTGTGCAAACGACTCCGAACAACCCCGACGCGAGATCCACATCTAGATCGAGGCTCGCGGGAATCCGATACGTGGCGTATACCGCGCGTTCGCGACGACACTGTTGCCGTACGACCCCGAGGCGTTCTCCAGGCAAGTGTTTACTTGCTTCATGCTATTATAGTTGTGTTACAAACTTAGATTATATAGTTTACAAACTTTCCGATTTCCTATACGTGTCAAAACCTAAGTGCTCGATGTTAGTTACCAATAGTAATAATCGTCAAATTTGACGGTAACCTATATGTTCTGTTGGCCCTTATAATGATGAATATTTTGTGTAAAATTCGCTGGAAAACACGATTGTTAGTAACAAAAATCGATACCCCCAAACATGTCGTTAAAACTAGAATTCTCTCGTAGCTGAAAACGAATAAAATCACCATAAATCATACACATATTGGAAAGATGCGTTCGAGGGCTTAAATCGAAGCCGACTTGACGAACTTTAATCCTACATATATTTCTGATCATTTCAGTTTTGTAACCATGAAGATAATTGGATCGGTACACGACTCTGGACTGCAGTCCAGAGCCTTTCTGATTAGTGTGTTCTGTCCAAAGAGCTGCGTCCCCGTGTTTCCTGAAATAGTATGATACGGAACTTAACAGTAGTTATAAGATATTTCTGTTAGCGAAAGAAAACAAGTGGTTTTATTCCGATTCATCGCCATTTGCTATTTTAAACTATAATTAAAAGGGCAGAACGTAAAGCTGTCCAGAACACTTTCTGAAATGACATTTGAGATTGAACTGTGTATAACTTTCAATATACAGATGCGATTGAGGATCCGTCTGTTGCGTTGAATATTTTATCGAAAACCCTAAATTTCATCTAACTGTGACATCGCTAAATTCTGAGCCCAACTGGGCGCAATTCGTGTCGCGAAACAGACGTTCAGTTCTGAAATTGAAATTCCAGCCGCGAACACTTAAACTGAAACAGTTATATCTTGAAAACCGAAACTCCGATTGAACTGAAACAAATTTTGATGAATTACTGACTGATTATTATACATATCTTACCTACATCATTTTTGCTGAATTCGTAACATATTAATTTGTGCAATTTATTTTGATTCATGACATGCATGCTAATTCATAACATACCGTGCGTATTGGTAGCATACAATACATATATCATACCCTTGTCATTTACACAGTGTTAGTGCGTGTGGACATTTCATTATCGTGCGTGATAGATGTTGGTTTAGGAGTGACGAGTACACCAATGGAAAGTGAATATTCGTGACAGTGATTGATACAGTGGACAGTGATGAAACCGTGCCATTGGTATACTTGTACACAACTAGATCAATATCTTAAATAGTGCAACCTGGGGAAAAAGGGGAAATCACAGTGGAAAGAGTATCGTATTTAGCGGGACCGTGTTTAGAGGATGATCATTCGAACTGTGATACTTATACGTGTAGGACAGGATCTAGCGATCCGGCTGACAGGGTTATGTCCCGGGCGTGTGGGCCGTTGTCTCGAGTAGTACGAGACTCCTGTTAAACATGATCCTCCTTCCACTATGTGATTTCAAACATGACCTAGAAACCGATAGGGACACATAGCATATTCCGCATCATATTGTGACATAGTGATTACTTGCATTATCCTCATACCAGTATTAACTCATTTACCTGTTTCATCTGATTATAACAATATTATTATTGTGTCGCTCTGACGACCTGAGTATGCATGCTCAGATTCCGCGGGAGGACCAGCACAGGAGACGGATCTACCCTTCGAGTTCACAGAGATATAGACTGGTGTACTCCCTATCTTTATTGTTTCTCTTAGAGTGATCGTGATATTGAACTTGGTCAGTTATTGTTCTTATTATCTGTAATTTGTGAACAAGGAAATTTTAATGTAATAAATTAGTAATGTGATTCCTTTAATACTGTGCTTTAATTACTGATTACCATGTAGTGCTAGAAGCCGAAGTGTGACTACGGCGGGATGATTCCCTGACCGTAGGAGCATGGCTGGCCTAGTCATCCCTCGTTTTCCGTATTTTGGGAAGCGGGGCGTGACAGATAGTTAGACGATGTTAAACTTTTCGATCGAATCAACAAACACCAAAAAATTCCCAAAGAGCTCAACACTTGAGTGCAGTTTAAAAATTACCCAGAACATACTACAGCACCTATAAACCAACCGTAGAAGGGCCAACCCTTGCCTCACCTATGGCGCCGCGGAACTACCACAAATCCTAGGGTTTTGTGGCGGTTCCGGCAGTCATAGAATCGAGTTAGGGTTTCGTTCTTCTAGAGAGTCCATAGAATCACCTGCATGATTTTCTGAAGATTTTAAACTTGGAAAATTCTAACTCTTGGAAAATTTCCAGCGAGAGAGAAAATGGGTTATTGATATCCGTTCGAACATTTTAACGTCGTCGAAATTACCCGAAACGATGTTAGAATTACGACTATGAAGCACTCTGAATTGCTTTTACACAAAGATAACATCACATGCAATCTCAGTAAAAACAAACAACACCTGAAATACCAAAACCCAGAGACTGGAACACCAAACCAAAATGAAGCCCAAACAAGTGTAGAAAACCGGTGGGGCCGGTTTTTACGGAAGTGTCGCCGGGTCAAACCCGGTGAAAGAAGCCCATTTAGGTCTGGTGTTCATGTTACATCGTATGCAACATTCTGCAACTGCTTAAAAAATTTTTAGACGACTTAAAAATTTCAACAGAAACCAGATTTTTTGTTTCGATATTTCGAAATTGTTTCGGTTTCGTAATTTTGCAAATATCATCTAATTCTCTAGCATGGCTCTAATACCACTGCTGGATTCACTAGCACCGCCGCTGGGTTTCGGGAGGTATCGACCATGACGTTTAAAAAAAATTGGCGCTCTAAAGAACCATAATCTAGAATCTTAACTAGAGAATTAGACGAAACTAGCATGTAAACATTTTTACATCTAAGTGAACAAGAAATACAATCTTTGTAGACCGGTCCTTCCCTTCAAAAGCTCCGTGCAGTAGTCCCTTCGCTCCAAGTAGTGAACTCCCAGACTCTAGAAAGGCTCCACAAGATGAAGGGAACAAACTTGATTGAAGTTTTCGAGGCCGAATATGATCTACGTTGAGAAGACACCAACTCAAGCTACCTCCTCACTAATTAGGAATTAGTGAAGGAAACAACCTAAACTAAATGGATAGTCTAGTGTACGTTGATGAAGGTAGGAATTTTGCTCACTTTAGAAATATTTTTCTCACTAATTTTCTTCACCTCCCAAATGGCTAGAGAGCTTGAGGAAGGAGATAAAGAAAAGCAATCATGGAAAAATGCAAGCGCAGAATGAATCTCATGAGTGATAGAAGCAACCATGGATGAGATAATATCTCATACTAACTCTTGTAGAGACTTGACTATGGCTTAAGGTAATGGTTGGGTTAATAAATATCTAATGTAAAATAAAACTAGTGGACTAAGTCAATAATTCTACAAGCTTCCACTAAGCTCAAATCATGTGAATAATTTCCAACTAATTAGTGATTTACTTTAAATAAATAAACCCCACATTATCATAAGCATGGTGTGAGTCTCATACACCCATGTAGCATGTAGCAACAAGCATGACACATTAATATATATCACATATATATTAAGTGTACACAAGTGAGAAAAAGAAATGCTTAAGTGAGCTAATATTAGTTAATGTAAATTAATATATCAAATATATAATTATACATTAAATTATTAAATCAACACTTGATTTAATAATCCGGCTATATCACATATAACCGACTAATATCATATGTATCAACTTATCGAATTAACACTTGATTCGATAACCCGGCTATATCACATATAACTGACCGATATCACATATCGTGAGAATAGAATACGGTATCACATACACGTATTAATCTTGGTCACGCACATATCACATATGTGCTCCTACTTCGTTTCGCTTGAGTCAGGAAACCTCTGTGTAGGACTTTAAAGACTCGTCACTACGCCGGCAGTAGGTAATGATCATATCAGTCACCCACAAGCCGTCAACGGTATTGCTAGACGTAACGGCCACCCGGGTATTGAGCGATCAGAAGATCAACAAGCAAGCCTGCTCATACTCCTGCGAATCCAATAAGTAACACTATCGTACAGTCCAGTCTCTTCGTCGGATATGTCGCATATCCTGCCTGGGGGTGGTAAACGCCAGACCCCAATAGCCTGATAAGTCATGCCGATATGAGGCCCATAACGGTTCGAGAAACTACTGATTACCAGTAAATCTCAGCAACCCTGGCCAGGGATTTTCTGTTATGGCCAATCGAGCATAGCGCAACATCAACCCCCAATACCGGGAGAGAAGAATCCCCTCCTGTCTCTCATTGCCTTCATGAGACTCAGGACTGTACCCAAAAACCACCGTTTTGCACGTTCTATTGAACGTGGTAAAGTGAAAATCAAAGCACAATGGAATCACACAAGACTCTATAACGATCTCGGGTCTATAGACTAACCTGTACCAGTGTCACCAGAGAACTGCTATCTGATGTGAGGTATAAGACCATCTAGGAGTTCTCGGCGAGTCCGTTCAGTGTACCCAGTCTCCACTGAGCGCCCGTATACCATCTCTGATGTCAAACACCAATAGATATGGGATCATCCATCGCCCATCACATGGGTCGAGAAGTGTATATGCTAGTCTACACTGGAATATCGATGCCCCATCTAGATACTCCCACGACTAGGAACAATTGAAGGATGTACTTACCGACTACCCTGGCCCCACTAGTATGATCTACATCATAATCCCGGTAGTCTAGTTCTCATCCTAAGGGCTTTATCAACATGTAACAGAGAGACAATTAGTGTACATGTTAAAATAAAGAGCAACCAGATAGCATACTATCATGTCGAGCAAGAAAGTCCTCCCTATATATGTCCAAACATCCACTATAATATATATCATATGTACAATAATGGCCTCTAAGGTATATATATAACTAACAATCTCCCACTTGCACTAGGGCCAGTTATTGTAGTATCTCATACTCAACATCCGATAGAAGTCTCTCTAAGGAAAAGCCTTTGTGAGTGGATCCGCTGTGTTATCCTTCGCGTCAACTTTCCTTACCGCGACTCTTGGAGATCAACCATCTTCCTGATCAGGTGATACTGTCTCAGAATTTTTCTGGATCACTGATGGGACCGGCGTTCCTAGGCCAAAACCACAACTCCATTGTTGTCATAATAATAGTTATTGGACACTCAATGGTAGGAACTATGTTCATCTTATGAACAAGAAATATCCATACATTCACTTTGGTAGCATCGTTGGTAGCGATGTACTCAGCCTTTATCGTCTAGTTTGCCACAGTATCTAGCTTGGAACTCTTCCAACATACCGTCCCTCCACTGAGGGTAAAGACAAAGCCCGTGACTGACTTTTAGTCGACCTTATCACTCTGGAATCTTGAATTGGTAAAGGACTCCCATTAGAGTTCACCTTTACCAAACACCAAGAACATTTCTTCAGTGCTTCACAGCTATCCAGTGATTCTCCCAAGATCTGATTGATCCTTGATCACTACTCCTAGTGAGTCAGCTACATCTGGTCTGGTAAATAACATCGCATACATGATAGAGCCTACTGCCGAAGCATAGGGTATTCCATGCATGCGAGCTCTCTCCAAATCAGTCTCGGGAGATATCTTTTTGGAGAGAGTGATTCATGAGTAAGTGGGCAAACCACCACGCTTAGAATCCTTCATACTAAACCCCTTTAGTATGGTGTTAATGTACCTGAATTTGGGACACTCCCAACATCCACTTAGATCATAATCTACAAGATGTAGTAAGTATCATCCAGATCTTAATACACAAGATGTAGTAGATATCATCTAGATCTTCCATGGAGAATCCTCGTGATAAGAGGAGCTTGATCGGGTGTAGCATAGGAAACCTATTTCCTATCAAGAGTATGTCTTCTATGTACAATACGAGAAAGACAACCTTACTCTCTACAACCTTCTTGTATATACAAGGTTCATCTACTTTTTTGATGAAGTCAAACTCTTTGACTGCCACATCAAAACAGATGTTCCAACTCCGCGATGCCTGCTTTAATCCTGATGGACTTAAGCATAGCCACTGGAGAAAAGGTTTCATCATAATCCATACCTGGTTATTGACGAAAACCTTTTACTACAAGTCTAGTTTTGAAATTCTCAACTTTTTCATTTACACCAAGAATCTTCTCAAGATCCACTTGCTCCCGATGGGTTTTACCCCTTCAGGTGCAACATTCAAAGTCATACATTGTTGGTGTACATGGATTCTATCTTTGATCGCATAGTATCCAGCCATTTCACGGAGTCTCCACTCATGAGGGCCTGCCTGAACCTGGTTGGGTCATCATCTACCATGATGCAATCCTCGCTCCCACCGTCACTGAGGAAACCATAGTATCTCTGAGGTGGATGAGGAACCCTACCAGATTCACGGAGAGGCTGAGGTTCGTTGGAGACTATTGAATCCTTTGGTTCCACTAAATCATCAGCTGTTAGTTTGTCTAGCTGGAACTCCTTCCAGTTCTACCTCATGACCACTAATTTCTTCCATAAGAAATTCTTTTTCTAAAAAGGTGGCATGCTGAGGAACAAAACACATTTTGCTCCTCAGTTTGGTAGAAGATATTCCCTCACAAATGTTTGGGATATCCAACAAATTTATACAGAACTGATCTTGCCTCGAGCTTGTCCGGATTTTGCTTTTCAACATAGGCCGGACAACTCCATATCTTAACTCGTTTAAGAAATGGTCTCTTCCCATTCCATATCTCATATGGACTGATAGGAACTGATTTGGATGAAACCCCATTCAACAGGTATGCAGTTTCTCAAGTGCATAACTCCAAAAGGAAACATGTAACTCAGCAATACTCATTATAGAGCGCATCATATCTCATAGGGCGTGATACCTCCACCCCGATACATCGTTGTGATATGGTGTATACGGAGGAGTAAGTTGAGAGAGAATCCTATTTTCTTTTTAAAAAATCCAGGAACTCCATGCCCAAGTATTCGCCTCCCCGATCTTATCGAAGGACTTAATACTTCTACCCGTCTGGTTTCTCAACTTCAAGCTTATATTCATTGAATTTCTCAAAAGTCTCAGACTTGTGTTTCAACAGGAACATATATCCGAATCTTGAGAGATGATCAGTGAATATAATGAAGTACGAGAATCCAACCCTAGCATTTGTAGACATAGGACTGCATACATCACCATGTATCAGTCCTTAGAGTTTAGTAACTCTATCTCTGTTTCCAGTAAACGGAGTATTGGTCATTTTACCTTTGAAACAAGACTGGCAAGTATCATAAGATGAAAATTCAAATAGATTCTAATATTCATCCTTATGTAACTTAGCTAGTTGTGTCGCATTGATATGACCTAGCCTACAATGCCACAAGAAGGATTCATTAATTTCTGAACTACTCCTCTTATGTGTGCTCTATATACTTTGAACTGTGGTTTGATTTAGAACATATATGTCATTACATAACGTGCTTGATCCAATCAACTCTAGATTAAGGAAAATGTTCACAACATTATCCTGCAATACAAAATTATATCCTTCTTTAACTTAATATAGAAACTGATGTAATGTTGTATATCAGGTTCGGCATGTAATAATATTTGTTCAGAATCAATGTATTTACCATTTGGTAATACAAGATGATATTTTCCAATTGATTTGGCTGCAATATTTGCACCATTCTCTAACACTTAGAGACATATCACCTAATCCCAGTTCTCTACCTTTCTATAGCCCATGTAACAGATTACATACGTGGGATCCTGATCCGTTATCTCATACCTAGGACGTAGAGGATACCGAGAAACAGTTCTCAGTAACGAACACACCCGAAGAATATGCATCAACATACTTTTTCCTTATATGGGTCGTATGGGACTCCTGATATTCTCCTATTTCCTGCTCAGACTTATAACAATTATAAGTTGGAGCGGAACCAACGTTCTCTAACTCAGCATAATAAGCAGGTTCGGTCAACACATATATATTATTATCTTGATTAATGCATGTCACGGTCGCTACCAGGAAGAGAGACAGAGAGAGAGAGAGAAGTAAACACTTTGCGTATGCTCTTGCAGGATCAGATTGGTTATTATTTTATCTAATCAGGATGGCTCCCACTATTTTATCAAATTTTCCTTTAAACCCTAAAAGATAAGACTAGCCGGGATTAATTACACCCTACAAGTTCGCCAATCTTTCGGCCAGGCCAGTGTCGGTACTTTTAGGGAGGTTCTCCTTTGCTTTCGCACGGACCTAATTAAAAAAAATCTCGTTTTCCCAGGGGCGTAACCCCGTTAACACGTTTCTAGACACCTAGTTTGATCGGCTAATTGTAATGTGTAAAACACTCTCAGGAGTAACTCTTACTCGCAGTGGGTATCAAGATCCAACTATTTCATAGAAGATATGCAATCTCATTGCAAATTTCAACACTTGAAATTCCTGATAATATTTTGCCCCTAGCAACTTATGACCTTAACAATGGCAACAAATCATAAGCGCTAGCCAAGTTCAACTCGTACATTTCATGATTGAATTAAACCCACCCGTACGACCCTTAAGAAGGTCAACAAAGTCGTACGACTACCCTAATCCAATCGCATCACATGCTTCAACAGATAAGCACTAATCATCTACCGCACACTACGCCTTAACAAGGTCAACAAACGTAGCACGAATACTAAGTAGCACTTATCTGAAATGACGGAGGGCTACGAAAGGTTTTTATGAAAACCTTTTACGTAATGAACTTGATATCGATGTAGAATCAAGTGATTTTGAAAAGGAGTGTTTTTTAGGCTTTTGCTAGTTTTGCTAAAGAGGCCACTCCCAGTGAAGGGATATCGGCTTTTTCCTCATCGAATGAGGTGCTGGATATTTCACAAATACCTCTATGCAAAGCATGAACTAAAAAAGCAATCAAAAACAAAACCGAGTGGGTTGTAGTATCTGCCAGTTTCGCTAAAGAGGTCACTCCCGGTGAAAGGATCTTGGCTCTTTCCTCATTGAATGAGGTGCTGGATATTCTATAAGGAATACCACTATGCAAAGTAAAAACTAGAGCTACCAGTTTTTAAAACAGGATTCTACAATATCTTTAGGTTTCTTTCTTTTTCATTAATCTCATTAATAAAGTCCCATCATTTATGCTTCCTAAGTATCACAGATAAAGAAACGAAAGTAGAACGTATGCTTATGCCATCCGCATTCGCTACAGTGTCCCGTTATGGACCGTTAGGTTACTTAACTAACGACATAGTGGGGCGGGACTAGTGCGGGTGAAAAACATAAGCAACGCTTATTATATATCATATATATAATAACAACATTCGTCTTATCATATAAAATGATCACATCACAGAATATCAGCAGCAGAAGTCCACATATTAAATATTGGATATACTAGGAATTCCGTGTTTTAAATTAAGCCAGTAAAAAACACGGATTCCACGGTCGTGATGAATAGCTAAACCCACATCCCAAGACCCTTACGAGAGTGGCAAGAAACCCTACCAATTCTAGAGTTAGGAGACCCGGTCTCGACTCCTCGAGATGGTCTCCCACTGGACTCTAGAACCCGGTTACTTATGCTCCCTACCTTAGGTCTATCCTAATGCGGAAAAGTAAATAATATACATCAATGGTGGCATCATCCTCTACCCGAAAGTGCCTCAATAAAAGAATATTACATACAAGTTTTTACATGAATGAAAATAAAAAACTCTCATCTCACGCAAAAAACCCCTGGCTATACAAACACGACGATCTAATATAACATATCACAGCAACACATAACATCACATGTCATCAACATAAGTAACTATGCGTATCCCGATTGTCATTAACATATAGCAACGAAACTGACGATACACCACATATTACACTTACGGTCACAGAAAAGAAAGTGAAAACTACAACAATTGAAATCCGCAACCACCTTAGACATCATAAACACAATGTATCACATACTTCGGATTTCATGCCTAACCATATGAATTCCTTAGACATCATAAACCCGGAATATCTCATATTCCGAATTTCATGCCTAACATTATTAACCCCGCATTTTAGTCTCGATATTGAAAACACTTTTTAATAACCAGTCAGGTAATTCAATAAGATTGCCGACAACCTGATTGAATACTTGTCAGAAACTTTTGTAGACGGCCGCACCCCCGATACCGTCGACAAAGTGCACTTAGGAGGAACACCGCGGCCGCGAGCACCCAAACGGATGCTTTAGGCAACGCGGTTCTCCTACAGTCACTTGGTTGGGGCTATGGGGCATGGCTATCTAGTAACGTTACCCGACGAGTATCCGCGTACACTACGTAATTGCGACGGACTTTTGATTCACATCAAAATCCCGTGGCAACCGATCAAATGAGACTAAATTGCTAGATTTATAAAATTCAAATTAGTTTTCACAAAACAAATTATTGTGGATTCTAAATGTTGTATCACAATTCACAGATAGCTAGACGATATTAAAATTTTTGATCGAATCAACAAACACCCAAAATTTCCCAAAGAGCTCAACACTTGAGCGCAGTTTAAAAATTACCCAGAACATGCCACAGCACTTATGGACCAACCGTAAAAGGGCCAACCCTTACCTCACCTATGGCGTCGTGGAACTGCCATAAACTCTAGGGTTTGGTGGCGATTCCGGCGGTCACAGAATCGAGTTAAAGTTTCGTTCTTCTAGAGGATCCATAAAATGACCTGCATGATTTTTTGAAGATTTTAAACTTGGAAAATTCCAACTCTTGGAAAATTTCCAGCGAGGGAGAAATAGGTTATTGATATTCGTTCGAATTTTTTAATGTCGTCTAAATTACCTGAAACGATGTTAGAATTACGACTACGAAACACTCCGAATTGGTTTTATACAAAGATAACATCACATGCAATCTCAGTAAAAACAGGCAACACCTGAAACACCAAAACCCAGAGACTGGAACACCGAACCAAAACGAAGCCCAAACAAGTGTAGAAAACCGATGGGGCCAGTTTTTAGGAAGTGTCACCGGGTCAAACCCGGTGAAAGAAGCCTGTTTTGGTATGGTGTTCATGTTACATCATATGCAATGTTCTGCAACTGCTTAAAAAATTTTTAGACGACTTAAAAATTTCGACAGAAACTAAGTTTTTTGTTTCGATGTTTCGGAGTTGTTTCGATTTCGTAATTCTACAAATATCGTCTAATTCTCTAGCATGGCTCTGATAACATTGCTAGGTTATCTAGCACCGCTGCTGGGTTTCGGGAGGTATCGACCATGCCATTTTCAAAAAATTGGCATGCTAAAGAATCCTAACATAGAATCTTAATTAGAGAATTAGACGAAACTAGCATGTAAACATCATTATATCTAAGTGAACAAGGAATAAAACCTTTAGACAGGTCCTTCACTTCAAAAGCTCCGTGTAGTAGTCCCTTCGCTCCAAGTAGTGAACTCCCAGACTCTAGAAAGGCTCCACAAGATGAAAGAAACAAACTTGCTTGAAGTCTTCGAGGCCGAAGATGATCTACGTCGAGGAGACGCCAATTCAAGCTACCTCCTCACTAATTAGGAATTAGTAAAGGAAACAATCTAAACTAAATGCATAGTCTAGTGTACGTTGATAAAGTAGGAATTTTGCTTACTTTAGAAATATTTTTCTCACTAATTTTCATCACCTCCCAAATGGCTAGAGAGCTTGAGGAAGGAGATGAAGAAAAGAAACCATAGAAAAATGCAAGTGTAGAATGAATCTCATGAGTGAGAATAGCAACCATGGGTGAGATAATATCTCATACTAACTCTTGTAGAGACTTAACCATGGCTTATGGTAATGGTTGTGTTAATAAATATCAAATGTAAAACAAAACTAGTGGACTAAGTCAATGATTCTACAAGCTTCCACTAAGCTCAAACCATGTGACTAATTTCCAACTAATTAGTGATTTACTTTAAATAAATAAACCCCACATTATCATAAGCATGGTGTGAGTCTCATACACCCATGTAGCATGTAGTAACAAGCATGACACATTAATATATATCACATATATATTAAGTGTACACAAGTGAGAAAAAGAAATGTTTAAGTGAGCTAATATTAGTTAATGTAAATTAATATATCAAATATATAATTATACATTAAATTATTAAATCAACACTTGATTTAATAATCCGACTATATCACATATAACCGACTAATATCATATGTATCAACTTATCGAATCAACACTTGATTCGATAACCCGGCTATATCACATATAACCGACCGATATCACATATCGTGATAATAGAATACGGTATCACATACACGTATTAATCTCGGTCCCACATATATCACATATGTGCTCCTACTTCGTTTCGCTTGAGCCAGGAAACCTCTGTGTAGGACTCTAAAGACTCGTCACTACGTCGGCAGTAGGTGATGATCATATCAGTCACCCACAACCTGTCAGCGGTACTTCTAGACGTAACGGCCACCTGGGTATTGAGCGATTAGAAGATCAACAAGCAAGCCTGCTCATACTCCTGCCAATCTAATAAGTAACACTACCATACAGTCCGGTCTCTTCGTCAGATATGTCGCATATCCAGTCTGGGGGTGGTAAACGTCAGACCCCAATAGCCTGATAAGTCATGCCGATATGAGTCCCATAACGATTCGAGAAACTACTGCTAACACTTACCAGTAAATCTCAGCAACCCTGACCAGGGATTTTCTGTTATGGCCAATCGAGCATAGCGCAACATCAACCCCCAATACCGGGAGAGACGAATCCCCTCCTATCTCTCATTGCCTCCATGTGACTCGGGACTGTACCTAAAAACCACCGTTTTGCACGTTCTCTTGAACGTGGTAAGGTGGAAATCAAAGCACAGTGGAAATCACACAAGACTCTATGACGATCTCGGGTCTACAGACTAACCTGTACCAGTGTCAACAGAGAACTGCTATCTGACGTGAGGTATAATACCATCTAGGAGTTCTCGGCGAGTCCGTTCAATGTACCCAGTCTCCACTGAGCACCCGTATACCATCTCTGATGTCTAACACCAACGGATATGGGATCATCCATCGCCCATCAGATAGGTCGAGAAGCGTAAACGCTAATCTACATTGGAATATCGATGCCTCGTCTCGATACTCCCACAACTAGGAACAATTGAAGGATGTACTTACCGACTACCCTGGCCCCACTAGTATGATCTATATCATAATCCCGGTAGTCTAGTACTCATCCTAAGGGCTTTATCAACATGTAACAAAGAGACGATCAGTGTACATGTTAAAATAAAGAGCAACCAGATAGTATACTATCATGTCGAGCAAGAAAGTCCCCCCTATATATGTCCAAGCATCCACTATAATATACATCATATGTACAATAATGGTCTCTAGGGCATACATATAACTAACAATCTCCCATTTGCACTAGGGCCAGTTGTTGTAGTATCTCATACTCAACGTCCGATAGAAATCTCTCTAGGGAAAAGCCTTTGTGAGTGGATCCAATGGAGATCAACCATCTCCCTGATTAGGTGATACTGTCTCAGAATTTTTCTGGCTCGCTGATGGGACCGGCATTCCTAGGCCAAAAGCCACAACTCCATTGTTATCACAATAACAGTTTTTAGACGCTCAAAGGTAAGAACTATGTTCATCTCATGAACAAGAAATATCCAGACATCCACTTTTGGTAGCATCATTGGTAGCGATGTACTCAGCCTTTATCGTCTAGTTTTCCATGGTATCTAGTTTGGAACTTTTCCAACATACCGTCCCTCCACTGAGGGTAAAGAAAAACCCTGTAACTGACTTTCAGTCGACCTTATCACTCTGGAAGCTTGAATTGGTAAAGGACTCCCATTGGAGTTCACCTTTACCAAACACCAAGAACATTTCTTCAGTGCTTTACAGCTATCCAGAGATTCTCCCAAGATCCGATTGATCCCTGATCATTATTCCTAGTGAGTCAGCTACATCTAGTCTGGTACATAATATCGTATACATGATAGAGCCTACTGCCGAAGCATAGGGTATCCCTTACACGCGAGCTCTCTCCAAATCAGTCTCGGGAGATATCTTTTTGGAGAGAGTGATTCATGAGTAAGTGGGCAAACCACCACTCTTAGAATCCTTCATACTAAACCCCTTTAGTATGGTGTTAATCTATTTGTTTAAATATATAATGAGGTGGAGAGATGAGGTGTATTAAAATATGGTTGAAGCATGGATACTTATTTTTCTCATTCATTTGTCCTAACTATTTAAGCATGATTGCATTATTTCTCTTGGAAATAATATGCTTGATATTATTGACCATTTAGCTATTCTTCACTTGGTACTTCACTTCACTTTTGCTTTGCCATTTTCTTTTCTCCTTTGAGCTCTTCTTCTTCCTCAAACCCTAACCCTATCATGAGTTAAGAAACCATGGTTTATGAGATAAACAAATCCAATAAATATTGTCTACATCTACTAAACCACTTCAATTAGCAAACTAAGTATTTTAGTTACCTCACTTTTGAGGTTGGATCTTGAATTATAGACTCTCAGGTGGATCGTCTTCAACACAAGGAGGCCGGCGACCAAACTTGATCCCGATAGACAAAGAGCTCAAGAAGGGGATTAAGAAGACTTGAAGGACTTGAACATATAGGTATAATCACTTTCACAGTAGATTAGAACCTATGCATGTTTTGTTATCTAGGGCTTACTGTAGTTCTTGGGATTAGTCGGTGTTGCCTGTCTTAAAATTGTTTTTTGAAAATTATGCTTCTTTACAAACCGAGTAGAGTATGCGACACCGCCTAACATAGTATCAGAACCACTCTATAAGCCTTAAATAGCTCGTAGCGGTGTCAGAAATCCATCGTTTTTGTCGCACACGAACTGTAGACAAAAACAGTCCCTAAAATTGATGTTTTAGCATGTTTGCACACCCCACGAACTCACAGTTTGAACCGAGAATCCATGGGGTAAAGCATAGGCACCCTGAGGAAACCCTAGAGGGGACCGAAGGTCAGGCCCACCCCTAAGACCACCACAAGGCGGCCTTGGGGTTGGTGACCTGAAAGCACCCAAAAGGGTGCTATCGGGTCTGCTTCCCCTTGGGGGCCACCTCGTGGTGGCCCCTGGGGATGGGTACCCTTCTAGGCCCTCTATTTGATCATTAATTTTGTGCTCTTTGCCTCCACGAAGATTCGGACTAGTTTCGAGTCCGTTTCGACTCCCGGATTGGATTAAAACGAATTTTTTGGGGACATTAGTAGACAATTTTTTCAAGTCTTGGAAAATTCGTTTCGTTCCCTAATTGTACGCGGAATTCTAACGTTGTGATTTTCTTTACTTGCTTTTGGGATGCGTATATGTATTGTTTAATATCTTCTAATCGTTATACGTTGATTAGAAGGGGTTGCACGCATCTTGTTTATCTGTGAAGTTGCTTGTGATATCTTTGAGATGGTTTCGACGGATTGTCGTGATGGATAGCCTTCAGTGTAATGCTTGTTGTATAGTTTTGATTCATTCATATATTCATTATTTCGGGATGAGCATTCGATATGTGGACTATCGTTTCTGCCTGGTTGTATATTCTTTTATTAGGGCATGGCCGGGTTGAGGTCAATGTCACCACTGTATATATTTTTCTTTTCTGCAATAGGATTACCCCGAGGCGGAGTGCTCAAGCAGCCGGGTTCTAGAGGGAAATGGGCCTCCATCTCATGGTGTTGAGACCGGGTTACCTTACTTTAGAATTGGCGGGCTATTCGCCGCACTCATAGAGGGTATAGGATGACCCACGGTGGTGTGCTCAAGTTACAGGATTCCGTGAAGTGTTAGATGGCCTATTTACTTTGTTGATTGGGGCCGCCTCTCTTCTGAAATTGGCGGGTAACTTGCCGTGCTCATAGGGGTCTTGGTTATACATTATACAGGCTATCCACATGACCGGGGAACATCGGGTTTCATTTGCGGCTCGAATGAAACCGGGGGTTCTAAATTATCCGCTTTTCTAAATTACTTATCGCTTTTCTGTGATGTTGCTTATATCATGTCTGGGACGAATGGTTATATTTATATATATTCATATATATTAGTAGATGTTATATATGTTTTATGTCATGCCCCACTTCCCGGTGTACGGGGAGGGGACGTGGCGAGGTCCGCTACGTATTTACTCCGAAGTAAATACGCTAGGTGTATCTAATCAATATAAAGTAAAATGTACACAAGAGACATGAATATAAATGAACATGAACTTTTATTTATTTAACATTCCTTTACAATACAACTAGAAATATAAATACAAGTCTGGAATGCAATGCCTAAACAATGGCATGAACTGAATGAAAAGTAAGTACAAGTAAAGTAAATGCTTAGGGTCTTTTGTGAACTGCTTCAAGTGCTCCTGGCTGGTCTCGAACTCCTCAGAGTTGGGTCCTTTTGAAAACATTCCAAAGAAGAAGAGAAATAGGAATGTCGTCAGCGAAAAATCGTTCGGTAAGTCCCAAAGATAGAAAGAGAAGAATAGACAGAGAATAGAACAGGTGAAGTAGATTTGTTATATTTGTTATACTAACGTAATTGTTGTAGCTTGGTACAGAATATGCCGGTGTATATGAGAGGAATCCAACTTACACCGTGGACTTTGGTAACCCGTAGTACAAGGCTCCGTCGATAATAATACGGAACAACGGTATGGATTTAATTACGTCTTTTAGTGACCACCTCGTGCCACCTTTAACATGTTTCGTACCAGTCTACCCCTTTTTAAACCCTGAAATGTTTATTGTATTAATTGTATTGATTGTACTGATTGTATTGTATTGTCTTGTAGTAAAATGAAAACTTGCCGAAACCATGATATCAGTAAACGGAATGTATATAAATGGATGTCATGTAATCATAGTATATCCATGGTTCGGTTCAGTCATGATCATGTTGATATAGATTGTATTCTAGTATTCATGGATTCATGTTGTGTTGACATTATACTTGAATTGAATTCAAGCCAGATTATATTCAGATTTGACCATGACTCGAACTGAGTCGAAATTTTAAACAGAATTAAAGTTCTGATTGTTCTGGAGTTATCGGTAACTGCTGCACATGGACGGCAGGATTTGTGTCTTCTTTCAAGCCAATTACCGTGTAGATAATACCGTTTTTATGTTGTCTACCTTAGATAGACAAGCACCCATATTCTCCGGCTCCCTGAGGCTCAAGAAAACTGGTCCTTCTTAAACTTATATTTACTAGGGTCCTTATTGTAATTTAATATAATTTGAGGGGGTTTAATGAAAAATAGTTTAGATATATTTTCAAAATACACATCAGGTATTTAATTATTGTTTTTAGGGTTTTCATACATGTATATTTTATAAGTGGAATTTTCTAGTGAGTAGAACCTAGTTTTCATTGTATATAGTATTTTAATGAAATATTGGAATTTGTATGGAATTGTAATGGTAGTTTCATGAAATTGTGATTCTTTTGATTTAGAAAACATGAAATATATATATAATATATTTAAAGTAGATATTTTGATTATATTTATATATATCTAATATTTATATAAAATAGAATTTATTTATTAAATAGAAATCACATTTTTCTTAAAAATTGCATTAAAAATTCCATCGAGATCGAATGCTCCTTGCGGAGGTCTGCATCTCGCTCTACTAGGTCCGAGGATGTGCGATGACCTGCACCATACCGATCGGGGTTCCTTAAAATTGGTTGTAGAGGCGTAATTGCATGGACTTTAAATAACACGCTTTTTAAAGAAACGGTTTTGAATATTAAAGGTATTTATTCGTAATCTCGTATTTTCCCATAAACTAGAGTCCCAAAATTCATCGTGCTATGTCAAACATGTGTGTTGTGATGAGGTAGGTCATTATCTCGTGAGTTATCTAAAGGTAATACGGTTAAATTGAACAATTATAAGCTGTATATAATATGATGGTATTTTACTGTAAAGGTGAAATAGAAATTGCAACATAAATTATTTTGGGATGAAACTTGTTCTTATATGTTTATTTATGTTTTTAAATATTATGAGAGAATATGGTATTTTATTATTTAAGAAAAATATGGTTTTTAAAGAAAAACGATTCGGAAGTCAGATTAACTCCGCTTCCGACGAGTTTTCGAAATAGATTATTTTAGAATATAAATGGAAGAGGTGAGTGGGGACTTATTGACTATTAAGAAAGAAGGGAGAAAGAAGAAGCTTTCGGGACTGTTGGAGCGTCGTTTCGTCGCCGGAATCTTCCTGAAATGTCGTCGGAACTTCGCCTCTTGCTAACTCCGCTTGTACAACTTGGGACTTGGAAATTTTGGAGAGTTTTTGTAATGGAATTCTGAATGAGGAGAGGTGAAATGTGGTATGGTATTTATAAGAAAAATTAGGGTTTAGGGTAATGAAGGATAGAATTAAAATGTGGATTAATGTCCAATTTTAATTCTCTGGAAATAAGCAGAGAAATCAAACAACATAGGAGTAGTGGGGGGAGTCCTTGGGGTGTAAGGTTAAAATTTAGGGACCATCCCCTACAAGGGGCCCGGCGGTGCCTGTCACGAAGCGCATTTCTCCGGTCGAGATCTGGTGGAATTGGCTTGGATCTTCGCCACGTGTCCCTGTGTGTTGGTATATCTCAGTGCACGTATTTGTTTTTTCTATGACTTTTTATTTTACGTGTAGTGCATGTGTAAACCTTTGGGCTTTTAAAAGATTAAAGAAAAAATCAATTAAAAATATATGTGGACGGAGGGATTTGATCTCAGGGACTATGTCACAGCAGTGCAAGACTTTACCAATGAACTACAAGTGCTTTCTTGCTGTTCAAAAGCAATTTAAATTTATAATTTGTGCTCAAGCTAAGGTGTTCCTTTCTGTATTTTTGAAAAAATTCTGTACAGAAAGTTTAGAGTTATTACATTCTACCCTTCTTATAAAAATTTCATTCTCGAAATTTGTAGAAGAAAAGTGTAACAGATTCAAGAAAAGTTTGGTGATAGAACTATTGATAGTGCATGAAAAATACGCAGAAGAATGAAAAAATGTAAAAAGTTTGGACAGATGTGAGGGAATTACCAAGGTTACCTTAGTCTATAGTCTTGGCTTCTACGGCTGCTAATGTGAAAGCCTAACGCCGGGGTACATTCCTCCTAGCTAGAGGCACATTCCTTCGTCATTGGGGCATGTTTCTCTGCCATCGAGGCATGTTCCTCAGTGCTTGATGGAATTGGAGATTAGGTTGTGTAGGAGGTCCACATAGAGGTGGAGCTGGGAGAGCAAGACAAGGTGCAGGAGCCTGGATAGCTGGCCACTGCGGATAAGTGTTGTGAGTTGGAATTATGATACGTCTATAAGGATATGTTCCAATTCCATGATTGGATGCGCCACAAACTAAGCACGGGCCTTTTGCGCGCCTACAGTCCTTCCACATGTGTCCATCCCCCTTGCAGTAGAAGAAAAATCTGGACTTGGCTGGTTATTTATTTCTTCAGGTCTCTTGGGTTCAAAAGTTGGCCTTGAAGAAGCTCTTTCTTCTATCTGAGTGGCAGAGCGCTTCACACCGGCAGATTGAGGTCTACTCTTCTTCTTCACCACTGCCTCATATCGACGGGCATCTTTCAGGGCCAGTTCGTGGGTTGGGAAATCCCTTGTAGCTAAGGCAGGTTGGACCTCCGGATCTAACTCTTGTTGAAATCGTTTGGACCTGATTTCAGCAGTTAGTATCAAGTGTGCTACGGATCTACTGAGCATGGTAAACTCAGTATCATACTCATCCACATATTTGGTCCACATCGAACCCTGTTGTAGATGGATGAATTGTTGCTCCATGTCAAAACGGCAGTCTCTGGAAAGTACTTTGCGTCGAACATGTCACGAAAGGTTTTCCATTCGATTGGTTGGTCAAGGCGGCTTTCTTCTACCTTCCACCAAACTCGGGCATTGTCGGTGAGTTGCATCTTCGCAACTCGTATCCAAGCGATCTCTGGCACTTGTGCTGATGCCAGATCATCCTCGATACTCTGAGCCCATTCTTCAGCTTCTAAAGGACCCTCTTTCCAAGAAAATTGCTTCGGGTGCAATTCCCGGAATTGCTTCATTCCGGGCGCTTCCACTTCTGGACGGTTCATCAAAATAGCAGTCTGCTGATGCTGTTCTTCTAAGAGGCTTCAGATCGTCTCAAACAGTACTGTCTGCTAATTGATCGGAGTAGCAATGGTAGGTGTAAGCGGTAGAGATGGTGGTGTGTTGTTGAAATTGGTGTTGGTGTTGTTTGGAGAATCCATAATCTTGAAAGAAAAATAGGGTTAGGATAGATTCAAAGTATATAAAATTGTAAGATCCAAGAAATATGAAATATAAAGAATGCTTTTAGTTGCTGATTCCTGTGTTATATTGCTTAGGACTTCATGCAGAATTGACATGCATGTCCATGCAGAACTGACCTGCATGGTAGGCTTCCATGCAGCACTGACCTGCATGGTAGGGTTCCATACAGCATTGACCTGCATGGGCCACCAACAAAATCTGTTACGCCCCGCTTCCTGGTGTACGAGAAAGGGAACGCGGTGAGGTCCGCTACGTATTTACTCCGAAGTAAACACGCTAAGCGTATCTATGCAATATAAAGTAAAATGTACACTAGATACATGAATATAAATGAACAACAACTTTTATTTATTCAACATTCATTTACAATACAACTGGAAATATAAATACAAGTCTGGAATGCAATGCCTAAACAATGGCATGAACTGAATGAAAAGTAAGTGCAAGTAAGGTCAATGCTCAGGGTCTTCTGTGAACTGCTTCAAGTGCTCCTGGCTGGTCTCGAACTCTTCAGAGTCGGGTCTTCCTGAAAACATTCCAAAGAAGAAGAGAAATAGGAATGTCGTCAGCGAATAATCGCTTGGTAATTCCTAAAGAAAGAAGGAGAATAATAGACAGAGAATAGAATAGGTGAAGTAGATTTGTTATATTTGTTATACTAACGTAATTATTGTAGCTTGGTATAGAACATGCCAGTGTATACGAGAGGAATCCAACTTACACCGTGGACTTTGGTAACCCGTAGTACAAGGCTCCATCGATAATACCACAGAATAACGGCATGGATGTAATTACGTTTTTTAGTGACCACCTCGTGCCACCTTTAACATGTTCCGTACCAGTCTACCCCTTTATAAACCCCGTAATATTTATTGGATAAATTGTATTGATTGTATTGATTGTATTGTATTGTCTTGTAGTAAAAGAAAGACTTGCCAAAACCAGGATATCAGTAAACGGAATGGATATAAATGGATAGTCATGTAATCAGAGTATATCCATGATTCGGTTCGATCATGATCATGTTGATATAGATTGTATTCTGGTATTCGTGGATTCATGTTGTATTGCAGTTATACTTGAATTGAATTCAAGCCAGATTATATTGAGATTTGACCATGACTAGAACTGAGTCAGAATTTTAAACAGAATTGAAGTCCTGATTGTTTTGGAGTTATCGGTAACTGCTGCACATGGACGGCAGGATTTGTGTTTTTTTCCAAGACAATTTCCGTGTTGATAACACCGTTTTTAGGTTGTCTTTCTTAGATAGGCAAGCACCCATATTCTCCGGCTCCGTGAGGCTCAAGAGAACTGGTCCCGCTTAAACCAATGTTTACTATAGTCCTTATTGTAATTTAATATAACTTGTGGGGGTTTTATGAAAAATAGTTTTGATATATTTTCAAAATACACCTCAAGTATTTAATTATCGCCTTTGGGGTTTTCATAGATGTATATTTTATAAAAGTGGAATTTTCTAGTGAGTAGAACCTAGTTTTCATTGTATATGGTATTTTAATGAAATATTGGAATTTGTATGGAATTGTAATGGTAGTTTCATGAAATTGTGATTATTTTGATTTAGAAAACATGGAATATATATATAATATATTTAAAGTAGATATTTTGATTATATTTATATATATCTAATATTTATAAAAAAATAGAATTTATTTATTAAATAGAAATCACATTTTTCTTAAAAATTGCATTAAAAATTCCATCGAGATCGAATGCTCCTAGCGGAGGTCTGCATCTCGCTCTACTTGGCCCGAGAATATGCGATATCCCGCACCATCCCGATCGGGGTTCCCCAAAATGGATTGTAGAGGCGTAATTGCAAGGAATTTAAATAACACGCTTTTTAAAGAAACGGTTTTGAATGTTCAAAGTATTTATTCGTAATCTCGCATTTTCCCATAAATTAGAGTCCCAAAATTCATCGTGCTATGTCAAACATGTGTGTTATGATGAGGTAGGTCATTACCTCATGAGTTATCTAAAAGTAATACGGTTAAATTGAACAATTATAAGTTGTATGTAACATGATGGTATTTTACTGTAAAAGTGAAATAGAAATTGCAACATGAATTATTTTGAGATGAAACTTGTTCTAATATGTTTATTTATGTTTGTTAAACATTATGAAAGAATATGATATTTTATTATTTAAGAAAAAGAGGGTTTTTAAAGAAAAACGACTCGGAAGTTGGAACAACTCCGCTTCCGACAAGTTTTCAAAATAGATTATTTTAGAATAGAGATGGAGGAGGTGAGTGGGGACTTACTGGTTATTAAGAAAGAAGGGAGAAAGAAGAAGCTTTCGGGACCGTCGGGGCGTCGTTTCGTCGCCGGAATCTTTCCGAAACGTCGTCGAAATTTCGCCTCTAGCTAACTCCGCTTGTACAACATGGGACTTGGAAATTTTGGAGAGGTTTTGTAATTGGAATTCTGAATGAGGAGAGTTGAAATGTGGTGTGGTATTTATAGGGAAAATTAGGGTTTAGAGTAATGAAGAATAGAATTAAAATGTGCATTAAAATATGGATTAATGCCCATTTTTAATTCTCTGGAAATGTGCAGAGAAATCAAACAGTATAGGACTAGTGGGGGGAGTCCAAGGGGTGTAGGGTTAAAATTTGGGGACCATCCCCTACGGGGGGCCTGGCGGTGCCGGTCACTAAGCGCATTTCACTGGTCGAGATTTGGTAGAATTGGTTTGGATTTTCGCCACGTATCCCTGTCTGTTGGTATGCCTTAGTGCACGTGTTTGTTTAATCTGTGACTTTTCATTTTACGTGTAGTGCACGTGTAAACCTTTGGGCTTCTAAAAGATTACAATTAAAAATATATGGTTGGGGGGATTTGATCACAGGGGCTATGTCACAGCAGTGCAAGGCTTTTCCAATGATCTATAAGTGCTTTTTTGCTGTTCAAAAGCAATTTAAATTTATAACTTGTGCTCAGCCTAAGGTGTTCCTTTCTGTATTTTTGAAAACATTCTGTACAAAAGGTTTAGGCTTGTTACATTTTGCATCCGCATTAGTCCAGCCCCTGCTCTGCCGTTAGTTAAGTAACCTAACGGTGCTTGACGGGGCCCATGGCGAATGCAGATGGCATATACGTACATTGTATTTTCATTCTTTTCTGATGTGATAGGTTTTAATTGATGGGACCACATTAATTTTGATTAATAAAAGGAAAAATAAACCTAAAATATGTTGTTGGAAAAAATTTCGAAAAACTATAGTCGTATTCTTGCGCTTTGCATAGAGGTATTCGGTCATGAATATCTCGCACCTCATTTGAGGGAGTAAGAGCCTAGATCCCTTCACGAGGAGTGATCTCTTGAGCAAAAGTTTATGTTACTATAAATTACTCGGTTTTCTTCAAAAACACTAGTGTAACGACTCTGAAATCACTTTACAGAAATTTTCTTGTTAATATACAGAAAAGAGTATTGCAGCCTGTGTAAGAGTTAAAAGTTACTTTTGTTAAATAAAAGCAAGAAGCAACTTGTAGCTTACTGGTTAAGCCCATGCACTTCTGTGACGTAGCCTGTGTGTTCGATTCCCATCAGACACAATTATTTTTTTTCTAATTTTTCTTTTTAATTTTTAGAAAAATCAAACTGGCGCAATGAGGTGTACACACCCAAAAACCCAAGTGGCATGAATCTCGAGACATTTGCCTCAAATCCGACCGGGCAAATTGCCCATAGGGCCGGCGCGGATGGTTGTGATGAGCCCAAATGGCTCTGTGCTTTGCACACACACCCCTTCGACTCCCCTTAACTTCTCTGCATTGTTTGATTTCCCCGTAATCAAATAGAGACCCTTCATTTCACTATTTAACATCTTTTTAATTCTTTTTAATCCAAAATTTTAATTCCCAAACCCTAATTTTTTGCTATAAATACCACCCCATGTTTTAGCTCTTCACTATTCTGAAATTCTAGTAAAAATTCTCTCAAAAATTCCTAAGCGCAATTGGAGTCAAGTGGAGTTAGCGACCAAGCTTGTTCCGTTGAAGATCGAAGCCATTTCCAGAGCGCCCGCGACGCCACGAAGCCTTCTCCGTTCTTCCTAATCATTTTCTTTATATTTCCAAACTATAAGTCCTTCCCAACTATCTTTCTTTTTAAAACCAAGAACTGCATTTTCCTTTATATCTTGGTCAATCTAATTTTACCACACTAATTATAACTTTAAATGCACATGTTTAGATTCAAGTTTTAAAAAAAATTCATGTGAAACAAACATAAACGAACTTTTTCATTAAAATAGCTCGAACTTTATTCTCACATTTTTTCGATATTGTTAAAAAACAATACCTTTAGGAAAACTTCACGGGATAACGATCTATCTCACACGCACACCTTGGTTTCATAGCATGATTTCTACATATACATATAGTTGGTTCAAAGAATAACTTTTACAATAAAATACCACATCTTTTAAAACCGTGTTTCTTTTAAACCAGTATTTTGTAATTCTTGGCAAATACACCTCTACAACCCTCGTTAGGGGATCCGCTAATGGATGGTACGGATTATCGCAAATCCTTATGATAGTAGAGCGAGATGCAGAACTCCTCATGGAGTATTCGACCTCGAAAGGAAATAAAATACGGTTTTTAAAAAAACGCGACTTTTTTAAACAAAACTAATTTTTTGAAAATTATATAAAAATTAAAAATCCATATTTTCAATATATGTGAAACAATATTTCTCTAAAAATGAAAGATTAAAAAATTGTTAATAAAATACCACCAAGTTACCAAAAAGGGCTGATTTGCAATAAAATACCATAAACTTTTAAAAACTAAGTATTTATCATTAAAATAACCAATAATTAAAATACATGCTCATGAAAACCCTAAATAATACAAATCACCCTCGAGGTTATTTTTTTAAAACTGTATTAAAATATTTTTCATAAAACCCCTTGAGATTTACAAAACAATATTTTAAGGACATAGTAAATATAGGTTTAAGCGAGATCAGTTCTCTTGAGCCCCAGAGAGCCGGAGAAAGAGAGTGCTTGCCTATTCAGGTTAGAAAACTTAACAGAGTTATCAATGACAATTGTCTTGGAAAAAAACACAAATCCTGCCATCCATGTGCAGCAGTTGCCGATTACTTCCAAACCTAAGAATTCAAGAGTTAAATCCATTCACAAGTGTCTGACTCAATATGAGTCCAAACTCAAACCTGAATCCAAAATCAAACACGAACTTGAATACTTGATCATGAACCTGAATACTTGAATTCAAACAACAAATTCAAACTTTTATACTTGACTCGACTTGACCGAACCATGGTTATAACTTGACATAAACTCGACATGACTACTTGAATACATGATTATATCCTAAACATGAACCTGAACATTTTATATCCATGGTTTCAGCCAAGAACTGTAATCTTAATCTGTATAATACAATACGCGGCGATAAAGGGGTAGATTGGTACGGAACGTATATCGTGGCACGAGAGGTCATTTAAAAGACACATACATGAATTCACGTGTAGTTGTCCCGTGAGTTATGACAGGGTCTTGTACTACATGTTATCATAGTCCACGGGGTAAGATGGACTCCTCTCATATACATGAATACCTTCCTTATCAAACTATAAATAACCACGTTAGAATAACTATCTTATACCTGTGAATGATCGTATACAACTTTACCTGTTCATTTCACATTACATACTATCTGCTATTTCTTCATTTGGGACTTACTGAGCGCTATTTCGCAGATGACATTCCTTTCTGTTTCCTTTTTTGGGATGTTCGTCAGGAGGACTGAACTCTGAGGAGATAAAGCCGAACCAAGAGGACGTGGACCAACTTACAACTCAGCCTGACTTCTAGTTTTTCCTGCACTTATTTTCTGTATGCCATTGTTTAGGTATTTCTTTATTTATTGTATCTTTTATTTTCAAACAGTTGTATTTAAAGTTGAATGTAAATAAAATTGTTGTTTCATTTTATTACTCTTGTCATTCTTATTCATTGTTATATTGCTTAATTACGCTTAACGTATTTATTTCATAGTAAATACGTTGCGGGCTTGCCACGCCACCGTTTCCGTCTACTGGGAAGCGGGGCGTGACAACTAGTTTTCAAAAGCAAAGCCTAAACCATTCCTTTTCAAAACTAGTCGGTTCCTTCAACGATATTAAGTTTATTACGTTAAAAAGGTTTCTCTAAAAACCAGTCGTAGCCCTCCATCGTGTCAGATAATTAGTCCTTTGTATTCATGTAGCGTTTGTTGATTATTTGTAAAAATGTAGTGTACGGTAGCTAAGTAATGAATGTCTGTAGCAGTTAATGCGATTGGTTAGGACAGTCGTATGACTTTGTTGATTTCATCAAGGGGTGGGTTTAATGCAATCTTGGATAACGATGGGTTGAACTTGACCAGCATCTTTTGATTTGTTGATTATTCATTAAGGTCACTAAGGTCCTAGGTTCAAAAACCGCATCGAGACTTTTAAATATATAGGAAACTTGCCAGTGTTGCATACCTTGTGGAATGTGGTGACTAGAAAGGCTTCCATCTAAGTTATCACACGATGATAGTTGGATCCCGATCCCACTGATGAGTAGGATTACTCTTGAGAAATATTTTTCACTTCATAATTAGTTAACTTATTAGGTGTCTAGAAAGTTGTTAACAGGGCCACGCCTCTGCAAAAACGAGTTTTATTTTAATTAGGTCCGTGCGAGAGCATATGGAACCTCCCTCGGAGTACCAATAGCCACCTGGCTGAACGGTTAGCAAACTTGTAAAGAGTTAATGATCCCGACTAGTTCTCTTTTTAAGGTTTGAAAGAGAATTCGAGAAAACAGTGGGAGCCATCCTGTTTAGATAAAATAATAACCAATCTAAACTTTCAAGAGCACATGCTGAGTGTTTCTTTTCTCTTTCTCCAGGCAGCAACCATATCACGCCTTAATCAAGATAACAAAATGCATGACTTGACCGACCCAAATTCTTTTTCGGAGCAATGAAAGTGTTTCTTAGCACTACCATAGGGTTTTTACTGGTATCAAGCATGTAATTTTAAAAAATCTTGGATGCTAAGCAACACTAACCTAGAATATTTTATAAAAGTTGAATTTTCTAGTGAGTAGAACCTAGTTTTAATTGTATATGGTATTTTAATGAGATATTGGAATTTGTATGGAATTATAATGGTACTTTCATGAAATTATGATTCTTTTGATTTAGAAAACATGAAATATATATATAATATATTTAAAGTAGATATTTTGATTATATTTATATATATCTAATATTTATATAAAATAGAATTTATTTATTAAATAGAAATCAATTTTTTCTTAAAAATTGCATTAAAAATTCTATCGAGATCGAATACTCCTTGCGGAGGTCTACATCTCGCTCTAATAAACCCGAGGATGTGCGATGACCCGCACCATCCCGATCGGGGTTCCCTTAAATGGGTTGTAGAGGCGTAATTACAAGGACATTAAATAACACACTTTTTAAAGAAATGGTTTTGAATATTAAAGGTATTTATTCATAATTTCGTATTTTCCCATAAACTAGAGTCCCAAAATTCATCGTGCTATATCAAACATGTGTGTTGTGATGAGGTATGTCATTATCTCATGAGTTAACTAAAGGTAATACGGTTAAATTGAACAATTAAAAGTTGTATGTAATATGATGGTATTTTACTGTAAAAGTGAAATAGAAATTGCAACATGAATTATTTTGAGATGAAACTTATTCTAATGTGTTTATTTATATTTTTTAAACATTATGAGAGAATATGGTATTTTATTATTTAAGAAAAATAGGGTTTGTAAAGAAAAACGATTCGGAAGTCGGATTAACTCCTCTTCCGACAAGTTTTTGAAATAGATTATTTTAGAATATAAATGGAGGAGGTGAGTGGGAACTTACTGGTTATTAAGAAAGAAGGGAGAAAGAAGAAGCTTTCGGGACCGTCGGAGCGTCGTTTCGTCGCCGGAATCTTCCCGAAACGTCGTCGGAACTTCGCCTCTTGCTAACTCTGCTTGTACAACTTGGGACTTGGAAATTTTGGAGAGTTTTTGTAATGGAATTCTGAATGAGGAGAGGTGAAATGTGGTATGGTATTTATAGGGAAAATTAGGATTTAGGGTGATGAAGAATAGAATTAAAATGTGCATTAAAATATGGATTAATGTCCATTTTTAATTCTCCGGAAATGTACAAAGAAATCAAACAGCATAGGAGTAGTGGGGGTTCCTTGGGGTGTAAGGTTAAAATTTAGGAACCATCCCCTACGGGGGGCCCAGCGGTGCCTGTCACCAAGCACATCTCTCCGGTCGAGATCCGGTGGAATTGGCTTGGATCTTCACCATGTGTCCCTGTGTATTGGTATATCTCAGTGCACGTGTTTGTTTTATCTGTGACTTTTCATTTTACGTGTAGTGCACGTGTAAACCTTTGGGCTTTTAAAAGATTAAAGAAAAAATTAATTAAAAATATATGTTGACGGGAGTATTTGATCACAAGGGCTTTGTCACAGCAGTGCAAGGCTTTACCAATGAGCTACAAGTGCTTTCTTACTGTTCAAAAGCAATTTAAATTTATAACTTATGCTCAGGCTAAGGTGTTACTTTCTGTATTTTTGAAAAAATTATGTACAGAAAGTCTAGGGTTATTACATTCTACCTTTCTTATAAAAATTTCATCCTCGAAATTTGTAGAAGGAAAGTGTACCAAATTCAAGAAAAGTTTGGTGATAGAACTATTGATAGTGCATGAAAAATACGTGGAAGAATGAAAGAATGTAAAAGTTTTGGACAGATGTGAGGGAATTACCAGGGTTACCTTAGTCTACAGTCTTGGCTTCTACGGCAACTAATGTGAAAGCCCGATGCCGGGGTACATTCTTCCTAGCAAGAGGCACATTCCTTTGTCATTGGGGCATGTTTCTTTGCCCTCGAGGCATGTTCCTCGGTGCTTGATGGAATTGGCTATTAGGTTGTGCAGGAGGTCCACGTGGAGGTGGAGGTGGGAGAGCAAGATGAGGTGCAGGAGCCTGGATAGCAGGCCGCTGCGGATAACTGTTGTGAGTTGGAATTGTGTTGCGTCTATAAGGACATGTTCCAATTCCATGATTGGATACGCCACAAACTAAGCACATGCCTTTTGCACACCTACAGTCCTTCCACATGTGTCCATCTCTCTTACAGTAGAAGAAAAATCTGGACTTGGCTGGTTATTTGTTTTTTCCGGTCTTTTGGGTTCAAAAGTTGGCCTTGAAGAGGCTCCTCCTGCTATCTGAGTGGCAGGGCGCTTTACACCGGCAGATTGAGATCTGCCCTTCTTCTTCACCACCGTCTCATATCGACGGGCAGCATTCAAGGCCAGTTTGTGGGTTGAGAAATCCCTTGTAGCTAAGGCAGCTTGGATCTCCAGATCTAACTCTCGCTGAAATCGTCTGGACCCGATCTCAGCAGTCAGTATCAAGTGTGCTGCGAATATAATGCCAATTCCCTAAACTTCACCAGACCCGCTCTGAGCATGGTAAACTCAGTATCATACTCATCCACAGATTTGGTCCACATCGAACCCTGTTGTAGATGGATGAATTGCTGCTCCATGTCAAAACGGACAGTCACTGAAAAGTACTTTGCGTCGAACATGTCGCGAAAGGTTTTCGATTCGATTGGTTGGTCAAGATGGCTTTCTTCCTCCTTCCACCAAACTCGAGCGTTGTCGTTGAGTTGCAGCTTCGCAACTCGTATCCATGCGATCTCTGGTACTTGTGCTGCTGCCAGATCATCCTCGATGCTCTGAGCCCATTCTTCAGCTTCTAAAGGGCCCTCTTTCCCAGAAAATTGCTTCGGGTGCAATGCCCGAAATTCCTTCAATCCGGGCGCTTCCTCTTCTGGACGGTTCATCAAAATAGCAGTCTGCTGCTGCTGTTCTTTTAGGAGGCTTCAGATCGTCTCAAACAGTACTGTCCGCTCATTGATTGGAGTAGCAATGGTAGGTGTAAGCGGTAGAGGTGGTGGTGTGTTGTTGAAGTTGGTGTTGGTGTTGTTTGGAAAATCCATAACCTTGAAAGAAAAATTGTCACACCCCGCTTTCTAGAGTGCGCTAAGATCGGCACGTGACAAAGCCAACCATGCTACCTGTGGCTAGGAAACATCCCTCCACAGTCACATTACGGCTGTCTATAAGATATCAAGAACAGTAAAATAAAATAAACTATCTAGCACATGTCCATTTGCCAGAATTAAAGAGTCAAGAAATAATATGCGGAAGCAATAAATCCAAAAACAATAACAATTTGGGAAGTACGTCCCAAATACGGGCTCACATCAGGAAATGAAAATGCTGAAAGGAAACTAAACTAGAATACTTACAGGGTCCTCACTGCTCGGCCTGTCGACTGAAGTACTCCTGGTCAGCCTGCGGGAGAAATAGAGGATCTGGGCCATGCATAACCCAGACGTCAGTGCTTCATAATATCAACAGCAATATAATCAGGAGGTAATAAGATATGCAGGCATGAGTGTGAACAGTAATAAAAGTATAGCAGTAACATGAATAAGGAACAATGAAGGTTATAAGCACATGTGACGTACGGTGAGTAATCTGAACTAAGCTACTGGGTTAACTACTCTCAAGTCTGTGAAATCAATTTAATGAATCATCGATGTAACTCAATAGTATCCCGTGCATACCCGGGACCACGGTCCAGACTCTCGGGGCTGAATCCGAGACGTGCCGCTAAGCACAAACAGGAAATATATACAGACGAATGATGTCAGCAACATCATCCCGGGACTGGCCTAGCCCCCAAAACTGATCAGTATAAGCGTCGAACTGTTGAGTTACAAGTCAGGTTTCATTATTGATTTCCCCTTACCCCCAAGATATGTGTTCAAGTCAGGTATTGATAAATCTGGAGCTAATACCAATACAGGATCAAGCAGATACAGGTTTGTCTATGCAGACAACAGGATACGTCTGTCAGGACAACATGTCAGTATTGTCGGTATTAGAAACAGGATCAGGTAATATGTCAAGTAGTGTTATATTAGGTCATGACAGGTAGTGCACAAGTATCAAGCGGATGCTCATAATAAAACTGTAGCATGTACGGGTGCACGATAAAAGTACGGATGCACAGTAAAACACAGATGCATAAATAACTATCAGGGATTTCATCATGACTAGGTAGGATGCACATTATCAAGCATGGGGTACTAATGTAATAGAAATATGAATTAATATGACATGGCATGCAATTAGATATAAAGAATTAATGGTATGGATACACAATAAACATGGACGCCCAATTATCTATCAGGGGTTACAACTACAGCTCCATAACTAAGTAGGATGCACATTATTAAGCATGGGGTACTAATGTAACAGCAATATGAGTTAATGTGATCTGTGGATGCAGTTACATATCTGATAAATGATATGGATGCATACGGGTATCCGAAAACAATAAAATATTAATATGGACGTAAGATGGAATCAACATGTGATATTTTTATTCATATGGATACAAAATAAGATACATAGGATGAACTTGCCTGCGACTAGATTTGTAAATAATGGTACGGATGCATACGGGTATCGAAAAACTGTAAATTTGTAATTTGGATGCATAACTAAGCAATATTATTATTCGCATGCATGCAAAATATAGTAGTATAGCATGTAGCAAGATAAACTTGCCTGAGCGGAAGACACGACGGGTACGTACGGTACGTCTGACGTCGGGCAAACATCGCAACGCACACACGGCTCACGGGACGGGTCCAGACAAGGCAAGAAGGTAACCACGCATGCAGGGGACGTTCACTGGATTACTCGGATCGTCAGCAGCGGCACAGCTCCGGCGGGTGATCACCGGAAAAGAAACAAGATCAAGAAAAGAAAGAAGAAAGAAGAAGAAGAAGAAGAAGAAGAAGAAGAAGAGAGGAGGGTGCTCTGAGGTTGGTGCTCAGGGCCAGAGACGACAAGACCAGAAGGAGACGACGACGAGGTCACGGGTTCGTCGACGGTGTGGTTTCACGGCGAGGCAAGGTGTGTGCAGTGGGGGTTCTAGGGTAAGGGTTTGTAGTATGCAGGGGAGGCTTCGGGATCTGAAGAAGGAAGAGAGCGGAGAAATGTGAGGTGATGGAGGTGGTGTCGATGACGAGGTGGTCGGAACTCCGGCGAGATGCAGGTGAGGCTAGGTCATGGGTTCTTGGTTATAGGGTGTGTAGAGAATCATCAGGGGTTAGCCTGGGGTGTTGATGAGGCGATGGAGGCGGTGCTGGTGATGAGGGGAGGCCGACAAGGATGATCGGCGACGACGAGGACTGCAGGCGAGGTCGGGTTCGGAGATCGGGTTCTTGGGTTGTGTAGGGTTGGCTCGGGTTGGGTTGTAGGTGATGGTGGTGATGAAGGGAAGAGTGGAGAGAGGTGAGGTCGAGGAGGAGATGAGGATGGCGGGGTGAGGAGGCGATGGCGAAGGCTAGGGTTAGGGTCGCTGGGTTGCTCGTGGAGGCGAAGCGGCAAAATAAAAAGAAGAAGAAAAGAAGAAGGGAGGTGAGCGTAGCAAGAAAGGAGGTGACGGGATCCTCGAGGAATAGTGATCGCGAGAGGAGAAAGAAAGGGGGAGAGAGAGAGAAAGAAAGAGATCGAGAGGAGAGAGAGAGAGTCACGAGAGAGAGAGAAAGAGAGAGAGAGAGTTGTTAGGAAAACCTTTTAAAAAAATATTATTATATAATATTTAGTAAGAGAGAAAAAAATATTATTATATAATATTTATTAAAAACAATACCTTTAGAAAAACTTTATGGGATAACGATCTACCTCACACGCACACCTTGGTTTCATAGCACGATTTCTACATATACATATAGTTGGTTCAAAGAATAACTTTTACAATAAAATACCACATATTTTAAAACCGTGTTTCTTTTAAACAAGTATTTTGTAATTTTTGGCAAATACACCTCTACAACCCTCATTAGGGGATCCGCTAATGGATGGTACAGATTATCGCACATCCTTATGATAGTAGTGCGAGATGCAGAACTCCTCACGGAGTATTCGATCTCGAAAGGAAATAAAATACGGTTTTTAAGAAAACGCGACTTTTCTAAAGAAAACTAATTTTTTGAAAATTATATAAAAATTATAAATCCATATTTTCATTATATATGAAACAATATTTTTCTAAAAATGAAAGATTAAAAAGAAGTTAATAAAATACCACCAAGTTACCAAAAAGGGCTAATTTGCAATAAAATATCATAAACTTTTAAAAACTAAGTATTTATCATTAAAATACATTCTCATGAAAACCCTAAATAATACAAATCCCCCTCGAGGTTATTTTTTTAAACTGTATTAAAATATTTTTCATAAAACCTCTCGAGATTTACCAAACAATATTTTAAGGACTCTAGTAAATATAGGTTTAAGCGGGATCAATTCTCTTGAGCCCCAGAGAGCCGGAGAAAGTGAGTGCTTGCCTATTCAATTTAGAAAACTTTACGGAGTTATCAATGGCAATTGTCTTGAAAAAAAGACAAATTCTGCCATCCATGTGCAGCAGTTACCGATTACTTCCGAACCTAAGAATTCAAGAGTTAAATCCGTTCACAAGTGTCTGACTCAATCTGAGTCCAAACTCAAACCTGAATCCAAAATCAAACACGAACTTGAATATTTGATCATGAATCTGAATACTTGAATTCAAACAACAAATTCAAACTTGTATACTTGACTCGACTTGACCGAACCATGGTTATAACTTGACATGAACTCGACATGAATACTTGAACACATGATTACATCCTGAACATGAACCTGAACATTTTATATCCATGCTTTCAGCCAAGAACTGTAATCTTAATCTGTTTAATACAATACGTGGGGATAAAGGGGAAAATTGGTACGGAACGTATATCGTGGCACGAGAGATTACTTAAAAGACACCTACATGAATTCATGTGTAGTTGTCCCGTGAGTTATGACGGGGTCTTGTACTACATGTTACCATAGTCCACGGGGTAAGATGGACTCTTCTCATATACATGAATACCTTCCTTATCAAACTATAAATAACCACGTTAGAATAACTATCTTATACCTATGAATGATCGTATACAACTTTACCTTTTCATTTCACATTACATACCATCTGCTATTTCTTCTTTTTGGGACTTACCGAGCACTAGTTCGCAGAAGACATTCCTTTCCGTTTCCTTTTTTGGGATGTTCGTCAGGAGGACCGGACTCTGAGGAGATAGAGCCGAACCAAGAGGACGTGGACCAACTTACAGCTCATCCTGACTTCTAGTTCTTCATGCACTTATTTTCTGTATGCCATTGTTTAGGCATTTCTTTATTTATTGTATCTTTTATTTCTAAACAGTTGTATGTAAAGTTGAATGTAAATAAAATTGTTGTTTCATTTTATTACTCTTGTCATTCTTGTTCATTGTTATATTGCTTAATTATGCTTAACGTATTTATTTCATAGTAAATACGTTGCGGGCTTGCCACGCCACCGTTTCCATCTATTGTTAAGCGGGGCATGACAACTAGTTTTCAAAAGCAAAGCATAAACCACTCCTTTTCAAAACTAGTCGGTTCCTTCAACGATATCAAGTTCATTACGTTAAAAGGGTTTTTCTAAAAACCAGCCATAGCCCTCCATCGTGTCAGATAATTAGTACTTTGTATTCATGTTGCGTTTGTTGATTATTTGTAAAAATGTAGTGTACGGTAGCTAAGTAATGAATGTCTGTAGCATAGATAATGCGATTGGTTAGGACAGTCATATGACTTTGTTGATTATTCGTCAAGGGGTGGGTTTAATGAAATCATGTAGCGTTTGTTGAACTTGACTAGGATCTTTTGATTTGTTGATTATTCATCAAGGTCACTAAGGTCCTAGGGGCGAAAACCACATCGAGAGTTTCAAATATATAGGAAACTTGCCAGTGTTGCATACCTTCTGGAATGTGGTGACTAGAAAGGCTTCCATCTAGGTTATCACACGATGATAGTTGGATCCCGATCCCACTGATGAGTAGGATTACTCTTGAGAAATAATTTTCACTTTATAATTAGCTAACCTATTAGGTGTCGAGAAATTTGTTAACAGGGCTACGTCTCTGCGGAAACGTGCTTTATTTTAATTCGGTCCGTGCGAGAGCACATGGAACCACCCCCGGAGTACCAATAGCCACCTGGCAGAACGCTTAGCAAACTTGTAAAGAGTTAATGATCCCGACTAGTTCTATTTTTATGGTTTGAAGGAGAATTCGAGAAAACAGTGGGAGCCATCCTGTTTAGATAAAATAATAACCAATCTAAACTTTCAAGAGCACACGCTGAGTGTTTCTTTTCTCTTTCTCCAGGCAGCAACCATATCACGCCTTAATCAAGATAACAAAATGCATGACTTGACCGACCCAAATTCTTTTTCGGAGCAATGAAAGTGTTTCTTAGCACCACCACTGGGTTTTTACCGGTATCAAGCATGCAATTTTAAAAAATCTTGGGTGCTAAGCTACACTAACCTAGAATCTAATTAGAGTATTAGGGTTTATATGATAATCAAGCAAGTTCTATACTAAGTGAAAGAAACTACAACCTTTGTAGACTGAGTCCTTCTCTTCTAAAGCTCCGAGTAGTAGTCCCTATGACTCCTCCTAGCTCCACTTGAAGAAATGAACGAGCTTACTTCGCGATCTTCGAGGACGAAAATGATCCACCTTGAAGCTTTTCTAGATCAAGCTAACTCTTCACTAATCATGCATTAGTGAAAGAAACGCCTTAATCTAAGTGGCTAATTTAGAGTAGGATGATGAAGAAGGTGTTTTAGCTCACTAAGAATACTCACAAGCCCTAAGGTTCACAACTCATGTGGGGGTTAGGGCTTGAAGAAAGATGAAGAAGAAAGATGGAGAGAGCTAACGAAAAGAGCTATATTTTTCAAGCAAGTGAAGAATAGCTCTCATACACATCTCACTTATTGAAGCATGGATTTTTTCTCAATAATAAAATCCAACCATGCTTCAATAGCGAATGCAAACTAATAAACAAATAATTTGTGCCATGCTTCACCCATACCCAAAATATCTCCCATAATATATATATATATATATATATATATATATATATCACACACACACACACACACATATCACACACACACACACACACACACACACACATTAATATATATTAAGAGAAGAAAATAATTAGTGAGCATTAATATTAGTTAATATATAATTATATCAAATATAAATATGTATCAAATTATTAAATCAACACTTGATTTAATAATCCGGTTATATCATATATAACCGACTAATATCATTTATCTGTGTATCACATATATAACCGACTAATCTCATTTATCTGTGTATCACATTATCAAATCAACACTTGATTCAAAAATCCGGTTATATCACATATAAACTAACTGATATCAAATGTTGCCAGATTATAATACGGTATTACATACTCGTATTTTATCAGGGCCCTGCACATATCAGCATATGTGCCCTACTTTATTTTTCTTGAGCTAGGTAACCTCTATGTGGGACTCTAAAGACTTTTCAATATGCCAGCAGTAGGTAATGATCAAATCAGTTACTCACAAGTCGTCAGCGGTACTAGCTGGACGTAATGGCTACCAAGGTATTGAGCAATTAGAAGATAACAAGCAAACTTGTCCAAACTCCTATGAAGCCTATAAGTAACACTTACTATATAGTCCGGTCTTTTCGTCTGATATGTCTTATATCGAGTCTAGGGGTGGAATTGTCATACCCCAGTAACTTGATAAGTCATGCCGATGTATGGCTCATAACGGTTCGAGAAACTACTTATAACTCTTACCAGTAAATCTCATCAGACCTGGCCAGGGACTTACTGTTATAGCCAATCGAGCAAAGCGCAACATCAACTCCCTATACCGGGAGAGACGAAACCCCTCCTATCACTCACTGCCTCCATGTGACTCGGGACTGCACCCAAAATCCATCTGTTTGCACGACTCCTTTGAGCCGTGGTAGGGAGGAAATCAAAGCATAGTGGGAACCACACAAGACACTATGACGATCTCGGGTCTACAGACTAACCTGTACCAGTGTCACCAGAGAACTGATATCTGACAATAGGTATAGTACCATCTAGAAGTTCTCGGCGAGTCTTGTTCGGTGTACCTAATCTCTAATGAGCACCTGTGTATAATCTTTGATGTCAAACACCAATGGTTATGTGATCAACCATCGCCCCCTACAGGGTCAGGAAACGTACACACTAGTCTACTCTGGAATATCGATGCCCTGTCTCGATACTCCCTCGACTAGGAATAGTTAAAGGATGTGCTTATGGACTACACAAGTCCCAGTAGTATAATCCGCATCATAGTCCCGGTAGTCAAGCAAACATCCTAAGGGCTTTATCAACATGTATCAGAGAGACAGTATAATAATACAAGTATACATGTTAAGATAGAGAGCAACCAAATAGCATACTATCATGTCGAGCAAGAAAGTCCTCTATATATATGTCCAAGCATCCACTGTATCATACAATAATAGCCTCCAGGGCATACATATTCCTAACAATCTCCCACTTGCATTAAGGCCATTTGTTATAGTATCTCATACCCAACATCCTAAAAAGTCTCTTATACTGCATCTGGGGGAGGGCCTTCTTGAGTGAATCCGCCATGTTGTCCTTCGTATCTACTCTCCTGATCTCGATCTCCCGGCGATCTACCATATCCCGGATCAGGTGATACCGCCTAAGAATTTGTCTGGATCTTTGATGGGACCGGGGTTCCTTGGCCAAAGCCATAGCTTCATTGTTATTACAGTACAATGGTATTGGATGCTCAATAGATGGAACTACGCCAAGTTCAGCAATGAACTTCTTCATCCATATAGTCTCTTTGGCAGCATCGTTGGCAGCGATGTATTCAGCATCCATCGTCGAGTCTGTTACGGTATCTTGCTTGGAGCTCTTCCAACATACCGCCTCTCCATTGAGGGTGAAGACAAAACCCGAGACCGACTTACTGTCGTCCTTATCACTCTGGAAGCTGAAATCGGTAAAGGACCCCACCTAGAGTTCTCCGTTACCATACACCAAGAACATTTCTTTAGTTTTTTTCAAGTACTTAAAAATGTTCTTCACAGTTGTCCAGTGCCTTTCCCCAGGATCTAATTGATACCTACTCACTACACCTAGTGCGAAAGCTACATCCGGTCTGGTACATAGTATCACATATATGATAGACCCAACTGTAGAAGCATAGGGTATCACTGTCATGCGAGCCCTCTCCAAATCTGTCTTGGGAGACATCTCTTTGGAGAGAGTGATTCCTAAACAAGCAGGTAAATTACCACGCTTAGAATCTTCTATACTAAACCTCTTTAGTATGGTATTTATGTACCTGGATTGGGACAATCCCAACATCTTCTTGGATCTATCTTTTTAGACCTTAATCCCCAGGATGTAGAGGCATCACCCAGATCTTTTATGGAGAACTTTTGTGATAAGAAAAGCTTGACCGAGTGTAGCATAGGAACATCATTTTCTATCAAGATTATATCATCCACGTACAATACGAGGAATACAACCTTACTCTTTACAATCTTTTTGTATATACATGGTTCATCTACGTTTTTGATGAAGTCAAACTCTTTGACTGCCACATCAAAACAGATGTTCCAACTCCGCGATGCCTGATTTAATCTGTAAATTGATTTAAGAATCTTGCACACCTTTCCGCTGCTCCCACTGTCTACGAAGCCCTCTGGCTATGTCATGTATACGTTCTCTTCTAAATCACCATTTCGAAAAGCGATCTTGACGTCCATCTGGCAGATTTCATAGTCATGGTATGCAACAATGGTAAGTAGATCCTGATGGGCTTAAGTATAGCCACTGGAGAAAAGGTTTCATCATAATCGACACAAGGTCGTTGATGAAAACCTTTAGCAACAAGTCTAGCTTTGAAGGTCTCAACCTTTCCATCTATACCAATTTTCTTCTTGAAGATCCACTTGCTCCCGATGGGTTTTACCCCTTCATGAGCAACTTCAAAAGTCCATACTTTGTTGATGTACATAGATTCCATCTCAGATCGCATAACCTCCAGCCATTTCATAGAGTCCTCATTTGTGATAGCCTGCTCAAAACTAGTTGGGTCATCATCTTCCATGATGCAATCCTCGCTCCCATCTTCTATGAGAAAACCTTAGTATCTCTCAGGTGGATGAAAAACCCTACTAGATCCGCGGAGTGGCTGAGGTTCGTCAGAAACTATTGAATCCTCCGGTTCCACCAAATTATCAGTTGTAGTTTATATAGATGGAACTTCTTCTAGCTCTACCTCATTACCACTAATTTATTTTACAAGAAATACCTTTTCTAAAAAGTTGGCATGTTGAGTAACAAACACTTTTTGTTTCTCACTGTGGTAGAATAGATATCCATATGAATTATTTGGATATCCCACAAACTTGCAAAGAAATGATTTTTTCTCGAGTTTATCCGAATTCTGTTTTTTAACATAGGACGGACAACCTCTTATCTTAACTCGTTTAATATATGGTCTCTTTCTACTCCATATCTCATATGGTGTTTTAGGCACAGATTTTGATGGAACTTGATTCAATAGGTATGCAGCTGTCTCATGTGCATAACCCTAAAAGGAAATAGGTAACTCAGCAGTACTCATCATAGAGCACACCATATCTAATAGGGTGCGATTCCTCCGCTCCGATACTCCGTTGTGCCGTGGTGTATACGGAGGAGTAAGCTGAGAGAGAATCCCATTCTCTTTTAAATAATCTCGGAATTCTATGCTTAAGTATTCTCCTCCCCGATCAGATCGAAGGATTTTAATAGTTTTACCCATTTGGTTCTCTACTTCGTACTTATATTTCTTGAATTTCTCAAAAGCTTTAGATTTGTGTTTCAACAAGAACAAATGTCCGAATCTTGAGAGATCATCTGTGAATGTAATAAAGTACGAGGAACCATTTCTGGCATGTGTAGACATAGGACCGTATACATCACTATGTATCAGTCCCAAGAGTTTAGTAGCTCTTTCTCTGTGTCCTATAAATGGAGTTTTGGTCATTTTCCCTTTGAGACATGACTGGCAAGTTTCATAAGATGTAAATTCAAACGGATTTAAATATTCATCTTTATGCAACTTATCTAGTCTTGTCGCATTGATATGACCAAGTTACAATGCCACAAGAAGGTTTCGTTCATCTCTTAACTTTTCCTCTTGAGTGTGTTCAGTATGTTTAGAACTGTAGTTTGATTTAGAATGTATATACCATTACACAGCGTATCAAACCCAATCAACACTTGATTTAGGAAAATGTTCATAACATTATCCTCTAATGCAAAATTATATCCTTCTTTATGAAATAAAGAAACTGATATAATATTGCACATCATTTTTGGTACGTAATAACAGTCGTTCAGAATCAATGTATTACTATTTGGTAATACTGGGTGATATTCGCCAACTGTTTAGGCTGCAACAATTGCTCCATTCCCTATTTTGAAAGACATATCACCGTTTCCCAGTTATCTACCTCTCCTTAACCCATGTAATAAATTACATACGTGGGATCCTGATCCGGTATCCAATACCTAGGACGTAGAGTATACCGAGAAACAGTTCTCGATAACGAACACACCCGAAGAAGATGCATCAACATGCTCTTTCTTCGTTCGGGTTGCGTAGGAATCCTGATATTCCCCTATTTCTTACTCAGACTTATGACAATTATAAGATAAAGCGGAACCAACGTTCCCCAGCTCAGTATAATAAGCGAATTTGGTCAATACATCCATATTATTATCTTGATTAAGGCGTGTCATGGTCGCTACCTGGAGAGAGAGAGAGAGAAAGAAACGATTTAGCGTGCGTTCTTTGCAAGATTAGATTGGTTATTATCTTATCTAATCAGGATGGCTCCCACTATTTTTATTAAATCTTCTTTCAAACACTAAAAGGTAAGATTAGCCGGGATTAATTACACCCTACAAGTTCGCCAATCGGTCAGCCAGGAAGGTATTGGTATTTCGAGGGAGTCTCCCCATATTTTCGCAAAGAACTAATTAAATAACATCGTTTCCGCAGGGGCATGACCCCATTAACACCTTTCTTAGACACCTGCTGGATCAGCTAATTTTAAGGTGGAAAACTCTTCCAGGAGTAACACTTACTCGCAGTGGGTATTAATTGGTAGAGATTCTGCGTGTTCAAGTTTAGTTAATTACCGCAATCAAAACGGTTTCGCTTGTAGCTAGCCGGTTGAGTACGGGTCGTCCGCAGGGAGATGAGAATCTTTTTCTATGTGCTTTAACGAGTTAAGTCCAATTTTCCAGATTTGTTTGTGATTAACTAAGTGTTAAAATGATATGTAAAGAGAGCTTGTTAGGGTTAGGATTAGGTTAGTTTGAGTTAGGAGTCGCTCACTTCTTTCGTTGCCACTCTTAATATCGGTGTTACGGTAATCGGCAATAACGGGGATTAGCACGACTAGGAAGGAACTTGCGAGTATAAGCTAGGCTTTCCAACGCTTAAGTTCTTCCTTTTGGTGCTTGTCCGTCCGTTCTTGGCTCTTAGCCATAACCTCCGGTTAATTCAACCACAACCGGTCTCACTAAGGAATCACCGCTATCATGTAGGATAGGGTGCCGTAGGGAGCGGATTGTGGTTCAATTAACGGGAGTCGATTTAAGATGTTGGGCAAGGAAAGAGTGAGAGAGATTTCCTTCTCTCAAACTTCCCTTATCCTACCCTAACAAGTATGGAAACTACTCATACATCATAATGAAAAGAAAATAAAACAAAAGAGGAAGATAGAAAGAAAGAGATTAGAAGATAACAACTAGCTATTTGCGACCTCACCTTGGCAAGGATCAAGCGTAAGCATCATGGTTGTTTTAAGGATAAAGAAAAAGAGAAAAGAAAGAAGCAAAAATAAATAACAACAACTATTTATCAATTAACGATTACAAGCGATTAACATAAAAAGAGCAAGACAAGTATAATAACAAAATGAACTTCTTTATTCATCATTCTTCACTCACAAAAGCTCACTACAAGTTTTTCAATGGAGAAGAGATGAGAAGAGGAAGAAGAACAAGTATTCTAAACCCTAAAAAATACAAGATTAAGCATCCTTGGCTTCATAAGGTTCTGGGCTATTTATAGGCAGGGAAAAGGAAATCTAGGGCAAAATTCTGCCTCTACATAAAAATACCAAACTACCCCTAAAATACCACCTTCTGCCGCCACCATACGGCCGCGGTTCCGCGGCCTAAGCGTGCTAATACCGCGGAACCGCGGCGCTTTGGAGGAGTTGGGTCCTCGGATTTTGTGGTTTTTCCTGGATTTCTTTGTACTTCAGTGTGGTATGTGATTTTTCTCAGAAGCTCTTCACAATTTCTCCAGAATTTCAGTTGATCAAAGGTGATTGGATTTGGATATTTTTGTCATAATTTTCTTGAGCTCCGCGTAGATTTTCTTGGATCTTGTGTCGCCATTGAGCCTTGTGCATGAAAGTGACATTGATTTGCCATTTTGTCTTTTAAACTGGTGTGCGGCAACAGAGAGCGGAGACTCGTGTTTTATCTGTGGTTGGCAGGAACCTGGATTTTGTCGTGTTTTTTCCATGAATTTCATCGTTTAGAGCCGAGAACCTGTATCCTGTAATTGACTAGCAAACACGGCTCAAGAGTACCTACCGATATGCAATGTGATAGAAATTGGGCGGTATGAAAATGCAAAAATCTGATATGAACAAATACCCCCAAACTTATCATTTGCTCGTCCCGAGCAAAGCCAATTTATTCACAAAAATTTTCCTAACCTCACTTTCGCATGGAACGCGATTGCACTGAGCATGTGCAACAAGCCGTTAAACCTCTAGGTGTCCCTAGTAGGAGGAGTGTTGTCCCCTGAGGGTTTTCAGCGGATACTACCCACAAAATCCGGTCAAGTTGGTTTTGTAAAATAACTAAGATTCAAACCCTAAAGTTTTGTTTCAGAAAATAACAATTCTATTATCATAAGTCTAGACTATCGAACTTTTATTTTTCACACCTCGCTTATTTAACCACAGATTTTATATGTCTTTACGTGCAGTGCAAATAGTGTCGTTAAGTTTCCAGAAGGATTGATTTAAGTCATCATATCACACAATAAAGCCCAGATAAAAATTTGAAAGGATCACATAAGTTTTATAAAGAGTTAAGCAATTTTCAAGTTTCGTTTTCCAGTAAGGTTTCAACTTCAGAATTACTATCTTTCTTAACAGGAAACTAGGTCTTATTTTTTCACTCCACCTTTTTCTTGTTTTCATTTCATACACACCTCTGTGAACGTGCAATAGTCTTTATTATAGAATAAAACGTTCATATCTCCGCTAAAATTTTTATAAAAGCCTGTCTTTTATCAAGATTATTCTCACACAAAGAACCGTTAGGAATTTTAACTCGGAGAGAACACTTGCTTGACTTTGTTTTAATCTGGACTTTCTAGGCTTCTTAGCGAGCTTTGGGCCAATGCACCCAAACCAGTTGGCTTTAGGGCATTAGGTGTAAAAACACCCCAGCGGACTTAATTACTCAAGTTACCTAGGTCCAAAAACAAAAGACAGTTTGGCGTGAAAATCGTGATGATTCAATACGAACGGAGATATAACCGGCAGTTCAATTATTTTTTTGGATAAAAGACGTGTTTAGTGGGTTCGGTGTGTAATCATTCCAATCAAGTTTCAGATGTGTTATTTTTCAGACTTAGTTCCAATTAAGGCATCAATAACATTCATTCATATTCACTTCACTTCATAAACTATTCTTGATATTACTTATTTCAGAACAAACCTATTTGATCCTCAGAAAATCATTTATCCATTTAAAAGTTTTTAGACATAAAAGACTTGTCATCTAATTTCCAAAACTCACGATACGTGTAGTGTGATGTAAAGACGTATATCAGCTATAGTTAACTTCAAAGGAGAGTTATCTTTCAGGTTTTCAAAATCTAAAAATAAGATTTAGTTATTCTTATCTTATCAAACAAAACCGTCGAAATGTTGAATCAGAGTTTTCCCACTAGCTAACTTAACAGAAAAGTTTTTATACTTTTAGAAAATTTTCAGATTTTTATAGATTTTATGGATTTTAATATGCAGATGCAAAATATACATATGAATGCGAAGGTAAGAAATTCGTACCAAGCGTACCCCCAAACTTAAACTGGACAGTGTCCTCACTTGTCATTGCATGAAGAGATCATTTGAAGGGTCAAAATTGTCGGTTAGCTATACACACATTTTTTTGTTTTTAAAGAAAAGAAAAGAAAAGCAAAAATGGAAAAGAATATCCACAAAAATGTACAAAAATGGTATATACATACCCCCAAACTTATTTGGAGCAGTGTCCACTTGTTCTTGGCTGGATAACCGAAGTTTGGAGGTAGGCAGAGGAAGATTATGCAGGGTAAACCGGCTCCTGTAAGACCAGGAGCTCCTCTGTTGGTTCGGCGCTAAGGTACGGTTTTAGTCGGTGTCCGTTCACTTTGAAAAATGAACCGTCCTTTGGATTCTCCAAATCCACAGCGCCATGCGGATACACATTCCGCACAAAATACGGCCCTTTCCAGCGAGATCTGAGCTTTCCTGGATGGAAGTGTAGTCTGGTGTCGTAAAGCAGTACCTGTTGACCAGGTACGAAAGTTTTGCGCAAAAGGTGTTTATCGTGAAACACCTTCGTTCGATTCTTAACAATAACCGCGTTATCGTAAGCCTCATCCCTAAGCTCGCTTAATTCGTTCAACTGCAGCTTCCGATGGCTGCCGGCATCTTCGAGAGACAGATTCATCTCCTTTATCGCCCAAAATGCGCGATACTCTATTTCGACTGGTAGGTGGCAAGCTTTTCCGTACACAAGCCGATAGGGAGACATGCCAAGATCGGTCTTATAAGCGGTTCGAAAGGCCCAAAGGGCATCAGTGAGTTTCAACGACCAATCCTTACGGTTCTTGGAAACCGTCTTCTCCAGTATCTGCTTGATTTGCCGATTTGAAACTTCGGCCTGCCCGCAGGTTTGGGGCTGGTAGGGCGTAGAGAGCTTATGATTAATGGAATATTTCCGCATCAAGGACTCGAAAGTCTTGTTGCAGAAATGGCTTCCATTGTCGCTAATGATCACTCGGGGGTGCCCAAAACGGGAGAAAATGTGTTCTTTAAGAAACCTAACGACAACCTTGTTGTCGTTATTCCGGCTGGGCACAGCCTCGACCCATTTAGAGACGTAATCAACAGCGAGAAGAATGTACAAGTTCCCGAAAGAGCTGGGAAACGGCCCCATGAAATCTATCCCCCAAACATCGAAAATCTCCACAACCAAGATTGGTTGGAGCGGCATCTCGTTCCTCCGGGATATCCGGCCCAAGTGTTGGCACCGGGAGCAAGTCTTGCAATAGTCATGAGCGTCTTTGAAGAGTTGTGGCCAGTAGAAACCACATTGCAAGATCTTCTCAGCTGTCTTTCTGGGGCCAAAATGCCCGCCACACGCTTGATCGTGGGAAAATGACAGCACACACTTGAATTCATCGTCAGGGACACACCGACGAATAATCTGGTCGGGACAGTACTTGAACAGGTAGGGTTCGTCCCAGTAAAAGTGTTTTACTTGGGATAAGAAGCGAAGTCTTTCCTGACTTGACCATTCAGTCGGTAGTAATCCCGTGGCCAAATAGTTCACAATATCTGCGAACCAGGGTTCGCAAGATACTGTCAAGAGCTGTTCATTCGGGAAAACGTCGTTGATCGGAATTGGAAGCGAAGGCGAAGAAGGAAGTCGTGAGAGATGGTCGGAAACTACGTTTTCACATCCTCGTTTGTCCTTAATGACAAGGTCAAACTCTTGAAGCAAGAGGATCCAACGTATTAGCCGAGATTTTGCATCTTTCTTCGCAAAAAGATGGCGCAGAGCAGAATGGTCTGTGTAGACAATGACTGGAGAGCCAATGAGGTAGGGCCTGAACTTCTCTAAAGCAAATACAACAGCTAAGAATTCCTTCTCAGTTGTTGTATAATTGAGTTGGGCATCGTTCAGGGTTCGGCTCACATAATAGATTACGTGCGGTAACTTGTTTATGTGTTGTCCAAGGACAGCACCAATGGCAAAGCCGGATGCATCGCACATAATCTCAAATGGGTGCGTCCAGTCAGGCGAAGAAAGAACGGGAGCAGAAGTGAGTGAGCTTTTCAATGAATCGAATGCAGTCACACAGCTCGAGTTGAAGTCGAATGGCGTATCCTTGGCCAGCAAAAGAGTCAAGGGCCTAGCAATCTTGCTAAAGTCTTTGATGAACCGTCTATAGAAACCGGCATGGCCAAGGAAGGCTCGGATATTTCTGACGCATCGGGGAGGAGGGAGATTGGAAATGACCTCAATCTTCGCTTTGTCAACCTCTATGCCATTTTGCGAGATGATATGTCCTAAGACAATACCTTCGCGCACCATGAAGTGGCACTTCTCCCAATTCAAAGTGAGATTCTTGTCCTTACATCGGGTAAGGACAGCGTCAAGATACAGCAAACACTCGTTGAAGGAATCGCCGAAGATGGAGAAATCATCCATGAAGATCTCCAGAAATTTTTCCACCATGTCTGAGAAGATTCCCATCATGCACTGCTGGAAGGTAGCGGGCGCATTGCATAACCCAAAGGGCATGCGACGATATGCAAACGTGCCGAAAGGACAAGTGAATGTGGTCTTGTCCTGGTCTTTTTCGGCGATGGGAATCTGATTATAGCCGGAGTACCCATCAAGAAAGCAGTAGTACTCATGTCCGGCCAATCGTTCAAGCATTTGGTCAATGAAAGGTAGCGGAAAGTGGTCCTTCCGAGTTGCGGCGTTGAGTTTTCTGTAATCGATGCATACTCGCCACCTAGTTTGGGTGCGAGTAGGGATTAACTCGTTCGCCTCGTTAGTGATGACCGTTATACCTGATTTCTTGGGGACAACGTAAATGGGGCTAACCCACTGGCTATCAGAGATAGGGTAAATGATACCACTATCCAGACATTTTATGATCTCCTTCTTCACAGCCTCTTTCATGACTGGATTGAGACGTCTTTGTGGATCCCGGGCCGGTTTGGCATCATCCATCAGATGAATGTGATGTTCAACGATCAGGGGACTAATCCCCTTGATGTCCGCCATGGACCAGCCAAAAGCTTGCCTGTTGCTGTGCAAGACCGTGAGAAGGGCTTTCTCTTGCTCTGGAGCTAGAGAAGCCGAGATGATGACAGGGAGGGTCTCGTTCTCACCTAAGTAAGCGTACTTAAGGTGAGACGGCAAAGGCTTGAGTTCGAGCGTCGGAGGTGAAACGATTGAAGGCAAGATTGGTGCAGAGGTCTCGAACTCAAAGGACTCCAGCAAAGGTTCAAAACAAGTGTAAGCGACCGAGTTGGATGGTTCAGGTAACTCATCCGGAAATTCGAAGGATTCAAACTCGGGTTGCGAGCGGCTAAGATCGTTCAAGAATGTGAAACACTCGTAGTCGTTGTCGGGCGCAGAAACAGCAGCAGGTTCGAAGAGGAACGCACTAGTGGCGTTAAGGTTAGCATGATTGAACAAAAACTCCTCGAATTCACACTCTTCAGGGGTGATCTCCTGGATCGAGCAGACGTCCAGTATATGAGCATTAGGTTCGGAGGGCTGATTCCCCAACCTAAAAATGTTGAGTTCAATTGCCATGTTTCCAAAAGAGAGGTTCATCGAACCATTGCGACAATTGATCACAGCATTTGAGGTTGCAAGGAATGGGCGACCGAGTATCACCGGAATTTGATTCCGGGGGTTAGCTACAGGCTGTGTGTCTAATACAATGAAGTCAACGGGGAATATGAAGTCCCCGACTTTGATTAACACATCCTCTAGCTCACCCCTAGGATGGGTGATCGATCGGTCGGCCATTTGGAGAGTACAGTGTATGGGTTTCAGCTCTCCTACGCCTAATTGCTCGTATACTGAGTACGGAAGCAGGTTAACACTGGCACCAAGATCTAATAGTGCGCGGTTTATGTTCTTATCCCCAATGGTAATAGAAATCGTAGGACAGCCAGGGTCCTTCCGTTTTTGTGGTAAAGATTGGGTAAGAGCATCACTCACAGTACTAGCCAAGAAAACTTTCTTTGCTACCTGAGACTTCCTCTTTTTCGTGCACAAGTCCTTTAAGATTTTCGCATAGGATGGGACTTGTTGGACAGCATCTAAAAGAGGAATGTTAATGTTAACCTGCTTAAATAACTCCAGAATCTTCTCCATTTGAGGATTTTGTTTATTAGACCTCAACCGGTTTGGAAATGGGACGTTTTTAAAATTGGTTGAGTCTAATGCTTGTGGAGGAGATTGTGGAGTTGGAACGGATCCTAGAACAGGTGTTTTCGTGGAGTGAGAAGTAGGTCCGTTCAGAGCAGAAGAAGAAGAAGAAGAAGAAGAAGAAGAAGGAGAGCCTTTCGAAGAATGGAGAATAGGCTCAGAAGACGAAGAAGCAGGAGAAGAAGAAGAAGAAGCGGCGGCCGGGGTGTCAGCGTTGATCCGTGTGCCAATGTTGTTTTGCAGCATTCTTCCCGATCTCAATGTGGTTACGTCACTCACATTATGGCTCTGTTGTTCAAGAGCAACATGTACATTATGTGGGTGACCGGGATTTGGGAGTGGCTGGGACGGGAGCTTCCCCTTCTCTCGCTCGCTTAAGGCCGCATTCAGCTGTGCAATCTGGGCCTCGATGGTCTTGATGCTTTGCCCATGAGCGGCAGTGTGTTGCACTAAGGACTGAATGGAAGACTGGATGTTGGCGGTGGACTGTGTCGATTGTTTAACGAACGCCTCCAGACTTCGTTCGAGCGAGGAAACCTTATCGTTGTTTGACGGAACAAAGTTGTTTGGTGGAAAAGAATTGTTGGGTGCAAAGTTGTTCGTCTGATTTTGAAAAGGTTGGGGTTGGAAGGGCTACTGAAATTGATGTTGAGTTTGTTGTTGCGCTTGTTGTTGCGGCGGAGGGGGCCTTTGGAAATTGTTGCCTTGGAATTGATTCTGATTCTGATTCCAGGCGAAATTAGGGTAGTTCCTCCAACCGGGATTGTAGGTGGAAGAGTATGGATCATTCCTCGGTCTTTGCTGGAATGCAGCATTAACTTGATCATGTCCTTGCGATAGTGGATTGTAAGGACACTCTTCGGTTAAGTGAGAAGGATCGGAACAACAAGCGCAGATGGTACGAAGGGGAAGAACAGGGGCAGGAGCAGGAGAAGAAAATTTGCTCTCCATGGCTTCAAGCTTTCTCGTTATTGCAGCCATTTCAGCTTTCATTGCAATAGAGACATCAAGTTGGTCAATTCCTACCCTAGACAGACCGGTAGAAGTGGAGGTAGAAGAAGAAGAACTCGGTCTGGTGCTCTCCCATTGTAGCGTCTGCTCCGCAAGGTCATCAAAGAATTGCCACGCTTCCTCGTCAGATTTTGATAGGAAGTGGCCCTGACCGATGGTTTCCAACAACTGCTTCGTTGCTGGGTTCAGGCCCTCGTATAAGGTTTGGCAAAGTTGCCTTTTCTCTATACCGTGGTGAGGACACTGAACAAGAAGGTCTTTGTACCGGTCAAAGCACTTCCAGAAGGGTTCAGAAGGAAGCTGAGAGAATTGGTTGATTTCATTGCGAATCCTTGCGGTTTTATGATTCGGATAGAACTTTTTGAGAAACGCTTTAACAAACTCGTCCCAACTGGTTGTGGAGTGGGAAGCGGTGCTATACAGCCATTTTTCAACAAGATCGCATAAACCGTAGACGTATAGCATCGTCCGACAGTTGGGTAGTTTTCATCATGGCACAAACGTTTTGAAATTTATTGATGAAGATATAGGCATCTTCAGATTCAAGCCCATGGAATCGTGGAAGCATGTTGATGAAGTGGGGCTTAATTTCAAAATTATCCCCATTGGCCGGTGGAAGAGAAAGGCAGGTGGGAAGTGCAGAACGGGTGGGATAGTAATGATCCTGGAGCGTAATTCGCTGCGGCGCTACAACAGGCGGTGGTGGTGTGTTATTGGTCTCCGTAGGAGGTGGAGCCAATCCAGGGGTAGTCAAAGAGATGTTCGGATTAAATCCTGACATCACGGAGGAAGAGGTTGGTGATGGTGAAGGTGAAGATGTATGAACAGAATTCCGGTCAACGTCGGAGTTGGCCGGCAAAGGTAAAGGTGAAAGAGGAGTGGACGGAGTTTCGACGTCTGAGTCGATCGCGTAGTCGGTAGCGACTAACGTAACGCGGACTAGGCGGGCGCTAGTGTCCCGAGTCCAAGCGGACATAAACTAAACGAGTTTAGTATAGTCAAAGCGGAGAAGGTGAGGGTAAGAAAACGTCAATGGAGAAAGGCGATGGGTGGTGGGTGAAAATTTGGATTTTGGCGACAAAGGGCAAGTTTTTATAAAAGTTTTTTATTTTTTCCTTTTTTTTATTATTTTTTTAGAAAGAGCTTTACAGAAATATGTACGGACTTACGGCTTTAAGCAATCACAAACAAGATATGCACAATCACACCTAGATCTAGGGTCACCTAGGTCTGCTAGACAGCTCCTAACTGTTCCAGAGGGCTAGAAATAGGACCTCAAACCGCCTCTTCTCCGTCAATTGCGACCGGGTAAGTGTTAGGTAAGTGGGAGGTTGTCCAACGCTTTCGCGAAGTTCCTTAATTAAATAACCACTTGCCTTCGACACACTTGCCTAGACACCGCAAAAGTCAGATAGGATAAACGGCCGATGCCTGTAACTAGTCCTCTGTCCTATTGAGCGCGAAGTCCTTAGGGCTGAGTCTAGTATTTTTTAATTTAACAATGGTCAATGCATATGCTTTTTGTGATTTCTGGGGTCCTGGGAAGGGTGATGAAATCCCCACCCAATCTGAATTGGTTTCAAGCCCCTTAAGTCCGTATTAATGAATGCAAAGCGGTAACAAATCAACTGCAAACAATTTTTATTTTTAGCGTGGTGCAAAGAATCCTGCACAAGAACAGTTTATTGGAAGGGGGAAGAGAATTCGCGCAAAGAATACTGCAGAAAACACAGTTTATTGGAGTCTAGAGGAGTTGGGGAGAGAAGAGAGACACTTACAGGGATTTTGGCACCCTGAGGCCACCAAACGGCCGCGGATCCGCGGCATAAGCCAGCTTATGCCGCGGTTCCGCGGCAGTAGGGTGGAGTTGGGCTTCTGAAATTTTAGGGTGTGCTCTGTTGGGTGTCCTCTGCTTGTCTGGATGTGCTGAATTTTGACTTGCTTACTGTATCTGCTCCAGATTTTTACAGTAGACCGTTTGCTTCGTTTTGATCCGTCGCGGTGTAGCCGCGAAATGTGGGTCTATCTTCCCACGTCTTTGGCACTGAACTCGAACTCCGTATTATCCTGCACACTTGCACAAAAACTAATCAAAAATAACAAGATGATTTTTCTTTACAAAGTATATATTTTTATTTTGTTTTTCGGTTAGATTTATATTCACAAGTTAACCCGAAATTACACAAAGAAATAAACTACCGTCTCCCCGGCAACGGCGCCATTTGATTGGTAGAGATTCTGCGTGTTCAAGTTTAGTTAATTACCGCAATCAAAACGGTTTCGCTTGTAGCTAGCCGGTTGAGTGCGGGTCGTCCGCAGGGAGATGGGAATCTTTTTCTATATGCTTTAACGAGTTAAGTCCAATTTTCCAGATTTGTTTGTGATTAACTAAGTGTTAAAATGATATGTAAAGAGAGCTTGTTAGGGTTAGGATTAGGTTAGTTTGAGTTAGGAGTCGCTCACTTCTTTCGTTGCCACTCTTAATATCGGTGTTACGGTAATCGGCAACAACGGGGATTAGCACGACTATGAAGGAACTTGCGAGTATAAGCTAGGCTTTCCAACGCTTAAGTTCTTCCTTTTGGTGCTTGTCCGTCCGTTCTTGGCTCTTAACCATAACCTCCGGTTAATTCAACCACAACCGGTCTCACTAAGGAATCACCGCTATCATGTAGGATAGGGTGCCATAGGGAGCGGATTGTGGTTTAATTAACGGGAGTCGATTTAAGATGTTGGGCAAGGAAAGAGTGAGAGAGATTTCCTTCTCTCAAACTTCCCTTATCCTACCCTAACAAGTATGGAAACTACTCACACATCATAATAAAAAGAAAATAAAACAAAAGAGGAAGATAGAAAGAAAGAGATTAAAAGATAACAACTAGCTATTTGCGACCTCACCTTGGCAAGGATCAAGCGTAAGCATCATGGTTGTTTTAAGGATAAAGAAAAAAAGAAAAGAAAGAAGCAACAATAAATAACAACAACTACTTATCAATTAACGATTATAAGCGATTAACATAAAAAGAGCAAGACAAGTATAATAACAAAATTAACTTCTTTATTCATCATTCTTCACTCACAAAAGCTCACTACAATTTTTTCAATGGAGAAGAGATGAGAAGAGGAAGAAAAACAAGTATTCTAAACCCTAAAAAATACAAGATTAAGCACCCTTGGCTTCACAAGGTTCTGGGCTATTTATAGGCAGGGAAAAGGAAATCTAGGGCAAAATTCTGCCTCTACATAAAAATACCAAACTACCCCTAAAATACCACCTTCTGCCGCCACCATACGGCCGCGGTTCCGCGGCCTAAGCGTGCTAATGCCGCGGAACCGCGGCGCTTTGGAGGAGTTAGGTCCTCGGATTTTGTGGTTTTTCCTGGATTTCTTTGTACTTCAGTGTGGTATGTGATTTTTCTCAGAAGCTCTTCACAATTTCTCCAGAATTTCTGTTGATCAAAGGTGATTGGATTTGGATCTTTTTGTCATGATTTTCTTGAGCTCCGCGTAGATTTTCTTGGATCTTGTGTCGCCATTGAGCCTTGTGCATGAAAGTGACATTGATTTGCCATTTTGTCTTTTAAACTGGTGTGCGGTAACAGAGAGCGGAGACTCGTGTTTTATCTGTGGTTGGCAGGAACCCGGATTTTGTCGTGTTTTTTCCATGAATTTCATCGTTTAGAGCCGAGAACCTGTATCCTGCAATTAACTAGCAAACACGGCTCAAGAGTACCTACCGATATGCAATGTGATAGAAATTGGGCGGTATGAAAATGCAAAAATCTGATATGAACAAGTATTGGGATCCAACTATCATATAGTAGGTATGTAATCTCATTGCAAATTTCAACACTTGAAATTCCCAATATTTGTTTTTATCCCATGCGGTTTATGACCTTGACAAGGTCAACAAACCATAAACCGTAAGTCAAGTTCTACCCGTCATTTCGTGATTGAATCAAACCCACCCACACGACCCTTAAAAGGGTCAACAAGGTGGTACGACTACCCTAATCTAATCGCATCACGTGCTGCAGATAAGCACGAATCATCTACCGCACACTACGCCTTGACAAGGTTAACAAACGCAGCACGAATACTAAATAGTCCTTATTTGAAATCACGGAGGGCTACGACTGGTTTTGTAGAAAACCTTTAGTGTAATGAACTTGATATCGTTATAGAATCTAGTGATTTGAAAAGGAGTGGTTTAAGCTCCTATTTTAAAATCGAGTAGTTTTCAAAACAAACCGAGTGGGTGGTAGCATTTGCTAGTTTTACTAAAGAGGTCACTCCCGGTGAAGGGATCTCGGCTCTTTCCTCATCGAATGAGGTGCTGGATATTCATCAAGGAATATCACTATGCAAAGCAAGAACTAGAGAAACTTTCAAAACAAACCGAGTAGGTTGTAGCATTTGCTAAAGAGGTCACTTCCGGTGAATGGAGATCGGCTCTTTCCTCATCGAATGAGGTGTTGGATATTCATCAAGGAATACCACTATGCAAAGTAAGAACTAGAGTTACTTTTTTGAAAATTTTGATTCTACAACATCTTTAGGTTTTTTATCTTTTCATTAATCTCATTAATGACGTCCCATCATTTATGTTTCTTAAACATCACAAAAGAAACGAAAATAGAATGTATGCTTATGCCATCCACATTCGCCACAGGGCCCCATCATGCACCGTTAGGTTACTTAACTAACGGCAGAGCGGGGGGTGGACTAGCACGGGTGCCAAACATAAGCAATTATTATATATATCTTATATATATAGTATTCGTCTCTCACAGTTATATGATCACATCACAGAACTCAAGCCAGCATAAGCAAAACATATGAAATATTGGATATACTAGGAGGTCCGTGTTTTAAATTAAGCCAGTAATGAAAAACACGGATTCCACGGTCGTGATGAATAGCGAAACCCATATCCCTAGACCCCTATGAGAGCGGCAAGCAACCCTGCCAATTCTAGAGTTAGGAGACTCGGTCTCGACTCCTCGAGATGGCCTCCCACTGGACTCTAGAACCCGGTTACTTGTGCTCCCCGCCTTGGGTCTATCCTAATGCGGAAAAGTAAATAATATACATCAATGGTGACATCATCCTTAATGCAAAAGTGTCCTAATAAAAAAATATTACATACAATTTTACATGAAAGAAAATACAAAAACTCTCATCTCACGTAAAAAAAACTCCGGCTATTCAATCACAACGATCCAATATAAGATATCACATAACACATAATATCACATGTCATCAACGTAAGTAAATACGCGTATCCCGAATTTCATTGACATATAGCAACAAGATCGGGGATACCCTACACTTACGGTCGCAGAAAAGAAATGAAAAACTACAATAATTAGAATATGCATATTCCTTAAACATTATAAACCCGGAATATCACATATTCCCAATTTCATGCCTAACCTATAAACCTTGCATTTTAGTCTCGGACTGAAAATAATTTTCAATAACCAGTCGGGTAATTAAATAGGATTCCCGATAAAATAATTAAATGCTCGTCAGGAACTTTAGTAGATGGCCACACCCCCGATGCCGTCGACGAAGTGCACTTAGGCGGAACACCGCGGCCGCGAGCTTCCGAGTGGATGCTTTTGGTGGGGGTTCTCTTACAGTCACTTGGTCGGGGTTACGTGGCGTGGCTATCTAGTAGTGTTACCCGGCGAGTGTTCGCGTACAATAAGAGATTGCAACGGAGTTTTGATCCGAATCAATCAAAACTCCGTGGCAATCGATCAAATGAGACTAAACCGCTAGATTTACTAAACACTAACTAGTTTTCACAAAACAAATTATTGTGGATGCCAAATATTATATCACATATCAATCTTAAACCCCGAAACGATGTTAAATTGCGACTACGAAACACTCCGAATTGCCCCAATACAAAAGATAACATCACATGCAATCTGGGCAAAACAAACAGTACCTGAAAACCTAAACCCAACACCCCAGAACACCAAACAAAAACGAGCCCAAATCTTCATGCTAAAACCGGCCAGGCCGGCCAAAACATGAATCTCGCCGGGCAAAAAAATGAGTTTGGTTCTCCTTTTTCTCTGGTGTTCTTGTTACATCACATGTAACATTCTGCACTTGTTTAAAAAAATTTCAGAGACCTTTTAAAAATTTACAAAAACTTGGATTTTAGTTTATGGTTTCGGAGTCGTTTCGGTTTCATAATTCTATATACATTATGTAATGCTCTAGCTTGGCGCTGATACCATGGAAGTGTTTCCTAGCTCCACCACTGGGTTTTTACTGGCATCAAGCATGCAATTTAAAAAAATTTTGGATGCTAAGCTATACTAACCTAAAATCTAACTAGAGTATTAGGGTTTAAATGATAAGCAAGCAAGTTCTATGCTAAGTGAAAGAAACTACAACCATTGTGGACCAAGTCCTTCTCTTCTAAAACTCCTAGTAGTAGTCTCTACGATTCCTCTTAACTCCACTTTAAGAAATGAATGAGCTTGCTTCGCGATCTTCTAGGCCGAAGATGATCCATCTTGAAGCTTCTCTAGATCAAGCTATCTCTTCACTAATCAAGCATTAGTGAAGGAAACACCCTAATCTAAATGGCTAATCTAGAGTAGCATGATGAAGTAGGTGTTTAAGCTCACTAAGAATACTCATAAGCCCTAGGGTTCACAACTCATGTAAAGATTAGGGCTTGGAAGAAGATGAAGAAGGAAGATGGAGAGAGTTAAGGAAAAGAGCTTTATTTTTCAAGCAAGTGAAGAATAGCGCTCATACACATCTCACTTATTGAAGCATAGATTTTTTCTCAATAATAAAATCCAACCATGCTTCAATAGTGAATGCAAACTAATAAACAAATAATTTGTGCCATGCTTCACCCATGCCCAAAATATCTCCCCATTTTCCACCTCTTTTACTATTTTCCCAAAATAGAAAATCATGCTTCATAATAAATATATATCACACACACATATTAAGAGAAGAAAATAATTAGTGAGCAATAATAGTGGTTAATATATAATTATATAAAATATAAATATATATTAAATTATTAAATCAACACTTGATTTAATAATCCGGTTATATCATATATAACCGACTAATATCATTTATCTGTATATCACATTATCAAATCATCACTTGATTTAATAACCCGGTTATATCACATATAACCTAACTGATATCAAATGTCGCCATATTAGAATACGGTATCACATACTCTTATTTAATCAGGCCCTGCACATATCAGTATATGTGCCCTACTTCATTTCGCTTGAGCTAGGAAATCTCTGTGTGGGACTCTAAAAATTCGTCAATACTCTAGCAGTAGGTAATGATCATATCAGTTACCCACAAGCGGTCAGCGGTACTAGCTGGACGTAACGGCTACCCAGAGATTGAGCGATTAGAAGATCAACAAGCAAACTTGTTCAAACTCTCATGAAGACTATAAGTAACACTTACCGTACAGTCCGGACTCTTCGTCTGATATGTCGCATATCGAGTCTAGGGGTGGAATCGTCAGATCCCAGTAACTTGATAAGTCATGCCGATGTATGGCTTATAACGGTTCGAGAAACTACTGATAACTCTTACCAGTAAATCTCATCAGCCTTGGCCAGAGACTTATTGTTATAGCCAATCGAGCATAGTGCAACATCAACTCCCTATTCCGGAAGAGACGAAACCCCTCCTATCGCTCACTGCCTCCATGTGACTCGGGACTGTACCCAAAATCCACCTGTTTGCACGACTCCTTTGAGCCATGGTAAGGAGGAAATCAAAGAACAATAGGAACCACACAAGACACTATGACGATCTCGGGTCTATAGACTAACCTGTATCAGTGTCACCAGAGAACTGCTATCTGATGAAAGGTATAGTACTATCTAGGAGTTCTCGGCGAGTTCGGTTCGGTGTACCCATTCTCTAAAGAGCACCTGTGTACAATCTTTGATGTCAAACACCAATGGTTATGGAATAAACCATCGCCCCTACAGGGTCAAGAAACATACACACTACTCTACTTTGGAATATCGATGCCCTGTCTCGATACTCCCTCGACTAGGAACGGTTAAAGGATGTGCTTGTGGACTACACAAGTCCCAGTAGTATGATCCGCATCATAGTCCTGGTAGTCAAGCAAACATCCTAAGGGCTTTATCAACATGTATCAGAGAGACAGTATAATAATACAGGTGTACATGTTAAGATAAAGAGTAATCAGATAGCATACTATCATGTCGAGCAAGAAAGTCCTCTATATATATGTCCAAGCATCCACTATATCATACAATAATAGCCTCTAGGGCATACATATTCCTAACATGGGGAACTTCTGTTCGGCTCTAACTTGTGACGAATGTCACGATCTTGAGCAAAGGAAAGGGGATTGCATGAATTCCGTGATGATCTTGGTGAAGAAAAAGTATACTATTGCATCTGCTTCAGGTGTTCTTGTTTTTTAGAATTGTTTTTCAGTAAATCCTACCTCCTGAGTACTAGATACCGGATCAAGATCTCATATCTGTAATTTATTACAGGGACTGAGAAAAAGTAAGATGGTTAGACCTGGTGATTTGTCCCTCAGAGTAGGGAGCGTAGCACAAGTTGATGCTGCTACCGTCGGTGAATATCACCTAATATTGCCAAGAGACAATACTATGATTTTAAACAACTGCTGCTATGCACCTTTCATACTTTGCAACATCATATCAGTTTTTTTACTTGATAAAAATGGATATAATTTTGTTCTAGATAGAAATATCATGAATATTTACCTTAATCAGGTATTGCTTGCAGAAGGTATATTGTGTAATGGTATCTATGTTCTAAATCGAAATACACTTTTCAATATACAAAACACATGCAAGAGAAAGAGTTCATATATGAACGAAGCTTACTTGTGGCATTGCAGACTTGGTCATATCAATGAGAAAAGACGATTTAAGTAACATAAGGATGTATATCTAAATCCGTTTGAATTTTCATCCTATGTACTTGTCAGTCTTGTCTCAAAGAAAGATGACCAAATCTCCGTTCACCGAACACGGAGAAAGAGCAACAGAGCTCTTAGGACTCATACACAGTGATGTATGTGGTATAATGTGTTGGGTTACGTCAGCGTCCTGGCCATCTGCCGTGGCCGGTGCAGAATAAAAACTGGTGTTTAAAAACTTGTCGCTAACGAAACACGCTAGAATCGAACCATAAACCTATACTAGCAAACTACAAAGAGTTAAACTGCTGAGATTAGAAATGTTATACCGAACGAACAATTCCTTCGGTCTTCCATCATCTTCCTTAGCTCCTTGAGGCGTGCTCGATTGAACTTGGCCGCCGGTCTTCCTTCGTCTAAGATGATCCATCCGAGGGATGTAGCTTATGGCTCTAGCTCCATATCAAAAGCAAGTGAAGCAACTAGGGATTCTTGGTTGCTAATCCAGAATGCCTAGGAAGCAGTGAGTGTTCTAAGTGTTTATTCATCTCACCTCTTCTCTTGATTCTCAACTCATGAGATTGCATGAAGGTGGAGGAACTCAAGAAACTCAAGAGAGGAGAGTGAAGCATGATGGTGAGAAGAAAAATCATCTCAAAAATAATGAACCAACTATCTAAGAGAGCAAAACCATGAAGTATGGTTTTATCAAACTCATTTTTTCAATTTTTAAAATGCAACCATACTTGAATAGAGAGCACAAATGAATTAACAATTCATTTGTCAATACTATTCAAGTATGGTTCTCACCATGCTCTCCTTTTTCTTTTTCAACCTCATTATCCATTTATGATAAATGGATAAATCCAAAATGAGGTATCCACTTTCTAGAATATTATCTGTAAAAAATATGGATTACACTCTACTGTATATACAGAACTGTATTCGTACCGAAGTACGAATACCCGAAGAGATTGAATAACACAAAGAACATAATAATGTTGGGTTGTGGCAGCGCCCCGGCCGTCTTTCCGAGGCCAAATGCGGAACAAAAACTTTTTACGAACTGGCGCTAACCGCATCCCGATTTCGGATCGTTCCATTAACCGTAAACTAGTAAACTATAAACGGGGTTTTAGAGATTATACCGATCGATCCGTGTCCTTCGGTCTTTAACTTCTGCCCCAAGTATGTTGCGGATGTGCCGGCAAAACTCGCTCTCCGATCTCGCTCGATCCACGATCTCCTCCTCGCCGAAAACTGCGCCACATCAACGAATCTTTATACAGGCTCCTGCCTCTGAACCGAGGCAACTCGGACACGAAGTTTGCTAGCCAACGTGTCCAAGGTTGATGTAGAGTAAGTGTAGAACACTTTGTCTCATGTCACCCAAGCCTTTGGGTGAGGGTTAATTGAAGTTGCCAAATGGAGAGAGGTGGAAATGAGCTTTTGAATGAGCAAAGGATATTTTTGCAAATGAAAATGAATCACCAATTCCTCTCTCTCACTTCAAAATGAGGCTCTTTCAATGGGGCAGAAAAATAGTGCTCGGCCAAGTGGGAATGGTGGGGTGAGCACAAGGCAAGAGGTGGTGACCATAAGAAAAGATCTATATCAAAAGAAACTTTGGGTTTCCAAGAAACATTAAACGCTAACAATGATGCACAAATGAATCATGCTTATCCAAGAACAACCCAGAAGCTCCTGGAGCCCCGGGCACCACATAAAAGCCCTTGCCATTTTCAAGAGACACATTTGCAAATAAACCCCTCAGGCAAAAATTCAGCCAAAGAACAAAGGAATGGGAATTTGGCCAAAAAGGAGATACAAACTGGCAACTTCAAAAAGCGATCCCGTAACAAAATTACAGGATAACCCCGCAACTGTATATACATACCCGCATTTGTATTCCAACCGAATACAAAAGCAAAGAGACAAAAATCTACACAGTATAATACAAGGATCCGGCTTAAACCAAAGCCCGCTAATATTATCCGTCCAAAACGTGACATGTGCACAAGTGCACGTGTACGTACGAACCCTGCCATAAAACTATATGGCCTCTACAACGTTTCCCCCGAACTGGGAAACTTTCTGTGGGGGACTCTAAAGACTCGTCAATACCATGGCAGTGGGTTTAACCACAAGCCGTCAGTGGTACTAGCTGTACGTAACGGCTGCCCATGTACTGAGTGAAAGGGAGTCCGATGAGCGAACTCATCCTGAAACCCTACTGAGCCTGTGTGTGACAATATCCGTACAGTCCGGTCCGTTCGTCTATGAGTATCGCATATCGAGCCTAGGGAGCTGGTAAACGTCAGACTCCCAAAAGCGGTATAAGTCATGTCAGAGTGTAGCCCAAAACACATGAGATACTAATGGAATACCTACCAGTAAATCTCGCTTACCATGGCCATAGATTTTGTGTAATGGCTCTCCTAGACACAGAACGATCTCACTCCCAACGTAGGGAGAGACGAATCTCCTGCCGATCCACTCACTGCCTCCATGTGACTCAGGACTGTACCCAACTAGAACCTGTTTGCACGACTCCTTTGAGCCGTGGTAGGGTAATAATCAAAGCACAGTGGGAACTCACACGAGACAAATGACGATCTCAGGTCAATAGACTAACCTGTACACATATCACCTGGGAATTGCTATCCGACGACAGGTTTTAATAACCAGCTAGCATGTTCCCGACTGTTGGAGATAGTGCCCTCAGAGTCAATTATTGGATCACAGGCACGTGATTGCAATGATTGAGGGAGGATCTATCCCGGTAGGATAGTCTTACTCGAGATGATAGTATGCTATCTGGTTTATCTTTATCATCGTGTACTGCTTTAGGTGACCTGACAGGTCACTATTGCACGTTGATAGAGCCCCTAGGATTCTTGCTTGACCACCAGCAGTATGAGGGCGATCATATAAGTGAGAGCTGGAGTCTATAAGCACATCCTTAAAAGGTCCCTAGTCGTGGGAGTTTCGAGACAGGGCATCGATTCTCCAGAGTAGACTAGTGTATACAGTCGAGACCCCGACGAGGGGCGGTGGCCGGTCTCACAAGCCACTGGTGTCAGTTGGTTCACCTAAGATGTATACAGGTGCTCATTAGGTTATGAGTACACCGGACAGGACTCGCCGGGAACATGCTAGTTGGTCTTATACCTGACGTCAGATAGCAGTTCCCAGGTGACATGTGTACAGGTTAGTTCATCGACCTGGGGATCGTCATTTGTCTCGTGTAAGTTCCCACTGTGCTTTGATTACTACCCTACCACGGCTCAAAGGAGTCGTGCAAACAGGTTTTAGTTGGGTACAGTCCCGAGCCACATGGAGGCAGTGAGCGGATCTTCAGGGGTTCGTCTCTCCCGGTATTGGGGGTGAGGTCGCGCTGTGTCTAGGAGAGCCATTACACGAAGTCCTTGGCCAAGGCAGGAGATTTACTGGTAGGTATTCCAGTAGTATCTCAGGGTGTTCTGGGCTACACTCCGACACGACTTGTACCGCTTTTGGGGGTCTGACTTTTACCAACCCCCTAGGCCCGACATGCGATGCTCATAGACGAACGGACCGGACTGTACGGATATTGTCACTGACAGGCTCGGTAGGGTGTCAGGATGAGTTCACTCATCGACGTCCCTTTTAGTCAATAGCTGGTGGCCCGTCACGTATTGGCTTATACCTCTGATGTGCTTGTGGTTAAATCCACAGCCATAGTATTGACGAGTCTTTAGAGTCTACCACACTTACAGTTACTCAAGCTTTCGGGCGAAACGCTATAGAGGCCGTATGGAGATATGGCAGGGTTCGATCAGATACGTGCGGTATTGCACGGATCGTGATCGAACGGTTCTTACTAGCCGGCTTTGGCTTAAGCCGGATCCTAGTATTTGATAGTGTAGTTTTGTCTCTTTACATTTGTATTTCGGTCGGAATACAAATGCGGGTGTGTATGCACAGTATCGGGGTTTTCCTGTAATTTATTATGGGACCAGTTTTCTGGGGTTGCCAGTTTGGATTCCGTTCCGGCCGGTTTTTCATTGTTCCTTCACGGCCGGACTTTTCGTTGGAGGGGGTTATTTGCAAGTTTGCAAATAACACATTGTGGAGGGGTTTATTGCAAAAGGATTGATTATGAAATCTTCTTTGCTATTCATGCATTAATTGAGTTATGAGAGGGTATGGGTTTTGATGTGATTTTGTGTTGGAAATTGGATTTGGGCCGGCCACTGTTGGGGAATGGAGTGAGGTTTAATTTTGTATAGTGGATTAATTTCCTTTGTAAGGAATGGTTTTTAATTGAGTGTGCTGTATGGTTTTTAATGGGTTGATGAATTAATATATATTCATTTTGGTTGCATTGAGTGCAGAGAGAGCTTGCTTCATTTTTTTTTTCACAGTGAGCACACATTTCATTGGCCGAGCTCCTTTTTCCCATGGCATGCTCCATTTTTCTTCAAGCATCCATGAATATCTTTGTGCAAAATTCCTCCAACATGGCAACCTCCTAAACCCCAAAGAGACCTGCTTGCTACACTATTCTATAGCAAATCTTGGACGCGTCGGGCAGCCAACTTCGCGCCCGAGTTGCCTCGGTATTGAGGTGGGAGCCCGTAAAAGATGCAGGCGATGTGGTGCCCTTCCGGCGAGGAGGCGACGACCGGAGTTTCCGCAGGAGATCGGGACGACGACGAGAAGACCGGAGGACTCGGATCACTCGGTATATCTCTTCCCCATCTTATTGTTAGCTAGATCTAGTTTAATGGCCCGATCCGGGTTTTAGTGCGCGGTGGTGCCGGTTTGCTAAGTTCGCAAAATTAAAGTTTATCACCGCTTCCGCATTTGGCCGTCGGATTGACGGCCGGGGCGCCGCCGTGCACTTACAGTGGTATCAGAGCCTCGTCATTAACTTCGTCTAGCTTTGTTTGATGTGTTTGCATTTCCGATCGACCAAAATTCCAAAAACTCGCGTTTTTCCTCACATCAGTTTTCTGTCAAATTTTTTTGATGTCTAAAAAATTTTTCAGGTTGTAGAAAACTGATGTACATGTAGTTCTAAGAGTTCTGGGAAAATTCGAGACATTGATCTCTCAGGTAGAGCGCGGAACCGCGGCAAAACCCCCCTTGTTGCCGCGGTTCCGCCGCAGGTTTGAGGGATCAATGGGTTGAAATTTTCCAGTGGGCTTGTGGGCTAAAAATAGGGGTTTTGGAATATTAAAATTGGGCCCAGAATTTCTGTGAGTGCTACAGTATTGCATGGGGGCCCACTTGTTAATTTTTGATCGATCGGATATTTTAAACACATTATTTCACAGTATTTACATTATATCTGCGACCGTGAATGTCACTCGATCGGTAAATCCGGTCTAACTGCTATAGCCCGGTTAGACGGATTTGCGAACGTGACTTTCACGTTGATGTTCTGTGTATTTGCTGTGATGTTGCGGATCGGTCGTAGGGGATAGCCTGGATGCAATGCTAGTACAGTTGTGGTTGTATTATGTACATTTGATATTGCGGGGCGAGCGTCCGACATGTGGACTGCCGTCACTGCCTGATTGTATTATTCTTTTAGGGCACGACCTGGTTGCGGTCGATGTACCCGTTGTATGTATATTTTACTTTCTGTACTAGGGTTACCCCGCGGAGGGGTGCACGGATAGCCGGGTTCTAGAGGGCAACGGGCCCGTATCTCAGGGCATTGAGACGGAGGGGGCTTCAGTCTGGAATTGGCGGGCTATTCGCCGCACTAGTAGGGGGTACAGGTTGACCCAGGAGGGGTGCCCAAGTTACCGGATTCCGTGAAGTGCTGGGTGGTCCATTCACGGCGCTGAAGGGGGCTGCCTCGCTTCAGGTTTTGGCGGGTGACTTGCCGCGCCCGTAGGGGTCTGGGATTTCATTGCACAGGCTATCCACACGACCAGGGGAACGTCGGGTTTCAGTAGTGGCTCTGTGAAACCCGGGGATCCCAGATATCTGTATTGTTCTGTGATGCTGTACATTTCTGTGATGTTGCATTTTATTCACGCCTTAAGCGAAATATAATATATTGGTATATATATTAGTAGATGTTGTATATGTTTTTCATCCGCGCTAGTCCAGTCCCCGCTCTGCCGTTAGTTAGCTAACCTAACGGGTGATGACGGGACCCAGTGGCGAATGCGGATGGCATATACGTACGTCAGTATATTTTCGTTCTTTGTGGTGTGATCAATTGATGGGACTGCATTGATTCGGATCAATGCAAGTTAAAACAAACCTATTCTGATGTTGTTGGAACACTTTTCAAAAAGCTGTTATTGCAAGGACGTTCTCTTTTGTTTTGCATAGTGATATTCGGTTATGAATATCCTGCTCCTCAGTCGACGAGGCAAGGGCCGAGATCCCTTCACCGGGAGTGACCCCTTGGACAGAAGTTTGCGTCAGGGCATTAACTTCACTATAGCCGATTACTTTTGCTTTGCATCGTGGTATTCATTTGGAATATCCTGCACCCCATTCTACGGGGAAAGAGCCGAGATCCCTTCACCGGGAGTGACCTCTTTAGTAAAAGTTTTCGTCACTATATTTTCTAAAAAGCTATCCGTTCCTTCAACGATATCAAGTTCATTACGTTAAAGGTTTTCGCCAGAAACCATTCGTAGCCCTCCGTCGTTTCATATGGGTAGTCAATAGTATTCAAGCTGTGTTTGTTGGCCAAAGTCAAGGCACAGTGTTTGGTAGCTGTTGGTTATTCATATGCAGCATAGATAGATGCGTTGGTTTGGAACAGTCGTACTGCCTTGTTGGCCAAAGTCAAGGGTAGGTACGGGTGGATTCAAAACAACCTGGATAATGACGGGTAGAACTTGACATGTGACTTATAATTTGTTGGCCAAAGTCAAGGTCATAAGAGCATGGGGTAAAAATCACATCGGGAGTTTCAAAAGAACTGAAACTAGCCAGATATGCGCATACCTTCTGGAGTGTGATACCGTGAGCGGATTCCGTCACGTTATCATACGATGATAGTTGGATCCCGATTCCCACTGATGAGTTAGTTTACTCCTCGGGTATCCCCGATTAATTCTTCTTTTAGGTTTGGAGGAGAATTTGAGGTACAGTGGGAGGTTTCCAGATTAGATAAATTGGTAACCATTCTGATCTAGGTTAGAGTGCACGCTGAGTGTTTCTTTTCTCTCTCTCTTTGGCAGCGACCATTGACCCGACCCTAAGACTATGACTCAGAGACCAAGTTAACCGAACCTTCTTTACACTGGCTTTTGGATTGTCAGAGTTGCAGACCTCATTGCCACTCCTACTTTTACCCTTTTCTCCAGGACACCCCGTATTACTGCGAACGTCCACTTCTATTGGACAAAACTATCGTATGGTTAGATACGAACTCGAAGGAATTCGAGGATGGTTTCCGGTTCTGGAGAAAACGGATAGGACTATTCAGTTGTCTTTTCCTTCTACCTTCTCTCAGGTTGCGAGTACTCCTTGGTTTAGGAGATAGTACACCTATTATGCAAATTGGATAGTCTTCTTCCAAACCTTAGGCTGGTGCCGAACGGTGGGGAATGAAGAAAACCAATTAGCATAACGATGGTGTGCAGAAGGTATTAAGTTAAGACAAAGCAAGGGATTAGTAAGAGGGCAAAGTAAATTGCGACTGATATTCACGACCAAACCAAGTATTTCATTACCACTCCCACATCACCTTTGTATTTCTCCAGGACACTCCGTATCACTGCGAAGATCCACAGTTATTTGGATATTCCATCGTATGTTTATATACGAACTCGAAAGGAACTTGTTCCAGTTCGGGGATGGATTCTGGTTCAGGAGAAATAAGAATAAGGTTTATTCGGTTGTCCTTTATCCTCACCTTCTCTCGCATTGCGAGTGTTCCTAGGATTGGGACAGTACACCCATTATGCTCATTGGATAGTCTTCTTCCAAACCATAGGCTGGTGCCAAACGGTAGGGAAGGAAGAAAACCATTTGGGCTAAAGGGGTGTACAGAAGGTTACGACTAAAGACATATAAAGGGATTTGGAGAGGTGGCAAAGAAACACACGGTTACAGTTGTGAATCTGGATAATGGAAGAGGCATTACTAGGAATACCAGGATACCCCATCGAAACATTTCAATGTTTCAGTTTCACTGTGTACTGTTAAAAGAAAACTGATTTTCCGATTAGACACTTGCTCCAGGGTATGTATTTACCAGGTATGATTCTCACATCTGTATGGTTTTACAGATGATGAGTGGGAGTAAGTTATTGGGAATTGGGTGATCATCCTCATTATATCGGGATTCGTTGTAATCGGTGATATTTGAGGAGATCACCTGGGATGTTTGCCGGTCGGCAAATATTTGGTTTTGAATATCCGCTGTTGTGCACCAATTTCAAATTGATATATCTGTACGTCTATTTTTCATAGAGTGAGATATACCTTTTGATATTATGTCGATGACATTTACCTATATCAGTGGATGGTTAGGTAAGGAGCATTAAACAGCGGTGTAATTCTTCTTAACCATAAGTACAGTTTTCAACCTACGACACACAGTGAAAGAGTTGTTAGACTCGGCGGACTTATACAGAGTATTGTATGTTGTCCAGTGTCCATTAGGTCAGAGGGGTTGGTCCTCATACTATATTCTGTTTACTTTTAACTTCTCTAGTTCTTAGACATGTGTTTCGTAGAAACACAGGGTCTAAGTTTTGAGGAGTTATAAGTATTTGAATAGAGTAGAGAACCAGGTGTAGCAAGTATCGGGATTCTTCAAAGTGATCGAAGATGTAGATACTTGTGTATGGTATTCAGTTGATAGTAATGATAAAGAGAACTTGCTTCTCTTTCAGGTTACTCATAATTGGAAGCATTCCTAAGTTGAGTAACGCTGATCGGCCTCTCTCCATTTAGTTAACATGCACTGGAGAAAGCTGCATGATTTGAATCTGGTTCAATTAAATCAGTGTCTCTGGTTCTATATTGGATATAGTACAGTTCATATCTTAACGATGTTAAGGTACGGGGAGTTGTCCGGCTTATGCTTAAAACCAGATTCTGGATAACTCAAAGGCACGTTTCTGTAATGGCTGTTTGTGGGTTGACCCTGGCTATGACGAGGGTTGACTTTCTACCATCTGGCAGATCAATAGAAATATTGTTCTAGACTCGCCACAGTTTTACTAAAAATGGATTTTTTCAAAAACAGTAGTGGGAGTATGGTAGAACTGGAAGTGATTCCAGAACCGCAAACGATTACTGAAGATTTGATAAGGAACCTAAAGATTCAATCTGATTTGACATTCCATTGGCCACTCCGCAGATAAGGTGGGTAACTTCAGGCACCCGAGAGGTACTCCGGTAGCCTCAAGGACGGTGACAAGGAAGTTCTTGTTTACCCACACTCGCCATTGTTGTTCCAGGCTGCGAGACCCGGCAGGAGGATGAGTATAGCGTCGTTCTAAACTAGCTTTAGAAGTGCACGTCTATATGACTCTGCCAGAGGGTTGTCGTAGTCAGTGGGAGCAGCGGAAGCATTGGTGGATATCAGGCTTATGTCTATTTATAGACTAAAGCAGATATAGCGGAGATAGATCATCTGTTTCTGATGTGACAGTCATGGGTTTGACGTTATCAGAATAAGGGATGGATCTGTTGAGAAGGTAGTAGGAAGTGATATTCCTATACTACGATCGGTTATACTTTGGTCGTCACACAGTGGTTTCTCCACGAAGGACTTGGACATTATATCAGACATTCTGGTTACTAGATCTATGGTTTTAGATCTAGATTTGGGTGGTTTCCTAATCTGGGTACCTTGACAGCATTCTATGAGTATTTAGAATGGGCGACTCCTGGCACGGTAGTACACCTGCAGGTAATGGAGTCACCCTCTCTAAAGGTGTCTTATAGACTAAAGTAGAGAGGGATGTGCATGATTGGCAGATCACTTGCTTAGGCAATTGAGTCAATCATGAGATGTCAAGTACCACACCAGATATTATTCTTGCACTAGATGCAATAAGTTGACATTGATCCAATCCTGGAGAAACAGTCGGAAGCAGTTTTAGAACATAAGTGGATGTTCTAGGGATATGATAACGACAGCCTCATTCGGGAGACAGTTATCATTCCAGGCTTCCAAGGTGACATGGACGACAAGGAGGTTGTCAGAGTTATAGTTTTCCTTCTGACGAGGGGCAGTATTTTGGACAGGTGGTCCAAGGAAATACTGAGAGTGGCATGGCACAGGATACTGATTAAGTTCAGTTGACGATACAGTCTAAGAAGTTTGGATTTGGAGTTCATTTATGAGCTCGGTCCCATCAGACATCCAGACATTCTAAGACAGGTATTGCTCATTTCGGGAGATGGTTTTCTCCGCGAACTTGAGATATAGAGAGACATAGAAAGAAACATCTCAGCGGATCCACTCACTGAGGCTATTCCTCGAACGCAATAGTTTCGCAAACAGGCTTTGTGCGACTGACTAGTAGAGGAGTTGGGTGTTCGGTATCACACGGGCTGTGAGTATGCGACATCGCAATAATTAGCCTTGAGTGCAAGTGGGAGATTGTTAGAGATAGTGCCCTCAGAGTCAATTATTGGATCACAGGCACGTGATTGCAATGATTGAGGGAGGACCTATCCCGGTAGGACAGTCTTACTCGAGATGATAGTATGCTATCTGGTTTATCTTTATCATCGTGTACTGCTTTAGGTGACCTGACAGGTCACTATTGCACGTTGATAGAGCCCCTAGGATTCTTGCTTGACCACCAGCAGTATGAGGGCTATCATATAAGTGAGAGCTGGAGTCTATAAGCACATCCTTAAAAGGTCCCTAGTCGTGGGAGTTTCGAGACAGGGCATCGATTCTCCAGAGTAGACTAGTGTATACAGTCGAGACCCCGACGAGGGGCGGTGGCCGGTCTCACAAGCCACTGGTGTCAGTTGGTTCACCTAAGATGTATACAGGTGCTCATTGGGTTATGAGTACACCGGACAGGACTCACCGGGAACATGCTAGTTGGTCTTATACCTGACGTCAGATAGCAGTTCCCAGGTGACATGTGTACAGGTTAGTTCATCGACCTGGGGATCGTCATTTGTCTCGTGTAAGTTCCCACTGTGCTTTGATTACTACCCTACCACGGCTCAAAGGAGTCGTGCAAACAGGTTTTAGTTGGGTACAGTCCCGAGCCACATGGAGGCAGTGAGCGGATCTTCAGGGGTTCGTCTCTCCCGGTATTGGGGGTGAGGTCGCGCTGTGTCTAGGAGAGCCATTACACGAAGTCCTTGGCCAAGGCAGGAGATTTACTGGTAGGTATTCCAGTAGTATCTCAGGGTGTTCTGGGCTACACTCCGACACGACTTGTACCGCTTTTGGGGGTCTGACTTTTACCAACCCCCTAGGCCCGACATGCGATGCTCATAGACGAATGGACCGGACTGTACGGATATTGTCACTGACAGGCTCGGTAGGGTGTCAGGATGAGTTCACTCATCGACGTCCCTTTTAGTCAATAGCTGGTGGCCCGTCACGTATTGGCTTATACCTCTGATGTGCTTGTGGTTAAATCCACAGCCATAGTATTGACGAGTCTTTAGAGTCTACCACACTTACAGTTACTCAAGCTTTCGGGCGAAACGCTATAGAGGCCGTATGGAGATATGGCAGGGTTCGATCAGATACGTGCGGTATTGCACGGATCGTGATCGAACGGTTCTTACTAGCCGGCTTTGGCTTAAGCCGGATCCTAGTATTTGATAGTGTAGTTTTATCTCTTTACATTTGTATTTCGGTCGGAATACAAATGCGGGTGTGTATGCACAGTATCGGGGTTTTCCTGTAATTTATTATGGGACCAGTTTTCTGGGGTTGCCAGTTTGCATTCCGTTCCGGCCGGTTTTTCATTGTTCCTTCACGGCCGGACTTTTCGTTGGAGGGGGTTATTTGCAAGTTTGCAAATAACACATTGTGGAGGGGTTTATTGCAAAAGGATTGATTATGAAATCTTCTTTGCTATTCATGCATTAATTGAGTTATGAGAGGGTATGGGTTTTGATGTGATTTTGTGTTGGAAATTGGATTTGGGCCGGCCACTGTTGGGGAATGGAGTGAGGTTTAATTTTGTATAGTGGATTAATTTCCTTTGTAAGGAATGGTTTTTAATTGAGTGTGCTGTATGGTTTTTAATGGGTTGATGAATTAATATATATTCATTTTGGTTGCATTGAGTGCAGAGAGAGCTTGCTTCATTTTTTTTTCACAGTGAGCACACATTTCATTGGCCGAGCTCCTTTTTCCCATGGCATGCTCCATTTTTCTTCAAGCATCCATGAATATCTTTGTGCAAAATTCCTCCAACATGGCAACCTCCTAAACCCCAAAGAGACCTGCTTGCTACACTATTCTATAGCAAATCTTGGACGCGTCGGGCAGCCAACTTCGCGCCCGAGTTGCCTCGGTATTGAGGTGGGAGCCCGTAAAAGATGCAGGCGATGTGGTGCCCTTCCGGCGAGGAGGCGACGACCGGAGTTTCCGCAGGAGATCGGGACGACGATGAGAAGACCAGAGGACTCGGATCACTCGGTATATCTCTTCCCCATCTTATTGTTAGCTAGATCTAGTTTAATGGCCCGATCCGGGTTTTAGTGCGCGGTGGTGCCGGTTTGCTAAGTTCGCAAAATTAAAGTTTATCACCGCTTCCGCATTTGGCCGTCGGATTGACGGCCGGGGCGCCGCCGTGCACTTACACCGACGAGTCTTGTCCGGTGTACTCATAACCCAATGAGCACCTGTATACATCTTTGGTGAACTAACTGACACCAATGGCTTGTGAGACTGGCCACCGCCCCTCGTCGGGGTCTCGACTGTATACACTAGTCTACTCCGGAGTATCGATGCCCTATCTCGAAACTCCCGCGACTAGGGACCACTTTTAAGCATGTGCTTATAAACTACCCAACTCTCACGTATATGATCGCCATCATACTGCTGGTAGTCAAGCAAGAATCCTATGGGCTCTATCAACGTTCAATAGTGATACATAGTATGTCACCTAAAACAGTACAGTAAGACTGTCCTACCGGTATAGGTCCCCCCTCAATCATTGCAATCACGTGCCTACGATCCAATAATTGACTTTGAGGGCACTATATCCAACAATCTCCCACTTGCACTTAAGGCTAATTATTGCGATGTCGCATACTCATAGCCCGTGTGATACCGAACACCCAACTCCTCTACTAATCGGTGTCACAAAGCTCGTTTGTAAAACTATTGTGTTCGAGAAATAGCCTCAGTGAGTTGATCCGCTCTGATGTTTCTTTCTATGTCTCTCTAATTCTCAAGTTCGCGGAGAAACCCATCTCCCGAAATGAGCAATACATGTCTTAGAATATATCTGGATATCTGATGGGACCTAGTTCATGAATGAACTCTAAATCCAAACTTCTTAGACTGTATCGTCAACTGAACTTAATCAGTATCCTGCGCCATGCCTCCCTCAGTCTCCACTTGGACCACCTGTCCAAACTACTGCCCCTCGTCGGAGGGAAAACTATGACTCTGACAGTCACTCTGTCAACCAGGTCACCTTGGAAGCCTGGAATGATAACTGTCTTCCGAAGGAGGCTACCGTTATCAAATCCTTAGAACATCCACTTATGTTCTAAAACTGCTTCCGAACGTTTCTCCAGGATTGGACCAATATCAACTTATTACATCTAGTGCAAAAACAATACCTGGTGTGGTACTTGACATTTTATGATCAACTCAATTGCCTAAGCAAGTGATCTGCCAATCATGCACATCCCTCTCCCCTTTAGTCTGTAAGACACCTTTAGAGAGGGTGACTCCATCACCTGCTGGTACACCACCATGCCAGGAGTCGTCCATTCTAAATACCTTTAGAATGCTGTCTAAGTATCCAGATTAGGAAACTACCCAAATCTAAATCTAAAACCATCGATCTAGTAACCAGAATGTCTGATATAATACCCACTTCCTATATGGAGAAAACACTGTGTGACAACCACAGTATAACCAATCGTAGTATAGGAATTTTACTTCCCACTCTGTGTATGTCATCAAATACCACACCCTACTACTTGCTTAACAGATCCATCCCCTATTCTGATGAAGTCAAAGCCCATAACTATCACATCAAAAATAGATGATCTATCTCCGCTATATCTACTTTAGTCTATAAATAAACATAAGCATCTTGTCCACTATGCTTCCGCTGCTCCTACTGACTACGACAACCCTCTGGCAGAATAATATACACGTGCACTTCTAAAACTAGTTTAGAATGACGCTATACTTATCCTCCTGCCGGGTCTTATAGTCTGGAACAGCAGTAATGGCAAGTCTGGGTAAATAAGAACCTCCCAGTCACCGCCTTTGAGGCTACCGGAGTACCTCTCGGGTGTCTGAGGATACCCACCATATCTGCGGAGTGGCTAATGGAATGTCAAACCTGATTGAATTTTTAGGTCCTATTAAATTTTCCATAATCGTTTGCGGTTCTGAAATCTCTTCCAGTTCTACCATTCTCCCACTACTGTTTTCTGAAAAAATCCATTTTACTAAAACTGTGGTGAGTTAAGAACAATATCACTATTGATCTTCCAGATGGTAGAAAGTCAAACCTCGTCAAAACCTAGGTAAATGCACAAACTGCCATTACAGAAACGTATCCTGAGTTATCCAGAGTCTGGTTTTAAGCATAAGCCGGACAACTCCATATACCTTAACATCGTTAAGATATGATCCATTCTATATACAATATAGAAACAGAGGCACTGATTTAATTGGAACCAGATTCAAATCATGCAGTTGTCTACAGTGCATGTCAACTAAATGGAGAGAGGCCGATCAGTATTACTCAACTTCGGAGTTCATCCAATTATGAGTAACCTGAAAGAGAAGCAATTTCTCTAAACCATTACTATCAATTGAACACTAACCACAAGTATTTACATTTTCGATCACCTTGAAAAATCACGATACTTGCTACACCTGGTTTTCTACTTTATTCTTATACCTATAACTTCTCAAATTTGGACCTTGTATTTCTACGAAACATATGTCTAAAACTAGAGAAGTTATAAGTAAACAGAATATAGTACGAGGACCAACCCCTTTGTCCTAATGGACACTGGACAACATACAATACTCTGTATGAGTCCCCTGAGTTTAATAACTCAAACCCTGTGCGTCGTAGGTTGGAAACTGTACCCAGGCGATTTCCTCAAATATCACCAATTACAACGAATTCCGATATAATGAGGATGATCACCGAATTCCCAATAACTTACTCCCACTCATCATCTGTAAAACCATACATACCCTGGTAAATACATACCCTGGAGTAAGGACTAATTGGGAAATCAGTTTTCTATTAACAATACACAGTGAAACTTAAACATGAATATATTTCGAAGGGTATCCACGTATTCCTAGTAATGCCTCTTCCATTATCCAGATTCATGACTATAACCGTATATTTCTTTTGCCATCTCTCCAAATCCTTTTATTTGTCTTTAGTGATTACCTTCTGTACACCATCGTTAGGCTAAATGGTTTTCTTCCTTCCATAACGTTCGGCACCAGCCTATGGTTTGGATGAAGACTATCCAATAAGCATAATAGGTGTACTCTCCTAATCCTAGGAGTACTCGCAACCTGAAAGAAGGTGATGGTAAAAGACAACTAAATAAATCTTATTCTATTTCTCCCGAACCAGAATCCATCCCCGAACTGGAACAAGTTCCATCGAGTTCGTATATAACCATACGATGGATTATCCAAATAACTGTGGATCTTCGTAGTGATACGGGGTGTTCTGAAGAAATACAAAGGTGATGTAGGAGTGGCGATGAAATACTTGGTTTGGTCGTGAATAGCAGTCGTGATTTACTTTGCTCTCTTTTTAATCCCTTTATTTGACTTTACTTATTATCTTCTGTACACCACTGTTGGGCTAATTAGTTTTCTTCATTCCCTACCTTTCGGTACATGCATATGGTTTGGTAGAAGACTATCCAATAAGCGTAATAGGTGTACTGTCCCCTAATCCTAGGAGCCCTCGTAACCTGAGAGAAGGTAAAAAATAAAAAGACACTGAATAGTCCTATTCAATCTCTCCAGAACCAGAATCCATCCTCGAATCTGGAATAAATTCCTTCGAGTTCGTATATAACCATACGATGGATTTATCCAATGGAAGTGGATATTCATAGTAATACGAGATGTTCTGGAGAAATGCAAAGGGTAAAAGAATGAGTGACAATGATGTATGCAACTCAGACAATCCAAAAGCCAGTGTTTTAAGAAAATTCGGTTAACTTGGTCACTGAGTCATAGTCTAGGGTCGGGTCATGGTCCCAGCCAAAAAGAGAGAGAAAAGAAATACTCTGCGTGCACTCTAACCTAGATCAGAATGGCTATTACTTTATCTAATCTGGAAACCTCCCACTGTATCCTCAAATTCTCCCCCAAACCTGAAAGAAGAATTAGTCGGGATCACCCGAGGAGTAAACCAACTCATCAGTGGGAATCAGGATCCAACTATCATCGCATGATAACGTGACGGAATCCACTCACGTTATCACACTCCAGAAGGTATGCGCATGCCGACAAGTTTCAGTTTCTTTAGAAAGTCCCGATGTGATTTTTACCCTTAGGACCCAAGTGACCTTGACTGAGCCAACATATCAAAGGATCCTAGCCAAGTTCAACCCGTCAATATCTTGATTGCATTAGACCCACCTGTACGAGTTCTTGACTGAGCCAAAATGACCGCACGATTGTCTTAACCAATCGCATATCCATGGGACAGAAAAGCACTACATAGCTACCGAACATTACGCCTCGGCTAAACACGACATACGTAGCACGAATACTAAGCAATAATAATCTGAAATGACGGAGGGCTACGAATGGTTTTTGGCGAAAAACCTTTTACCGTAATGAACTTGATATCATTGAAGGAACTGGATAACCTTTTATAAATATATATAGTGACGAAAACCTTTGCTAAAGAGGTCACTCCCGGTGAAGGGATCTCGGCTCTTTCCTCGTAAAATGAGGTGCAAGATATTCCAACTGAATACCACAATGCAAAGCAAAAGTAATCGGCTATAGTGAAGTTATTGCCCTGACGCAAACCTCTGTCCAAGGGGTCACTCCCGATGAAGGGTTCTCAGCCCTTGCCTCATCGAATGAGGTGCTGGATATTCACAACCGAATACCACTGTGCAAAACAAATGAAAGCGTCCTTGCAATAACAGCTTTTTGAAAAAGGTTCCAACAACATCTGTATAGGTCTGTTTTCTTTGCATTGATCTGAATCAATGCAGTCCCATCAATTAATCACACCAGAAAAGAATGAAAATAAAATGTACGTATATGCCATCCGCATTCGCCACTGGGTCCCGTCATCACCTGTTAGGTTACTTAACTAACGACAGAGCGGGGACTGGACTGGCGCGGGTGTAAAACATATACAACATCTACTAGTATATATATCAATATACAATAATCGCTCAAGGCGTGATAAAATGCAACACCACAGAAAAGTAATAAGCATCACAGAATAATACAGATATACTGGGAGCCCCGGGTTTCATAGAGCCACAAATGAAACCCGACATTCCCCTGGTCGTGTGGATAGCCTGTGCAATGAAAACTTATACCCCCTACGAAAGCGGCGAATAGCCTGCCAATCCTAGAGTGAGGTCCCCTCCCTCTCAAAGCCATGAGATGCGGACCCGTTGCCCTCCAGAACCCGGCTATCCGTGTAGTCCACCGCGGGGTAAACCTAGTACATAAAAGAACATATATACAACGGGTACATCGAGCTCAACCCGGTCGTGCCCCAAAAGAATATACAAACAGGCAGTGACGGCAGTCCACATGTCGGACGCTCGCCCCGCGATATCAAATGTACAAATATCAAAACTGCACTACCATTGTACAGGAACTATCCACCACGACAAATCTGCAATATCACAGCACAACACAGAACATCAACGTAAATGTCACGTTCTTAAAACCCGTCTAAAAGAACTATAGCAATTAGACAAGTTTTACCGCTCTAATGACATTCACGGTCACAGATAGTAATGTAAAGCACTGTAAAACTTTAAACAATGTTAAAAAATTATCGACTTCGAAATAACCCCCGAATAGCCCAAACCAAACTGATAAAACTTTATCCAAAATGGGCTAAATAAACAACTCCATAGGACTAACTTTCCAGAGGCTGGAGCACACCCCAAACACCAACACATTTGGGCAACACTGGGCCGGCCTGGCCGGATTTAGGGCATAAGGGATCGGCCAAAATCCGGCTATGGGAGTTCGTCTTTGGGGTGTATTCATATGGTCTCCCAAGTAGTCTTCTGAACATGTTTAAAATAATTTTCTGGGACTTTGAAAAACAACAGAGAACAGAATTTCCAGTGGCATCTTGGGTTTGTTCCGGTTTCAATACTTTAACATTATCTAAACCAACTAGTTAACGGTTAATAGTTTGGCTCTGATACCATGTAGGGTTGCGGCAGCGCCCCGGCCGTCTTTCCGAGGCCAAATGCGGAACAAAAACTTTTTATGAACTGACGCTAACCGCATCCCGATTCTGGATCGTTCCATTAACCGTAACCTAGTAAACTGTAAATGGGGTTTTAGAGATTATACCGATCGATCCATGTCCTTCGGTCTTTAACCTCTGCCCCAAGTATGTTGCGGATGTGCCGGCGAAACTCGCTCTCCGATCTCGCTCGATCCACGATCTCGCTCGATCCACGATCTCCTCCCCGCCGAAAACTGCGCCACACCAACGAATCTTTATACGAGCTCCCGCCTCTGAACCGAAGCAAATCAGACACGAAGTTTGCTAGCCGACGTGTCCAAGGTTGATGTAGAGTAAGTGTAGAATACTTTGTCTCATGTCACCCAAGCCTTTGGGTGAGGGTTACTTGAAATTGCCAAATGGAGAGAGGTGGAAATGAGCTTTTGAATGAGCAAAGGATTTTGTTGCAAATGAAAATGAATCACCAATTCCTCTCTCTCACTTCAAAATGAGGCTCTGTCAATGGGGCAGAAAAATAGTGCTCGGCCAAGTGGGAATGGTGGGGTGAGCACAAGGCAAGAGGTGGTGACCATAAGAAAAGATCTATATCAAAAGAAACTTTGGGTTTCCAAGAAACATTAAACGCTAACAATGATGCACAAATGAATCATGCTCATCCAAGAACAACCCAGAAGCTGCTGGGGCTCCAGGCACCACATAAAAGCCCTTGCCATTTTCAAGAGACACATTTGCAAATAAACCCCTCAGGCAAAAATTCAGCCAAAGAACAATGGAATGGGAATTTGGCCAAAAAGGAGATACAAACTGGCAACTTCAAAAAGCGATCCCGTAACAAAATTACAGGATAACCCCGCAACTGTATATACATACCCGCATTTGTATTCCAACCGAATACAAAAGCAAAGAGACAAAAATCTACACAGTATAATACTAGGATCCGGCTTAAACCAAAGCCCGCTAGTATTATACGTCCAAAATGTGACATGTGCACAAGTGCACGTGTACGTACGAACCCTGCCATAAAACTATACGGCCTCTACAACGTTTCGCCCGAACTGAGAAACTTTCTGTGGAGGACTCTAAAGACTCGTCAATACCATGGCAGTGGGTTTAACCACAAGCCGTCAGTGGTACTAGCTGTACGTAACGGCTGCCCATGTACTGAGTGAAAGAGAGTCCGATGAGCGAACTCATCCTGAAACCCTACTGAGCGTGTGTGTGACAATATACGTACAGTCCGGTCCGTTCGTCTATGAGTATCGCATATCGGGCCTAGGGAGCTGGTAAACGTCAGACTCCCAAAAGCGGTATAAGTCGTATCGGAGTGTAGCCCAAAACACCTGAGATACTAATGGAATACCTACCAGTAAATCTCGCTTACCATGGCCATGGATTTTGTGTAATGGCTCTCCTAGACACAGCACGATCTCACTCCCAACGTAGGGAGAGACGATTCCCCTGCCGATCCACTCACTGCCTCCATGTGACTCGGGACTGTACCCAACTAGAACCTGTTTGCACGACTCCTTTGAGCCGTGGTAGGGTAATAATCAAAGCACAGTGGGAACTCACACGAGACAAATGACGATCTCAGGTCGATAGACTAACCTGTACACATGTCACCTGGGAATTGCTATCCGACGACAGGTTTTAATAACCAGCTAGCATGTTCCCGGCGAGTCCTGTCCGGTGTATTCATAACCCAATGATCACCTGTATACATCTTAGGTGAACCAACTGATACCAATGGCTTATGAGACCGGCCATCGCCCCTCGTCGGGATCTAGACTGTATACACTAGTCTACTCTGGAGTATCGATACCCTATCTCGAAACTCCCGCGACTAGGGACCACTTTTAAGGATGTATAGACTACCCAACTCTCACGTATATGATCCCCATCATACTGCTGGTAGTCAAGCAAGAATCCTATAGGCTCTATCAACGTGCAATAGTGATACATATCATGTCACCTAAAATAGTACACGATGATAAAGATAAACCAGATAGCATACTATCATTTTGAGTAAGACTGTCCTATCGGTATAGGTCCTCCCTCAATCATTGCAATCACATGCCTGCGATCCAATAATTGACTTTGAGGGCACTATATCCAACAATTAATAGAATATATATATCGAAATATATATACGTAAATTATTAAATCAATACCTGATTTAATAATCCGGCTCAAACCCGAGCCGGCTAGTATTATCAACTGTCCGATCGAAAGTCCTGGTGCATAGTTCAGTCAATCGATCGGAACTCTGCACGTATGCAATACGGCTACTGCATCGTTTCGCCAGAACCAGGGAAACCTTCTGTGTGGGACTCTAAAGACTCGTCAATACGCTGGCAGTGGGTTTAACCATAAGCACGTCGGCGGCACTAGCTGTATGTAACAGCTACCCAGCTATTGAGCGAAAGGAAGGCCGATGAGAAAACTCATCCAAGCCCCTACTGAGCCTGTCCGTGACAATCTCCGTACAGTCTGGTCTGTTCGTCTAAGAATATCGCATATCGAGTCTACAGGGTGGAAAAAGTCAGACCCCTAATAACGCGATATTTCGTGTCCGTATGAAGCCCATCACCCACTGAGAAACTACTAATCCAAATCAGTAATTCTCGACTATCTTGGCCAAGGATTTCTGGTGATGACCACCCATACACCGCGTGACATCAGCCCCAATACCAGGAGAGACGAATCCCTGACGATCCACTCACTGTCTCCATGTAGCTCGGGACTGTACCAACCTAAAACCTGTTTGCACGACTCCTTTGGGCCGTGGTAGGGTAGTAATCAAAGCACAGTGGGATCTTACATGAGAGAAATGACGATCTCAGGTCGACAGACTAAACTGTACACATGTCATCTGGCAACTGCTATCTGACAATAGGTATAATACCAATTAGCATGTTCTCGGCGAGTCCATCCAGTGTACTCATAACCTAATGAGCACCTGTATACTATCTTAGGTGACTGACTGACACCAATGGCTTGTGAGACCGGCCACCGCCCCTTGTTGGGGTCTCGATAAGTATACACTAGTCTATTCCGGAGTATCGATGCCCGGTCTCTATACTCCCTCGACTAGGGAAATTTAAGGATGTGCTTATAGACCACCCAGCTCCCACATATATGATCGCCATCATAATGCTGGTAGTCAAGCAAGAATCATATGGGCACTATCAACATGTAATAGTGATCTGTAATACCACATAAAGTATGTACATGATGATAAAGACAAACCAGATAGCATACTATCATTTTGAGTAAGACTGTTCTATCCGTATAGATCCCCCCTCAATCATCATAATCGTGTGCCTGCAACAACAACTTCAACAACAACAACTGGGCCTTTTATCCCAAGCATATGGGGTAGGCTACATGAACCAACATGAGAATCATGCCGGGTCCAACACATGAATCCTCCGCCTCCACTCTCTCCTATCGAACAATATAGTTTCATTGAGGTCTTTGGCAACCATATCGTTTCGTATCACCTCCATTCATGTTTTCTTCGGTCTCCCTTTTGCCCTCTTGCCATTGCCCATATCGAGAGTATCTATTCGTCGAACCGATGCTTCCATAGGTCTACGTGGCACATGACCAAACCAAATTAGCTGGTTTTCCCATATCTTCTCCTCCACGGGTGCTACACCAACTTTTGCACGAATATCCTCATTTCGCACCTTATCTTTTCTAGTGTTACCGCACATCCAACGAAGCATGTGCATCTCCACTACGTGCATCTTCTGTGTATGATGCTTCTAAGGAGCCCAGCATTCTGTACCATATAATAAAGCAGGCCGAATAGCGGTCCGATAAAACTTTCCTTTCAATTTTAACGGAAAGTTACGATCACACAAAATCCCTGTTGCATTCCTCCAATTCAACCAAACAGCTTGGATCCTTTGATTAACATCACTATCGATCTCCCCATTTTTTTGGATGATGGAACCTGGATATCTAAACTGATCACTTGGTGATATCTCTTGCCCTTCCAATGTTATACCAATATGGTTTTGACATCTCTGTTTATTAAATTTGCAATGCATATATGCTGTCTTGGACCTGCTCAATCTAAATCCCCGAGATTCCAATGTTTGCTTCCATAATTCCAATTTGGCATTAACCCCTGCTTTCGTCTCATTTACTAGAACAATATCATCAGCGAATAGAATACACAAGAGTATCTCATTTTGGATAGTTCTAGTAAGCTCATCCATCACGATGGTAAATAGGAATGGACTTAATGCAGATCCTTGATGTAAACCAATTGTAATCGGAAAATCACTCGTTAGGCCACCGCAAGTTCTGACATTTGCTACTACTCCATCGTACATATCCTTGATTATGTCAATATACTTGACGGGGACCCCTTCTTCATCATTGTCCCCCATAATACCTCTCTAGGTACCTTGTCGTACGCTTTTTCTAAATCAATAAATATCATATACAAATCTCTTTTCCTCTCTCAAAAACACTCGACAAGTTGACGAAACAAATGAATAACCTCTATCGTCGATCGTCCAGGCATGAACCCAAATTGGTTCTCTGTTATCTTAATATCCTTCCTTAACCTGTGTTCAATCACTCCCTCCCAAAGTTTCATGGTGTGACACATAAGTTTTATTCCACGGTAGTTTGAGCAACTTTGAATGTCACCCTTGTTCTTATAGATATGTACAAGGATACTTTTCCTCCATTCATTTGGCATCTTTTTTTTCTGCCAAATCTTATTAAACAGACCTGTCAGCCATTTAATGCCTATTTCTCCTAAGCATCTCCAAATCTTGATGGGAATCCCGTCAGGACAAACCGCTTTTCTTAAACTCATTCTTTTCAAACCTTCTTTAACCTCAGGTAGTCTTATTTTACACATGAAATCACGGTTTATATCTTGAGATTGAATGACAAGTTCATCCAAATTTTTAGTAAAGCTCTCATTAAACAATTTGTTAAAATAATCTCTCCATCTTTCCTTGATATCCTCATCTCGAACTAAAACCTTCTGATTTTCATTTTTGACACACTTCACCGCACATAAGTCTCCAGTCTTCCTTCCCGCGTCCGAGCAATCCGGTATATATCATTTTCAGCCTCTTTAGTGTCTAATTTCTCGTACACCTCCTTGTAGACCTTAGATTTAGCTTTCCGAACAGCTTTCTTAACTTCTATTTGGAAGACCTTAGATTTATCATAATTGCATGCCTGCGATTATAATAATTGACTTGAGGGCACTATAGCCAACAATCTCCCACTTTCACTTTAGGCTAATTATTGCAGTGTCACATACTCATAGCCCATGTGATACCGAACACCCAACTTCTCTGCTAATCATTCTCGCAAATCCCGTTTGCGAAACTATTGCGTTCGAGAAATAGCCTCAGTGAGTGGATCCGCTCCAACATTTCTATCTTTATCTCTCTGTATTTCAACTTCGCGGAGAAAAACTATCTTCCGAAATGAGTGATACCTGTCTTAGAATTTGTCTGGATATCTGATTGGACCCAGTTCATAAATGAACTCCAAATCCAACAAACTTCTTAGACTGTATCATCCACATCATCATGTGCCATGCCTTCCTCGGTATCAGCTTGGACCACCTGTCCAACATACCGCCCTTTAAAAGAGGGAAAACTACAACTCTAACAGCCACTCTGTCATCCAGATCACCTTGGAAGCCAGAAATGATAACCGCCTCCTGAAGGAGGCTGCCGTTACCATATACTAAGAACATCCACTTATGTTCATAACTACATCCCAACGTTTCTCCAGGATTGGATTAATATTTATGCTTATTTTAGCTAGTGCAAAAAGCAATATCTTGTGTGGTACTTAACATCTCATGATCGACTCAATTGCTTAAGCAAGAGATACGTCAATCATGCAAATCCCTCCCCTCATCAGTCTGGAAGACATCTTTTTAGAGAGGGTGACTCCATCACCTGCGGATACACCACCACGCCAGGAGCCTTCCTTTCTAAAAACTCTTTAGAATAATGTCAAAGTACCCAAATTGGGATACTTCCCAAATCTAGAACTAAAACCATAGATCTAATTACCAGAATGCCTGATATTTTATCCAGATCCTATATGGAGAAAACACCTTATGGCATTCATAGTATAACTGATCGTAGTATAGGAAGATCACTTCCTATGAATAGCATGTCATCCAAATACCAGGACATCACTCCCTACTACATTCTTACCTGGTCTATCTGTTATTCTGATGAAGTCAAACTATATGGCTGTCGCATCAAAATAGATGATCTATCTCCGCTATATCTGTTTTAGTCTATAAATAGATATAAGCTACTTTCCCACTATGCTTCCGCTGCTCCCACTGACTACAACAACCCTTTGGCAGAGTCATATACGCATGCACTTCTAAAGCTAATTTAGAACGGCGTTATACTCATCCTCCTGCCAGATCTCATAGTCTGGAACACCAGTAGCGGCAAGTTTGGGTAAACAAAAACCTCCCTGTCACGGTCTTTGAGGAGACTGAAATACCTTTCGGGTGCTTGAGGTTACCCAACAAATCTACGGAGTGGCTAATGGATTGTCGAATCCAATTGAATTTTTAGGTTCTACTAAATTTTCAGTAATCGTTTGTGGTTTTGGAATCACTTCCAGTTTACCATACTCGCACTAATGTTTTCTGAAAAGAATTCATTTTACTAAAACTGTGGTGAGTCAAGAACAATAAAACCATTGATCTTCTAAATGGTAGAATGTTAACCCATGTCAAAGCCCGGGATAACCCACAAACTGTCATTACTGAAACGTGCCTAGAGTTTATCCAGATTCTGGTTTTAAGCATAAGCCGGACAACTCCATATACCTTAACATCGTTAAGATATGAATCCATTCTATCTCCAATATAGTAACAAATGCATTAATTTATTTGGAACCAGATTCAAAATACATGCAGCCGTTTCCAGTGCATATCGTCTAGATGGAAGGAGGCCAAGCAGCATTACTCTTCAAGGAGCGTACCCATGCATGAGTAACCTGAGAGAGAAACAAGTTCTCAAAACTATTATTTACAACGGAATACCAAACACAAGCATCTACATTTTCGATCATCTTGAAGAATCCTGATACTTGCACTATATGGTTCTCTACTTTATTTTTATACCTATATCTTCTCAAAATCGGGACCTTGTATCTCAACAAAATACTTGTCTAAAACTAGAGAAGTCATGAGTAAACAAAATATAATGTGAGTACAAACCCCTTTGTCCTAACGAACACTGGACAACATACAATACTCTGTATAAGTCCACTGAGTTTAATAACTTAAAACCTGTGCGTCGTAGGTTGAAAACTGTGCTATGGTTAAGAAGAATACACCGTTCTTGAATGCTCCTTACCAAACCATCAACTGATATGGGTAAATGTCATAGATATAATTTCAAAAGGTTATATCTCACTTTATTAAATAAACGTTTAGATATACCAGTTTGAAATTGGTGCATAACAACGGATATTCAAAACCAAATATTTGCCGTCAGGCAAAACCCAGGTGATTTCCTCAAATATCACCAATTACAAAGAATTCTGTTATATATTGAGGATCTAATTACCTAATTCCCAATATCTTACTTCCACTCAGCATCTGTAACGTTATACATATATGAGAATTTAGTCCGGTAAATACAAACCCTGGAGTTAGAATCTATTTGGGAAAGCAGTTTTCAATTTACACCGCACAGTAAAACTGAAACATGAAAATGTTTCGAAGGGGTGGCCGGATATTCTTAGTAATGCCTCTTCCACTATCCAGATTCATGACAGTGACCGTATACTTCCTTGCCCTCACTGCAATCCATTTACTTATTACTTTCTGTACACCACACTTAGGCTAATTGGTTTTTTTCCTTCTCTACCTTTCGGGACCTGTCTATGGTTTGGAAGAAGATTACCCAATAAGCGCAATAGATGTACTCTCCTAATACTGGGAGCCCTCGCAACCTGAAAGAAGGTAAAGGGAATAGACAACTGAATAATTCTATTCAATTTCTCCAGAACCGGAATCCATCCTCGAACTAGAATAAGTTCCTTCGAGTTCATATGTAACTATACGATGGAATATCCAAGACATGTGGATTTTCGTAGTGATACGGAGTGTTCTGGAAAAATGCAAAGGGAAAATAGGAGCGGCAATGATATATGCGACTCTGACAATCCAAAAGCCAAAGTGTTGTAAGAAGGTTCGGTTATTATGGTTCATGAGTTTTAATTCAAGGTCGGGTCATGGTCGCTGCCAAAAAGAGAGAGAAAAGAAATGCTCAGTGTGCACTCTAACCAAGATTAGATTGGTTAATAATTGTATCTAATCAGTATGGCTCATACTGTTTTCTCGAATTCTCCTTCAAACCCTAAAAGGAGAATTAGTCAGGATCATCTAGAATCACCCAAAGAGTAACACCTACTCATCAGTAGGAATCGGGATCCAAATATCATCGTATGATAACTCGATGGAAGCCACTCAAGTCACTACACTTCAGAAGGTATGCGCATTCCTGGAAAGTTTCATGTATGTTTGAAACTCCCGATGTGGTTTTTTCCCCTAGGATCCAAGTGACCTTTACATTGCCAACATATTAAAGGTACTAGTCAAGTTCAACCCGTCATTATCTTGATTGCGTTAAACCCACCCGTACGAGTCCTTGCCAATGCCAACATGACCGTACGACTGTCTTAACCAATCACATCTAAAGCTACAAACAAGTAATACTCAGCTACCGTACACTACGCCTTGACAATGCCAACATACGCAGCACGAATACTGAGCACTTCTCATAGGAAATGATGGAGGGCTACGGATGGTTTTTGGCGAAAAACCTTTAACGTAATGAACTTGATATCGTTGAAGGAACCCGAATGTTTTACAAATATATAGTGGCACAAACTTTTGCTAAAGAGGTCACTCCTTGTGAAGGGATCTCGGTTTTTTTCCCCTCGAATGAGGTGCATGATATTCCTAACTGAATACCACGATGCAAAGCAAAAGAATCGACTATTGTGAATTTATTACAATGACGTAAACTTTTGCCCAAGAGGTCACTCCGGATGAAGGGATCTCGGCTCTTGCCTCGTCGAATGAGGTGCTGGATATTCATAACAGAATACCGATGTGCAAAGCAAAAGGAAACGTCTGTAATGTCAGTTTTCAAAATCGGTTCCAACAACATCATATAGGTTTGTTTTCCTTGCATTAATCAGAATTAATGTAATCACATCAATTAATCCATATCACACAAAAAAGAACGAAAATACAATGTACGTATATGCCATCCGCATTCGCCACGGGGCCCGTCATGCACCGTTAGGCTACTTAATTAACGGCAGGGCGGGGGCTGGACTAGCGCGGATGCCAAACATATACAATATTTACTAGTATATACATAAATATATATATATATAACATTCGTCCCAGGCATGATATAAGCAACATCATAAAAAGCGATAAGCAACACAGAATAATGGATAATCTAGGAGTCCCGGGTTTCTATTGAGCCGCAAATGAAACCCGACGTTCTCCGGTCGTGTGGATAGCCTGTGTAATGAAAATCTGGACCCCTACGAGTGCGGAAAGTTACCCGCCAATCCCAGAAGTGAGGAAACCCCAATCAACCAAGTGAATGGGCCACCCAGCACTTCATGGAATCCAGTAACTTGAGCACCCCTCCGTAGGTCATCCTATACCCCCTACGAATGCAGCGAATAGCTCGCCAATTCTAGAGTACAGCCCCCTCCATCTCAATGTCATGAGATGTGGGCCCGTTGCCTTCTAGAACCAGGATACTCGAGCACTCCACCATGGGGGAATCCTAGAACAGAAAAGAAAAGTATATGTACAATGGTGGTATTGACCTCAACCTGGTCGTGCCCCAATAAAAGAATATACAATATGGCATAGATGGATGTCCACATATCGGACGCTCAACCCACAATAACAAATATACAAATGAATCTGAACTGTACAACTATCATTGCACCACCATGACAATCCATCCATAATATCAGCACAACTCAGAATATCAACGTGAATATCACGTTCACAAATCCATCTAGTTGAACATATAGCAACTAGTGGGGTTGTACCACTCAATGATATTCTCGATCGCAGATATATACACATGCACTGATAAACACGAACTTAAAATTTCGATCGACTAAACTTTTCCAAATTGGCCCCAAATGCAATCCAGCACTCAAACAAATCTGGGCCAAAACCATATATCCCAAAAATCATATTTCCATGTATAAGAGTGCCAGAAAAAATTTGGCTCACTTTGGCCACAAGACGACCGCGAAACCGCAGCCAATACGCGGAACTGGCGCCAATTGGCAAGTATTGTTGCGGTTCCGCGACCATTTTGTTGGCTGAAGCGTTCAAATTTCTTGTGGTGCTTTATATTTGCATGCACGTATTTTTAAGAAACTCTGAAAGATTTTTTGAACAAGTTTTAAAATCGGCAGCAAGCATGGAAAAATAGAAATACGATTCGGAAAAATTAGTCGATCGAGATTTTAACCTTGTGCAAACTAGCTAGTAATGGTTTATGGTATAGCTCTGATACCATGTTGGGTTATGTCAGCACCATGGCCATCTGTCGTGGCCGGTGCGGAACAAGAACCGGCGTTTAAAAACTTGGCGCTAGAAACAACTAGTTAGAATTGAATCCAAAGATGAAACTAGCAATCTAAAGGTGTCTAACTACTAAGATTAGAAATGTTATACAAAGCGAACCAAGTCTTTTGGTCTTCCATCATCTTCTTTAGCTCCTTGAGGCATGCTCGATTGAACTTGGCCGCCGGTCTTTCTTCGTCGAAGATGATCCACCTGAGGGATGTAGCTCATGGCTCTAGCTCCACATCAAAAGCAAGTGAACCAATTAGGGATTCTAGGTTGCTAATCTAGAATGCCTAGGATGTAGTAAGTATTTTAAGTGTTTATCTATCTCACCTCCTCTCTTAATTCTCAACTCATGAGATTGTAAAGAGGAGGTTGAGTATGAAGGTGGAGGAACTCAGAAAACTTAAGAGAGGAGAGTGAAGTATGATGGTGAGAAGAAAACTCATCTCAAAAATAATAAACCAACCATCCAAGAGAGCAAAACCATGAAGCATGGTTTTATCAAACTCATTTTTTTCAATTTTTAAGATGCAACCATACTTGAATAGTGAGCATAAATGAATTAACAATTCATTTGTCAACACTATTCAAGTATGGTTCTCACCATACTCTCCTTTTTTTCTTTTCCACCTCATTATCCATTTATGATAAATGGATAAATCCAAAATGAGGTGTCCACCTTCTAAAATGTTATCTGTAAAAAATACGGATTACACTCTACTGTATATACATACCTGTATTCGTACCGAAATACAAATACCCGAAGAGATTGAATAACACGAAGAACATAATAATAGAATATACATATCGAAATACATATACGTAAATTATTAAATCAATACCTGATTTAATAATCCGGCTCAAACCCGAGCCAGCTAGTATTATCAAGTGTCTGATCGAAAGTCTTGGTATATAGTACAATCAATCGATCGGAACCCTGCACGTATGCAATACGGCTACGACATCGTTTCTCAGAACCAGGGAAACCCTCTGTGTGGGACTCTAAAGACTCGTCAATACGCTGGCAGTGGGTTTAACTATAAGCACGTCAGCGGAACTAGCTGTATGTAACGGCTACCCAGGAGGTATTGAGGGAAAGGAAGGCCGACAAGCAAACTCATCCGAGCCCCTACTGAGCTTGTCCGTGACAATCTCCGTACAATTCGGTCTATTCGTCTAAGAATATCGCATATCGAGTCTAGAGGGTGGAAAAAGTCAGACCCCTAATAATAAGATATTTCGTATCCGTATGAAGCCCATCGCCCACTGAGAAACTACTGATCCAAATCAGTAATTCTCGACTATCTTGGTCAAGGATTTCTGGTGATGGCCATCCGTGCACCGCGCGACATCAACCCCTAATACCGGGAGAGACGAATTCCTGACGATCCGCTCACTGCCTCCATGTGGCTCGGGACTGTACCCAACTAAAACCTGTTTGAACGACTCCTCTGAGCCGTGGTAGGGTAGTAATCAAAGCACAGTGGGAACTCACACGAGATAAATGACGATCTCAGGTCGACAGTTTAACATATATACATGTCACCTAGGAACTGCTATCTGACAATAGGTATAATACCAACTAGTATGTTCCCGGCGAGTCCGTCCAGTGTACTCATAACCCAATGAGCATATGTATAATATCTTAGGTGACTGACTGACACCAATGGTTTGTAAGACCGGCCACTGCTTCTCGTCGGGGTTTCGATAAGTATACACTAGTCTACTCTGGAGTATCGATTCCCAGTCTCAATACTCCCTCAACTAGGGACATTTGAGGATGTGCTTATAGACCACCCAGCTCCTACATATATGATTGCCATCATAATGTTTGTAGTCAAGCAAGAATCCTATAGGCTTTATCAACATATAATAGTGATCTGTAATACCACATAAAGCATGTACATGATGATAAAGACAAGCCAGATAGCATACTATCATTTTGAGTAAGACTGTTCTATCCGTATAGGTTCTCCCTCAATCATCATAATCGCGTGCCTGCGATTACAATAATTGACTTGATAGCACTATAGCCAACACAATGTCTATATATACAAAGGGTGGGTTCTCATACTTCATCAGATTCACCGACGATCTCTCTAGGATCGCATATGTTTATTTTTTGAAACACAAATCTGAAACTTTTGAGAAATTCAAAGAATACAGAAATGATGTAGGGAACCAGACTGACAAAAGTATTAAGATCCTCCAATCTGATAGAGGAGGGGAGTATTTAAGCACGGAATTTCTAGAATACCTAAAAGAGAACATTATTCTCTCTCAGCTTACTTCTCCATATACACCACAACACCACGGTGTATCGGAGCTGAGGAACCGCTCCCGATTATATATAGTTCGCTCCATGATGAGTAGTGCTGATGTGCCTCTTTCATTTTGGGGACATACGAATCTGACAGCAGCATATCTTTTGAATCAAGTTCCGACCAAATCCGCGTCTACCACTCCATATGAAATATGGAGTGGTAAGAAAGCATGTCTTAAATTCATTAAGATATTGGGTTGTTCAACTTATGTTAAAAAGCAAAATCCGGACAAACTGGAGGCATGATCGGTTCTATGTAAGTTTGTGAGATATCCTAAGAATTCTCTAAGATATCTGTTCTACCACACCAAGAAACAGAAAGTGTTTGTTGCTCGTTATACTATCTTTTTAGAGAAGGAATTTCTTGCAAAAGAAATTAGTGGGAGTACGGTAGAACTAAAAGAAATCCAGAAGAACAAACTGCAACTAAAAATTTAATAGAACCAGACAATTCAATAGAACCTGACGAAGCTCAGCCACTCCGCAGATCTAATAGGATTTCTCATCCGCCTGAGAGATATTACGGTTTTCTCATAAACGGGGATCGAGAGGATTTCATTTTGGAAAAATATGATCCTACTAGTTTCAAGCAGGCCATTACCTGTAAGGACTCCGATAAATGGTTGGATGCTATGCGATCCGAAATGGAGTCCATGTACACCAACAAAGTTTGGACCTTGAATATTGATTGATCGTATAAAGAGTGTTTGTAAAGTAACCGTAATGAAGACGGTGTCGGTAGTAGCTAGCCGCGATAAGTATGGGTCTTTCACAGAGAAACGTGAACATTTTTCTTACTTTAGACGAGTTGATAGAAGAATGGTGATCGGTTGTATATTTATTTTAATACGGATGTAGAATTTATAAAGAAGAGCCTTGTAGGTTCATAGGACTTAGTAGTAATGGATGAATAATTAAAAATGACTCTTTTTAATTTTTAATAGTTTAAAACTAGATCGATAATGATGAATGTAGATTAGGGTTTTTTGGAAGAAACTAAAGTTTCCCCACTCTTAACCATTGTCCTTGCATTGATATCTATTTATGTCTAACCCTTAACAAAACAAGTGTTAAACCAATCTCAAATCATGGTCGTGACTAGCAATAAATTGGTAGCGCGCCCGATAAGGATGTTAACATTTGTTTTGCTAAACTTTATAGATTTTAAAATATATAAAAATAAGTTAAATGATTTTATCATCCATTGATCTAGCCTAACCTACGAACCCTAACAAATTAGGAATTACTCGCTCATGTTTTGAGATTTAGAAGAAAGGTTGAAGAATGAAAACATGATTAAGATGCAGAAAGTAGATGCAGAAAGTACATGCAGAAAGTAAGTGCAAAAAGAATTAAATAATAAAAACACTACTTTTATTAATCAACTATTGCATACAACTTTGGAAAGTAGAGTACAAGAACCCTACTTGCTCTAGATCTCTATCTTATTGGAAGTAGATGACTAGTTGATGATCACTCGGATGCGTGGATCGCTTTGGACCTCTTGATCTCTTCGGTGATAATTTTTGATGTGAAGCTATCGGTCCTATATACAGTCCCAGAAACTAGAAACCCTAGATGCCATAAGTGAATATACAGATACGATCAAATCACCAAAATCTCAAATCCTACGGCTATTCAACCGCCGCGCTTTCGTCGCGTATTGCCTATATTTGCCGCGGATCTGCCGCATCTTGGTGGCTTAAATTTTTGGGATTTTTTCTGGTGTTTTGTATCATCATGTGGAGATCTTCTAGATGTCTATATTCTGATAATAATTAACTGAGTCTCTGTCGTTGCTAGATTTCATGATTTGATTCAATATTTTTGCAGATTTGATTCCGATATCCCGATTTAATTCGAATCTCATGGATTCCAGACCTGAGATAATCTGCACAATATCTCAAATCAACGAGTTAGTAGTATTTGTTATTTTTGAAATATTATGCTAACCATTTTATATGATATTATATGTTAAGAATATTGATTAGAAATATTTGATATGATATGCATATTTTAATTACAATATTTCATATAAATATTATATGCATGTATTTTCCCTCATTATGTTAATTATAATATAAAAACATATGATAATAAACTTCTTACGCATAAACCCTCATATGTTCTATAATTACAATAAACACCTTTTAGTATTTAACAATAGTAGGATGAATGTTGTCTCCTGAGGGTTTCAGTGGATTACACCCACCAAATCGCATAATAAAATAAAGATGATGAAAATTACATACAAAAATAAAGAACATATAAAAGAATGAATATGAAAATAAGAGTTTCAAACTACACTAGCTTTTTAGTAGTCATGAGACCTATCTTAATAGTCATGAAAAAATGTCAGAAATCACATCATCTCTCAATAAAATATCACCGTTAGTCTTCCTCTTTATCTTTATTCCAAACATAGATCATATACCCCTACATATGTGTAAAAGACATCCATACACTTAGAGAATTCAATTCAAGCTATCATACTCTTGTCCATCTTTCTTAGTACTTTTTAGTCGGTGAATGTTTTTATTGATGGAATTGCTCACACATTCTTCATGCGACCGTTAATACTTCTTGAGGTACTAACCAACTGATTACCAAATGTGCTCACTCGTTAAGGCGTAATTAGCAATATCCTAGTCTTGCAACACCTAAGCTTTAGCAGTGGCTCCCAAACCAATTGGTTTAAGACACTGGGTGATAAAGCACTTACGCTATATTTTTTTTATGCTGCCTTATGTAATTACAAAACCAGTGTTCATTTTTCTTCACTATTTTTTTTATTATTTTGTTGATTTATATACTTTTTTTCCTTCATACTAAGGCTTTTAGACGAGCATTTCAAGGTATCCTCTATTATATCAAGTTTTAAGATGTGTGCAAGTGCATATAGTAGGGTATGAACGTTCAGATATTTGGACACAAAAATAGGGACTATTTTTCAGATTTATTTCTATCATCAGATTAGTGATTCTCTTCATCTTACTAATTCTTGGGACAACAGCTCATGACTACCTATTACTAGCTTCGTTATAAAACATCTAATTTTATTGCTTTTCTTAAACTTTTCCTGCCTATCATATGTATTTTTCACTTTCTAATTTTCATTTCTAAGAAAAATTATATATATATATATATATATATATATATATATATATATATATATATATTGCCTAGTGCCCAATGATATTTTAATAAATACAAAGCTCCCCCGAATCCTATTTGCAGCAGTGTCCTCACTGATGTTGTTCTTTGAGCGCATAGACCTGAAGACTTGGGAAGAAAATATTAGGGATAAAATAATAGTTAAATGAAAAACGACCCCCAAACTTGTTCTTTGGCACGCACAGATAATCAATTATATCCTTATTTTTTCCTCACCTCCATTCTTAGATGAAATGCTGTTACCGAAACATGGCGGTGAGATGGATGAAAGTTAGTTGTGATAAAGCGGCTCCTGTAGGAACAGGAGCTCCTCCGCTGGGTCAGCGCAAAAAGTACGGTTTTAATCTATGCCCATTTACTTTAAAAATAGAACCATTTATAAAATTTTCTATATCTATTGCACCATGCAGGTACACATACAACACCATAAAAGGTCATTTCCAATGAGATTTAAGCTTACCCGGATAAAGTGGAGACGGGAATCGTAAAGAAGGACTTGTTATCCCGGTGTGAAAGTTTTTCTCAAGAGGTTTTTTTCGTGGAACATTTTAGTCCGGTTCTTTACTATAATGCGCATTATCGTAAGCTTCATCGCGAAGTTCGCTTAGCTCATTTAATTGCAGCTTTCGATAGCTGTCGATTTGATCAAAATCACAGTTAAGATCTTTAATAGCCCACATTGCTTTATGTTCGATCTCAACAGGAAGGTGGCACGCCTTCCCAAACACTAGTCGGTATGGAGACACACCAAGATCGGTCTTATAAACGGTACGAAATGACCAAAGAGTATCCATCAATTAGGTAGACCAATTTTTACGGTTCTTAGAAACCGTTTTCTCCAAAATTTGTTTGATCTGTCTTTTGGAGATCTCCGCTTGCCCGCTCGTTTGGGGATGATAGGGTCTAGAAAACTTGTGGTTGATTGAATATTTCCGCATCAAAGCCTCGAAAGACCGATTGCAGAAATGCGTGCTGTTGCCGCTAATTATAGCGCGAGGGTGTCCGAATCGCGAAAAGATATTTTTTTAAGGAATTTAATAACAATCTTGTTATCATTAGTGTGACACGGTACCGCTTCCACCTATTTCGAGATATAATCAACCGCTAATAAGATGTATAAATTCCTAAAAGAGTTGGAAAATGGGCCCACAAAATCAATGCCTCAAACATCAAATATGTCAACAATCAAGATAGGTTGGAGTGACATCTCATTTCTCCATGAAATCCAACCCATGTGTTGACACCGTAAATATGTTTTGCAATGATCATATGCATATTTAAATAATATTGGCCAATAAAAGCCACATTGCTAAACTTTCTCTGCCGTTTCTCATGGACCAAAGTGACCGCCATATGCCTGATCATGGCAAAAAAACAATACACACTTGAATTCATTATTAGGGACACATCGGCTAATGATTTGATCAGGACAATACTTAAACAAATAAGATTCATCCTAGTAAAAGTGTTTTACTTGGGATAGAAATCAGTGATTGTCTTGTTTTGACCATTCGCTAGGTAGAAGTCCCGTTGCTAAATAATTCACATTATTCACGAACCAAGGTTCGCAGGATATGGTCAAGAGTTGTTCATCAGGAAAGGAATTGTTTATTAGCAAGGTCGACGTTGGTGAAGAAGAAAGACGTGAAAGATGGTCGGCTACGACGTTTTCACAGCCACTCTTGTCTCGTATGACAAGATCAAATTCTTTTAACGATAGGATCCAACGTATTAGCCTGGCTTTAGAATCCTTCTTCAATAAAAGATGTGTTAGGACGGAATGATCGGTTTAAACTACTACTGGAGAGCCAATCAAGTAGGGCCTGAATTTTTCTAATGCAAATACAACTGCCAAGAGTTCTTTCTCGGTAGTTGTATAATTTATTTGGGCATCGTTCAAGGTCCTACTTGCATAGTAAATTACATGTGGTATCTTATCAATATGCTTTCCTAAGACTGCACCAATGGCAAAATCGGATGCATCACACATAAGCTCAAAAGGGTGATTTCAGTCCGGAGATGACAGAACTGGGGCTATAGTGAGGTAACTTTTAAGTGATTCAAAAGCAACCCCACAATCCGAATCAAAGTGAAATGTTGTAGTCTTGGCCAAGTGAAGAGTTAAAGGTCTAGCAATTTTGCTAAAGTCCTTAATGAATCTCCTATAAAATCCTGTATGACCAAGAAGGATCATACATCTTTGACGCATTTAGGAGGAGGAAGGTTGTGGATGACATCTATTTTTGCTCTGTCCACCTCCATGCCTTTTTATGAAATGATATGTCCAAGAGAAATGCCTTCTTGAACCATGAAATGGCATTTTTCCCAATTCAAAGTTAAATTCTTATCCATACAGCGGGTAAGAACAGCGTCAAGATGACGTAGGCATTCCCCAAAGGAGTCCCTAAATATGGAGAAATCGTCCATAAATATCTCCAGAAAATTCTCGACCATATGCGAGAATATCCCCATCATACACCGCTGAAATATAGCGAGAGCATTGCATAACCCAAAGGGCATGCGTTTATAAGCAAAAGTACCGAAAGGACAAGTAAATATTGTCTTATCTTGATCCTTTTCGGCGATGGGGATCCGATTATAGCCGGAGTATCCGTCCAAGAAACAGTAGTATTCATGCCCGGCTAATCGTTCTAACATCTGATCAATGAAAGATAGAGGGAAATGATCTTTTCTTGTTGCGGCATTGAGTTTTCTATAATCAATACATACCCGCCATCCATTTTGGGTGCGTGTTTGGATCAACTTATTGGCCTCATTAAATATGACCGTGATGCCAGACTTTTTATGGACCACATAAATAGGACTTACCCATTGGCTATCAAATATTGGGTAAATTATGCCATTATCTAGGCATTTGACGATTTCATTCTTTACCGCCTTCTACATGACGGGATTCAACCGTCTTTGTGGGTCTCGAGCTGGTTTGGCTTCATCCATCAAATGTATATGATGTTCAACAATTAAGGGACTAATCCCTTTGATGTCTGCTATCGTCCAACCAAATGCTTGTCGATTTGATCTCAAGACCGACAAAAGAGCATTCTCTTGCTCTAAAACTAGAGAAGCGGATATGATAATGGGCAAAGACTCGTTCTCACCTAAATATGCATATTTAAGATGAGAAGGTAGTGTCTTGAGATCTAGTGTCGGCGGAGAGACTATAGAAGGTAGGGTAGAGGAATTATATTCAGACTCCTTAAGAGGTTCATAGCTAGCGTAGGATATTGACTCGGAAAGCTCAACTAACTTTTGCGGAAGTCAAATGATTCGAACTCGGGGTTGGACTTGTCAAAAGGGTCCTCACTAGTATAGTAATTTGCTGGATCAAACGATGACGCACTAGTATCGTCGAGATCATTAACGCAAAGTTCCTCAACTTCGCAGCTGTCGGAAGCTATCTCGTTGGCAGAACATATATCGATTAGATGAGCAGAAGGTTCAGATGGTTGACTTCCTAGCCCGTAAATGTTAAGCCCAATTGTCATCTTTCCGAAAGGTAGGTTCATAGAACCGTTACGACAATTTATTACAGCATTGGAAGTTGCTAGAAAAGGCCGACCTAGAATCACCGGGATTTGGTTCCGTGGGTTCTCCACAGGATGTGTATCTAAAACTATAAAGTCCACAGGGAATATAAATTCCCTGATTTTGATTAACACATCCTCTAACTCACCCTTAGGGCGGGTGATAGATCGATCAGCCATCTAGAGAGTGCAGTGCACAGGTTTCAACTCTTCTATGCCTAACTGCTCATACACAGAATACATAAGCTAATTAACACTAGCACCTAGATCGAGTAGAGCGCGATTGATTCTTTTTTCCCTAATAGTTATAGATATTGTAGGACAACCGGGGTCTTTACGTTTCTACGGCAACTATTGGGTAAAAGCGATGCTCACATTACTCGTTAAGAAAACCTTTTTAGGCGCTTGAGTTTTCCTCTTTCTAGTGCCCAAGTCCTTATGGATTTTCGCATAAGACGGAACTTGTTGAATAGTATCTAGGAGAGAAATATTTATGTTAACTTGTTTAAACATTTCCACAATCTTCTCCATTTATGCATTTAGTTTGTTGGCTCTCAACCTGTTTGGAAATGGAGCTTTATCAATAAGGGTTGGGTCCAACATTTGTAGGGATGGAATGGATCCCAAAATTAGATTTGGGATCGTTTGAGGTTTATCTAAGGTAGTGGGATGAGGGTTTAAGCCTAGTGAAGAACGGAGAATAGGCTCAGAAGAAAATGGTGGACTAGACGAATTAGGGTTAGAAGTATTAGCCGGGGTTTCATCGTCATCAACTTCAACTTGTTCCCCAACTTGGTTGTGCATCACTCTTCCCGATCTCAACGTAGTTACGGAACTCACGTTATGATTTTGTTGGTTAAAGGTGATATTTGCGTTTTGTGAGTGGCCGAGATTTGGTAGAGGTTGAGATGGAAGTCTCCCTTTCTCTCTCTCACTCATCGCGGCATTTAACTGTGCAAGTTGTGCTCCTATCGATTTAATGCTTTCACCGTGGGAAGCCGTGTATTGCACCAACGTTTGGATAGAAGACGTTAAATTAGCCGTCGTTTGTGTAGATTTTTTAATGAATGTTTCTAAGTTACTTTCTATTGCAGAGGTTTTATCGGTACCGACCGTTGGGAAAGAATTATTATAAGGTGCAAAGTTGTTGGCCGGACTTTGAAAAGATTGCGGTTGAAAGGGGTGCTGACTTTATTGTGGTGGCTGCTGTTGCTATGGAGAAAGCCTTTGATAGTTGCTTAGGAACTGATTTTGAGTTTGAGTTTGGTTTTGGTTTCAAGAAAAATTAGGATGATTCCTCCATCCCTGATTGTTTGTGGAGGAATAGGGATCGTTTTTAGAACGTTGATGAAAAGCAGCATTAGTTTATTCTTGACCTTGAAACGGGGGATTCAAGGGACATTCTTCCATTAAATGTGATGGGTCAGAACAGCTTCAACACACGGTTTTGGGGAGCGTAATTTGGTTTAGGGAGGCTGATGAGAATTTGATTTCTATAACTTCGAGTTTCTTTTGTGTCGCGGCCATTTCGGCTTTCACTGCGACGGAAACATTGAGCTGATGGAAACCTGCCCTAAATGAAGATGATGTTAGTCTAACGCTTTCCTACTGTAATGTTTGTTCGGCAAAATCTTTGATTGTCAGAGTTTTTCTGTGTTTAAATTTTACCGTAATCAAGACGGTGTCGCTTGGTAGCTAGCCGGTTGAGTACGAGTCGATCCACAGGGAAATGGTGTCCTTTTCTTTAAGTTTAATGAGTTAAGTCCTATCTTTGGTAGGTTTTGTTTTAAGATCTAAGAATGATAATAAATTGATATAAAGGCTTGCTAGGGTTAGGATTAGATTAGTTCGAAATAGGGATTCTTCTCACTTCTTTCAAAGCCCTAATTAAGAATGTAGGTGTTAGAGTAATAGTCAACAACAGAGATTAGCACGACTAGGAAGAAACTAAGTTTCTTCCTTTTGGTCCTTGTCCGTCTGTTCTTGACTCTTAGCCCTAACCTCTGATTAATTCAACCACAACCGGTCTAACTAGGGAATCACCGCTATCTTTTAGGATAGGGTGCCGTAGTGAGCGGATTATAGTTGATTTAAAGAGAGTCCTTAATTAAAATTATTTGGGCAAAGAAAGGAGCGAGAGAGATTTCCTTCTCTCAAACCTTCCCTATCCTACCCCTAACAAGTGAGGAATTACTCACTCATTAGGAAGGTGATGATAAAATTCATTTTTATTTGATTTTAATTGATGAACTAATTTGCAAATAATAAAAGAACAGATAAGAAATTGCAAGAATTAAAATTCAGATAAAAACAATGCGAGATAAAATGAACTTACTTTATTGATGTCCTCTCAACAATGCATTACAATTGAATTGAATTTAAAAAGAGACCTAAAAACTAAAGAGAGGCATCCTCCAAAAGAGGCACCCTAAAAGAGGCACACTTAATTTGGCTTTGAGCTCTCCTATTTATAGATAGGAAAACCCTAGTTTTACATTCTGATCCACACATGAATTTACAAAACTACCCTAAGAAAACCGGGTCAAAGCATCGTCACCTCCACCGACACGTGCATCGACACGTGCACCATACGGCCGCGGTTCCGCGGCAGAAAGGCCTGTTTAGCCACGGTTCCACGGCCAATTGGTGGGATCTTGGGCTCAATTCTTCAGGGTTGCTTCATGTTGCTTTTACCTTCTGTTTTCTTCACTGGTTCCTCAGAATCTCTTCTGTTTTCTTCACTTGGTTCCTCAGAATCTCTTCTGTTTTCTTCACTTGGTTCCTCAGAATTTCCAACAGTGTAGAATGATGTGGACTTTTGCCTTGAGCTTCGCGTTGAAGTCTTGAATTTTGTGCCGCCCTTGTGCTTTGTGCATTGAACTGTCTAATGATTTTCAGTTGTTCCTTGAACTGGTAGGCGGCATCATACGGATTCATCTATTGTTGGTCATAGTCTCACATTTGTAGCGACTTTTCATGAATTTCACTGTAACGATCTGAGAACCTGTAACCTGCAACTATTTAGCAGACATGGATCAAAAGCACCTATTTATATGTAATGTGATTAAGAATGGGTGATATAATAATGCAAAATTCTGATATGAACAAATACCCCCAAACTTATCTTTTGCTCGTCCCGAGCAAAGCCAATTTAATTCTCAAAAAAATCGTAACCTCACTTTCACAGGGAACGCGATTGCATTAAGTTCGTGCAATAAGCCGTTAAATCTCTAGGTGTCCCTAATAGGAGGAGTGCTATCTCCTGAGGGTTTTCAGCGGATACTACCCACAAAATCCGATCAATTTGGTCGTTGACTCTAATTCTTCAATTCAGTATTCTAGTAAGAAATTCTATTATCGTTAACTTAGAAATCATCAACCCATATTTTTGACACTCCATCTTCATTTAACTTAAGATTGTATATGTTTTGCAAATTTATAAAGTTTTTAGCATCTTTTAAATTTTCCTTCTAAGGTGCAATCTTAACTCAGGAATTTTTATCATATTTACTGAAGATATAAGACATATTTTTCATTCCTATCTCTCATCCAAATCCCAATCATATACCCCTACGTGTGTGTAATTATCACCCCTACGCTTGAAAATTCAATTCAAACTATCTTACTCTTGTCCGTTGTCCAAAGTACTTTTTAATTGGTGATTAAATTGCTCACACATCCTTCATGCGATCGTTAATATTTCTTGAAGTACTAAACAACCGATTACAAAATGTGCTTACGCATTTAGGCGTAACTTCTCGTCTTGCAATATCTAAGGCTTAGCAGTGACTCCCAAACCAGTTGGTCTAAGGCACTAGGTGATAAAGCACCCTCGCTATATTTTTTTATTTATGCTGCCTTAAGTAATTACAAAGCCAGTATTCATTTTTTTATCTCTTTATTCACCACTTATACTTTTATTTTATTTTTCTTCATACTAAGGATTTTAGACAAGAGCATTTCAAGGTATCCTCTACTATCCCAAGTTTCAAGATGTGTGTGAATGCGTAAAGTAGGGTATATACTTTCAGAATTTGGACTAAGGGTTCAAAATTATTTTTCAGACTTATACTTCAATTAGAGCTTTCAATACTCTTCCCTTATTTCGATTTAGCATAAGAACTGAACTCAAAATTTGCCTATTTCTAAATAAACTATAAGGACGTATATTTTCTACAGTTAAACTTTAAGAAAGGTTATTTTTAGGGTTTTTAATTTACTAAATTTAGGATCTAGTTTTTCCTAACTAGGCAACCGTCATGTTGAACTTAAGTCAAATATGGTCAAAATTGAAATTTTTAATTTTTATTTTTTAATTTTTGATTTTTATGGATTTTAAAATAAGTATGCAAATGCAAAAATATATATATGAATGCGAAGAAAGAAAGCTTACCGAGCACACCCCCAAACTTAAACTTGACAGTGCCCTCGCTGTCAGGCTACACCAAGATAGTCAAAATTGTTGGCACTCCCCTGTTTTTTTTATTAACAGAAAAAGAAAACAAAATATATATACACAAAAAGGTCCCCCCAAACTTAAGCGAAACGGTGTTTCCACTGTTTAAGGGTTAAAGTTCAGAGTTAGGGAGGAGAAAAACACAGTATCAAGCTATACAAAGCCTTACACAGGCCAAATGTTAGTACCAACCATTAAAAGAATTTATCAGTGAAGCGCACCGGTTGGTGGAAGAACATGTTGTATAGAGTCAGGAAGAAATGGGGTAAAAATAAGTGGTGTAATGGAAAAGATTTACGTCTCGATTTGTAGAGACGAAACAATAATGGCGAACTGAAACGAGAATGTGGATGATTAGGAATGGGAGATATTCTCGTATAGGATAAGAAGAAATGGTGGTAGTTCGACTTCTTCAGCTGGAGGTTAATTAATCACAAAATCCGTGTCTTTTAGGAATGTGAGTTCGTCGGCGAAAATATATTCGAAACTTTCATCGATGGTCCGATTGAACGTTTCAATGTCAATAAGTGTCGCGCCAAAATTCAACACACTTGATTTTTCAAAAATTACGGAGGTAGGAGACTCGTAAGGCTCATCTGCCTTATTCTCAAAAGAGACTAAATCAAGTTGTTTTTCTAGAATTATCGAACTCAAAATATCGGATTGTGATTCATTAACACTCGTTATCATTAAAGGAAGATTAGAAGAAGAACTAGAGAAAGTGGGAGAAAGAGGTTGAATACGAACTTGAGGGTGGAGATGGAGTGTATAAATTAGCATAATTTGTAATGACCGATGTGTAAAAAGCGATTGTGCTAATCTATCAACCCATTGAGAAATGAGGTCAAATCCCTCAAGATTCGTAAGAAAACATGGGTACGTCGAACTTGGTAAACCAGACATTGAAAATGAAAGCGTAACGGTTTCTTACAAGGTCGGAGCGAGGATGGAGGGAAGTGATTGAGGAAGGGTATTGGTTAAAAATTCAGGAGGGTGCGCGCAGTCAATGAAAGGGATAGAATGAATTGGAAAATCCGACTCCTCAAATAAAACTGCTTCATCCTCAATAATTTTCTCAATACTCTCCTCAAAATTTATCTTATCCATGCAATTCTCATCAAAATCAAGACGCATATAAAGTTCGGGAGAAACATTTAATGTCTGGGGATGATGAATTGGAAAGAAAAACTCATCCAAAACTGCTGGTTCATCATCCAAAATATTCCCTGCGTCAATATCCTTGATCAAGTGAAAATCTAGTTTCTCAGACACCTCATCAAAAGCATGGGTATCAATTAATTCATGTTCTAGATTGGAGATGTAGAGGTCAAAAGGATTGGGTGTGGGTTCACTCGACAGTGACCCTTCACAATCAGGCAGATCTAACACTACAAAGTCGCACAACTCATTACTCATTCTATCTTCAATTGATGAATCATTTAGGACACTTGATAGACATTCAAAACCGGAGTTGTGGGATTCAATTGGGGATGGATAGGTTTGATTTGGAAGGGTGTACAGCTCACTCTCACCACTCAAATTCTCAATCTGTCCAACCGCCTCATCATACATTGGAAAATTTGGAGCTAGTTGGAAACTAGCTACCGGGTCACTAGGTTGTATGAGGGCTGCCATGGACACATTCAAATCCACCATCTGCTGGCATGACGCTACCCTAAAGTCTTCCAACGCCTGTTCCAAACTATACATGGGTTGTGAAGGAGTTTCAGTAAAAAAAATTCAAAGTTGTTTGGATACTGGAAACTCCCAAATGGCTATGTAGAAGCAATGTCCAGGGAAGGTGTAAAAGTTGGGTAGGATGGATAGGAATAAAATGGTTGGACAGGGGTAGGATCAACATTTGGATAAGAAGACGAATGGAATTGTTGATCCACAGAATTCGTAGTGGTGAAAGGAGTGAAAGATCGGTTACGAGATTGTTCAATATGTTCAGCAATAGACATGGGTTTCGGAGTTACAACAGGACTCGAAAAAGGAGTATCAACGTAAGAAGGTGGTGAAGGTTGAAATGGTTGATACAAGGTGGATTGCGGAGTCCAATTGGTTGTCCTAGACGCGTCTATCCTATCTTTCAAAGAAATTTTGGGTATGGAGGGGTCGTTCGAAATTCGACCAAAACAAGAACCGTAGGAAGTAATGTCTGGTTGTGGGCACCAAAGTTCGGCAAGAGTTTTGCGAGGTGAGGTACCCATGATGTAATGAGAGAAAGGAGAAGAAAAAGAATGTGATTTTTTTTTTGTTTTTGTAAAAAAAAAATTTTGTTATTTTTGGAGTTTAGAATTTTTTTTTTGGAAAGTGTTTTTTTAGAAAGAGTTTTTGCAAGAATGTGTACGGACTTACTTCAAACAATCACAGTTTAAAACATGCATAATCAAAGCTAGAGCTACGGTCTTCTAAGTCAACTAGACTGCTCCTAACTGTTCCAAAGTGACAAGTTGTGAGATAACTCTCAAATCGCCTCTTCACTGCCAATTGTGGCCAGATAAGCACAAATGAAGAAAGAAGGGTTCCACTCACAAATCACCGTGAGACGGGCCTTTTAAAATTATCTTTCTCACTTGCCTAGCCTAGGCACCACAAAGTTAAGTTTAGATAAACGATTGAATGCCCACAATCTTTCTCTGTCCTAATGAGCACGACAGTCCTTAGTTGGCTGAGTCAAGATATTTTTTAATTAACATAAGGGTGATGCATATACTTTTAGTGATTTCAGGGGTCTTAGGAAGGGTAATGAAATCCCCACCCAATCTTGATTGGTGTTATAACCCCTTAAATTCCGTATTAATTATGCAAAACAGTTAACACACCAAAAATCTAAAATACTTGCAAAATTTTTTTTTATTTGGCAGCGCAAAGAATCCTGCACAAAAACAATTTATTGGATAGGAGAAAGAGAATCTGTGCAAAGAAACTTATAGGAAATTTTTTTCAATGGAGTGCAGAGGAGAGTAGATGAGAAATGAGATACTCACAGAGATTTTTGGGTTGCTGATATCACCCTTTGACCGCGGTTCCGCGGTCAAACCCTTACTTCTACCGCGGTACCGCGGTGGATCAGTGAGTTTGGATTTTCAAAATTTTTCTCTGTGCTGAGTTGGTTCTCCTCTTTCTGTTTAGATCCCATGTTTCTTGATTTGTTCACTAAGTTTGCTTCAGATCTGAAACAGAGTTTGCTCCAAGCCTGCACACTTGCACAAAAACCTTTCAAAAATAACAAGATGATTTTTATTTTTATTTTTTTTTGTTTTAAAATTTTTCAATTTTTATAATTTTTTAAATTTTTTTAATCCGAAATTACACAAAGAAAGAGACCACCGTCTTCCCGGCAACGGCGCCATTTGATTGTCAGAGTTTTTCTGTGTTTAAATTTTATCGCAATCAAGACGGTGTCGCTTGGTAGCTAGCCGGTTTAGTATGAGTCGATCCACAGGGAAATTGTGTCCTTTTCTTTAAGTTCTAACGAGTTAAGTCCTATCTTTGGTAGGTTTTGTTTTAAGATCTAAGAATGATAATAAATTGATATAAAGTCTTGCTGGGGTTAGGATTAGGTTAGTTCGAAATAAGGATTCTTCTCACTTCTTTCAATGCCCTAGTTAAGAATGTAGGTGTTAGGGTAATAGCCAACAACGGGGATTAGCACGCCTAGGAAGAAACTAAGTTTCTTCCTTTTGGTCCTTGTCCGTCCGTTTTTGACTCTTAGCCCTAACCTCTGATTAATTTAACCACAACCGGTCTAACTAGGGAATCACCGCTATCTTGTAGGATAGGGTGCCGTAGTGAGCGGATTATGGTTGATTTAAAGAGCGCCCTTAATTAAAATTATTTGGGCAAAGAAAAGAGTGAGAGAGATTTCCTTCTCTCAAACCTTCCCTATCCCGCCCCTAACAAGTGAAGAATTACTCACTCATTAGAAAGGTGACAATAAAATTTATTTTTATTTTATTTTAATTGATGAACTAATTTGCAAATAATAAAACAACAGATAAGAAATTGCAAGAATTAAAATTCAGATAAAACAATGCGAGATAAAATGAACTTACTTTATTGATGTCCTCTCAACAACGCATTACAATTGAATTTAAATCTAGAAATTAAAAAGAGACCTAAAAACTAAAGAGAGGCATCCTCCAAAAGAGGCACCCTAAAAGAGGCACACTTAATTTGGTTTTGAGCTCTCCTATTTATAGATAGGAAAACCCTAGGTTTACATTCTGATCCACACATGAATTTACAAAACTACCCTAAGAAAACTGGGTCAAAGCACCGTCACCTTCACCGACACGTGCACCGACACGTGCACCATACGGCCGTGGTTCTGCAGCAGAAAGGCCTGTTTGACCGCGGTTCCGTGGCCATTTGGTGGGATCTTGGGCTCAATTCTTCAAGGTTGCTTCATCTTGCTTTTACCTTCTGTTTTCTTCACTTGGTTCCTCAGAATCTCTTCTATTTTCTTCCAGATTTTCAACAATGTAGAATGATGTGGACTTTTGCCTTGAGCTTCGCGTTGAAGTCTTGAATCTTGTGCTGCCCTTGTGCTTTGTGCATTGAACTGTCTAATGATTTTCATTTTTCTCTTGAACTGGTAGGCGGTATCATACGGATTCATCTATATTTGGTCGTAGTCTCACATTTGTAGCGACTTTTCATGAATTTCACTGTAACGATCTGAGAACCTGTAACCTGCAACTATTTAGCAGACATGGATCAAAAGCACTTATTTATATGTAATGTGATTAAGAATAGGCGATATAATAATGCAAAATTCAAATATGAACAATCTTTGAGGAATTGCCAAGCTTCACGATCGTCTTTAGATATGAAATGACGTTGACAAATGATTTTTAGCAGCTGTTTTGTCGCTAGATTAATTCCCTCATATATTATTCGGCAAAGTTGTCATTTATCGATTCCGTGATGAGGGCATTAGACACGAAATCTTTAAACCGTTTAAAACATTTCTAAAGTGGGTTGTTAGGAAGTTGGGTAAACTAGTTAATCTCGCTTCGAACACTGGCGGTTTTGTAATGAGGATAAAATTTCTTAAGGAATGCTATAACGAATTCATCCCATTTGGCGTTAGAATGTGCGGCAATGCTATAACATCATTTTTCTGTTAGGTCGCACAAGGTAAAAGGGAAAAGACGTAATCGCATAGTATCCTCTGAAAGTTGGGTTGTGCTCATCATTGCACATACATTTTCGAATTTGGTTATAAAAACATATGCGTCTTCGGATTCAAGCCTGTGAAATTTAGGCAACAAGTTGATGAAATGGGGTTTAATTTCAAAATTATTCCCATTGGCTAGTGGAAGAGAAAGACAAGTAGGAAGGGACCTGCATATGGGGTAGCATCTTTCTTGGAGAGAGATGTGCGGTGGATTCTGCGAACCTACAGATGGTGGTAGGGTGGCATCGTGAAATCCCGATACAGAACCGTCCATCTTGAGAGATGTGGTGGGTGGAGGAGAAATAGAAGATGAAGAAGTATCAATTTCGGAGTCGATAGAAAAAACGCGGATAAGACGGGCACTAGAATCCCGTGTCCAGCCGATCATGCACTAAGCGGGTTTAGCGCACGTAGCAGCGTGCGTTAGAACAAATTTAAGATGGTTTGTTTTGAAAAATTGTCGGACTTGAGGCTTGACTCGGCAACTCACAAAATGCACAATTAAACCATAGAACTAGGATCACCTAGGTCAAGTCACTAGACTGCTTCTAGACTTTCAAAGGACAAGTCGCAGGATCAATTCTCTACCATTTCTTTATCACTCTTGTGGCCAGGTAAGTGCCAGGTAAGAGAGAGGTATCCGCTATACGAATCACCGAAAATAGAGGGCCTAATTAAGTAACCACTTTCCTTAGCCACACTTGCCTAGACACCACAAGAGAAATGCGGATAAGCGATAGATTGCCCATGATCTTTCTCTGTCCTAATTGAGTGTGACGGTCTTTAGAGGATTCGTTTAGATATTTTTTAATTAATGTAGGGTGAAAATATGCTCGTTTTGTGATTTGTGGAGCCTAGGAAAGGTGATGAAATCCCCACCAAAATTTGGATTTAGGTTATTGCCCCTTAATGTCCGGTTAAGATATGCACATACAAACCGATATCAAAACACACAAAAAGATTTTTGAGCGGCGATATTTGCAACGAATCCTGCAGGAAAGATCAGATTATTGGATCTTAGAGAAGAGAGAAAGATATTAGGAAATTACCTGAAAATTTTGGCGCCGCAATTCTTCCAAGGTGTCGCGATTCCGCCGCAAAAACCACTATTCCACCGCGGTTCCGCCGCAGGATAGAGGGATTGTTTGCCAAATTTTCTTCAGTGCTCCTGTTCATTTCAGAATTTTGCATTATTATATCGCCCATTCTTAATCACATTACATATAAATAGGTGCTTTTGATCCATGTCTGCTAAATAGTTACATGTTACAGGTTCTCAGATAGTTAAAGTGAAATTCATGAAAAGTCGATACAAATGTGAGATTACGACCAACAATAGATGAATCCGTATGATACCGCCTACTAGTTCAAGGAACAAATGAAAATCATTAGACAGTTCAATGCACAAAGCACAAGGGCAGCATAAGATTCAAGTCTTCAACGCGAAGCTCACGGTAAAAGTCCACATCATTCTGTACTGTTGGAAATCTGGAAGAAAATAAAAGAGATTCTAAGGAACCAAGTGAAGAAAACAGAAGGAAAAAGCAACATGAAGCAACCCTGAAGAATTGATCCCAAGACCCCACCAAATGGCCGCGGAACAGCGGCCAATCATGCCTTTCTGCCGCGGAACCGCGGCCATATGGTGCACGTGTCGGTGCATGTGTTGGTGGGTGTCGGTGCTTTGACCCGGCTTTCTTAGGGTAGTTTGGTAAATTCATGTATGAATCAGAATGTAACCTAGAGTTTTTTTTCTATCTATAAATAAGAAAGCCAAAAGCCTAATTAGGCATGCCTCTCTTTAGTTTTTAGGTCTTTTTTCAATTTCTAGATTTAAATTCAATTGTAACGCGTTGTTGAGAGGACATCAATAAAGTTAGTTTCATTTGTTTTTTTTTATTTCGTTTTTTTTATTCCTGCAATTTCTTATCTGTTCTTTTATTAATTGCTAATTAGTTTATCAATTAAAACATAAAAAAATGAATTTTATTGTCACCTTTCTAATGAGTGAGTAATTCCTCACTTGTTAGGGATAGGAAAGGGAAGGTTTGAGAGAAAAAAATCTCTCTCACTCCATTCTTTGCCCTTATAATTCTAATTAAAAGGACTCTCTTTAAATCAATCGTAATCCGCTCACTATGGCACCCTATCAAACATGATAGCGGTGATTCCCTAATTAGACCGGTTGTGGTTGAATTAACCGGAGGTTAGGGATAAGAGCCAAGAACGGATGGACAAGGACCAAAAGGAAGAAAATAAGTTTCTTCCTAGTCGTGCTAGTCCCATTGTTGACTATTATCCTAACACCTATATTCTTAACTAGGGTATTGATAGAAGCGAGAAGAATCCCATTTTTAAACTAATCTAATCCTAACCCTGGCAAGCCTTTAAATCAATTTATTCTCATTCTTAGATCGTAAAACAAAACCTACCAAAGATAGGACTTAACTCGTTAGAACTTAAACAAAAGAACACCATTACCCTATGGATCGACTCGTACTAAACCGGCTAGCTACCAAGCGACACCATTTTGATTGCGGTATTCTTAAATTTTAAAATGCATACGAAAATTTCTAACAATCAAATGGCGCCGTTGCCGGGGAAACGGTAGTTTATTTCTTTTTGTAATTTCGGGTTAATTAAAAATATTTAAAAATTAAAAAAATAAAAATACATAAAAAAATTATCTTGTTATTTTTTATTGGTTTTTGTGTGAATTGTGCAGGAAAAGAAGACGGACTAATTCAGATCTGGAGCAAGCCCAGTGAACAAATCAAGAAACAGAGGATCTGAACAGACAGGGGAGAACCAAATCAGCACAGAGAAAATTTTTGGTGATCTGAATCAACTGAACTACCGCGAAACCACGGCAGAGTCAAGCATTTGACCGTGGAACCGCGGTCAACCTGTGACGTCAGCACCCCATTTTTTTCTGTGAGTATTTTTTCTTCTATTCTACCCTCTGAACTCCACTGAAAATTTTCCTGCAAGTATTCTTTGCACAACAAGCTTTCTCATTCTCCAATAAATCATTTTATGCAGGATTCTTTGCGCCACAAATAAAAAGAAAATTTTTTGGCAAATGTTTTAGATTTTGTGTGTTACTGATTTGCATATTTAAAACGGAATCTAAGGGGCTATAACACTAATTAAGATTGGGTGGGGATTTCATTACCCTTCCTAAGACCCCAGAAATCACTAAAAGCATATGCATCACCCTCGAGCAAATTAAAAAAATATCTAGACTCAGCCAATTAAAGACTATCGCGCTCATTAGGACAGAGAAAGGTTGTGGGCATTCAGTCGTTTATCTAAACCTGAATTTGTGATGCCTAGGCTAGACAAGTGAGAAAGGAAACTTTAAAAGGCCCGTCTCACGGTGATTTGTGAGCGAAACCCTCCTTTCTTCATTTGTGCTTACCTGGCCACAATTGGCGGTGAAGAGGCGATTTGTGGGATATCTCACAACTTGTCGCTTTGGACCAGTTAGGAGCAGTTTAGTTGACTTAGGAAACCCTAGCTCTAGCTCTGAATGTGCATGTTTAAATTGTGATTGTTTGAAAATGTGCCGTAGTTTCGTATAAATTTTTGCAAAACTCTTTATAAATAAAATTTAAAAAAAAACACGAAACAAATTTTACAAAAAAAAAAAAAACTTTCCCTTTGTCTCTAGAATCCCATTTCACCTACCTTTCATCACATTTCTCCATTGACGTTTTCTTACCCTCACATTCTACGTTTTTGACTACACTAAACTCGTTTAGTGTATGTCTAGTTGGACTCGGGACAATAGCGCCCGCTTAGTCCGTGTTTCATTAGTCGCTACCGACTACGCGATCGACTTCGAAGTCGAAACTCCCTCCACTTATTTTTCATCCTTACCTTTGCCGGCCAACTCCAACGTTGACCGGAATTCTGTCCATTCACCTTCATCTTGACATTCATCATCTTCTAAAGAGATGTCAGAATTCAATCTTAACAATTCTTTACCTACCTCGGGACTGATTCCACCTCAACTGGGTGCGAATAACCCGCAACATCCACCTGTTGAAGCGCCACAGCGAATCGCGCTCCAGGATCGTTTCTATCCTACCCGCTCCGCACTTCCTACTTGTCTTTCACTACCGCCGGCAAATGGGGATAATTTCAAAATTAAGCCCCACTTCATCAATATGTTGCCCAAATTTCATGGGCTGGAATCCGAAGATGTATATATCTTCATTAACAAATTCCAGAATGTTTGTGCAATGATGAAGACCACCCAACTGTCCGACGATGTTATACGGCTACGAGTCATTCCTTTCACTTTGTGTGACCTAGCTGAAAAGTGGTTGTATAGCACCGCATCACATTCTATAAACAGTTAGGAAGAGTTTGTTAAAGTATTTCTTAAAAAGTTTTACCCACATTACAAGACCACAAGAATACGTAATGAAATTAACCAATTTTCCGAGCTTCCTTCCGAACCTTTTTGGAAGGGTTTCGAACGATTCAAAGACCTTCTTGTTCAGTGCCCTCATCACGGTATTGAGAGAGGCAACTTTGCCAGACCTTATACGAAGGACTGAACCCAGCAACTAAGCAATTGCTGGAAACCATTTGTCAAGGTCACTTCTTAACCAAATCTGATGATGAAGCTTGGAAATTTCTCGACGATCTTGCTGAACAAATGCTTCGGTGGGAAAGCACTAGAAAGACCACTTCTTCCATTTCATCTACTTCCTTCGGTCCGTCTAGGGCAGGCGTTCATCAACTTGATATGTCAATTGCAATGAAAGCCGAAATGGCAGCAATTACACGAAAACTAGAAGCAATTGAGAGCAAATTCTCATCGCCTTCTCCTGCCCCTGCTTTACCCCCTGGCACTATGTGCTCTTGTTCGGATCCATCCCATTTGACTGAAGAGTGTCCTTACAACTCACCTGCTCAAGGTCAGGATCAAGTCAATGCTGCCTTTCAGCAAAGACAAAGAAATGATCCATACTCTTCCACTTACAATCCTGGTTGGAGGAACCACCCCAATTTTGCTTGGAATCAAAATCAACAACAATTCCAAGGCAACAACAATTTCCAGAGGCCTCCTCCTCAACAACAAGCTCATCAATAAACTCAATATCAGCAACCTTTCTAACCCTAACTTTATCAAAATCAAATGAACAATTTTGCGCCCAACAACTCTTTTCCTCAAAACAATTTTGTTCAGCCAAATAACGATAAGGTTTCCTCGTTAGAACGAAGTCTGGAGGCGTTTTTAAAACAATCAACTCAATCCTCAGCCAACATCCAGTCTTCCATTCAGTCTTTGTTGCAACATACTGCGTCACACGGGTAAAGTATCAAAACCATCGAAGCCTAGATTGCACAACTGAATGCAGTTTTAAGCGAGCGAGAGAAGGGGAAGCTTCCATCTCAACCACTGCCAAATCCTGGTCACCCACAAAATGTACATGTTGCTCTTGAACAACAAAACCATAATGTGAGTGCTGTGACTATATTGAGATCTGGAAGGATGTTGCACAACAACGTTGGCACTAATGATGACACCCCGGTCGCCGCTTCTTCTTCTTCTTCTTCTTCTTCAGAGCCTATTCTCCATTCTTCACAAGGCTCTACTCCTTCTACTATTCCGAACGTACCCACTTCTCACTCCTCGAAAACACCAATTCTAGGGTCCGTTCTAACTCTACAAATCTCCTCCACAAGTATTGGACTCAACCAATTTTCAAAATGTTCCATTTCCAAACCGTTTGAGATCCAATAAACAAAATCCACAAATGGAGAAGATTGTGGAGTTATTTAAACAGGTTAGCATTAACATTCCCCTCTTGGATGCAATCCAACAAGTCCCTTCGTACGCTAAAATCTTGAAGGACTTGTGCACCAAGAAGAGGAAATCACAGGTACCAAAGAAAGTGTTCTTAGCTAGTGCCGTGAGTGATACTCTTACCCAACCTTTACCTCAAAAACAAAAGGACCCTGACCGTCCTACGACTTCAATAACTATTGGGGATAAGAATATCAACCGTGCACTTTTAGATCTTGGTGCCAGTGTTAACCTGCTTCCCTATTCGGCATATGAGCAATTAGGCGTTGGAGAGATGAAACCCACACATTGTACTCTCCAAATGGCCGACCGATCTATCACCCATCCTAGGGGTGAGTTAGAGGATATGTTGATTAAAGTTGGGGACTTAGTATTCCCAGTTGATTTCATTGTTTTGGACACACAGCCTGTAGCTAACCCCCGGAATCAAATTCCGGTGATACTCAGTCGACCATTCCTTGCAACTTCTAATGCGGTGATCAATTGTCGAAATGATTCGATGAACCTATCTTTTGGAAACATGACAATTGAACTCAATATTTTTAAGTTGTGGAATCAGCCCTCCAAACCTAATGCTAATATACTTGATGTTTGCTCGATCCAAGAGATCACCCAGGAGGACTGTGAGCTCGAGAAATTTCTGTTCGATCACAGCAATTTTGACGCCACTAGTGCGTTCCTCCTTGAATCTGATATTGTTTTCACGCCCGATAATGACTACGAGTGTTTCACTTTCTCGAACGATCTCGACCATTCACCACCCGAGTTTGAATCCTTTGAATTTTCGAATGAGTTAGCTGAACCATCCGACTCGGTTGCTTACACTCGTTTTGAACCTCTGTTGGAATCCTTTGAATTTGAGACGGTTTCACCGATTTTACCTTCAATTGTTTCACCTCGAACACTCGAACTCAAGTTATTGCCGTCTCACCTTAAATACGCTTACTTAGGTGAGAATGAAACCCTTCCTGTTATCATCTCGGCTTTTCTAGCCTCAGAGCAAGAGAACGCCCTTTTGACGGTCTTGCAAGGAAATTGGCAAGCTTTTGGCTGGACTATGGCGGATATCAAGGGGATTAGTCTCCTAATAGTTGAACATCATATTCATATGATGGATGATGCCAAACCAGCAAGGGATCCACAGAAATGACTCAACCCAGTCATGAAGGAGGCTGTTAAAAAGGAGATCATAATATGTCTTGATAGTGGTATCATTTACCCTATCTCTGATAGCCAGTGGGTTAGCCCCATTCACGTTGTCCCAAAAAAATCGGGCATAACGGTCATAACTAATGAGGCGAATGAGTTAATACCTACTCGCACCCAAACTGGATGGCGAGTATGCATCGATTATAGAAAACTCAACGCCGCGACACGGAAAGACCACTTTCCATTACCTTTCATTGACCAAATGCTAGAACGATTGGCTGGGCATGAATACTATTGCTTTTTGGATGGCTACTCCGGCTATAATCAAATTCCCATCGTCGAAAAGGACCAAGACAAGACCACATTCACTTGTCCTTTCGGCACGTTTGCTTACCGTCGCACGCCCTTTGGGTTATGCAATGCACCTGCTACTTTCCAGCGGTGTATGATGGGAATTTTTTCAGACATGGTGGAAAAATTTTTGGAGATCTTCATGGATGATTTCTCCATTTTCGGCGACTCCTTTGATGAGTGTTTACTACATCTTGACGCAGTACTTACCCGGTATAAAGATAAGAATCTTACTTTAAATTGGGAGAAGTGCCACTTCATGGTACGAGAAGATATTGTCTTAGGACATATCATCTCGCAAAATACGGAAAGTCTACGGTAGTGCCCCGGCCGTCTATCCGAGGCCAAAATACGGAAAACAAAAACTTTTTCAAACTAGAAACCGGCGCTATCGTATGCTTAAAACCCGGATCGAACCATTAACCTACAACTAGCTACAAGAGAAAGGGTTGGAAAGCTATACTGATCGATCTGTGTCCTTCGGTCTTTGGCCACCATCCCAAGCTCCTCGCGGCATCTCCGGTCTCGATCTCCTCGTCGGAAAGGGCACCACATCTACGAGTCTTTTTTACGGGCTCCCGCTTCATCCGAAGCAACTCGGGCACGAAATGTCCTAGCCGACGTGTCCAAGGTGATGTGGAGAATATTTGTGATCACTTTGTCTCTTACATCCATGGATTTGGATGGAGGTTAGAGATGAAGCCATTGATGGAGATAATGAGCTAGAGGAAGAAAGAGGAAGAAGAAGAAGTTTCCTCTTTTCTTTCCTTTTGCTATCATAAAATGAGAGTGAGAGAGTGTATCAAAAATACAAGACCAAGCTTGCATAAGGCAGCCTCTTTCTCTTTCCTCTTATCATATCATCACAAAACCATCATATAATGTGACATTAGCACATAAAAAGAGACCATGAGTCACTAATGAAGTCCATGTCACATTTAATGCATCTCATGATGAAATTTTAGCTCATTATTTCCATATGCAAACATTAATCCAAATGTTTGCAACAATAAAAAGATACGACAACATTTAAAGTAAACTCGTGACGGATCACAAGGATACCCCTCACCTGTATATACATACCTGCACTCGCATTCCGACTGAATGCGAATGCGATGAGACTAAAGTAATCCAACAAATCTAATACTAGGATCCGGCTTAAACCAAAGCCCACTAGTATGATCCGCCCGATCATGATCCGTGCACTACTGCACGTATATGATCGGACCCTGCCATATATCATACGGCCAATATAACGTTTCGCCCGAAACTTGAGAAACTGTCTGTGGAGGACACTAAAGACTCGTTAATACCTTGGCTGTGGATTTAACCATTAGCACGTCAGAGGTATTAGCCGTACGTAACGGGCTTCCAGATATTGACCAAAAAGGAGGTCGATGAGCGAACTCATCCTGACACCTTACTGAGCCTGTCAGTGACAATATCCGTACAGTCCGGTTCGTTCGTCTATAAGCATCGCATGTCGGGCCTAGGGGTTGGTAAAAGTCAGACCCCCAAAAGCGGTACAAATCGTGTCGGAGTGTAGCCCAGAATACCCTGAGATACTACTGGAATACCTACTCCTGCCTTGGCCAAGAACTTCGTGTAATGGCTCTCCTAGACACAGCGCGACCTCACCCCCAATACCGGGAGAGACGAACCCCTGCCGATCCGCTCACTGCCTCTATGTGGCTCGGGATTGTACCCAACTAAAACCCGTTTGCACGACTCCTTTGAGCCGTGGTAGGGTAGTAATCAAAGTACAGTGGGAACTCACATGAGACAAATGACGATCTCAGGTCGATGAACTAACCTGTAGACATGTCACCAGGGAACTGCTATCTGACGCTAGGTATAATACCAACTAGCATGTTCCCAACGAGTCCTGTCCGGTGTACTCATAACCCAATGAGCACCTGTATACATCTTAGGTGACCAACTGACACCAATGGCTTGTGAGACCGGCCACCGCCCCTCGTCGAGGTCTCGACTGTATACACTAGTCTACTAATGGAGTATCGATGCCCAGTCTCGAAACTCCCACGACTAGGGACCTTTTTAGGATGTGCTTATAGACCCCAGCTCTCACGTATACGATCGCCATCATGCCGCTGGTCGTCAAGCAAGAATCCTAAGGGCTCTATCAGCGTGCAATAGCGATCTGTAAGGTCACCTAAAACAGTACACGATGATAAAGACAAACCATGGTAGCATACTATTCACCATCAACGTGTAATAGTGAACCACAATATCACCTAAAGCAAGTACATGATGATAAAGACAAACCAGATAGTATACAATCATCCTGAGTAAGATTGTCCTACCGGCATAGGTCCTCCCTCAATCATTGCAATCACGTGCCTGCGAGCCAATAATTGACTCTGAGGGCACTATATCCAACAATCTCCCACTTGCACTCAAGGCTAATTATTTTGATGTCGCATACTCACAGCCCGTGTGATACCGAACACCCAACTCCTCTACTGATCAGTCTCACAAAGCCCTTTTTGTGAAACTATTGCGTTCGAGGAATAGCCTCGGTTAGTGGATCCGCTCTGATGTTTCTTACTATGTCTCTCTTTATCTCAAGTTCGCGGAGAAAGCCATCTCCCGAAATGAGCAATACCTGTCTTAGAATATGTCTGGATATCTGATGGGACCTAGTTCATAAATGAACTCCAAATCCAAACTTCTTAGACTGTATCGTCAACTGAAACCAATCAGTATCCTGCGCCATGCCTCCCTTAGTATCCGCTTGGACCACCTGTCCAAAATACTGCCCCTCGTCAGAGGGAAAACTATAACTCTGACAGCCACTATGTCATCCAGATCACCTTGGAAACCTGGAATGATAACTGTCTCCTATAAGAGGCTGTTGTTATCATATCCCTAGAATATCCACATATGTTCTAAAACTGCTTCCGAATGTTTCTCAAGGATTGGATCAATATCTTATTGCATCTACTGGAAAAACAATATCTGGTGTGGTACTTGACATCTCATGATTGACTCAATTGCCTAAGCAAGTGATCTGCCAATCATGTACATCCCTCTCCCCTTTAGTCTGTAAGACACCTTTAGAGAGGGTGACTCGATCACCTGCAGGTACACTACCGTGCCAGGAGTCGTCCATTCTAAAACACCTTTAGAATGCAGTCTGAGTACCTAGGTTGAGAAACTACCCAAATCTAGATCTAAAACCATAGATGTAGTAACCAGAATATCTGAAATAATATCCATGTCCTATATGGAGAAACCACTGTGTGACAACCAAAGTATAACCGATCGTAGTATAGGAATTTCTCTTCCTACTCTGTGTATGTCATCCAAATACCAGGACATCACACCCTACTACCATCTTAACAGATCCATCCCCTATTCTGATGAAGTCAAATCTATGACTGTCACATCAGAAATAGATGATCTATCTCCACTATATCTGCTTTAGTCCATAAATAGACATAAGCTACTTGTCCACTATGCTTCCGCTGCTTCCACTGACTACGACAACCATCTGGCAGAGTCATATACACGTGCACTTCTAAAGCCAGTTCAGAACAACGCTATACTCATCCTCCTTCCGGGTCTCACAGTCTGGAACAACAGCAATGGCAAGTCTGGGTAAACAAGAACCTCCCTGTCACCGTCCTTGAAGTTACCGGAGTACCTTTCGGGTGCTTGAGGTTACCCATCATATTTGCGGAGTGGCCAATGGAATGTCAAACCAGATTGAATCTTTAAGTTCAAATCAAATTTCCAGTAATCGTTTGGTGTTCTGGAATCACTTCCAGTTCTACCATACTCCCACTACTATTTTCTGAAAAAATCCATTTTTTATTAAAACTGTGGCGAGTCAAGAACAATATCACTAATGATCTTCCAGACGGTAGAAAGTCAACCCTCGTCATAGCCCGAGTCAACCCACAAACAGCCATTACAGAAACGTGCCTTGAGTTATCCAGAGTCTGGTTTTAAGTATAAGCCGGACAACTCCCCATACCTTAACAATGTTAAGATATGAACTATTCTATATCTAATATAGAAGCAGAGGCACTGATTTAATTGGAACCAGATTCAAATCATGCTGCTGTCTCTAGTGCATGTCAACTAAATGGAGAGAGGCCGATCAGCATTACTCAACTCAGGAGTGTTTTCAATTATGAGTAACCTGAAAGAGAAGCAAGTTCTCTTAATCATTAATATCAACTGAATACTATACACAAGTATCTGCATCTTCGATCACCTTGAAGAATCCTGATACTTGCAACACTTGGTTCTCTACTTTATTCTTATACCTATAACTTCTCAAAACTTAGACCTTGTATTTCTACGAAACACATGTCTAAGAACTAGAGAAGTCATAAGTAAACAGAATATAGTACGAGTACCAACCCCTCTGTTCTCATGGACACTGGACAATATACAATACTCTGTATAAGTCCCTTGAGTCTAATAACTCATTCCCTGTGTGTCGTAGGTTGAAAACTATATTTATAGTTAATAAGAATTACACCGCTGTTTAATACTCCTTACCTAACCATCCACTGATATAGGTAAATGTCATGGACATAATTTCAAATAGTTATATCTCACTTTATAAAAATAAACGTACAGATATATCAATTTGAAATTGATGCATAACAACGGATATTCAAAACCAAATATTTGCCGTCCGGCAAACAACCCAGGCGATTTCCTCAAATATCACCAATTACAACGAATCCCGATATAATGAGGATGATCACCCAATTCCGAATAACTTACTCCCACTCATCATCTGTAAAACCATACAGATGTGAGAATCAAACTTGGTAAATACATACCCTGGAGTAAGGACTAATTGGGAAATCAGTTTTCTTTTAACAATACACAGTGAAACTGAAACATGTAAATGTTTCGAAGGGGTATCCGGGTATTCCTTAGTAACGCCTCTTCCATTATCAGATTCACAACTGTAACCGTATATTTCTTTTCCATCTCTCCAAATCCCTTTATATGTCTTTAGTCATTACCTTCTGTACACCCCTTTAGGTCAAGTGGTTTTCTTCCTTCCCTACCGTTCGGCACCAGCCTATGGTTTGGAAGAAGACTATCGAATAAGCATAATGGGTGTACTCTCCTAATCCAAGGAGCACTCGCAACCCGAGAGAAGGTAAAGATAAAAGACAACTGAATAAAACCTTATTCCTATTTCTCCTGAACCAGAATCCATCCCCGAATTTGAACAAGTTACTTCGAGTTCGCATATAACCATACGATGGAGTATCCAGATAACTGTGGATCTTCATAGTGATACGGAGTGTTCTGGATAAATATAAATGTGATGTAGGATTGGCGAAGAAATACTTGATTTGGTAGTGAATAGCAGTTGCAGTTTACTTTGCCCTCTTTCTAATCCCTTTATTTGTCTTAACATATTACCTTCTGTACACCTTTTAGGCTAAATGGTTTTCTTCATTCCCTACCGTTCGGCACCTGCCTATGGTTTGGATGAAGACTATCCAATTAGTATAATAGGTGTACCGTCTTAATCCAAGGAGCACTCGCAACCTAAGAGAAAGTAAAAGGAAAAGACAACTGAATAGTCCTATTCGTTTTCTCCAGAACCGGAACCATTCTCGAATCTGGAACAATTTCCTTCGAGTTCGTATATAACCATACGATGGTTTTATCCAATGAAAGTGGACGTTCATAATAATACGGGGTGTCCTGGAGAAAAGGGTAAGAGTAGGAGTGGCAATGAGGTATGCAACTATGACAATCTAAAAACCAGTGTTTTAAGAAAGTTCGGTTAATCTTGGTCACTGAGTCATAGTCAAGGGTCGGGTCATGGTCGCTGCCAAAGAGAGAGAGAAAAGAAACACTCAGCGTGCACTCTAACCTAGATCAGAATGGTTATCACTTTATCAAATCAGGAAACCTCCTACTGTAACCTCAAATTCTCCTCCAAACCTGAAAGAAGAATTAGTCGGGATCACCCGAGGAGTAAACCAACTCATCAGTAGGAATCGGGATCCAACTATCATCGCATGATAATGTGATGGAATCCACTCACATTATCACACTCCAGAAGGTATGCGCATATCTGGCAAGTTTCAGTTTCTTTAGAAACTCCCGATGTGATTTTTACCCCATGCTCTTATGACCTTGACGAAGGCCAACATATCATAAGTCACATGTCAAGTTCTACCCGTCATTATCCAGGTTAATTTGAACCCACCCGTACATACCCTTGACGAAGGCCAAAACAGTAGTACGACTGTCCCAAACCAACGCATCTATCTATGCTGCAGAAAAGTAACAAATAGCTATCATACACTTTGCCTTGACGAAGGCCAACATACATAGCATGAATACTAAGTGCTACCTTTCTGAAATGACGGAGGGCTACGAATGGTTTTTGGCGAAAAACCTTTAACGTGATGAACTTGATATCGTTGAAGGAACCGGATAGTTTTTTATAAAAATATAGTGGCGAAAACCTTTGCTAAAGAGGTCACTCCCGGTGAAGGGATCTCGGCTCTTTCCCCGTAGAATGAGGTGTAGGATATTCCAACTGAATACCATGATGCAAAGCTAAAAGCAATCGGCTATAGTGAAGTTATTACCCTGACGCAAAGTTCTTTCCAAGGGGTCACTCTCGATGAAGGGATCTCGGCCCTTACCTCGTCGACCGAGGTGCTGGATATTCATAACCGAATACCACTGTGCAAAACAAAAGAGAACGTCCTTGCAATAACAGCTTTTTGGAAAAATGTTCCAACAACATCAAACAGCTTTGTTTAGCTTGCACTGATCCGAATCAATGCAGTCCCATCAATTGATCACACCACAAAAGAACGAAAATATGATGTACGTATATGCCATCCGCATTCGCCACTGGGTCCCGTCATCACCCGTTAGGTTACTTAACTAACGACAGAGCGGGGACTGGACTAGCGTGGGTGTAAAACATATTCAACATCTACTAGTATATATATCAATATATAATAATCGCTCAAGGCGTGATAAAATGCAACATCACAGAAATGTAATAAGCATCACAGAACAATACAGATAATCTGGGATCCCCAGGTTTCATAGAGCCGCTACTGAAACCCGACGTTCCCCTGGTCGTGTGGATAGCCTGTGCAATGAAATCCTAGACCCCTACGGGCGCGGCAAGTTACCCGCCAAAACCTGAAGCGAGGCAGCACCCTTCAACAACGTGAATGGACCATCCAGCACTTCACGGAATCCGGTAACTTGAGCACCCCTCCTTGGGTCAACCGGTACCCCTTACGAGTGCGGTGAATAGCCCGCCAATTCTAGAGTGAAGCCCCCTCCGTCTCAAAGCCATGAGATGCGGGCCCGTTGCCCTCTAGAACCCGGCTATTCGTGCACTCCACCGCGGGGTAATCCTAGTACAGAAAGTAAAATATACAACGGGTACATCGATCTCAGCTCGGTCGTGCCCCAAAAGAATAATATATAAACAGGCAGTGATGACAGTCCACATGTCGGACGCTCACCCCGCAATATCAAATGTACAAATACAACCAAGCTGTACTACCATTGCATCCAGGCTATCCACCACGACAAATCCGCAACATCACAGTACAACACAGAACATCAACGTGAATGTCACGTTCGCAAATCCGTCTAGAAGAGCTATAGCAATTAGACGAGATTTACCGATCAAATGACATTCACGGTCGCAGATATAATGTAAATACCGTGAACTAATATGTTTAAAATTTTCGATCGACAAAATTTCCTGATGTGGACCCCAAGCACAATTCCCAGTACTCAAAATAATTTGGGCCAAAAATGAAAATACCAGAAACCCCATTTCCAAGACAGAGACCACTGCAGGAAAAATGATGCAGTGTAGCAACAGTATTGCGGCGGAACCGCGGCCAAAAGGGTGGTACGGCCGCGGTTCCGCGGCTCTACAGTAAGATCATGCAACCAATTTTCTGCCGTGTTCTTAGAAAACCCTGCCTGAATTTCTTCTATGCTCAAAATAATTTTTTGACGATAAAAAAAATTCGATAGAAACTCAGAATTTGGAAACGCAGTTTTTGGAAATTCTGTCCGATTGAAATTCTAAACACGTTAGTGCAAGCTAGTAAAGCTTAATGGCATGGCTCTGATACCATGTAAGTCTACGGTAGCGCCCCGGCCGTCTATCCGAGGCCAAAATGCGGAAAACAAAAACTTTTTCAAACTAGAAACCGGCGCTATCGTATGCTTAAAACCCGGATCGAACCATTAACCTACAACTAGCTAAAAGAGAAAGGGTTGGAAAGTTATACCGATCGATCCGTGTCCTTCGGTCTTTGGCCACCATCCCAAGCTCCTCGCGGCATCTCCGGTCTCGATCTCCTCGTCGGAAAGGGCACCACATCTACGAGTCTTTTTACGGGCTCCTGCTTCATCCGAAGCAACTCGGGCACGAAGTGTGCTAGCCGACGTGTCCAAGGTGATGTGGAGAATGTTTGTGATCACTTTGTCTCTTACATCCATGGATTTGGATGGAGGTTAGAGATGAAGCCATTGATGAAGATAATGAGCTAGAGGAAGAAAGAGGAAGAAGAAGAAGTTTCCTCTTTTCTTTCCTTTTGCTATCATAAAATGAGAGTGGGAGAGTGCATCAAAAATACAAGACCAAGCTTGCATAAGGCAGCCCCTTTCTCTTTCCTCTTATCATATCATCACAAAACCATCATATAATGTGACATTAGCACATAAAAAGAGACCATGAGTCACTAATGAAGTCCATGTCACATTTAATGCATCTCATGATGAAATTCTAGCTTATTATTTCTATATGCAAATATTAATCCAAATGTTTGCAACAATAAAAAGATACGGCAACATCTAAAGTAAACTCTTGACGGATCACAAGGATACCCCTCACCAGTATATACATACCTGCACTCGCATTCTGACCGAATGCGAATGCGATGAGACTAAAGTAATCCAACAAATCTAATACTAGGATCCGACTTAAACCAAAGCCCACTAGTATGATCCGTCCGATCATGATCCGTGCACTACTGCACGTATATGATCGGACCCTGCCATATATCATACGGCCTCTACAACGTTTCGCCTGAAACTTGAGAAACTGTCTGTGGGGGACTCTAAAGACTCGTCAATATCTTGGATGTGGTTTTAACCACTAGCACGTCAGAGGTATTAGCCGTACGTAACGAGCTACCAGGTATTGACCAAAAGGGAGGTCGATGAGCGAACTCATCCTGACACCCTACTGATCCTGTCAGTGACAATATCCGTACAGTCCGGTCCGTTCGTCTATGCGCTTCGCATGTCAGGATTAGGGAGTTGGTAAAAGTCAGACCCCCAAATGCGGTACAAGTCGTGTCGGAGTGTAGCCCAGAACACCCTGAGATACTATTGGAATACCTACTCCTGCCTTGGCCAAGGACTTCGTGTAATGGCTCTCCTAGACACAGCGCGACATCACCCCCAATACCGGGAGAGACGAACCCTTGTCGATCCGCTCACTGCCTCCAAGTGGCTTGGGACTGTACCCAACTAAAACCTGTTTGCACGACTCCTTTGACCCGTGGTAGGGTAGTAATCAAAGTACAGTAGGAACTCACATGAGACAAATGACGATCTCAGGTCGATGAACTAACCTGTATACATGTCACCAGGGAACTGCTATCTGTCGCTAGGTATAATACCAACTAGCATGTTCCCAGTGAGTCCTGTCCGGTGTACTCATAACCCAATGAGCACCTGTATACATCTTAGGTGAACCAACTGACACCAATGGCTTGTGAGACCGGCCACCGCCCTCATCGGGGTCTCGACTGTATACACTAGTCTATGGAGTATCGATGCCCAGTCTTGAATCTCCCACGACTAGGGACCTTTTAAGGATGTGCTTATAGACCCCAGCTCCCACGTATATGATCGCCATCATACTACTGGTCGTCAAGCAAGAATCCTAAGGGCTCTATCAGCGTGCAATAGCAATCTGTAAGGTCGCCTAAAGCAGTACACGACGATAAAGACAAACCATGGTAGCATACTATTCTCCATCAACGTGTAATAGTGAACCACAATGTCACCTAAAGCATGTACATGATGATAAAGACAAACCAGATAGTATACAATCATCCTGAGTAAGATTGTCCTACCGGCATAGGTCCTCCCTCAATCATTGCAATCACGTGCCTGCGATCTAATAATTGACTCTGAGGGCACTATATCCAACAATCTCCCACTTGCACTCAAGGCTAATTATTGCGATGTTGCATACTCACAGCCCGTGTGATACCGAACACCCAACTCCTCTACTGATCAGTCTCACAAAGCCCGTTTGTGAAACTACCGCGTTCGAGGAATAGCCTCAGTTAGTGGATCCGCTCTGATGTTTCTTTCTATGTCTCTCTTTATCTTAAGTTCGCGGAGAAAGCCATCTCCCGAAATGAGCAATACCTGTCTTAGAATATGTCCGGATATCTAATGGGATCTAGTTCATAAATGAACTCCAAATCCAAACTTCTTAGACTGTATCGTCAACTGAAACCAATCAGTATCATGCGCCATGCCTCCCTCGGTATCCGCTTGGACCACCTGTCCAAAATACTGCCCCTCGTCAGAGGGAAAACTATAACTCTAACAGCCACTCTGTCGTCCAGGTCACCTTGGAAGTCTGGAATGATAACTGTCTCCTAAAAGAGGTTGTTGTTATCATATCCCTAGAATATCCACTTATGTTCTAAAACTGCTTCCGAATGTTTCTCCAGGATTGGATCAATATCTAATTGCATCTACTGCAAAAACAACTTCTGGTGTGGTACTTGACATCTCATGATTGACTCAATTGCCTAAGCAAGTGATCTGCCAATCATGTACATCTCTCTCCCCTTTAGTCTGTAAGACACCTTTAGAGAGGATGACTCCATCACCTGCAGGTACACTACCGTGCCAGGAGTCGTCCATTCTAAAACACCTTTAGAATGCGGTCTGAGTACCCGGGTTGGGAAACTACCCAAATATAGATCTAAAACCATAGATGTAGTAACCTGAATATCTGAAATAATATCTATGTCCTATATGGAGAAACCACTGTGTGACAACCAAAGTATAACCGACCGTAGTATAGAAATTTCTGTTCCAACTCTGTGTATGTCATCCAAATACCAGGACATCACACCCTACTACCTTCTTAACAGATCCATCCCCTATTCTGATGAAATCAAATCTATGACAGTCACATCAGAAATAGATGATCTATCTCCGCTATATCTGCTTTAGTCCATAAATAGACATAAGCTACTTGTCCACTACGCTTCCGCTGCTCCCACTGACTACGACAAACCTCAGGCAGAGTCATATACACGTGCACTTCAAAAGCCAGTTTAGAACGACGCTATACTCATCCTATGGCCGGGTCTCACAGTCTGGAACAACAGCAATGGCAAGTCTGGGTAAACAAGAATCTCTCTGTCACCGTCCTTGAGGTTACCGGAGTACCTCTCGGGTGGATGAGGTTACCCACCATATCTACAGAGTGGCCAACGGAATGTCAAACCAGATTGAATCTTTAGGTTCTGATCAAATTTCCAGTAATCGTTTGTGGTTCTGGAATCACTTCCAGTTCTACCATACTCCCACTACTGTTTTCTGAAAAAATCCATTTTTTATTAAAACTGTGGCGAGTCAAGAACAATATCACTATTGATCTTCCAGATGGTAGAAAGTCAACCCTCGTCATAGCCCGGGTCAACCCACAAACAGCCATTACAGAAACGTGCCTTGAGTTATCCAGAGTCTGGATTTAAGCATAAGCCGGACAACTCTCCGTACCTTAACAATGTTAAAATATGAACTATTCTATATCCAATATAGAAGCAGAGGCACTGATTTAATTGGAACCAGATTCAAATCATGCAGCTGTCTCTAGTGCATGTCAACTAAATAGAGAGAGGCCGATCGGCATTACTCAACTCAGGAGTGTTTCCAATTATGAGTAATCTGAAAGAGAAGCAAGTTCTCTTAATCATTACTATCAACTGAATACCATACACAAGTATCTGCATCTTCGATCACCTTGAAGAATCCTGATACTTGCAACACTTGGTTCTCTACTTTATTCTTATACCTATAACTTCTCAAAACTTAGACCTCGCATTTCTACGAAACACATGTCTCAGAACTAGAGAAGTCACAAGTAAACAGAATATAGTACGAGTACCAACCCCTCTGTCCTCATGGACACTGGACAACATACAATACTCTGTATAAGTCTCTTGAGTCTAATAACTCATTCCCTGTGTGTCGTAGGTTGAAAACTATACTTATGGTTAAGAAGAATTACACCACTGTTTAATACTCCTTACCTAACCATCCACTGATATAGGTAAATGTTATGGACATAATTTCAAAAAGTTATATCTCACTTTATAAAAATAAATGTACAGATATATCAATTTGAAATTGGTGCATAACAACGGATATTCAAAACCAAATATTTGCCGTCCAGCAAACAACCCAGGCAATTTCGTCAAATATCACCAATTACAACGAATCCCGATATAATGAGGATTATCACCCAATTCCCAATAACTTACTCCCACTTATCATCTGTAAAACCATACAGATGTGAGAATCAAACCTGGTAAATACATACCCTGGAGCAAGGATTAATTGGGAAATCAGTTTTCTTTTAACAATACACAGTGAAACTGAAACATGTAAATGTTTCGAAGGGGTAGCTGTGTAATCCTTAGTAATGCCTCTTCCATTATCAGATTCACAACTGTAACTGTATATTTCTTTGCCATCTCTCCAAATCCCTTTATATGTCTTTAGTCATTACCTTCTGTATACCCCTTTAGGCCAAATGGTTTTCTTCCTTCCCTACCGTTCGGCACCAGCCTATGGTTTGGAAGAAAACTATCCAATAAGCATAATGGGTGTACTCTCCTAATCCAAGGAGCACTCGCAACCCGAGAGAAGGTAAAGATAAAAGACAACTGAATAAAACCATATTCCTATTTCTCCTGAACCAGAATCCATCCCCGAATTTGAACAAGTTCCTTCGAGTTCGTATATAACCATACGATGGAGTATTTAGATAACTGTGGATTTTCGTAGTGATACAGAGTGTTCTGGAGAAATACAAAGGTGATGTAGGATTGGCGAAGAAATACTTGGTTTGGTCGTGAATAGCAGTCGCAGTTTACTTTGCTCTCTTTCTAATCCCTTTATTTTTCTTAACTTATTACCTTCTGTACACCTTTTAGGCTAAATGGTTTTCTTCATTCCCTACCGTTCGGCACCTGCCTATGGTTTGGATGAAGACTATCCAATTAGTATAATAGGTGTACCGTCCTAATCCAAGGAGCACTCCAAACTGAGAGAAGGTAAAAGGAAAAGACAACTGAATAGTCCTATTCGTTTTCTCCAGAACCGGAACCATCCTCGAATCTGGAACAAGTTCCTTCGAGTTCGTATATAACCATACGATGGTTTTTATCCAATGGAAGTGGACGTTCGTAATAATACAGGGTGTCTTGGAGAAAAGGGTAAGAGTAGGAGTGGCAATGAGGTATGCAATTCTGACAATCCAAAAGCCAGTGTTTTAAGAAGGTTCGGTTAATCTCGGTCACTGAGTCATAGTCAAGGGTCGGGTCATGGTCGCTGCCAAAGAGAGAGAGAAAAGAAACACTCAGCGTGCACTCTAATCTAGATCAGAATGGTTGTCACTTTATCTAATCAGGAAACCTCCCACTGTAACCTCAAATTCTCCTCCAAACCTGAAAGAAGAATTAGTCGGGATCACCCGAGGAGTAAACCAACTCATCAGTGGGAATCGGGATCTAACTATCATCGCATGATAATGTGATTGAATCCACTCACATTATCACACTCCAGAAGGTATGCGCATATCTGGCAAGTTTCAGTTTCTTTATAAACTCCCGATGTGATTTTCACCCCATGCTCTTATGACCTTGACGAAGGCCAACATATCATAAGTCACATGTCAAGTTCTACCCGTCATTATCCAGGTTAATTTGAACCCACCCGTACATACCTTGACGAAGGCCAAAATTGTAGTACGACTGTCCCAAACCAACGCATCTATCTATGCTGCAGAAAAGTAACAAATAGCTACCATACACTATGCCTTGACGAAGGCCAACATACATAGCATGAATACTAAGTGCTACCTTTCTAAAATGACGGAGGGCTACGAATAGTTTTTGGCAAAAAACCTTTAACGTAATGAACTTGATATCGTTGAAGGAACCGGATAGCTTTTTATAAAAATATAGTGGCGAAAACCTTTGCTAAAGAGGTCACTCCCGGTGAAGGGATCTCGGCTCTTTCCCCGTAGAATGAGGTGCAAGATATTCCAACTGAATACCACGATGCAAAGCAAAAAGCAATCGGCTATAGTGAAGTTATTACCCTGACGCAAACTTCTGTCCAAGGGGTCACTCCCGGTGAAGGGATCTCGGCCCTTGCCTCGTCGACTGAGGTGCTGAATATTCATAACCGAATACCGCTGTGCAAAACAAAAGAGAACGTCCTTGCAATAATAGCTTTTTGGAAAAATGTTCCAACAACATCAAACAGGTTTGTTTAGCTTGCACTGATCCTGTAACGTTTTGAAAATCGATTCGGTGAAATTTCGGAAAAAACGTTAAAATAAAGGGGTTTTCTGTAAAAAGTTAAAATACAAATATCTTTATTTTAAAATTAAATATACATATTCTAGCTATTTAATTGCTAGTATTTAGTGTTTATTGAGTCACTGGTGAAATTTCAAATAATCTGAAAAAAATTATTTTAATATTATTTTTTAAGCCGTCACTAATACATTTAATTAGGGAAAATTACAAATTGGAATGAGTTGAAACAAATTTTGTGCATCATAACACATTAAACAAAATTTTAACATGTTATTTTTGAAATGAAATGGTTTGCCAAAACGGTTTAGAAATTATTGAAGAAAAAACGCTTTTTTGGTGAAATTAGCAAAAACTTGCAATTTGGTAACTTGAGGGGGGTCTTTTTGCATAGATTTTTTTTGTTCACTGCTCTCACAACCTCACCCCTCACTTTTGACCGGCCCCACCTCTGCTGGACAGGCACTTCCCCCCCCCCCCTCTTTTGGCTTTAATTCATGTGAGGAAATTGTTTTATAAAGAGGTATGGATATTGGGTTGACTTTGACAATTCCAAATGCACCCACACCCACTCTCTCTCTCTCCCTTTCCCCATTTCTTCTGTCCAAATTCAGCAGCCCTCCCCTTTGTTTCTCCCCTCATTCTCTTCAAAAAAAATCCTCATAAATTCATCAAAAATCAAAGTATAACCTCTCAAAATCATAATCCAATCTCTACCCATTTCTTTTTGGCATATTCTAGCATGGATTGTGGTGAAAAGAGAGCAAATTGGAGGCCAAGATTTTTATGCTAGATCTCTAATTAAGTGAGGTATAATCTTAGCATTTTACTTAAGTTATTGTTTAATTACTTGAATCTAGCTATTATGTGTTTAATTAGAGTTCTAAATTTGAAGTTTGAAATTTAAAGAAAAGGGAATTGAGAGTAAGTTAGGGTTTTTATCATGTGTAAAGGTTTGCATGGTGTAGTTTAACATTTTTAGGAATGCTAAAGCTAAGCTACTTGCTATATTGCTAGATTGCTACATTTCAATTGTCCAAATTACTTAAATTGCTAACTAGATTTTTGTAAACCATGAAATTTATTGAGAGAAAAATGTAATTAGGTTTTTCATGACTTCATTAACATTATAAAATGTAGTTTAATATTTCAGATCATGCAAATCCAAGCTAGATTGTTGTATGTGCATTTTTGCTATAAAATTGTTAAAATTGGTTAATTTGTAAACTAGAATTTTGGGGCTAATGAAATTTAATGAGATTAAATTATGGAAATGGTTTTTATGACTTATTTAAGATGTTTAATAAGTATTATGGCCATTAGAATTTTTTAAACATCGAGTTTTGTACTAAAACGGGTAATTTTTGCTTGCTAAATTTTCGGAAAAATGGCTTTTAAGGTGAATTTGGGGTTTTTGTGAATTTTAACCTATTTTATATTATAATTAGTGTTTGTAAATGCGCAAATGAGAGTGTTTGGGTTTTTCTCGATGGTTTGACGTTTGTACATCGACATCGAGGGTTGGTTTGGCTATTCTTGCATGCGTAGGCGATAGGTTTTGACCTATGCGTGATGCGTGTGCCGATTTAATTTTCGTATGCCGTTTCGATTTCGAATTTGGTTTTAATGCGATACGGCGCGTTATGATATGTAGGTACCCCATGTGGACTTCGAGACGACAAGCAAGCGCGTGACGACGTCGGTACCAGGCGAGCGAGGACCAGGTGAGTAGATTTATATCTACGGGAAGAAGTCGGGTGGATGGCATATAGCACCCCCGCAGTTCATGGTGGTGTATACGAATACGTATACACACATATATTGATTTTATATATTGTTTGATGTTATTGATGATAAAGATGGATATTTTGGTGTGATAGGATTGGTTTAGTGTTGCGAAACCCTAGAGTAGCGGTTGCACCACACATACACACACACACCCATACTTGCATGCATTCTTCTTTCATATGTGCGTATATGGGGATATGTGTTATGTGTTCACCTGGGTATGGGACTAGGTGTTCACATACTGGATTTGCAGATGATACTTGGGATTGAGATGAGTCGATGAGATTTGAGTTGAGGCCGTGAGATCGGTGATATGGCAGGATTCGTACTTGAGATACGTCCAGATGTTATAGCGGATCTTTGGATGACGATGCCATGTGAATAGTGATATTAGTAGTGTACTAGACGTAGGTCAGCACCCCAGATGATGATCTTGATAAAGAGGATACCAGATGAACAGTGTGATGAGTATGATATTGACCCGCACCCAGATTTGGGGATGCCGTACGATGGATTTACGTACGAGCTATATATTGATGATTGATCCACACTCTTGACTTGGGATGTCTGATTTTAGATATGGTAGTCGGATATGATATTATTGAGGCAGGATCACCGACTAATATATATACAGGTATGTATATGTATCGACTCAGATGTTAGGCGGTTTTCCTTACCTGTAGTTCAGCTTGTTAGTTCAACCGTATAGTTTAGTGTAGTTGTTAGACTAGATTAGACTCCTACCTATTTCAAAACTAACGAATCGTGGGTATTTTAAAAGACAGGTTAAAGGATTCTGCGGATATTTCAAAAGACGTATCTTTTCTTAAAAACACCGTAGCCCTTATTTTCAAAACACCGCGATTCGTGTTATTTCAAAAGGCACTATTGTAGGACTTATATTAGGGTAATGCAGTTTAGTTATAGTTGGGTCTAGTGTTCAGCTCCCGCATATTATTGATGTTGCTCCGCATCACATACTTATTGTAATTCATATTTCATTATTGATATCATGCTGTTAAGACACCATCACCATTACCGATGATGCGCATGTACCACGTACACTTACTTGCCGGCTCACACACATCTTCATCGGTAATTACCATGTCACGTACACTTAGAAAATACTATTTCATTGGCATAGGTTGTTAGCTAATAGTTTAGACAAGATATTAGTGTACTTGCCTTATATGCCAGTTTAGACATTGTAGTTATTACTTATTGTTTACCTCAATCAGAGCAAAACTCTGTTTAAATTCCAAGGTGGGAAAAGAAGTAATACTTCTGTTTTTCTCCAATCAGAGCAAAGCTCTGTCTTGAAAATTAAAAAGAAAATTAAAATTAAAATAAATGAAGTAACGTACTCTATAAGAGCAAAGCTCAGAGGCAAAAAAAAAAAAAAAAAAAGTGCGCAAGTGCGCGACACGTGTCACGCAGCTGCGCAGTGCGCGCAACTGCGCAACTGCGCGACACGTGTCACGCAGCTGCGCAGTGCGCAACTGCGCAGTTGCGCGACACGTGTCAACGCGCAGTTGCGCAAGCAAAAAAATAAAAAAATAAAAAAATAAATAAAATAAAAAATAAATAAAAATTTTTATTGCAAAAATAGAATAAAGATTTGAGAAAATCTTTTCTGTTTTTGTTAAAACAATAAGATTTCTTCTGTAAAACAGAGACCTTTGGATTAAAGATCCGACGGTGGGGAAAATTCCCCAAATCACTTAGAGAATAATCTCTTTAACAAACTTTAACTAATTTATGGGCACTATAAAAAGGACCCTAGACCTCAATTCAAAGGCATCAACATCTTGCTAAAAAAAAAAGAGAAGAGAACTCTTGAAGAATAAAGAAAAAAGGTAAAAACCTTTTAAAGAAGAGAAAATTCTCTTATGAACAAGATCATAGATCTTTAACGATAAATAAATAAATAAGTAAAAATAGTGCCTTGCACTTGTTTTATGAACCATCGGTTCTTGAACCTAAAAGGTTATTAAATTAATAGTGCCTTGCACTTGCTATGAACCTTTGGTTCTCTGATATAAGAAAAACTTGTTTTTTCTTAGATCTAAATCAAATAGTGCCTTGCACTTGTTTTATGAACCATCGGTTCTTGAATCTAAAACATTCTCAAATTAACAGTATTTTGCACAAATGCAATGCATTAATTAAAGGGCCAGGCCTAAATCAAAATGACCTGACAGGCCAAAATAATTTGCAAGGCAATAAATGGGCAGAGCCCAAATAAATTGATACTTTGCATCCTTTATACAAGGGCAGAGCCCAAATAAAATTGATGCCTTGCATCATTTCTAAAAGGGCAGAGCCCAAAACAAATTGATGCTCTGCATCCTTTCTGGGCAAGGCCCAAATAAAAATAAAAAAAAGAAACGCAATGCAAAAGCAAATAAAATGTTGAACATTTCAACTGGACTTAGCCCAATTTTGGCCATAAGTCCTTAAATTAAATTGACTGAGCAAAATTGCTCTTCTAAATCAATTTACATCCGGTTCGAGGGTACATCTCCGAACTCCTTTGACATCCGTCGTTGTAATTCCTCAACGACGTCAAAGAGGTGACGGGTCCCAATGACCATACATCGATATGGACTGCGGGGTCCTTAAACTCGTGGACCGAAACGTCCTTAAACTAATATCGGACCGAAACGTCCCTAAACTAATGTTGGACCGAAACGTCCCTAAACTAATGATGGACCGAAACGTCCCTAAACTAATATCGGACCGAAACATCCCTAAACTAATATGGACCACCACGTCCCTAAACTGGCACAATAGAGCCCAAATGCTCTTTTGTCGGATCTAAACGGTCCCGTTAAGTTGATCTTAGTCTCAAACTAGACTAACGTATCCTTAACAAACGTTTGAGTCGATCTTAGCCTCAAAAATGGCTAACGTATCCTTCAAACAGACTTTAGTCCCAAATTGGACTATGAGTCTCCCAAACTGGAACAATAGAGCCCAAACGCTCTTTTGTCGGATCTAAACGATCACGTTAAGTTGATCTTAGTCTCAAACAGGACTAACGTATCCTTAACGAACGCTTAAGTTGATCTTGGCCGCAACGCGACTAATGCATCCTTAAACTAAAAACACCAAACCCAAATCTAAGTAAATACGGATTTGGACTAATCCACGTCCTACGGGCGACGGCATTACTCAGTCTCCGTATACAATCCACGGGCAACCACAAACAAAACAAACACACACGACACGAAATGAAATTCTGGAGAAGGAGAAAATTGTTACCGCGATGCGGTAGCGTAATTAACTGCAGGGGCTTGCGCCTGCAGGGAAGAGCGTCCCCACAATCAAAAACCCCTCATCCTGAGGGGGAATCTGACGAAGTCTGCTATATCGGCCGCATCCGTCTAAACCTCCGATACACGGTGCCATAAATCAACTTAGCATCTTCGGAGAGATAGACGGATAAAACCAAATGGCATCTGCCCCGAACCTCAGGCAACGGACGCGAAGTCCGGGCCGCCGTTCGGAGGGGAACAGATTCTGGCACGCCCGGTGGGACCTCTTCCTCTTTCCACTCCACACTTCGTGTGTCGTGTTCGCGAACAAATTGCGGTTTGCTGTGATTGCCTGTGGATTCAAGGTACTAAGATTTGGTGTCTTGCTCCGTGCAGAAAACAGAAGATCAATGGCTTCGAACTGCATCGTCCGCAGCGATAACTCTCGCTCCGTCATTGCTGGAGGAGTGACTTATGGGCCCCAAGCGGCCTCCCTTTTCAAAATGCCGGTGGAGCAGGTGGCTCAAGCCACCACTGGACTTTTTTTTGGGACCATGCTCCCATCAATGAGCTTCAACGCCCCAATGACATTGCAAGAAGCTCCAAAGAAGTCGGTCTTCGATCGACCCACCACTGCCGCGACACCTCTCAACGGGTCGTCCAACTCCACTGCTTCAGTTTTTAACGGACTAGGCCAGAGCTCTAACAGGCTCATGAAGAAGCCTGCCATACCAGAAAGCGTTATACCGAAGCGGATAGCCATTCCAACTCCCGTTCTTGGCGAAGTCACCAAGGTTGCTTCCCATGTTCGGAAGCCCGCTTCTGACAGGTTGGCCGTCCCCGTTCAACGGACGTCGATCTTTAAAAAGCTGGTACCGGTATATTCTGACCAACACAGGGGGCATGAGGCGGTCACCCCTATAGCTGAAACAACTCCATCAGCACGACATGCCCGACGTCGCTACTGGCGCCAAGTGAGGAAGGCTGGGGGCAACTCCCCCTCTGGACTTACTCCTCCAACTCTAATGGTGGAGATCGATACTGTTGTTCCAACCAGGAACAGCTTTGAGTTGCTGAACTCGGTGCGCAGAAACTCTCCTGCTGCGGTACTAAAGCGAACTCCTTCATCTGTGAAGAATATTCCAGAGAAGAAGCTAGAGCAGCCCCTTCAACGGCTGTCCTCTAAAATTTACAAAGTCTGGCGACAGGTTCAAGAGTCGGTGATCGATCAGGACTGCCTCCGACGACAGAAAAAGATGAGGGTTCGGCAGGGGAAGGATTACTCTGTCAAACCACAAAAAGCAAAAGCTACTTGGGTGCCCACTACAACGGCTCCCTTAACTCCAATCACTCAAAAAAGGAGGCCGCAAAAAGCCCCTGTGTCTTCGGCAAATCGCAAAGACACCGAACACAAACGCCCCAAGTCTGGGGGCATGGTGGTGCACACTGTTTATATGGCTTCTGGAAAGGAGGAAAGTCGCACTTCTACGGGCCACCGACCGCTCACCCGATCCGTGACAAAAGCCCAGGAGCAGCAACAGAAGCTTCAGGAGATGATGACTACAATGGCTGCACTCACTGAGCCAAAAGAAAGCTCTGAAACGTCTTCGGATGAGCGTCAAGAACAAGAAACCGACGCTGACTTTTTACGCAGAGTCCTCGAAAAGAGGGACAAAGAAGCTGCAGAGCAGGCGGCTAACATAAAACAGATGGCGCTCCTCTTCCAAGATATGGTAGGGATGATGTTACAGCCGGACCCTCCTGCTGAAGATCCTCCGATCGTCCTTGAAGACGACAGAGGAGAAACGTCAAATCCTCCGCCGGCTCTATCAACAGCCAAGGAGGAGGCAATCTCCAAAGTCTACCTAGACGAATATATAGCTCAGCAGATCCGGGTTCATCAGGCGAATGAAGCGGCTGGGCAAACTGTTAGAACCGGACGACCGTATCCGAGCTGGTATGACCAAATTAATTACCCGCCAGGATATACGATCCCTAAATTCCACGTATATAAAGGGACAGGGAATCCGCATCAGCATGTCGCTCAATTCAGGGCCTTATGCGGCAATACTGGAGGCGATGACAAATTGTTGCTACGTCAATTCGTCGGCAGCTTAGCAGAAACAGCCTTTGAATGGTATTCGGAGCTGCCTAACGACTCTATCAAAACATTTGCAGAGATGGAGCTGCTGTTTACACAAAGATTCGCGAGTGCTAGTGAACGCACTCCGATAACAGCACTGATAAATGCCAGGATAAGGCCAAGCGAAACGTGGGTCCAATACGCAACACGATGGCGGAACTTATGGTCGAAATGCGAACAACGCATAGAAGAGGCACCTGCGGTAGGCATGTTTGTGGGCACTCTCGATCCGCAAGAGACCATCTCGCAATTCATGATGTTCTTCAGGCCAACCACCTTCCAGGCCTTGATCGACAAATTAGCCCAAATGGACCAGATGGGCCATAGACCGTCTCCTCCAAGACCCGATCCCCGAAATGAGAAAGGAAAAGCGATCATCGTCGCCAACGCTCAGCAACAGTCGAGCAACTCAAAGCCGGTTGCTCGCCAAAACAACGTGCGTCCACGCCCATCCCTCGAAGAGAGGCTAGGACGTCATTACTCGTTTCCTCAGAATAAAACGAGAAGACTGTTCGAGCTGGCAGTGCGCAACAGACTCATTAATCTGCCGAATCCAAAACGTCCGTTGCAGCCAGGCGACCTTAATAATCCCAATTATTGCCCTTACCACCAAACGGTAAGTCACCCGATTGAGGATTGTTTCGTCTTTAAGGGATGGATCGAGGATCAATACCTGCAAGGCAAGTTCACGCTGTCTGAAAGCTGGAAGGTAAACCCCCCACAGCCGCACTCTCCAAAGAAGACGGACACGCCGGGGGCAACTTGTTCTTTCGTCGAGGATGAAAACGATGGAGAAAACTTATCGGATGAATCCGATGAATCCGAAGACTACGTAGCGACTTGTCATGTGATTTCTCATTCACTGACGGATGATGAGGAGCATCCTTGCGCTGAGAAATCAATGGCGGACCCTGAAACAGAAATTCCGCGGCCGTCAGACAAGTTGATCGATGCCTTCCTAAATGAAATTCGTCTGAAAGCAAAAGCCAATCAAGAGCATGAAATGGCCATATTGGAAAGAACCAAGGTATTCCCGTCAAATCAAAAGCCACACACTGCGGGTAAAAACAAATTCAAGACAAGGAAACGGTTCGCCAAAGCTCTATCAGTAGGAATGAAGCTACCGCCCTCTGAAGAAAATGCTTTCTCTGAGGTAGAGGTGCACCCTAACTTCTGTTTATATCATCAGAAGATCATACATCCTACCGAAGACTGCGAATCCTTTAACTGTTGGTGGCAAGGGTATGTCGCTCAAAAGCGACACTCCGACAGAACAAAGTGTGAAGCTTGTGGACATCAAAAAAATGCGATAGATGAGCGCAAAAGAGCCACCGCCGACTGTCATATAGCCGACTTCAAGGGATCACAAATTATCACCTTTGGAAGCGACTCTAACGAAGAAGCTACCCCCAACTCTTCCATCGGGGAATCTATTTCAAAAATAAAGGAATTGAGAAGCTGCGAGAACGTTCAGCCGTGCAATCACATGCTACTCGGAAAAAATCTCGGCCCCGTAAACAAAGGATCGAACAAAAAGGATAAAAGAAAAGGAAAAAAGGCCCTTGTCGCCAGCACTCACCAACAATCAGGTGACCCTAGACCGGTTGCTTGCCAAAGCAACAAGCGGCAATCCCTCCAGGAAAAGTTGAAACGTCCTTACTCGTTTCCGCAAGATAAAACAAGGGGACTGTTCGAGCTGGCAGTGCGCAACAGACTCATCAATCTGCCGAGTCCAAAACGTCCGTTGTGGCCAGGCGATATTAATAATCCTAATTATTGCCCTTACCACCAAACGGTAGGTCATCTGATCGAGGATTGCTACGTCTTCAAGAACTGGGTTGAAGACCAATACCAACAGGGCAAGTTCGCGTTGTCCGAAATTTGGAAGGTGAACCCGCCACAACCGCATGCTCCGAAAAATATGGACACGCCGGGGGCATCATGCTCATTCATAGAGAAAGCCTAACGGACCACTACGTCCTAAAACTGGATAACGGACCGAAACGTCCTTAAACTAACAACGGACCGAAACGTCCTTAAACTAACGACGAAGCGCAATGTCCTAAAACTTGCAAATGACCGAAACGTCGTTAAACTACTCCCAACCCGCAGCATCTTCAGGCTGACGTGTAAAAAAAAAAAAAAACGGTACGTCCATAAGCAAAATGGGCACGGATGAAAACCCGAAAGGGCTCCGTGAGTAAAAACAGCAGGGCTACCGACGAGTGTTCGTGAAAACCCGAAAGGGCGCGACCTCGTAAAAAAAAAATAAAAAGAAAAAAATAAAAAGAAAAAGAAAAAAAACGGTATGTCCATAAGCAAAATGGGCACGGATGAAAACCCGAAAGGGCTCCGTGAGTAAAAACAGCAGGACTACCGGCGAGTGTTTGTGAAAACCCGAAAGGGCGCAACCTCGTTGAGAAACACTTATAGGGTCCTCTCGGCCCTGTAAGGAGAAACCACCTGCGTGAGATCCTTACGACTCACAAAGGAACAACACACTTAGGGATCCCCACGATTCCTAAGGAGAAAATACACTTGCGAGATCCTCACGACTCGTAAGGAGAACTCTCTTGTGGGACCCTTACGGCTCATAAGATTTGAAAGTCTTAAGTTACAGAAACCTTAACCTGTTCTTAAGCAGCCCCCATAACCTTCGATATTGCCCTACAAGCGGCTCATATTGACCCTTGTATACAATCCACGGGCATGAATAAATATTTTCCTAACAAAGTCCCATCCGTGACTAGGGATATGCTTGTACAGCGAACAACACTTGTAAGTCCTCTCGACTTATAAGGAAAAAACCCCTTTTTGTAAGATCCTTACGACTTACAAGAGAACATGCACTTAGGAATCCTCACGATTCCCAAGGAGAAAACACACCTACAAGATCCTCACGACTTGTAGGAAGAAATACCTTTGTGAGACCCTTACGGTCCATGAAGTCAAAAGCCTTAGCCGACAGGACCCTTAACCCTGTTTACTAAGCCACCTTTGTTTAACATCGACAGAGGCAAATGATGATTCGCTCCTGGCAATATCCCAGTTGCAGCGATGCTGATGCCTAAACCGGTATCAAATTCCAAGTCCTTTCACGGCAAATGATGATTCGCTCCTGACAATATTCCAGTCACAGCGATGCTGATGCCAAGATTGGTATCAGATCCCAAATCCCCTACTCAAAAAAAAAATGCATACGAAATAGCCGAAATGATTGGGCAACTTGCAAACAAAATCAGCAAGTAAAAATGTATGCACGAGTAAAAAGAAAAATAGCCGAAATGATTGGGCAACTCGCAATAAAAAGTAGCGAGTAAAAATAAAATAAACAGCCGAAATGATTGGGCACCGCGAAAAATAGCCGAAATAATTGGGCAATCGCGACCTTCGCGATATAAAAGCTGAAATGATAGAGCATCGCAAAAATAAAAATAAAAATAAAAATAAAAATAAAAATAAAAATAAAAATAAAAATGAAAGAATGAAAGAATGAAACTTTTTGCCCTACAGGTGAAATCACATCGATCCCTGTATACAATCCAGGGGCACAGATAAAAAGGGAACAATACCTTCCCAACAGGCTCCATCAGAAAGCGAAGCCAAATCTCGACGGTTCATAGATAACCTAGAGACCTTCTCGACATTTGTCGCAATATTACAGACACGATGTCAACAAACGAAGCAAACGAAGATCCCGAGCTTCAGGGTCTCGACGTCAACGTCTACAGCCTAGAGACCAACAACAGTGTGCCTCCTCATTCCAACAGGACACAGATGTTACACCATCAAGCGGAGTGATGGCAAAATCCCAGCTCCACCTCAGCATTCGTCTCAATACACCAGACGCAGTGTAAGCAAATGAAGCGAAGGCCACATTCCTAGCTTCAACGTCTTTACGGTAACTCATATAAAACCGGAAAGACAATCGGAGACCATCTCACATGAAGTGGTCACCTCCTTGACGTTCGTCTCGATACAGTAGACGAAATGTCAACCTCAGCGTTCTTCCTCCAGCAGGGATTCAGACATGATAAAGCAAATGAAGCGAAGGCCACATTCCTAGCTTCAACGTCTTTACGGTAACTCACATAAAACCGGAAAGACAATCGGAGACCATCTCACATGAAGTGGTCACCTCCTTGACGTTCGTCTCGATACAGTAGACGAAATGTCAACCTCAGCGTTCTTCCTCCAGCAGGGATTCAGACATGATAAAGCAAATGAAGCGAAGGCCACATTCCTAGCTTCAACGTCTTTACGGTAACTCATATAAAACCAGAAAGACAACCGGAGATCATCTCGCACCAGCACAGAGTGGTCACCACCTTGACGTTCGTCTCGATACAACAGACGAAATGTTAACCCCAGCGTTCGTCCTCCAACAGGATTTGGACACACCAAAGCAAACGAAGCGAAGGCCACATTCCTAGCTTCGACGTCTTGACGGTAACTCATATAAAACCGGAAAGACAACTGTAGATCATCTTGCACCAGCACAGAGTAGTCACTACTTCGACGTCCGTCTCGATACAATAGACGAGATGTCATCCCAATGTTCGTCTCGACACAGCAGACGCAACGTCATTAAACAAATGGAGCCACGGCAAAATCCCTAGTTCCAAACCTCGACGGTTCACCAGCAACCTAAAGACAACCTCGACGTCCGTCTCGATACAGCAGACGAGATGTCGCCCCAACGTTCGTCTCGACACAGCAGACGCAACGTCATCAAACAAATGGAGCCACGGCAAAATTCCTAGTTCCCACCATGACATTCGTCTCGATACAGAGGACGCAATGCCAGCAAACGAAGCAAAGGCCAAATTCCTAGCTTTAGGGTCTTAATGGCAAGTCATATAAAGCCCGAAAGACTATCGGAGATCATCCCACACCAGCGCGGAGTGGTTATGACTCATCGGGGCTCTCCAAAATGAGCCTAACCTCAAGTAAAAAGCGGCATGGCAAAAATCCTAGCGCTTGCTCTTCCGACGGTCAAACTGCCAAGGAGGATTGCTTGAAGACGTCTTGTCCAGCCCCCGAAGGGATCAGAGACACGGCAGTTGCAGGGCTACTCGAACAGCACGATTGCCTATCGAGGACTATATCAGCTTATGCGACGGTACGATGGCCAAAATCCTAAGTACCACCAACCTTAACGGGCTTCTGTCGTAAAGAGCAGAGGTTAAATGCGACGTTAAGATGTTCTTGCGAGAAACGTTCGATTCGTCTCGACTTGTGAAAAATTGTCGAGACGGCTCGACTCGTGAGATGAAGCCTTAGGCAGTGGGCATAAAAGAAGCCTGTTTCCTAAGCATTGGGACCCCGCAAGTTGGCCCAAAATGGTCTCTTGCATACCATCCACGGGTCTCACTCTCCAACATCGAACTTCGACAAGGAGGGAAGCAACAGCTTACAAGTCCTCTCGACTCGTAAGAGGGAAAAATTCTCTTGTAGGATCCTTACGACTTACAAGAGAAAACCACACTTAGGAATCCTCACGATTCTTAAGGAGAAAAAACCCGCCTACGAGATCCTCTCGATCCGTAGGGAGAAAAGTCTCTATGAGACCCTCACGGCTCATAGAGTTGAAAAGTCTTAGGCAGCAGATCTGAACCTGCGGCCTAAGCCCTCGCTATCTCATGAAGAAATCAAGAAGCTTACTCTATTACCTGCTAATTGTGACGACATGCTGAGAAAGAGGAAAAGCAACAGAAAGAGCACCCGATTTACGTTTGATCAAGCGTCCAAGACATATTCATTCATGCATGGGCAAAAAGACTCAGGACAAAGATATATAATAAAGACAAGCTGGGATAAAAAAAAAGTCCATTAATATTGCCCGAAGTTCTTACAGTCATAAAAACAATAAACGAAAGTTACAATGGAATAACCTCAGATCCAGAGCATGGATTGAGGAATTCAAAAGCGACCCTATCTATGACTTTCTAAGCCTCGCGGGCCATCCTAGTGTGCTTCCTTTCGCGAGCACAAGCGTCAGGGTCCCTTCCGATGTCTTCCACCCTCCGATAAGCAGTGAGTATGGCAGACTGTTGAAAGACCTTGAGCAAGAGGTCGATAAGACTGTCTCGCCGTCTCTTCGAGATAAAGTTCAATAGGTACACAGAGTGCACCTTGTCCTCAGCGGCATCCAACGCCCTAAGCGGCACGCCGAAACAGAATGGGGGAAGCGCTTCCCAGATAGCTTCCACGATAAGTTTAAGAAGAAAGGAACGTCGGGGATGCAGTGGACCGTTGTGTGCGTCGAAGCGACTCATTATTTCAGCACACTCCTCGTTTATGAACTCCCGATTTTGAGAGCGGCCAAATCGGCGGATGCCCTCATGAGAGATGATCTCGTTAAGAGCATACATGTGGACGTTCATTGTTCCTGTGAAAGAGAATCAACAGAATTATCAGAAAGACTGATTAAGCAAAACGATATAATGCACTGAGGAATAAAATGCCATATTTAACTTCCAAGATCCATGAAGAATTCTTAAGAGTTCTTCTATATGATTTGGGAGGAGCAAAGCTCCATTAATGAAATGAGAAAATACAGGGAAAATCTTTTAGAGAGCAAAGCTCTATTAATGGAACTCTAATAGGGCTCTCCTTAGTCTTCTGTAGACCCCCTTAGAGCAAAGCTCTACTAAGAGAAACCCTAAATGGGTCTTCTTTAGATCTGGGATCTATTGAGAGCAATGCTCTTAAAATTGATTTAATTTAATTAAAATTAATATTTTTACCTAAAATTCTCTAAAAGTTTGAACTTTTAAAGAGAGCAGGGCTCTGAGTTCTGAAAGTAAAATTTTAGAGATGAGAATCATCTAAGGGACCAAAAGTCCTATTTATAGGCATCAAGTGCCCTTTCAGCTTCAAAGAGATGGCGCGACGGTTCGGAGTCTACCACCGCTGCGCTCACGTTAGGAGGCCACGTAAGCGCAACGGTGGGGGGGCATTTCTTTACCTCAATCAGAGCAAAGCTCTGTTTAAATTCCAAGGTGGGAAAAGAAGTAATACTTCTGTTTTTCTCCAATCAGAGCAAAGCTCTGTCTTGAAAATTAAAAAGAAAATTAAAATTAAAATAAATGAAGTAACGTACTCTATAAGAGCAAAGCTCAGAGGCAAAAAAAAAAAAAAAAGTGCGCAAGTGCGCGACACGTGTCACGCAGCTGCGCAGTGCGCAACTGCGCAGTTGCGCGACACGTGTCACTCAGCTGCGCAGTGCGCGCAACTGCGCAGCTGCGCGCAACTGCGCAGTTGCGCAGTTGCGCGACACGTGTCAACGCGCAGTTGCGCAAGCAAAAAAATAAAAAAATAAAAAAAAATAAAAAAAATAAAAGAAAAATAAAATTTTTTATTGCAAAAACAGAATAAAGATTTGAGAAAATCTTTTCTGTTTTTGTTAAAACAATAAGATTTCTTCTGTAAAACAGAGACCTTTGGATTAAAGATCCGACGGTGGGGAAAATTCCCCAAATCACTTAGAGAATAATCTCTTTAACAAACTTTAACTAATTTATGGGCACTATAAAAAGGACCCTAGACCTCAATTCAAAGACATCAACATCTTGCTAAAAAAAAAAGAGGAGAACTCTTGAAGAATAAAGAAAAAAGGTAAAAACCTTTTAAAGAAGAGAAAATTCTCTTATGAACAAGATCATAGATCTTTAACGATAAATAAATAAATAAGTAAAAATAGTGCCTTGCACTTGTTTTATGAACCATCGGTTCTTGAACCTAAAAGGTTATTAAATTAATAGTGCCTTGCACTTGCTATGAACCTTTGGTTCTCTGATATAAGAAAAACTTGTTTTTTCTTAAATCTAAATCAAATAGTGCCTTGCACTTGTTTTATGAACCATCGGTTCTTGAATCTAAAACATTCTCAAATTAACAGTATTTTGCACAAATGCAATGCATTAATTAAAGGGCCAGGCCCAAATCAAAATGACCTGACAGGCCAAAATAATTTGCAAGGCAATAAATGGGCAGAGCCCAAATAAATTGATGCTTTGCATCCTTTATACAAGGGCAGAGCCCAAATAAAATTGATGCCTTGCATCATTTCTAAAAGGGCAGAGCCCAAAACAAATTGATGCTCTGCATCCTTTCTGGGCAAGGCCCAAATAAAAATAAAAAAAAGAAACGCAATGCAAAAGCAAATAAAATGTTGAACATTTCAACTGGACTTAGCCCAATTTTGGCCATAAGTCCTTAAATTAAATTGACTGAGCAAAATTGCTCTTCTAAATCAATTTACATCCGGTTCGAGGGTACATCTCCGAACTCCTTTGACATCCGTCGTTGTAATTCCTCAACGACGTCAAAGAGGTGACGGGTCCCAATGACCATACATCGATATGGACTGCGGGGTCCTTAAACTCGTGGACCGAAACGTCCTTAAACTAATATCGGACCGAAACGTCCCTAAACTAATATCGGACCGAAACGTCCCTAAACTAATGTCGGACCGAAACGTCCCTAAACTAATATGGACCACCACGTCCCTAAACTGGCACAATAGAGCCCAAATGCTCTTTTGTCGGATCTAAACGGTCCCGTTAAGTTGATCTTAGTCTCAAACTAGACTAACGTATCCTTAACAAACGTTTGAGTCGATCTTAGCCTCAAAAATGGCTAACGTATCCTTCAAACAGACTTTAGTCCCAAATTGGACTATGAATCTCCCAAACTGGAACAACAGAGCCCAAACGCTCTTTTGTCGGATCTAAACGATCACGTTAAGTTGATCTTAGTCTCAAACAGGACTAACGTATCCTTAACGAACGCTTAAGTTGATCTTGGCCGCAACGCGACTAATGCATTCTTAAACTAAAAACACCAAACCCAAATCTAAGTAAATACGGATTTGGACTAATCCACGTCCTACGGGCGACGGCATTACTCAGTCTCCGTATACAATCCACGGGCAACCACAAACAAAACAAACACACACGACACGAAGTAAAATTCTGGAGAAGGAGAAAGTTGTTACCGCGATGCGGTAGCGTAATTAACTGCAGGGGCTTGCGCCTGCAGGGAAGAGCGTCCCCACAATCAAAAACCCCTCATCCTGAGGGGGAATCTGACGAAGTCTGCTATATCGGCCGCATCCGTCTAAACCTCCGATACACGGTGCCATAAATCAACTTAGCATCTTCGGAGAGATAGACGGATAAAACCAAATGGCATCTGCCCCGAACCTCAGGCAACGGACGCGAAGTCCGGGCCGCCGTTCGGAGGGGAACACTTATCACTTCATGCATACTATTATTCATTGTTATGCCGCATTCATGGATTCTAATGCATATACTCACTATTTTACGTGCTATTAAGGTTTTGGATTCGGATTTCCATGAGATTTTCTGGATTTGGGGGAAAACCGCAAAACTTATACAAACTTCTTCTCTCTTTTTAAATAAAAAGCGCGGTTTTCCCATGATGTATGAGTCGTCCACCATGAGTTTGCTGATGGATTTCGAGACCCGATTCGAGGAGACGGATGAACCGTTTCGGGTACATGGTGGACCCGGTAAGGTACCCCGAGGCAAGAAGGTCGTGTTGCTGACGTTGAGCCTGGCAGGAGAGCACTACCGACCGGTGATATTACCCGACGCGTTGGATATCCGGAGGATACCTTCATAGTCTTGTGATGGATGGTAGGGGCCGGTCTGGACTGACGGCGCCCTAGATATTGAGATTTGAGACATTGAGATTTCGAGATATTGAGGTACTGAGATTTGATGATTCAGGTCAGCCTGGGTAGCCGGAGCCTGAGATATTGAGATATGTGGATTTATGTTTTTGTGTCGATGCTAGACACGGTTTATACTGATTTCCTTATGATACCTCATTTTTTTAAAAAAACTACAGAAATCTCCCTGAGTTATGAAAGCAGTTTCTTCAGTACATGTACTCTGTTTTCACGTATTCATACATCATCCATATGATATATTGCAATCTGAGGCACTGACACGAGCACTTGGTATTACCGTTGTTTAGAGGTATACCCTAGCCATTGTTATAGGCCGCTGGTTATATATTTGAGGATATATTATGATTGTATGACTTAGGATTGCGTTGTTCATGCGATTTCTGTTCGTAGATGTTTCTATTTACGAGTTGGCAACTCACCCCCATTGTGCCACAGTTTCTTGCAGGTTTTTCCATACTGGTTTCATTACGGCTTTGCTGGCACTACTTCCTTTTCCGGGTGATTTGCTAGTAGGTGGGTTTATTTGTATCGTACCCCCCATTATATACCTTGTATATTATTACTCTATTGTATCTAGTAGTTCCATCAACCAAACATGTATTTATTTTGAGATAGAGACCAGTGATGTTATTCTTTCGACCTTAGAGTCGCGCGTTATATTTCTGTGGATTTCTTATTGTTTTGAGTTTCCTTTTGAGTTTTTGATCCTCGCCCTTGGCGTTGTATATTATATTGCTTGTGTGGTTGTGACCGTCGATTGACGAAGAGCTAGCTCCCGCTTGGGGATGCCTTTTTTATTGATTTCGTATACTATTCATGTTGTATCCCGTTTGGGGGCCAGTATTTACAAAGGAGACTCTGCCGAAATTTTCAGGAAATATTTGATGTTTTAAAAAAAACGCATAATTCGGCTTATGCTATTAAAGCTACTTGATTTAAATTGGTTTTCCTTCACTCTACTACTTTTCTTGGTTTAGATTTCTGGGTTTTCGGCTTACTTAGATTACGTACCCCTCGAGACATTTCGTAGTTTAAGTGCTGGTCATGTTCCATACTTTCGGGACGTGACAAAGTTGGTATCAGAGCGCTAGGTTTTACCTTCGGAGCGTAGGATGACCCTTGGTTGATGGATTAGGTGACTAAAGTAGAGTGACGTACCGTGAGTATATTTCGCGGCATACTTACGATACGCTACTCCACTTAAGAAGCCTTAGGATGTACATTTCTTTGTTCAGTATCATATTCATTCCTGATCTAGCCTCATCGGTACCAGTTATGGTTTTGCTGCCACGATTACGGGCAGGGAGAGCTACGGCTGGAGTTGCGGTCAGCATGAGCTCGTCACGAACGAGGACTGACCAGGGCGTAATTCCGCCGACACACGATTACGGAGATGTGTCTTTTTATTGTGTTTTCGCGCCACGAGCGTTGGGTGATTGCTATATGAGATTACTCAGACGTGCAGATCAGCCCCAGAGGATTGAGCCAATGACAGAGGCCAACCAGATTTTGATGACCGTTGGTGTATTGCTTATTCATGATGATTGAGGCACTGTTCAGCGTGCAGACGAGTGAGCCAGTCATTGCTGCGAACGATGAGATATCGCCCCAGATGTTGGAGCTATTGCAGGACGAGTCGTACTAAGAGATGATAGAAGGTCGCTAGTCACCGAGGATGGATGACTAGGACATGTGGTTCGTTCGCTACCCCGATGCTAAGTCATCAGATAGATTGATTCCAGCTAGAGACGACTTTACGCGGAGACGTTGAGAGTCGACAGAGACGATCGAATGTCAGCAACCTATTATTCCAAGTTTAAAGTATTCGTAAAGACATGCAGGCAATTCTATGGACCCTTTAGAAGAATGAAACCCTAACTCGACTTAATGACCGTGTGAAAGACTTTGAACCTTAGGGTTTGCGGAAGTTCCGCGGCGCCATTAGTGAGGCTTGGGTTTGCCCTTCTACGGCAGGACCATCGATGCTGTGGTATGTACTCGATACTGTTAAACTGTACCCAAGATGTTAAGCTCTTGGGGGATTATGAGGTTTTGACAGATCGATCGGATGGTTCGACTTCATTCGGATGCTAGGTGGTGAGATGCATTCATGGGAGACTCCAGATACAAGGATAGCCGTTGGAGCTCGGTCCATGCAGCCACGACGAGACGAGTCCGAAGCAGTCGACATCAGAGAAAAGTGGAGTAAGAGGTTCGTACGAGATCTTGATGAGACGACATTCCACTCCGCCATCAGAGATGTGATACGCATGCCGAGGCATTGTACTTGGATATACCTTCCAGAAGGAGTCACGATGAGTATGCAACCGTTCCGGAACGAGAACAGATCTAGTAAGGGACGATGACTTCCGGACAGTTCGGCAGAGACGAGATTTGGGAGAGATTTCGACAGGACCTTTCTGGAATGAATTACGAGAAGACTTGGACCCAGGAGTGGTCATGTTACGCACCCCGGCAGGCCAGAGTTCAGGATCGTCTACGAGACATGCTATGAGTGACCACGACAGTTGGCCAGAGATTCTTGGAGGATGTGCGTGAGCGGAACTATTCCGCCATACTTGATTTTGGGTATTTTGGGGGATCTATTCGCATGATTGATTTTGATGATGGAGTTTCTTGATATTTGTTTTCATGGACTATGGTTACACCTGCTGAGTATTTGCGATTTTTGCACAATTGTTGCACTTGATATCGTTTTCGTGCCTTGGTTTCTCACGTTTATGATTTTATGGGTTTCATACAGTGGAGTTGATTTTGTGCGCATATACGCACACGATTTGGTTTTTGCACTCGGTATGATTCATCTATACTTGCAGTGCAGTGATACGCATTTTGTGCATTTAGATGCACTGGACGTCGATTTCGATTGTGATACTCGATGTTTGTTTTGTGCACCATGTGCACCTGATTTGGATTTTCGCGCATTTTGAGCGCATGTTTTGAGATACGATTTTGGTGCACACCAGATACACTAAATCGAGAATCTTCGTGCATGTCAGATGCACCTGTTTTGCTGTCAGGCACACCTGTTGCCCTTGACAGATGTTGTGTGCACACCCGATGCACTTAGATGCTGTTTCTGTGCGCATGTATGACACATATATGGATTTTGATTTCCGTGCGCACCAAACGCACGTAGTATTCATATGCATATTTTGGGATTGATTTCTTATAGAGCAGTACGTTTTTATGATATTTGCTCTGCGTTTTAGTACTGAGCAGGACTAGTCACAGGACAATACCTGAGTATATTTTTGCATGCATTGATAGTTATCGAAGGGATTTCCAAAGAAGAGCTATAGTCTCAGTATTTACCTATGTGTCTGACATGACACGAAACGTTTAAAACAAGGAACCCTTCTAAATTGCTTTTAAAACGGCGGGACGTGCATATTAAACAAAGGATATATATATATATATATATATATATATATATATATATATATATGTAGTTATTTTCTTACAATAGACGTCCGCCACTGTGCAGTGTTGCGAACATCACATGACGATTTGAAAAAGGTTTGTCATGCATTGCTTCTAGATGCTTTAATGATGTATATCATGTTGGTTTTCGTATTGGATCTTGACATTGATGTCTTCCCCATGACTCCGATAATTGCGGGATGCTTGACGAAGTTTTGATTTTGAGTTATATGCTCATTTTTCATGCGCATGCGCTGCGCTACGATTTGTTTTATGTATTTATGATTTCGGAGCCCTGACGACTTGATGGTTTTGCTTAGGGAGTTTTTAATTTAAAAATGGGGACCGAATTTCTTTAAGGGGGGAAGATTGTAACGTTTTGAAAATCGTTTCGGTGAAATTTCGGAAAAAATGTTAAAATAAGGGGGTTTTCTGTAAAAATTCAAAATACAAATATTTTTATTATAAAATTAAATATACATATTCTACCTATGTAATTTCTAGTATTTAGTGTTTATTGAGCCACTGGTGAAATTTCAAATTTTCTGAAAAAAATTATTTTAATATTATTTTTAAGCCGTCACTAATACATTTAATTAGGGAAAATTACAAATTGGAATGAGTTGAAACAAATTTTGTGCATCATAACATATTAAACAAAATTTTAACATGTTGTTTTTGAAATGAAATGGTTTGCCAAAACGGTTTAGAAATTATTGAAGAAAAAAGGCTTTTTTGGTGAAATTAGCGAAAACTTGCAATTTGGTAACTTGAGGGGGGTCTTTTTGCATAGATTTTTTTTTTCACTCTCTCACAACCTCACCCCTCACTTTTGACCGGCCCCACCTCTGCTGGACAGTCACTCCCCCCCCCCCCTCTTTTGGCTTTAATTCATGTGAGGAAATTGTTTTATAAAGAGGTATGGATATTGGGTTGACTTTGACAATTCCACATGCATCCACACCCACTCTCTCTCTCCCTTTCCCCATTTCTGCTGTCCAAATTCAGCAGCCCTCCTCTTTGTTTCTCCCCTCATTCTTTTCAAAAAAAATCCTCACAAATTCATCAAAAATCAAAGTATAACCTCATAAAATCATAATCCAATCTCTACCCATTTCTTTTTGGCATATTCTAGCATGGATTGTGGTGAAAAGAGAGCAAATTGGAGGCCAAGATTTTCATGCTAGATCTCTAATTAAGTGAGGTATAATCTTAGTATTTTACTTAAGTTATTGTTTAATTACTTGAATCTAGCTATTATGTGTTTAATTAGAGTTCTAAATTTGAAGTTTGAAATTTAAAGAAAAGGGAATTGAGAGTAAGTTAGGGTTTTTATCATGTGTAAAGGTTTGCATGGTGTACTTAACATTTTTAGGAATGCTAAAGCTAAGCTACTTCCTATATTGCTAGATTGCTACATTTCAATTGTCCAAATTGCTTAAATTGCTAACTAGATTTTTGTAAACCATGAAATTTATTGAGAGAAAAATGTAATTAGGTTTTTCATGACTTCATTAACATTATAAAATGTAGTTTAATACTTTAGATCATGTAAATCCAAGCTAGATTGTTGTATGTGCATTTTTGCTATAAAATTGTTAAAATTGGTTAATTTGTAAACTAGAATTTTGGGGCTAATGAAATTTAATGAGATTAAATTATGGAAATGGTTTTTATGACTTATTTAAGATCTTTAATAAGTATTATGGCCATTAGAATTGTTTAAACATCGAGTTTTGTACAAAAACGGGTAATTTTTGCTTGCTAGATTTTCGGAAAAATGGCTTTTAAGGTGAATTTGGGGTTTTTGTGAATTTTAACCTATTTTATATTATAATTAGTGTTTGTGAATGCGCAAATGAGAGTGTTTGGGTTTTTCTCGATGGTTTGACGTTTGTATATCGACATCGAGGGTTGGTTTGGTTATTTTTGTATGCGTAGGCGATAGGTTTTGACCTATGCGTGATGCGTGTGCCGATTTGATTTTCGTATGCCGTTTCGATTTCTAATTTGGTTTTAATGCGATACGGTGCGTTATGATATGTAGGTACCCCATGTGGACTTCGAGACGACAAGCAAGCGCGTGACGACGTCGGTACCGGCGAGCGAGGACCAGGTGAGTAGATTTATATCTACGGGAAGAAGTCGGGTGGATGGCGTATAGCACCCCCGCAGTTCATGGTGGTGTATACGAATACGTATACACACATATATTGATTTTATATATTATTTGATGTTATTGATGATAAAGATGGATATTTGGTGTGATAGGATTGGTTTAGTGTTGCGAAACCCTAGAGTAGCGGTTGCACCACACTTACACACACACACACCCATACTTGCATGCATTCTTCTTTCATATGTGCGTATATGGGGATATGTGTTATGTGTTCACCTGGGTATGGGACTAGGTGTTCACATACTGGATTTGCAGATGATACTTGGGATTGAGATGAGTTGATGAGATTTGAGTTGAGGCTGTGAGATCGGTGATATGGCAGGATTCGTACTTGAGATACGTCCTGATGTTATAGCAGATCTTTGGATGACGATGCCATGTGAATAGTGATATTAGTAGTGTACTAGACGTAGGTCAGCACCCCAGATGATGATCTTGATAAAGAGGATACCAGATGAACAGTGTGATGAGTATGATATTGACCCGCACCCAGATTTGAGGATGCCGTACGATGGATTTACGTACGAGCTATATATTGATGATCGATCCGCACTCTTGACTTGGGATGTCTGATTTTAGATATGGTATCGGATATGATATTATTGAGGCGGGATCACCGACTAATATATATACAGGTATGTATATGTATCGACTCAGATGTTAGGCGGTTTCCTTACCTGTAGTTCAGCTTGTTAGTTCAGCCGTATAGTTTAGTGTAGTTGTTAGACTAGATTAGACTCCTACCTATTTCAAAACTAACGAATCGTGGGTATTTTAAAAGACAGGTCAAGGGATTCTGCGGATATTTCAAAAGACGTATCTTTTCTTAAAAACACCGTAGCCCTTATTTTCAAAACACCGCGATTCGTGTTATTTCAAAAGGCACTATTGTAGGACTTATATTAGGGTAATGCAGTTTAGTTATCGTTGGGTCTAGTGTTCAGCTCCCGCATATTATTGTTGTTGCTCCGCATCGCATACTTATTGTAATTAATATTTCATTATTGATATCATGCTGTTAGGACACCATCACCATTACCGATGTTGCGTATGTACCACGTACACTTACTTGCCGGCTCACATACATTTTCATCGGTAATTGCCATGTCACGTACACTTAGAAAATACTATTTCATTGACATAGGTTGTTAGCTAATAGTTTAGACATGATATTAGTGAACTTGCCTTATATGCCAGTTTAGACATTGTAGTTATTATTTGTCACTTCATGCATACTGTTATTCATTGTTATGCCGCATTCATGGATTCTCCTGCATATATTCACTATTTTATGTGCTATTGAGGTTTTGGATTCGGATTTCCATGAGATTTTCTGGATTTGGGGGAAAACGGCAAAACTTATACAAACTTTTTCTCTCTTTTTAAATAAAAAGCGCGGTTTTCCCATGATGTATGAGTCGTCCACCATGAGTTTGCTGATGGATTTCGAGACCTGATTCGAGGAGACGGATGAACCGTTTCGGGTACATGGTGGACCCGGTAAGGTACCCCGGGGTAAGAAGGTCGTGTTGCTGATGTTGAGCCTGGCAGGGTAGCACTACCGACCGGTGATATTACCCGACGCGTTGGATATCCGGAGAATACCTTCGAAGTCTTGAGATGGATGGTAGGGGCCGGTCTAGACTGACGGCCCCTAGATATTGAGATTTGAGACATTGAGATTTCGAGATATTGAGGTACTGAGATTTGATGATCCAGGTCAGTCCGGGTAGCCGGAGCCTGAGATATTGAGATATGTGGATTTATGTTTTTGTGTCGATGCTAGACACGGTTTATACTGATTTCCTTATGATACCTCATTTTTTTTTAAAAACTACAGAAATCTCCCTGAGTTATGAAAGCAGTTTCTTCAGTACATGTACTCTGTTTTCACGTATTCATACATCATCCATGTCATATATTGCAATCTGAGGCACTGACACGAGCACTTGGTATTACCGTTGTTTAGAGGTATACCCTAGCCATTGTTATAGGCTGCTGGTTATATATTTGAGGATATATTATGATTGTATGACTTAGGATTGCGTTGTTCATGCGATTTCTGTTCGTAGATGTTTCTATTCACGAGTTGGCAACTCACTCCCGTTGTACCACAGTTTCTTGCAGGTTTTGCCGTACTGGTTTCATTACGGCTTTGCTGGCACTACTTCCTTTTCCGGGTGATTTGCTAGTAGGTGGGTTTATTTGTATTGTACCCCCCCATTATATACCTTGTATATTATTACTCTGTTGTATCTAGTAGTTCCATCAACCAAACATGTATTTATTTTGAGATAGAGACCAGTGATGTTATTCTTTCGACCTTAGAGTCGCGCGTTATATTTCTGTGGATTTCTTGTTATTTTGAGTTTCCTTTTGAGTTTTTGATCCTCGCCCTTGGCGTTGTATATTATATTGCTTGTGTGGTTGTGACCGTCGATTGACGAAGAGCTAGCTCCCGCTTGGGGATGCCTTTTTTATTGATTTCGTATACTATTCATGTTGTATCCCGTTTGGGGGCCAGTATTTACAAAGGAGACTCTGCCGAAATTTTCAGGAAATATTTGATGTTTTAAAAAAAATGCATAATTCGGCTTATGCTATTAAAGATACTTGATTTAAATTGGTTTTCTTTCACTCTACTACTTTTCTTGGTTTGGATTTCTGGGTTTTCGGCTTACTTAGATTACGTACGCCTCGAGACGTTTCGTAGTTTAAGTGCCGGTCATATTCCGTACTTTCGGGACGTGACAGATCCAAATCAATGCAGTCCCATCAATTGATCACACCACAAAAGAACGAAAATATGATGTACGTTTATGCCATCCGCATTCGCCACTAGGTCCCGTCATCACCCGTTAGGTTACTTAACTAACGACAGAGCGGGGACTGGACTAGGGCGGGTGTAAAACATAAACAACATCTACTAGTATATATATCAATATATAATAATCACTCAAAACGTGATAAAATACAACATCACATAAATGTAATAAGTATCACAGAACAATACAGATAATCTGGGATCCCTGGGTTTCATATAGCCGCTACTGAAAACCGACGTTCTCCTGGTCGTATGGATAGCCTGTGCAATGAAATCCTAGACCCCTACGGGCGCGGCAAGTTACCCGCCAAAACCTGAAGCGAGGCAGCCCCCTTCAACAACGTGAATGGACCACCCAGCACTTCACGGAATCCGGTAACTTGAGCACCACTCCTTGGGTCAACCTATACCCCCTACGAGTGTGGTGAATTGCCCGCCAATTCTAGAGTGAAGCCCCTTCCGTCTCAAAGCCATGAGATGCGGGCCCGTTGCCCTCTAGAACCCGGCTATCCGTGCACCCCACCGCGGGGTAATCCTAGTACAGAAAGTAAAATATACAACGGGTACATCGACCTCAGCCCGGTCGTGCCCCAAAAGAATAATATACAAACAGGCAGTGACGGCAGTCCACATGTCGGACGCTCGCCCCGCAATATCAAATGTACAAATATAACCAAACTGTACTACCATTGCATCCAGGCTATCCACCATGACAAATCCGCAATATCACAGCACAACACAGAACATCAACGTGAATGTCACGTTCGCAAATCCGTTTAAAAGAGCTATAGCAATTAGACGAGATTTACCGATCAAATGATATTCACGGTCGCAGATATAATGTAAATACTGTGAACTAATATGTTTAAAATTTTCGATCGACAAAATTTCCTGAAGTGGGCCCCAAGCACAATTCCCAGTACTCAAAATATTCTGGGCCAAAAATGAAAATACCAGAAACCCCATTTCCAAGACATAGACCACTGCAGGAAAAATGATGCAGTATAGCAACAGTATTGCGGTGGAACCGCGGCATAAAGGGTGGTACGGCCGCGGTTCCGCGGCTCTACAGTAAGATCATGCAACCAATTTTCTGCCGTGTTCTTAGAAAACCCTGTCTGAATTTCTTCTATGCTCAAAATAATTTTTTGACGATAAAAAAATTCGACAGAAACTCAGAATTTGGAAATGCAGTTTTTGGAAATTCCGTCCGATCGAAGTTCTAAACACGTTAGAGCAAGCTAGTAAAGGTTAATGGCGTGGCACTGATACCATGTAAGTCTACGGTAGCACCCCGGCCGTCTATCCGAGGCCAAAATGCGGAAAACAAAAACTTTTTCAAACTAGAAACCGGCGCTATCGTATGCTTAAAACCCGGATCGAACTATTAACCTACAACTAGCTACAAGAGAAAGGGTTGGAAAGCTATACCGATCGATCCGTGTCTTTCGGCCTTTGGCCAACATCCCAAGCTCCTCGCGGCATCTCCGGTCTCGATCTCCTCGTCGGAAAGGGCACCATATCTACGAGTCTTTTTACGGGCTCCCGCTTCATCCGAAGCAACTCGGACACGAAGTGTGCTAGCCGACGTGTCCAAGGTGATGTAGAGAATGTTTGTGATCACTTTGTCTCTTGCATCCATGGATTTGGATGGAGGTTAGAGATGAAGCCATTGATGGAGATAATGAGCAAGAAGAAGAAAGAGGAAGAAGAAGAAATTTCCTCTTTTCTTTCCTTTTGCTATCATAAAATGAGAGTGAGAGAGTGTATCAAAAATACAAGACCAAGCTTGCATAAGGCAGCCCCTTTCTCTTTCCTCTTATCATATCATCACAAAACCATCATATAATGTGACATTAACACATAAAAAGAGACCATGAGTCACTAATGAAGTCCATGTCACATTTAATGCATCTCATTCTGAAATTCTAGCTCATTATTTCCATATACAAACATTAATCCAAATGTTTGCGACAATAAAAAAATACGGCAACATTTAAAATAAACTCGTGACGGATCACAAGGATACCCCTCACCTGTATATACATACCAACACTCGCATTCCGACTGAATGCGAATGCGATGAGACTAAAGTAATCCAACAAATCTAATACTAGGATCCGGCTTAAACCAAAGCCCACTAGTATGATCCGCCCGATCATGATCCGTGCAATACTGCACGTATATGATCGGACCCTGCCATATATCATACGGCCTCTACAACGTTTCGCCCGAAACTTGAGAAACTGTCTGTAGGGAATTCTAAAGACTCGTCAATACCTTGGCTGTGGATTTAACCACTAGCACGTCAGAGGTATTAGCCGTACGTAACGGGCTACCAGGTATTGACCAAAAGGGAAGTTGATGAGCAAACTTATCCTGACACCCTACTGAGCCTGTCAGTGACAATATCCGTACAGTCCGGTCCGTTCGTCTATGAGCATCGCATGTCGGGCCTAGGGGGTTGGTAAAATTCAGACCCCCAAAAGCGGTACAAGTCGTGTCGGAGTGTAGCCCAGAACACCCTGAGATACTACTGGAATACCTACTCCTGCCTTGGCCAAGGACTTCATGTAATGGCTCTCCTAGACACAGCGCGACCTCACCCCCAATACCGGGAGAGACGAACCCCTGCCGATCCGCTCACTGCCTCCATGTGGCTTGGGACTGTACCCAACTAAAACCTGTTTGCACGACTCCTTTGAGCCGTGGTAGGGTAGTAATCAAAATACAGTGGGAACTCACACGAGACAAATGACGATCTCAGGTCGATGAACTAACCTGTACACATATCACCAGGGAACTGCTATCTGACGCTAGGTATAATACCAACTAGCATGTTCCCAGTGAGTCCTGTCCGGTGTACTCATAACCCAATGAGCACCTGTATACATCTTAGGTGACCAACTGACACCAATGGCTTGTGAGACTGGCCACCGCCCCTTGTCGGGGTCTCGACTGTATACACTAGTCTACTAATGGAGTATCTATGACCAGTCTCGAAACTCCTACGACTAGGGACCTTTTTGGATGTGCTTATAGACCCCAGCTCCCACGTATATGATCGCCATCATACTGCTGGTCTTCAAGCAAGAATCCTAAGGGCTCTATCAGCGTGCAATAGCGATCTGTAAGGTCATATAAAGCAGTACACGATGATAAAGACAAACCATGGTAGCATACTATTCTCCATCAACGTGTAATAGTGAACCACAATATCTCTTAAAGCATGTACACGATGATAAAGACAAACCAGATAGTATACAATCATCCTAAGTAAGATTGTCCTACTGGCATAGGTCCTCCCTCAATCATTGCAATCATGTGCCTGCGATCCAATAATTGACTCTGAGGGCACTATATCCAACATGCTTTTGATCCATGTCTGCTAAATAGTTGCAGCTTACAGGTTCTCAGATAGTTACAGTGAAATTCATGAAAAGTCGATACAAATGTGAGATTACGACCAACAATAGATGAATCCGTATGATACCGCCTACCAGTTCAAGGAACAAATGAAAATCATTAGACCGTTCAATGCACAAAGCATAAGGGCAGCACAAGATTCAAGTCTTCAACGCGAACCTCACGGCAAAAGTCCACATCATTCTGCACTGTTGTAAATCTGGAAGAAAATAAAAAAGATTTTGAGGAACCAAGTGAAGAAAATAAAAGGAAAAAGCAAAATGAACCAACCCTAAAGAATTGATCCCAAGACCCCACCAAATGGCCGCGGAACCGCGGCCAAACATGCCTTTCTGCCGCGGAACCGTGGCTATATGGTGCACGTGTCGGTGCATGTGTCGGTGGATGTCGGTGCTTTGACCCGGTTTTCTTAGGGTAGTTTGGTAAATTCATGTATGAATCAGAATGTAACTTAAGTTTTTTTTTCTATCTATAAATAGGAAAGCCAAAATCCTAATTAGGCATGCCTCTCTTTAGTTTTTAGGTCTCTTTTCAATTTCTAGATTTAAATTCAATTGTGATGCGTTGTTGAGAGGACATCAATAAAGTAAGTTTCATTTATTTTTTTTTATTTCGTATTGTTTTTTGATTCCTGCAATTTCTTATCTGTTCTTTTATTAATTGCTAATTAGTTTATCAATTAAAACATAAAAAAAAATGAATTTTATTATCACCTTCCTAATGAGTGGGTAATTCCTCACTTGTTAGGGATAGGAAATGGAAGGTTTGAGAGAAGGAAATCTCTCTCACTCCTTTCTTTGCCCTTATAATTCTAATTAAAAGGACTCTCTTTAAATCAACCATAATCCGCTCACTACGGCACCCTATCATACATGATAGTGGTGATTCCCTAGTTAGACCGGTTGTGGTTGAATTAACTGGAGGTTAGGGATAAGAACCAAGAACGGACGGACAAGGACCAAAAGGAAGAAAATAAGTTTCTTTCTAGTCGTGCTAATCCCCGTTGTTGACTATTACCCTAACACCTATATTCTTAATTAGGGCATTGATAGAAGCGAGAAGAATCCCATTTTTAAACTAACCTAATCCTAACCCTAGCAAGCATTTAAATCAATTTATTCTCATTCTTAGATCGTAAAACAAAACCTACCAAAGATAGGACTTAACTCGTTAGAACTTAAAAAAAAGAACACCATTTCCCTATGGATCAACTCGTACTCAACCAGCTAGCTACCAAGCGACACCGTCTTGATTGCGGTATTCTTAAATTTTAAAACGCATACGAAAATTTCTAACAATCAGCTCCCCTTTGTTCCTCTGGGCTACATCGAAAGTCTTTGAATCTCTGTTTATTTGCTCCAGTTACTCCAGATTCCCTTGCAAAACTCCCACAATAATCGTTAAATGCAAAAGATGCGGTTTTGGTTCTCGTTTATAATATGTTTGCTGGATTTTATAAGAAATCAACACGAATAACAAGAAAAAAATTACAGGCATTTACTGGATATAAGATTTATAAAGGGAAAGCTTGTAGGGTTCATACGACTTAGTAGTAATAGATGAATAATTAAAAATGATTCATTTTATCTTTTAATAGTTTAAAACTAGATCGATAGTGATAAATGTACATTAGTGTTCTTTTGGAAAAAAACTTGGGTTTCCCCACTCTTAACCCTTGTCCTTGCATTGATCTCTATTCATATCTAGCCCCTAACAATACAAGTGTTAACTAATCTCAAATCCTGGTCGTGACTAGCAATAAATTGGTAGTGCGCCCGATAAGGATGTTAACATTTATTTTGCTAAAGTTTATAGTCTTTAAAATGTATAAAAGAAATTAAGAGATTTTATCATCCATTGATCTACCCTATCCTACGAACCCTAGCAAGTTAGGAATTACTCGCTCATGTTTTGAGATTTAGAAGAAAGCTTGAAAAATGAAAACATGATTAAGATGCAGAAAGTAAATATAGAAAGTAAGTGCAAAAAGAATTAAATAATAAAAACACTAGCTTTATTAATCAACTATTGCATACAACTTTTGAAAGTAGAGTACAAGAACCCTACATACTCTAAATCCCTATCTTATTGGAAATAGATGACTAGTTGATGATCACTCGGATGCGTGGATCGCTTTGGACCTCTTGATCTCTTCGGTGATGATTTTTGATGTGAAGCTCTCGGTCCTATCTATAGTCCCGGAAACTAGAAACCCTAGATACCATAAGTGAATATATGCAGATACGATCAAATAACCAAAATCTCAAAATCCTACGGCCATTAAACCGCCGCACTTCCGTCGCGTATTGCCTATATTTGCCGTGGATCCGCCGCATCTTTGTGGCTTAAATTTTTGGGATTTTTTCTGGTGTTTTGTATCATCATGTGAAGATCCTCTAGATGTCTATATTCTAATAATAATGAACCGAGTCTCTGCCGTTGCTAGATTTCATGATTTGCTTCAATATTTTTGCAGATTTGATTCCGACATCCCGATTCAATTCGGATCTCATGGATTTCAGACCTGAGCTAATCTGCACAATATCTCAAATCAAAATGTTAGTAGTATTTGGTATTTTTAAGATATTATCCTAACTATTTTATATGATATTATATGTTAAGAATATTGATTAGAAATATTTGATATGATATGCATATTTTAATTACAATATTTCATATAAACATTATATGCATGTATTTTCCCTCATTATATTAATTATAATGTAGAAATATATGATAATACTTTTTACACATAAACCCGCATATGTTCTATAATTACAATAAACACTTTTTAGTACTTAACAATAATAGGGAAAATGTTCATTCAAATGTGCAATATTTAATACTAATTAGATATTGCTCCCCCTGTAGTAAAACCAGTTGGATGCAAATGAAACTTCAAAAAGAATATTGGTGTAGATGGACAGGTGGGGACCTATAAGGCTAGACTTATTACAAAAGGTTTTCATCAAAGACCCAGTATGGATTATGACGAAACCTTTTCTCCAGTGACTATACTAAAATCCATTCGGTTCCTACTTGCCATTGCTGTCTTCTATGACTATGAAATCTGGCAGATGGATATAAAAACGGCTTTTCTGAACGGAAGTTTGGAATAGTGCGTTTTTATGGATCAGCCGGAAGGATTCGTAGACAGTGGGTGTGGCGAAAAAGTGTGCAAGTTGCTTAAATTTATTTATGAATTAAAGCAAGTATCGCGGAGCTGGAACATCTATTTTGATAAAACAGTCAAGGAATTTGAATTCATCAAAAAACGAGGATGAAGCTTGTATCTATAAGAAGATTGCAGAAAGAAGTATCGTATTCTTAGTCTTGTACATGGACAACATTCTCTTGATAAGAAATGACATTTCTATATTACAATCAGTCAAGTTGTTCTTGTCATAAAGGTTCTCCATGAAAGACTTGGATGATACCTCCTACATTCTGGGGATAAAGATCTACAGATATAGATCCAAGAGATTGTTATGACTTTTACAGTCCAGGTACATAAAAGCCATACTAAAGAGATTTCGTGTGGAAGATTCCAAGCATAGTAATATACCCGTATTGTATGGGATCACCCTCTCCAAAAAAATGTTTCCCAAGACTGATGAGGAGAGGGTTCGCATGAGCATTATACCATGCACTTTGGCCGTAGGATTTATAATTTATGCAATGCTATGTATCAGACCAGATGTAGCTTACGCACTTAGCGTGGTAAGCCGGTATCAGTCAAACCCAGGAGGGAACCACTGGACAACAGTGAAGAACGTTCTTAAATACTTGAGAAGGACTAAGGAACTATTCTTGGTGTACGATAATGGGGACCTCTAGGTGGAGTCTTTTACCGACTCAATCTTTCAGAGTGGTAAGGATGACAACAAGTCTGTCTCAGATTTTGTGTTTACTCTCAACGGAGGGGCGGTCTGTTGGAAGAGCTCCAAACATGACACCGTCGCAGACTCGACGATGGAGGATGAATACATTACTGAACTTGAGGTAGTTCCATCCATTGTTGATCCAATACTTTTGTATTGTGACAACAATGGAGCTATGGCTTTAGTAAAGGAACCACGGTCCCATCAGAAATCCAGATATATCTTGAGGCGGTATCACCTGATCAGGGAGATCGTAGATCGCCGGAAGATCGAGGTGCGGAGAGTAGACACAAAAGAAAACATGGCGGAACCATTTACCAAGGCCTTCCCTCAAGCACAGTTTGAAAAACTATTTGAGATGTTGGGTATGCGATACGCCAACAACTGGCCCTAGTGCAGACGTTGAGTACTCGATACGCCAATATATGGCCTTAATGTAAGTGGGAGATTGTTTGATATGTATACCCTAGAGGCCAATATTGTATATATAAATAGTGAATGCTTGGACATATGTATGTACAAGACAATCTTGCTCGATATGATAGTAGGCTATTTGGTTTGTCTTTATCTTAACATGTGCATATATTTTACTTGTTATTACATATCGTTAATATATGTTGATAAAGCCATAGAATTATTGCTTAACTACCAGTGTTATGATGGCAATCATACTTGTGAGGGCTGGGCAGTCCGTAAGCACATCCTTAAATATCCCTAGTTGTTGGAGTATCGAGACAGGGCATCGATACTCCGTAGCAGACTAGTGTATACGTTTTTAGACCCCGACGAGGGGCGTTGATTGGTCCCATAGCCATTGGTCTTTGGTACCTAAGATCGTTTACAGGTGCCCACTGAGGGTGAGTACACTGGACATACTCGCCGAGAACTAGCTAGATGGTATTATACTAATCGTCATATAGCAGTCCTCTGGTGACATGAATACAGATAGTATGTCGACCCGAGGTCGTCATTTGTCTCGTATAAGTTCCCACTGTGCATTGACTACTACCCTACCACGGCTCTACTGAGTCATGCAAACATGTTTTAGTTAAGTACAGTCCCGAGCCACATGGAAGCAGTGAGCGATTGTTGGAGATTCGTCTTTTCCGGTTTAGAGTGTCGATGTCCCGCTGTATTCGGTTGACCAACACTATAAGTCTCTGCCTAGGACGGATTGAGAATTACTGATAGGTAGATCAGTAGATTCTCGAATGGTCTTGAACCATATAGGCATGACTTATTAGGTTATTAGAGGTCAGACGATTTCCACCCCCTAAACCTGGCATGTGATACTCTCAAATGAATAGACCGGACTGTACGGAGATTGTCACAGACAGGCTCAGTAGAAGTTCGAATGAGTTTGCTCGTCGGCCTTATTTTTGATAGGTATCTGGATAACCGTTATGTACAGCTAGTGTCACTGACGTGCTTGTGGTTAAATCCATTACCAGTGTACTGTCGAGTCTTTAGAGTCCTGCACAGAGGGTTTCCCTAGTTTAGGCGAAATGATGTAGAGGCCGTATAGTTTTACGTGCAGGATTTCGATCATATACGTGTACTAGCTACACAGATTTTTTTTCGAACGGTTAATACTAGCGGGCTTAAGATTAAGCCGCATTCTAGTATTATATTATTAGATTATTTTTTATCTCTTGGTATTCGTAGTACGAATACGGATATGTATATACGGTGGGTATTCTTATAATTACGCTATAATGCTTCTAGAAGAATACACCTCATTTTATGTTAATCTATTTATTTAAATAGATAATAAGGTGGAGGGATGATGTGTATTAAAATATGGTTGAAGCATGGATACTTGTTTTTCTTATTCATTTGTCCTAACTATTCAAGCATGGTTGCATTACTTCTATTGGAAATAATATGCTTGATATTATTGAACACTTAGTCATTCTTCACTTGATGTTTCACTTCACTTTTGCTTTGCCATTCTCTTTCCTCCTTTGAGCCCTTCTTCCTCCTCAAACCCTAACCCTCGCATGATTTAAGAAACCATGAGTTTATGGAATAAATAAATCCAATAAATATTCTCTACATCTACTAAACCACTTAGATTAAAAAATTAGGTGCTTTAGTTTCCTTACTTTTGAGGTTGGAATTTGAACTATAGACTCTAAGGTGGATCGTCTTCGACACAAGGAGACCGACGACCAAGCTCAATCCTGACCGACAAAGAGCTTAAGAAGGGGATTAAGAAGACCCAAAGGACTTGAACATATAGGTATAATCACTTTCACAGTAGATTAGAACCTATGCAAATTTTGTTATCTTGGGCTTACGGTAGTTCTTGGGATTAGTCGGTGTTGCCTGTCTTAAAATTGTTTTTCGATGTTTTTGCCTCTCTAAAAACCCAGTATAATGTGTGACACCACCTAACACTCCGATCGTCTGTTTCCAAAGACGGGTTGTCTTTGTCTGAGCGTAAAGTTACATGGGTTAGGAATGATATCAAAGCGTCTAATGCGTCTACGAAACAAAAAAGGTTATCCGTAATGTTATATTATTACTTCACATTTTCGACGATCTATACATATATTGCATGCATATGTAATGATTGTATTTTTATCTAGGTCTAATGACAACACCAAAAGCAGCAAGGAGCAGCAGGAGCACCAGCCGGGGCAAAGGCAGAGCGGTTCTACCACCTAGAGATCTGCGTAGGGAGCTCCAGAGGGCTGGTCTTGCACCCGGATCTGTATCCCCTTCGGATGATTCCTTTCGTATGGACTTTGCCACACCTCCAGGTATATTGCACACATATTCATTTCGAATGTAATATTATAGATATACATACATATTCATTTTAAAGTTACTTATATAGTCAATTTTTAATTACCTAATTGTAGGTTGTGCCTCCACATCCGAGGCAGAGGCCACTACCGCACCTGCAGGTATATTTATATATCTTATATTGTATGTATATTGATTTAGAATGTTATATTATAGATATACACACATTCTTTTTGCAATTACTTATATAATCAATTTTTGATTGTCTAATTGTAAGTGGTGCTTCCACATCCCGGACAGAGGCCACCCTCGCACCTGAATGTATGTTTATATATTCTATATTGCATGAATATTGATTTAGAATGCTATATTATAGATATACACACATTATTTTTGCAATTACTTATATAATAAAATTTTGATTGTCTAATTGTAGATGGTACCTCCAAATCCCGGGTAGAGGCCACACCCACATCTGTAGGTATGTTTATATATTCTATATTGCATGCATATTGATTTAAAATATTATATTATAATTATACACCCATTCTGTTTGCAATTACTTATATAATCAATTTTTGATTGTCTAATTGTAGGTGGTGCCTCCACATCTAGCATAGAGGCCACTCCCGCCACTTCCATACACTCTGCGCAGGTTAGTATTCTTAACTATAAGATTTTTTCCACAAAAGAGACGATGACTTGGACACACTAAGCCTATCCAAAGGGTCCAAATTTGACCAACAACTACCACTTTGAATTTAGAGTTTGCATATATCTATATTTTCATAATGCAAATGGTTTAAACTCTTAATTAGTTTTACCTTTTTGGTGGAAGTAGTCAGCCTTTATTTTTTATGAAAATTAGTTTTTTTATTTTACATATCCTCTAAAAATAACCATGAATTTCATGTAATTTTATCGTCAATATTTATTTTCTAATTGGAGGGAATGCATCTACGTTCGAGTCATCGGTTGTTCCTTACCGAAGAAACTATCGTTCCGCTTGTACTGCTTCCCGGGTTCAAGCTTGTGCTGTTGTCGCCGGAAGTATATATCGCACTTCAATTTTTGTTAATTCTTGAATTCTTAATACCGTTTTTTCTTGATATTGCTTGTATATCTATTTATCTTGTAGATGTAAGGCAGCCACTCCCTGTGAGGGGGACTCGAGGGTCGAATCGGTCCTTTAGGGTGAGGCCCGATAGAGTTAGGGGGAACCATTCCCAATCTTCTTTACCCACGATTATCGCTACACCGGCGATTATGCCTAGAGGTTCGACCGGTATATGGAGGATGAGAGCCGCATCCAAAAGAAGTATCCTCTTCACGTCGAGTGGGACAATCAGCACCGGCGCTCCTTTGCCCTCTTCCAGGATGAGGCTCGGGTATTAATATATATTTTCATTTGACTTATCGAATAAATCCACTATTATTTAGCACTTATAATTTAAAGAAATAATTTTCTTGTATTTGCAGTTGGATTATGACTTTTAGCCTGTATCCGACCCTGATCATCCTGACAAAATGCTCGATCATCATGCACTTTACCTAGTCCTCATGAAGAACATGCAATCTAAGGTCCGATATAATAGGAATGGGATGAAGATCGACGTGCTATGGCTGGCGACCCCTGAGGCGGAGAGAGAGGCTCTCCTACAATCTCTGGCCTTTACCAGAGTCGATATAGATATATAGCCTCTCTTCTGCCGGTATTATGACTCTAAGTGCAAATAGGTTTGTAATTTAAATGAAATTCATTATTTAGTATATAATTTAATTTTTGTGTTACTTAATTAGAAAACTAAATCTGATTGTGTTGTGCAGAAATAGACCGATAAAAATAAGAAAAATCAGAAGTCCGCGAAGAGGGGTCGTCCTACTTACACAGGTGGCTCGAGAAACATTACTCGTGCCATGGAGGTATCGGTAAATTACAATATATCTATTTTGATATAATGCAATATTAAAAGTTATTTTATAATATATGTAAATTTTTAGCGAATTGTAAAGAGCTCAGACCCTGATGCAGGGGGGTACACAGACCGTGTTGACTGCGTATCTGGCCGTCCACGGTATCTCGACGGATCCCGCCACGGGCAAATTTCGATTCCCCAACACTGCTACTCAGGAGTATTGCGTAAGTGTTAATATTTATTCTAATTCGAATGAAATTTTTATTTTGATAAGTTTAAATTTAAATGATATACTTTTGTTTTAACGCTTAACGTGGTGTAAGAGTGGGTGGTGGAACAGGCAGAGGTATCGGGGATTGATTTCAGTGGATAGATTGATCCGATCATACTGCCCCCAGTCCTGGACGCCGTATATGGAGGGCACTATGGTGGTTGGGAAAAAAGGCCAGGAATTTGGTCCTATCAGGGCCCATATGAAGTTGGTCTCCACTCCAACGGTTACTTCCTCTACCCTCCATGAGCGACGTCTGGAGTATTATGTTGCCGCATTAAAGACCACTGTCGAGGAGTTGAAGGAGATGTCGGTCCGTATATTATTTATTAGAAAAATATTATATCACATTATAGATAGTAGCATATGCAGTATTAGCAGCCTAAGCTTATTTAATTTTAGACTTAAGTTTGATTAATCAGACTTATATAAAACTATCTAAACCGAACTCTATAATCAATCATGTCACATCTTTCTTCATTTTGGAGTTTAAAAATTTATGATTCCACACTCAAAACTTGAGAAGAAAATATTGTTTTGGAAATTAGATAACTCCAAAACCAAGCATCCCATCAAAGCCAAATAATTAAGGAGAGATACAGGTTTACAAGTTAGAGTAAGTATCAATTCTACCTCCACTTAAAATAAATTACGGTTTTCCAAACTAGATAACCAAAGTAGGCCTAAGACCCTAAGTATTCTTTAGATTGGGGGGAAAAAGCGTAACCTTGAATGTGTGGAATTTTAACATGTATAAATTCTCATACATAACATATGAATTTTAACAGAACGTGTGGAATCTCAACATAGCATATATAAATTCATGGTTCCGCAATAATCCGATATTGATACGAATTCGACTAAATCTAATACACCGTTCTTACTCGTTTATTACAAAAACACAAAATTTTACAGATTTGGCAGTCTACTTCGGCTGCGGTTCTATAAGCCACTATCTCGGCTGCGGCTCCGCGGGGTACTGCTATGGCTCCACAACCCACTCAGACTCCTGCACAGACCACTCCTTTATTTGTCGAGTTTTTGTCGACTCAGGACCGCACCGCGGAGCAGATGCGTCAGATTTCGGCACTTATAAGAGGTGGAGAAGCTGGACCGAGTTAGGATAGGTTTATTTATATTTTTGAGGATGGATGTACTTATTTGATACATATTGTATGTTTTGGACGATATCAGTGGTTGTTTGGATATTTACGACGATGTTAGATGATTTATATAAGCCCAGATGGAGCCATGAAAACGGCATCACTCTCCTGCACGGGAATCCCCTCAGGAACCCTCGACGGCGGCGCACGAGAGATTGTCCTTTTCCTCTTAAGGGGGACCCCGTACTCGCCCTCCCCTACGTCTCTCGTCTGGGACTCGGACCATAGACGTCTCTGGCCTCAGCCGGAGAAATCATCAGGAGCCACCAACGAAGCGGGCGACCATATCGCCGGCGGAACATTCGGCACAGGACACGAGCCAGCCGGGGGCACGGCCGCGCCGCTGGCCTCCCTCTGGAACGAGAAACCCAAAGAGTGGGAACAAACCATGTATCCAGCCCAAAAGAGGTAGAGCGCCGAGCAACCAGGATTTAGAGCAAGGAAATATGAAGGAGTAGGGGCCCTGGAGTGGGCCCCACCCTTATTTATCACTGCAATCGCCCTCATCCAACGGCGCCCTTCATCTCCCGCCAAAACGCCTCCTTGCGTCCAACGGCCCCGATCGCTCCACTTGTAGTTCCCACACTGGGCCGCATCCCATCAGATGATGCAGGTCTGCACACATCACGTCGGCCAACCAACGCTTGACACGCGGACCGTCATTTCAGTGACAGGATGCACGAACCGGCACACCTTCCTTAAATGCAGAGATCTCGCCCTAATTCGCTGGCAGAAAAGACAGCTGACAGCCCGGGGATGCGTCCCGACGAAATCTTAAGAGGGAGCTCATCCCGGGCCGCCAGCCCACTCTTTACCCGACCCGCCAGCTAGTCAGGACAAGAGTGGGGGGCTAATGATGATACTCTATATTGGCGATCTCCCAGATCAGGACACGTAGCAGATGACGTGTCCCAGGATTCCAAAGAAATGGCCCACACGGGCCGACCAGGCCACCCCTGTACCCGACCTACAAGAACAAGTTGGCTTTCCCCAGGACCCCCTGCAAATTGGCCTTCTCGGCCTCTCGGCTCGCCCCGAGCAGCCACAGGACCAAGACTCCTCGGCCCTCCCGCTCGGTCCCGAGCTCCCCTGCCGTGGCCATCTTCCTCGGTCCTTCCGACCGACCAACTCCACCACTGACAGGCGTAACCGACACTCCGTAAATCTCGCCATGCGCAAATTCTCCGCCGGCAACATCCCACGTTCCACGCCATCACGATCCCCATTAACGGGCGATCCGCTCTTTACGCGGACGTGACGTCAGAAACGTAACTGCCGACGAGATTCTCGCGCCTGCTGCTGCGTGCTGCCGCCACTATATAAACCCCCATCACAGAGGGGTCAAGTAAGCTTTTTTCACCCCACTTAGCCGTTACTCTGCTCGGATCTTGTGCTAACTTGATCGTCGGAGGGTCCTCTGTGGTACCAAACCACTCCGGAACTTCTTTGCAAGTACTCAGCGTAGACTCCTCAAAACCACCAATCTCCTCAAAACATATTGAGACCCACACGCAACAGGAGATCACCTCCAAGATCCACCGAGAGATCGACGGAAGACAACATCTGACGGAGACCCGAAAAGGACCTCCATCAGGATTCATCTGTAGGGATAAATACCCATACCATTTAAGCCGTAGGGGCAATGTATACTCCGTAGGAGCATATTCAGGACAGAGACTTGCACCTGCGGGTTTTGAACCTACAGAAATATTTTAGGTCCCTACGGCTTAATCCGTAGGGGCTACTGGCTAAATCCGTAGGGGCACGTAGATATTATAGTAGTAGTGTGTGGGTGTATTTGATTTCATTTCTTAAGGATTCCATCCTGCATCCTTGTGATAGACTGTTTGATCCACTAGACCTCGCATCCTAATTGAAGGACGAGAATCGAAACCACAAAAATAAGTGTTTATATTGTTATCTTGTATTTCCTTAAAATTATAGATTATACTAATGACACTAACTGCTATGCATGACTCTCTATTTCACAATATAGTTCGTTAAATTTTTTGATTCATCAGGCAGCATTTTTTGCTTATATTACCAATGCACTTCAATTATGCAATTCCAAATCTAATTCTAAAAATGGAATCATTGAAGACTGTTATAGGGTTAAAGATAGTTTAATAACCATGAAATTTAGAAATTAGAAAAGCTTACACTCTTCTTTATAATAAACGTGCAAAAAAAAAACACAAAAGAACCAAGACGGAGTACCCAACTAAATAAACCTTATTTATAAACATAGACCGCAAAATACTTTATCTACCCACTCTTATTTCTTAGCCGTGTATAGACCCAAAAGATAAAAGAACCCCCTTGCATGATATTTGTGTCATAAATATGGTCCATTCTGTTTATCTCTCGGGTAGTATATGGCTATGGATAAAAGTATTAACACAATTTATTAAGCAAACAAATCTTAGAAAATAGTGCCTACTCGTATTAATGTACAATTCATGATCCAAACTCAACTAGTTCAAACAGTCCAAAGAATGATCCAAATTTGATGCTTCATCACGCATTCAAAACTGCTTCCCCAACCCACGACACCATTACGCAATTTATGTTTGTTGCAAAATCCCAAAATCAAGGAAGTGGCCTTCCCCCACTTCCCCACTTGCATAAAAGCCAACACAAGATGGGACCCCATTGTCACTTGAGTGGGCGCATTTCAACACCTTCAAATTTATATTTAAGACTTAATATATATCACAACAATCATATTTATGGCCCGATCTTTTTTATTAGCAGTCGGATGCAATCGCATAAAATCAACATGACTTTGTTTATATATCGACCGGGGAAAAAGAGGTTTGCTCATTGCGAGGTTTGTGGATCAAATCAGGCAACATGCATGTAATTTAAGCCCATGTTTAGGCTTAGAGTTGACTGATAACTAACCGATGCATCTCACAACAGCTTCGGAGGATGTTGGCCCGAGCACTTAGTCCTATGGATTGATCGCTGTACCTTAGGAGGATATCATGCATGAATGATATCTTGTATTTTTATATTTAGAGAACCAGAAACAAAAGGGATATATAGTTGTGACGTAGGTGTCCTCTTTTTCTTGGAGAATCAAAGCACAACAAACATATAAAAGTGATGTATAGGTTTTGTTTTTATAATGCAAGTGCTGCCAAAAGAAATATTAAGTATGCATAAATTGAGGGGAGTGATTGAGAAGCTTGTTGCCTAGATTCCATCAGCTGTTTGGCGCAAATATCTAGTTGCCGTGGCTACCGCCATTTTGTCTTTGGATAGATTGTGGTGGGATTTCACGTTAGCTGGTGGGTAAACTATTGCTCTTTCCAAAAGTTACTTAACCTACCGGACTAGAAATCTACCGCAATCCATCCAAAGACAAAAACCATGGGCCCATTTGTTTGGCACTAGCATCCAGGTGTTGTGAGTCCTACCATTTTGTCTCTTGGATGGATTGTGGTGGGATTTCAAGCCCGGTGGATAAAGTATTGCCTTTTCCTTTAGACCATGATCTCGCCTTTTCCTTAAGACCATGATCTCGCTATTCTCTATTATAAATATTATTATCACTATTATTTTAAATTATTAATCTTTCTTTCTTGTCTATTTCTTCACTAATCATTGTTTATTGTTGATTAATGTAGTTCAAAGTTTGCAAACTATTGCGATCTCTTGGATTGGTATATGTTGTAGTGACCTCCCTTTCATACTCTTGCATTGCATTATGGATTGGTTCCAAATGGTTCTAATTATATAAGGACAAGAGTCATCCTAATCTTCTCCTAATGCATCTAAAATGAATATTATATATAATTAAGTTGAAAGCTACTTCACTTGTAAATAATTCACTAAAGAATGAATTAATCTTATTTAGGCTGGAGTATTGAAAATTTAATATTATAAAAAAAATTATTAAAATTGTTTATGTATTTTATAGTTTTGTGATATAGGACAACAACACATCAAAAATTGAAAATTTATTGCTGTAGCTTCATATCTAATCCAACCAAGCAAGGCTTTATCATTCAATTCACCCATTTTTATCCCTGCTTAACTTAAGAGATTAAGATTGTGATTAAATTAATTAAATTTTATAGATCAATTATTGTACCTACCTAGCTCATTGCACTTTAACTTTAAACATTATTAGGACTTGTATTGATTATTATTTCAAATCAATCCAGTTACATAGTCAACAAGAAAATGAGCGATACCTTTGTTGAGATGTCAGAGACTAAAATAGTTCCACATTAGAAAAACTATGAGAGACACATGGAAATAAGATGGCACAAACCTCAACAATGCTTGAGTCTTATTGTTGAAACTCACTGGTATCAAAAAGCCTATCTACACTCATAGATAAAATATATAATCATTTCTAAGATATAAGATGGGACAAAGTGCAGCAAGGTTTGAGTTTTATTGTGGGAATCCACTTATATTAAAAAGCCCGTGTGTAAAATTGAAGGGAGACAAAAAATTAGGTAAGTCTAAAAGCTAAAATATAATAACATCCATGCAATACATTGATTCTTGTTACTTCATCTATATCATATAAAGAGTTACAAAGTATATTATAAGTTAGGGAAAACTGGGAGTGTGCATCAAACCAAATAGGATGATGGAAGCTAAAAGATTTTTTTTTTATTAAAACAATAGAAAGAACATGTAATTTAGAAGTCTATATTAATATAAAGTATCAAGGCATATACAGGGAAGTTTGTGGGGTCCATGATAAACAAAACTCACCGTTCGTTCAATTGACGAAATGGACGACGATGATATAGAGAGATGATATTTTCATGAAAGCTATAGTTTAATTATGTGTGAATAATTTGATGCAAACTTGCAAGTTGCAATTCGAATGATTGTTCTGGGGGTAAATTGTCAAAAAAAACCCGGCTCGCTTCAAACTTGTGTAAAAGCCCTTGGGTTTTTCTCTATTGTTAAAAAAAACTGTATACCAGTTGCATGCAATATCCAGCAGTTACCTGTAATATTTAAGCAGTTGCAGTTGCCTGTAATATCTAAGCATTTACCTGTAATATCCAAGCAATTGAGAAAATACAAGGCATAAATGCAATATAGCCCAGGATTTTTTTACAAAGATTTTGAACAATAGGCTCTTCCTAACAATTTCGAAAAATATAAGGGTTTTAGACTGCTCCCGAGTGGGCCGAGGGCTTTTTGACAATTTACCCTTGTTCTTGCAACTTTATATGCATTTGTACAGGACATGTGGACCCATTAATTATATACAGAGAGAGAGAAAATAATGGAGAAAAGTGGCCATAGGAGGGGATTTCCTCCTATGGCGTCAAAAAAATACAATCCACGTAATTTTTTCCGACGATCGGCATCCGTCATCATCATCGTTATCATCTAAGATGTGCATATACCAAATTTCATGTGATTCCACTACTTTTTCACCGTTGAATTAGCAATGTAAAAAGTTCTATTGTCGATAAACCATTAATTTTGCACTAACTAAATCAATGGTCGAAAAATGGTATAATCACATGAAATTTGGTGTATCCACATCTTAGATGATAAAGATGGAGGTGGTGTATGCCGATCGTTGAAAAAAATCACGGAGGGTGCATTTCTCCGACGCCATAGGAGAAATCCCTTACTATGGCATCTTTCCTCCATTAACCTCGTGCGCGCGCGTGTATATATATATATATATATATATATATATATATATATATATATATATATCTATATCTCACAGACGGATAGGTTAAATGATTTGGAAGTCCGAATTTCCTTAGATATGTAGTAGTTTTGAATCTAGCTCTATTTGACTGCTTATTTATTGAATGTTTTTGGTCTAAGGAAGAAATTGTATTCTTCAACTTCTTAGTCATAAGAAAATCAACTAAAGCTTTTTTTTCTTTTTGAGAAATTCAGCCGGGTTGTTTGAAGCTGATGGAGGTTAGGATCTCCTTCAGATGTTGTTCTCTGTCGATCTGTCGCGAGTGTTGGTGAACGGCTGAGATTGGTGTTGATGGTTGCCTCCTTGAGCGTGTGGATCTCAGTGGGCTTGTTTTGAGGTGAAACCGAACTATCTGCAAAAGAAGTCCCAGGATGGTTGTACCACCGTGGACCCTCCGACGATCAAGTTTGCCGAGAAATTTAGGCAGAGTAGCGGCTTATTAGAATAAAATTGCATTACCTGAGTCGTCTGAGAGAGGGTTTTTTATAGTGATCGCTTGGAGTGAGCTGGCACGAGATTTTCGCCGTCGGTTATGCCCCTGACGTTACGCCTGCGTGAATAACGAGATCCTCCATTAATGACGAGATACGCTCGTTAATGGAGGGATACGACGGCGTGGAACGCGGGATGTTGGGTGGCGGATATCTCGCTTCTGGCGAGATACGCGGAGCCGTGGAGGAGGCGCTTGGGCTCTGCGTCCTTGGTTACTCGGTAGAACCGGAGAGGCTTAGCTCGGCGGGAGGCTCGGATGCGAGCGGGAGGCCGAGAAAGCTCAGTTCTGTGATAGCTCGGAGGCGAGCAGGGAGGGTTGAGGAAGCTCAGCGTGTAAGAGGGCTCGAAGGCGAGCCAATAGTTATTTGTAAGGTGAGCATATGAGTGTTCAGAGATCCATCGAAGGTCGGGTCAAGCCTCGGGACGATAGCCCGGAGAAGGCTTTCAATGCATCGTGTTTGCTCTTGTCCCGTGAGCCCCGGGACACGTCATCTACCACGTGTCATGATCTGAAGAGTTCCCGCTTATGAGTATCCATATTAGTCCCCCACTCTCGTCCTGACCTATTTATGGGTCGGGTTGAGAGTGGTCTGGATCGGTTTCCCGGATTCAGCCTGTTGTCAAGAATTTGTCAGCGTGGATTTCTGGGGTGACTCGGCGTACGACGGTTGCGTCGTTCAGATCTTTGAGCCCGCGTGTCGTATCCCGGGCGCTTGGATCTCTGCGCATATCTTGGATGACGTCAGCGGATCAGGGGAAGGATCGTGCATTTAAAGAGGAGCGTCAATTCGCTTGCACGTCTGTTGAGGCGCAGGCCACGCGTCTAACACGGATTGGCGAACGTGACAGGCTGTCGCTGTTGCCTGCGCCCGAAGGGACGTCTCCAATGGTCGTTCGACACATAGGGCTTCGACGACTGGCAGACGCGAAGCTTCGTTTTGGCGGGAAACAATTTGAGCCGTCGGATGCTTCCCCCAAGCAGTATAAATAGGAGTAGGATCCCCCTAGGGTTCATACTTTCGCCACTATTTTCCTTTGTTGTGAGAGATTGCTCGGCGCTCCATCCTTTAGATCAGATCCTTCGCGCACTTTCTTAGGAGAACTCTTTCCTTTTAATCAGGTTATAAGTCTCCTTCCGAGGAGTCTGTTGAAATAGTTAGGGTGGAGTCTAGGGAGTCTTCCACCTCTTCCCGAGAGGGTTCCTTTGCTGCTTCCTCATCGTCGGGCCCGCCCCGTAGAGTCAGGGCTACCCGCACCGCTAGCCGCCCGGCTGTGACGAGGGTTCCTAAGGTGAGCATCGAAAACACCCGCGATGCGCCCTCTGTCTTGAGGGATCTAAACGAGCTTGTCGAGATTCAGTCTCGTTTCCTTATCCCCTCTAACTATTCGTTCCGTTTGGCAAGGGGGGCGAACGGGCGGACCAGGTGCAGGGGAAGGAGATCGCCCTGTATTTGGAGGCGTTCCGTGCGGGAATGCGTCTGCCCTTTTCAACCGAGATATGCGGCATATTTCGTTGTTTCTAACTCTTGCCGGGCTAGCTTGGGCCGAACTCGTAGAGAACCCTCCACGGGTTTCTGGTTCGACTGAAACTTAAGAAGATCCCCTTTAGCTTGACCCTTCTTACTTCCTTTCTCTGCTATAAAAATCACCTCGGCACCAGCAAGAATGAGCCGAGCTGGGTGTATTTTTCATTTAAAAAATGCAATGGTTGGGTGGCCGGGTCAGGTGTGGTGGTCGTTCCTACTTCCATCCATGACTGGAAGGAGAAGTTTGTATTTGTTGGGCCACCCGAGGGTGAGGACTGGCCTGTGCCTGTACAGTGGCACAGGGCCGACTGCCCACGGACGAAGCAGTCGTCCTCTCCCGTGGCGAGGGCGGTGTCCATGTGGTAGCCGATCCAACAAGCCGATGTCTTGCTTTCCTAGCAGGTCCTTAGCTGGGTTGGGCTCAGCCCCGCGCGCTTTGTGGGTAAGTTAGGAGATTGGATGGCTTGTTTAAACTTGAGTAATTTACTTCTTACCCTTCTTGCATCGCTAACTTCTTTGTGCTTTCCCCCTTTGCAGGACACATGGACCGGTCCAAGATTCTAGCGGCCATATCCACCACGGCCCGAAAGAAGGCCGGGGGCGTGGTCTTGTCCCGTGCAGGCCCGAGCTCGGCCCTGAAACCGTCCCTACCGGTGAAGTCCCCCGCAGAGCCCTGGGCCCCTGATGACCACCGCAGGGGAAGCCAGAAGCACGCCCGAGACCCGGATCCCCAGGCGAGGGAGGAGGAGGAAGTGACCGAGGTCCCCCTCAAAAGGAAAATGTCGATCTCTCGCACGCCGGTGACTGATATCCCCGAGGGGATTCCGGTGCAGGAGGGGGACATCTGCTTCGTGGTCCCATCGGGGCTTTCCGTTGCCGACAGCTTGCTTGCGGACATGGAGCAGTCAGCCGGGGGAAAGATTCCGCGGGGGACCCTGAAGGCCTAAGTGACCGCCATCGCTCAAGAGGCTATTCAGGTCGGTATTCTTTTAATTGTTGTCTTAATTGCCCTTTCTTAGCCCGGACACCCCTAAATCCATCTGTTGCTTCCCTTAGGTCCTCCAACATTGCAATTTCATCGTCAACATGGAAGCCGAGGAGATTGCCGCAGCCATGCGGAAGGTGGGGGAGTCGTATTCGGAGGCGGAGGATCTGCGTCTTCGGCTGCTGCATGAGAAGAAGAAGACGGTCACCCTTGAGACTCGGTTGGCCGCCGGGGAGCTCATGCTCTCCAAGAGCTAGGAGTCCTACCAGGTCATAGGCGAGTCCCACCGAGCCATGGAGGGCAAGTTGGAGGAGATGGGTAAGCGCCACGCCTTAATGAAGAAGGCGAGGGGCGCTAGCAAGAGGGAGACCGAGGCTGCGCTTGAGGTGGAGAAGATCGCTGAGCTTCGGGCCTGCAAGTCAATGAACGCGTACAAGGCGTCAGACCAGTTCTACACCGACCTCGGCGAAACCTCTGCTATTGTTTGGCATGCAGCCCTTGATGCTGTCAGGGAGTTGATGTCGGAGTTTGCCGACGGTGAGCTCCATGCTCGGGTCCCTCTCTCAGTGGAAGCGCCGCAGGCGGCTGGCGACGGAGGCGGGGCAGCAGCAGAAGCAGAAATCCCGACCCCTGAGGGCGGTGCCGAACAAGGCGAGGTCCTGGTGGAGCCTGCTGCCTGAGCTCCTCGTTTTTTCTTTTTCTTATTTTGTAAGCCTCCGGGAAATTTTTGTAAGGCCGAGGAACCCTAAATACCATGTAAAGGCTTTTTAGAACATAAATAAAGCTGGGTTTATCTTCCTCTGTGTGGCAATGTTTTTCTTGTGTGAGTACTTTAGTTTGTCGGTCTCTTCCTCGATGCAAATGTTAGGCCATAGGTCAATGACCGACCTCTTAGATGACGATCGCACATCGAGTGTAAGCCATTTAGTGGTCAAGTACAGGAAGGCCGGTGTCCTCCTGCCCCCGAAGTCGAAGTGACGATCGTTCACTTGAGATACATCGGGAGACTCCTCCGAGTATGATGGAGTGTAAGCCATTCCTTAGAGTCGGTTCTTAGTGTTAGGCGAACAACAGCCAAGTCAGAGTTGGTCGGCGATGGCGGGTTCTCCCTTTACACGGTTCCCAGACCTCCGTTTTGGGATGGTAAGAATTCACCACTCGGAGGTTAGCCGAGTAGGGACCTGCACGGTCATCCCTTGGTGGGGCGTTAATCCTTGACGTCAGTAAAAAAGAGTGTACCCACCAAGGGTCGACCGAGCAGGGAGGCTGCTCGGTGGCCTCTTGATGAGGGCTTCGATCCTTAGCATTAGTGGATAGGAATCTGATCGCTAAGGATTGACCGAGCAGGGAAGCTGCTCGGTGGCCTCGTGAGGGGGGCTTCGATCCTTAGCGTAGGTGGGAACGATGTGCCCGCTAAAGATTGACCGAGCAGGGAAGCTGCTCGATGGCCTCATGAGGAGGGCTTCGATCCTTAGCGTAGGTGGGCAGGATGTGCCCGCTAAGGATTGACCGAACTGGGAAGCTGCTCGGTGGCCTCGTGAGGAGGGCTTCGATCCTTAGTGTAGGTGGTCACGATGTGCCCGCTAAGGATTGACCGAGCAGGGAAGCTGCTCGGTGGCCTCATGAGGAGGGTTTCAATCCTTAGCGTAGGTGGGCACGACGTGCCGGCGAAGGGTTGACCGAGCAGGGAAGCTGCTCGGTAGCCTCGTGAGGAGGGCTTCGATCTTTAGCATAGATGGGCACGAGGTGCTTGCTAAGGATTGACCGAGCAGGGAAGCTGCTCGGTGGCCTCGTGAGGAGGGCTTCGATCCTTAGCGTAAGTCGGCACGATGTGCCCGCTAAGGATTGACCGATCAGAGAAGCTGCTCGGTGGCCTTATGATGAGGGTTTCGATCCTTAGCGTAGGTGGGCAGGATATACCCGCTAAAGATTGACCGTGCAGGGAAGCTGATCGGTTGCCTCATGATGAGGGCTTCGATCCTTAGCGTAGGTGGGCAGGATGTGCCCGCTAAGGATTGACCGAGTAGGGAAGCTGCTCGGTGGCTTTGTGAGGAGGACTTCAATCCTTAGCATAGGTGGGCAGGATGTGCCTGCTAAGGATTGACCGAGCAGGGAAGCTGCTCGGTGGCCTCGTGATGAGGGCTTCGATCCTTAGCGTAGGTGGGCAGGATGTGCCCACTAAGGATTGACCGAGCAGGGAAGTTTCTCGGTGGCCTCGTGATGAGGGCTTCGATCCTTAGCGTGGGTGGGCAGGACATGCCCACTAAGGATTGACCGAGCAGGGAAGTTGCTCGGTGGCCTCGTGAGGAGGGCTTCGATCCTTAGCGTGGGTGGGCAGGTTGTGCCCACTAAGGATTGACCGAGCAGGGAAGCTACTCGGTGGCCTCGTGATGAGGGCTTCGATCCTTAGCTTAGGTGGGCATGACGTGCCCGTGAAGGATTGACCGAGCAGGGAAGCTGCTCAGTGGCCTCATGAGGAGGGCTTCGATCCTTAGCGTAGATGGGCACGAGGTGCCTGCTAAGGATTGACAGAGCAGGGAAGCTGATAGGTGGCCTCGTGAAGAGGGCTTCGATCCTTAGCGTAAGTGGGCATGATGTGCCCGCTAAGGATTGACCGAGCAGGGAAGCTGCTCGGTAGCCTCGTGATGAGGGCTTCGATCCTTAGGATAGGTGGACAGGATGTGCCCGTTAAGGATTGACCGAGCAGGGAAGCTGCTCGGTGGCTTTATAAGGAGGGCTTTGATCATTAGCGTAGGCGGGAAGGATATGCCCGCTAAGGATTAACCGAGCAGGGAAGCTGCTCGGTGGCCTCGTGAGGAGGGCTTCGATCCTTAGCGTAGGTGGGCAGGATGTGCCCGCTAAAGATTGACCGAGCAGGGAAGCTGCTCGGTGGCCTCGTGAGGAGGGCTTTTTAGATTTTTCCCTTCATGGGGGCGTCGTTCAATCTTCCTTGACTTGTAAAAAATCTGGAAGAGTGATCATCGCAGACGACACGTGGCAGAAACGCATAGGCGAGGCGCGACTGTAACAACCCTAAACTTTCTGTACAGAATTTTTCCAAAATACAGAAAGGAATACCTAAGCTTGAGCACAAGTTATAAATTTAATTTGGTTTTGAACAGCAAGAAAACACTTGTAGCTCATTGGTAAAGCCTTGCACTTTTGTGACGTAGCCCCTGTGATCGAATCCCCCCAGCCGCATATATTTTTAATTGATTTTTCTTTTAATCTTTTAGAAGCCCAAAGGTTTACACGTGCATTTTATGTAAAATGAAAAATCACACAGAAAACAAACACGTGCACTTAGTTATACCAAACGACACCAACACGTGGCGAAGATCCCACCATCCATCACCGGAATTTGGCCGGAGAGATCAAGGACAAGACCGGCACCGCCGGGCCCCCCGTAGGGGATGCTCCCTAATTTTTTTCCCCTGGCACCCCTTGGCCTACCCCACAACTCCTATGCTGTTTGATTTCTCTGCACATTTCCAGAGAATTAAAAATGGGCATTAATCCACATTTTAATGCACATTTTAATTCTATTCTTCATTACCCTAAACCCTAATTTCCCTATAAATATCACACCACATTTCACCTCTTCTCATTCGGAATTTCATTACAAAAACTCTCTAAAAATTCCAAGTCCCAAGTTGTACAAATGGAGTTAGCAAAGGTCGAAATTCCGGCGAAGTTTCAAGAAGATTCCGGCGACGAAACGACGCCCCGACGGTTCCGAAAGCTTCTTCCATCTTCCCTCTTCCTTTATAACCTGTAAGTCCCCATTCCCCTCCTCCATCTCTATTCAAAAACTTCTCTTTTTCAAAACTGGTCGGAAGCGGAGTTATTCCGACTTCCGATTCGTTTTTCTTTAAAAACTCCATTTTTCTTAAATAATAAAATACCATATTCTCTCATAATATTTAACAAACATAAATAAACACATTAGAACATGTTTCACCTCAAAATAATTCATGTTGCAATTTCTATTTCACTTTTATAGTAAAATACCATCATGTTACATACAATTTATAATTATTCAATTTAACCGTATTACTTTTAGATAACTCACGAGGTAATGACCTACCTCATCACAACACACATTTTTGACATAGCACGATGAATTTTGGGACTCTAGTTTATGGGGAAAATATGAAATTACGAATAAATATCTTGATGTCACGCCCCGAAAGTACGGAACATGACCGGCACTTAAACTACGAACGTCTCGAGGCGTACGTAATCTAAGTGAGCCGAAAACCCAGAAATCCAAACCAAGAAAAGTAGTAGAGTGAAGGAAAACCAATTTAAAACAAGTAGTTTAATAGCATAAGCCGAATTATGCGGTTTTAAAAAAAACATCAAATATTTCCCGAAAATTTCGGCAGAGTCTCCTTTGTAAATACTGGCCCCCAAACGGGATACAACATGAATAGTATACGAAATCAATAAAAAGGTATCCCCAAGCGGGAGCTAGCTCTTCGTCAATCGACGGTCACAACCACACAAGCAATATAATATACAACGCCAACGGCGAGGATCAAAATTCAAAAGGAAACTCAAAACCACAAGAAAACCACAGAAATATAATGCGCGACTCTAAGGTCGAAGGAATAACATCACTGGTCTCTATCTCAAAATAAATACATGTTTGGTTGATGGAACTTCTAGATACAACAGAATAATGATATACAAGATATATAATGGGGGTACGATACAAGTAAACCCACCTACTAGCAAATCACCCGAAGGAAACTATGCCCGCAAAGCCGTAATAAAACCTGTACGGCAAAACCTGCAAGAAACTGGGGCACAGCGGGGGTGAGTTGCCAACTCGTGAATAGAAAAACATCTACGGAAAGAAATCGCATAAATAACGCAATCCTAGGTCAATGATCATAATATATCCTCAAATATATAACCAGCAACCCAAAACAATGGTTAGGGCAAATATCTAACCCAAGTGTAATTCCATGTGCCCGTGTCAGTGCCTCAGGTAGCAATATATCATATGGATGATGTATGAATGCATGAAACAGAATGCATGTACTGAAGAAAACTGCTTTCATAAATTAATGAGATTTCTGTATTTTTTTAAAATGAGGTATCATAATGAAATCAGCATAAAACAGTGCCTAGCATCGGCACAAAACATAATCCCAATATCTCGATATCTCTGTATCACAGTCTCTGTACTTCAATATCTCGAAATCTCAATGTCTCAATCACAATATCTAGGGCGCCGTCAGTCCAGACCGGCCCCTACCATCTATCTCAAGACCACGACGGTATCCTCCGGATATCCGACGCGTCGGGTAATATCACCGGTCGGTAGTGCTCCCCTGCCAGGCTCAACGTCAACAACACGATCCTCTTGCCCCGGGGTACCGCACTGGGCCCACCATGTACCCGAAACGGTTCCTCCACTCCTCGAACCGGGTCTCGAAATCCATCAGCAAACTCATGGTGGACGACTCATACATCATGGGAAAACCGCACTTTTTATTTAAAAGAGAGGGAAGAAGCTTATACAAGTTTTGCGGTTTTCCCCCAAATCCAGAAAATCTCATAGAAATCCGAATCCAAATCATCAATAGCATATAAACCCATGAATATAGGCATGAGAATCCATGAATACGGCATAACAATGAATAACAGTATGCATGAAGTGACAAGTAATAACTACAATATCTAAGCTGGCATATAAGGTAAGTACACTAATATTATGTCAAACTACTAGCTATCAAGCTAAGTTAAGCAATAATATTTTCTAAGGTGTACGTGACATGGCAATTACCGATGAAGATGTGTGTGAGCTGGCAAGTAAGTGTACGTGGTACATACGCATCATCGGTAATGGTGCTGGTGTCCTAACAGCATAATGTCAACAATGCAATATGAAATAACAATGTAAGTATGCGATGCGGAGCGAGCAACCAAAATGAGCGGGAGCTAAATATTAAACAATGGTGCCATTTGAAATAACACGAATCGTGGGGTTTTGAAAATAGGGCTACGGTAGTTTTAAGAAAGGATACGTCTTTTGAAATATCCGTAGATCCCTTGACCTGTCTTTTAAAATACCCACGAACCTCTAGTTTTGAAATAGGTAGGAGTCTAATCTAATCTAACAACTACACTAAACTATACGGCTGAACTAACAAGCTGAACTACAGGTAAGGAAACCGCCTATCATCTGAGTCGATACAGATACATACCTGTATATGTATAGTCGGTGATCCCGCCTCAATAATATCATATCCGATACCATATCTATAATCAGACATCCCAAGTCAAGAGTGCGGATCAATCATCAATATATAGCTCGTACGTAAATCCGTCGTACGGCATCCCAAATCTGGGTACGGGTCAATATCACATTCATCTGGTATGCTCTTTATCAAATATCATAGTCTAAGGTACTGACCTAGGTTTAGTACAATACTGATATCATCAATAAAGTCATGATCTGGCTACCGATCGACAGTCTCGTACAAACTGATATCATCAGCACATGTCATCATCAAGGGGTATACATCGCCCAATACAACCTAGGATCAATATCCTAGCATATCATATCTCATATCACGATCACATGTCGACCACTTTATTTATAACACTATTCACCCGTATTGTCTCCCCAAGATCCGCTATAACACCAGGACGTACCTCAAGTACGAATCCTGCCATATCACCGATATCACAATCTCAACACAAATCTCATCGACTCATCTCAATCCCAAGTATCATTCTCAAATCCGTATGTGAACACATAGTCCCATACCTATGTGAACACATAACTATATATTCCCGCATGAGCACAAAAGAAAGAAGAAAGTATGCAAGTATGGGTGGGTGTGTGGAAGTGTGGTGCGACCGCTACTCTAGGGTTTCGCGACACTCAATCATCCAAGAACACCAAATATCCATATTTATCATCAATAACTCAAACAATATATAAACAATATATATATGTGTGTATACGTGTTCGTATACATCACCACGAACTGCGAGGGTGCTATACGCCATCCACCCGACTTCTCCCCGTAGATATAAATCTACTCATCTGGTCCTCGCTCGCCGGTGCCGACGTCGCCACGCGCTTGCTTGTCGTCTCGAAGTCCACATGGGGGTACCTACATATCACAACGCATCGTATCGCATTAAAATCCGACTCATGACCAAAACGACACACGAATCCCACACAGGTCAAAACCTATGGTTGCTTTCACAAATCGACCCAAAAACCCTCGACGTCGGCGTACAAACGCCAAACCATCGAGAAACCTCCCAACACACTCATTTGTACAATTACAAGCACTAATTATAATATAAAATAGCTTAAAATTCACAAAAACCCCAATTTCACTTAAAAAGTCATTTTTCCGAAAATCTAGCAAGCACAAATCACCGTTTTAGTACAAAACTCGATGTATAAACGAATCTAGCGGCCACAATATTCACTAAATATCTTAAATAAGTCATAAAAACAATTCCCATAATTTAATCTCATTAAATTCCAAAAACTCTAAAATTCTAGTTTACAAAATACCTAAATTTTAACAATTTTATAGCAAAAATTCACAAACTACAATCTAGCTTGGATTTTCATGAACTAAAGTATTAAACTACACTTTAAAATGTTAATAATGCCATGAATACCCTAATTAGATTTTTATCTCCATTATTTAATCAAATTCCAAAAACCTAGTTTGCTTAAAAACTTGATTTGGACAAATTAAATGCAACCATTTACATAATAGCAACTAGATTAGGTTTTTCCATGCCCTCACATGCCAAAATACACTTTGTAAACTTAAACAAGTGACAATGACCATATTTGAATTGAAACCCTAACTCATAAATTTTAAATCATGCAATTGAAAACCAATTGAAAACCTATTTAAACCTAATTAAACACCTAATTAAGCTAACATGAAACAATTACAACACATTAAGCAAAAGGTTATAATTTATACCCAAATAATTTGAAACTCCCACAAGCACACTTAGCCTCCCAAATTGAAATCTAAATCCCTAGATCCATGCTAAAGTAGCCAAGGAAAAATGGGTAGGAGGTGGATTTTGATTTTGTGGGATTTTTGACTTGGATTTTTGGTGGAATTTTGTGGGTTTTGCAATGAAATGGAGAAGAATTAAGAGGGGACTGTTTGTGTGCAGGTTTCGGCCAGAATTTGGTGGGGATTGGGTGAGGGAGGAGAGAGAGTGAGGTGGGGAAAGATAAATCTAGTCAAAGTCCACTCAATTTCTATCATTTTCTATTCTTTTCTTTTCTTTTCTTTCTTTTCTTTTCTTTGAAATTCAAGTGGGGAAAAAGGGTGGGGGCTGCTGAATTCAGCCAAGGGAAGAAGTAAATGGGGGTGTGTAAGTGTGGGTATGGGTGTGGGGTGATGGAAAATGATAAATACAATACCCCAAACATCCATTTACACTAAAAAAAAACCTTTTTTCTTCAATAATTTCTAAACCGTTTTGGCAAACGATTTCGTTTCAAAAACCACATGATAAAATTTTATTTAAAGTTTTATGATGCACAAAATTTGTTTCAAATCATTACAATTTGTAATTTTCCCTAATTAAATGTATTAGTGACGGCTTAAAATAATATTAAAATAATTAATTTCGGAAAAATTTTCAGAAAATTTGAAATTTCACCAGTGGCTCAATAAACACCAAATACTAGCAATTACATAGCTAGAATATTTATATTTAATTTTATAATAAAAATATTTGCATTTTGACTTTTTACAGAAAACTCCCTTATTTTACCGTTTTTTCAAAATTTCACCGAAACGATTTTCAAAACGTTACACTTGAACATTCAGAACCGTTTTCTTTAAAAAGTGTGTTAATTAAATTCCTTACAATTGCGCATCTACAACCCATTTTGGGGACCCCGATAGGGATGGTACATGTTATCGCACATCTTCGAACCTACTAGAGCGAGATGCAGATCTCCACAAGGAGCATTCAATCTCGATGGAATTTTGATGCAATTTTTAAGAAAATGAGATTTCTACAAAATAAATAAACTTTATTTTTATTATATATATATATAAATATTATCAAAATATCTATTTTAAAATATATTCTAAATATTCCATGTTTACTAAATCAAAGGAATCACAATTTCATGAAACTAGCATTACAATTCAATACAAATTCCAATATTTCATTAAAATACCATATACAATGAAAACTAGGTTCTACTCACTAGAAAATTTCAGTTTTATAAAATATACATCTATGAAAATCCTAAAGACGATAATTAAATACTTGAGGTGTATTTTGAAAATATATCAAAACTAGTTTTACATAAAACCCCCTCAAGTTATATTAAATTACAATAAGGACCTTAGTAAATATAGGTTTAAGTGGGACCAGTTTTCTTGAGCCTCGGAGTGCCGGAGAATGTGGGTGCTTGCCTATCTAAGGTACACAATCTAACAACGGTGTTATCAGCTCGGTAATTGTCTTGGAAAAATACACAAATCCTGTCGTTTATGTGCAGCAGTTACTGATAATATCAAAAATTAAGTCAGGACTTCAATTTTGTTTAAAAGTCTGACTTAGTTCAAGTCACGGTCAAATACGCAATTAATCTGACTTGAATATGATTCAAGTATAAACTGCAATACAACATGAATCCGTCTATACCAGAATTCAATCTATATTGACTGAACCGAACCATGGATATACTCTGATTATATGACTATCCATTTATATCCATTCTGGTTACTGATATCATGCTTTTGGCAAGTCATCCATCTATATAAAAAAAATAATACAATCAATACAAAAGACATTACGGGGTTTTAAAGGGGTAGACTGGTACGGAATGTGTTAGAAGTGGCACGAGACGGTCATTTTAATAAACCTAACCTGAATATCCATTGCCGTTGTACCGTGGCTGAACGGTTCTTTGTGCTCCGTATACCTTAGTCTCCGGAATAGTGGGACTCCTCTCGTATATACTGGCATATTCTGTACCAAGGTACAAACAACTGCGTTAACATTATAATCAAACCTTACTAGTTATATTTTCTTTTCTATCTATTCTACTTTTCTCATTCTTTGGGACTTACCGAGCGATTGTTCATTGACGACATTCCTTTCTTCTTTCTTTGGAATGTTGTCAGGTGGATCGGACTCACTGGAGATCGAGCCCAGTACTGAGAACTTGGAGCAGTTTGCTATCGACCCAGAGCTGTAGGCACTTGTATATACCTTTCATTTCAGTTATGCCATTGTTTAGGTATTGCTTTCTATTCATGTATTTAGTTTCCAGTTGTATTTGTAAAGAATTGTTAAATAAATAAAAGTGTTGTTAAGTTATATTCCTGTCTCTTGTGTACATTTTTACTTTATATTGCTTAGATACGCTTAGCGTATTTACTTTGGAGTAAATACATAGCGGGCCTCGCCGCATCCCCTTGCCCGTACACCGGGAAGCGGGGCGTGACAGCTGTAACGTTTTGAAAATCGTTTTGATGAAATTTCGGAAATCGGTAAAATAAGAGGGTTTTTTGTAAAAAGTCAAAATACAAATATATTTATTTTTAAATTAAATATAAATATTCTAGCTATTTAATTACTAGTATTTAGTGTTTATTGATCCATTGGTGAGATTTCAAAATTTCTGAAATTTTTTCCGAAATTAATTATTTTAATATTATTTTAAGCCGTCACCAATACATTTAATTAGGGAAAATTACAAACTGGAATGAGTTGAAATAAATTTTGTGCATCATAATACATTAAACAAAATTTTATCATATGGTTTTTGAATTGAAATAGGGTTGTTAACCGGTGTTAGAAAATATCGAAGAAAAAGGCTTTTTTCGGTGAAATTAGTGCAAATGGAGTGCGGTACAACTTTTATCTTTTCCCAAACAAAACCCACACTCTCTTTTACTCTGTCACACCATCTTGGCCGGCCTTGGCAGCCCCCCTCTCTCTTGAGTCTTCAAGTGGTTTCTAGAAATTTGTTTTTTTTTTGAAAATAAATAAAAGAAAATGAATAAAACTTGAAAAGACTTAAAGAAGGAAATTAATGAAAGAAGTTTCTACACTTGGCTACACACTTTTCATTCTCTCCCTCTCCTCTAGTGTGGCCGGCCCTCACTATGGTAGCCCGTCCCATTTCTCCACCTCCTTTCCACTTCAAATTTTCATCAAAAATCCATGAAAAGTCAGTACAAATCTCACAAAATTCCTAAATAAACTTTTACCCTTTATTCTTGACTTCAATTAGCTTGAAGATTATGAGCAAGAGAAAGATTTTGAAGATCAAGTTGCATGTTTGACTCATGATTTTGAGGTATAATCTTTAACCCATGGTTACTTGATATTTAATTACTTCAACTTAGTTAATTATGACATTTAATTATGATTCTAATTGCTAAAATGAAATTTTAAGAAAGGGTTTAAACTAAGGTTAGGGTTTTTATAACTTGCTCATGATTGTAATGTGTAGATTAATATCTTAAGTTATGCAAAATGTAATCTAGTTGCAAAAATTTTTAGTTATTGCATTTAAATTGTTTAATTAGGTTATTTTTTTTTTGGTAAACTAGATTTTTACAAAACATGTAAATAAGTTAGATAAAATTAGAATAAGGGTTTTCATTATTAGATTGAAGTGTTAGGGTGTAGATTAACTTGTTAAGTGAGCGTGAAACATAAACTAGTTGCAAATTCTAGCTTTCACTTGAAAATTTATCACAATAGTGCTATTTTATTAAACTAGGTTTTGAAAATTAGTTTAAAATGAGGACTTAAAAATAAAGTTAGGGTTTTAGAACATCCTCAAGGTTTCATGGAGTGGTTTAACGATTTTAAGTTATGCAAAATCAAGTTTAGTTGTGATATTGCGAAATTTTGCTTAAAAGTATCGAAATCGGGCAAGTTTGCAAACTAGAATTTTCCAATTAATAAAATTAGCGTGTTAAAAGTATAGGAAGGGTTTATATAATCTAGTTATTCTATTTAATGAGTATTATGACCATTAGTTTCATTAAACGTCAAGTTTTGAAGTAAAACGGTGAATTGACATTTTCAAGGTTTTCGGAGTTTGATGATTTGATCGATTTTGGGGTTCCGATGATTTAAACCAAGTTTTATATTATAAGTAATGAGTTTTAAAACTATGAGTTGTTTGTTGATATTTATCTCGATCAATCGGCATTTGTACGCCGATATCGAGCGATATTTGGTTCTTTTGCATGAACATGACATAGGTTTTAACCTATGCGTGTTTTGTGTGTCGTTTTGATGTTGTCTGTGATTCAGTTTACGATACTACATATGTTTGCGTATAGGTACCCCTCACATGGACTGCGGGCGATGAAGAAGATGATGGCAACACCGTCTTCGGCAGATAAGGACCAGGTGAGTAGATGTATATCTACGGGGGAAGTCGGGTGGATGACGTTTAGCACCCCCGCAACGTAGAATAGGGATAGTACTTATTGTCATTAGGAAGCCAGACGTGACCTTAGATTCTTGATGAGTAGGACCCTAGTAATGACCCTAGGTTGGACTAGACTGATTTAGAAAGACCATACCAGTGGATGAATATCTTGGAAGAGATTCGTAGGTTTCAGGTAGATACACACACACGCACACACTGAAACTCGACGTGGTGTATACGTGTATGTATATGTATATATATATAGGACTAGGTGTAGGTATATATATATATATACACAATACGTATATGTGATACAAGGATGTGATATGATACATGAGGATAAAACAATATAACTGGGCTGATGCCGTGATTCTTGGCTATACAGTCGTGTTATGCTGTTAGCGGATCATTAGAAAATGAGATAATGAATTTGTATATATGAACAATAATAAAGGGTGGTGATGATATTGAAGTACATGGGACTCTAAAATAGAACCCGGACCGTAACCTGTGCCTGAAATTCTGATATGATATATGTATGACTTGATTACGACATCATATAGGGTGACTTGATTTCGATATGATATATGTGTAACTTGATTACGATATCGTATAGGTGTGACTTGATTACGATATGATCTAAGTGTGACTTAATCACAATATGATACATATACATGATAATTCTGAGGATAAATTAACGATGTATATTTTTGCTGGCAATGATATATGATTGATGTATGCGATTACAGTATAGCACCTTGATCTTGACATGAGTTGATGATGATATTATACGAATGATGAGACACGTAGGTGATACTTGACCCGTACCCCGATATTGGGATGCCGTACGATGGATTTTACCGTACGAGGCATAGATGTGATGATTGATCCGCACTCTTGTTTCGAGGAAGTCGTACTACGTACGTGACGCTATTGAGGCTGGATCCCCGACTATTAGAGATATGGACTCAGACTTTAGGTGTACTCCTATTTCTTATCGACTAGTTTCTTAGTTTTAGTTCCTTAGGAGGTTAGATGGACACTAGTTTAGGTTCGAGTCATAAAGTGGTAGTTGTACTAGTATATCACAGATGAGTGGTTATTACACATCCGTCTTTACATTCATACCGTAATCATAATGTTGCATGTTCATACATATGTTTCTATAATCAGTATAAAACTCTGCCTGTTAGGACACCAGCACCATTACCGATGATGCGCATATTCCACGCACACTTATTTGCCGGCTCACACACATCATCATCGGTAATTGCTATGTCACGTACACTTTAGATCATATTATCTTTTATTGATTCAATCAGCTAACAGCTAGATCGATATAATATTGTGATTACTCTCTGGTGTTAATATAGACATGGTATTTATTGCTTAGACATTTCATGCATTCGCATTTTCATGTTATCATGCAGTATTATGGGGTATATGCCGACACTTATCATATACTTACTCATGATTTTAGGATTTTGGATTTCTATGAGATTTCTGGATTTTTGGGGAAAACCGCAAGAATATATAAAAACTTCTCTCTCTCTCCTCCTCTCTTTTTAAAACATAAGATGCGGTTTTCTCGTGATGTATGTATCGTCCACCATGAGATTTCATGTTTTCTGTTGGATTTCGAGACCCGATTCGAGGAGTGGATGAACCGTCTCGGGTACATGGTGGGCCCAGTATGGTACCCCGGGGCAAGAAGATCGAGTTGTAGACGATGAGCCTGGCAGGGGAAGACTACCTACCGGTGATGTCTGGCGCGGCGGATATTCGGAGGATACCGACCGTTGTCATGAGATTTGATGATATGGGCCGATCCGGACTGACGGAGCCCGAGATATTGAGACTATGAGACATTGAGATTATGAGGTATTGAGACTTGAGATTTACATGTTTTGTGTCGATGCTTGACACGGATTTCCATGGATTTCATCGTTGATATTTCAGATTTCTATACACATTTTACTATGATAAAAGCTAAAGATTTCTTATACAGATATATCTAGATTTCAGGATTGGTTATTTTACATTCATGGTGCATACATACTCATTCACATGGCTTAGTACTATATGAGGCACTAACACGAGCACGGAGCATTTGCACCTACACGTAGCTTATTACCCTGTCTTTACTTGATGACTAGTAGTATATTAGTATATTATTATGACCTAGGATAGCGTCGTGTATTTTGATTTCTTTTCGTAGATATCTTCTACTCACGAGTTGGTAACTCACCCCCGTTGTGCCAAATTTTATTACAGGTTCGATGTACAGGTTTTCCTGGCAGCTTGCTAGCACATCTTTTCATTCAGGGTGATTTGTACGGTAGGTTGGTTCACTTGTATCTGGACCGCCATTGTATTTTTATTATTTCATTTGTATCTAGAAAGCTCTATCAACCAAACTTGTATTACTTATTAGTTTACTGGACCAGTTGTTATTTCGACTTTAGAGCCGCGCTTGTATTATTATGGTATCTGGTGGATTTGTTTTCTTTTAAATTTTGAGCATCGCCCTTTGGCGTTGTATACTATTGTGCATTGGTGCGGTTGTTTCCGCCTGTTGGCGTTGAGCTAGCTCCCGGTTGGGGATGCCTTTTTATTGTTTATATGTATTTATACTTGTTTGTACCCGTTTGGGGCCAGTTTTTACAAAGGAGACTCTGCCGAAATTTTTGAGAAAATTTGATCTTGTTTTTAAACTTGTTTTTCTATATGTTTTCCTTTACTTCTTCTTCTCTTTATAGTTTAGATTTCTGGGCTTCGGCTTACTTAGGTTACGTTGCACCTCTAAACGCTTCGTAATCTAAGTGCCGGTCACGTTCCGTACTTTCGGGTCGTGACGCGACGCTCCAAGATCCGCGTCGTTCCGACTTCCATTGACCATGTAGGGGCTCGTAAGGTACGGCATGGTCGCCACTCGGCAGCTCCGTATTGGGAAATTTGTGGATATCCCGTGATTCGCTTTGATGCGCGTGCAAATTTCGGCCTTTAGGGATTCTGTTGAAGCTATAAATAGTGAAGGCATGTCGGTTTCTTTCAGCGTTGCATTTCTGAAAATGGTCGGGCTCATCTACTCCATCGAAGATGTCATCTCCCGCGACGACGCGTGCCTCTATGATCAGGAGTGCACAGAAGAGACGTACCAAACGGTGGTCGAACACATAGAGGACCAGTTCGGCCGCCTACTTCCTCGGTGGTCACCTTTCCTCAAATTGCTCATGTACGCAATTTGGAAGATGTACCCGGGTTTGTTCAACGCCTTGTCTCCGCAGCTGCAGGATGAGGCGCTTGATAAGCTGCACACGCTCTACGTCCGAGGCCTCATCTTGAAGAACAGACACGACCGATTTGCGGCCCTTCTTTTGGAGTGTTTCCAAAAGAGGCAGATCACGGACTCTTGCCCGGCGGGTGGGAGCTCTGGTGCTTCCGTGGCGTCTCGGGTCTGTGGGAAACATCAGAGGGAGCGGGCTAAAGAGGCTAGGGCTCGGCTGGCGATGATCTCCTCGAAGTACCATCAGCAGTGCTTTCTCGACCCTCTACCCCCTCTGTTGTAATTTTTGTAAGGCTGAGGAGCCTATAATATCTCTTACTGAATAATATTCTTCTTTTCTGATGTGTCTTCTCTTATCCCTTAGCATATTACATTTTCTCTCAGAAATGAATCTAGGGATCCCGGAACCATGAAAGAGAACAAAATTTATGGAAGAAATCTCTTATAACATAGGAGAGTTAATAAAAACTACATTGCTTCGAAAAGAAGAAAATACATTCATTTGTATAGTTTGAGTTTTTCAGCGTTGTAGGGCCGAAAAAACTTCCGTCCCCTTGCGTCTTGTAAGCGGTAGGCTCTACTGGGCAATACTTCAGAGACGAGAAAAGGGTCGTCCCACTTCGGGGAGAACTTGTGCGATCTTCCCTGATCTACGAATTCGTTCCGCCTTAAGACCAAATCTCCTGTCTTGAAGGTGCGATGCTTAACTCGGGCGTTGTAATAGCGAGCAGTTTGTTGTTGATAAGCGGCGGCTTTGATCTGTACCTGGTCCCGCTTCTCTAGCAAGATGTCAAAATTAGTCCGGAGCACTGAGGTGTTTGCTTCGTCATCGAAGTGTTCGACTCTGTAACTGGGCAGTCCGATCTCTGCTGGGACCATTGCCTCGGTACCGTAGCAGAGGCTAAAGGGGGTCTCTCCCGTGGGCATCTTCTTCGAAGTGCGTAAGGCCTATAACACCCGTGGTAGTTCTTCGACCCAGCTGCCCTGCCTTCCTTCTAAACGAGTTCGAAGACCACGTATGACGTCTCGGTTAGCAACCTCGGCATGCCCGTTGAATTGAGGATGCACGACCGCGGCAAACTTTATTAGTATGTGGTATTCGTTGAAGAACCCTTTAAGTTTGTCGTTTTCGAAATTCGTCCCGTGGTCAGTAATGATGCACCTCGGGATCCCGAATCGGAAGATTACGTTGTTTTGCAAGAATTTGATGGTAGTGGCGGCGTCCGGTTTTCTGATGGGAACGGCCTTAATCTACTTCGTGAAATAGTCTACTGCGACGAGGATGTATTTGTGCCCGTCCGTACCTGTGGGGAGTTGGCCCACCATTTCCATCCTCCACTGGGAAAACGGCCAGAGGGAGGTGAGGGCCGTTAGCTCGGTAGCCGGAAGACGGGGTATGCTGTCATGGAGTTGATAGATTTTGCATCTTCTGACGAGCTTTTGAGCGTCTTGGTGAATTGTCGGCCAATAGTACCCTTGGAGCAGCGTCTTTTGTACTAAGGTACGGGCCACTTGATGCGCTCTACCGACCCCTTCGTGTATCTAACGCAGGATATAGTCGGCTTCGTTGGGGTCGACGCACCGGAGCAGAGGTTGTGTATTTTGAAAGTCGACCTTAGCACCGTCAAGGGGTTCAAGAGGCATCAAGCATTCCAAATTTTAATTTTCTAGGCGCTAAGCTAGACAACCAAGATCACTACTAGAATTTTAGGTTTTTCCTTTGTGATGTGATAAAGCTTAAGAGAAAGTTTAAGAGCATACAACCTTTGTAGTTTATGTCCTTCTCTTCAAAAGCTCCGGGATGAAGTCCACACGACTCTTCAAGGCTCCTCTCCGAGTTGAACAAACCCCCTTCGTGATCTTCGCGCCAAAGACGATCCACCTGAAGTCCACAAGCACAAGCTTTTCACTACACTAAACACTTTTAGTGTAAGAAACACACTACATCAAATCGCTACTTTGGTGTGGGATGATGAAGTAGGGGATAAGTAAAGCTCACTAAGGTCTCACAAGCTCAATGATTCACATCTCATGTGAGGGTTTTGAACTTGGAGGTGAGCTGAAGAAAATTGTAGATAGAAAAACATGCCATGCTTCATATAATATATATATATATATATATATATATATATATATATCAAATATACATTAATATATATATATATAAAGCAATTAGTGAGCTAATGATATTAGTTAAGATATAATTATATCATATATAATATATATCACATTATTAAATCAACACTTGATCTAATAATCTGGTTATATCATATATAACCGACTAATATCATTAATCTAAATATCATATTATCAAACCAACATTTGATTCGATAATCCGGTTATATCACATATAACCTGACTAATAACAGATACCTACCATATTACAATACGGTATCACATACTCGTATTTAATCAGGCCCACACACATATCACATATGTGTCCTACTTCGTTTCGCTTGAACCAAGAAATTTCTGTGTAGGACTCTAAAGACTCGTCAATACGCCAGCAGTAGGTGATGATCACATCAGTCACCTACAAGCCGTCAGCGGTACTAGCTGGACGTAACGGCTACCCGGGTATCGAGCGATATGAAGATCAACAAATAAGCTCGTCCATACTCTCCATAAAGCCTATCAGTAACACTACCATACAGTCCGGTCTCTTTGTCTGATATGTCGCATATCATGTCTAGGGGTGGAAATCGTCAGACCCCCGTAACGTGATAAGTCATGCCGATGTCTGGCCTATAACGGTTTGAGAAACTACTAATAACACTTATCAGTAAATCTCGACAGCAGCCCTGGCCAGAGAATTCCAGTTATAGCCAATCGAGCATTGTGCAATATCAACCCCCAATACCGGGAGATACGAAACCCCTCCTATCGCTCATTACCTCCATGTGACTCGGGACTGTACCCAAAATCCACCTGTTTGCATGATTCTTTTGAGCCGTGGTAGGGAGGAAATCAAAGCACGGTGGGAGCCACATAAGGCTCTATGATGACCTTGGGTCTACAGACAAACCTGTACCAGTGTCACCAGAGGACTGCTATCTGACGATAGGTATACTACCACATAGGAGTCCTCGGCGAGTCCTGTTCAGTGTATCCAGTCTCTACTGAGCACCAGTATACCATCTTTGATGTCAAACACCAATGGATGTGGGATCATCCATCGCCCATCATATAGGTTAAGAAGCGTATACGTTAGTCTACTCTAGAATATCGATGTCGTGGTCTCGATATTCCCACGACTAGGAACTGATTAAAGAATGTACTTGTGGACCACCCTGGCCCCACTAGTATGATCTCATTATAGTCCTGGTAGTCAAGTACATATCCTAAGGGCTTTATTAACATGTAAGAGACAGACAGTATAAATACTAGTCTACATGTTAAGATAAAGGTAACCTGATGGCATACTATCATGTCGAGCAAGAAAGTCCTCTATATATATATCCAACCATCCACTATATCATCAATAATGGCCTCTAGGGCATACATATTACTAACAATCTCCCAGTTGCACTGAGGCCAGTTGTTGTAGTATCTCATACCCAACGTCCCAAAAAGTCTCTCGAATAGCATCTGGGGGATGGCCTCGGTGAGTGGATCTGCTGTGTTATCCTCTGTGTCAACTCTCCTGACCTCGATCTCCCGGAGATACAACTATCTCCCTGATCAGGTGATACTGTCCAGGAATATGTCTGGATCCCTGACGGGACCGGGGTTCCTAGGAAAAAACCACAACTCCATTGTCATCACAATACGCAGATATTGGATGCCCAATGGTAAGAACCTAGTTCATCTCATGAACTCTATTCATCCAGACAATCTCTTTGGCAACATCGTTGTTAGCGATGTAATTAGCCTCTATCAACGAGTCTGCTACGATATATAGCTTGGAATCCTTCCAACATACCGTCCCTCTGCTAAGGGTGAAGACAAAAACCGAGACTGACTTTCAATCATCCTTATAACTCTGGAATCTCGAATCGGTAAAGGACTCCATCTGGAGTTCACCGTTACCATAGACCAAGAACATATCTTTAGTCCTTCGCAAGCACTTTAAGAATGTTCTTCAGCTGTCCAATGGTTTTCCCAAAGATCTTTTCGATAATTATTCACTACACCTAATAGTAAGGTACATCTGGTCTGGTACATAACATCGTATACATGATTGACCCGTTTGCTAAATTATAGGGTATCCCTTGTATGCGAGCCCTCTCCAAATCAGTCTCGAGAGACATCTCTTTGGAGAGAGTGATTCCTGAACAAGCGAATATATTACCACGCTTAGAATCATCCATCCTAAAATCCTTTTAGCATGGTGTCTATGTACCCGGATTGGGACAATCCTAAATCCATTTAGATCTATTTCTATAGATCTATAACCCCAGAATGTAGGAGGCATCAGTTAGATCTTTCATGGAGAACCTGTGTGATAAGAGGTGTTTGACCGAGTGTAGCATAGGAACACCTTTTCCTATCAAGAGTATCACATCCGCGTACAATACGAGGAAGACAACCATCTAAAACCTTCTTATTTATACATGGTTCATCTATCTTTTTGATGAAGTCAAACTCTTTGACCGCTTCATTAAATAGATGTTCCATCTCCGCGATACCTGTTTTAACCCGTAGATGGGTTTAAGCAACTTGCACATGCTTCCGCTGCTCCCACTGTTTACGAAGCCCTCTGGCGGTGTCATATACATGCTCTCTTCTAAATCACCATTTAGAAAAGCGGTTTTGACATGCAGTCTGCCAGATTTTATAGTCATGATATGCAGCAATGGCAAGTAGGATCCTGATGGACTTAAGCTTAGCAAAAAGTCTAGCTTTGAAAATCTTAACTTTTCCATCTACACCAATTTATCTTTCTCAAAGATTCTTTTGCTCCCGATGGGTTTTACCCCTTTAGGAGCAACATGCAAAGTCAACACTTTGCTGATGTATATGGATTCCATCTCAGATCGGATAGCATCCAGCCATTTCACATAGTCTCCACTTGTGATGGCCTGATCAAAACTAGTTGGGTCATCACCTCCATGATGCAATCCTTGTTCCCATCGTCTACGAGAAAACCGTAGTATCTCTCAGGTGGATGAGGAACCCAACTAGATCTGCGGAGTGGCTTCAGTTCGTCAGGGACTATTGAATCCTTCGGTTCCACCAAATTGTTAGTTATAGTTTGCTTTGCTGGAACTACTTCCAGTTCTACCTCATCGCCACTAATTTCTTCCACAAGAAATTCCTTTTCTAAAAAAGTGGCATGTTGAGAAACAAAACATCTTTGGTTCCTCGGTGTGGTAGAAGATATACCCTCGCGAATGGTTGGGATATCTTACAAACTTGCACAGAACTGACCTTGCCTCGAGCTTGTCCGGATTTTGCTTTTCAACATAGGCCGGACAACCCCATATCTTAACTTGTTTAAGAGATGGTCTCTTCCCATTTCATATCTCATATGGAGTGGTAGGCAACAGATTTGATCGAAACTCCATTCAATAGGTATGCAGCTTCCTAAGTGCATGTCCGTGAAAGGAAATAGGCAACTCAGCGGTACTCATCATAGAGTGCACCATATCTCATAGGGTGCGATTCCTCCATCCCGATATACCGTTGTGTTGTGGTTTATACGGAGGAGTAAACTGAGAGAGAATCCCATTCTCTTTTAGATAGTCATGGAATTCCGTGCTCAAGTATTCTTCTCCCCGATCAGATCGAAGGATTTTAATACTTTTACCCGTCTGATTCTCAACTTCATGCTTATATTCTTTGAATTTCTCAAAAACTTCAGACTTGTGTTTCAATAGGAACACATGACCGAATCTTGAGAGATCGTCAATGAATGTAATGAAGAACGAGGAACCATACCTGGCATGTGTAGACATAGGACCGCATACATCACCATGTATCTGTCCAAGAGTTTAGTAGCTCTTTTTCCATTTCCAGTAAATGGAGATTTGGTCACCTAGTTTTTGAGACATGACTGGAAAGTTTCATAAGATATAAATTTGAACGGATTCAAATATGCATCCTTATGGAACTTTAACTAGTCTTGTTTCATCGATATGACCCAGCCTATAATACCACAAGAAGACTTTGTTCATTTCTGAATTGTTCCTCTTGTGTGTGTACGTTTAGAACTGTAGTTTGATTCAGAACGTGTACACTGTTATACAACATACCTTACCCAATCAACACTTGATTTAGGAAAATATTCACAATATTTGTTGGTACGAAATAATAGTTGCTAAGAATCAATGTATTATCAGTTGGTAACACTAGGTGATATTTGCCAACTTCTTTGGCTGCAACAATTGCACCATTCTCTACTATTAGAGATATATCACCCTTTCCCAGTTCTCCACCTGTCTATAGCCCATGTAACAAATTATATGTGTGGGATCCTGATCCGGTATCCAATACCTAGGACATAGAGGTAAACTGAGAAACAGTTCTTGGTAACGAACACACCCGAAGACAATGCATCAACATGCTTTTTCTTCATTTGGGTGGCGTGGGAATCCGAATATTCTCCTATTCCTTGCTCAGACTTATGACAATCATAAGATAGAGCAGAACCAAGCCCAGTATAATAAGTAGGTTTGGTCAGTACATCCATATTATTATCTTGATTAAGGCATGTCATTGGTGTTGGGATACCTAGCGCGGTAGCAAGGTTTCGGGAGGCATTGTCCATACCAATTTAAATTTTTTCCGTTCTAGATAATCCTAACCAAGAATCTTTAACTAGAGATTTAAACTAAACTTCATGTTAACAACTTAACATCTAAGTGATAGGAATTACAATCTTTGTAGTCCGTTCCTTCGCTTTATAAGCTCCGAGTTGAGGTCCCTTCACTGCGATCATCAAACTCCCGAACTCTTAGGAGGCTCCATGAAGTGAATGATGCATCCTTACTTGAAGTCTTCACTATCCAAGATGATCTACCTTGAGGAGTCACAAACCCAAGCTATCTCTTCACTAATTAGGGATTAGTGAAGCTAACACACTAATCTATATGGCTAGTATAGAAGAGGATGATGAAGTAGGAATTTTGCTCTCTTTAGTTTTCTTTTTCTCACAATCTTTTATCACAAATGAAAAAGCTAGCAAGCTTTTGGAGGAGGAAGAAGATGAAGTGATAAAAGAATTATTGTTGTGAGGTTAGAAATGCAACCATGGGTTAAGAATGCCATGCTTAACCCTTGTAGAGAATAAACCATGAGCTAGGGTTAGGGTTAGCTTAATAAATATCTTAGAAATATCAACAGGGTGGACTTAGTCAACTATGTTAAATATCTTAGGATAAATCCACACATTTTGAATTATCCAAAATAAAAAGTAAACCCTAATCTTAATCCTAACATGGTTTAACTCTCATAAACCCTAGTTGCATTTATAACCTAGCATGTTACAATTATACATATCACATATATATAATTATGTAACAAAAGAAAAGAATACAATAGACATATATCACATATATGTTAAATGCATCCAAATGTGAGAAAATGAAATACTTAAGTGAGCTAATATTAGTTAATGTAATTTAATATATCAAATATATAATTTTACATTAAATTATTAAATCAATACTTGATTTAATTATCCGGCTATTGAACATATAACCGACTAATATCAAATGCAACAATTTATCGAATCAACACTTGATCCGATAACCCGGCTATATCACATATAACCGACCAATATCACAAGTTGCGAGAATAGAATACAGTATCACATACACGTATCAATCTCGGTCCCACACATATCACATATGTGCTCCTACTCCGTTTCGTCTGAGCTGGGAAACCTCTGTGTAGGACTCTAAAGACTCGTCAATACGCCGGCAGTAGGTGATGATCATATCAAACACCCACAAGCTGCAAGCGGTCAGCTAAACGTAACAGCCACCCTGGTATTGAGCGATCAGAAGATCAACAAGCAAGACTGCAAACTCTCCTGTGAATCCAATCGGTAACACTACCGTACAGTCCAGTCTCTTCGTCTGATATGTCGCATATCCAGTCTAGGGGTGGTAAACGTCAGACCCCAGTAACCGATAAGTTGTGTCGATGTGAGACTCATAACGGGTCGAGAAACTACTGATAACACTTACCAGTATATCTCCATATCAGCCCTGGCCAGGGACTTCCAGTTATAGCCAATCGAACACAGCGCAACATCAACCCCCAATACCGGGAGAGACGATACCCCTCCTATCGCTCATTGCCTCCATGTGATTCGGGACTGTACCCAAAAGCCACCGTTTTGCACGTTCTCATGAACGTGGTAAGGTGAAAATCAAAGCGTAGTGGGAATCACACAAGACTCTATGACGATCTCGGGTCTACAGACTAACCTGTACCAGTGTCACCAGAGAACTGCTATCTGACGATAGGTATAATACCATCTAGGAGTTCTCGGCGAGTCCGTTCAGTGTACCCAGTCTCCACTGAGCACCCGTATGCCATCTTTGATGTCAGTCACCAATGGATGTGGGATCATCCATCGCCCATCATATGGGTCAAGATGCGTATACGCTAGTCTACTCTGGAGTATCGATGCCCTGTCTCGATACACCCTCGACTAGGAACAATTATAGGATGTACTCATGGACTACCCTGGCCCCACTAGTATGATCTGCATCATAGTCCTAGTAGTCAAGTATATATCCTAAGGGCTTTATCAACATGTGAGAGCAAGACAGTAACCCAATACAAGTTAACATGTTAAGACAAAGTGAAACCAGATAGCATACTATCATGTCGAGCAAGAAAGTCCTCTCTATATATATCCAAGCATCCACTACAATATTCATCATATGTACAATAATGGCCTCTAGAGCATATACATAACTAACAATCTCCCACTTGCACTAAGGCCAGCTGTTGCAGTATCTCATACCCAACACCCGAAAAGTCTCTCAAATTATATCTGGGGTATGGCCTTCGTGAGTGGATCTGCAGTATTGTCCTTCGTGTTAACTCTCCTGACTTCGATCTTTCGGCGATCAATTATCTCCCGGATCAGGTGATACCGCTTCAGAATATGCCTGGATCTCTGATGGGACCTGGGTTCCTTGGCCAAAGCCACAGCTCCATTATTATCATAAAACAAAGGTATTGGATGCTCAATGGACGGACCTACTCCAAGTTCAGTGATGAACTTCTTCATCCAGACAGCCTCTTTGGCAGCATCGTTGGCAGCGATGTATTCAGCCTCCATAGTCGAGTCTGCCACGGTTTCCTTTTTGGAACTCTTCCAACAAACTGCCCCTCCATTGAGGGTAAAGACAAATCCCGAGTGCGACTTAGAGTCGTCCTTATCACCTTGGAAGCTCGAATCGGTAAAGGACTCCACCTGGAGTTCTCCGTTACCATACACCAAGAACATATCTTTTGTCCTTCTCAAGTACTTGAGAATGTTTTTCACAGCTTTCCAGTGACTCTCTCCTGGATCTGCTTGATACCTACTCACTACACTTAGTGAGTATGCTACATCGGGTCTGGTACATAGCATCACATATATGATAGAGCCTACTGCCGAAGCATAGGCTATCCCTTACATGCGAGCTCTTTCCAAATCAGTCTTAGGAGACATCTCTTTGGAGAGAGTGAGTCCAGAGATCGTGGGCAAATTCCCATGCTTAGATTCTTCCATACTAAACCTCTTTAGTATGGTGTCAATGTATCTAGATTGGGACAATCCCAGTATCCTTTTAGATCTATCTCTATAGATCTTAATTCCCAAAATACAGGAGGCATCACCTAGATCTTTCATTGAGAATTTATGTGATAAGAAGAGCTTGACCGAGTGCAGCATATGAACATCATTTCCTATCAAGAGTATGTCACCCACGTAAAATACGAGGAAGACAACCTTACTCTCTGCCACCTTCTTGTATATACAAGATTCATCTACGTTCTTGATGAAGTCAAACTCTTTGACTACCACATCAAAACAGATGTTTCAACTCCGCGATGCCTGCTTTAACCCGTAGATGGATTTAAGCAGCTTGCATACCTTCCCGCTGCTCCCACTGTCTACGAAGCCCTATGGTTGAGTCATGTACATGCACTCCTCCAAATCACTATTTAGAAAGACGGTCTTAACATCCATTTGCCAGATTTCGTAGTCATGGTATGCAGCAATGGCAAGTAGGATCCAGATGGACTTAAGCATAGCCACTGGAGAAAAGGTTTCTTCATAATCCATACCTGGTCGTTGAAGAAAACTCTTTGCAACAAGTCTAGTTTTGAAAGTCTCAAATTTTCCATCTACACCAAGTTTCTTCTTAAAGATCTATTTGCTCCCAATGGGTTTTACCCCTTCAAGAGCATCTTCCAAAGTCCATACTTTGTTGGTGTACATGGATTCCATCTCAGATCGCATTGCATCCAGCCATTTCACAGAGTCCCCACTCGTGATGGCCTGCTCGAAGCTAGTCGGGTCATCATCTTCCATGATGCAGTCCTCGCTCCCACCATCAATGAGAAAACCGTAGTATCTCTCAGGTGGATGAGGAACCCTACTAGATCGGATGAGCGGCTGAGGTTCGTCGGGAACTATCGAATCCTCTGGTTCCAACAAATCATTAGTTGTAGTTTGTGCCGCTGTAACTTCTTCCAGCTCTACCTCTTCGCCACTAATTTCTTTTACAAGAAATTCCTTTTCTAAAAAGGTGGCATATTGAGAAACAAACACCTTTTGTTCCTCACCATGGTAGAAGATATATCCATAGGAATCTTTTGGATATCCCACAAACTTACATAGACTTGATCTTGCCTTGAGCTTGTCCGGATTTTGCTTTTTAACATAGGCCGGACAACCCCATATCTTTACTCGTTTAAGAGATGGTATCTTCCCATTCCATATCTCATATGGAGTGGTATGTACCGATTTGGTTAGAACTCTATTCAATAGGTATGCGGCCGTCTCCAGCGCATAACCCTAAAAGGAAATAGGTAACTCAGTGGTGCTCATCATAGAGCGCACCATATCTAATAGGGTAAGATTTCTCCATTCCGATACACCGTTGTGCTGTGGTGTATACGGAGGAGTAAGCTGAGAGAGAATCCCATTCTCTTTTAGATAGTCCCGGAACTCATTGCTCAAGTATTCTCCTCTTCGATTAGATCGAAGGATCTTGATACTTTTACCCGTTTGGTTCTCGACTTCGTGCTTATATTCTTTGAATTTCTCAAAAGCTTCAGACTTGTGTTTCAACAGGAACACATGTCCGTATTTTAAGAGATCGTCAGTGAATGTAATGAAATACGAAGAACCATTCCTGGCATGTGTAGACATGGGACTGCATACATCACTATGTATCAGTCCCAAGAGTTCCGTAACTCTTTCTCCGTGTCCACTAAACGGAGTTTTGGTCATCTTTCCTTTGAGACATGACCGGCAAGTATCATAAGATGAAAATTCGAACGGATTCAAATATCCATCCTTATGTAACTTAGCTAGTTGTGTCGCATTGATATGACCTAGTATACAATGCCACAAGAATGATTCGCTCATTTTTGAACTCTTCCTCTTGTGTGTGTTTTGTACATTAAGAACCGTGGTTTGATTCAGAACGTATATGCCATTATTTAATGAGCCTGATCCAATCAACTTTTGATTCAGGAAGATATTCATAACATTATCCTGTACTACAAAATTATATCCTTCTTTACTTAATAAAGAAACTGATATAAGATTGCATATCAGGGTCGGTATATAATAGAATTCGTTCAGAACCAATGTATTACCATTTGGTAACACAAGGTGGTATTCGCCAATAGCTTTGGTTGCAACATTTGCACCATTCCCTACTCTTACGGAATGATCACCCATTCGCAGTTCCCTACCTTTCCTTAGCCCATGTAATATATTACATATGTGGGATCCCAATCCGGTATCTAATACCCAGGACGTAGAATAAACTGAGAAACAGTTCTCGATAACTAACACACCTGAAGAAGATGTATCAACATGCTTATTCTTCGTTTGGGCGGCGTGGAAATCCGGATATGTTTCTATTCCCTGCTCAGTCTTATAACAATTATAAGAAGGAACAGAACCAACGCTCTCCTGCTCAGTATAACAAGCGGGTTCAGTCAATACATCCATATTATTATCTTGATTAAGGCCTGACATGGTCGCTACCTAGAGAGAGAGAAGAAAACACTTTAGCGTATGCTCTTACATGATTAGATTGGTTATTATCTTATCTAATCAGGATGGCTCCCACTTCATCAAATCTTCCTTCAAACCCTAAAAGGTAAGACTAGCCGGGATTAATTACACTTTACAAGTTCGACAATTTTTCGGCCAGGCCAGTGTTGTTACTTTGAGAGAGGTTCTCCGTGCTTTCGCACGGACCTAATTAAAATAAACCTCATTTTTCTAGAGGCATAACCTTGTTAACACCTTTCTAGACACCTACTTGATCGGCTAATTGTCATGTGTAAAACTCTCCCAGGAGTAACTCTTACTCGCAGTGGGTATCGGGATCTAACTATCTCATAGAAGGTATTCAATCTCATTGCAAATTTCAATACTTGAAATTCCCGATAATACTTTTACCCCTAGTGACTTATGACCTTAACTATGGTCAACAAATTATAAGCACTAGTCAAGTTCTACCCGTCATTTCTTGATTAGACCCACCCACATGACCCTTAACTATGGTCAAAAAAGTCATATGATTGTCCTAATTAATCACATCATATGCTATGTAGGAAAACATCACTCAGCTACCGTACACTACACCTTAACTATGGTCAACAAACGCAGCACAAATACTAAGTACTCTACTTCCTAAAATGACGGAGGGTCACGACAGGTTTTTCAGAAAACCTTTCGCGTAATGAACTTGATATCATTGTAGAAACAAGTGATTTTGAAAATGAGTGTTTTTTGAGGATTTTACTAGTTTCGCTAAAGAGGTCACTCCCAGTGAAGAGATCTCAGCTCTTTCCTTATCGAATAAGGGGCAGGATATTTCATAAATACCGCTATGCAAAGCAAGAATTATAGAAGCAATCAAAAACAAAACCGACTGAGTTGTAGCATCTGCTAGTTTTGCTAAAGTGATCATTCCCGGTGAAGGGATCTCGGCTCTTTCCTTATCGAATAAGGTGCTGGATATTCTACAAGGAATACCGCTATGCAAAGCAAAAACTAGAGCTACCCTTTTTGAAAATTTGATTCTACAACATCTTTTAGGTTTCTGTTCTTTCATTAATCTTATTAATGGCGTCCCATCATTTATGCTTCCTAAGAATCACAGAAGAAACGAAAATACAACGTACGCTTATGCCACCTGTATTCGCCACAGTGTCCCGTTATGCAGGTTACTTAACTAACGGCATACTGAGGCGGGACTAGCGCTGCAAAACATAAACAACATTTATTATATATCATATATACAATAATAAAGCATTCTTCTCACGTATATAAAATGATCACATCACAGAATATTAGCAGCAGCAGAAGATAATATATGAAATATTGGATATACTAGGAGGTCCGTATTTTATTTTGAGCATGTATAAAACACGGATTCTACGGTCGCGATGAATAGCCAAACCCATATCCATAGACCCCTACGAGAGCGGCAAGCAACCCTACCAATTCTAGGGTTAGGAAACCCGGTCTCGACTCCTCGAGATGGCCTCCCACTAGACCTTAGAACCCGGTTACTTGTTCTCCCCTCCTTGGGTCTATCCTAATGCGGAAAAGTAAATAATGTACAATGGTGACATCATCCTCAACCCGGAAGTGCCCCATGAAAAGAATATTACATACAATGAATTTTACATGAATGAAAATAAAAACCCTCATCTCACATAAAACTCTGGCTATTCAAATCACGACAATTCAATATAACATATCACAGCAACACATAACATCACATGTCATCAAAGTAAGTAAATATGCGTATCCCAATTGTCGTTGATGTATAGAAACGAAACCGGCGATACACCACATATTACACTTACGGTCGCAGAAAAAAAGTGAAAAACTACAACATTTGGAGTCCACAATCACCTTAGACATCATAAACCCGAAATATCACATATTACGGATTTCATGCCTAACTATATGAATTCCACATATTGTATCACATTCCAGATAACTAGACAATATTAAACTTTCCGATCGAATAAGCAAACACCCAAAATTTCCCAAATAGCTCAACACTTGAGCGAAATTCAAAAGGTCCCAGAACATGCCACAGCTCTTATGAACCAGCCGTAGAAGGGTCAACCAATGCCTCACATGTGGTACCGCTGAACTACCACAAACCCTAGAGTTTAGTGGCGGTTCTGACGGTCACATAATTGAATTAAGGTTTCGTTCTTTTAAAGAGTTCATAGAATCGCTCGCATGATTTTCTGAAAGTTTTAAACTAAGGGAAAATCCAACACTTTGAAAAATTTCCAGTAAGGGAAAAAGTGAGTTATTGATATCCGTTCGAACTTTTTAACACCGTCTAAATAACCCGAAAACAAACTAGAATTACGAATACGAAACAGTCCGAGTTGCCCACGCAGAAAATTAACATCACATGCAATTTTAGCAAAAACAAATAACACCTGAAACCCTGAAACCCTAAAACCCAGAGACCAGAACATCTTGAAAATTTGAAGCCCAAATTCAAAAATTGGACCGCGGAGCTCGGTTTTTCATGCATTGTGGCCGGCCACTTCATGGCCAAAAAGCTTCAAATTTTGACGGTGTTCATGTTATATCACATATAACATTCTGCAGTTGTTTAAAAAAAATTTCGACACCATATGAAAATCCACAGAAACTAGGTTATATGGTTTCAAGTTTCGGATTCGTTTCGGTTTCATAATCTAGCTATATCCGTCTAATTCTCTAGTTAGGCTCTGATACCACTGTTGGGATACCTAGCGCGGTGGCAAGGTTTCGGGAGACATCGTCCATGCCAATTTAAAATTTTGTCGTTTTAGATAACCCTAACTATGAATCTTTAACTGGAGATTTAAACTAAACTTCATGTTAACAACTTAACATCTAAGTGATAGGGATTACAACCTTTGTAGTCCGTTCCTTCGCTTCATAAGCTCCGAGTTGAAGTCCCTTCGCTGCGATCATCAAGCCCCTGGACTCTTGAGAGGCTCCATGAAATGAATGATGCATCCTTGCTTGAAATCTTCACTATCCAAGATGATCTACCTTGAGGAGTCATAAACCCAAGCTATCTCTTCACTAATTAGGGATTAGTGAAGCTAACACACTAATCTATATGGCTAGTATAGAAGAGGATGATGAAGTAGGAATTTTGCTCTCTTTAGTTTTCTTTTTCTTATAATCTTTTATCACAAATGAAAAGGCTAGCAAGCTTTTGGAGGAGGAAGAAGATGAAGTGATAAAAGAATTATTGTTGTGAGGTTAGAAATGCAACCATGGGTTAAGAATGTCATACTTAACTCTTGTAGAGAATAAACTATGAGCTAGGGTTAGGTTAATAAATATCTTAGAAATATCAAAAGGGTGGACTTAGTCAACTATGATAAATATCTTAGGATAAATCCACACATTTTAAATTATCCAAAATAAAAAGTAAACCCTAATCTTAACCCTAGCAGGGTTTAACTCTCATAAACCCTAGTTGCATTAATAACCTAGCATGTTACAATTATACATATCACATATATATAATTATGTAACAAAAGAAAAGAATACAATAAATATATATCACATATATGTTAAATGCATCCAAATGTGAGAAAATGAAATACTTAAGTGAGCTAATATTAGTTAATGTAATTTAATATATCAAATATATAATTTTACTTTAAATTATTAAATCAATACTTGATTTAATAATCTGGCTATTGAACATATAACCGACTAATATCAAATGCAACAATTTATCGAATCAACACTTGATCCGATAATCCGGCTATATCACATATAACCGACCAATGTCATAAGTCGTGAGAATAGAATACGGTGTCACATACACGTATCAATCTCGGTCCCGAACATATCACATATGTGCTCCTACTCCGTTTTGCCTGAGCCAGGAAACCTCTGTGTAGGACTCTTAAAACTCGTCAATACGCCGGCAGTATGTGATGATCATATCAAACACCCATAAGCTGCAAGCGGCCAGCTAAACGTAACAGCCACCCGTGTATTGAGCGATCAGAAGATTAACAAGCAAGCCTGCACACACTCCTGTGAATCCAATCAGTAACACTACCGTACAGTCCGGTCTCTTCGTCTGATATGTCGCATATCCAGTCTAGGGGTGGTAAATGTCAGACCCCAGTAACCGATAAGTCGTGTCGATGTGAGGCTCATAACGGGTCGAGAAAGTACTGATAACACTTACCAGTATATCTCCATATCAGCTCTGGCCAGGGACTTCCAGTTATAACCAATCGAACACAGCGCAACATCAAGCCCCAATACCGGGAGAGACGAAACCCCTTCTATCGCTCATTGCCTCCATGTGATTCGGGACTGTACTCAAAAGCCACCGTTTTGCACGTTTTCATGAACGTGGTAAGGTGGAAATCAAAGCACAGTGGGAATCATACAAGACACTATGACGATCTCGGGTCTACAGACTAACCTGTACCAGTGTCACCAAAGAACTGCTATCTGACGATTGGTATAATACCATCTAGGAGTTCTCGGCGAGTCCGTTCAGTGTACCCAGTCTCCACTGAGCACCCATACACTATCGTTGAAGTCAGTCACCAATGGATGTGGGATCATCCATCACCCATCATATGGGTCAAGATGCGTATACGCTAGTCTACTCTGGAGTATCGATGCCCTGTCTCGATACACCCCCGATTAGGAACAATTATAGGATGTACTCATGGACTACTGTTCACACCATAATATTGCATTATTATATTCCCCATTCTTATTCTTTTTATAAATAATCAGGTGCTTTTGACGCATGTCTGCTACATGTTACAGGTTACAGGTTCTTGGACAGAAAACAGTGCAAACGATGAAAAGACGATGCAAAAGTGGATTTTGACCGACAAACAGAGAATCTTGATCAAGCCTACATAAGGAACAATTCACAAAGCAAGATTCAAGATATCGACTCAAAGCGAACGGGTAGAAGTCCACTACAATGTTCATTGGAGATCTGGAACCAACCTAGAAGCCCAAATGGAAAAGGACATGTAGAAACAAGAAGAAAATAAAGCCCAAAAGCAGCCCAAGAAATTTGACAAGCTAAGTCCACTATTGGGCCGCGGAACCGCGGCCCAACCCCTACCAAGGCCGCGGTTCCGCGGCCATCAAGAGCAATCAGGAGGGGAAAAATTTACCTAATTCTTGTGGCGGCGTTGACTAGTCAACCTAGGGCTATTTTTGTAAAATTAGACATGCGGATCAAAATGTAACCTAGGGTTTCCTATTCCTATAAATAGGAACTCTAATCATTGTAATTTTTTATGTCTCCTTTTAATAATAAATTCAGAATTCTTGTGGAGAGCATCGGTGCCTCTCTTCAATTCAGAAATTCAGATCTGACAACCCTGCATTGATGATTGGAGAAATGCATCTGTAAGTAGATTTAATTCCTCGCTTTGGTTTAGATTTCAATTCTTTGCCCTAGGTAGATTTAATTTCATGCCCTAGGAACTTGTTTAGAGTTAGCTTTGGGGAAGGATTTTGAGAGATGAGATCTCTCATCCCTTTCTTACCCATAATACATTTTGAATAGGACTCCATGCATACACGCACACACCGCGCCCTATGGCACCCTATCCCTCGAGGTAGCGGTGACACCGTAGTGTAAAGGCCCGGTTGCGCGCGTTTTCCATAGAGGTTAGGGTAAGGATCTCTAAAGGAAGGACAAGAACCTAGAGGAAGGAATACATTCCCGAATGGATCTAATCCCCTTTATTGATAATTACCATAACTCCTCATAGATCTTCATTCGGGTATGAAAGCGTTGAGATTTACTTGCATTTCTAAACCATCCCTAAACCTAACCCTAGCAAGAATAGATCTAGATTAATTTAGTTTATAGAATAATTTAGATTTTAGATTTAATAAGAAATCCGAACACCCTTCGGAATTAACTCGTTAGCGCGATTAGGAAATTCACAAAATCCCTGTGGACCGACCCGTACTCACCGGCTAGCTTCATGCGACGCCGTTCTTGATTGCAGTAATAGATAATAGTTTTTGACATAAAAATCAAATGGCGCCGCTGCTGGGGATGGCGTGTTATTTCCTTTTAGCAATTTCGGGTTAATCAAAATTAAAAAAATCATAAAAATCTGAAAAAATCACAAAAAATTATAAAAATATATCAATTGTTATTTTTTGGAAATGATACTTTGTTGTGTGAAATCTTGCAGGAACAATTGATACAGATCTGGAGATTTCCAGAAAGCAAAACAGGAAACAAAATATCAGAACAGAAGAGATTTTAAACAACAGAACAGTGGAAATTTTTTGGAGCAGTGAACGCCCCAAAGCGACGCCCTTCCGCGGCCAAAACCCACCTTAGGCCGCGGAACCACGGCCCTTTAGTCGAATCAGAGCGTCAGAAAAATTTTGGGGTCTCGTGTCGACTACTTGACCGCGAAACCGCGGTGTAATCCCACATTATACCGCGGAAACGCGGCTTCCCAGTGTCTTCAGCGCAGGAAATTTCCTCTGTAAGCTTCTCTGGTTCCTCCTCTGTAAATTTTTCAAATATCTTTTCTGGAAATTCCTGCAGGATTCCGTGAGCTATAAAATATATTCCCTTCCATATAACAAGTCTTGTGCAGGATATTTGGGCCCCGCTTAAAATAAAAATTGATTGCAAGTAATATTTTTCTGTTGCATATATTTTATCAACAATCTTTTTGCAACAATTTCCAGATAAAGAAAAAGAAAAAAAAAAGGACAAATCTTTTATAGAAACTTGCAAAATTTTTGCCGCAAATAAATCCTTGCACAACCACCACACATCTTTCTTTCTTTCACCCTTTCTTCTAACATGGGTACCCCACACAATAAATCATTAACCGAACTTTGGTATCCCGAACCTAATCTTGCGTCGTACGTCAATGTGTTCGGTCAATTTAAAGATGATCCTTCCTTGCCTAAAAAATCTTTGAAAGATCAAATAGAGGCGTCTAGGAGAAACAGTTCGACTTTTTAACCCAGTTTGTGTCAACCAAGTCAACCTTCACCACTTCCATATGTTGATACCACTTCTTCAAGTCCTTCTGTCACTCCTAAGCCAATGTCCATTGCTGAGCATATTGCTCAATCTCGCAGCCGATCTTTCACCCCTCTACACTCATCTAGTTCTAGGGATCCACACGATTATTCACCTTTTTATTCACATGTTGACCCTACTTCTGTCCAACCATCTACTTCCTACCAGTCCTACCCGACCTTCCCACCTTCACTAGACACCGTTTCTACACAGTCTGTTGGGAGTTTCACATATCCACACAATTTCGAATCTTTTACCGAAACCCCCTTACCACCCAAGTCTAGTTTGGAAGAGTCGTTAGAGGCTTATATCTTAGCAACAAACAAAATGGTTAGGAATGTGGAAGCATCCATTACCGCCCTTATGCAACCGAGTGAACCGGTAGCTAGTTTCCAACTAGCTTCAAATTTTTCAATGTATAAGGAGGCGGTTGGACAGAGAGAGAATGTGAGAGGATTTCCAAATCAAACCTATACATACCCAATTGAATCCAACAACTCCAATTTTCAAACATGTGTCCAAAATAATGAGTTGTGCGACTTTGTAGTGTTTGATTTGCCAAATCGTGAAGAACCCCTTTCGAGTGAAACCACACTTAATCCTTTCGACCTTTACACCTCCACTCTAGAACCTACATTGATAAGCATCCATGCTTTTGAGGAGGTGTCTAAAGAAATTGATTTTCACTTGATTGAGGATATAGACGCCGTGAATATTTCGGATGATGAACCTGTCGATTTAAATTAAATTTTATGTTCAAATCATCATCCTGAGTTATTAAATGTTTCTCCCGAATCTCATATGCGTCTAGATTTTGATGATAATGGCATGGATGAGTTAAATATTGAGGATAGTATTGAGGAGAGTCTTGAGGATAATATTGAGGTTGAATCATTTTTGTTTGATGTGTCTGATTTTCCAATTCATCCTCCTGAACCTTTGACTGTTATATCACCCTCCCTCCTTCCCATCGTTCCGACCCCGCTTGAAGACTGTGAGCTTGAAAAATTTTCCTTTGAATCTAACACAGTTCTCACAGACGATAACACCTACGAGTGTTTCACTTTTTCGGACGATGTTGATAACTCACCGTCCGAGTTTGAGTCCTTTACATTTTCAGATGAGTTAGTTGAACTATCAGACTCGGTTGCTTACAGTAGTTTCGAACCATTGTTGGAATCTTTCCAGTTCGAGACAGTTTATTACGGTGAGAATGAGACTATCCCTACTTCACTCCCTTTCGTCCTTCCTATTGTTCCGAACGTACAAGAGACCGTTACGCTTTCATCTCCTATACCAAGTTCGGCGTACCCATGTTTTCTTGCGAATCTTGAGGGATTTGATCCCATTTCTCGACAGATTGATAGGTTAGCGCAATCGCTTATAACATATCGGTCATCACATAATGCGCTAATTTATTCACTCGATTTACACCCTCAAGATCACGCGACCCTTCTTTCTCCTTTCCGCCATTCTTCTCCCCCATCGAGACCATATTCTTTTCTTCCCATTCGGTCTCGTGTGTTTCTCATCTCTTTTCTTTCTACTCCATTCTTGCACCAACTATATCATTACCACGATAAGATTTTTGAATGGTTGGTGCTAACCTTGGCTTGTGTAAGGCCAAGCTTAAGTTTGGAGGGAACCTTTGTATATATGTATATATATTTTTGTTTTCTTTTTCTATAAAAAATTAAAAAAAAAAATTCAAAACATTAAAAAAAATAAAATAAAAAAATTTGTAAATAAATAAACAGGGAAGTGCCGATATTTTGACCCTCTTGGTTTAGTATGACAGTGAGGACACTGTCAAGTTCAAGTTTGGGGGTATGCTCGGTACGTCCTCCTCCTTCGCACTCATTTGTACATATTTTTGCATTTGCATATTTATTTGAAAACCTATAAAAATTGAAAATTTTCAAAAATTATAAAAATTAATGTATTCAATTTTGGCTAATTGACTTGAGTTTGACAGATAGGTTAACTGGCTAGGAACAACTAGATCTTAGACTTAGTAAATTAAAAACTCTAAAGATAACCTTCCTTAAAATTTAACGGTAGAAAGTATATGCCTTTGTAGTTTATTTAGAAATAAGCAAATTTTGGGTTCACTTCTTGGGCTAAGTCGAAACGAAGGAAAAATATTGAAGCTTTTATTAGAGTATAAGTTTGAAAAATAGTTCCTAGCTTAAGTCTAGATTCTGAAAACGTATACCCTACAAAATGCACAATCACGCACCTTGAAACTTGGATTAGTAGAAGAGACCTTGAAATGCTCTTGTCTAAAGTCCTTAGTACAATGAAAATAAAAGGAAAAAAAGTGAATAAAGAAAAAAAATGGACACTGGTTTTTGTGATTACTTAAGGCTGCAAAAATAGAAAAATATTTAGCGAGGGTGCTTCATCACCTAGTGCCTTAGACCAACTGGTCTGGGAGTCACTGCTAAAGCCTTGGGTGTTGCAAAACTAGGAAGTACGCTTTAAAGTGCTAACGCATCTTGTAATCGGTTGTTGGTACCTCAAGAAGTATTAACGATCGCATGAAGGATGTATAAGCAAAATTCATTTAAATTCACCAATTAATAAGTGCTTTGGACAACGGACAAGGGTATGATTGCTTGATTTGAATTTCCTAGTGTAGGGGTAATTTATACACACACGTGGGGATATGTGATTGGAGTTTAGATGAGAGAAAGGAGTGAAGAATAGAACTTGTATCTTTAGTAGAGTTGATAGAAATTCCTAAGTGGAGATGGAACCCTAGAAGGAAAACTTAAGAAATGTCGAAAGCTAAGTAAATTTATAGAACATATATAATCTTAAGTTAAATGATGAGGAAGCGTGAAGAATATGGGGGGATAATTTACAAGTAGAAGATAATAGAATTCCTCGTTAGAAAACCTAATTGGAGAACAAAAGTCGAAAGGCCGAATTGATAGGATTTTGTCGGTGTAATCCGCTGAAAACCCTCAGGAGACAACACTCCTCCTACTAGGGACACCTAGAGGTTTAACGACTTGTTGCATGTGCTCAGTGCAATCGCGTTTCCCTGCGAAAGTGCGGCTAGATTAGGATTTTAGTGAATAAAAATAAGTTTGCTCGAGGACGAGCAAAAGATAAGTTTGGGGGTATTTGTTCACACCATAATATTGCATTATTATATTCCCCATTCTTATTCTTTTTATAAATAATTAGGTGCTTTTGACGCATGTCTGCTACATGTTACAGGTTACAGGTTCTTGGACAGAAAACAGTGCAAACGATGAAAAGACGATGCAAAAGTGGATTTTGACCGACAAACAGAGAATCTTGATCAAGCCTACATAAGGAACAATTCACAAAGCAAGATTCAAGATATCGACTCAAAGCGAACGGGTAGAAGTCCACTACAATGTTCACTGGAGATCTGGTACCAACCTAGAAGCCCAAATGGAAAAGGACATGTAGAAACAGCAAGAAAATAAAGCCCAAAAGCAGCCCAAGAAATTTGACAAGCCAAGTCCACTGTTGGGCCGCGGAACCGCGGCCCATCCCCTACCAAGGCCGCGGTTCCGCGGCCATCAAGAGCAATCAGGAGGGGAAAAATTTACCTAATTCTTGTGGCGGCGTTGACTAGTCAACCTAGGGCTATTTTTGTAAAATTAGACATGCGGATCAAAATGTAACCTAGGGTTTCCTATTCCTATAAATAGGAACTCTAATCATTGTAATTTTTTATGCCTCCTTTTAATAATAAATTCAGAATTCGTGTGGAGAGCATCGGTGCCTCTCTTCAATTCAGAAATTCAGATCTGACAACCCTGCATTGATGATTGGAGAAATGCATCTGTAAGTAGATTTAATTCCTCGCTCTAGTTTAGATTTCAATTCTTTGCCCTAGGTAGATTTAATTTCATGCCCTAGGAACTTGTTTAGAGTTAGCTTTGGGGAAGGATTTTGAGAGATGAGATCTCTCATTCCTTTCTTACCCATAATACATTTTGAATAGGACTCCATGCATACACGCACACATTGCGCCCTACGGCACCCTATCCCTCGAGGTAGCGGTGACACCGTAGTGTAAAGGCCCGGTTGCGCGCGTTTTCCATGGAGGTTAGGGTAAGGATCTCTAAAGGAAGGACAAGAACCTAGAGGAAGGAACACCTTCCCGAATGGATCTAATCCCCTTTATTGATAATTACCATAACTCCTCATAGATCTTCATTCGGGTATGAAAGCATTGAGATTTACTTGCATTTCCAAACCATCCCTAAACCTAACCCTAGCAAGAATAGATCTAGATTAATTTAGTTTATAGAATAATTTAGATTTTAGATTTAATAAGAAATCCAAACACCCTTCGGAATTAACTTGTTAGCGCGATTAGGAAATTCACAAAATCCCTGTGGACCGACCCGTACTCACCGGCTAGCTTCATGCGACGCCGTTCTTGATTGCGGTAATAGATAATAGTTTTTGACATACGAATCAACAACCCTGACCCCACTAGTATGATCTGCATCATAGTCCTAGTAGTTAAGTACATATCGTAAGGGTTTTATCAACATGTGAGAGAAAGACAGTAACTCATTACAAGTCAACATGTTAAGACAAAGTGAAACCAGATAGCATACTATCATGTCGAGCAAGAAATTCCTCTCTATATATATCCAAGCATCCACTACAATATACATCGTATATACAATAATGGCCTCTAGAGCATATACATAACTAACAATTGGTCCCTACCAGGAGGGAGAGAAGGATAATCACTTTGCGTGCGCTCTTTGCAAGATTAGATTGGTTATTTTTATCTAATCAGGATGGCTCTCACTGTTTTTATCAAATCTTCCTTCAAACCACAAAAGATAAGATTAGCCGGGATTAATTGTATCTTACAAGTACGCCAATCTTTTAGCCAGGCCAGTGCCGATACTTTGAGGGAGGTTTCTCGTGCTTTCGTACGGACCTAATTAAAATAAATCTCGTTTTCCCAGGGGCATAACCCCGTTAACACCTTTCTAGACACCTGCTTGATCGGCTAATTGTGATTTGTAAAATTCTCCCAGGAGTAACTCTTACTCGCAGTGGGTATCGGGATCCAACTATCTCATAGAAGGTATGCAATCTCATTGCAAATTTCCAACACTTGGAATTCCCGATAATATTTTTTCCCCTAACCTCCCATGACCTTGACAAAAGCCAACAAACCATAGAATACTAGTCAAGTTCAACCTGTCATTTCATGATTGAATTAAACCCACCCGCACGACCCTTGACAAAGGTCAACAAGTTCGCACGACTATCCTAATCCAATCGCATCATATGCTTAAGCAGATGAGCACTAGTTAGTTACCGCACACTACGCCTTGACAAAAGCCAACAAACGCAGCACAAATACTAAATAGTACTTATCTAAAATGACGGAGAGCTGCGCAAGTTTTTAAAAAAAGCATAAGCGTAATGAACTTGATATTGTTGTAGAATTGAGTGATTTTGAAAAGGAGTGTTTTTGAGGATTTTACTAGTTTTGCAAAAGAGGTCACTCCCAGTGAAGGGATCTCGGCTGTTTCCTTATCGAATAAGGTGCGGGATATTCTACAAGGAATACCGCTATGCATAGCAAGAACTAGGGAAGCAATAAAAGACAAAACCGAGTGGGTTGTAGCATCTGCTAGTTTTGCTAAAGAGGTCACTCCCGATGAAGGGATCTCGGCTCTTTCCTTATCGAATAAGGTGCTGGATATTCTATAAGGAATACCGTTATGCAAAGCAAGAACTAGAGCTACCCTTTTTGAAAATTTGATTCTATAATATCTTTTGGTTTCTTTCTTTTCATTAATCACATTAATGAAGTCCCGTCATATAACGTTTCCTAAGCATTGCAGAAAAAGAAACGAAAATAGGACATACGCTTATGCCATCCGCATTCGCCATGGGGCCCCAACATACACCATTAGGTTACTTAACTACCGGCAGAGCGGGGGCTGGACTAGCGCGGGTGCAAAACATAAGCAACGTTTATTATATATCATATATATAATATAACATGATCACATCACAAAAACAAGCAGCAGAAGCAACATATGAAATATTAGATATACTAGGATTTTCGTGTTTTAAATTTAGCCAGTAATGTAAAACACGGATTCCACAGTCATGATGAATAGCCAAACCCACATTCCATAGACCCCTACGAGAGCAGCAAGCAACCCTACCAATTCTAGAGTTAGGAAACCCGGTCTCAACTCCTTGAGATGGTCTCCCACTGGACTCTAGAACCCGGTTACTTGTGCTCCCCACCTTGGGTCTATCCTAATGCGGAAAAGTAAATAATATACAACAGTGGAGACATCATTCTCAATCCAGAAGTGCCCCAATAAAAGAATATTATATTGAATTTTACATGAATTAAAATGTAAAAACTCTCATCTTACATAAAAAAAACCCGGCTATTCAATCACGATGATCCAATAAATCATATCAACAACAATACATAACATCCCGTATCATTAACGTAAGTAAATATGCGTAGCCCAAAAACTCTTTGAAATATAGCAACGAGATCGGGATACCCAAATATTACACTTACGGTCCCAGAAAAGAAACAGAAAACTATAATGATTAGAATCCGTATTATCCTTAGATATTATATACCCGGAATATCACATATTCCGAATTTCATGCCTAACATGTAAAACTTGCATTTTAGTCTCAAATTGAAAACACTTTTCAATAATGTGTCGGATAATTCAACAAGATTTCCAACTAGGTGATCGCATACAATACGCAATTATGATGGAGTTTTGATCCGAATCAAAACTTCATTGCAATCGATCAATTAAGACTAAACGACTAGGTTTACTAACTAGTTTTCATAAAAATAATTAATCCAGATTCTACTAATTGTATCACACATCACAAAACTTGTAAAGTAACTGCGACATTAGAATTCCACACGCAATTAGCAAACTTAAACCAATTTTTCCAACACTTGAAAAATAGTGAGCTAAAGTTCCAAAACCGATCGTTTTAAACCAATCCGGGAGTCGAAACGAACTCGAAACCTGCCCGAATCTTCACGGGGGAGAATACCCATAAATAAGTGTCAAAAAGGGGGCCTAGAGAGGGTACCCCACCCCCGAGGCCACCACGAGGTGGCCAAGGGGTGAGGCAGATCCGAAACTGCCCAAGGTGGGGCAGTTTCGGGTCCCCACCGCCAAGACCACCTTGTGGTGGTCTTGGGGAGTGGGCACATCCATTTGGCCCCCCCGGGGTGTCCCCGGGGTGTGCACGGTCCACCCCGCAGCTTCTCGGTTCAAACCGTGAGCCCGCGGGATGTGCAAACAACTCAAAACATCAATTTCGAAACTGTTTTTCGGCAGTTTTTGCGCGATAAAAACGGCGGATTTCTAACGTCGCTACAAGTAATTCTAATGTTCTAGCTTTGCTTTGATACCATGAAAGTCGACCTTAGCACCGTCAAGGGGTTCAAGAGGTATCGTGCATGCCAAATTTTAATTTTTCTAGGTGCTAAGCTAGACAACCAAGATCACTACTAGAATTTTAGGTTTTTCCTTTGTGATGTAATAAAGCTTAAGAGAAAGTTTAAGAGCATACAACCTTTGTAGTTCATGTCCTTCTCTTCAAAAGCTCAAGGATGAAGTCCACGCGACTCTTCAAGGCTCGTCTCCGAGTTGAACGAACCTCTTTCGTGATATTCGCGCCAAAGACGATCCACCCGAAGTCCACAAGCACAAGTTTTTCACTACACTAAACACTTTTAGTGTAAGAAACACACCACACCAAATCGCTAGTTTGGTGTGGGATGATAAAGTAGGGGATAAGTAAAGCTCACTAAGGTCTCACAAGCTCAATGATTCACATCTCATGTGAGGGTTTTGAGTTTGGAGCTGAGGTGAAGAAAATTGTAGAGAGCAAGAGAAGAAAAGAGCTCTTGAAAAATGGCTAAGGCATGAACTATGAAGCAAGTGTAGAATGAATAAAATGAATCATCTCTTTCCTCACTCATTCAAGTATGGAATAAAAATGCAATTAAAATTGCAACCATGCTTGAATAGTGAGTCAAGAGTAATATTAAAAAATAGAAAAACATGTCATGCTTCATAATATATATATATATATATATATATATAAAGCAATTAGTGAACTAATGATATTAGTTAAGATATAATTATATCACATATAATATATATCGCATTGTTAAATCAACACTTGATCTAAAAATCCGGTTATATCACATATAACCGACTAATATCATTAATCTGAATATCACATTATCAAACCAACATTTGATTCGATAATTCGGTTATATCACATATAACCTGACTGATAACAGATAACTGCCAGATTACAATACGGTATCACATATTCGTATTTAATCAGGCCACACACATATCACATATGTGTCCTACTTCGTTTCGCTTGAATCGAGAAACTTCTGTGTGGGACTCTAAAGACTCGTCAATACGCCAGCAGTAGGTGATGATCATATCAGTCACCTACAAACCGTCAGCGGTACTAGCTGGACGTAACGGCTACCCGGGTATCGAGCGATATGAAGAGCAACAAGCAAGCTCGTCCATACTCTTCATGAAGCCTATCAGTAATACTACCGTACAGTCCGGTCTCTTCGTCTGATATGTCGCATATTATGTCTAGGGGTGGAAATCATTAGACCCCAGTAACGTGATAAGTCATGCCGATGTCTGGCCTATAACGGTTTGAGAAACTACTAATAACACTTATCAGTAAATCTCGGCAGCAGCCCTGGCCAGGGACTTCTAATTATAGCCAATCGAGTATTGCGCAACATCAACCCCCAATACCGGGAGAGACAAACCCCTCTTATCGCTCATTGCCTCCATGTGACTCGGGAATGTATCTAAAATCCACCTGTTTGCATGACTCCTTTGTGCCATGGTAGGGAGGAAATCAAAGCACAGTGGGAGCCACACAAGACTCTATGACGATCTCGGGTCTACAGACTAAAATGAACCAGTGTCACCAGAGGACTGCTATCTTACGATAGGTATACTACCATATAGGAGTCCTCGGTGAGTCCTGTTCAGTATACCCAGTCTCCACTGAGCACCCGTATACCATTTTTGATGTCAAACACCAATGGATGTGGGATCATCCATCGCCCATCATATGGGTCAAGAAGCGTATACGCTAATCTATTCTGGAATATCGATGCCCTGGTCTTGATATTCCCACGACTAAGAACTGATTAAAGGATGTATTTGTGGACCACCCTAGCCCCACTAGTATAATCTCATCATAGTCCTGGTAGTCAAGTACATATCCTAAGGGCTTTATCAACATGTATGAAACAGACAGTATAAATACTAGTCTACATGTTAAGATAAAGGTAACATGATGGCATACTATCATGTCGAGCAAGAAAGTCCTCTATATATATGTCCAAGCATCCACTATATCATCAATAATGGCCTCTAGGACATACATATTACTAACATGTATGGCTTTTTGTAAAGGTTTCCATTACTCCAGATGAAATGGCAGGCTTTAGCTCGAAGGAGACGGGCTTCCCCTCGGTCCTCTTGAAGTGTACCCTCCTTCAGGAACTCTATGAGGGGCTTCCTCCAATCCCGGCCTTCCTCCTGAGTAGTGTATACTTGAAGCGTCGCCTCTCTATCTTCCACGCTTGGCCGCGGCAAGACTTCGAAGATGATATTCCTCTTATTGTTGGCCGTATAGGAAGAGGCTAGCTTGCTCAGGGCATCGGCCTGAGCGTTTAGATGCCGAGGAATCTTCTCCACTTGGACTTCGTCGAAACTTTTTCATAGTCTCTTTACCTCGGTTAAGTACTTAACTATGAGTGGCTCTCGGGCCTCAAAGTGCCCGGTCACTTGGCCGACGACTAGGGAGGAGTCGCTGCGAATTCGGATCGTTTTCAGCCCCACTCCAGAAGCGACTCGCAACCCGGCGAGCAAGACCTCGTATTCTGCGGCGTTGTTTGACGCTCTGAACCCGAGCTTCAAAGAGTACTCCATTTATGCCTCGTTCGGGCCTTGAATGATAAGGTGGGCACCGCTCCCCTCCTCGGTTGAGGATCCATCGGTATAGAGGACCCAGTCGGGGACAGAGTCGGGCACTTCCTCGACTGAGGGTCGGGACCCGGGGACGGGCGCCGATGCCACTTCCTTGTTAGGGATGGTACACCCGACAACAAAAGTCTTCCAGGACTTTCACTTTGATGGCTTGCCTTGGGGCGGTATTTGATGTCGAACTGGGATAACTCCTACCTCCATTTCTCCAAATGACCAGATGATTCGGAGGAGGCGAGAATAGTCCCTATAGGCCGCTCGGTGAGGACGATGATGGTGTGTGCCTGGAAGTAGTGCTGTAGCTTCCTTGAGGCGACGATAAGCGCTAAGAAAATATTTTCTATTGCCGGGTACCTCGTTTCCGCGTCTTTAAAGACATGGCTCACGTAGTAGACCGACTTCTATACTCCTTCAACTTCTCGGACGAGCACCGAGCCAGCAGCATGATCGGATACCGCGAGGTACAGCAACAGCTTGTCTCCTTCGATTAGCTAGGTGAGCAATGGGGGAGTTGCCAGGTGCACTTTGAGTTGCTCGAAAGCATTTTGACACTCTTCCGACCATTCGAACATTAGGATCTTTCTCAGGGCATTGAAGAATGGGAGGCACTTTTCTCCGGATATCGACACGAAGCAACTAAGAACAACCGCTCTCCCCGTGAGTCGCATGATCTCCACGTTGCTCTTTAGCGTGGCCATGTTGAGAATGGATCCGATCTTCTCCAGGTTAGCTTCGATTCCTCGGTGGGTAACCATGAACCCGAGGTATTTCCCGCTAGTGACCCCGAACGCGCACTTGGATGGATTCGGCTTCATTTTGTACTCGCGGAGGATGTCGAATGTGTCGCCAAGATCCTTGGCATGCTCGTCCGATGAGGTTGATTTCACGAGCATGTCGTCAACGTAAACCACCATATTCCCCCCAATCCGGGGTTTGAACATTTTGGTAACCAGGCGGTGGTATGTAGCCCTGGCATTTTTGAGGCTGAAGGGCATCACTTTGTAGCAATATACCCCCGATCCGTGGTGAACGTGGTTAGTTCTTTATCTTCCAGGTTCATACGGATCTGGTTGTAGTTGGAGAAAGCGTCCATGAAACCGAGCAATTCGTGGCCTGCCAAGCTGTCCACAAGCTGGTCTATCCGAGGGAGGGATAGTTGTCTTTCAGGCAAGCCTTGTTCAAATCTGTGAAGCCGACGCACATGTGCCACTTCCCGCTTGTCATTTTAACCATGACCGCATTCTCCAGCCATTCTGAGTAAGCCACATTTTGAATGAAGTTGGCTGCAAGCAACCTATCAATCTCGTCCTCAATCACTTTTTGTTTGATCGGAGCGAAACTTCGCTTCTTTTGTTTGACAGGTCGGGCCGTTGGGTCGACCCCGAGCTTCTGTGGGATTACCTTGGGGTCGATACCGGGCATTTAGCAGGCGCCCAGGCGAACACGTCCGAGTTTCCTCGGAGAAAGTGGATCAAGTCTTCGCGCCGGGCTCCCGTCAAAAGGGATCCAATCTGGACAGTTCGTTCCTTATTCCCCTCGACGAGGGGGGCCTCTGTTAGCGCCTCCACCGAGGCTTCTCGAATTTCCTTCTGTTCTTCACGAGTATCCAAGGACCCCTGAAAATCATTTGCGCTTCCGAGGTTGTCGCTTTGCTCTTCAGTGGTGGTGGATGTCGCCGTGAAGCAAATCTTAGCGATTTGCTGGTTCCCGTAGGCCTGGCCTATCCTACCTTGATCCAACGGAAACTTGATCGCGAGGTGGTTGGTCGAGATCTGAGCCCGAAGAGAGTTTAGTGTCGGGCGTCCCAGGAGGATGTTGTAGGACGAGGGGATCCTGGCGATGATGAATTCCACCGGTACGGTCTTCGTACGGCCCGCTTCCCCAATGTTAAGGAGGAGGGTAACCACTCCTTCGGCCGGGATGGAGTGGTTGGTAAACCCTGATAGGATGTGGGCGGTTGGCCGTAGGTCTGATGGACCGAGCCCCATACGCTGGAAGTAGTCATAGAAAAGGATATCTGCCGAGCTTCCTGAGTCGACCAATATCCTTTGAACCTTGTAGCGGTGGACCCGTGCCGTAATCATGAAGGGGTCGTTGTGAGGCAAGGACATTCCATGGAGGTCTTCATCAGTGAAGGTGATGGGCTTGGCGGTCTTGCATTTCTTCCGAGGCTGGTCGCTTGTTCCTTCGACGGGTAGGAGGCAGCGAAGCTCGCCAGCCCCATGTGTGCACCCCGAAGAAATGTCCATGATTTGGCCGATCGTTAATTCGCCGGGAGGGGGATGGTTGTCGTGCTCCCTGTCTGCCTACCGTTTTTCCCGCAGATATTTTTCCAGGTGGCCCGAGCGGATCAACTCCTTGATATAGTCGCGGAGTTGTTTACAGTTCTCGGTCCGGTGCCCCTACGATCTATGGAAGGCGCAATATGGGCCCCGGGTCCATTTAGCTGCTCTATTGGTGATCGGAGGGAGCTTGAAGAATCGCTCGCCCTTCGCCTCCTCTAACAGCTCGGTCTGAGAGATGTTGAGTGGAGTATACTCCTGGAAATTCGGGGAGTATGGCTTTGGCCGGTCGACCTTCGTCTTCTCTTCTCTGCCCTTCTTCTTTTGGTCGGCCTGGTCGCTCCAGGGTAGGTTTGTGTTTACCTTAGACTCAAGTTGGATTTCTCGCTCGGTCCAAGCTTTTATCTCGGTCATGGTCTTTGGTTGCGCTAATGCAAAGGAGCGGAGCCACTCCTTGTACCTAAGACCCAACCTCAGAGCGGTGATGACAGTGTCGTCCCGGTGCTCGGGAACTTTAAGAAGAGCGTTGTAAAAGCGAGTGACGTATCCTTTAAAGGATTCCTTATCCCCGCTCTTTATGGTGAAGAGGTAATCGACAGTCCGCTTCTGTCGTCTGTTCCCGACGAAATGTCTGAGGAACTGGATGGCCAGTTCATCAAAGATAGAGATGGAGCATGGCGTGAGTCCTCGAAACCAGTCTCGTCCAGCCCGGATGAGAGTGGCGGGAAATGCTCAGCATTGAGCAGCGTCGGAGTTATCCTGGAAGCTCATGCCCGCCGTGAATGCGTCCAGATGGTTCTTCGGGTCGGACTTCCCGTCGAAGAGGGCCATCTTGGGAGGTTTTTTTATGGACGAGAAGTGTACGGCGAGCAACTCTTCGGTGAAGGGCTTGTAAGCGAGTCGGCAGCATACCTGGCCCCCTCACTCGACGGGTGACCCTCCCGATGTATACTCTCGATTTTCTTTTCAAGGGCGTTGCGACGATTATGGTACCCCAAGGATTCGGCGTGATCGGAGTAGTGGCTATTCCCGCTTATAGTCTGCGCCCGGCTGCAACTCCGGTTCCGTTCTATCAAATTCCTCAAGTCCTCCGGCGAGGTCCTTCTTGAGTCCTCGCGACGAGTGCCGTTCGTGCGATCCCGTCGAGGGAGGGGGTGTCGGTCATACCTGGGTGCAGGCGAGCTGACCGTTACCTTCTCGGGAGAGACGGAAACGCGACGGGCCTCAGGGCTCTTTCGCGAGCCCGCGACGTGGGGCCTTGTGGCGCCCAACGGGTCATAGAATCGGTCGCCGCGGGGGATCTGTGGTCGCCGGAGTGAGCGAGACGTTGTTCAGTAGTGCCAGCGTGGGCGGCGTCATCTCCCCCTCTGCGAAGGTCATGATCCCCAGACGGGGGAACGGCGACCTGGGGGCTGGGCCCGCCGTTTGGACGCGGATAAGGGTATCCACTATAGACGCGAGCCTATCGATCCTTGCCGAGAGGGCGTGGATCGCATTCGGTGGGGGAGTAGATCCGTCCGCGCCTCCATTGTGGGGAGGGCGGCGGCTTGTGCTGGGATCGCCATGGTCTTCGCTCGCCATGTAGTCGAGAGTGGAAGATCAACTTTTGATGGGTGGAAAAATTTATGCTTCCCACAGACGGCACCGGCTGATGGAGGTTAGGATCACCTTCAGATGTTATGCTCCGTCGATCTATTGCGAGCCGATGGTTATTTGTAAGGTGAGCATAGGAGTGTTCAGGGATCCATCGAGGTCGGGTCAAGCCTCAGGACGATAGCCCGGGGAAGGCCTTCAATGCATCGTGTTTGCTCTTGTCCCGTGAGTCTCGGGACGCCTCATCTACCACGTGTCATGATCTGGGAAGTTCCCACTTATGAGTATCAACAGGAGCCTTCTCTTATAAATGCTTTATATATATCAAACGATGGACATAACACATAAAATGAAAAGTAAAATAAAAAAATGAAAAAATGGAAGTATGGAGTCGAGCAAAATTAGAGCAATCCTAGCCTTCCAGTAAGCTTCTAAGGAGACAATGGCTGAATTATCTTATAGCCTCTACACTCTTCAGGAATTAAATTGAGTCAGCAACACCTTACTGCTTTGCAATCTGCAACGCTTCTGTCAAATACAATTCCAAATAATCCAAAAATAAATATAACTTACCCTTCGCTATATTTGCTAATATTTCTCTTCAAACCAAATAAACTTACAAATATTTTCTATAAGATACTTCCAAAATTTAGTAAATGTTTTTGTTTCGATCATCAAACCCTTATATCAATGAAATTGCAAAATTTTAATTAGTGTATGCTTGGAGTGCGTGAGTAAACCTTGGCTGCTTATCATCCGTGATGGTAAATTATTTTCTTTCAAAATAAAATAAATACATAAAAAATAAAAAAAATCTGCAGACCTAACTGCCTATTTTGTCGTGTAGTAGAGAGTAGAAGTTAGTTGTCAGAGCGGCCGTTTTTTCCAAGCGGTCCCCCGCCGTCACTAACGTGAGCCCGGCGCATTTTTTACCGCTCACGATAGCAGCGCCTCGTGAGCTGTGAAGGGGAGCACATGATTCGGGCCTTACCCCTTACCCCTATTGGGACCCACTAATTATTGAGTGGGTGAAAACTGGGTTTCTTTTAAAACGTTAGTTACTATCTCGATTTTGGAAGCTACGAGATTTAAAACGAGTGCGTTGTAGCTGGCTCCGCTGACGTGGCTCACCGCAAGAAGACAAGAACAAGAGAGCGGTTACAGCTGTTTCGAGAGGATTAGTGGGGCCCACACCCGCACGTGGCTCGGCAAGGCGATGCGTGGTGACGTGGCAGATGTGGGGTCATGCGTTAAAAAAACAAAAAAACAGAATATACAAATAAAAAAACAAGAGATGTTTGTCTTAAGGAAACTGCTTCAGTCGAGAACCGATGGCCACACGATGGCTTCAAATGTTCAAAGACGTTATTGTATTTTTAATCTTGTAACTGCATTAAGAGAGATTGAAATGGATGAATAAAAAGATGAAAGGTGTTGTGCACAGGTTTTTTTGCTCTCACTGTGTCCTTATGATGAATACAAAATAATCGTAATCAACAACGGAGAAATTCATGATTAAAAATTTATTTACTCAGTGTTATAACACAAAATTTCCAAGCACGCTTCTATTTATTACACAATTACACCTAAGAATCATCAAGAAACATACTGATGATGCTCAATATTGGCGATCTCCAAGATCATGACACGTGGCAGACGACGTATCCCGAAATTCGGAAGAAAGGACCCACAGGGGCCGACCAGGCCACCCATGTACCCGACCTACAAGCACAAGCTGGCTCTCCTCAGAGCCCCATGCAAATTGGCCTCCTCGGCCTCTCAGCTCGCCCCAAGCTACCACAAGACCAAGATTCCTCGGCCCTCTTGCTCGCCTCCGAGCTCCCCAGCCGAGGCCGTCCTCCTCGGTCCTTCCGACCGACCAACTCCACCACTCACAGACGTAACCGCCGCTCCGCAAATCTCCCCACGTGCAGATTCTCCGTCAGCAACGCCCCACGTTCCACGCCAACACGATCCCGATTAATGGGCGATCCGCTTTTTGTGCGGACGTGACGTCGGGAGCGTAACTGCCGGCGAGATTCTCGCGCCTGCTGCTACGTGCTACCGCCGTTATATAAACTCTCATCACAGAGGGGTCAAGTAAGCCATTTTTATTCCACTTAGCCGTTACGCTGCTCGGATCTAGAACTAACTTGATCGAAGGAGGGTCCTCAGTGGTACCAAACCATCCCGGGACCTCCTTGCAGGTACTCGGTGCCAAACTCCTCAAATCATCAATCTCCTCAAAACCCATTGAGACCCACACGCAGTAGGAGATTACCTTCCAAATCCACCGGGAGATCGACGGAAGACAACATCTGAGGGAGACCCGAAAATGACCTCCATCAGTTGGCGCCTTTTGTGGGAAACCAAACTCCACAAAAACAAAGTTGGCCTTCCGATCTCCGTCCGCATGGCAAGCAACCATCCTGAAGATCCAGGTACCAGCCGCCGCCTCCCCCTTACCGGAGGTGCGGATGAGCCTCCTCCGGCGATCATCATCAACGCCCTCGCCAGCCGAATAGATCGGCTACAGTCTCTCGTGGAGGCGCTCGTCCGTGTCCAAACTGTAGGGTTAGCTTAGCACCTTAGCAAGGTTTTGGCAAGTATCAATCATGCTACTTTAAAATTTTTGGGGTGCTAAACAAACCCTAACCAAGATCTTAACTAGAGACTTAGGGTTAAACATAATATGTAAACTCTTTACATCTAAGTGAACAAAGAATACAATCTTTGTAGACCGGTCCTTCACTTCAATAGCTCCATGTATAAGTCCCTTCGCTGCGATCACGATTGTCCGGACTCTAAAGAGGCTCCCGCGAAGAAACGAACAAGCTTGCTTCGAAGTCTTCGAGGCCGAAGATGATCTACGTCAAGGAGACACTAGCTCATGCTATCTCTTCACTAATTGTGTAGATTAGTGAAGCAAACACCTTAACTAAATGGTTAATAGTATAGGATGATGAAGTAGGAATTTTGCTCACTTTATTGTTTATTTTCTCACTATTTTCCATCACTTTTGAAAAAGCTAGCAAGCTTTCTTCACTTGATGAAGAAGATGAATAATGAAAGAGAGAAGATTAGAAATGCAACCCTTGCTTAGTGTATATCATCTACTAACTCTTGTAGAGAGTTAATCATGGCTATGTGTCATGGTTGAGTTTAGAAATATCTTAAGTAAAACAAAAAGAGAAGATTTTGTCAAAATTTATCATGAAGCTTCACAATGTGTAACACCTTAGGATGTGTTTAATGGCTATTTATATTTAAATAAAGGGTTTTTAATAAAAAGTTTACCAAATTGAGTTTCAATTATTTTTCCAAATTTAATAAATATTTTTCTAGAATTTTCCTAGGCTTGCACACACATGTGCATGTAAACTAGGGTTTTAAAATGAGGTAATACCATAATTAGCAACCATGGTGGGTTTAATTATGGGGATTAAGTCTTTTGGGTTTTAATTAAGTTTAATTAGTTAATTGATGGTTGCTTTAATTTGAATTTCCTTTTGAAGTGTTGACTTGGTGAGAATGAGAGAGAGAGGATGCAATATGGCAAAAGCCATGCTTGCATTTAATGAAGAGAGAGAGTGGAGGGGTTGACATTTGGAGTTATGATTCCCTCTCATTCTTGTGTTCTTTTCTCTCAACCCCACTCTCACACTCACACCCACACCATCTCAGCAGCAGCAGCAAGCATCCACAGCAGCAGCAGCAACCATCTCAGCAGCAACAGCAAGCATCACAGCAGCAGCACCAGTGAGCAGCAGTAGCAGCAGTTAGCAGCAGCAACAGCCACAACTCCAGCTGCAGCTCCTTCCCTCCACTCCTTCTTCTTCCTCCAGCTCCCTAGGGTCGAGTGTGGGGTATACTTCCTGAACTTACTCCCTAGTTTGCTTATTTAGTGTAGCTTAGCTTCGATTAGTGTTTTTTGGTGCGTTTTAGTGCGATATGTGGTGATTAGTGGGAACCATGACCAAGTGATGTATGATTTGGTTTTAGTAAGTTGATGGAGTGTTGTTAGGGCTATGTTAACCCAGCTTAGCCCCAATTTCACTAAAATACCACCAGATCCCTATTTGATGCAAATTCATCGTTTTTAAGCAAATTTTGACTTTCTGTAATCTGCTATCGACCCAGTGAGTTCAGAATAATTTTGAGATAACTGCAGTATAGTGGTTAGGTGCTGATCCCCCAGGTAGAACCCGACCCCAATATGACTTGTTCAGGCCGCCGGAAAATTGGATCTGGCCGTAAATTGCGGCCAGATGGGGAGGGTTTGGGTTGGGGTTTGTCTCTAGTGGTGTCTGCTGCAACCCTTAGACTCTTGGCATGTGCAATTTTGTTTGATTCCTACTATAAAAAAGTCTGGAGCTAATTACCCTATTTCTCGTATTTTTTAAACCTTCGCGACACGCGTGATACGCATGGGGTTTGGGATTTCTACGTATCGCGACGCGTCGGGGTAGTTTCAGGCGCGTAATCACACGTTTTAGCGTATCGCGCACACGCGCGCTTGGTTTGCGACACGGGTTTCTAGTTTGACCTTAATATCACGTTTTTGTGGATTTGAGCTTATGCGTGATATATTGTGTGATTCTAGGTTCGCAGGCGAGTGCGACGGACGCTGCGAAGAAGGGGAAGCAAGTCGTCGGCTACACTTAGCGCGAGACTTCGGTGAGTAGATTTCACATCTACGGGGATATCGCCCGCATGGCGTTATGCGTCAGGGCTGATAGGACCTTATGGTTATAGGTTGCATTTACCCCATTGACTGTCATTGTATACTGCATTCCCTGCTATATTGAGTAAACTTAGAATTGATAGAATACCGCACTATTACTAACGGTTCATGTTGCACGAGCACTAATCTGCATGTTACACACACACCGTTAGTAATTGCCATGACACACTCACTGTAGAACTGCCATAATTATAGTGCTGTAGTTCATTTCACATATGATTCGATATGATTTTCATAGAAATTGGGAGCCGCATGATATCTTTAAAAACGGAAATTATTTTTAAAAGCGGTTTCCTCTTGTACCTACATTATGGCTTGATGTATATAGCACATCGCATATGATTTACTCATTGGTGTTGGATTTCCATGTGATTTCTGGTTTTGAGGACCGAGGAATTATTTAAGAAAAGATGCATTATTTGAAACCCCGGTTCCTCGTGATATGATATTTTGGTGCGTCCACCACGCGTTTTCTCGGTGCTGAGACGTGTGCTTGAAACCCGATTCGAGGAGTTGGATGATCCGTTTGCGGGTTCGTGGTGGACCCGGTGTGGTTCCCCGGGGCGAGAAATAATTTTCGTGGAGTAGACGATGAGCCTGGAAGGGTGGCGAGTACCTACCGGTGATTGGTTGGACCTGGTGGTTATCCAGAGGATACTGACCAGAGTCGAGAGATGGATGCGGGATAATCCGTACTGCCGGGGCCGAGGGCCGATACCGCAGACGGAGCCCGTGGGCTGATCCGGACTGACGGAGCCCGATATATGAGGATTTGCGTGTCGATACTGGACACGAGTATTTTATGATATTTTGAGTGCCGATGTTGGGCACTCGTGATTCTCAGAGATTTACAGGATTTGAGGGCCGATGGGAGTGCCGGCGCCTGAGTTTATTTGGGATTTGGGTGCAGTTTGGGGCACCGATTATTTTTCCACGTTGATATTCCGTGTAGATGTTATTTATCCCATGCTCAGCATTGATTATCATGTATCTCATCCTGTAGTTATTTTACCTGATAGAGCACTTGCATGACTATTGCACATACTGCTTATCACGCATTGATATCATCTGCTGGCATTTGATAGAGTAGCGCAGTACGTGCATGCTCGCGATTACCTTTATATGTTATCTCTATTCACGAGTTGTCAACTCACCCCCGTTGTGCCACAGTATTTACAGGTTGCCCTTCAGAGTAGTCGCGGCAGGTTGCCTTTTTGCATCTTTTGGTTACAGATACCACTACAGTTGGTGCGAGAGCTGTTTTGCTATTAGGTAGGTTGTGGTATCTGATTACTTTTATTGTACCCCTTCTGTATCTAGTATTCTCCATATACCATATATGTACTGGACTTAAATACTGTGTGAGGATGATGATGTATATTTTGTATTCTGATGTCGAGCTCGTGGGAGCCGACTGTTTTTATATGCAGTTTATATTTCTGTGATGTTTACTTATTTCTCATTCTTCGCTACGGCGTCGTATATTACTCTTGTGATGATGCTTTCCGCCGGTAGGCGTGATTGGTTCCGTTTGGGAATGTTTTGGTTTCATTATATCTCATTTTCACTCATATCCTGTTTTATACCCGATTTCGGAGTTACTTTTACAAAGGAAATGCTGCCAAAATTATTTAAATGATAACGTAACTTTAAAAGAACTTATTGAACTATTTAAGGTTTTCTAAATGTCTTAATTAAATGTTTTCAACACTCGCTACTTTTAAATGGTTTTGATTTCTGGGTTCGGCTTACTTAGTCTCGTTACGCCTGTAGACGTAGCGTGGTTAAGTGCCGGTCGCGAGTCGAAATATTCGGGTTGTGACAAAGTTGGTATCAGAGCGTAGGTTTTACCTTTCGGAGTGTAGGATGACCTTGGTATGATAGAGTAGGTAGCTGAAGCAGAGTGGCGTAGAGTGTGTATGTTCCGCGGCATACTCACGACACGGTACTCCGCCAAGGCGACCTTAGGACTTATTAATTTAAATTCCTTCTTGAGTATATATATTCTTGTGATTCGATTTCCGTATTCTTATCGAATCCTAATTTCCTTTCAGCCATTATGCCGCCAAAGACTACGAAGGCGCAGAGAGCGGCCGCGAGGGCCGAGATTCGAGTTGATTCGTCTAAGACGATGACTGATCCGGGCAGTACACTGGTTGTTCCCGAGCAGATTGTTCCTCCCGTGACCGATCAGATCGCCACGTTAGGGGCTGGTATGCAGGAGATGCGCCAGACGGTGGGATCCAGCATGCAGGAGATGCGCCAGATGATAGGATCGCTAGTTGAGACACTTCGAGCACAACGACCAGAGGTAGCTCCACTCGTCACAGGGACCGCGATGGTACCGACCGTATAGCCAGTTGCCCCTGCAGCCACGGAGGTGATTACAGTATCGCTATCAGAATTTATGAGGCTAAAGCCTCCGGTCTTCACAGGCACCGATACAGCCGAGGACCCACAGTCTTTCATTGATAGGATGGCCCGGATATGCCGTTCCCTCAGATGCGCAGATGCGAAATGGGTCGAGTTCGCGAGCTTTCGCCTGGAAGGTCTTGCGCAGAAGTGGTGTGATTCAGTTGAGAAGGGCAGAGCGGCAGGTCTTACTCCTATGACCTGGACGGAGTTTGTGACAGTATTTCTAGCCCGTTTCCTTCCCTAGAGTGTTAGGGATGCCCGAACACGCAGATTTGAGTCCTTACGCCAGACGCCAGAGATGACAGTGGCAGAGTATGGCGTGCTGTTTACAGAGCTAGCAGTTTATGCCCCGTATTTAGTGGCTACCGAGGAGTTGCGAGTCAAGAGATTTGTTCGAGGCTTGCTTACACCACTGTTCCTTGCGATCAGAACGCAGCATTACGAGACATATGCAGCAGCTGTAGACGCAGCCTTATTAGTCGAGGAGCGCCTTGCTGAGACTTCGGTAGTTCCAGAGCCGAAGAGAGTTCATACTAGTATATCCGCACGGAGACAGTCATTCAGACGCAGCGACAGGTACCGTTCTGGTATGAGGAGTGGCAGAGATCCGGGATGAGGCCAGATGTTTAGCTCATATCCACGGGAGAGCCAGCTTTCGCCGCAGGGTTGCTTTAGATGCGGCAGTCTACTTCACCTCGTTAGAGATTGTCCTGAGATACACCGGAGGGAGGCAGCTGCACCGCATGTTACCTTACCACCTTCACCACCCCAGAGGGCGTTACCTGTTGTACCTACCGTTGATCCACGTCAGACTCATACACAGAGTGGTCATGGGCGTGGAGGAGTTGCTCAGAGAGGGCGAGATGACCGAGGCAGAGGGCAGTCAGTCACCGGTGGAGGACGGGCGCAGGTTTTTGCTTTGACGCATCGGGACGCGCAGGCGTCCAATGCGGTGGTTTCAGGTATCCTTCCAGTATGTTCTGTTGATGCACACGTGTTGTTCGATCGGGGATCCACGCACTCGTACGTATCCACACACTTCGTGCCGAGTTTGGGTAGAGAGTCCGGTTTGCTTGATCAGCCGCTTGTTGTGACCACTCCTGTAGGAGAGTCGTTTGTTGCTAGGCACGTGTTCCGATCCTGTACCGTCTATATTGGCGAGAGGGAGTTGCCTGTCGACTTGATCCTTCTTGAGATGTTGGACTTCGACGTTCTTTTGGGCATGGATTGGTTAGCCACGTGCTATGCTTCTGTGGACTGCCGTGAGAAGACAGTTAGATTCTGTTTTCCCGGCGAGTCGGTTTTTGTTGTGTTGTGGGACCGTGGTGCCGCCCCTCACAGTGTGATTTCTTCTTTTCGCGCTGGACAGCTTTTGAGGAAGGGATGTCAGGGATTTCTCGCCTATGTTTGCGATGCTAGCGCTATGGAGGTTCCATTGGATCAGGTTCCGGTTGTTAGCGAGTTTCCTGATGTGTTCCCTGATAAGCTTCCTGGGCTACCGCCCGAGCGCGACATTTCTTTCTGTATTGATTTGGTTCCTGGAACGGGGCCTATTTCCATACCGCCTTATCGGATGGCCCCGGCGGAACTTCGAGAATTGAAGAATCAGTTGCAAGATTTGCTGGATAAGAGACTTATTCGACCCAGTGTTTCTCCTTGGGGTGCTCCAGTCCTGTTTGTCAAGAAGAAGGACGGCAGTTTGCGTCTGTGTATCGACTACCGCCAGCTGAACAGGGTGACAGTACGGAACATATATCCCTTGCCACGTATCGACGATTTGTTCGACCAGCTTCAGGGGGCAGGATACTTTTCGAGGATCGATTTACGATCGGGCTATCATCAGCTGCGGGTTCGACAGGAGGACATTCCTAGAACAGCTTTCCGTACGCGCTACGGCCATTATGAGTTTTTGGTGATGTCGTTCGGACTCACCAATGCGCCAGCAGCATTCATGGACTTGATGAACCATATTTTCCGACCATATCTGGATCTGTTCATCATAGTATTCATTGACGATATCTTGGTGTATTCCCGGAGTAGTGAGGAGCACGAGCAGCACCTGCGGATTACACTGCAGACTTTGAGGGAGCACCAGCTTTATGCGAAATTCTCCAAGTGTACTTTCTGGCTAGACAGCGTAGACTTCTTGGGGCATGTGATTTCACGAGACAGGATATGTGTAGACCCGAGAAAGATTGAGGCCGTTCAGCGTTGGCCCAGACCCACATCAATTACGGAGATTCGCAGCTTTTTAGGGTTGGCCGGTTACTACAGGAGATTTGTGCAGGACTTCTCTAGTATTGCTACACCTTTGACCGGGTTGACCCGGAAGGGAGTTCCTTTCGATTGGACGGAGGAGTGCGAGCACAGTTTTCAGCAGCTACGGACTCGGCTGACTACGGCACCGGTGTTATCATTGCCTTCAGGATCAGGCGGATTTGTGGTCTATTGTGATGCTTCTCGAGTGGGGTTAGGGTGCGTTTTGATGCAGCATGATAGGGTGATCGCGTATGCTTCGCGACAATTGAAGAAACATGAACAGAACTACCCCACTCATGATTTGGAGATGGCTGCAGTGGTCTTTGCACTTAAGATCTGGCGACATTACCTATACAGCGAGTCGTGCCAGATATTCACTGATCACAAGAGTTTAAAGTATATATTTCAGCAGCGAGACCTGAACCTTAGACAGCGCCGATGGATGGAGTTAGTGAAGGATTACGACTGCGAGATCTTGTATCACCCGGGCAAGGAGAATGTGGTGGCGGATGCTTTGAGCAGGAGGCCCGGGGGTAGTCTATCTTGTTTGAGCGCAGTACAGGGGCAGTCGTCGGCAGATTGGCGGATATTATGCGACAGCCGGGTATAGTTCGAGTTCACGCCGATTGGAGGACAGATCGCGCATGTTCGTGCACGCCCACAGTTACTTGACCGTATACATGAGGCACAGCGCAGTGATGACCGATGTTCGGAGATCATGGCACAGATTGGACAGGGCAGATTTTTTGAGTTCGTGATCGATGATCAGGGGGTACTACGATTTGGGGTTAGACTGTGCGTACCAGATGCTGAGGGACTGCGGCGCAAGATTCTTGAGGAGGCACATCGATCGGTATATAGTGTTCATCCTGGTTCCACCAAGATGTACCATGACATGAGAGGTGTTTAATGGTGGGACGGAATGAAGAGAGATATCGCAGATTTTGTGTCGAGATGCCTGGCTTGTCAGCAGGTCAAGGCTAAGCACCAGAGGCCCATGGGAGAGCTACAGCCGTTACCCATTCCGGAGTGGAAATGGGAGCAGATTTCGATGGATTTCGTTGTGGGTCTACCCAGGACTAGGCGAGGGTATGACTCCATTTGGGTGATCGTGGATCGTTTGACGAGAGCGGCTCACTTCCTACCAGTGAAGACAACTTTCGGATTTGCTCAGTATGCCCAGATTTACATCGACGAGATTGTACGACTGCACGGAGTTCCGACGTGTATCGTGTCCGACAGAGGCACCCAGTTTACCAGTCGACTATGGCAGAGGCTTCAGGAGGCTTTGGGCACTCGCTTGAATTTCAGCACAACATTTCACCCGCAGACCGACGGACAGTCAGAGCGGACTATTCAGACTCTCGAGGACATGCTCAGAGCGTGTGCATTAGATTTCGGAGGTAGCTGGGATCATCACTTACCCTTAGTAGAGTTCTCCTACAATAACAGCTACCAGGAGACCATTCAGATGGCACCATTTGAGGCTCTTTATGGGAGGAGATGCAGAACGCCCGCCTGTTGGACAGAGCTCAGTGAGAGCAGTATCTTAGGGCCACAGATTGTGTAGGAGACGACCGCGAAGATCCAGTTGATTCGCGATAGGATGAGAGCAGCCCAGAGTAGGCAGAGATCTTATGCGGACCGTCAGCGGCGCAGACTTGAGTTTTCTGTTGGTGATCGTGTTTTCTTGAGGGTCTCCCCAATGAAAGGTGTGATGAGGTTTGGGAAGAAGGGGAAGCTCAGTCCCAGATATGTGGGCCCCTTCGAGATCCTCGAGCGTGTAGGTGCAGTTGCATACCGATTAGCCCTTCCGCCCAGTTTTCTAGATGTTCACCCCGTATTTCATGTTTCGATGCTCCGTAGATATCTTCATGATCCTTCGCATGCGATTCAGCACCCGATGATCCAGCTTGAGCACGACCTTTCCTATGCAGAGCAGCCGGTGATGATCTTGGATCGACAAGTGAAGAAATTGAGATCGAAAGACATCCCATCAGTCAAGGTACTTTGGCATGGTCAGAGCAGCGAGGGGGTCACTTGGGAGACCGAAAGCGAGATGAGGAAGAAGTATCCCCGTCTTTTCGAAGGTACGTGTAGTTAGATTTTGAAATTCGGGGACGAATTTCTTTAATGGGGAGAGATTGTAACACCTTAAGATGTGTTTAGTGGCTATTTATATTTAAATAAAGGGTTTTTAATAAAAAGTTTACCAAATTGAGTTTCAATTATTTTTCCAAATTTAATAAATATTTTTCTAGAATTTTTCTAGGCTTGCACACACATGTGCATGTAAACTAGGGTTTTAAAATGAGGTAATACCATGATTAGCAACCATGGTGGGTTTAATCATGGGGATTAAGTCTTTTGGGTTTTAATTAAGTTTAATTAGTTAATTGATGGTTGCTTTAATTTGAATTTCCTTTTGGAGTATTGACTTGGTGAGAATGAGAGAGAGAGAATGCATCATGGCAAAAGCCATGCTTGCATTTAATGAAGAGAGAGAGTGGAGGGGTTGACATTTGGAGTTATGATTCCCTCTCATTCTTGTGTTCTTTTCTCTCAACCCCACTCTCACACTCACACACCCACACCATCTCAGCAGCAGCAGCAAGCATCCACAGCAGCAGCAGCAACCATCTCAGCAGCAACAGCAAGCATCACAGCAGCAGCAGCAGTGAGCAGCAGTAGCAGCAGTTAGCAGCAGCAACAGCCACAACTCCAGCTGCAGCTCCTTCCCTCCACTCCTTCTTCTTCCTCCAGCTCCCTAGGGTCGAGTGTGGGGTATACTTCCTGAACTTACTCCCTAGTTTGCTTATTTAGTGTAGCTTAGCTTCGATTAGTGTTTTTTGGTGCGTTTTAGTGCGATATGTGGTGATTAGTGGGAACAATGACCAAGTGATGTATGATTTGGTTATAGTAAGTTGATGGAGTGTTGTTAGGGCCATGTTAACCCAGCATAGCCCCAATTTCACTAAAATACCACCAGATCCCTATTTAATGCAAATTCATCGTTTTTAAGCAAATTTTGACTTTCTGTAATCTGCTATTGACCCAGTGAGTTCAGAATAATTTTGAGATGACTGCAGTATAATGGTTAGGTGCTGATCCCCCAGGTAGAACCCGACCCCAATATGACTTGTTAAGGCCGCCGGAAAATTGGATCTGGCCGCAAATTGCGGCCAGATGGGGAGGGTTTGGGTTGGGGTTTGTCTCTAGTGGTGTCTGCTGCAACCCTTAGACTCTTGGCATGTGCAATTTTGTTTGATTCCTACTGTAGAAAAATCTGGAGCTAATTACCCTATTTCTCGTATTTTTTAAACCTTCGCGACACGCGTGATACGCATGGGGTTTGGGATTTCTGCGTATCGCGACTCGTCGGGGTAGTTTCAGGCGCGTAATCACACGTTTTAGCGTATCGCGCACACGCGTGCTTGGTTTGCGACACGGGTTTCTAGTTTGACCTTAATATCACGTTTTTGTGGATTTGAGCTTATGTGTGATTCTAGGTTCGCAGGCGAGTGAGACGGATGCTGCAAAGAAGGGGAAGCAAGTCGTCGGCTACACTTAGCGCGAGACTTCGGTGAGTAGATTTCACATCTACGGGGATATCTCCCGCATGGCGTTATGCATCAGGGCTGATAGGACCTTATAGTTATAGGTTGCATTTACCCCATTGAATTTCATTGCATATTGCATTCCCTGCTATATTGAGTAAACTTAGAATTGATAGAACACCGCACTATTACTAACGGTTCATGTTGCACGAGCACTAATCTGCATGTTACACACACACCGTTAGTAATTTCCATGACACACTCACTGTAGAACTGCCATGATTATAGTGCTGTAGTTCATTTCATATATGATTCGATATGATTTTCATAGAAATTGGGAGCCGCATGATATCTTTAAAAACAGAAACTATTTTTAAAAGTGGTTTTCCCTTGTACCTACATTATGGCTTGATGTACATAGCACATCGCATTTGATTTACTCATTGGTTTTGGATTTCCATGTGATTTCTAGTTTTGAGGACCGAGGAATTATTTAAGAAAAGATGCATTATTTGAAAACCCGGTTCCTCGTGATATGATATTTTGGTGCGTCCACCACGCGTTTTCTCGGTGCTGAGACGTGTGCTTGAAACCCGATTCGAGGAGTTGGATGATCCGTTTGCGGGTTCGTGGTGGACCCGGTATGGTTCCCCGGGGCGAGAAATGTTTTTCGTGGAGTAGACGATGAGCCTGGAAGGGTGGCGAGTACCTACCAGTGATTGGTTGGACCTGGCGGTTATCCGGAGGATACTGACCAGAGTCGAGAGATGGATGCGGGATGATCCGTACTGCTGGGGCCGAGGGCCGATACCGCAGACGGAGCCCGTGGGCTGATCCGGACTGACAGAGCCCGGTATATGAGGATTTGCATGTCGATGCTGGACACGAGTATTTTATGATATTTTGAGTGCCGATGTTGGGCACTCGTGATTCTCAGAGATTTACAGGATTTGAGGGCCGATGGGAGTGCCGGCGCCTGAGTTTATTTGGGATTTGGGTGCAGTTTGGGGCACCGATTATTTTTCCACGTTGATATTCCGTGTAGATGTTATTTATCCCATGCTCAGCATTGATTATCATGTATCTCATCCTGTAGTTATTTTACCTGATAGAGCACTTGCATGACTATTGTGCATACTGCTTATCACGCATTGATATCATCTGCTGGCATTTGATAGAGTAGCGCAGTACGTGCATGCTCGCGATTACCTTTATATGTTATCTCTATTCACGAGTTGGCAACTCACCCCCGTTGTGCCACAGTATTTGCAGGTTGCCCTTCAGAGTAGTCGCGGCAGGTTGCCTTTTTGCATCTTTTGGCTACAGATACCACTACAGTTGGTGCGAGAGCTGTTTTGCTATTAGGTGGGTTGTGGTATCTGATTAATTTTATTGTACCCCTTCTGTATCTAGTATTCTCCATCTACCATATATGTACTAGACTTAGGTACTGTGTGAGGATGATGATGTATATTTTGTATTCTGGTGTCGAGCTCGTGGGAGCCGACTGTTTTTATATGCAGTTTATATTTCTGTGATGTTTACTTATTGCTCATTCTTCGCTATGGCGTCGTATATTACTCTTGTGATGATGGTTTCCGCCGGTGGGCGTTATTGGTTCCGTTTGGGAATGTTTTGGTTTCATTATATCTCATTTTCACCCATATCCTGTTTTATACCCGATTTCGGAGTTACTTTTACAAAGGAAATGTTGCCAAAATTATTTAAATGATAACGTAACTTTAAAAGAACTTATTGAACTATTTAAGGTTTTCTAAATGTCTTAATTAAATGTTTTCAACACTCGCTACTTTTAAATGGTTTTGATTTCTGGGTTCGGCTTACTTAGTCTCGTTACGCCTGTAGACGTAGCGTGGTTAAGTGCCGGTCATGAGTCGAAATATTCAGGTCGTGACAAAGTTGGTATCAGAGCGTAGGTTTTACCTTTCGGAGTGTAGGATGACCTTGGTATGATAGAGTAGGTAGCTGAAACAGAGTGGCGTAGCGTGTGTATGTTCCGCGGCATACTCACGACACGGTACTCCGCCAAGGCGACCTTAGGACTTATTGATTTAAATTCCTTCTTGAGTATATATATTCTTGTGATTATATTTCCGTATTCTTATCGAATCCTAATTTCCTTTCAGCCAGTATGCCGCGAAAGACTACGAGGGCGCAGAGAGCGGCCGCGAGGGCCGAGATTCGAGTTGATTCGTCTGAGACGAGGACTGATCCGGGCAGTACACCGGTTGTTCCTGAGCAGGTTGTTCCTCCCGTGACAGATCAGATCGCCACGCTAGGGGCTGGTATGAAGGAGATGCGCCAGACGGTGGGATCCAGCATACAGGAGATGTGCCAGATGATAGGATCGCTAGTTGAGACACTTCGAGCACAGCGACCAGAGGTAGCTCCACCCGTCATAGGGACCGCGATGGTACCGACCGTATAGCCAGTTGCCCCTGCAGCCAAGGAGGTGATTACAGTATCGCTATCAGAATTTATGAGGCTGAAGCCTCCGGTCTTCACAGGCACCGATACAGCCGAGGACCCACAGTCTTTCATTGATAGGATGGCCCGGATATGCCGTTCCCTCAGATGCGCAGATGCGAGATGGGTCGAGTTCGCGAGCTTTCGCCTGGAAGGTCTTGCGCAGAAGTGGTGTGATTCAGTTGAGAAGGGCAGAGCGGCAGGTCTTCCTCTTATGACCTGGAAGGAGTTTGTGACAGTATTTCTAGCCCGTTTCCTTCCCCAGAGTGTTAGGGATGCCCGACCAAGCGGATTTGAGTCCTTGCGCCAGACGCCAGAGATGACAGGTGCTTGTTGTGTTATGGGTACACCGGACAGGACTCGCAGGAGAACTGACTGGATGGTATTATACCTAACGTCAGATAGCAGTTCTCAGGTGACATGTGTGCAGATAGTCCGTTGACTTAAGGTCGTCATTTATCTCATGTGAGTTCCCACTGTGCTTAGATTACTACCCTACCATGGCTCAAAGGAGTCGTGCAAACTGGTTTTAGTTAGGTACAGTCCCGAGCCACATGGAGGCAGTGAGCGACTGTTAGGGATCCGTCTCTCCCGGTATAGGGAGTTGATATCGCACTGTGATCGATTGGTCAATACCATAAGTCCCTGGCCAGGGCTGATTGAGAATTACTGGTGGACTAATCAGTAGATTCTCGCATGGTTTTGAGCCATACCGGCACGACTTGTACGGTTATTAGGGATCTGACGCTTACCACCTCCCTAGACCATACATACGATACTCTTAGACGAACAGACCGGACTACGTGGATATTATCACGGACAGGCTCAGTGGGAGTTCGGATGGGTTTTCTCATCGGCCTTCTAATCGACATCTACCTGGGGACCGTTACGTACAGCTAGTGCCGCTTGTGGTCTGTGGTTAAACCCACCGCCAGCGTAGTGTCGAGTCTTTAGAGTCCCACACAGAGAGTTTCCTTGCTCCAGGCGAAACGATATAGAGGTCGTATGGTTTTACGACAAGGGTTCGGACGCATACGCGTTTAAACGCACGTACGACGTTCGGACAGTTTTTACTAGCCGGCTTTGGTTTAAGCTAGATTCTAGTATCGGGTTATTGGATTTATACAGTCTAAAGTTTTTCCGTGTTTTCACGGATACGAGGGGCGTTCTCGTAATTTGACGGGAAGCTTCTAGAAGAGTGGTGACTTGAGGGTTAAGGTGGCATTTACATTTAATGCATTTGTGACTCACTTAGATGAATCATTCAAGTGAGTTATTGAAGCATTTATTATTTAATGACTCACTTGATGATTCATTGCATATATTTAATGAAGCATGATGATAATGCATTTTGATTTATTCATTTTGATTTTCTTATGCTTCATAATATATTAGAAGTGAGAAGCATTTTCATTCATAACTTATGCTCACCTTCTCTCTCCTCAAGCTCTCTTTTGAAACCCTAATCCTCGCCTCTCATGTGTTGAGATCAAGGATTAGATATACTAATTAATCCATAACCTCACTCTATATCACCTAGGTCACTTTGATTAGCAACTAAAGAAACCTAGTTATCTCAAGTTAGAGATCAAGCTTGGAGTAGGAGCTCTCGGGTGGATCGTCTTTGACTCGAGGAGGCCGTTGAGGTGCCGACGTTCCAAGGAGCTTATGAGAAGTGGAGAACAGCGATGAAGACCCGAAGGACAAGTAACGTGAGGTATAACTTCGAATCGGAGTAGTTAAACCTCTCGTAGTTTGTTAGTAATGGTTTAGATACGATTCATGCGCTCAAGTCCGTGTTACGAAACTTTAATAATTGTTTTTCATATATTCCGCCTCTCCGCAAGTTAGTAGGGTGCGTGACATGGACTTATAGTGGTATCAGAGCCAACTAAACCATTACTAGCTTGTTAGCAACTAATTAGAACTTCGATCGTCGGAAAAACACGAAAACGAAACCCCGGAACCCCTATCAGTTTCTGTTAATTTTAAACGTGTCGAAAAAAATATTTGATATGCCTTAAAATTCACAGCAGGGAAATATAAGAATACTGGGAAAATACGGTGAAGCAACTCGGCAAGATGGCCGTGGATCCGCGGCAAAATAGTGCTTTTGGACGCGGATCCGCCGCCGAGTCAACTCCGAGTTGACTCGGATTTTCACAGAAATTCATATTTTAAGGTGTTTTGTTTTCCAGTATATTCTATTTCTGCCCAGGTTACTTCTGTGTTGGTTTGCTTTTGGGGTAGACACGGAAAAAGGTAGTCGATCGATGTTCTAAATTAATTGCTAATCGGGTTTTTATCTGTAATGTTTAATGTGTTCGTAAACCTCCCCTAACTGCTAGTATGTCGGTTGGCAGGGGGTTGCACATTTCTGTAATGTTTACTGTTTGTGTATATGAACTTGATTGGATCGTTGTGATGATTAGCCGGGGTTTGAGATGTGTTTTATATTCATTCATTTGATGTAATTGTAATATGTTGTAATATTATTTTGCGGGCGCATCCAGGTTGCGGTTGTAGCCACCGTTGTATTATTTCATTTTTACTGTTTTTGCTCCTAGGATAGACCCAAGGTGGGGTGCACAAACTACCGGGTACTTTGAAGTGTTTAGTGGCCTACTCACATTGTTGAGGGAGACTGCTTCACTTCGGATACTTGGCGGGTAGTTTGCCGTACCCGTAGGGGTCTAGGGTGGGATAATGGCTATTCATCACAACTGTGTAATCCGTCTTTTGTTGCAGGCTCAAAACAAACGCGGATTGCTTGTATATCCAATAAAGTTCATCTGTGATCTAGAATGCCTATTATTGCGTCTGACGAATGTACAATATCTATATATGATAGCTATAAGACGTCACTTATGTTTTACACCCGCGCTAGCCCAGCCCCCGCTCTGTCGTTAGTTAAGTAACCTAACGGGTGATGACGGGACCCCGTGGCGAATGCGGATGGCATAAGAGGACGTGGTATTTTCGTTGTTTTCTGCAATGATATGATAAATGATGGGACGCATTATTATAATGCAAAGAAAATAAACCAAAGTTAAGTCGTTGGAACAAATTTAAAAGAAACCACTCGGTTATTTTAAAAGAGCAGAATTTTTAACTGCGGAGCTTTAACCACTCCTTTTAAAAAGTATCAGGTTCCTTCGATTATATCAAGTTCACTACGTTCACGGTTTTGCCAAAACCAGTCGTAGCCCTCCGTCATTTCATATGGATAGTCAATAGTATTCAAGCTGTGTTTGTTGGCCAAAGTCAAGGCACAGTGTTTGGTAGCTATTGAATATTCATATGCAGCATAGATAGATGCGTTGGTTTGGGACAGTCGTACTGCTTTATTGGCCAAAGTCAAAGGTATGTACGGGCGGGTTCAAATTAACCTGGAAATTGACGGGTAGAACTTGACATGTGACTTATGATTTGTTGGCCAAAGTCAAGGTCATAAGAGCATGGGGCAAAAATCCACATCGGGAGTTTCTAAAGAAACTGAAACTTGCTAGTGTTGCATACCATTTGGAGTTTGATGAATGTTGGTAGGATTCCTTCAACATTATCATACGATGATATTTAGATCCCGATCCTACTGTGAGTACATGATACTTATCAGGAGATTTGTCACTTAACGATCAATGCTATAAACCAAGTAGGTGCCTAGAAAGGTGTCAGAGGGGCTACGCCCCCAGAGAAAAGAGGTTCTTTAATTAAGGAACTTTGCGAAGCGTTGGAAAACCTCCCTCGAAGTATCGACACTGGCCTGGCTGAACGGTTAAGCAAGTATTGTACGGTGAGAATAGTCCTGGCTAATTCTTCTTTTATGGTTTGAGGAAGGATTCGAAAAACAGTGGGAGCCATCCAGTTTAGATAAACTAAAAACCAATCTAAACTTGCAAGAGCATCATGCTAAAGTGTTTTCTTCTCTCTCTCTTAATTGCAGGGACCTTGTGACCACGACTAGGTTACATCTAGATAACAAATTGGCTGAATCTGACTTATATGACTGGCAAAGGTCTGTCCAGATGTCCATTGCCTATGACAAGCTGGACCACCCTATTACTACTCAAGATCCCGCCGTCCCAGGTCCAGTTTCCATCGTCACGGATATGGATATCCGTAAGACAAGGGAAAAGGATAAAGCGAAAGCCAAGTGCCTCGTGTTGGCTTCAGTTGATGGTGTATACCAGAAGCAGCATGAGAAGATGGACTTAGTTTCCATCTTTCTCCATAACAAAGATTTATGTGGGGAGCAATCTCATATCACAAGATATGAGACCTCGAACGAATTAATTCAAGCGAGGTTGGCTGTCGGGTCATCTGTAGGGGATAACGTCCTTGCATTGACTAGCTATATTGATAAGCTCATGGACCTGAAGACCACGTTGGAGAACGGGTCAGATACTGACTTGATTCTACAGTCTCTGCCTTCTACTCTGAAGGAAACCAGGGAAGTAGAAGGAAAGAGAAGGGCAAAAGTTATGGAACTGAATGTAGTAAAAGAGGGACGTTCCTATTGTTATGGGATTGGGCATTGGCAGAAGGATTGCAGGGCTAGCAAAGCCAGTAGCCAGGATTCGAAGCATGTTATGGCTTCGGCTTCGGGTGTGTTTGTAATAGAGAACTGTATGTCAGTTAACCCTACTTCCTGGGTATTGGATACCGGATCAGGATCTCACATCTGTAATTCATTACAGGCTCTGAGAAACCGTAGGGTTATCAGGATAGGTGATATGACTCTCAGGGTTGCTAACGGAATGAGCATGAACGCTGAATCCGTAGGGGAATATCATATTGGACTGACAACTGGGCAGATATTGATTCTGCATAACTGTTTTTATGTACCAGGTGCGACTTGTAATATCATATCTGTATCCTTACTTTCTAAGGAAGGATATGATTTTACTTTTGAAAGCGATGTGGTCCACATCCACCTAAATCAAGTTCTGATTGGGTCAGGTACATTAAAAAATGGAATATACGTATTAAATCAAGCTCAGATTTTCAGTGTCCAGAACACACTTAAAAGAAAGTCTCTGGAATTAAATCAGGCTTTCTTATGGCATTGTAGACTGGGTCACATCAATGAGAGAATGTTGAATAAGTTACATACAGAAGGATATTTGGATCCGTTCGAATATCAATCATATGCAACTTGTCAATCCTGTCTCAAAGGAAAGATGACAAAGACTCCGTTCACTGGACACGGAGTAAGAGCGAGCGAGCTCTTGGGGCTCGTACACAGTGATGTGTGCGGTCCAATGTCTACACATGCACGAAGCGATTATTCTTACTTCATTACTTTTACGGATGATTTTTCAAGGTATGGATATGTCTTCTTAATGAAACATAAATCTGAAGCCTTCGAAAAATCCAGGAATATAAGAATGAAGTAGAAAAACAAACAGGCAAAAGTATCAAGACACTGAGATCGGATCGAGGTGGTGAATACTTGAGTGCCGAGTTCCTGGATTACTTAAAAGAGAATGGAATTCTCTCTCAGCTTACTCCTCCATACACACCACAACATAACGGTGTATCGGAGAGACGGAACCGAACCCTATTGGATATGGTACGTTCCATGATGAGTAACGCTGAGTTGCCGCGATCTTTCTGGGGTTATGCACTAGAATCAGCTGCATGCCTTTTGAACCGAGTTCCAACCAAGACTGTACCTACCACACCATATCAGAGGTGGAGTGGGAAGAAACTCTGTCTTAGGTATCTTAAGACATGGGGATGTCTAGCTTTTGTAAAGAAGCAGCATGCGGACAAGCTCGAGGCACGCTCGGTAAAATGCAAGTTTGTGGGATATCCAAAGAACTCCAAGGGATATTGTTTCTATTACGCAGAGGAACAAAAGGTCTTTGTTTCTCATCATGCATGCTTCTTGGAAACTGAGTTTTTAGAAAATCAGAAGAGTGGGAGCGCAATAGAACTGGAAGAAATTCCAGAACCACGAGCTATTACTGAAACCTTGGTAGAACAAGAAGGTTCAGGAGAACCGGACATACCAGCGCCTATCCGCAGAAGTAGTAGGCAGTCTCATCCGTCCGAGAGATACTACGGATTTCTCATAGACGGGGATCGAGAAGATTGAGTCATTGATAATGATGACCCTACTAGCTTCCAGCAAGCCATTCAGAGCGGCGACTCGGTAAAATGGCTGGATGCAATGCGGACCGAAATGGAATCCATGTACACTAACAAAGTATGGACTTTGGACATTGCTCCAGATAGGGTAAAACCCGTAGGATGCAAATGGATCTTCAGGAAGAAGATTGGTGTAGATGGACAGGTTGAAACCTATAAGGCTAAACTTGTTGCAATGGGTTTCCGTCAAAGACCTGGTTTGGACTATGACGAAACCTTTTCTCCAGTGGCTATGCTCAAATCCATTTGGGTCCTTCTTGCTATTGCTGCCTTCCACGATTATGAGATCTGGCAGATGGACGTAAAGACGGCTTTTCTAAATGGTAATTTGGAAGAGTGCGTCTATATGGATCAGCCAGAGGGATTCATTCAGAGTGGGAGCAGCGGTAAAGTATGCAAATTGCTTAAGTCCATTTATGTACTAAAGCAGGCATCACGGAGTTGGAACATCTGTTTTGATGATGCTGTCAAAGAATTTGACTTTATCAAAAATCCAGATGAATCATGCATATACAGAAATATTGTAGGGAGAGCTGTAGTATTCCTCGTCTTGTACATGGATGACCTTCTCCTAATAGGAAATGATATTCCTATGTTACAGTCAGTCAAAAGATTCTTATCACAGAAATTCTCCATGAAGGACCTGGGTGATGCCACCTACATTCTGGGGATCGAGATCTATCGTGATAGATCAAAGAGGATGTTAGGACTTTCGCAGTCCAGATACATAGACACCATATTGAAGAGATTCAGTATGCAAGATTCTAAGCGTGGTAACCTACCAGCTTGTCACGGAATCACCCTCTCCAAAGAGATGTCTCCCAAGACTGATTTGGAAAGGGATCGCATGTCAATTATACCCTACGCTTCTGCGGTAGGCTCTATAATATATGCGATGTTATGTAATAGACCAGATGTAGTATACGCATTAAGCGTTGTAAGCCGGTATTAGGCAAACCCAGGGGAGAATCACTGGATAGCAGTGAAGAACATTCTCAAGTACCTGAGGAGGACTAAGGAGATGTTCTTAGTGTATGGCGGAAAAGACCTCCAGATTGAGGCCTTTGCTGACTCCGGCTTCCAGAGTGACAAAGATGACTCCAAGTCCATGTCGGGTTATGTCTTTACCCTCAATGGAGGGGCGGTCTGTTGGAAGAGTTCCAAGCAGGAGACCGTTGCTGACTCAACAATGGAAGCGGAGTACATAGCTGCTTGCGATGCCACAAAAGAAGCAGTCTGGATGAAGAAGTTTCTCACAGAACTTCAGGTGGTTCCTACCAGTGTTGGTCCAATACCTCTGTATTGTGACAACAACGGCGCTATAGCTTTAGCGAAGGAACCCAGGTCCCATCAGAAGTCCAGACACATCTTAAGGCGGTATCACCTGATTAGGGAGATCGTACATCGCCGGGAGATCGAGGTGAAAAGAGTAGAGATGGAGAATAACATTGCCGATCCATTCACAAAAGGCCATTCCTCAGACGCAGTTCGAGAGGCTATTCGAGATGATAGGTCTACGATATGCCAGCTCATGGCCCTAGTGCAAGTGGGAGATTGTTAGTGTATATGCCCTAGGGGCCATTATTGTATCATACTAGGTTGTATATTACTTAATGGAAGCTTGGGATATTCACAAACAGTCTTGCTAAAAATGGTAGTATGCTACTTGGTTTGTGTCTACTTTAATATGTGCATATGTTTCTTGTAACGTATCACTTATACATATTAGTAGAGCCCATAGGATCTTTGCTTGATTACCAGCGTTGTGATGGCAGTCACACTAGTGGGGGCTGGGTAGTCTATAAGCAACATCCTGTACTTGTCCCTAGTCGTAGGATTATCGAGACAGGGCATCGATACTCCAGAGTAGACTAGTGTGTACGCTTCTCATCCCAGTTAGGGAGATGGTCTGTCCCACAGCTATCAGTATGTCGTACTGGAGATAGTATACAGGTGCTTGTTGTGTTACGGGTACACCGGACAGGACTCGCAGGAGAACTGAATGGATGGTATTATACCTAACGTCAGATAGCAGTTCTCAGGTGACATGCGTGCGGATAGTATGTTGACTTAAGGTCGTCATTTGTCTCGTGTGAGTTCCCACTGTGCTTAGATTACTACCTACCACGGCTCAAAGGAGTCGTGCAAACAGGTTTTAGTTGGGTACAATCCCGAGCCACATGGAGGCAGTGAGCGACTGTTAGGGATTCGTCTCTCCCGGTATAGGGAGTTGATATCGCACTGTAATCGGTTGGTCAATACCATAAGTCCCTGCCCAGGGCTGATTGAGAATTACTGGTGGACTGATCAGTAGATTCTCGCATGGTTTTGAGCCATACCGGCACGACTTGTACGGTTATTAGGGATCTGACGCTTACCACCTCCCTAGACCATACATACTATACTCTTAGACGAACAGACCGGACTGCGCGGATATTGTCACGGACAGGCTCAGTAGGAGTTCGGATGGGTTTCCTCATCGGCCTTCTTATCGACATCTACCTGGGGACCGTTACGTACAGCTAGTGCCGCTTGCGGTCTGTGGTTAAACCCACTGCCAGCGTAGTGTCGAGTCTTTAGAGTCCCACACAGAGAGTTTCCCTGCTCCAGGCGAAACGATATAGAGGTCGTATGGTTTTACGACAAGGGTTCGGACGCATACACGTTTAAACGCACGTACGACGTTCGGACAGTTTTTACTAGCCGGCTTTGGTTTAAGCCAGATTCTAGTATCGGGTTATTGGATATATACAGTCTAAAGTTTTTCCGTGTTTTCACGGATAGGAGGGGCGTTCTCATAATTTGACGGGAAGCTTCTAGAAGAGTGGTGACTTGAGGGTTAAGGTGGCATTTACATTTAATGCATTTGTGACTCACTTAGATGAATCATTCAAGTGAGTTAATGAAGCATTTATTGCTTAATGACTCACTTGATGATTCATTGCATATATTTAATGAAGCATGATGATAATGCATTTTGATTTATTCATTTTGATTTTCTTATGCTTCATAATATATTAGAAGTGAGAAGCATTTTCATTCATAACTTATGCTCACCTTCTCTCTCCTCAAGCTCTCTCTCGAAACCCTAATCCTCCCCTCTCATGTGTTGAGATCAAGAATTAGATAGACTAATTAATCCATAACCTCACTCTATATCACCTAGGTCACTTTGATTAGAAACTAAAGAAACCTAGTTATCTCAAGTTAGAGATCAAGCTTGGAGTAGGAGCTCTCGGGTGGATCGTCTTTGACTCGAGGAGGCCGTTGAGGTGCCGACGTTCCAAGGAGCCTACGAGGAGTGGAGAACAGCGATGAAGACCCGAAGGACAAGTAACCTGAGGTATAACTTTGAATCCGAGTAGTTAAACCTCTCGTAGTTTGTTAGTAATGGTTTAGATACGATTCATGCGCTCAAGTCCGTGTTACGAAGCTTTGATAATTGTTTTTCATATATTCCGTCTCCCCGCAAGTTAGTGGGGTGCGTGACATGGACTTATAGATATGAGGTCCATAACAGTTCGAGAAACTACTGATAACTCTTACCAGTAAATCTCAGCAACCCTGGCCAGGGATTTGCAGTTATAGCCAGTCGAACACAGCGCAACATCAACCCCCAATACCGGGAGAGACGAAACCCCTCCTATCGCTCATTGCCTTCATGTGATTCGGGACTGTACCCAAAAGCCACCATTTTGCACGATCTCTTGACCGTGGTATGTTGTAAATCAAAGCACAGTGGGAATCACACAAGTCTCTATGACGATCTCGGGTCTACAGACTGACCTGTACCAGAGTCACCAGAGAACTGCTATCCGACGATAGATATAATACCATCTAGGAGTTATCGGCGAGTTTATCCAGTGTACCCAGTCTCCACTGAGCACCCGTATACCTTCTCTGATGTCAAACACCAATGGATATAGGATCATCCACCGCCCATCTATATGGGTCGAGAAGTTATACGCTAGTCTACTCTGGTATGTCGATACCCTGTCTCGACACATCTACGACTAGGGACATTTGAAGGATGTACTTATCGACTACCCAGTCTCCACTAGTATGATCTACATCATAGTCCTGGTACTCAAGTACTCATCCTAAAGGCTTTATCAACATGCGATCACAAAATAGTATTTGTTTACATGTTAAGATAAAGTGCAACCAGATAGCATACTATCATGTCGAGCAAGAAAGTCCTTCATATATATGTCCAAGCATCTACTACAATATATATCGCATGTATAGTAATGGCCTCTAAGGCATACATATAACTAACACAAACGACCGGGCCTGGGCCCCAAATCGCCGCTCTTCCGCCTCCAGAAGGCTCTGCCCTAGTCGGCACGGCTGACCACCGGCATGCTACGACTCCTGGCCACAGATCTCTCGGGCCGATACTCCCTGAGGCCCGCTGGGCACCCCACGGCTCCACACTGAGGTACGCCGCCAGAGCGCCTCGCCTCGAGCCTCCTCATGATCCTTACCCCCCTGAGGAGATGTCGGTCACCTCGCCTGTCTACAGGCATGATCGACGCTCCCTCCCTCGGCGGGGTTGCACAGAAGGGGCTCGCCACGACGGCTCGAGAGCCACCTCGCCCGGGGATCTGAGGAACCTCATCGAGAGGAACCGGGGCCGCACCCAGACGCAGGTCTCCCACAGCAGAGGCCAGGGATCACAAGGCGCCGAATCCTCGGGGTACCACGGCCGACTCGACGCCCTTGAGAAGAAGATCGAGGGCATATGCCGGGAAGGTCACCTCTTGGGCGACGGGGCTAAGTACACCGCCGACTCGCTCACCAAGTCGTTCACCGAGAAACTGCTCGCTGTCCACGTCTCCTCGCGCAACAAGCCCCAAAGGTCTCTCTGTTCGACGGGAAAACCGACCCGAAAGACCATTCGGATGCTTTCACCGCAGGGATGAGCTTCCAGGACCACTCCGATGCCGCCCAGTGCAGGGCCTTCCCGGTCACCCTCATCCGTGCAGGTCGGGACTAGTTCCGAGGGCTCGAGCCCCGCTCAATCTCGACCATCGACAAGCTGGCTACTCAGTTCCTCGGCCACTTCGTTTGGAACCGTCGACAGAAGCGCACGGTTGACTACTTCTTCACGATTAAGAGTGGGGACAAAGAGACGTTCAAGGCTTACATCACCCGCTTCTACAACGCCCTCCTCGAGGTCCCCGAGCACCAGGACGAGACCATCATCACAGCGCTCAGATCTGGTCTGAGGCATAAGGAGTGGTTGCGCTCCTTTGCGTTGGCACAACCTAAGACCATGGCCGAGGTCAAGGCGTGGACCGAGCGTGAGGTTCAGCTGGAATCCGAGATGAACGCGAACTTTCCCCAAGCAGAACGGTCCAACCAGAAGAAGAGGGATCGGGATGAGAGGCCAGAGTGTCAGCAACCCTATCACCCGAAGTTTCAGGAGTACACCCCGCTTAACGTCTCCCTTGCAGTGTTACTAGAGGAGGCCCAGGACGAGGGGTTCTTCAAGTTCCCCCCGATCCCGCGTCAGGTCTCAAAGAGAACTCGGGGCCCTTACCGCGCCTTCCACCGGACGCTAGGTTATGCCACGAAGGATTGTAAGCAGCTTCGGGACTACATCGAGGAGCTCATCCGATCGGGGCACCTCGCCGCCTACTTGAAGGACAAACGGCAGGCCGACCGCGAGCAGAAGCAGCGTCCCCTCCCGCCGAGCTGACCATCGGCCAGATCATACTCGTTTCGTACGGATGACTAGCACGGAGACTAACAAGCCTCCGGGAAGCTCGGGCCGCGCTAATAAGGTTATCTATTAGCATGTTCTTTTATTTTGGGGCAATGTAAACTCTTCCTAGGGTCTATTGTTAATTTAATAAAGATCAATAGAACATTGCAAAAAGGAAGGAAAGATCTCATTTATTCAAAAAAAAAGGTATTATGGGCTCCTCATCCATATATACGAAAAGAAAAAGAAAGTTACAACAGTGGGGGAAGGGGGTGCAGGGAGCACTGCTCATGATACTCGGTAAAGATCTCTGCCAGCCGGGGCCTCGCGAGATCCAACCTCTGCCCTCGGTTCCCACGCACGCGTTTACCCCAAGCCTCAGCTCATAGCACTCATGGACGAGCGCCTCTGAGCGAGCCAGCCGGTTCGCGGAAATCAGGCCGAAACGCCTCAGAGACCGCAGCTTGCCCACGGCCTCGTCATAGAGCTGCTCGGACAGGGGGTTGTAAAGCCCCGGCGACGCCCTCTAGATGGAGTACATCAGCAGCTGCAGCAGGGAGGAGCGTCGGGGGAGCAGCCGGCCGAAGTGGTCCTTGATGCTCCCATAGACTAACTGCACCGTGTCCTCGGTGCAGTTCTGGTCATAAAGGTATACGTCTTCGAAGTGGATGATCTCGGGGATGATAAAGGGGAAGTCTTGCATTCTCGACCTTCTGTTTATGAAGGAAGGAAGGAAGGACCAGTACTCCTTCAGCCTTATATAGCCCACTGCGCCCCAACGGAGCTCAACAGTCGCCCGCTTTCGCCCAAAAAGTCGCTGCCACGCGACGATCATCGAGCCTTCTCTGGCGGAATCGAAACGATGCGACCCTGGCGCTTCGCCTCCCCCCACATTCAGTGCGTGTGCTACACGCACATTCACCACGACCATTCCCGTTCTCCATACCTGCAACTAGATGGTTGGGCGAAACCTCGCGTAGAATCAGCTCAGCATCTGCCCTGCTCGGCTATCCCTGGCCGGTAGCGTCCCTACTCGCAATGCCAGAGATCAAAGCCCTCGCCAAGAGGCAACCGCGCAGCTTCACTGCCCGGTCATCCTTAGTGGGCTCCTTACAGCCCCTAAAACGCTAAGGATCCAAGTCCTTTTTAGAGGCAGCTCAGCGGCTACCCTGCTCGGCTATCCCTGGCCGGTGGCTTCCCTACTCGCAACGCCAGGGGTCAAAGCCTTCGCCAAGAGGCAACCGCACAGCTTCACTGCCCGGTTATCCTTAGCAGGCCTCCTACGGCCCCTCCAACGCTAAGGATCCAAGTCCTCCTTAAAGGCAGCTCAGCAGCTACCCTACTCGGCTATCCCTGGCTGGTAGCCTCCTACAACGACCGACAGGGATCAAAAGCCCTCCCAGAGGCAGTCGAGCCCGAGGATCCTTCGCTCGGCTATCCTTCAGGACAAAAGCCTTGGCCAAGAGGCACCGGGAAGTAACCCTGCCCGGTCGAGGGTCCTTGGTAGGCTTCTTACAGCCCTTCCCGCGCTAAGGACCAAAGTCCTCTCAGAGGCAGTCGAGTCTTTGCTCGGCTATCCCCGGCTGGTAGCTTCTTACCACTACTGACAAGGATCAAAGTCTTCGCCAAGAGGCACTGGACAGTAACCCTGCTCAGTTCCCGTCCTGATGGATCAAAGCTTTTGCAAGAGGCAACCGAGCAGCTACCCTGCTCGGTCATCTCCGGCTGGTAGCTCCCTACCCATGATGCCAGGGATCGAAGCCCTCGCAAGAGGCATCCGAGCGGCTACCCCGCCCAGTCATCCCAGGCTGGTAGTTGCCGACCTACAAAGCCATTGATCAAAGCCCTCACCAAGAGGCAACCGCGCAACTTCACTGCCCGGTCATCCTTAGTGGTCTCTTTACAGCCCCTCCAACGCTAAGGACCCAAAGCCCCCCGAGAGGCAGTAGAGCCCGACCCTCGCTCCACCATCCCCAGCTAGTGGTCGTTGCTCGCAACACCAGAAGAGGAAGGCCCTCGCCAAGGGATAACCGAGCAGCTTCCCATTCATGCTCAGCACAAATACGGCGGACAGCCCTCTGCCCATCACATGCAAAGAATCCGAGGCCCTAACAGGGGAAGCAGGTCTATCCAAGTCTGAGCGATCCCACCTCAACTTCGGGGCCATGGAGACGCCTCCTTCTCGGCAGCGCTTGACAAGTGATCGAAATCAACTCGACGAATAATCGCTAGACAGATGGCCGACCTGACATGGAAGCAAAACAGTGCAAGCAGAGATATTTTACAAGCATTCTTCATAAACAAAAGGCAAAGTGCAAACCGATGAAATCAAAGAACAAGTTTTTATTACTAAAAGGCAAAGTCTTTACAAAGGGTATTTTGGGCTCCCCAGCCTTACAAAATGTAGGGTTACTAGGCACTGTCACAAGGGTCTACAAGGCATCAACCATGTCTGATTTAAAATTTAGACGTACCGAACAACCCTAACCAAGATCTTTAAACTAGAGATTAGGCGAAAACAAAGCATGTTAAACACTTTAACATCTAAGAGTTTGGGATTACAACCTTTGTAGTCCGGTCCTTCACTTCATAAGCTCCGTGTTGTGGTCCCTTCGCTGCGATCATCAAGTTCTGGACTCTCGAGAGGCTCCACGAAGAGAAAGATGCATGCTTGCTTCCGATCTTCGATAACAAAGATGATCTACCTTGAAGTTTCTTTAACACAAGCTCTCACTCACTAAATAAAGTGAACACCCTAATCTAATTGGCAAGAATAGATTAGGATGATGAAGTAGGAATTTAGCTCTCATTTTTTTTTCTTAATCTCACTCATTTTCATCACAAAGGAAAAAGCTAGAAAGCTTTTTTCCAAGGAAGAAGAAGAATAACCAAAACCATTTGTGTTGAATAATGAATAACTCTTGTGTGAGGTTAGAAATGCAACCATGATATATATAACCCTTATAGAGATTTAACTAAGGTTAAAAGGTTTGGTTGGGTTAAACAAATATTTATGCGAAATATCAACACAAATATCTTTGCACAAAACAAAAAAAACCTTCTAGAAGGTTCTAGAAAAGATTAACCCAAATCAAACCCTAACCATGTTTAATCTCCACTAAACATGTTGCATTAATAACCCTAACATGTTACAATATTATATATCACATATACAATATTTATTGCAACAAAATAAAATAATACAATTAACATATATCGCATATATATCAATGTATTACCCGAGTGAGAAAAAGAATCTTTTAGTGAGCTTATATTAGTTAATGTAATTTAATATATCAAATATATAATTATACATTAAATTATCGAATCAACACTTGATCCGATAATCCGGCTATTTCATAAATAACCGACTAATATTATTTGTATCAGTTCATCGAATCAACACTTGATCCGATGACCCGGCCATATCACATATACCTGGCCGATATCTCATATCGTGAGAATCTAATACTGTAAGTCTACGGTAGCGCCCAGGCCGTCTTACAGATGCCAATTGCGGAACAAAAACTTTTTAGAACTGGCGCTATCACATACTTTATCCTAGAATTTGCCATTAACGCTGAACTAACATACTGTAAAGTGGGTAGAAATGTTATACCGAACGATCCGGGTCCGTCAGTCTTCAACCATCATCCCACGCTTTGTTGCAACTGATCCAAACTCGCTCGATCTCCGGTCTCGTCGTCCAGGTGGAACCACGTCGATGGATTTTTAAACGGGCTCCCGCCTCTGAATCGAGGCAACTCGATCATCAAGTTTGCTAAAAGAGATGACCAAGATTGATATAGAGAATGAGTAGAACACTTTGTCTCGTTACGTCCAAAGCTATGGACGAACGGTTAATGAAGTTGCCTTTTTGGATCAGGTGAAATGAGAAATCAACATATAAAATTTCTATGAAGCAAATTTCATAAGCTTTTGCCAAAATGAATCAAATCATTTTTCTTCCCACAAGGGGCCGGCCACTTTAAGAAGAGGGGGGGTGAGTGTAGGAGCAAGGGATGGTAATCATAAGGTAAAAGATCAAGGAGAAATATCTTTAGCATTACCAAAACCCATTAATGCAAATGGTGACTCACAAACATAATTAAAGCAAGAATGAGTCATGAAAACCTAGTCACCAAATAATTAATGCAATGAATGAGTCACCATCCTAGTCACCATCTAGAACCATCTAGAACCATGACTCACCCAAGAAAAGATAAATACGTATTTAACCGAATGTTAAATACGGGTGATAGAAAACGAGAAACTGGCAACTTCCAAAAGCGATCCCGAAACGAATTTCAGGATAACTCCGTAACGGTATAAACATACCCGCATTTGTATTACGACCGAATACAAATACAACTGAGACAAAGATATTATATCTACACAGTATAATACTTGGATCCGGCTTAAACCAAAGCCTACCAGTATTATCTGCCCGAAATATGACACGTGCGTAAACGCACGTGCATTTTCCGAACCCTGCCATAAAACCATACGGCCTCTACAACGTTTCGCCCGACCTTGGGAAACTGTCTGTGGGGGACTCTAATGACTCATCGATACATTGGCACTGGGTATAACCTCTAGCACGTCAGAGGTACAAGCTGTACGTAACGGTTGCCTATGTATTGATCGGAAGGGAAGCTGACGAGCGAACTCATCCATAAACCCTACTGAGCCTGACAGTGACAATATCCATACAGTCCGGTCCGTTCGTCTATGAGTATCGCATATAGGGCCTAAGGGGCTGGTCAATATCAGACCCCCAATAGCTGTATAAGTCGTGTCAGAGAGCAGCCCAGAACACCCTGAGATACTACTGGTATACCTACCAGTATATCTCGATTACCCTGGCCAGGGATTTCGTGTAATGGCTCTCCTAAACACAGCACGATCTCACCCCCAATACCGGAAGAGACGAATCCCTGACGATCCGCTCACTGCCTCCATGTAGCTCGGGACTGTATCCAAAATATACCTGTTTGCACGACTCCTTTGACCCGTGGTAGGGTATAAATCAAAGCGCAATGGGAACTCACACGAGACAAATGACGATCCCAGGCCGACAGACTAACCTGTACACATGTCACCAGGGAACTGCTATCTGACGATATGTATAATACCAACTAGAATGTTCCCGGCGAGTCCTGTTCGGTGTACTCATAACCCAATGAGCACCTGTATACATCTTAGGTAAACCAACTAACACCAATGGCTTGTGAGACCGGCCACCGCCCCTCGTCAGGGTCTCGAATGTATACACTAGTCTACTTTGGAGTATCGATGCCCTGTCTCGAAACTCCCATGACTAGGGACACTTTAAGGATGTGCTTATAGACCCCAGCTCCCACATATATGATCGCCATCATACTGTTGGTAGTCAAGCAAGATCCTAAGGGCTCTATCAAAGTGTAACAGTGATAAAGACAAACCAGATAGCATACTATCATCTCGAGTAAGACTGTTTTATCGGTATAGGTCCTCCCTCAATCATTGCAATCACGTACCTGCGATCCAATAATTGACTTAGAGGGCACTATATCCAACAATCTCCCACTTGCACTTAAGGCTAATTATAGCGATGTCGCGTACTCACAGCCTTAATGAGTGGATCCGCCCTGATGTTTCTTTCTATGTCTCTCTTAATCTCAACTTCGCGGAGAAAGCCATTTCCCGAATCAAGTAATTCCTGTCTTAGAATATGTCTGGATATCTGATGGGACCTAGTTCATAAATGAACTCCAAATCCAAACTTCTTAGACTGTATGGATAATTGAACCTAATCAGTATCGCGCAATGTGCCTCCCACAGTATCCTCTTGGACCATCTGTCCATAATACTGTCCCTCGTCAGAGGGAAAACTATATCTCTGACAATCACTCTGTCATCCATGTCATCTTTGAAGCCTGGAATGATAACCGTCTCCCGAAGGAGGCCGCCGTCATCAAATCCATAGAACATGCACTTATGTTCTAAAACTGCTTCCTTATGTTTCTTCAGGATTGGATTAATATAAACTTATCGCATCTAGTGCAAAAACAACATCTGGTGTGGTACTTGACATCTCACGATTGACTCAATTGCCTAAGCAAGTGATCTGCCAATCATGCACGTCCCTCTCCCCTTTAGTCTGTAAGACACCTTTAGAGAGGGTGACTCCATCACCTGCAGGTACACCACCATGCCAGGAGTCATCTATTCTAAAATACTATTAGAATATTGTCAAAGTTCCCACATTGGGAATCTACCCAAATCTAGATCCAAAATCATAGATCTAGTTACCAGAATGTCAGATATTATATCCATGTCCTTTGTGGAGAAACAACTGTGTGACGACCACAGTACAACCGATCGTAGTATAGGAATTTTACTTCCTACTCTGTGTATGTCATCCAAATACCAGGACATCACACCCTACTACCTTCTCAACAGATCCATCCGTTATTCTGATGAAGTCAAACCCATGACTGTCACATCAAAAATAGATGATCTATCTCCGCTATTTCTGCTCTAGTCTAAAAATAGACTTAAGCTACTTGCCCACTATGCTTCCGCTGCTCCCACTGACTACGACAACCCTCTGGTAGAATAATATATACGTTCACTTCTAAAGCTAGTTTAGAACGACGCTATACTCAACCTCCTGCCGGGTCTCATAGCCTGGAACAAGAGTAGTGTTAAGTCTGGATAAACAAGAACCTCCCTGTCACCTTCCTTGAGGCTACCGGAGTACCTCTCGGATGTCTGAGGTTACCCATCATATCTGCGGAGTGGCTATTGGAATGCGAAACCTGATTTGAATATATAGGTCTTATTAAACTTTTCGTAATTGTTTGCGGTTCTGGAATCACTTCCAGTTCTACCATACTCCCACTATTGTTTTCTGAAAAAATCCATTTTACTAAAACTGTGGCGAGTCTAGAACAATATCACTATTGATCTTCTAGATGGTAGATAGTCAACCCTCGTCAAAGCCAGGGTCAACCCACAAACTGCCATTACAGAAACGTGCCTTGAGTTATCCAGTGTCTGGTTTTAAGCATAAGCTGGACAACTCCCCTTACCTTAACATCGTTAAGATGTGAAGCATTCTATATCCAATATAGAAACTTTGGCACTTATTTAATTGGAACCGGATTCAAATCATACAGCTGTCTCCAGTGCATATCAATTTAATGGAGAGAGGCTAATCAACATTACTCAACTTAGGAATCCATCCAATTATGAGTAACCTGAAAGAGAAACAAGTTTCTCAAAACCATTAACTGAATACCAATCACAGAAATCTACATCTTCGATTTCTTTGAAGAATCCCGATACTTGCGACACCTGGTTCTCTACTTTATTCCTATACCCACAACTTTTCAAAACTTAGACATTGTATTTCTACGAAACACTTGTCTAAATACTAGAGAAGTCATAAGTAAATAGAACATAGTACGAGGACCAACCCCTTTGTCCTGATGGACACTGGACAATATACAATACTCTGTATAAGTCCGCTGAGTTGAATAACTCAAAACCTGTGCATCGTAGGTTGAAAACTGTACCCAGGCGATTTCCTCAAATATCACCAATTACAACGAATTCCGATATAATGAGGATGATCACCTAATTCCCAATAACTTACTCCCACTCATCATCTGTAAAACCATACAGATATGAGAATCTTGCCTGGTAAATACATACCCTGGAGTAAGTATCAAATCGGGAAATCAGTTTTCCATTAACAATGCACTGAAACAAAAAAATGTTTCGTAGGGGTATCCTGGTATTCCTAGCAATGCCTCTTCCATAATCCAATTCACGATGGTCGTGAATGAAAACAGTCGCAATTTACTTTGCCCTCTTTCTAATCCCTTTATTTTATCTTTAGTTATTACCTTCTGTACACCCTACTTAGGCTAATTGGTTTTCTTCATTCCCTACCTTTCGGTGCCTGCCTATGGTTTGGAATAAGACTATCCAATAAGCGTAATAGGTGTACTCTCCTAAACCAAGGAGCCCTCGCAACCTGAGAGAATGTGATAATAAAAGACAACTGAATAAACCAATTCTATTTCTCCTGAACCTGGATCCATCCTCGAAGAAGTCCCTTTGAGTTTGTATATAACCATACGATGGATCTATCCAATGGAAGTGGATATTCGTAGTAATACGGGGTGTTCTGAGAAATACAAAGGGTAAAAGAACGAGAGGCAATGACTTATGCAACTATAGACAATCCAAAAGCCAGTATTTTAAGAAGGTTCGGTCAACTTGGTCACTGAGTTATAGTCTAGGGTCGGTCAAAAGTCGCTGCCAAAGAGAGAGAGAAAAGAAACACTCCGCGTGCACTCTAACCTAGATCAGAATGGTTATCATTTTATCTAATCAGGAAACCTCCCACTGTAATCTCAAATTCTCCTCTAAACCTAAAAGAAGAATTAGTCGGGATCACCCAAAGAGTGAACTAACTCATCAGTGGGTATCGGGATCCAACTCTCATCGCATGATAACGTGACGGTATCCACTCACGTTATCACACTCCAGAAGGTATGCTTAAGTCTGACAAGTTTCCTGTATGTTTGAAACTCCCGATGTAATTTTTATCCCATGTTCTTATGACCTTGACGTAGTCCAACAAATCATAAGCCACATGTCAAGTTCTACCCGTCGTTGTCCTGATTAATTTAGGTCATCGTACATGCTCTTGACGTAGGCCAACAAGGCTGTACGTCTGTCCTAAACTAATGTATCTATCTATGCAACAAATGAATACCCCAGCAGCTACCAAACACTATGCCTTGACATAGGCCAACAAACATAGCTTGAATACTACTGACCATCCATAAGAAATGATGGAGGATTACGGCTGGTTTTTGGCGAAAAACCTTTAACGTAATGAACTTGATCTCGTTGAAGGAACCTGATAGCTTTTTATAAAAATATAGTGGCGAAAACCTTTGCTAAAGATGTCACTCCCGGTGAAGGGATCTCATCTCTTTCCTCGTGGAATGAGGTGCAGGATATTCTAACTGAATACCACGATGCAAAGCAACTTGTGATCGACTATACTAAAGTTATTACCCTGACGCAAACTTCTGTCCAAGGGGTCACTCCCGGTGAAGGGATCTCGGCCCTTGCCTCGTCGAATGAGATGCTGGATATTCATAACCGAATACCACTGTGCATAACAAAAGGAAATGTCTTTGTAATAACTCTTTTTAAAATTTGTTCCAACAACATCAAATATAGGTTTGTTTTATCCTTGCATTGATAAGAATCAATGCAGTCCCATCAATTAAACACACCAGAAAAGAACGAAAATATAATATACGTATATGCCATCCGCATTCGCCACTGGGTCCCGTCATCACCCGTTAGGTTACTTAACTAACGACAGAGCGGGGATTGGACTAGCGCGGGTGTAAAACATATACAACATCTAATAGTATATATACCAATATACAATAATCGCTCCAGGCGTGATAAAATGCAACATTACAGAAAAGTAATAAGCATCACAGAACAATACAGATAATCTGGGATCCCCGGGTTTCACAGAGCCGCTACTGAAACCCGACGTTCCCCTGGTCGTGTGGATAGCCTGTGCAATGAAACCTAGACCCCTGCGGATGCGGCAAGTTACCCGCCAAAACCTGAAGCAAGGCAGCCCCCTACAGCAAAATGAATGGACCACCCATCACATCATGCAATCCGGTAACTTGAGCACCCCTCCTTGGGTCAACCTGTACCCCCTGCGAGTGCGGCGAATAGTCTGCCAATTCTAGAGTAAGTCCCCTCTGCCTCTCAAAGCCATGAGATACGGACCCGTTGCCCTCCAGAACCCGGCTATCCGTGCACCCCACCGCGGGGTAATCCTAGTACAGAAAAGAAAAATATATACAACGGGTACATCGACCTCAGCCCGGTCGTGCCCCAAAAGAATATTATACAAACAGGCAGTGACGGCAGTCCACAAGTCGGACGCTCGCCCCGCAATATCAAATGTACAAATAAATCCAAACAGCACTACCATTGCACACTGCTATCCACCACGACATATCCGCAACATCACAGCACAACACAGAACATCAACGCGAATGTCACGTTCGCAAACCCGTCTAAAAGAACTATAGCAATTAGACGCGGTTTACCGCTCAAATGACATTCCCGGTCGGAGATATAAAATAAGTACTGTAAACAAACACGTTTAAATTTCAATCGACAAAATTTCCCGAAGTGGACCCCACAAACATCTGCTGTACAGTAACAAAAACTGGGCCCAAAAGAAATTTTCCAAAAACCACAATTCACTGTGTAGAAGCCCCTGTACAAATTTGGATCACTGTTCCCACTAAACGGCCGCGGATGCGCGGTCAAACCCTAGTTTTGACCGCGGATCCGCAGCAACACTGTACGATCACGTGACAAAATTTGCACAGTATGCTTCAAAAAGCCTGCTCAGTTTTCTGAAGTGCTCAAAATAATTTTTAGACCAGATTTAAAATCGACAGAAACATTGAACAGAAAATTATGATTTTCGAAAATCCGTTCGATCGATGTTTTAAATGCGTTAGCACAAGTTAGTAAAGCTTAATGGTGAGGCTCTGATACTAATGTAAGTCTACGGTAGCGCCCAGGCCGTCTTACAGATGCCAATTGCGGAACAAAAACTTTTTAGAACTGGCGCTATCGCATACTTTATCCCAGGATTTGCTATTAACGCTAAACTAACATACTGTAAAATGGGTAGAAATGTTATACCGAACGATCCGGGTACTTCGGTCTTCAACCATCATCCCACGCTTTGTTGCAACTGATCCAAACTCGCTCGATTTCCGGTCTCTTCGTCCAAGTGGCACCACGTCGACGGATCTTTAAACGGGCTCCCGCCTCTGAACCGAGGCAACTCGATCATCAAGTTTGCTAAAAGAGATGACCAAGATTGATGTAAATAATGAGTAGAACACTTTGTCTCGTAACGTCCAAAGGTATGGACGAACGGTAAATGAAGTTGCCTTTTTGGATCGGGTGAAATGAGAAATCAACATATGAAATTTCTATGAAGCAAATTTCATAAGATTTTGCCAAAATGAATCAAATCATTTTTCTTCCCACAAGGGGCCAGCCACTTTAAGAAGAGGGGGGTGAGTGTAGGAGCAAGGGGTGGTAATCATAAGGTAAAAGATTAAGGAGAAATATCTTAAGCATTACCAAAACCCATTAATGCAAATGGTGACTCACAAACATAATTAAAGCAAGAATGAGTCATGAAAAGCTAGTCACCAAATAATTAATGCAATGAATGAGTCACCATCCTAGTCACCATCTAGAACCATGACTCACCCAAGAAAAGATAAATCCGTATTTAACCGAATGTTAAATACGGGTGATAGAAAACGGAAAACTGGCAACTTCCAAAAACGATCCCGAAACGAATTTCAGGATAACTCCGTAACGGTATAAACATACCCGCATTTGTATTACGACCGAATACAAATGCAACTGAGACAAAAATATTATATCTACACAGTATAATACTTGGATCCGGCTTAAACCAAAGCCTACCAGTATTATCTGCCCGAAATATGACACGTGCGTAAACGCACGTGCATTTTTCGAACCCTGCCATAAAACCATACGGCCTCTACAACGTTTCGCCCGAACTTAGGAAACTGTCTGTGGGGGACTCTAATGACTCATCAACACATTGGCACTGGGTATAACCTCTAGCACATCAGAGGTACAAGCTGTACATAACGGTTGCCTATGTATTGATCAGAAGGGAAGCTGATGAGTGAACTCATCCATAAACCCTACTGAGCCTGACAGTGACAATATCCATACAGTCCGGCCCGTTCGTCTATGAGTATCGCATATAGGGCCTAGGGGGCTGGTCAACGTCAGACCCCCAATAGCTGTATAAGTCGTGTCAGAGAGCAGCCCAGAACACCCTGAGATACTACTGGTATACCTACCAGTATATCTCGATTACCCTGGCCAGGGATTTCGTGTAATGCTCTCCTAAACACAGCGCGATCTCACCCCCAATACTGGGAGAGACGAATCCCTGACGTTCCGCTCACTGTCTCCATATGGCTCGGGACTGTACCCAAAATATACCTGTTTGCACGACTCTTTTGACCCGTGGTAAGGTATAAATCAAAGCACAGTGGGAACTCACACGAGACAAATGACAATCCCAGGTCAACAGACTAACCTGTACACATGTCATCAGGGAACTGCTATCTGACGATATGTATAATACCAACTAGCATGTTCTCGGCGAGTCCTGTCCGGTGTACTCATAACCCAATAAGCACCTGTATACATCTTAGGTGAACCAACTAACACCAATGGCTTGTGAGACCGGCCACCGCCCCTCGTCGGGGTCTCGAATGTATACACTAGTCTACTTTGGAGTATCGATGCCCTGTCTCGAAACTCCCACGACTAGGGACACTTTAAAGATGTGCTTATAGACCCCAGCTCCCATATATATGATCGCCATCATACTGTTGGTAGTCAAGCAAGATCCTAAGGGCTCTATCAAAGTGTAACAGTGATAAAGAAAAACCAGATAGCATACTATCATCTCGAGTAAGACTGTTTTATCGGTATAGGTCCCCCCCTCAATCATTGCAATCACGTACCTGCAATCCAATAATTGACTTAGAGGGCACTATATCCAACAAATATGGCATCACATACTCGTATTGTTCTCGTTCCCACACATATCATATATGTGCTCCTACTCCGTTTTGCCTGAGCCAGGAAACCTCTGTGTAGGACCCTAAAAAATCGTCAATACGCCTGCAGTAGGTGATGATCATATCAAACACCCACAAGCTGCAAGCGGTCAGCTTAATATAACAGCCACCCAGGTATTGAGCGCTCATAAGATTAACAAGCAAGCCTGTACATTCTCCTATGAATCCAGTCAGTAACACTCCCGTACAGTCCGGTCTCTTCGTCTTATATGTCGCATATCTCGCCTAGGGGTAGTAAACGTCAGACCCCAGTAGCTTGATAAGTCGTGTCGATATGAGGTCTATAAAAGTTCGAGAAACTACTGATAACACTTACCAGTAAATCTCAGTAACCCTGGCCAGGGATTTCCAGTTATGCCAATCGAACACAGCGCAACATCAACTCCCTATACCAGGAGAGACGAATCCCCTCCTATCGCTCATTGCCTCCATGTGATTCGAGACTGTACCCAAAAGCCACCTTTTTGCACGCCCTCTTGGACGTGGTATGAAGGAAATCAAAGCACAGTGGGAATCACACAAGACTCTATGACGATCTCGAGTCTACAGACTAACCTGTACCAGTATCACCAGAGAACTGCCATCTGACGTGAGGTATAATACCATCTGGGAGTTTCCGGCTAGTCCGTCCTGTGTCCCAGTCTCCACTGAGCACCCATACACCATCCTTGATGTCAAACACCGATGGATATGGGATCATCCATCGCCCATCATATGGTTCAAGATGCGTATACGCTAGTCTACTCTGGTGTATCGATGCCATGTCTCGATACACCCTTGACTAGGAACAGTTATAGGATGTACTCGTCGACTACCGTGGCCCCACTAGTATGATCTCATCATAGTCCCAGTAGTCGAGTACATATCCTAAGGGCTTTATCAACATGTAACATAGAGACAATCAGAGTACATATTAAGATAAAGTGCAACCAGATAACATACTATCATGTCGAGCAAAAAAGTCCTCCCTATATATGTCCAAGCATCCACTACAATATACATCGTATGTACAGTAATGGCCTCTAGGGCATACATATAACTAACAATATCCCACTTGCACTAGGGCCATCTGTTGTGGTATCGCATACCCAACAATTAGCCGCGGTTGAAGTATCTCATACTCAACTATCCCATAAAAGTCTCTACTGGGAAAAAGGCCTTTGTGAGTGGATCTGCTCTGTTGTCCTCTGTGTCTACTCTCCTAACCTCGATCTCCCTGGAGATCAACCATCTCTATGATCAGGTGATACTGCCTAAGAATTATATCTGGATTTCTGATGGGACGGAGGGTTCCTTGGCAAAAGCCACAACTCCATTGTCACATAATGGTAGGAACGAAGTTCATCTCATGAACTTATATATATCCAGACTGCCTCTTTGGTAGCATCCTTGGTAATAATGTATTTTGCCATTAATCGTCAAGTAAGTCACGGTATCTAGCTTGAAACTCTTCCAACATACCGTCCCTCCACCGAGGGTAAAGACAATGCCTGCGACTGACATTCAGTCGTCCTTATCACCCTGGAACCTTTCCAGTGATTCTCCCCAGGATCGATTGATACCATCTCACTACAACTAGTGAGTATCCTAACATCCAATTAGATCTATCTCATAGATCCAAAACCCAGGATTTAGGAGGTATCACTTTGATCCTATACGGAGAATCCTTGTGATAAGAGGAGATTGACCGAGCGTAGCATAAGAAACTCCTTCCCTATCAAGAGTATGTCATCCACGTACTCTACGAGGATCACCACCATACTCCCTACTACCTTTTTGTATATACAAGGTTCATCTACCATTTTGATGAAGTCAAACTCTTTGACTACCACATCAAAACAGATGTTCCAACTCCGCGATGCCTGATTTATCACATAAAACATCTTGCACACGTTTCCGTTGCTCCCACTGTCTACGTAGCCCTCTGGCTGTGTACTTATAGACGCTTTCTTCCAAATCAACATTTAGAAAAGAAGTCATGACACCCAACCGCCAGATATCGTAGTCATGGTATATAGCCGTGGCATGTAGGATCTGGATGGATTTAAGCATAGCTTTGAAAGTCTTAACTTTTCCATGTACACCAAGTAATCTTCTTAAGATATACTTGCTCCTGATGGGGATTTAACCCTTCAGATAAAGCAACCAAAGTCCATACTTTGTTGGTGTATAAGGATTCCATCTCAGATCGCTAAGCATACATCCATTCTTACAGAGTCCCACTCCTGATGGCCAGCTCGAAACAAGTAGGGTCATCATCTCATGATGCAATCCTCACTCCCACTGTCATAGAGAAAACCGAAGTATCTCTTAGGTGGGTGAGGAACCCTACTAGATCGGCGGAGAGGCTGAGGTTCGTTGGTAACTATTGAATCCTTTGGTTCTACCAAATCATCAGTTGCAGTTTGTATAGCTGGAACTCTTTCCAGTTCTACCTCATGACCACTAATTTCTTCACAAGAAATTTCCTTTCACAAAGGTGACATGCTGAGAAACAAAACATCTTTTGTTCCTCGGTTTGGTAGAAGATATTCCCTTGCGAATGCTTGGGATATCCAACAAACTTCCACAGAACTGACCTTGCCTTGAGCTTGTCTGGATTATGCTTTTAGACATAGGCCGGACAACCTCAAATCTTAACTTACTTAAGATATGGGCTCTTCCCATACCATATCACATATGGAGTGGTAGGCATCTGATTTGATTGGAACCCTATTCAATAGGTATGCAACTTCTCAAGTGCATAACTCCCAAAAGGAAATAGGCTACTTAGTAGTACTCATTATAGAGCACACCATATCACATAGGGTGTGATTGCTCCACCCCGATACACCGACGTTCTGTGGTGTATACGGAGGAGTAATGCTGAGAGAGAATCTCATTCTCCTTTAGAATAATCCAGGAATTCCGTGCTCTAGTATTCTCCTCCTTGATCTCATCAAAGGACATAATACTTATACCCGTTTTGGTTCTCTACTTCTAACTTATATTCTGTGATTATCTTAAAAGTTTCGGACTTGTGTTTCAACAGGAACACATGTGCGAATCTTGAGAGACTATTAGTGAATAAAATAAAGTACAAAGAATCAGTCTTGGCATGTGTAGACAGGGGACCTTACATACATCATCATGTATCAATCCCAAGAGTTCACTAACTCTTTCTCTATTTCCAATAAACAGAGTTGTGGTCATCTTATCTTTGTGGCATGACCGGCAAGTTTCAGAAGATGTAAATTCAAACTAATTTAAATATACATCTAAATATAACTTGGCTAGTCGGGTCACATTGATATGACATAGTCTACAATACCTCAAGAAGGATTTATTCATTTCTGAACTCTTCCTCTTGTGTGTGTTCTGTATACTAAGAACTGTAGTTTGATTTAGAACGTCAATGCTTTTAGATAACGTGCCTGAACCGATCAACTCTTGATATAGGAAATGTTCAAAACATTATCCAACAATACAAAATTATATCCTTCTTTACTAATAAAGAGACTGATATGATGTTGTATATCAGGTTCGGTATCTAATAACATTCGTTCAGAATTAATGTATTCTGGTAATACAGGGTGATAACTGCCAACAGACTTGGCTGCAACACTTGCATCATTTCCAACTTATGAAAATTATCACCCGTTCTCAGTTCTCTACCTATCTGTAGCCCATGTAATAAATTACATTTGCGGGATCCTGATCCGGTATCTCATACCCAGGACGTAAAGGATACTGAGAAACAGTTCTCTGTAATGAACACACCCGAAGAAGATGCATCAACATGCAGTTTCTTCATTTGGGCGGCACGGGAATTCTGGTAATCCCCAATTCTCTGCTCTGTCTTATAACAATTATAAGTTGGAGCGGGACCAACGCTCCCTAGTGCAGTAAAACAAGCGGGTTCGGTCAATACATCCGTATTATTATCTTGAATAAGGCGTGACATGGTCGCTACCTGGAGAGAGAGAGAAGAAAACACTCAGAGTGCGTTTTTACAAGATTAGATTGGTTATCAATTTATCTAATCAGGATGTCTCCCACTGTTTTAGTCAAATCTTCCTTCAAACCCTAAAAGGAAAGACTAGTCGGGATTAATTACACCCTACAACTTCGCCAATCTTTCAGCCAGGCCAGTGCCGGTACTTTGAGGGAGGTTCCCCGCGCTTTCGCACAGACCTAATTAAAATAAACCTCGTTTTTCCCAGGGGCGTAACCCCGTTGACACTTTTCTAGACACCTACTTGATCGGCTAATTGTAATGTGTAAAACTCTCCCAGGAGTAACTCTTACTCGCAGCGGGTATCGGGATCCAACTATCTCATAGAAGGTATGCAATCTCATTGCAAATTTCAACACTTGAAATTCCCAATAATATTTTACCCCTAGCGTCCTATGACCTAGACAGAGGCCAACAAACCATAGGCTGCTAGTCAAGTTCAACCCGTCATTTCCTGATTGAAGTAAACCCACCCGCACGACCCTTGACAGAGGTCAACAAGGTCGCACGACTACCCTAAATCAATCTCATCATATGTTTATACAGATAAGCACTAATCAGCTACCGCACACTACGCCTTGACAGAGGTCAACAAACGTAGTACGAATACGAACTATTACTTATCTGAAATGACGGAGGGCTACGGCAGGGTTTTAAGAAAACCCTTTACGTAATGAACTTGATATCGTTGTAGAATCGAGTGATTTTTAAATGGAATGTTTTTTAGGCCTTTTCTAGTTTTGCTAAAGAGGTCACTCCCGGTGAAGGGATCTCGGCTCTTTCCTCATCGAATAAGGTGCAGGATATTTCGCAAATACCACTATGCAAAGCAAAAACTATATAAGCAATCAAAAGACAAACCGAGTTTGTAGCATCTGCTGGTTTCGCTAAAGAGGTCACTCCCGGTGAAGGGATCTCGGCTCTTTCCTTATCGAATAAGGTGCTGGATGTTCTACAAGGAACACCGCTATGCAAAGCAAGAACTAGAGCTACCAGTTTTTAAACAAGTTTCTACAATATCTATAGGTTTCTTTTAGTTTCATTAATCTCATTAATGAAGTCCCATTTTATACTTCACAAGCATCACATTTGAAACGAAATCTGCAATATAACATATATCTCATATATATAATATAAACATTCATCTCAGGTAGTAATATGATCTCATCACAGAACATTGCAGCAGAAGAACATATATGAAATATTGGATATACTAGGATGTCCGTGTTTTAATACGAGCATGTATAAAACACGGATTCCACGGTCGCGATGAATAGCCAAACCCACATTCCAAGACCCCTACGAGAGCGGCAAGCAACACTGCCAATTCTAGGGTTAGGAGACCCGGTCTTGACTCCTCGAGATGGTCTCCCACTGTACCCTAGAACCCGGTTACTTGTGCTCCCTGCCTTGGGTCTACCTAATGCGGAAAAGTAAATAATATACAATGGTGACATCATCCTCAGCCCGGAAGTGCCCCAATAAAAGAATATTACATACAAATGAATTTTACATGAATGTAAAAGAAAAAAAACCTCATCTCACATAAAACCCCCGGCTAATCGGAACGCGACGATCCAATATAACATATCACAGTAACACATAATATCACATATCATCAACGTAAGTAAATATGCGTATCCCAATTGTCGTTGATGTATAGCAACGAAACCGGCGATACACCATATATTACACTTACGGTCGCAGAAAAGAAAGTGTAAAACTACAACAGTTGGAATCCACAACTTCCTTAGACATCGCATTCCTAACCAAATGAATTCCTTAGATATTGCATGCCTAACAATTATAAACCCCGCATTTTAGTCTCATTATCGAAAACACTTTTCAATATCTAGTCGGGCAATTCAACAAGATTCCCGATATCCAGATCGAATGCTCGTCGCAAACTTTAGTAGACGGCCGCACCCCCAGATGCTGTCGACGAAGTGCACTAAGGCGGAACACCACTGCCGCGAGCACCTGAACGGATGTTTTTGGAGACGGGGTTCTCCTACAGTCACTTGGTCGGGGCTATGGGGCGTGGCTGTCTATTAAGTTTACCCGGCGAGTATCCGCATACGCTACGTGATTGCGACGGACTTTTGATCGCATCAAAATCCCGTGGCAACCGATTATCTGAGACAAACTGCTATGTTTATAACATTCAAATTAGTTATCTCATAACTACTTGTGGATTCCAAATATTGTATTACATTCCAGATAAATAGACAATGTTAAATTTTCCGATCGAATAATCAAACACCCAAGTTTTCCCAAATAGTTCTCAACACTTGAAATTAGTTTAAAAACATCCATCACATGCCACAGTACCAATGGTCCAGCCGTAGAAGGGTCAAACCAACGCCTCACATGTGGCAACGCCGTACTGCCACAAACCCTAAGGTTTAGAGGCGGATCAGACGGTCACATAATCAAGTTAAGGTTTGTTGTCTTCTAGAGGGTCCACCGCGTTACTTGCACGACTTAGAACGTTCTTAAACTACGGAATAATCCAACACTTGAAAATTTTCCGGGTCGGAAAAAAGTGAGTTATTGATATCCGTTCGAACTTTTTAACAGGTTCTAAATTATCCGGGAAACACTTAAACGAAGTTAAACTTTCCGATCAAATCAACAAGTCTCCAATACAACCCAGAAAACTCGACACTTGAGTATAAATTAAAAATTCCCAGAAGTATCAGGAAGTACCTACGGATGTTACTGTGCAAAACTCAAACCATAATGCTATTGTTTGGCCGCGGAACCGCCGCGCAAGCCATGGTACGACCGCGGTTCCGCGGCGCTTTAATTGTATTGGAGTCTCGTTTTTCACAGTAATTCCTAAAATACCCTGCTGATTTTTTTGAGTATTTTTAATATGAAAAAATCAACATTTTTTAAAAATTTCCAGAAACTAGGGTTTTACGGGTATTCGGAGTTCGATCGGACTTTAAACTTCGTTTAGACTTCGCCTAAAGCTCTAGCTTGGCTCTGATACCACTGTAGGGTTACTAGGCACTGTCACAAGGGTCTACAAGGTATCAACCATGCCCGATTTAAAATTTAGACGTGCCGAACAACCCTAACCAAGATCTTTAAACTAGAGATTAGGCGAAAACAAAGCATGTTAAACACTTTAACATCTAAGAGTTTGAGATTACAGCCTTTGTAGTCCGGTCCTTCACTTCATAAGCTCCGTGTTGTGGTCCCTTCGCTGCGATCATCAAGTTCCGGACTCTCGAGAAGCTCCACGAAGAGAAAGATGCATGCTTGCTTCCGATCTTCGATAACAAAGATGATCTACCTTAAAGTTTCTTTAACACAAACTCTCACTCACTAAATGAAGTGAACACCCTAATCTAATTGGCAAGAATAGATTAGGATGATGAAGTAGGAATTTAGCTCTCATTTGTTTTCTTAGTCTCACTCATTTTCATCACAAAGGAAAAAGCTAGAAAGCTTTTTTCCAAGGAAGAAGAAGAAGAATAACCAAAACCATTTGTGTTGAAAAATGAACAACTCTTGTGTGAGGTTAGAAATGCAACCATGGTATATGTAACCCTTGTAGTGATTTAACTAAGGTTAAAAGGTTTGGTTGGGTTAAACAAATATCTATGCGAAATATCAACACAAATATCTTGCACAAAACAAAACAAAACCTTCTAGAAGGTTCTAGAAAAGATTAACCCAAATCAAACCCTAATCATGTTTAATCTCCACTAAACATGTTGCATTAATAACCCTAACATGTTACAATATTATATATCACAAATACAATATTTATTGCAACAAAATAAAATAATACAATTAACATATATCGCATATATATCAATGTATTACCCGAGTGAGAAAAAGAATCTTTTAGTGAGCTTATATTAGTTAATGTAATTTAATATATCAAATATATAATTATACATTAAATTATCAAATCAACACTTGATCCGATAATCCGGCTATTTCATAAATAACCGACTAATATTATTTGTATCAGTTCATCGAATCAATACTTGATCCGATGACCCAGCTATATCATATATACCCGGCCGATATCTCATATCGTAAGAATCTAATACGGCATCACATACTCGTATTGTTCTCGGTCCCGCACATATCATATATGTGCTCCTACTCCGTTTTGCCTGAGCCAAGAAACCTCTGTGTAGGACCCTAAAGAATCGTCAATACGCCGGCAGTAGGTGATGATCATATCAAACACCCACAAGCAGCAAGCGGTCAGCTAAACGTAACAGCCACCCAGGTATTGAGCGCTCAGAAGATCAACAAGCAAGCCTGTACATTCTCCTATGAATCCAGTCAGTAACACTCCCGTACAGTCCGGTCTCTTCGTCTTATATGTCGCATATCTCGCCTAGGGGTGGTAAACGTCAGACCCCAGTAGCTTGATAACTCGTGTCGATATGGGTCTATAACAGTTCGAGAAACTACTGATAACACTTACCAGTAAATCTCAATAACCCTGGCCAGGGATTTCCAGTTATAGCCAATCGAACACAGTGCAACATCAACTCCTTATACCAGGAGAGACGAATCCCCTCCTATCCCTCATTGCCTTCATGTGATTCGGGACTGTACCCAAAAGCCACCTTTTTGCACGTCTTCTTGGACGTGGTATGATGGAAATCAAAGCACAGTGGGAATCACACAAGACTCTATGACGATCTCGGGTCTACAGACTAACTTGTACCAGTGTCACCAGAGAACTGCCATCTGACGTGAGGTATAATACCATCTGGGAGTTCCCGGCGAGTCCGTCCAGTATACCCAGTCTCCACTGAGCACCCGTACACCATCCTTGATGTCAAACACCGATGCATATAGGATCATCCATCGCCCATCATATGGGTCAAGATGCGTATACGCTAGTCTACTCTGGTGTATCGATGTCCTGTCTCGATACACCCTCGACTAGGAACAGTTATAGGATGTACCCGTCGACTACCGTGGCCCCACTAGTATGATCTCATCATAGTCCCAGTAGTCGAGTACATATCCTAAGGGCTTTATCAACATGTAACATAGAGACAATCAGAGTACATGTTAAGATAAAGTGCAACCAGATAGCATTCTATCATGTCGAGCAAGAAAGTCCTCCCTATATATGTCCAAGCATCCACTACAACATACATCGTATGTACAGTAATGGCCTATAGGGCATACATATAACTAACACAAAATGCCCGGAGGCTTACAAAATTCCAGAAGCAACAAAACAAAAGGAGGAGGAAGACGGGGGCTTTAGGCATCGTGGCCAGGCGCGGCCTCGGGGCCCTCGACATCCACCATGAGACGAGTTGGGTACTCGGCGACTTCCTCGTCAGGAATCTCCTTCCCTTGCTCATCGGCATCCGCGATGGGGTATTCGGCACGGAGCTCTTCGTCGGTGAACCCCGGCATCCGGGCCTTAACGGCGTCGAGGGCCTCGTGCCAGATGAGGGTCGTGGCAACGACCAAGTCATCATAGAAATCTTTCGACTTCTTATAGCCCTCCACCGCCTTCGCTGCCGAGAGATCGGCCAACTTCGCTGCTCTCAGGTCGGACGACTTCGCCGACTCGGCCTTCGCCCCCAGCTCCTTCCTGAGGGTTTTCACCGTCTTCTTCAAGTTGCCGGCAAGCACCTGAGCGTCCTCAAGCTTGGCCTCGGCGGCCACGGCGGCCTCGCGGTACCGGGCAACCTCCCATTTCCCGGCCTCCACCTCGCCCTCCAGGGCGGCGACCTTCACCATCACCGCCTCCAGCTCCCGCTTGGAGCTCTCTTCTAGTGAGGCGAGCTGGCCCTCAGCCTTCAACGCTGAGGCTACCACCTTGGCCTCCATACGTAAGGCGAAGGCAACGTGTTGGAGAACCTGAAAGATAGGAAAGGGGTCAGGAAAACGAAGGAGGCGCCGAATCTCACAAAAGACTGAACACTTACCTGCACGGACTCTAGGGCGATGGACGCCAGCTGAGCCCTGAAGGTCCCCCCGGGAACTTTACTCCCGGCTGATGTCTCTATTTCATGCAGCAGACTATCTGCGACGGATAGCCCCGAAGGCACTGCGAACTGGAGGCCCCCTTCCTCTACCATGATCAGCGAGGCCGGGCCCCGGGAGGATCTCCGGCCAGAACTCTTCTTGAGCGCCTCCGAGGGAGAGCCGATCTCCTCCTCCAAGCCCGCTTCCGGCCCGACACTCTGCTGGGCCCCAGGGCGGGATCCACCCCCGAACGCTCACGGGACGCGACCACCGGAGGAGAAGGAGCCGGGGCAGGCTTTGAGTGGGAAGAGCTGGCGCCCCCAGCCTTCGTGACCTTCCTCAGCTGGCGCATGGAAGATCGGAGTGAGTCCATGTCCATGGGTCCTACACAAAACCAAATGTAAAGAGGTCAGCAACATAAGAAATATACAAGCCAAAAAGCAAATCTAAACTTACCGACGAACTCAACGGGGCTGAGCCCGGCACAACTCATGACCCTCTCAGACAGCAGCACATCATAACGGGGGATGGGCTCCCACGACGCCACTCTCACCGCGACGGGGTCAATGGACTGGTTCCCCGGCAAGCATTTCTCCCTCGACCACTTTATAGGCACGGGCCGGTCCTCGCCCTCGGGAGGGGAAACGAAGAAGAACTTCTTCTTCCAGTCATGAATGGAAGAAGGCAGGGTCACAACCCCTGTCCCGGCGGCGCCCCCATGTCGCTTTCTGAAAGAGTGGTAGACCCACCTCGGGTCACCCGCTCGACCACCAGGGTGATTTTTGAAGACGAGGGAAGAATCAAGGAGGGAGAGGCTAAAGGGAACCGCCTGTAACTTCAGGCGGATCAGAAACCCGAGGAGAATCCTCCATGAGTTCGGCACTAACTGGCCAGGGGCTAACCCGAAAAAGTTCAGCGCTTCAACGACCTCGGGAGAGAAGGGCAGGCACATTCTACCCCAAAAAGCTTCCAAATACAGGGCGATCTCCCTGCCCCATACTTGGTTTGCCATCTCTCCCTCCTTGGCCAGATGAAGCGTGTAATGTGAGGGGATGTGGAAGCGAGCCCGAGCATTGGCGAGCTCGTCCTCATGCCTCACCCAACACAAGGGGCCGGGGGCGGCATCTACCGCCTCATCCCTGGGGGCTTCCCCCGCCGCATGATCCTGGGAAGAGGATTCGACCCCTGCTCCCCGGAGGACTCAGGTTCAACTAAAGGGTCCCTAGAACTTATCTCTACGACACCTACTGACTCTACGAAGGAAGACATCTAACCTTGAGAAGCGGGATCCTCGGGAAACGAAAGAAAGGTGATGAGCGCCGAGTAACCAGGAATTAGAACGGAAAATATGAAGGAGTAGGGGCCCTGGAACGGGCCTCACCCCTATTTATCACTGCGAGCGGCCTCATCCAACGGCACCCTTCGTCTCCCGCCGAAATGCCCCCTCGCGTCCAACGGCTCCGATCGCTCCACATGTCATGTCCACACTGGGCCGCACCCCATCAGACGCCACAGGTCTGCACACGTCGCGTCGGCCAACCGAAGCTTGACACGTGGACCGTCACTTCAGTGGCAGGATGCACGAACCGGCGCACCTTCCTTAAATGCAGAGATCTCACCCTGGTTCATTGGCAGAAAAGACAGCTGACAGCCCGGGGACGCGTCCCGACGAAACCTTAGGAGGGAGCTTACCCCGGGCGGCCCGACAGTCCACTCCTGACCCGACCCGCTAGCTGGTCGGGACAAGAGTGAGGGGCTAATGATGATGCTTAATATTGGCGATCTCCAAGATTAGGACACGTGGCAGACGACGTGTCCCGAAACTCGGAAGAAAGGACCCACAGGGGCCGACCAGGACACCCCTGTACCCGACCTACGAGCATAAGCTGGCTCTCCTCAGAGCCCCTTGCAAATTGGCCTCCCCGGCCTCTCAGCTCGCCCCAAGCTGCCACAAGACCAAGATTCCCCGGCCCTCTTGCTCGCCTCCGAGCTCCCCAGCCGAGGCCATCCTCCTCGGTCCTTCCATCCGACTAACTCCACCACTCACAGGCGTAACCGTCGCTCCACAAATCTCGCCACGCGCAGATTCTCCGCCAGCAACACCCCACGTTTCATGCCATCACGATCCCCATTAATGGGCAATCCACTCTTTGCGCGGGCGTGACGTCGGGAGCGTAACTGCCGATGAGATTCTCGCGCATGCTGCTACGTGCTACCGCCGCTATATAAACCCCCATCACAGAGGGGTCAAGTAAGTCCTTTTTATTCCACTTAGCCGTTACGCTGCTCGGATCTTGGACTAACTTGATCGTCGGAGGGTCCTCGGTGGTACCAAACCATCCCGGGACCTCCTTGCAGGTACTCGGCGCTAAACTCCTTAAATCATCAATCTTCTCAAAACCCATTGAGACCCACACGCAACAGGAGATTACCTTCCAAATCCACCGGGAGATCGACGGAAGACAACATCTGAGGAAGACCCGAAAAGGACCGAGATTACCTTCGACTCGCGGAGTGTATTGGAATATAAAATATATTTTCTCAATTCTCATCACAAAATTATTGCACTACTTAATTTAGATATGTTTCATGCTTTTATTGGTTAACAATTAAAATTTTCATTTGTGACGGGGATTGCTATAATACCACGAGCCATTCTTAAGAGAATCTTATACTTGAGATTGTTCATTTTCTACCACCCCAGTATATCAAATTTTGCATTTCTTGTTCACTACAAATTATATTGGACTCTTCGAGATATATCTCCAACTCCAACTTTAGTGGTTTCACCCTATATTAGCTTGGTAGGAAAGTGTCGAATTCACGCCTACCCCTCGTATTGCCTTCAGGAACTTCTATGGAATTTGAAACATGTGAACTCGTCACACTTTCACTACTCGCAGAAATAATGGCTCGTTCAGCTACATACATATCATAGATCTCATCCAAAGCAAATCGAACATTTTCAATGCAGTCGCTTGCTTACAAAGATTCATATATAAGGTTTTGGAAAACAATATTCAACTAGTTTCATTTTGATTCTTGAATCTAAAATAGCTGCAGTTATCATAAACAGATTTCATCTTCTCCAATATTTCTCCAACTTTTTACCCATCACTTATGCCACTATCTTCATACGATTTTAAATTTAAATATAAGACCTCACTTTCAAGAGTTTGGAAAGACGTTGATTTACGGTAGCAGAAAAAGCAGTTAAAAGACTTTGGTAGTTTCCTAAAGTATCTCCAAAAAGAGAATAATGGAGAAAAGAGACCATAGGAGGAAATTTCCTCCTATGGCGTGGAAAAAATACAACCTCCACCAATTTTTTCGACGATCGGCCCCCATCATCTTTATCGTTATCATCTAAGATGTGGGTACACCAAATTTCATGTGATTCTACAACTTTTTCACCGTTGATTTAGCAATGTAAAAAGTTCTATTGTCAGTAAACCGTTAATTTTGAACCCACTAAATCAACGGTGAAAAAGTTGTGGAATCACATGAAATTTGGTGTACGCACATCTTAGATGATAACGATGATGATGATGGGTGCCGATCGTCGGAAAAAATGGTGGAGGTTGTATTTTTTCCACGCCATAGGAGAAAATCCCCTCCTATGGCCTCTTTCCTCCATTAATCTCCTCCAAAAAAGGCTTGATTTCTCCAAATCACTATGATGGAGGTCCTTTTCGGGTCTTCGTCAGATGCTGACTTCCGTCGATCTCCCGGTGGATTTTGGCGGTGATCTCCTGTTGCGTGTGGGTCTCAATGGGTTTTGAAGAGATTGGTGGTTTGAAGAGTTTGCGCCGAGTACCTGCAAGGAAGTCCCGGGATGGATTGGTACCACCGAGGACCCTCCAACGATCAAGTTAGCACGAGATCCGAGTAGAATAACGGCTAAGTGGGGTGGAAAAAACTTACTCGACCCCTCTGTGATGGGGGTTTATATAGTGGCGGCAGCACGCAGCAGCACGCGAGAATCTCTCCGGCAGTTACGCTCCCGACGTCACACCCGCGTAATGAGCGGATCGCCCGTTAATGGGGATCGTGATAGCGTGGAACGTGGGATGTTGCCGGCGGAGAATCTGCGCATGGCGAGATTTGCAGAGCGTCGGTTACGCTTGTGAGTGGTGGATTTGGTCGGTCGGAGGGACCGAGAAAGATGGCCTCGGCAGGGGAGATCGGGAACAAGCGGGAGGGCCGAGGAGTCTTGGTCCTGTGGCAGCTCGGGACGAGATAAGGGGCCGAGGAGGCCAATTTGCAGGGGTCCTGAGGAGAGCCAGCTTGTGCTTGCAGTTCGGGTACAGGGATGCCTTGGTCGGCCCCTGTGGGCCCTTTCTTCTGAGTTCTGAGACACGTCATCTGCCACGTGTCCTGATCTGGGAGATCGCCAATATAGAGCATCATCATTAGCCCCCCACTCTTGTCCTGACCAGCAAGCGGGTCGGGTCAGGAGTGGACTGCCGGGCCGCCCAGGGTGAGCTCCCTCCTAAGGTTTCGTTGGGATATGTCCCCGGGCTATCAGCTGTCTTTTCTGCCAGCGAATCAAGACGAGATCTCTGCATTTAAGGATGGTGCACCGGTTCGTGCATCCTGTCACTGAAGCGACGGTCCACGTGTCAAGCGTCGGTTGGCCGACGTGACGTGTGCAGACCTGCGGCGTCTGATGGGGTGCGACCCAGTGTGGAAACGATAAGTGGAGCAATCGGAGCCGTTGGACGCGAGGAGGAGCTTTGGCGGGAGATGAAGGGCGCCCTTGGTTGAGGGCGATTGCAGTGACAAATAGGGGTGGGGCCCACTCCAGGGTCCCTACTCCTTTATATTTCCTCGCTATAAGTCCTGGTTGCTTGGCGCTCGTCTTATTTCTTCTGCTTTCGTTTCCCGAGGATCCCTCTTCGTCAGGTTAGATGTCTTCTTTCATAGAATCTGTAGATATCGTAGGAGTAGGTTCTAGGGACCCTTTAGTTGAGCCTGAGTCTTCCCAAGGAGCAGGGATCAGATCCTCCTCCCAGGATCGTGCGGCGGGGGCAGCCCCCAGGGAGGAGGCGGTAGACGCTGCCCTGGCGCCTCGTGTTGGGTGAGGCATGAGGAAGAGCTTGCCAATGCTCGGGCTCGCTTCTACATCCCCCCACGCTATACGCTTCGTCTGGCCAAGAAGGGAGAGAAGGCAGATCAAGTACGGGGTAGGAAGATCGCCATGTATTTGGAAGCTTTTTGGGGTGGAATGCGCCTGCCCTTCTCTCCCGAGGTCGTCGAAGCGCTGAAATTCTTCGGGCTAGCCCCTGGCCAGTTTGTGCCGAACTCGAGGAGGATTCTTCTCGGGTTCTTGATCCGCCTGAAGTTACAGGCGGTTCCCTTCAGCCTCTCCATCATTGATTCTTCCCTCGTTTTCAAAAATTATCCTGGTGGTCGAGCGGGCGACCCGAGGTGGGTCTACCTCTCTTTTCGAAAGTGACGGGGGAGGCGTCGGGACAGAGGTTGTAGCCTTGCCTTCTTCCATTAACGACTGGAAGAAGAAATTTTTCTTCATCAAGCCGCCCGAGGGCGAGGACTGGCCCGTGCCCACCAGGTGGTCGAAGGAAAAATGCTTGCCGGGGAATCAGTCCAATGACCCCGCCGCGGTGAGAGTGGCGTCGTGGGAGCCCGTCCCCCGATTCGACGTGCTGCTGTCTGAGAGGGTCCTGAGTTGGGCCGGGCTCAGCCCCGTTGAGTTCGTCGGTAAGTTAGGCTTGCTTTTTGGCTTTCATATTTCATGCGTCGCTGACTTCTTTGCATTTGGTTTTGTGCAGGACCCATGGACATGAACGAGCTTCGAGCCTCCATGCGCCAGCCGAGGAAGGTCATGAAGGCTGGAGGCGCCAGTTCTTCTCGTTCGAAGCCTGCCCCGGATCCTTCTCCTCCGGTGGCCGCATCCCATGAGCGTTCGGGGGTGGGTCCCACCCCGAGGCCTAGCAGAGCGCCGGGCCGGAAGCGAGCTCGAATTCTGGAGGACCCGGTCTCGGAGGAGGAGATCGGCTCCCCAACGGAGCCACTTAAGAGGGGTTCCCGGAGGTCTTCCCGGGGCCCACCCTCGCCGATCATGGTGGAGGAAGGGGGCCTCCAGTTTGCGGTGCCCTCGGGGCTATCCGTCGTGGATAGCCTGCTGCACGAAATAGAGACGTCGGCAGGGGGCAGGGTCCCCGGGGGGACCTTCAGGGCCCAGATGACGTACATTGCCCAGGAGTCCGTGCATGTAAGTGCTCGGTTGTTTGAGAGATCTGGTACTTCCTTCGTCTCCTTGACCTCTTTCTTATATATATATATATATATATATATTTTTTTTTTCAGGTCCTCCAGCACGTTGCCCTTGCTATACGCATGGAGGCCGAGGTGACAGCCCCAGCGATGAAGGCCGTGGACCGGCTTGCCTCGTTGGAAGAGAGCTCCAAGCGGGAGCTGGAGGCGGTGATGGCGAGGGTTGCCGCCCTGGAGGGCGAGGTGGAGGCCGGAAAATGGGAGGTTGCCCGGTACCGTGAAGCCGCCGTGGATGCCGAGGTCAAGCTTGAGGACGCTCAGGCGCTTGCCAGCAACATGAAGAAGACGGTGAGGACCCTCCGGAAGGAGCTGGGGGCGGCGGTCGAGGCGGCGAAGTTGGCCGACCTCTCGGCGGCGAAGGCGGTGGAAGGTTACAAGAAGTCGAAGGACTTCTATGATGACCTAATCATAGCCACCATCCGCATCTGGCACGAGGCCCTCGACGCCGTTAAGGCCCGGATGCCGGAGTTCGCCGACGAATAGCTCCTGGCCGAATACCCCCTCGCGGACGCCGATGAGAAGGGGGAAGAGATTCCCGACGAGGAGGTGGTCGAGGACCCTGCTCGACTCATGGTAGATATCGAGGATCCCGAGGTCACGCCTGGCCCCGAGGCCTAAAGCCCCCGTCTTCCTCCTATTTTTATTTTGCCGCTTTTGGAATTTTGTAAGCCTCCGGGCAGTCTGTAAGGTTGGGGAGCCCAAAATACCCTTTGTAAAGACTTCGCTTTTGGCAGTAAAACTTTTTTTGTTTCATCAGTTTGCACTTTATCTTTTGTTTGTGAAGAATGCTCGTGAAATATCTATGCTTGCACTGTTGGGCTTCTATGTCAGGTCGGCTATCTATCTAGCGATCGTTCGTCGAGTTGATCGATCACTTGCCAAGTGTGCCAAGCGCTGCTGAGAAGGAGGCATCTCCATGGCCCCGAAGTCGAGGGGGGTCGCTCAAGCTTGGATAGACCTGATGCCCCTTGTTGGGGCCTCGGATCCTCTGCATGTGATGGGCAGAGGGATGTCCGCTGTTTTTGTGCAGAGCATGAATGGGCTCAGAGGCCTCGTTATGAGGGCTACAAGCCCGCAGCGTCTGTTAAGCAGGGGGACGCCTGCTGGGTATGACCGAGCAAAGAAGCTGCTCGGTTTCCCCTTGGCGAGGGCATTTGATTTCTGGCGTTACGAGCAGGCGACTACCAGCTGGGGATGGCCGAGCGAGGGTCGGGCTCGACTGCTTCTGGGAGGACTTTTGATCCTTAGCGTTGGAGGGGCCGTAGGAGGCCTGCTAAGGATAACCGGGCAAGGAAGCTGCTCGGCTGCCTCTAAGGAGGACTTTGATCCTTAGCGTTAGAGGGGTTGTAAGAAGCCTACTAAGGATAACCGGGCAGTGAAGCTGCGCGGTTGCCTCTTGGCGAGGGCTTTGATCTCTGGCGTCGGGGGTAGGCAACTACCAGCCTGGGATGACCGAGCGGGGTAGCCGTTTGGATGCCTCTTGCGAGGGCTTCGATCCCTGGCGTCATGGGTATGGAGCTACTGGCCGGAGATAACTGGGCAGGGAAGCCGCTCGGCTGCCTCTAAGGAGGACTTTGATCCTTATCGTTGGAGGGGCTGTAAGATGCCTACTAAGGATAACCGAGCAGTGAAGATGCGCGGTTGCTTCTTGGCGAGGGCTTTGATCTCTGGCGTTGTGTGTAGGGAAGCTACCGGCCAGGAATGGCCGAGCATGGTAGATGCTTGACCGATTCTTCATGAGGTTTCGCCTGACCATCCCGTGACAGGTATGGGGAACAGGGACGGTCGCGGCAAACGTGCGCATGGCGTGCGCATTGAGTGTGCGGGGAGGCGAAGCGCCAGAGTCGCGTCGTTTCGATCCTGCCAGAGAAGGCTCAATGATCGCCGCATGGTAGCGACTTTGTGGGTGAAAATGGGCGACTGTTAGGTTCCGTTGGGGCGCAGTGGGCTATATAAGGCTGAGGGAGCACTGGTCCTTCCTTTCTTCGTAAACAGGTCGTTGAGAATGGAAGACATCCCCTTTACCATCCCGGTTATCATCCACTTCGAAGACGTATACCTCTATGACCAGAACTGCACCGAGGATACGGTGCAGTTGGTCTATGGGAGCATCGAAGACCACTTCGGCCGGCTGCTCCCCCGGCGCTCCTCCCTGCTGCAGTTGCTGATGTACTCCATCTGGAGGGTATCGCCGGGGCTTTACAACCCCTTATCCGAGCAGCTCTACGAAGAGGTCGTGGGCAAGCTGCGGTCTCTGAGGCGCTTCGGCCTGATCTCCGCGAGTTGGCTGGCTCACTCAGTGGCGCTTGTCCGTGAGTGCTATGATCTGAGGCTCGAGGTCAACGCGCGCGGGGGAAATCGAGGGCTGAGGTTGGATCTCGCGAGGCCTCGGCTGGCGGAGATCTTTACCGAGTTCCATGAGCAGTGCTCTCTGCACCCCTTTCCCCCGCTGCTGTGATTTTCTTTTTTCTTTTTGTATGTATGGTTGAGGAGCCCATAATACCTTTTTGAATAAATGAGACCATTCTTCTTTTTCGTAATGTTCCATTAATCTTTATTAAATTAACAACAGATCCTAGAAAGAGTTTACATTACCCTAAAAAAAGTACATGCTAATAGATGACCTTATTAGCGTGGCCCGAGCTCCTCGGAGGCTTGTTGGTCTCCGTGCTCGGCACCGGGTATGGGGCTCCCTGGGCGGCGGACTGGTCATCTGCCGAAACGAGCATGATCTGGCTGATGGTCAGCTCGGCGGGAGGGGGACGCTGCTCCTGCTTGCGGTCGGCCTGCCGTTTGTCCCTCAAGTAGGCGGCGAGGTGCCCCGATCGGATGACCTCCTCGATGTAGTCCCGGAGTTGCTTATAATCCTCCATGGCGTGGCCCAGCATCTGGTGGAAGGCGCGGTAGGGGCCCCGGGTTTGCTTTGAGGCCTGACGCGGGATTGGAAGGAACTTGAAGAACCCCTCGCCCTGGGCCTCCTCTAGTAGCACTGCGAGGGAGACGTTGAGCGGGGTGTACTCCTGGAATTTCGGGCGATAGGCTGGAAGCTCATCCCCGTGGTGAAAGCATCCAAATGGTCTTTCGGGTCGGTTTTCCCGTCGAATAGAGAGACCTTCGGGGGCTTGTTGCGCGAGGAGACGTGGACAGCGAGCAGTCCCTCGGTAAATGGCTTGGTGAGTGAGTCGGCGGCGTACTTAGCCCCGTCGCCCGAGAGGTGACCTTCCCGGCGCATGCCCTCGATCTTCTTTCTGAGGGCGTCGAGTCGGCTGTGGTACCCCGTGGATTCGGTGCCTTGTGATCCCTGGCCTCTGCTGTGGGAGATCTATGTCTGGGCGTGGCCCCGGTTCCTCTCGATGAGGTTCCTCAGATCCCCGGGCGAGCTGGCCCTCAAGCCGTCGTGGCGAGCCCCTTCTGTGCGACCCCGTCGAGGGAGGGGGTGTCGATCGTGCCTGGGGACAGGCGAGGTGACCGACATCTCCTCAGAGGGGTAAGGGTTGCGAGGAGGCTCGAGACGAGGCGTTCTGGCGGCGGATCTTGGTGTGGAGCTGTAGGGCGCCCAGCGGGCCTCAGGGAGTATCGGCCCGTGAGATCTGTGGCCAAGGGTCGTAGCCTGCCGGTGGTCAGCCGTGCTGACGAGGGCAGAGCCTTTTGGAGGCAGAGGAGCGGCGATCTGGGGCCCCGGCCCGGCCGTTTGGACGCGGACGAGCGCCTCCATGAGGGACTATAGCCGATCTATTCTGCCGGCGAGGGCGTTGGTGGCGGTCGCCAGAGGAGGTTCATCCGTGCCTCCGGTGAGGGGGAGGCGGCGGCTGGTACCTAGATCTTCAGGGTGATCACTTGCCATGTGGATGGAGATCGGAAGGCCAACTTTGTTTTTTTTTTTTGTGGAGTTTGTTTCCCACAGACGGCGCCAACTGATTGAGGTCCTTTTCGGGTCTCCGTCAGATGCTGACTTCCGTCGATCTCCCGGTGGATTTTGGAGGTGATCTCCTGTTGCGTGTGGGTCATAATGGGTTTTGAGGAGATTGGTGGTTTGAGGAGTTTGCGCCGAGTACCTGCAAGGAAGTCCCGGGGTGGATTGGTACCACCGAGGACCCTCCGACGATCAAGTTAGCACGAGATCCGAGCGGAATAACGGCTAAGTGGGGCGGAAAAAACTTACTCGACCCCTCTGTGATGGGGGTTTATATAGTGGCGGCAACACGCAGCAGCAGACGCGAGAATCTCGCCGGTAGTTACGCTCCCGACGTCACGCCCGGGTAATGAGCGGATCGCCCGTTAATGGAGATCGTGATGGCGTGGAATGTGGGATGTTGCCGGAGGAGAATCTGCGCATGGCGAGATTTGTGGAGCGTCGGTTACGCTTGTGAGTGGTGGAGTTGGTCGGTCGGAGGGACCGAGGAAGATAGCCGCGGCAGGGGAGCTCGGGAACGAGCGGGAGAGCCGAGGAGTCTTGGTCCTGTGGCAGCTCAGGGCGAGCTGAGGGGCCGAGGATGCCAATTTGCAGGGGGTCCTGAGGAGAGCCAGCTTGTGCTTGCAGTTCGGGTACAGGGATGCCCTGGTCGGCCCCTGTGGGCTCTTTCTTCTGAGTTCTGGGACACGTCATCTGCCACGTGTCCTGATCTGGAAGATCGCCAATTTAGAGCATCATCATACTATGTGGACAACCACTTGTAGTTACGATCTCTCGATTCATACGGATGAAAAACAATCTTCTATTCAAGAGTTGAATCTAACATATGATACATAGAATTCCAATGAGTGGGGTACTTCATTACATAGGCCTTGAAAAGTATTGATCTTTAATTGTTTTTCGCAATCGAACCAAACAATTTCAACCGTACATGAGATTTTTAAATATGCATAACACTTTTTCCAATATTAACAATGCAATTTTTTATTTTATTAAGCCCATCTTGCATCATTAAATTAAGGATATGTGCACAAGATCAAACAAGAGAGATTATTCCCTTTACTCAAAAAAAGAAAGATTAATACCCTTGAAATTAGATATGACCCCTTTCCCCTCAATGGCTTTACAGTGCTCCTTTGTATTTTATTTCATTGCTTTTAGCATAATCGAGAGCAATAGAACACACTTTATGTTGAATTCGTCATGAAGCAAGCAATTCATAATAACATCTATAATAACGATTCCCATATGTGCGGAGTCTCAAATAACTAAAAAGAAAAGAGGAATTACTAACCCTTTTTTTAATTATTTCCAATCTGAATTAAGTGAATTGTTGAGCATATATTATATATAGCCTATGATTTGGTTAATGTCCAAGTTTGGAGGTAAGACATACACATTCAACATTTTCAACACATCATTTATTTTTTCTTTCTCGGCTTGATAGGCTTTTATGCATTCATTTGGTAAATTGTAGATCGAAAAACTTTCTCATAATTTGGATTAGGCTAAATTGCACGTAAATACCTAAGGTTTCACCGTTTTAATATATAAATACTTAAGTTTCTGTGAGTAACTGATAAATACCCAACTTTTTACACTGTTTGTACTTAACTATTTATGTGTGATATATGAAGATGCTATAACAGTTAATTTGCCATTGCCATTGCTTTAGAGAAATTCTTGAGTCAAAGATAGGTATTTATGTGTTACTCATAGAAAATTAGATATTTATATGTGAAATCGGTGATGAACCTTTAGCCAATATAAAACCTAAATGTTTCACCATTGGAAAAGAATACTCATGCACAAATATCATTTAAGTATTAGCGACACATGTCTAAGGCAACAGTAGACATCTGAAGAAGGAGTTGCAGACGTCTGTCAGACGCGTGCTCAAATAACAGAGCGGGGCCAGATGTCTGAAGAAGGCATGACAAACGTCTGTATTAAGTCCAACAAACACCAGAGCGCGGTCAGACTTCTCAAGAAAAAGATCCAGACGTCTGGGTATACAACTACCGCTGTAGCGGTTATTAATCATACCTCTAACAAAGAGGAGTCAGACGTCTGCCCAATACAGCCACCGCGTAGCGGTTAAAAGCAGAGAGCATGCAGACACATGCCCAAGGCAACTCCAGACATCTGTTGTTGCCTTGGGCATCTGTTGTTGCCTTGGACATGTGTCGTTGATATTTATCCTGAACATCTCCGACTATTTTATCATATCTTTCATTTGACAAAGAAAGTAACTCAATTCCTTGTGAAGGGTCAGTAGTTTTGAACGAGAGAGACATTGAATTCTTTTTTTTTTTTTTTGGCAACACGCTGATTCTTGTATCTCTTTAAATAAGATATTATGTCTCTTTTGGAATACTATATAGTTTTTGCAATTTAGGCATTGATATTTTTGTTTTAATCACTTCAGATATGGTGGGCGGAAAAATGCCACATGATATTACCAGATTTGTATATGAATATCGCAACAACCAAACTCCAAATAATATCAGCAGATATTTTTCACTTTCTTTTTCTTAAAAAAATAACAATAAATGCGTAACAGCCTGGATACAGTCAAAGTCCCAGCTGCTTACGTCTTTAATTATTTTATGCTTGAAAGAAAATAACTAATATTTTAAGAGAAAATCCACAAAGCAACTATTATTTTTTTTATCATCGGGGAACTTGATTTACATGGCCTAAAATGTTTTGATACTGTTTTTTTCTGTTGTTTTGGTCATGTAAAATGCTTTATTATTGGTAAATTTTTAAATTTGCGATCATGACTTGATTTAAGAGAGTTTTCATCAATTAACCATAAAATTCTCAATATTTAAATTCAAAATTAAAGATTGATAGAGCCCTACAATGTTTTTCGTGGAAGTATTAATTGCTATAGGATAAATAAAAAAGAAACCGTTCTGTTCCGCATGTTTAGGTCAGCGTCCATGAGATCCAAAGTAAATAGTAGAAGTAGAAAAAGTAACCCGATCAACTAGGGTCGTAACGTACTTTCAGGTGTTATTTTTTGTCAAATGAAATGACTGAAGTATTGGAATTGCTTATTTACACAGTCCTTTCATTACAAACAAACAAATCTTATGTACCAATTTTAAAGTGTTCCCGTACATTTTAAATGACGTAGACACATAACAAGCAATCAAGCACAGCGGAAATACATGTATCTACCCTACATGTTTCCGATATACCCGATCCGATTGGTTGAAACGTTTCTCATCCACGTCAAGTAGAAGATCTGATCTTTATTGCCTCTAAGCAACTGCCGGAAGAAAACCACACTTCGGTAGAAAGCGAGAATCCCTCTCTTGATCATCCCGCAAGCTAACCCAAATTAGAAGAGGGTGAAGAAGGATATAATGGCTATCTAGTTTTTCTCTCTAGAAATTTTTCTATGTATTATGCATGATCTCTCTCTCTCTCTCATATGTCTCATATGAAACCCTAGTCTTCTATATATGAATATATAGGATACCCACTCATATGGGCAGATATTGGACCGGTTTGGACCCAAATAGTTAATATACTCCCACTCGCACATTCGAGTAGGTGCCGTCCATAGCTCCTTGAGCTGGTTCCCTGAACCATTGATTTCCTGAATTAACTGTCTCCATGAGAATCTCCTCTTTCTCTTCCTCATTCTTACCCATACATATATGTTGGTGCGGCGTGGACTGTTAAGAACCTGCAAGAGGATAGCCTCGCAGCCATATCCGTTAGGACCGAAACAAAGATGTCCCTAAAAACCAACATAAACCAAAAATATGTTAGGCTCCAGAAATCTCATACCCCAGATCTGATCAGACATGTTTGCTCAAGTACCTTCGATCCCTCTCAGAAGCGTATTTGAACACCTAAGTGTACCTCTTGATTCATCGCATTCTTAAACTTCGCCACCATGACTTTAATAAAAATTGGCTATGTGAAGCAATCAGGAGACATTCCAATCGATCTTCTTCCAGCTCTGAATAGTTAGGTCTGCTATTCATCCGCTTTCCTGACACAGCCTCATATGTGCGGTATATTGTCATCGAAGCAGGTAACAGCAGCCAAAGTAGCAGAAGCTAATAATATGCCTATCCAGACATCCCAGTATCGCTAAGGGTATAGATTGCCTGTCTTCTGTGAAGGAGGTCGTCATAAGGGCCTATACAGTGAGGAAGATGGGATCCATCTCTCAACCTATTTATGTGCACGATCTAAGCGCACGTCGTATGGAAACGTGCTACAATATAAAATTCTCTCCTTAATAGCGTACGCTATTGAAGTTATACCGTACGGACCGAAGTCCAATCACCCTGTGATTGACTTGCCTGACCATATCATCCTGCTATATGCCTGGGATCTCCCGAAAAACTCGCACCCTGTATGGCGAGTCAGACCCTTAGTCCGGCTATATGTAAACAGGTAAAAGTGGCCATGAGATAACCACTTCGGTTGCTCGGCCTACAGCACATGGCAAGCTCATCCTGACCTGTTCAGGACGACTCTATTAAGTGCTCCCATTGTCGCCATACCTAGTATGCAACACCACAGTCACTGTTCCGAGCAGCTGACGTCTAGCATTTAGCATAAAGAGGATCTCTTGCGTGAGGAAGAGTTCCTACCTGCCGACGTATCCTTATTAAATGTGTGCCTTACACATATTGTATACCCTGTACACTTCGTATACCTTGTACACTTAGACTCCATGCTTGAAATAGTCATAAAAAATATAGAAATATCCATCCCAGATAATAATGAAATAAAGCTATACACCATTAATTTTAAAATATGCACATATAAAGTCGCCACCCATAATAATAATGGCAAACATAAGAGTAAGATCTATCAAGTTATCTGAAATGTAATATGTCACCTAGGACGAAGCCCAAACACTTATAGCATTACTCAGCTATTTCCTTCGTCATTGGGTACCCGATCGTCTGACCTGAAGGAAGACCCTATAGCATAGACCATCTTCCTATGCCACTTACTCCTTGATGAAGTGTCGTTAAATCCGTAAGTGATTCAAGTTCCCATACACATGGGATTGTTTGAGTATGCTATCGTTGACTTGATGTCACGATAAAGAGAAACCATGTTTTCCTTGCGTGCGAAATCATGCACAAACTCCCGAGGAATCATCTCAGCCTAGCAGCCCTTTTGGCGCTATTGAGGTAACCGCATATTTCCACCCCTATGATGAAAAAGCTACACCTCCTGCTTCTTGCTAATTTGAGTGATGGCCATGCTATTATGCAAGAAAGCACATGCAGATGTAAGAATACCAAGATTGTCGGCCCAGTCGGTATTTTTATGTCCATATAACCGCAAACCATAATTCTTCATAGCGTAAGGTATAATAGGTTGTCCCACATAAATACCTAAAAATACTCGTCACTTCATTCCAACATACAGACCCTAATACTAAGTCCAATCGGTAAGGGTTATATGTCTGGTCAAGTACACACTATGCATACATTAAACTACTAACTATGCAAAATAGAACCCACAAAATCTTTCCTTTTTCGTCAAGAGTCTTATAGCAAAGATAAAGGCTAAAAATATGTCCATTAGTGACTTGATCAGGGAGATAGTGGATCGCTAGGAGATCGAGGTGCAGAGAGTGGACACAAAAGACAACGCAGCAGATCCATTCATCAAGGCTATCCCTCAAGTCCAGTTTGAGAGACTGTTCGAGATGTTGGGCATGCGGTACGCCAGCAACTGGTTCTAGTGTAGATAGTGGGTACTTATTGCACCAACCACAGGCCTTTAGTGCAAGTGGAAGATTGTTGGATATGTATGTCCTAGAGACCTGTATTGTATAGGATGCTAGGGATATGTATACAGAAACAATCATACTCAATATGATAGTATGCTATTTGGTTTACTTTTATCTTAACATGTGATGTGTTCTACTTTGTATTTCATATCTTATATATATGTTGATAAAGCCCTTAGGATTTTTTCTTGACTACCAGGACTATGATATAGATCATACTAGTGGGGCTTGGGTAGTCCACAAGCATATCATTTAATTGTTCCTAGTCGAGAGAATATCGAGACAGGATATCGATATTACTAGAGTAGACTAGTGTGTACGTTTCTTGACCCTGTATGGGAACGATGGTTGATCCTACAACCATTGGTGTTTGCCATCAAAGATTGTACACAGGTGCTCATTAGAGAATAGGTACACTGAACAGGACTCACCGAGAAATCCTGGATAGTATCATATCTATCGTCAGACAGCGATTCTTTGGTGACACTTGTATAGCTTAGTCTGTAGACCCGAGATCGTCATAGTGTCTTGTGTGGTTCCCACTGTGCTTTGATTTCCTCCCTACCACGGCTCTTCGGAGTCGTGCAAACAGGTGGATTTTGGATACAGTTCCGAATCACATCGAGGCGGTGAGCGATAGGAGGGGTTTCGTCTCTCCCGGTATAGGGAGTTGATGTTGCGCTATACTCGATTGGCTATAACTGCAAATCCCTGGCCAGAATTGCTGAAATTTACTGATAAGAGTTATCAGTAGTTTCTCGAACCATTATGAGCCACACATCTACATGACTTATCAAGTTACTGGGGTCTGACGTTTACTACCCTTAAACTTCATATGCGACATATCAGACGAAGAGACCGGACTATACAGTAAGTGTTACTCATAGGCTCGTTGGGGTTAGGATGAGTTCGCTCGTCAGCCAACTTTTCGACATGTACCTGGGTAGCCGTTACGCACAGCTAGTGCCGCTGATGGGCTTGTGGTTAAACCCACTGCCAGCGTATTGTCGAGTTTTTAGAGTCCCACACAGAGGGTTTTCCTGGTTCAAGCGAAATGATGTAGAGGCCGTATAGTGTTACGGCAGGGTTTCGATCATATACGTATATTGGCTACACGAATGATGTTCGGACGGATAATACTGGTAGGGTTTGGTTTAAGCTGGATACCAATATTGTTGGATTATTGGTATCTCATTGTATTCATATTTTTCGGAATACGAATACGGGTATATTTATACGGTATACGGTGAGGGGAATTCTTGTAATTGTACAAGAAAAGGCTTCTAGAAGGAGACACCTCATATATGGAATTTTTATTTTGGAAAATAAATAAATGAGATGGAATTTGGAGACTTTTTCAAAGTATGGATGAAAGCATGGCTAAGTATTATTATATTCATTTGGATCTACTATTGAAGCATGGTGGATTATTTTTGAGAAAAATAATCCATGCTTCAATAATTCAAACCCTTAGCCATTCTTTTATTCCACAAGTCTTGAGCTCATTATTACACTCACATTCTCTCTCTAAGTTATCTACTCCCTCAACCTCAAGCCTAACCCTTCACATGAGTTGTGAATCATAGGCTTCGAAATCAAATAATCCTATAGATTAACTCTACATCATCTAAGTAGTCTCTCTTAGCAAACTTGATTTCTTAGTTACATCTTTAGAGGAGGTTGAAGCTTGATCCAAAGCTCTCGAGTGGATCATCTATGATTTAAAGGTGACCGGAGATCGAGATCATCTCAAACACCCAAGGAACCTAGAGGCGCAGCGGAAAGAAGACCCAAAAGACCGATTCACGAAGGTATAACCCCTATCATAGTAGCTAAAACTCCTAAATAGGGTTACTAGTTATGGTTTAGTATAAGATCCGGGAGTAAAAGTCAATATTGCATGCTTCAAAATTATTGTTTGCTACTTTCGCCCTCCCCACAAATGTTGTGAGGGTGTGCAACATCTACTAACATGTTTTATATAGTTGAGGTAAATTGTTAATTAGTTTTGAGAAAATCTCTTATTGAGAGATTCCAATTAATTTAATTGGTCTCAAAATTGGTTTGGGAAATTTTACCCACCGTTGGATCTTTGATCCAAGTGTTTTTGTTTTATAGAATATGTTTTCTTGTTTTTTTAACAAGATTGGGGAAATATTTTCCCATATACAGAATTTTATTCTGTCAAGCGGTGATTTTTAATCACTATTGGATTTTTAATTCAAGAGTTCTCTGTTTTACAGAGAGCAATCTTTTTTTTTGTAAAGATTGAGGACAAATATTCCTCAGAATAGAATTTAATTCTATTGTTTACTGATTTATCATCACCATTGGATTTTTGATCCAATAGCTCTGTTTAACAGAGAATATCCTAACATTTTGTTAGGGAAATATTCTCATATAGAATTTAATTCTACTGATTTTGACTTGAGCTCTGGCGCTCACGTGGGGAGCACGTGGGTGCTACTTAAGAATTTAATTCTTATTCATGATAGGCACTCCTATGTTTTGCACATTGGCGCCCACGTGAGGAGTACGCGCGGTGTCATATAAGAATCTAATTCTTATATAATAAGCGCTCATGTACTTTGCACATTGGCGCCTACATAAGGAGCACGTGCGGCGCCACCATAGGATTTAATCCTATAAAACTGACGCTGGCGCCCTCGTGGAGAGCACATGAGGCGCTGCCTCATTAAAATTCAACAGAGCTTAACTCTTTTATTATGTTTAATTTATTGGGGGAACAATTGCCCCCCACCGTTGTTCTTACGTGATCTACACGTGAGTGCAACGGTGTCACTTTTTCCACCGTTTGATCTTCTAGGGAGTTGAACCGTCCCTTCAAATCTTATAAATAGGGCCTTTGTCCCTTGAGATGACTGCCGTTTCATCATTTTCTTTCTTCTTCCTTGAGAATTCAATTCTCTTCTCAGAGCTTAGATCTCTGCCCACAGAACCTCTTAGGGTTGAACTCTGTTAAAAAAATTGGTAAGGATTATGACCAAAATTTAACTCTTAAAGTAATCTCATTTTTTTTGGATTTTTAACCCATTAACAGAGCTTGACTCTTTTATTGAAATGATCTCTTAGAGATCTTAAAAAAAAATTTTATTTGGGTAGACTGTGGGTCTTAAAGATCTTAGAGTTTTACCCTATTATTGACTTTTGATATTTGAGGGTCAGTGGAATTTAATTCCATTTTATTTCCTATGGGGATTTCTAGGATTTAGTCCCATTATCGAAGAAATTTAATTCCAGTTTGTATTACAGAGCTAAGCTCTGAGAAATTTTGAAAATTTTTGGGAATTTTATTCCTCTTTCCTATTTTCTTTTTAGGGTTCTACCACTCTTCTTACAGATTTAGATCTGTTTGCATAACTCGTTTTTCGAGAATATTGGGAGTTTTAAACTCCACTGCTCAACGAGATTATTCATTTAATGAGAATCCTTTTGGATTCTCACAATGGGTGTGTTTCCCCCAATCAGAGCAAAGCACTGTTTGAATTTCAAAAATTCAAAAATTGAAGCAACGCTTCAAATTCCTTGCGCTGCGCGCAACGCGCCACGTGTCAAAACCTGATATGTTAGCGCAGCGCCCAAGGCAGCGCACCCAATCAGAGCAAGGCTCTATTTAAAACAAAATTAAAAGAAGCAACGCTTCAGATGATCTGCGCTCTGCGCTCTGCGCTGCGCGCCATGTGGCAGCGCAGTTGCGCTGCGCTGCGCGCCACGTGGCAGCGCAGTTGCGCTAGCGCAGTGCGCTGCGCGACACGTGTCAAGCGCAGGTGCGTTTGCGCCAAACAGAATTAAAATTCCAGTAAGATCTTTCTGTTCTTGTTAAAACAAGAAGATTGTCTTCTGTAAAACAGAAGCCCTTGGATCAAAGATCCAACGGTGGGGAAAAATCCCCAAATCTCTCAGAGAGAGATCTCTTAAAAAAATTTAACAAATTAATTGGCACTATATAAAGGCCCCTAGACCCCAAGTCTAAGGCACATTAACACAGAGAAACACAAGAAACACAGAGAGAACTCAGAGAAGTCTTCTGAAAATTTTGAGAAAGAATTCAAAGAAAGAAAAAGGTAAAACCTTTAGAAAAAGGAGAATTTCTTCTGAAAAGATCATTGATCTAAGAACAAGATCAAAGATCTTCAATAAAAATTATAATAATAATAAAGGCATTGCCTTTTTTATGAACCACTGGTTCTGGAATCTTAAAGATTTTTTTCTTGAATCCAAAATTGGATCAAGATAATAAAACAGTGCCTTGCACTTGAAAATCTGCACTGTTGCGCTCCTGGGTTGGCGCAAGCCACCAGAGAGCGCCATGTGTCAGCTCCAAAACTACTTGCGCTATGCGCTTTTAAGATAGAGTATTGCTCTCTGAAGTTGGCGCAACTCACTAGAGCGCGCCACGTGTCAGCAGCGCAACAACGCAGCGCACTGCGCTTGCGCTCACCAGAGCATGACACGTGTCACCTCCACATGCGCTTGCGCTCATTAATTGGCGCAAAGCGCCTGACATGCCATATGGCCATTGTCAGATGATTAATGCACTGCATTATTTACAGAAGGGCCGAGCCCAATTAAAAAAGGCCTAACAGGCCAAATAAAATACTTTGCATTATTTTAAAAGAGGGTAGAGCCCAAACAAAGGCCTAACAGGCCAAACATAAATAAAACTGTTGAATATTCTCAACTGGACTTAGCCCAATACTGGCCGTAAGTTCTCAAATTAAAATTGACTGAGCACGACTGCTCTCTTAAATCAATTTACACCCGGTTCAAGGGTACATCTCTGAACTCCTCTGATATTTGTCGTTGTAATCCTTCAACGTCGTCAGAGAGGTGACGGGTCCCGACAACCATACATTGATACGGACTAATGCGTCCTTAAACTCACGGACTGTGGGGTCCTTAAACTGATGGACTTATGCGTCCTTAAACCAATAATACGGACCGTGGGGTCCTTAAATTCACGGAGTAATGCGTCCTTAAACTCTTGGACTAATGCGTCCTTAAACTCTCGGACTAATGCGTCCTTAAACTCTCGGACTAATGCATCCTTAAACTCTCGGACTAATGCGTCCTTAAACTCACGGACTAATGCGTCCTTAAACCAACATTCGTCCCCAAAGCGGGAATGATGGACCACCATGTCCCTAAACTGGCAATGGACCACTATGTCCCTGAACTGGAACAATAGTGCCCCCAAATGCTCTTTTGTCGGATCTAAACGATCCCGTTTAAGTTGATCTTAGCCTCAAACATGGCTAACGTATTCTTAAACCTTAAAACAGACTTTAGTCCCAAATTGGACTATAGATCCCCCAATCAACTTTGGTTCAAGGGTACATCTCTGAACTCCTCTGACATCTGTCGTTGTAATCCTTCAACGTCGTCAGAGAGGTGATGGATCCCGACGGCCATACATACAATGGACCACTACGTCCCTAAACTGTAACAATAGAGCCCCCAAATGCTCTTTTGTCGGATCTAAACAATCCTGTTAAGTTGATCTTAGTCTCAAACTGGACTAACGTATCCTTAACAAACGTTTGAGTTGATCTTAGCCTCAAATATGGCTAACGTATTCTCAAACCAAAACCCCAAACCCAAATCTAAGAAAATACGGATTTTGACTAATCCACGTCCTACGGGCGACGACATAAATTAGTCTCCGTATACAATCCACGGGCAACCACAAACAAAACAAACACCCATGACACGAAGTGAAATTCTGGAGAAGGAGAAAGTTGTTACCGCGATGCGGTAGCGTAATTAACTGCAGGGGCTTGCACCTGCAAGGAAGAGCGTCCCCATAATCAAAAACCCCTCAAACGAGGGGGAATCTGACGAAGTTTGCTACATCGGCCGCATCCGTCCAAACCTCCGATACACGGTGCCATAAATCAACTTGGCATCTTCGGAGAGGTGGACGGATAAAACCAAATAGCATCTGCCCCGAATCTCAGGCAAGACGTTCAGTCTTGACCGTCTTTCGGAGGGGAACGGATTCTAGCATGCCCGGTGGGACCTTTTCCTCTTTCCACTCCACACTTCGTGTGTCGTTTTCGCGAACAAATCGCGGTTTGTTAATGGTTTCCTTTGGGTTTCAAGTTACTAAGATTTGGTCTTTTGCCTGGCGCAGAAATCAAGCATCAATGGCATCCAACTGCTCGAGCTGCTCCAAATGCAAGTGCAACCAACGCTCCGCCTCACCTGGAGGTGTAGCCTATGTGCCTCAAGCGGCCTCCATCCTTGCTATGCCGGTGGAACAAGTGACTCAGGCCACCACTGGTCTGTTTTTCGGGACCATGCTCCTGCCAGCAAGCTTCACCATTCTAGTGCCCGCACCGTAAGCGCAAAAGAAGTCGGTCTTCGATCGGCTCACTACTACCACCGCCCCTTTCAACGGGTCATCCAATATCAAGCCGGCAGCCTCTATCTTTACCAGGCTGAACCAGAACTCCGATGGGCCCGCCAAGAAGCCCATGAACCCTGAAGTGGCCGTCCCGAGGAAGATAGCCACCTCTGCTCCTGAAGTCGTCAAGGCGGCTTCTCCTGTTAAAGAGTCGGTCTTTTCAAGGCTGACTATTCCCGCTCCTGCTCCTGCTCGAGGGTCTGTCTTTGACAGATTGAACATCTCCACTCAAAAGATATCAGTCTTCAAGAGGCTGGCACCAGCGGCGCCTCATCTGGACAGGGGACAAGACGAAACTATCCCCATCGCCGGACCAGCCCCAACAGCTCGTCATGCTCGACGTCGCCACTGGCGCTGAGTAAGGAAGGCCGGGGGCAACTCCCCCTAAGGGCTAACTCCACCGGCTCCAATGGTGGAAGTTAATGCTGCTGTTTCGACTGGGAACAGCTTTGAACCGCTAAGGAGGGTACGCAAGAACTCTTCGACTGCCACGCTGAAAAGATCTCCTCCACCTGCGAAGAGGGTTACAGAAATAAAGCTGGAGCAGCCCCCTCAACGGCTGTCCTCCAAAATTTACAAGGTCTGGCGGAGGGTTCAAGACTCAGTAATCGTCCAAGATCACTCTCGCCGACAGAAGAGGGTGAAGGTTCAGGAAGAAAAGAACCGTCCTGTCAAACAGCAAAGGACGACAACCGCCAGGGTGCCCGCTGCAACGACCCCCTCAACTTCAACAGCCCACAAGAGAAGAAGGCCGGAGAAGGTCCCCACGCCTGCGGCAAATGCCAAAGGCGGTGAGCCCAAACGCTCTAAGTCCGGGGGCATTGTAGTCTATACCGTCTACATGGCGTCTGGTAAAGAGGACAGCCATACATCTACAGGTCATAGACCGCTTACGCGATCGGTGACCAAAGCTCAGGAGCAACAGCAGAAGCTCCAAGAAATGATGAACGCGTTGGCCGCACTCACTGGGCCAAAAGAAAGCCCCGTAGCGTCCTCGGATCAACGCCAGGAGCAAGAAACTGACGCTGAATTCCTTCGCAGGATACTGAAAAAGAAGGATAAAGAGGCTGCGGAACAAGCAGCCAATATAAAGCGAATGGCCCTTCTGTTCCAGGACATGGTAGGCATGATGATCCAACAAGATCCTCCTGCCGAAGATCCTCCGATTATCCTTGAAGATGACAGAGAAGAGACGTCGAATCCTCCACCGGCTCTATCAATAGCCAAGGAGGAGACAATTTCTAAAGCTGCCCTAGATGAGTATATAGCTTAGCAGATACGGGTTCACCAGGCAACTGAGGCAGCCGGTCAGGTCGTAAAAACGGGGCGACCATATCCGAGCTGGTATGATCAGATAAAGTACCCGCCGGGCTATACAATACCGAAATTCCATGTCTATAAGGGGATGGGCAATCCCCACCAGCATGTTGCCCAGTTCAGGGTGCTTTCCGGCAACACTGGAGGCGACGACAAACTGCTACTTCGCCAGTTCGTCGGCAGCTTATCAGAGACAGCGTTCGAATGGTACTCTGAACTTCCGAACGACTCCATCAAAACATTTGCGGAGATGGAGCTGCTGTTTACACAACGATTCGCAAGCGCCAGCGAACGCACCCCGATAACAGCATTGATTAATGCCAGGGTGAAGCCGGGCGAGACATGGGTCCAATACGCGATACGGTGGAGGAACCTATGGTCGAAATGCGAACAACGCATAGAAGGGGCTCCTGCAGTAGGCATGTTTGTGGGAACCCTCGATCCGCAGGCGACCATATCCCAATTCATGATGTTCTTCAAGCCGACTAACTTCCAGGTCTTGATCGACAAGCTAGCCCAAATGGATCAGATGGGCCATAGACCGTCCCCTCCAAAGCCGGACACTCAAAATGAGAAGGGGAAGGGAAAAGCGATCATCATCGCCAATGCTCAACAATAGCCGAGCAACTTGAAGCCGGCCGTCCGTCAAAATAATATGCGTCCACGCGTACCCCTTGAGAAGAGGCTATGACGTCCTTACTCGTTTCCTCAAGATAAAACGAGAAGACTGTTTGAGCTGGCATTGCGCAACCGACTCATAAATCTACCGGATCTAAGGCGTCCGTCACAGCCAAACGACGTCAATGATCCCAATTATTGTCCCTATCACCGAGTACTGGGTCATCCGATCGAGGATTGATACATCTTCAAAAATTGGATTGAAGACCAGTACCAACAGGGCAAGTTCGCGTTGTCCGAAAGATGGAAGGTGAACCCGCCGCAGCCTCACACCCCTAAAAAGGTGAATACGCCGGGGGCAACGTGCTCCCTCGTTGAAGAAGCTCCATGGGAAGTTGTGCTATCAGCCAAAATAAAGAGGATGCCGAATGATCTTCAAACATGCCCAGCGATTAGATGGAAGAACCCGTTGGAACCTCAGATCATTGAAGAGATGTTGAAGCCACGCCCAACTCTAAAGATCGATGGTGGTGGCCCAAGCACTCACAACCATTCGTCAAAATATTCAAAGAAGAAGAAGAAGAAATCCAAGAAGCCCATGAAGCCTGGCGACAAGTGCACGGACTTACAAAAACAAATTGACGCACTGGAGGAGTACAACCAGAAAGCACGAACTCCCATCACACTCCAAGAGTTCCTCAACCACGTCTTTCAAGAGGAAGATGAGGGGGAGAGCTCGTCGGATGAGTCCGAGGAATACGTGGCGAGCTGTCATATAATCTCCCACTCGTTTACAGACGATGAGGAAACTCCTTGCGCTGAGATGCTGGGGGCAGATCCTAAGCCGGAAATTTTGGGGCTATCGGATGAAACAATTGACGCATTCCTCAACGAAGCTTTCTTGAAAAGTAAAGCTGATCAGGAACGCGAGACGGTCATATTTGAAAAGGCCAAACGCCGGCGACTCGACGAAAGAGTTGAGACACTCCAGCCGGATCAAAGTACATCCACCGCAGATAAAAGCAAATTCAAGACAAGGAAAATGTTTGCTAAAGCCATATCAATGGGTATGAAGCTACCACCCTCTGAAGGAAACATTGCTGGTGAAGCGGAAATGCACCCTTCCTACTGCTCATATCATCGGAAGATTTCGCACCCCACCGAAGATTGCAAAGCTTTCAATAAATGGTGGCAGGGATATGTTGCTCACCGACAACATTTTAAGCGGGAGAAGCGCAAAACTCGTCGGGAGCGGAAAAATACGATCGAGGAGCTTAACAGGACTACCGGCGATTGTCGCATGATTAACGCCGGGGGATCACAAGTTCTCACGTTCGGGAGCGACTCTGACGAGGAAATGGCTCTTAGCCCTCTCTTTAAAGAGTCCACCTGGGGAAAAGAGGAAGAGCCGAAGGCCTGCGAAAATATCCGCCTGCGTAATCGTACACTACCTGAAAAGAATCTTGGACCCTTAAATAAAAAAGATAAAGGGAAAGAAAAGGTCGCTGAGGATATCGCCCTAGATGACCAAGTCATAGAAGAGCTAACCGCCAAGGACCCGCCAAAGAAAAATAAAGTGGATTACAACGTTCTAGCGCATCTGAGGAAGTTACCCTGCCAGCTCATTCTTGACGCCCTTTTACTATCAAAAGAGGCAAGGGATTCTTTAATCAAGGCACTGCAAGAGCCCGAGCAATTCCAAGCTTTCCTCGCCGAAGAAAAGATGAAGGATGAGTTGGAAGAAGTGCACACGGCCGATGTCATTTTTGGTGATGAAGACCTTCTCCTAGGGACGTGCGAACACAATTGTTCCCTCTATGTCTCAGGGTATTGCCATGATAAAAAGATAGGCAAAATCTTGGTTGATAATGGGTCTTCCGTTAATCTCCTCAACGTGCGGGTGTTAAAGGAAATCTGCATGAGCGTCCAGCACCTTGCTCGGGATAAAATCACCATCTCCGGATTCGACTCGCAATCATCAAGAACTCTCGGGTCTGTGATACTGACGTTACGCTTTGGGCTACTCATCACGGACATTAAATTCTACGCATAGACGCCAAGACATGCTACAATGCTCTGCTCGGCCGGCCATGGCTACATGAGTACAACATCATCCCTTCGACACAACATCAGTGTATGAAATATTTTAAGGATGGTCTCGAGTATACCGTGACGGGAGAACTGAACCCGTTCTCCGTGAACGAAGTTTGCAAATATGAAGATGCAAAATACTTCTTACCGGATTTCGAAGACACGGAGAGGTGTCACAAACCGGAGAACAAAGCTAACGCCACCATCCCTGTCTTCGGGAGTGATACCGAGGAGGAAGAGGAGATAGTTTATTCGGGTCTATCCCAATGCAACAAGCCGGGACCATCCGCTCCTACGTTGATCTTTGGTAGTGACTCGGAAGATGAGGTCCATACTATATTCTCTGCTCGGCCTTCAATACAAACATCCGCTGACGAAGAGCGAAGTCTGCAAGTCGCCATGGTTCTACTTAAACACCATAAAGAACTGGATGCGCTCGATACCTACGGTGTAGAGGAGCTGCGGACGTTCTATATCCCTCCCAGGCGAGAAGGCGAAAAGGCAATTCTATTCTACCACTCTCAAGAAACCAAAGTGGAGAAAGAAATCTGGCACGGCGCAGATCCTACGCTTGACAGGCTTCAGCCCATCCGTCTACCCAGATATTATACAGAAGGCTTGAAGAGGCTGCTGAAGCGCCAGGGGATACCCTTTAAACAGACCGCTCGAAAAGCCAAATTCTATGACAGGGTCTGGAACGTTCCCGGAACTCAGCACAAGTTGCCTAATGGGAGGATGGAAGCAATCGGGCTTGGATACATTTGGTCCAAGTAACGAGAGCTACTCCGCGATTGCTACGTTGTGCATGACTTCAATGAAGAAGGGGATGCTCAATGGGAGGACGCTAATCCTGAACCAGTAAAAGTTCCTGATGCAAAGGTGCCCAGTCCGTCATTCGAAGAACGAATGAACAGGCTTACAAGGGAAGCTGGTTAAAAAGTGCAAGACGACCATAACCGCGAAATGGGCATCTACGAGAAAGCCAAAACGCAACGCCTCCTCCAACAGGTCGTGAAAGATGAAAGTGCCGCTCCATGTCAACCTGTTATAAGAAAGGCTCAACGCAGAGGCAGAAATCTTTTTGATTCTTATCTTCCTAGTAAATGGGGATAAACAAGTCGAAAAGTGAAAAAGGCGCTCGACAGCAACAAAGCGGGACTAAGAAGCCACGCAAGCAGGAATCGAGCGGTTCCGATCTATCCCTTATGAAGAAAATGAGTCGAGCATACTCTTTCCCTCAAGATAAGACAAAGAGAATACTTGACCTCGCTCTAAAACATCAGATGCTTACACTGCCGGAGTCTAAACACCCCGAACAAGCAGGCGAAGTCTCACACCCAAACTATTGCTCTTATCACCGAGTAATAGGGAATCCTCTCGAAGACTGCTTCACCTTCAAGAACTGGGTTGAAGATCAGTATCAGCTCGGCAAGTTCGCTTTATCGGACAGCTGTAGGGTAACCCCGCCACAGAAGCATGAACCCAAAGCCACGAGAGCAGAATCAAACCCACATCAGTCTTCGAAGCGAGCTCGTATTTGTCACATGATAACAATATCAAAAGAAGAGCCCGAGAATATGGATGACCTTCCCTGGTGCTTCGAAAACAGCAACGACGATGTGATCTCAGAATTTCCACCAGCGCCGAAAGAGCTGGAGGATGGAATACATACTACTGCAGATAACCTCAAGAAAATTGAGTTGGGGACGGCGAACGACCCGCGACCGACATTCGTCAGCGAGCTGCTATCTGAAGAAAGGGTGGCTGCGTTAAAAGACGTGCTTATGCAGCATAGAGATTGCTTCGCATGGAACTATTCTGAAATGCCAGGACTAGATCCAGAAATTGCTGTGCATAAATTGGCGATATCCCCGAACGTCAAGCCAGTCAAACAGGCGCCGAGAAGAATGCGGCTCGAGCTTGAGATGAGTATCAACGCCGAGGTCAAGAAGTTAATCGACTCTGGCTTCATCCAAGAAGTTCAATATCCCGACTGGATCGCTAACATCGTCCCAGTGATGAAGAAAAATGGGACAGTGCGCATATGCGTGGACTTCCGGGATCTCAATAAAGCCTGCCCGAAGGATGATTTCCCAGTGCCAGTCACCGAGCTGATGATAGATAACACATCCACTCACGAGGTTTTCTCCTTCATGGACGGCTCATCAGGGTATAATCAGATAAAGATGCATCCCGAAGACCAAAAGCACACCGCTTTCCAGACCCCTTTGGGTATATTCTGCTACAAGATGATGCCCTTCGGTCTAAAGAACGCCGGTTCCACCTATCAGAGAGCCATGACGAAGATCTTCGATGACCTCATACATGAAATCGTCGAATGCTATATCGACGACCTCGTGGTGAAAAGAAAATCGTACGAGGAATATCTCGAGCATCTGAAGATCGTATTTCAACGCCTTCGACAATACAACTTGAAGATGAATCCTCTCAAGTGTGCATTCGGAGTTTCCTCAGGCAAATTCCTAGGATTCATCGTCCGACACCGAGGTATCGAAATAGATCCGTCAAAGATCAAGGCGATCATGGAAATGCCTCCGCCAAGGACTCTCAAGCAATTGCGGTCTCTCCAAAGGAAGCTCGCGTACATATGGCGATTTATAGCTAATCTTCCAGGCAAGTGCCGCCCTTACAGCCACCTGATAAAAAAGGGAACTCCGTTCGTCTGGGATCATAAATGCCAAGAAGCGCTGGACGAAATCAAGCAGTACCTGCAGAACCCGCCAGTGCTGGCTACTCCGGTCAAGGGAAAACCCCTCATTCTTTATACAACCGCCCTCAAAGGTTCCTTAGGCGCATTATGGGCGCAAGAGAACGATCAAGGGAAAGAAAGAGCACTCTACTATTTAAGTCGAGTTCTGCTGGGGGCAGAAAGCAACTATTCCCCCATTGAAAAACACTGCCTGGCGTTGATCTTTGCGATAATAAAGCTCAGGCGTTGGACTGCCACTACGAGTCGACTGATGAAGAAAATACTCACCTTCGGCTTGAGGAGCTTGATGCCCTTGATGAAACACGGCTCATAGCGTAACAAAATCTGGAGGCTTATAAAGCAAAGATGATGCGCTCATATGAAAGATTGACCAGGCCGAGGACATTCCTCCAAGGCGAGCTCGTGCTAGTAGTCAAAAGACCTATGATCCCCAATCGCGCAAAGCAGGGAAAATTCGAGCCGAACTATGAAGGCCCGTACATTATAGACAAGGTCTACCAGGGTGGAGCCTATCTACTCATGGATATGCACGGTGAAAGGCCTTTCAGGCCAATAAATGGCCGCTTCCTGAAGAAATACTACGCTTAATGAGCCACAGCCTAGGTCAATGATAGATGACGACGACTATGTCCGCTCGCTATCTTCCTAAGCTCAAACTCTATAAGCAGTAGCCGGCCTTCTCCTAACCGGACCGAAACGTCCTTAAACTAATGACGGACCGAAACATCCTTAAACTAATGACGGACCGAAATGTCCTTAAACTAATGACGGACCACTATGTCCTAAAACTAGCTGTTGATCGAGATGTCGATAAACTACGGTGAATTGAAACATCACAAAGCCGATAAAAAAAACAAATAAAAAAAAATAAAATAATAAAAAAAACGATATGTTCATAAGCAAAATGGGCACGGATGAAAACCCGAAAGGGCTCCGTGAGTAAAAACAGCAGGGCTACCGGCGAGTGTTCGTGAAAACCCGAAAGGGCGCGACCTCGTAAAAAAAAGAGAATAAAAAGAATAAAAAAAGGTATGTCCATAAGCAAAATGGGCACGGATGAAAACCCGAAAGAGCTCCATGAGTAAAAACAGCAGGACTACCGGCGAGTGTTTGTGAAAACCCGAAAGGGCGCAACCTCGTTAAAGGACACTTTAAGGATCCTCTCGACCTTGTAAGGAGAAACCATCCGCGTGAGATCCTTACGACTCACAAGAGAGCAACACACTTAGGTATCCTCACGATTCCTAAGGAGAAAATACACTTGCGAGATCCTCACGACTCGTAAGGAGAACTCTCTTATGGGACCCTCACGGCTCATAAGATTTGAAAGTCTTAACTTACAGAGACCTAAACCTGTGCTTAAGAAACCCCCACAACCTTCGATATTGCCCTATAAGTGGTTCAATACTGACCCTTGTATTCAATCCATGGGCGCGAATAAACATTTCCCTAACCGAGCCCTATCCGTGACTGGGGATATGTTCGCATGGTGAACAACCCTTGTAAGTCCTCTCGAATTACAAGGAGAAAACCCTCTTATAGGATCCTTACGACTTACAGAGGAACATACACTTAGTAATCCTCACGATTCCTAAGGAGAAAATACACGTACAAGATCCTCACGACTTGTAGGGAGAAATACCTTTGTGGGACCCTCACGACTCATGAAGTCAAAAGCCTTAGTCGACAGGACCTTAACCCTGTTCGCTAAGCCACCTTTGTTCGATATCGACAGAGGCAAATGATGATTCGCTCCTGACAATATCCCAGTTGTAGCAGTGTTGATGCCGAAATCGGTGTCTAATTTCAGATTTACGGCGAAAAGCCGGTAGGCCGCACATGCATACGAAATAGCCGAAATGATAGGGCAACTTGTAATAAAAAGCAGCAAGTAAAAACGTATGCACACAAAATAGCCGAAATGATTGGGCAACTCGCAATAAAAAGCAGTGAGTAAAAATAAAATAAACAGCCGAAATGATGGGGCACCGCGAAAAGATAGCCGAAATGATTGGGCAATCGCGACCTTCGCGATATAAAAGCTAAAATGATAGAGCATCGCGGAAATAAAACAACAATATAAAATGATGATGAAACTTTCACTCTACAGGTGAGATCACATCGATCCCTGTATACAATCCCAGGGCACAAACAATGAGGGAACCATACCTTCCTAACAGGCTCCGCCAGGAAGCGAAGCCAAATCTCGACGGTTCACCAACAACCTAGTGACAACCGTGGCATTCGTCTCGATACAACAGACGCAGTGCCAGCGAACAAAGCAAAGATCAAATTTCTAACTTCACGGTGTTGACGGTAACTCATATAAAACCTGAAAGACCACCAGAGATCGTTTCAACCCCAAGGAAATCAGTGTCCTTGGCAGCATCCTCGATTCAGGGAAACCAGTGTCCTTGACGAGACCACCTCGATTCGCGTCGGCCCGCAGAGAAACTAGCGTCTTTGCAGGAATACCCCAATTCGTTTCAACCCCGAGGAAACCAGTGTCTTCGGCAAAATACTTAGACTCAGGGAAACCAGTGTCCTTGACGAGAACACCTCGATTCGCGTCGTCCCGCAGAGAAACTAGCGTCTTTGCAGGAATACCCCGATTCGTTTCAACCCCAGGAAAATCAGTGTCCTTGGCAGCATCCTCGATTCAGGGAAACCAGTGTCCTTGACGAGACCACCTCGATTCGCGTCGCCCCGCAGAGAAACTAGCGTCTTTGCAGGAATACCCCGATTTGTTTCAACCCCAAGGAAACCAGTGTCTTCGGCAAAATACTTCGACTCAGGGAAACCAGTGTCCTTGACGAGAACATCTTGATTCGCGTCGACCCGCAGAGAAACTAGCGTCTTTGCAGGAATGCATCGATTCGTTTCAACCCCAGGGAAATCAGTGTCCTTGGCAAATACCTCAATTCAGGGAAACTAGCGTCCTTGATGAGAGCTTCTTGATTCGCATCGGCCCGTAGGGAAACTAGCGTCTTTGCAGGAATACCCCGATTCGTTTCAATCCTGAGGAAACCGGTGTCTTCGGCAAAATACTTCGACTCAAGGAAACCAGTGTCCTTGACGAGAATATCTTGATTCGCGTCGACCCGCAGAGAAATCAGTGTCTTTGCAGGAATACTTCGATTCGTCTCAACTCCAGGAAAATCAGTGTCCTTGGCAAGCTCCTCAACTCAGGAAAACTAGAGTCCTTGATGAGAGCTTATTGATTCGCATCGACCCGCAGAAAAACCGGTGTCTTTGCAGGAGCACTTCGATCCATTTCAACCTCGAGGAAACCAGTGTCCTCGGCAAAATACTTCAACTCAGGGAAATTAGTGTCCTTGACGAGAGTAGCTCGATTCGTCTCGACTCGTGAGGAAATTAGTGTCTTCGCGAGGACTTCCCGATTCGTCTCGACTTGCAAAATAAAGCCTTAGGCAGCAGGGATTAAAAAACTTGTTTCCTAAGCACTGGGACCCTGCAAGTCGATCTAAAACGGTCTCTTGCATATTATCCACGGGTCTCACTCTCCAAAGTTGAATCTTGATAAGGAGGGAAACAACCGCTTACGATTCCTCTCGACTCGTAAGAGAGAAAATTCTCTTATAAGATCCTTACGACTTGTAAGAGAAAACACACTTAGGAATCCTCACGATTCCTAAGGAGAAAATACACCGACGAGATCCTCTCGATCCGTAAGGAGAAAAGTCTCTATGAGACCCTCACGGCTCATAGAGTTGAAAAGTCTTAGGCAGCAGATCTGAACCTGCGGCCTAAGCCATCGCTATTTCTTGAAGAAACCAAGGTGCTTACTTTATTATCTGTCAACCATGTTTATTAAGACAGCATGCTGATAATAAGAGAAGGGAGAAAGCAAAGAAATGATACAAGATATTGCAAAGAAAAAAATATGTTTCTTTATTCATTAATTCAATCAAGTACAAGGTGAATCGTATAAAAGAATAAAGAATGGATACATCTTATTCGAAAAAGAAAATTTTTACAAGTATATCAATACAAGGGCAGCTACTGGGAAGGAAGCGTCTTGAATAGCCCTATCAATTGTTCGCGCACTTCCTTCCATGCTTTCTCCTGATCGACCACCACCGCCTGGGGCATCACGCTCGGCGGCATCAAGCTTCTGCTTCAGGTTTAACCCATTTGAGATACGTTCCAGAAGGCCCTCGAAGATAGCCTTCACCTGGGCAGCGTTCGCCTTAATCTCAGCACGCAGACGAGCCGTCTCGCTTGAGGTCTCTTGGCATTCCTTCAGCCTTAAAGCCGCTTCTTGTTCCAAGTGGCGGAAGTAAGAAGCGCTTTGCTCGATCCATGCTGCTCGTTGATTGCTCGCGGCTAAGGTCTCGGGAGCAGGGCGCATAAACTCCGATTGATGCAGGCGGACCTCGATTTCCCTGCAGTGATTAACCCAAAGCTCGACGACGCCTTCATCATGAAAATTTACAAGCGCCGTCAACGTCGGGTTAACCTCCGCAGCTAAATCCGCAGCAGATGGGGGAGCGTCCGCGTCAAGCTCTTCGACGTATCCGCTCAGCATGCCCAAGCTCATTACGGCACCCTTTGAAGACGGACGTCTCAGGAAAGGGCCTGCCGGCATTATGACGCTAGACTCAAAAGGCGCCGGAATCGGAACGACAGCTGTAAAAACAAAATACGATCAGATGACGGTTCAAGAAATATGAAAAAGTCATCTATGGGATAGTTTACTATACCAGCTGCAGCAGGCGGCAAAGCCAGGAGGGCCGGTGGCGCGACCAATATTTCATCTCCTTCTTCGATTTGTAGCACTGCAATCAGGACGAGGAAGAGTCAGAAATAATTCCATTACCGAAAAAAAGAAAGGCATCCATTGGAAACTATACTCACCAGCGCCACTGGAGGAAGAAGCGAGTTCAGATGGGAAGGAGAAGTGCGGGTGCAACACCTGATAGAGGTGATCAAAAAGAACTCTTGCAAAAACGCAATAGTACGGCATTAGTACATAGATCATGCGGCCGAAAGATGAAACTGATGGGTCACGAATCCATACCTTCCAGCATTTGCGATGGTACGAGAGAAGGCGGAGAGGTGGCCACCGCCAAGGCAGTAGCCGACGGTGCTCCTTCGAGCAATGGAGCGTCAGCACTGGCCGCACCTGCGTTAAAAACAAAGATAAACCTGTCAGGAAGGATTGCAAGATAAAGAAAAAAGGACAGTAACTCGAAATTTACCTGATGAGCTGCCAGCCAAAACGGAGGCGTCTCCCTCCTCCATCGACATGGGTCCGCCTCCCGTGGCCTCATCACCCGACTCTACGGGGGCTGTCGTCGCACTTGTGCGGCCAGGAGACGGCGGAGGACCGTAGACGGGGAGAGCAATGATTGGAGCATTGCCAGACTATTGAGAAAGAGCGGCTGGCTTGTCCCCGGGAGTCATGCCCGTCTCACCCGCTACTCCCTCGGGCTCGGCAGTCGTTGCTGTCTCGTCCGCCGTCGCCATGGGGTCGCTGGTCTCAGGCGCTCCGTCCGTCACTACCCCAGGCTCGGTTGTAGCAGTCGTCTCATTTGCCGCTACCTCGGGCTCGGCATCGACGACCTTCTCTGGCGCAGTTTCCTCAGCCCCCAGCTCAGGTCCAGCAACCCCGGCGACGTCGCCCACCGTCGGCTCGGGTTCAGCCGGTGCCTCTTCCTCTGTCCCCTTAGGTTCGACGGTTTCCGCTTCCCCTTCGGTTGGACTTGGCCCTGCAGGACAAGATATATAAGAACCGACAGGTTTTACAATTCTTACAACAAAATCATGAAAGACACGTTACCTGAGGTGGACTGATCGTTAGCCTCACGGGCTGCACGTGCCGCCTGTCTGTGAGCGGTAGACAAAGCGACCGGGGGCTCTTCCGAGGGAATATCAGCATGAGGAACGGTGCTTGGGCCCGCTCCCACGGCCAAAGCAGCTCTGCGTGCCTTCGCCTCGTGCCTCAACCGCTTTCTCTCTTCCCGAGCCGTTAAGACGGACCTCTTCGAAGCTTCCTTCATCGAGGCGTCATCGTCTGTGAACAGAGATGCCTCCAAATCCTTCAAGGCATCTCTCACCGACTTCTCGAGTTGAGGCTCTCGCGGCAGCCCCGAAGAGACCGGGACTTCAGTAGTTGGCCCGGGAAGAGTCTCTGCGTCACTTTGCGGGACCGGCATTGTGGTTCCTGTGATGAGAAAAAGAAAGGGTTAGATCGACCATAACAAAAGGAGAATAAAGACTTAATGAATCGAAATGTACCGAGGCCTAAGGATGCTCTGAGTCGTTCCTCCTTTTGAAAAGTTTTGAGGAAACCAGTGATGGCTTCTTCAGTGGTGATGCCTGTTTGAAGAAAAGAAGGGAAAAGCATTAGTCAAAGACAATAATAAAAGTACGATGCAATAAAAAATGCGACTAGTAATTACCCAATTGTGCAAGCTTAGCTAGCCATGCGTCGCGCCTCGCCAATCGCTCTGAAGCTGCGATGGCGGCCGCCAGATCAGTGTCATCTGGTGGCATAACCAATCCTTTATTGGTCCCGTACTCACCCAAGCCCTCGCTATAGGGAGCATGAGGTTCCTGACCGAAAGCAACGTCAGCTGAAAAGAGCGACTTCTTCTTCCTCTTCTGCCCGCCAGCCCTGGGTGCACCCGAGATCGACTTGCGCTTTGCAGCCACTTTAGGGCGACATGTCCCGATATCCGCGCCCACGCCGGACTCCGGCGAAACCACACTTACCGTCTCCACTGGAGCACAGGGCGCTGGTGGTGCATCCACAGTATCAGGAAGCGGCGATCCGCGCAGAGGGCTCAAAACGCGCGGTGGCTTAGCTCCGCCATCTTTCAGTGGAGGAATGGCTGGGGTCCTTGGCTTCAAGGGAGCCTTGCGATCGCCGCCGGGAGGCGCACCCTTGTGGTCAACCAGCATGTGCTTCTCCATAAGGATAACCGGACCCATTGCGTGCACGTACCAAGCCACGTACGCGTTAAGGACCTTGGGAACGCAGCTTGGCTCGCTGATGAAGAAGTAGGAGCCCGTGTTAAGCCGCATGAAATGGTGCATCGCACTCCGTATCCCCTCCCGGCTGGCCACGGGCTCTTCCAAAAACGCTTCCATCGGGATCCCCTGGTGATAGCTTGATTGTTGGGCGAACCGGTGGGGGTTATATCTCATGAAAAGCGCCGTCTCGTTCTGCCTGAACACCAGGTAGCCCGGCCGAATGGAGTAGAGGTGAAGAATCTCCCAGGCTTTCAGCGCGGAGGCCCCGTCCTTGAAGTCGTCGCGCAGCGCCACCACTGACTTGGAGGTTTCTGAGCCTATAGTTATGACTTTATCCAAAAAAGAAACCTTCGCTCCGACCAGGTGTGGACGAAGGAGCAACCCTCTAGCCTCCCGCGGAGACGCAACCACAATCGAGACGCCGATCAGCCGCATGACTCCTGGGAGTCTGCACCTCTCGAAAAACGAAGGGATCTTATGGACGCCGAACACCCCGTGCACATGCATTTCCATTCAAGAGATGAAGTAGTGCATCGGGAAATTAGCAAGCTGCACCCCAGGTTCATTAGCGTCCGCCGCCATGCTAAGACCATTATATAGGTGAGCCAACCCGGCGATTCCCACTGTCAACTACAGGCCAGCCACCATCCGATGCGCTGGGTAGAAAACGGACGGCCGCATGTAGCGCGGGTGCATGGGGAGCGCGAAGCTGCACAGCCACAATTCCAGGAACCCTACAAAAAAGGTCTCCTCATCCATGTCCCGGATGGCGATTTCTGACAAGGGCATGACGGCGGCGCCGGGGAGATAAAAGTCCTTTTGATCGTCTTCCGATATTGGTCGACGATCCAAGCCGAACCCAAAAGGGTCATCAAGCTTGGCGAACTTCTCGCTCCACTCCGATGGAAACTTCGGTCGAATGAAGCGGGCGATAAAATCTGTGAAACTGACTCCCCGGACCCCTGATTCCAGATAGAGCCCTTCATATATGTTCAGCACCTTCACCAAGCCTGGAAACTGGTGCTGAATAGCATTCTCCGGCGTCAGATCAAACACCAGCGGCTTGGTGGCGAAGATGTATTCGTCAGGAGGAAGCAGCTCCTCGTAATGCTCCCCCCTCATCGGCAGACCTGAGATCTCAGCGAACTCTTCCAAGGAGATAGAAACTTCCCTATCCGTCATAAGGAAGGTGTGGGTGGGGATATTCCATTGTTCGATAAAAGCCTTAATCCACCACGTTGGAGGAGAGGGGTACTTAAAAAGCGAGACGTAGATTGCCGAATACAAGCCAATCTTCATCAGATGAGTCCTCTTCGCCGATAAGATGTACCGGGCCTACTGCAAATATCCGGCGGGTGGTCGCGGGGTCAATCCAATATTGTAAGCCTGTCCGCAAGGGCGTGCTTCACCCTGACATATTCGCTTCCCCAAAATGTGTATTGCCGGCGGCGGCTGCATAAGAATAGCACCAATTGCAGGCTGGATGAGGTCATCCGAATTCCAATCCTTGACCTCCACGGCATACTTCACCGGGGGTTCATCCGCATAGGGGATCGAAAATATGGGCTCGGACGGCATAGCGGAACCGAAGCTTCGGCGACCCTTGATGATGTCGATATACCACCTACCCTACAGGTGAAGGTTCTTATGCTCGGGGTCATGATCCTTGATGAGAGCGAGCACCTCTCGGTCTACTGGTACCTGGGGAAATCCTCCCTCCGAGCGAACGAACGTGAAAGACAAATCAGCAGACATGTTTCCTGCGGAGGGACAAAAAAATCAGCCGTCAGTGTTGTAATTCCAACGCTTGGCATTTTAAAATTTATACCACACTGCAATGCAGTGGGTAGGGGACCAAAGGGAGACCCACAAAATCTGGATGGCAGTGCATCAGTTAATAAGACAGCCCCATCATTGGATGAGACTGTCAATTAATCCCCAAGAGAATATTCTCATTAATGAAAAATCCCTAGAGATAAGGAGAAAATCTCCTCTTTCAGAGCAAAGCTCTGTCACAGAGTGACACTTGTCAAACTCTGGTCTCAAGGGAATAAAATTCCTTAAAAGAGCCTAGCTCTGTAATAATGATGAGAAAATCTATTAAAAGAATTTTTTTTTAATTAAAAATTTGGGGTCTTAAATATCCATGAAAACTTATAAAAAGTTCTCCATTTCTAGATCAAAAAGATCTATGTTTGATCCATGAGCAAAGCTCTGTTCAAAGGTTAAACCCATGAAACAAGATCTCTGTAGATCTATGGATTCTTGAGAGCAAGGCTCTGTTGATGAAACCCCAAAAGGGTTTTCTTTAGATCAAAGATCTATGAGAGCAAGGCTCTGTTAATTAAATTAAATTAAATTTAATTTAAGTTAAATTTTACCAAAGATGTTCTAAAAATTTGAACTCTGGAGTTCTTGAAAAGAAACGAGAGCAAGGCTTTGAAGTTTTTAAAAACAAGAGCAGGGCTCTGAAAATCAAAGTTCTTGAAAATGGTAATTATTTACTGAGGACCAAGGGTCCTATTTATAGGCGCTTGCGCCCCTTCAAATCTTCAGTTGATCCAATGGCTAGGATCTTTCCACCGCTGCACTCACATGTGCGCCACGTGAGCGCAACGGTGGGGGGGCATTTGTTTCCCTCAATCAGAGCAAAGCTCTGTTTGAATTTCAAAAATTCAAAAATTGAAGCAACGCTTCAAATTCCTTGCGCGGCGCGCAACGCGCCACATGTCAAAAGCTGATACGTCAGAGCAGCGTCCAAGGCAGCGCACCTAATCAGAGTAAGACTCTATTTAAAACAAAATTAAAAGAAGCAACACTTCAGATGATCTGCGCTGCGAGCCACGTGGCAGTGCAGTTGCGCTGCGCTCTGGGCTGCGCGCCACGTGGCAGCGCAGTTGCGCTGCGCTCTGCGCTGCGCGACACGTGTCAAGCGCAGGTGCGTTTGCGCCAAACAGAATTAAAATTCCAGTAAAATCTTTCTGTTCTTGTTAAAACAAGAAGATTGTCTTCTGTAAAACAGAAGCCCTTGGATCAAAGATCCAACGGTGGGAAAAAATCCCCAAATCTCTCAGAGAGAGATCTCTTTAACAAATTTAACAAATTAATTGTCACTGTATAAAGGCCCCTAGACCCTAAGTCTAAGGCACATTAACACAGAGAAACACAAGAAACACAGAGAGAACTCAGAGAAGTCTTCTGAAAATTTTGAGAAAGAATTCAAAGAAAGAAAAAGGTAAAACCTTTAGAGAAAGAAGAATTTCTTCTGAAAAGATCATTGATCTAAGAACAAGATCAAAGATCTTCAATAAAAATTATAATAATAATAAAGGCATTGCCTTTTTTATGAACCACTGGTTCTGGAATCTTAAAGATTTTTTTCTTGAATCCAAAATTGGATCAAGATAATAAAACAGTGCCTTGCACTTGAAAATCTACACTGTTGCGCTCCTGGGTTGGCGCAAGCCACCAGAGAGCGCCACGTGTCAGCTCCAAAACCACTTGCGCTATGCGCTTTTAAGATAGAGCATTGCTCTCTAAAGTTGGCGCAACTCACCAGAGTGCGCCACGTGTCAGAAGCGCAACAACGCAGCGCACTGGTGCAGCGCACTGCGCTTGCGCTCACCAGAGCGTGATACGTGTCACCTCCACATGCGCTTGCGCTCATTAATTGGCGCAAAGCGCCTGACATGCCATATGGCCATTGTCAGATGATTAATGCACTGCATTATTTACAGAAGGGTCGAGCCTAATTAAAAAAAGCCTAACAGGCCAAATAAAATGCTTTGCATTATTTTGAAAGAGGGTAGAGCCCAAACAAAGGCCTAACAGGCCAAACATAAATAAAACTGTTGAATATTTTCAACTGGACTTAGCCCAATACTGGCCGTAAGTTCTCAAATTAAAATTGACTGAGCACGACTGCTCTCTTAAATCAATTTACACCCGGTTCAAGGGTACATCTCTGAACTCCTCTGATATTTATCGTTGTGATCCTTCAACGTCGTCTCAGAGGTGACGGGTCCCGACAACCATACATTGATACGGACTAATGCGTCCTTAAACTCACGGACTGTGGGGTCCTTAAACTCATGGACTTATGCGTTCTTAAACCAACAATACGGACCGTGGGGTCCTTAAACTCACGGACTAATGCGTCCTTAAACTCTCGGACTAATGCGTCCTTAAACTCTCGGACTAATGCGTCCTTAAACTCATGGACTAATGCTTCCTTAAACTCACGGACTAATGCGTCCTTAAACCAACATTCGTCCCCAAAGCGGGAATGATGGACCACCATGTCCCTAAACTGGCAATGGACCACTATGTCCCTGAACTGGAACAATAGTGCCCCCAAATGCTCTTTTGTCGGATCTAAACGATCCCGTTTAAGTTGATCTTAGCCTCAAACATGGCTAACGTATTCTTAAACCTTCAAACAGACTTTAGTCCCAAATTGGACTATAAATCCCTCAATCAACTTTGGTTCAAGGGTACATCTCTGAACTCCTCTGACATCTGTCGTTGTAATCCTTCAACGTCGTCAGAGAGGTGATGGGTCCCGACGGCCATACATGCAATGGACCACTACGTCCCTAAACTGGAACAATAGAGTCCCCAAATGCTCTTTTGTCGGATCTAAACAATCCCGTTAAGTTGATCTTAGTCTCAAACTGGACTAACGTATCCTTAACAAACGTTTGAGTTGATCTTAGCCTCAAATATGGCTAACGTATACTCAAACCAAAACCCCAAACCCAAATCTAAGAAAATACGCATTTGGACTAATCCACGTCCTACTGGCGACGACATAAATTAGTCTTCGTATACAATCCACGGGCAACCACAAACAAAACAAACACCCACGACACGAAGTGAAATTCTGGAGAAGGAGAAAGTTGTTACCGTGATGCGGTAGAGTAATTAACTGCAGGGGCTTGCTCCTGCAGGGAAGAGCGTCCCCACAATAAAAAACCCCTCAAACGAAGGGGAATCTGACGAAGTCTGCTACATCGGCCGCATCCGTCCAAACCTCCGATACACGGTGCCATAAATCAACTTGGCATTTTCGGAGAGGTGGACGGATAAAACCAAATAACATCTGCCCCGAATCTCAGGCAAAACGTTCAGTCTTGGCCGTCTTTCGGAGGGGAACAGGGTGCATGTCTCATTATTGATGAGGAATCACCTTGATTTTGTGGGGCCCATTATCTCATTTTTTGGACTGTAGTGATTTTAATATGCCATAATGGAGTACAAATTTGGGTGTTCTGAAAATACTAAGGCTCTTAGTTGTAGTTAATTACATTATAGCGATAACTAACTCTCTACGGGTTTTTCTTTTCAGGTACTATGGCTTCCGATTCCTTTTTCCCTTACTTTCATTCAGAGAGCGCTTTTGCCGACACGCCTACAAATCGTGAAGTTTTTGCTTTAATCCGGAACCATGATCCAGAGCAGAAATCTCTTCATTTATGGGGATCGTGGTATAGCCATATTATCCGGGGTCGGCGCAGCTTCACTTGTGCGGTGCCATTGGAACCGATCCCATCAATTTATTACGCTGACCCTCCGCAGGTCGCTTATGCAGTGGAAGAGGTCCACTGGATCTCGGAAGGTCGTCTCCATCCATGGCGTTGATACTAGTCCAGCCGCCGATGGTCCTAAACATTCTGGGGCGTCGCTGTTCTCCGCCGAAAGACGCAACCGGGACATTGGGACGTCAGGCCTGAATTTCAAGGGCAGATGCTATTTGGTGCCATCCGTCCACCTCTCCGAAGATGCCAAGTTGATTTATGACACCATATATCGAAGGTTTAAACGGATGCGGCCGATGAAGCTGACTTCGTCTGATTTCCCCTCGTTGAGGGGTTTTTGATTGTGGGGACGCTCTTCCCTGCAGGCGTAAGCCCATGCAGTTAATTACGCTACCGCATCGCGGTAACCACTTTCTCCTTCTCTAGATGGTCACTTCGTGTCGTGTGTGTTTGTTTTGTTTTTGGTTGCCCAAGGATTGTATACGGAGACTAATTTATATTGTTGCCCGTAGGGCGTGGATTAGTACAAATCCGTATCTTCTTAGATTTGGGTTTGGGGTTGGGTTTAAGGATACGTTAGTCTCATTTGAGACTAAGATCAACTTAAACGTTTGTTAAGGATACGTTAGTCAGATTTTAGACTAAGATCGACGTAACGGGGTCGTTTAGATCCAACAAAAGAGCATTTGGGCTCTATTGTTTTAGTTTAGGGACTTTGCGGTCCATTAGTTTAAGGACATTACGGTCCAAGGTTAAGGACATCATAGTCCATGGGTTTAAGGACCCCACAATTCGAGGTTAAGGACATCATAGTCCATGGGTTTAAGGACCCCACAGTCCAAGGTTAAGGACATCATAGTCCATGAGTTTAAGAACCCCACAGTCCGAGGTTAAGGACATCATAGTCTATGGGTTTAAGGACCCCACAGTCCATGTTTAAGGACATTATAGTCCATGTAAAATCTGGTTGTCGGGAACCGTCACCTCTCTGAAGATGTTGAAGGATTACAACGACATGTATCAGAGGAGTGAAGAGATGTACCCTTGAACCAATATTGGTTGGGATTTGTAGTCCAATTTGGGACTAAGATCAAATATTTATGAGCACATGGCCTCAATTAATCCGAGTTAAGGTTCTGTGACTACTTTGGGCTCGGCCCATTTAGTTAAAATGTCAAATATTTAACAATGTCGAGCATTGATTTGAGTTCTGACAATATTTTTGTCTTTTACTGAATGCTGAGCATTCATCATAGCTCTAGGCTTTATTTATAGAACAATTTATGTTCTTTTAGCACACACGTGAGGAGCACGTGGCGCGCTTGGCGCTTTGCGCCAGTCAAAGAGCGCAGAGCGCTTCTGCTGGATTGCGCACACGTGAGGAGCACGTGGCGCGCTTGGCGCTGTGTGCCAGTCTATGAGCGCAAAGCGCCAGTTTATGAGCGCAAAGCGCTATTTGTTCAGTGGCACACACGTGAGGAGCACGTGGTGCGCTTGGCGCTGAGCGCCAGTCCATGAGCGCAAAGCGATATTTGTTAAGTGGCGCACACGTGAGGAGCACGTGGTGCGCTTGGCGTTGAGCGCCAGTCCATGAGCGCAAAGTGCTATTTGATCAGTTTTATGATCTGAGAAATAAATTCTCGTTTATAAGAGACTTTGTCTCAAGGTTCTAAGAACAAAGTTCTTATTTTATAGGAGATGTTTCAATCTCTTATTTTGGTGGAAGGCTTTTCCTTTATGGATCTGTGATCCTAAGCGTTATAATGAGATGTTCATGATCTCCTTTTGTAAAAGACCTTAGTCTTATAGATCTATGATCTGTGAGAAGAATTATGTTCTTTTTCTTTAATGAGATTTTTCTTATCTCTGTTTTTTTTACCTTGAAGAAAAGTTCTTCTACCGAGAGCTTGCTCTTCTTTCTGAGATTTCTTAAAGTTTATAGGGGGGTTCCTCTATATGTTTCTCTGTATCTTTTAGACTTGAAGTCTTAGGGCCTTTATATAGTGAAGGCTGATCTGTTCAATCGGTTAAGAAGATATTTTCTCCAATTGATTTGGGGATTTCCCCATCGTTGGATTTTTGATCCAAGGGCTTCTGATTTACGGAAGGAAATTTTCTTGTTTTTTTTAACAAGATTGGGAAATCTTTCCCCATACAGAATTTATTCTGTAATTTTGGTGATTTTTAATCACCATTGGATCATTGATCCAACGGTGCTCTGATTTTCAGAGCACAATCTTTCCTGTTTGGAAAGATTCTAAGGAATGTTTCCTCAACAGAATTTTATTCTGGTTAATTGATGATTTTTAATCATGTTCGTTGGATCTTTGATCCAATGGTGGAGAACATTTAGTTCTAGCGCTAGCGCACTCGTGCTTTGCATGTGGTGCGCTGCTTAGAGTGCAGCGCACTTAGCGCCAGCGCACACATGCTTTGCACGTGGTGCGCTGCTTAGAGTACAGCACTCTTAGCGCCAGCGCATACGTGCTTTGCACATGGTGCGCTGCTTAGAGTGTAGCAATCTTGGCGCTGCTATGAAGTGCTGCTTCATTTCAAAATTTGAAATTTGAACAGAGCTTTGCTCTGATTGAGGGAAACAAATGCCCCCCCACTGTTGCGCTCACGTAGCCTACACATGAGTGCAGCGGTGGCATCCTCTCTGCCATTGGATCAACTTAGAAGTTGAAAAGGCATCTCAGTGCTTATAAATAGGGCCTTTGGCCCTTGAGATGATTTCTGTTCATCTTCTTTCTTTCTGAGAATTTTTATTCTCCTTCCGAGCATAGCTCTTTGTCTTAAGAACTTTCTTAAAGATAGAACTCTGTCAAAATTTAGGTAAAGATTAAATCTTTTAAAGGATCATTTAATAATCTAGGGTTTCACCCATTAATAGAGCTTTGCTCTTCATAGATCTTCGATCTAAAGAAAACCTTTTTTAGGGTTTTATTAACAGTGCTTTGCTCTCTTGAAATTATAGATCTAAAGAGATTTTTCTTAGGGTTTCTTAACCCATTAACAGATCTTTGCTCTTTTTAAATCATATAGATTTGTTAATCTCTTATGAAGAACTCTTAGGGTTTGTTCATAGATCTTGAAGATATCAGAATTTTAATTCATTAAAAACTTTACTTCAATTTTTCTGATGGGTTATTCTATCACTTTTACAGAGCAAAGCTCTTGAGGAATTTTTATTCCTATCATCATCAGAGTTGACAGATGTCACTCTGTCACAGAGCGCTGCTCTCAAGGGGAGATTTACTCCTTGGCCCGAGGGGTCCTCATTGAATGAGAATCTTTTGAGGATTTTCTCGTTTAATGACAGTCTCATCAAATGATGAGACTGTTTTATTAATGATGAACTGCCATCTAGATTATGTGGGTCCCCTTTGGTCCCTTTTTGCTGCATTGCAGTGCGGTACAGATTTAAAGTACCTAGTAATAGAACTTAAACTGTAGCATTGACGGCTGAAAATTTGTTCTTTTCCGTGCAGGTACTATGTCTTTCGAAACTTCCTTCCCGTTTGTCCGTTCAGAAGACGGATTCCCCGAAGCGCCCATGGACAGGGAAGTCTTTGCGCTGATCAAGGATCACGACCCAGAGCGGAAGAATCTCCATTTGTGGGGAATATGGTACAACCAAATCATCAAAGCTCGTCGGAGCTTTTCTTGCGCGGCACCCTCGGATCCTATTTCGGCGATCCCTTATGCATATGCACCCCCGATAAACTATGCTGTGGAGGAGGCGAATTGGACTTCAGAGGGTCTCCTTCGGCCTTCTATGGCCGCAATACCCGTGCAGCTGCCGGTGGCTTTGGACACTCTAGGGCGGCGCATATGTCAGGGTAAGCCGCGCCCTTGGGGACAGCCATACAACATAGGACTAACTCCCCGTCACCCAGCCGGATATCTGCAGTGGGCCCGATATATCTTGTCGGTGAAAAAGTCCCAGCTGGTAATGCTCGGATTGTACCCTGCGATCTATGCTTCTTTGTTCCAGTATTCCACACTTCCTACATGGTGGGTCAAGGCATTTCTGGAGCAATGGAACATTTCGACCCACACCTTCCTCTTATTGGATCGAGAAGTCTCCATTTCTTTAGAGGAATTTGCTGAGATCTCTGGTTTACCCGTTAGGGGAGAACATTACGAGTTGCTGCTTCCTTCGGATGAAAACATTTTTGCCACCAAATCAGTGGTAATGGGTCTTACCCCGGAATACGCTATTCAACACCGATTCCCGAGTTTGATAAAGGTGCTGAATATCTATGTGAACCCTTTTCTCGAATCCGGAGGTCGTGGGGTTAATTTTACGGATTTTATCGCTCGTTTTCTCCGCTCGGAAGTACTGTCGAAGGAAGCCATGAAGTTCGCCAAACTTGACGATCCTTTTGGCTTAGGTTTGGGCAACCCGCGACGGCGCAGACGGATCAGAAGAGTTTCTTTCTCCCCGACACCCCGGTCGTCCTTTTTGCAGAACTTGCAGCTCCTGGGATCGATGAAGAAACGTTCTTTTTGGGGTTTCTCGGGCTGTGGCTGAGCTGGATTGCGCTTCCGATGCACCCTCGCCGTATGAGGCCATCCGTCTTCTACCCAGTGCATCGAATGGTTGCTGGGATGCAAGTGGCCGTCGGAATCACTGGGTTAGCCCATTTGTATCACGGCCTCAGCTTGGCAGCAGTCACTACTGAACCAGGGGTGCATCCTGTAAACTTCTCGATGCATTATTTCAGCTCGCGGATCGAGTTTCACGTGCTTGGCGTCTTCGGTATCCACAGAAGGCCTTGGTTATATGACAGGTGTAAGTTCCCTCGGATCATGCGGCTAGTCGACGCATCCATTGTAAATCCGACACCGTGGGAAGCTAGGGGTTTGCTCCTTCGTCCGCGCACTGTTGGAGATGGCATGCCCTTCACCGATAAAATTTTGACCGTCGGTCAGGAATCCGCGAAAACGGTGCTGCCATTGCAGGACATTTTTAAAGACGGGGCCTCTGTCTTGAAAGCTCGGGAGATTCTTCATCTATACTCCATCAGGCCGGGCTTTCTCGTATTTAGGCAGAATGACTCGGCGTTGTTCATAAGATACAACCCGCATCATTTCTCCCAGCAGTTAAGCTATAATCAGGGCATCCCGCTCGAGGCTTTCTTGGCGAAACCGGCTGCTGCTGAAGAGGGTATCTAGAGCGCGTTGCATTGTTTTATGCGCCTAAACACAGGGTCCAACTTCTTCATCAGTGAACCGAGCTGTGTTCCGAAGGCCCTGAACGTGTATGTGGCGTGGTATCAACATTCGATGGGCGCCGTCATTAGGGAAGAAAAGCGATTGCTGCTTAATCGCAAGGGCACCGCCCTGGCTGGTAACCCCGTCGTTCTCTTGAAACGACGGACCATTGTCCGTCCTCCCTTGAGGGAAGCTGCTCCGGCTGTGGTACCACGTGATATGCCTGAGCTGCCCTAACCTTGTGCTCCTATAAAAGTGGTAGCTGTGGCGTCTCCTGAGTCAGGCGTGGGTACGGAAATTGGGACTCGCCGCCCGAAGTTTCCCGCTAAACGCAAGCTCGTGTTACCAGCGACCGGGACTCGATCGCAGAAGAAGAAGTCGATTCTTTCTGCAGACGTTGTACTCGACCAGGAGCCTCATTCTCCTTATAGCGAGGGCCTAAGCTTATATGAGGCCAACGAGGGTTTATTTATGGCGCCGGATGATACTGATCTGGAGGCTGCCATCGCAGCTTCCGAGCGACTAGCTAGCCACAAGGTAGGACTGATCACCCTCGCTGAGTCAGGTAATCTTCAGCCGTATTTTTTTGTTGTTGCATTACATTTTTATTATCATGTTTTGACTGACACTTTTTCTTCAACAGGCGTTTCCACTTTAGAGGCTCTCGCGGCTTCCCTCAAGACTTTTGAGGAGGAAGAGAGGCTTCGCGCTTCGTTGGGCCTTGGTATATTTCGGCTCATTATGCCCTTATTCCCTTTTCCTTCATGGATAGTCTGACCCTTTTTTCATCTTATCGTAGGGACTACTTCGACCCAAGTTATCCCAAGTGCCGTGCCAATTTCGCAGGGTGGTGCGGAGATGCTTCCAAGGCCGGCTACCGAAGTGCCAGCTTTCCCAGTATCGCCAAAAGAGGCTTCACTTAAGCAACCGATGACGAACGCCATAATGGCTCCAGAGGTAGCTCCTGGCACGGACGATGATGCCTCCTTGACAGAGGTCCTAAGAAGATCAGCTCTCACGGCCCAGGCGAAAAGGAAGCGTAGGGGGCGTGCAGCAAGAGAACGTAACGCCGCCTTGGCCGTAGGTGTAGGCTCGAGCATTGCTTCCCCTGTCCTTGCTTCTTCAGAGGGTGCACCGGCCGCCCTGTCTACCGCTCATAGACAGGTGGTATGCGCGGCTCGGGAAGCAATTGAAAATCAGTCCCAAGGTAACGTAACACTGGGTCTTTTTGTCAGAATTTGATCTTCAGATTCTTATATATCTTACCCTGCAGGGCCAAGTCCTGGTGAAGAGGTGGCGGGTGAGATGACGGCAACCACAGAGCTCGAAGCGGCTACTCTTTCCCAGGAGTCCGGGACTGCTCCAATTGCGGCTCTTTCCGCCTGCGGTTCCCTGCCATCGCCTGGAATTGCGAGTGTCACAACGGCTCTCGTGGAATCAGGGGACGAAGCTACGGGCGGCAAAACCATCCCCCAAATGAGATCGAAGAAGTCGTGATGCTTCCGTCACCATTTTGGCTGATGACCTGTCTGGTAGGTCTTGGATCGCTGCATTCTTCTCGTTTTGCAATCCCTTCTGATGACATCTTGTTCCTTTCGAATGTAGGTGTGGTAAGCGCTGAGATTGTGACACCTGAAGAAGCACCACCAGCTGCCGCTTTGACGATTGCTGCCCCTTCGTCTCCTCTTATATCTTCTCGAATGTTGGAAGGTATGGGTTTGTAATTAATTTAAATTAGGGACAACATCTTCCGTGTACTGACCATGTATCATCGTGATCTTGCAGGAGTTCTCTTTGATCACCTGTATCAGGTGCTGAACCTGCACTTCTCCTTCCAGTCGGAGTTTAGTCTGCCCGCTGGTGCCGGTGAGTATCTTTTCTAACCGACGTCTTTTCTTTTCTTTAACGAGCAGCCATGTCATTTCTAATTCTTCTTTGAACTATTTGTAGCCTTACAAATTGAAGGAGGGGACGAGGATATTGTCGCGCCACCGGTACTCCCAGCTCTGCCTTCTGTTGCAGCCGGTATAGTAGACTCTATTGTTCGTGCATTTTTCTTTATTTCTTGAGCCGACATCTGATTATGATTTGTTTTGCAGCGGTCACACCGACTCCATCTTCGTTCGAGTCTCGCATCATAATGCCGGCAGGGCACTTTTCTAGACGTCCATTTTCAAAAGGCGCTGTGACCAGTCTGCGTATGTTGAGTGAATACATCGAGGATCTTAACGCGGAGGCCCCTACATTCGCTGCAGATTTTGCTGTCGAGGTTAATCCAATATTGGCGACGCTTGTGAACTTCCATAACGAAGGCGTCGTTGAGTCTTGGGTTAACCACTGCAGGAAGATTGAGGCCTGCCTACATGAGCTTGAGCTTAGGCGTCCTGCTCCTGAGATGTAGGCTTTGAACTCCCAACGGTCTGCATGGGTTGAGCAGAGCGTGTTCTTACTCTGCCATTTTGAACAAGAAGCGATCTTGAGGCGGAAGGAACGCGAGGAGGCTTCGGGTGAATCTGCCCGGTTGCGCGCCCAAGTTGAAGCGAATGCCGCGCAACTGAGAGCCGTCTTTGACAATTTGCAGTGATGCATTTCGGACGGGCTGGCATTGAGGCGGAAGCTCGACTCCATTGAGCAGGTTACGCAGAGTCGCGAAGCTGCCCAACAGGAAATCGATGAGAAGGTTTCATCGTGCTTGCAGCAAAGGGCTCGAGTCGAAGTGGAGCTGGCCGCAGCAGCTGACCATGAAAAGGAATTGAAATGAGTGCACGAGCAACTTGCTGACTTATTGAAAATGTTTCCTTCTCAGTTGCTATTTTGTATAGATTGAACACTTGTAATCTTTGAATAACATGCATCCATTTTTTTTATTCTTTCATATGATTCAACTTGTACTCCATTGAATTCATGAATAAAAGATACTCATTTTTTGTTCTACTGTTGCTTTCTTCTCTTTGCTGTGTCGTTGCCATGTGATTTTAGCAAGTGTTGCCTATAGATAGTAAGTGACGGTCCATCTTGGACTCTTTGCAGGGAAACGATGGATTAGGAAACAGGTTTAGGTCTCCTGCCTAAGACTTTTCAATTTTATGAGCCGTGAGGGTCTCATAAAGAATTTTCTCCCTACAGGTCGAGAGGATCCCGTAAGTGTATTTTCTCCTTAGGAATCGTGAGGATTCCTAAGTGTGTTTTCCCTTGAGAGTCGTAAGGATCTCACAAGAGAGTTTTTCTTGCTTAAGAGTCAAGAGAACTTGTAAGTGGTTGTTTCCTTTCTTGTCGATGTCTGACTTAGGATAATGTGGCCTGTAGAAAATCTACCTTGACCTCTCTGCGAGGCAATGATAGCTTAGGAGACAGGGTTAGGATCTGCCACCTAAGACTTTTTAATTTTATGAGCCGTGAGGGTCCCATAAAGAATTTTCTCCCTACAGGTCGAGAGGATCCCATAGGTGTATTTTCTCCTTAGGAATCGTGAGGATTCCTAAGTGCGTTTTCTCTTAAGAGTCGTAAGGATCTCACAAGAGAGTTTTTCTTGCTTACGAGTCGAGAGGACTTGTAAGTGATTGATGAGTTGACCTGCTCCCGCGTCAAAGCATTGCTTTGATGGGGAGTTTGAGTGTTTACTCTGGCTGTTTCCCACGGAGTCAGGATTGACTTTAGCCGTATACTACGGGGCCAGGAGGGGTTGACTTTAGCCATACGGAGTTAGGATTGGCTTTAGCCGTATGGGGTCAGGGGTTTCTCTGGCCGTTTCCCACTGGGTCAGGGTTGACTTTAGCCGTGTTATACGGGACCAGGATTTGCTCTGGCCATTTCCTATGGGGTCAGGATTGACTTTAGCCGTGTTCTATGGGACCGAGATTTGCTCTGGCCGTTTTCCACGAGTCAGGATTTACTTTAGCCGTGTTCCACGGGACCAGGGTTTGCTTTGGCCATTTCCCACGGGGTCAGGATTGACTTTAACCGTGTTCTACGGGACCAGGATTTGCTCTGGCCGTTTCCCACGGGGTTAGGATTGACTTTAGCCATGTTCCACGGGGCCAGGAGGTGCTCTGGCTGTTTCCCACGGGGTCAGGATTGACTTTAGCCGTGTTCCATGGGACCAGGATTTGCTCTCTCGGTTGTCTGTGAAACGTCGAGGTTTGGAACAGGGACTTTGCCATGGCTCCAAGGTTGATTGTCGCGTCTGAATCCTGCTGGAATGAGGAGGAACGCTGTTGGTGATCTCTAGGCTGTCTGTAAGCCGTCGAGATTTGGAACAGGGACTTTGCGATGGCTCCAAGATTGATTGTAGTGTCTGAATCCTGCTGGAATAAGGAGGAACGCAGTTGGTGATCTCTAGGTTGTCTGTGAATCGTCGAGATTTGGAACAGGGACTTTGCCATGGCTCCAAGGATGATTGTCGCGTCTGAATCCTGCTGAAATGAGGACGAACGTTGTTGGTGATCTCTAGGCCATTTATGAACCGTTGAGATTTGGAACAGGGACTTTGCCATGGCTCCAAGGTTGATTGTCGCGTCTGAATCCTACTGGAATGAGGAGGAATACTGTTGGTGATCTCTAGGCTGTCTGTGAACCGTTGAGATTTAGAACAGGGACTTTGCCATGGCTCCAAGGTTGATTGTCGCGTCCAAATTCTGCTGGAATGAGGAGGAATGCTGTTGTGAGTCTCTAGGCTGTAGATGCGGCCATCGAGACTTGGCTCTCTTTCTGATGGAGCCTGGTGGGAAGGCATGGTTCACTCTTTGTTTGTGCCCCTGGATTGTATTCAGGGATCGATGTGATCTCATCTGTAGGGCCAAAATTTTCATTTTACATATTTTTTCTTTCCGCGATGCTCTATCATTTCAGCTTTTTATATAGCAAAAATCGCGATTGCCCAATCATTTCGGCTATTTTTCGCGGTGCCTAATCATTTCGGCTATTTTTCGTTTTGCTCGCTGTTTTTTATTGCGAGTTGCCCAATCATTTCGGCTGTTTTTGTATGCATACATTTTTACTTGCTGATTTTGTTGCAAGTTGCCTCATCATTTCGGCTATTTCATATGCATTTGTGGCTTTCTGACTTTTCGCTGCGAGTTTGGGATTTGATACCGATTTAGGCATCAGCATCACTACAACTGGGATATTGCCAGGAGCGAATCATCGTTTGCCTCTGCCGATGTCGAACAACGGTGTCTTAGCAAACAGGGTTAGGATCCTATTGACTAAGGCTGTTCCCTGATTAAAAATCAGGAAAGGCTTCAGAGGAAGCATCACGTGCTCACACGTGACCAGTGGTCACGTGTTGGCACCTGATGGTTGAGCAGCGGCAAAGAACAGAGCGCAGAAGAGGATCCCATCAAGGGGTCACGTGCTCACACGTGACCAGGGGTCACGTGCTCACATATGACCAGGGGTCACGTGGCAACACGTGACTGGCTTTAAAAGCCTTGTTGTTCAACAGAATTAAATTCTGAATAAGATCATTTAAATCTTTCCAAAATGGAGAAGAATTATGTGGAACCGTTGGATTGAGAATCCAAGGGTGATTAAATATCACCAATTTATGGAAAAATCTTGGACAAGGAAAGAATTCCCCTAAATTTCACCGAAATAACAAAGAAATATCTTTGGATTTAAAATCCAACGGTGAATAAAATTCACCTGATAATCTAAAGGCCTAGATCAATGATGAGAATAAATCAAATCTCTCAATAAACAAATCAAATCTTTCAATGAAAGATTTACTAAAACAGATTGATTCTTCTCCTATAAATAGGAGCCAAAGGAGAGAATTTTGCAGAGAGAGATACAGAGAGAGAGATACAGAGGGAGAGATATAGAGCCTTGGAATTTTGAAAATTCAGAGAGACAAGAAAGAAGAATTTGATTCTCTACAAAGAAAAACCCTGGGTAAGAAAAGAAAGGGGGTAAAAGCTTCAAAAAGAGAATTTAATTCTCAATCCAAGAGTTTAACTCTTATAAAAAGAAAGAACTTAGTTCTTTTTCTGGTTGAAGATCTGCAAAGTGCACATCTCCCCATAAATTGAGAATTTAATTCTCATTGGGTTGAGATCCTTCCATGCATATCTAAAACATAGAGGAGGAATTGAGTTTTGAGAATTTAATTCTCACAAAGTTATAGGAATTTAATTCCTTTGAGATAAAATTAGGGTTTAACCCTATATTATAGGAATTTAATTCCTTCAAAATGGACAGAACTAGGGTTCAACCCTAATTGAGAACTTAATTATCTCAAACTCACAGGAATTTAATTCCCTTAAAAAAGAAATTAGGGTTTCACCCTATGCCAGAATTTAATTCTTTACATATATGGGGAATTTAATTCATACAAAAAAGAAATTAGGGTTTAACCCTATCTAAGAATATAATTCTTCAAAAGAATGTAGGAATTTAATTCCTTTAAAGTTATTGCTAGGGTTTAACCCTATGAAGAATTTAATTCTTAAAAAGATAAAGAGATCTTCAAACATGCAAAGAACCAGAGTCACGTGCTACTACGTGACCCTTAAAAAGATCCGCAAAAATAAAAAGGAAACAACTTTGAGGCAATGCCTCACGTGTTCCCACGTGACTTCCAAAACGCAGAAAGAAAAAGCAAAGGAAATGAAGGCTTTTGGGCGCTCTCACGTGTTATCACGTGACCCCTTGTCAAACACTTTAACAGTCAGCGTATAAATCCCCATCACGTGTCAACACGTGATGCTCAAAATAAAATATAAAAAGTGTTTAACACCTAATTACAGAACGAAGTAAAGGGATCTGGACCCACCTTTTGGCGTCCTCACGTGTCCACACGTGACCTCTTTTTTCTGTAATGTTTAACATTAATTCAAGAGCTCTATTTCCAGTGTTTAACACTGATTGTCTTTTAGTGTTTAACATTAATTTGAGAACTTTACCTTTAGTGTTTAACACTAATTTGAAAACCTTATTTCCAGTGTTTAACACTGTTATTTTCTAGTGCTTAACACTAATTTGGGATTCTATATTTGCAGTGTTTAACACTGATTGTCTTTTAGTGTTTAACACTAATTTGAGGGATCTATTTCCAGTGTTTAACACTGTTTTCTCTAGTGTTTAACACTGCTTTTAGCCAAATTGGCTAATTTTCCAGAGGCAAAAGTCCCTCCTCCAAATGAATCTCAAAATTGAGAAAATCAAAGATGAAAATGTTTAGCATTGCTAAATAATGTGGGCTTGAGCCCAGAAAAATGTCTAATGGTCCAAAAAAGGGCCAACACTTCAAATCCAATTGGACTTAGCCCAAGTTGGCCATAAGTCCTCAACTCAGACTCAACTGAGCCAACGTGGTCACAATATTATTAACTGATCTTAGTTCCAAATTAGACTACAGATCACTTAATCCACCTTGGTTCAAGGGTACATCTCTTCACTCCATTGATATTTGTCGTTGTAATTCCTCAGCGTCTTCAAAGAGGTGACGGGTCCTGATAACCACACGTTTCACGGACTGTGGGGTCCTTAAACTCATGGACTACGATGTCCTTAACCTTGACCGGGATGTCTTTAAACTAACAATGGACCACCATGTCCTTAAACTGGTATTGGACCACCATGTCGTTAAACTGGCAATCGACCGCAATGTCCCTAAACTAAACAATAGAGTTCAACTGCTGTTTTGTTGGATCTAAATGATCCTGTTAAGTTGATCTTAGTCTAAAATTAGACTAACGTGTCCTTAATAAACGTTGAGTTGATCTTAGTCTAAAATTAGATTAACGTATCCTTAACGAACGTTTAAGTTGATCTTAGTCTCAAATGAGACTAACGTATCCTTAAATCCAAACCCCCAAACCCAAATCTAAGAAAATACGGATTTGGACTAATCCACGTCCTACGGGCGACAACATAAATTAGTCTCTGTATAAAATCCACGGGCAACCAAACACAAAACAAACATCCACGACACGAAGTGACCATCTGGAGAAGGAGAAAGTTGTTACCGCGATGCGGTAGCGTAATTAACTGCAGGGGCTTGCGCCTGCAGGGAAGAGCGTCCCCACAATCAAAAACCCCTTGACGAGGGGGAATCTGACGAAGTCTGCTACAACGGCCGCATCCGTCTAAACCTTCGATACATGGTGTCATAAATCAACTTGGCATCTTCGGAGAGGTGGACGGATAGCACCAATTAGCATCTGCCCCCAGATTCAGGCAAGACATCTGTCTTGCGCCGTCTTTCGGAGGGGAACAGATTCTGGCATGCCCGGTGGGACCTTTTCTTCTTTCCACTCCACACTTCGTGTGTCGTGATTTTCCCGCGATCAAATAATCGCGGTGTGTATGTTTTTGGTTGCCCTTAGGGGAGTGGATATTGAAGTCGGCATTGAGGTCTTTTGTTGACGTTGCGTCTGCATCCTGCCGGATTGTGACGGAACGCCGTTGTTGACATTGCGTCTGGTGTAACAAGACGAATGCTGAGATGGTCTCTAGGTTGTCTGTGAACCGTCAAGATTTGGAACTAGGGACTATGCCATGGCTCCGTTTGATGGTGTAACATCTGCGTCCTGCTGGAATAAGGAGGCACACCGTTGTTGGTCTCCAGGCTGCAGATGTGGCCATTGAGATTTGGAACTAGGGACTTTGCCATGGTTCCGTTTTGTTGCGACTCTGAGGTCGATTGTTGACGTCACGTCTGCATCTGGTTGGAGTGAGGAGAAACGCCGTTGGTGATCTCTAAGTTGTCGATGTTGACGTCGAGACCCTGAAGCTAGGGATCTTCCTTTGCTTCATTTGTTGATATTGTGTCTGCAATATTGAGACAAATGTCGAGATTGTCTCTAGGTTGTCTATGAACCGTCGAGATTTGGCTTCGCTTTCTGGTGGAGCCTGTTGGGAAGGTATGGTTCCCTATTTGTTTGTGCCCCTGGATTGTATACAGGGATCGATGTGACCTCACCTGCAGGGCAAAATGTTTCATTCTTTCATTTCATTCTTTTTTTTATTCATTCCGCGATGCTCTATCATTTCAGCTTTTTATATCGCGGAAATCGTGATTGCTTAATCATTTCGGCTATTTTTCGCGGTGCCCAATCATTTCGGCTATTTGTTTTATTTTTACTCGCTGCTTTTTATTGCGAGTTGCCCAATCATTTCGGCTATTTTGAATGCATACATTCTTACTTGCTGATTTTGTTGCAAGTTGCCCTATCATTTCGGCTATTTCATATGCATTTTTGGCTCGCTGATTTTTTATCGCGAGTGTGGAACTGGGAATCTGGTGCCAATCTCAGTATCAGCATCGCTACAACTGGAATATTGCCATGAGCGAATCATCATTTGCCATGAAAGGACTTGGAATTTGATACCGATTTAGGCATCAGAATCGCTACAACTGGGATATTGCCAGGAGCGAATCATCATTTGCCTCTGTCGATGTCAAACAAAGGTGGCTTAGCAAACAGGGTTAGGATCCCGTCGACTAAGACTTTTGACTTCATGAGCCGTAAGGGTCTCATAAAGGTGTTTCTCCCTACGAGTCATGAGGATCTCGCAGGTGCGTTTTCTCCTTAGGAATCGTGAGGACTCCTAAGTGTATGTTCTCTTATAAGTCGTAAGGATTTTACAAGAGTGTTTTCTCCTTATGAGTCGAGAGGACTCACAAGGGTTGTTCACCGTGCGAACATATCCCTAGTCACGGATGGGACTTTGTTAGGGAAATGTTTATTCGCGCCCGTGGATTGCATACAAGGGTCAGTATTGAGCCACTTGTAGGGCAGAATCGGGGGGTATGACTGCTTAAGAACAGGTTCAAATCCCTGTAGCTTAACACTTTTGAATCTTATGAGCCGTGAGGGTCTCATACGAGGGTTCTCCTTACGAGTTTCTCCTTAGGGATTGTGAGGATTCCTAAGTGTATCTCTCCTTTGTGAGTCGTAAGGATCTCACGCAGGTGGTTTCTCCTTACAGGATCGAGAGGACCTTGCAAGTGACTTTTAACGAGATTGCGCCCTTTCGGGTTTTCACAAAACTCGCCGGTAGTCCTACTGTTTTTACTCACGGCACCCTTTCGGGTTTTCATCCGTGCCCATTTTGCTTTTGGACATACCGTTTTTTTTAACGAGATTGCGCCTTTTCGGGTTTTCACAAGACTCGCCGGTAGTCCTGCTGTTTTTACTCACGGCGCCCTTTCGGGTTTTCATCCGTGCCCATTTTGCTTATGGACATACCATTTTTTTTGAACGAGGTTGCGCCCTTTCGGGTTTTCACAAGACTCGCCGGTAGTCCTGCTGTTTTCACTCACGGCGCCCTTTTGGGTTTTCATCCGTGCCCATTTTGCTTATGAACATACCTTTTTTTTAACGAGATTGCGCCCTTTCGGGTTTTCACAAGACTCGCCGGTAGTCCTGCTGTTTTTACTCACGGCGCCCTTTCAGGTTTTCATCCGTGCCCATTTTGCTTATGGACATACCGTTTTTTTTACGTCAGCCTGAAAATGCCGTGGGTTGGGAGTAGTTTAACGACGTTTCGGTCATTTGCAAGTTTTAGGACATTGCAGTCCGCTGTTGCTATATTTGAGGCGAATTTCTAGTTTATGGACTTTTCGGTCCATGGGGCTTTCCCTATGAATGAGCATGATGCCCCCGGCATATCCATCTTTCTCGGAGCGTGTGGTTGTGGCGGGCTCACCTTCCAGTTTTCGGACAGCGCGAACTTGCCCTGTTGGTGTTGGTCTTCAACCCAGTTTTTGAAGACGTAGCGGTTTTCGATCGGATGGCCCAATACTTGGTGGTAAGGGCAATAATTAGAATTGTTGACATCACTCAGTTGTAGCTGGTGTTTCGGCTTCGGTAGAGTGATAAGCCTGTTGCGCACTGCTAGTTCGAACAGCCTCTTTGTTTCATCCCGGGGAAATGAGTAAGGTCGTCTCAACTTTTCATAGAGGGGTTGCCGCTTGTTGCTTTGGAAAACAACCGGTCTAGGGCCATTCGATTGTTGTTGAGCGTTGGCGACGAAGGCCGTTTTTTCCTTCCCTTTATCCTTTTTCTTCGATCCCTTATTTGCGGGTCCGAGATTCTCTCCGGGTAGCGTGCGATTGCACGGCTGAATGTTCTCGCAACTCCTCAATTCTTTCGTTTTAGAGATAGATTCCTTGAAGAGAGGGACGAGGGCTACTTTTTCATCGGAGTCGCTCCCGAATGTGAGAACTCGCGGTCCCTCGGGATCAACCCTATGACAATTGTCGGCAATTCTTTTACGCTCATCTGTCGCATTTTTCTGCTGTCTACGAGCTTCATGCTTTGTCCTGTTGAAGTGTTGCCTATGAGCGACATACCCTTGCCACCAACACTTAAAGGAGTTGCAGTCCTCAGTAGGATGTGCGATCTTCTGATGATATAAGCAGAAGTTAGGATATACTTCCGCTTCATCAAGATGTATACCACCAGGAGAATTTTCTCTGAAAGAGGGCAGCCTCATCCCCATCGATATGGCTTTGGAGAATCGTTTCCTTGTCTTGATCCTGCTTTCATTTGCGGCGGATGTACTTTGATCTGATGGGAGTGTTTCGACCCTTTTGTCCAGTCGCTGGCGTTTGGACTTTTCAAATATGGCCATCTCACGCTCCCGATCGGCTTTACTTTTTAGATGAATTTCATTCAGGAAGGCGTCGATCATTTCGTCTGACGGCCATAGAAGTTCTGGTTCAGGACCTACCCCCCGTCTCTCGGTGCAAGGAGCTTCTTTATCGTCTATCGACGAGTGAGAGATCACATGGCAGCTTGCCACATAATACTCTGGTTCATTGGACGAGTCTTTGTCATCTTCTCTGTCCTCATGGACGTGGCTGAGGAATTCTCAGAGTGTGACTGGGGTCCACGCCTTCTGATTATATTATTCCAGTGCGTCAACATGTTTTTGCAGATCCGTGCGCTTGTCATCTAACTTCATGGGCTTTTGGGTCTTCTCCTTATTCTTCGAAGACTTTGACGGCTGCGTCTGGGTGATTTGCCCGCTGCTATCAATTCTCGGTGTTAGGCGTGGTTTCAGCAGCCCATCAATGACCTCGGGCTCTGGCGAACTTTTCCACCTGACGGCTGGGCATGTGTGAAGATCCTTCAGCATTCTTTTCGTCTTGGTTAAAAGAGCGACCTCCCATGGATCTTTTTCTATAAAAGAGCACGATGCCCCTGACATGTCCTCTTTTTTAGGGGCATGAGGTTATGGCGGGTTCACCTTCCAGTTTTCGGATAATGCGAACTTGCCTTGTTGATATTGGTCCTCAATCCAGCCTTTGAAAACGAAGCAATCTTCGATTGGACGGCTTACTGCTTGATGGTAAGGGCAGTAATTAGGATTGTTGAGATCGCCTGGCTGCAACGGACGTTTTGGACTCGGCAGATTGATGAGCCTGTTACGCACTGCCAGCTCGAACAGTCTTATCGTTTTATCCTGAGGAAACGAGCAAGGACGTCCTAGTCTTTCCTCAAGGGATGGGCGTGGACGCATATTGTTTCGACGGACAACCGGCTTTAAGTTGCCCGGCTATTGTTGAGTATTGGCAACGAAAGTTGCTTTTCCTTTCCCTTTTTCATTCCGAGGATCCGTCTTTGAAGGAGATGATCTATGACCCATCTGATCCATTTGGGCCAACTTGTCAATCAAGGCCTGGAAAGTAGTTGGCTTGAAGAATATCATAAATTGCGAGATGGTCGCTTGCAGATCAAAAGTGCCCACGAACATGCCTACCGCAGGTGCTTCTTCGATGCATTGTTCGCACTTCGACCATAAGTTTCGCCATCGTATTGCGTATTGAACCCATGTTTCGCCTGGCCTTACCCTGGCGTTGATCAATGCGGTGATCGGGGTGCGCTCACTAGCGCTTGCAAATCTTTGTGTAAACAGTAGCTCCATCTCCGTAAATGTTTTGACAGAGTCGTTAGGTAGCTCCGAATACCATTCAAAGGCCGTTTCTGCTAAGCTGCCGACGAATTGGCGAAGCAACAGTTTGTCGTCGCCTCCAATGTTGCCGCATAAGGCCCTGAATTGAGCGACATGCTGATGTGGATTCCCTGTCCCCTTGTACACATGGAATTTAGGGATCGTATATCCCGGCGGGTAACTGATTTGGTCATACTAGCCCGGATAGGGTCGTCCGGTTCTAACAATTTGCCTAGCCGCTTCATTCGCCTGGTGACCTCGTATCTGCTGAGCTATATAGTCGTCTAGTGCAGCTTTGGAAATGGTTTCCTCCTTGGCTGCTGAATGTGCCGGATGAGGATTAGATGTCTCCCCTCTATCGTCTTCAATAATGATCGGAGGGTCTTCAGCTGGAAGGTCCGGCTGTAACATCATTCCTACCATGTCTTGGAAGAGAAGCACCATTTGTTTTATGTAGGCAGCTTGTTCTGCTGCTTCTCTGTCCTTCTTTTCGAGGATTCTCCGAAGAAATTTGGCATCAGTTTCCTGCTCACGGCACTGCTCTGATGACGCCTCCGGGCTTTCTTTTGGCCCGGTGAGTGTGGCCATTTGCGTTAGCATTTCTAGAAGCTTCTGTTGCTGCTCCTGGGCTTTTGTTACGGATCGGGTGAGCGGTCGGTGACCCGTGAAGACATGGCTATCCTCTTTTCCGGATGCCATATAGACGGTATGTACCATCATGCCCCCAGACTTGGGGTGTTTAGGTTCAGTGGTCTTACAGTTTGTCGCAGACCCAGGGATTTTCTCCGGCCTTCTCCTCTTGTGAGCAGTCGAAGTTGAGGGGGCCGTTGCAGTGGGCACCCAAGTAGCTATCGCCTTTTGGGGCTTGATAGGACGGTCCTCTTCCTGCTGAACTTTCACCTTTTTCTGTCGGCAGGGATAATCTTGATCAATTACCGAGTTTTGGACTTGACGCTAGACCTTGTAGATTTTAGAGGACAGGCGTTGAGGGGGGCTGTTCCGGCTTCACCTTTGTAGCGCTCTCCATAGGTGAAGGAGATCTTTTCAGCACAGCGGTCGGAGAGTTCTTGCGGACCTTCCTAAGTGGTTCAAAGCTGTTCCCAGTTGGAACAGTAGCATCAATTTCCGCCGTTGGAATCGGCGGAGTCAGTCCAGAAGGAGAGTTGCCCCCAGCCTTCCTTATTCAGCGCCAGTGGCATATCCCTAGTAGGAGGAGTGTTGTCTCCTGAGGGTTTTCAGTGGATTACACCCACAAAATCTTATAATAAAAGAGAGATGGTGAAAGTTATATAAAGATAAGAACTATAAAAGAAAGAACTTGAAAATAAGAGTTTTCAACTATACCAGCTTTTCAGTTGCTATGAGCCCTATCTTAATGGTCATGAAAAATGTTAGAAATCACATTATCCCTCAATAAAACATCGCCTTTAGTTTTCATTCCTACCTTTCTTCCAAACATTGATCATATACCCCTACGTGTGTGAACTGGACATCCCTACACTCAGAGAATTCAATTCAAGCAATCATACTCTTGTCCATCTACCTTAGTACTTTTTAATAGATATTTAGATGGAGTTTGCTCACACATTCTTTATGCGACCGTTAATACTTCTTGAGGTACTAACCGACCGATTACTCATGTGCTTGCTAATTAGGTATTTTTCCACGTCTTGCAACACCTAAGGCTTAGCAGTGGCTCCCAAACCAGTTGGTCTAAGGCACTAGGTAATAAAGAACCCTCGCTATATTTTTTATTGCTGCCTCGGTGATAACAAAACCAGTATTCATTTTTCTTTTCACCATTTTATCTTTTATTCTCCACTTTTATTTTCTTCATACTTTGGCTTTTAGACAAGAGCATTTCAAGGTATCCTCTACTATCCCGAGTTTCAAGATGTGTGTAAGTGTGTATAGTAGGGTATCAACGTTCAAATGTTTGGCTTCCAGAATATGAACTATTTTTCAGGCTTATTTTTATCCTCAGATTAGTAATTTCCTTTATCTTACTAACCCTTAGTACAACAGCTCATAACTACTTATTACTAGTTTCATTTAAGAAAACATCTAACTTTCTTGTTTTTCTTAAACTATTCCTATCTTTTAAATATAATTTTTCACTTTCTACTCTTTTATTATCACAAATTTTTTTGTGTGTGCTTATATATAGTATAATGCAAAGTAGGGCGTAAATATGCACCGGAGCGCTGAAAAACAATTTCTTGGGAGCTTCTTGCGATGGTACAGGAGCGCTGAAGCTCGTTGGCGGGAGCATGGTCCCGAAGAATAGCCCAGTGGTGGCTTGAGTTACCCGCTCCACTGGTATAGTGAAAAGGGAGGCCGCTTGGGGCCCGTAGGTTACTCCTCCAGATGGGACAGAGCGAGAGTTGCTGTTGCAGTTAGTGCAATTTGAAGCCATTGATTTCTTGAAGAGCTTGAATATTCTGCCCCCTGCGTCGACCTTGGTCTTTGGCATGTGCCAGTTGTTTGAGGACTGATTCCGTCGGCAAGGCTGCTGCTTGGGGAGCCTGCCTGTAGACGACAGACATCCTCTGGGCTTCCTCCATCGGCGTTGAGGCACCGAGGGTGGGAGGTGGGAGCATCGACCCAAAAAGAAGCCCGTTGATTTCTTGAAGAGCCAGATTGCAGAGATTTGAGGCTGCAAGTGGCCTATACTTGACTCCGCCAGATATGACAGAGCCTGAGTTGCTAGGGTGGGAGCAAACGCCATTCTTCATATTAAAACAAAGCGGAGTGATGGCAAAATCCCAGCTCCACCTCAGCATTCGTCTCAATACACCAGACGCAATGTCAACAACGGCGTTCCTTCGCAGTCCGGCAGGATGCAGACGCAACGTCTACAAAAGACCTCATAGTCGAAACAAAGCGGAGTGATGGCAAAATCCCAGCTCCACCTCAGCATTCGTCTCGTTACACCAGACGCAATGTTAAAAACGACGTTCTTTCGCAATCCAGCAGTATGCATATGCAACGTTAACAAAATACCTCATGGTCAAAACAAAGTGGAGTGACGGCAAAATCCTAGCTCCACCTCAGCATTCGTCTCATTACACCAGATGCAATGTTAACAACGGCATTCATTCGCAGTCCAGCAGGATTCAAATGCAACGTCAACGAAAGACCCCATGGTCGAAACAAAGCGGAGTGACGGAAAAATCCCAGCTCCACCTCGGCGTTTGCCTCTAGACAGCAGACAAGATGTCACTACGGCGTCCTTCCTCCAACAGGATTCGGACACACCAAAGCAAACGAAGCGAAAACCAAATTCCTAGCTTCAGGGTCTTGACGGTAACTCATATAAAACTTGAAAGACTATCGGAGATCATCCCACATTAGCGTGGAGTGGTCACTACCTCGACGTTCGTCTCGATACAGCAGACTAGATGTCACTACGGCGTCCTTCCTCCAATAGGATTCGGACACGCCAAAGCAAATGAAGCGAAGGCCAAATTCCTAGCTTCAGGGTCTTGACGGTAATTCATATAAAACCTGAAAGACTATCGGAGATCATCCCACATCAGCGCGGAGTGGTCACCACCTCGACGTTCATCTCGATACAGCAGACGAGATGTCACCACAGCGTCCTTCCTCCAACAGGATCCGGACACGCCAAAGCAAATGAAGCGAAGGCCAAATTCCTAGCTTCAGTGTCTTGACGGTAACTCATATAAAACCTGAAAGGCTATCGGAGATCATCCCACATCAGCACGGAGTGGTCACCACCTCGACGTTCGCCTCGATACAGCAGATGAGATGTCACCACAGCGTTCTCCCTCCAGCAGGATTCAGACGCGACAATCAAACAACGGGGCCACGGCAAAATCCCTAGTTCCAAACCTCGATGGTTCATCAACAACCTAGAGACAACCGTGACATTCGTCTCGATACAGCAGACGCAATGCCAGCAAACGAAGCGAAGGCCAAATTCCTAGCTTCAGGTTCTTGACGGTAACTCATATAAAACCTGAAAGACTACGGGAGATCATTCCACATCAACGAGGAGTGGTCACCACCTCGACGTTCGTCTCGATACAGCAGACGAGATGTCACCTCAGCGTTCTTCCTCCAACAGGACTCGGACGCGACAATCAAACAACGGAGCCATGGCAAAATCCCTAGTTCCAAACCTCGACGGTTCACATGCAACCTAGAGACAACCGCGACATTCGTCTCGATACAGCAGACGCAGTGCCAGCAAATGAAACGAAGGCCAAATTCCTAGCTTCAGGGTCTTGACGGCAAGTCATATAAAACCTGAAAGACTATCGGAGATTATCCCACACCAGCTCGGAGTGGTCATGACTCATCGAGGCTCTCCAAAATGAGCCTAATCTCAAGTAAAAAGCGGTATGGCAAAATTCCTAACGCTTGCTTTTCCGACGGTCAAACTGCCTAGGAAGATTGCTTGAAGACGTCTTGTCTAGCCCCTGAAGGGATCAGAGACATGACAATCGCAAGGTTACTCGAACAACAAGATTGCCTATCGAGGAATACATCAGCCAACGCGACGGTACGGCGGACAAAATCCTAGTACCACAGACTCTAACGGATCTTTGTCGTAAAGAGCAGAGGTTAACTGCGACGTTAGGACATCCTTGCGGGAACTTCTGAATTCGTCTTGACTCATGAGGAAATTAGTGTCCTTGCGAGAACTTCTCGATTCGTCTCGACTCGTAGGGAGAAGCCTTAGGCAATGGGGATAAAAACCTGTTTCCTAAGCACCGGAGCCCTGCAAGTTGGTCCAAAACGGACTCTTGCATACTATTCACGGACCACACTCTCCAAAATCGAATCTCGACAAGGAGGGAAACAACCACTTACGAGTCCTCTCGACTTGTAAGCGGGAAAATTCTCTTGTGAGATCCTTACGACTCTCAAGATAGAATGCACCTAGGAATCCTCACGACTCCTAAGGAGAAAAGATACCTACGAGATCCTCACGACTCGTAGGGAGAAAAGTCTTTATGAGACCCTCACGGCTCATAAAGTTGAAAAGTCTTAGGTGGCAGATCCTACCCGTGTCTCCTAAGCCATCACTGCCCTGCAAAGAGGTCAAGATGGACCATCTATGAACCACACTTACCAAAGCTACATGCCACTGAAATGGAGAAATTACTCATGAGCATATAAACTACTTCACGCCAGAGTAAAACATAAAGAAATAGAAGGGTGCGGCTCATGGGGCTGAGGGTTTGAAACTATATCCCTTAAGAGTCGAGATTTGACTCAATGATAAATAACGACGCTTGTGTCCGCTCGTTATCTTCTCAGATCAAGATTCTGAAAATTATATACCAACCCGAAACTGGTCATACGCTATGCATTATTTTGCACTACTTCACCCACGTATATACTTACGTGGGCAAAGTAGTGGGGGCATTTGTTCCCGCCAAAAAATTTTCTGCGCAAAAGAGCCCAAGGTATCAAATGGCAGCGATACGCTTAAGAAAATTCAAACCAGTATCTTCCGGCCTGTATTTTCATAAACTCCCAAAGGAGAAACAGCTAGATTATAATGATATTGGAAGCATCTCGAAAAACCCTTCGATTTGATATATTACGGGCTTCATAATTCATCCGGAATCAAAAGTTATGAGCAAATATGTTATGCACTGTTCCCTGATTAAAAAATCAGGAATTACCTCAATGAGGTATCATGTGCTCACACGTGATCAATGGTCACATGTTGACACGTGATAGTTAAAACATGAATAAAAACAAACGGCTGAAGAAGAACCCAATTGGGGGTCACGTGCTCACACGTGACCAATGGTCACGTGTTGACACGTGATAGTTAAAACAGAAATAAAAACAAACGGCTGAAGGAAATACCTCAATGAGGTATCACGTGCTCACACGTGACCAATGGTCACGTGTTGACACGTGACCAATGGTCACGTGTTGACACATGATGGTTAAAACTGAAGCATAAATAAACGCTGAGAAAAGGACTCAATTGGGGGTCACGTGCTCAGGGAGCTCCTCTGTTCAAGGAAACTTCCCGGTGAGCCCGGTGAGCTCGGCCGGTGAGCCATGAATTTGACGAGAGGAAGGAATTCGTGACCAAGGATCACGTGTCAGCACGTGACTGGCTTCGAAAGCCTTACAGTTTAATAGAATTAAATTCTAAAGGCTTCTCAATCTTTCCAAATGGAAAAAGATTATGGGGACCGTTGGATTAAAGATCCAAAGGTGATTAAAAATCACCAATTTATGGAAAAAATCTTAGACAAGGAAAGATTTCCTCTAAATTTCACCGAAAATAACAAACAGAATATCTTTGGATTTAAAATCCAACGGTGAATAAAATTCACTGAATGATCTAAAGGATCATATTAATTATGAAAACAAATCAAATCTTTCAATGAAATATTTACAAAACAAATTGATTCTTTTCTTTCTCCTATAAATTGGAGCCAAGAAGAGAAGAGAGGGATCTACTTTTTTTGAGAGAAGAACAGAGAGAAAAAAAGATAGGAGAATTTAATTCTCAAGAGAAGAACAGAGAGAGGAGAATTTAATTCTCAAGAGAAAAAAAGAGAGGAGAATTTAATTCTCAAGAGAGAAAAGAGAGGAGAATTTAATTCTCAACAAAGAAAACCCTAGGTGAGAAAAGAAAGGGAATCAAAACTTTAAACAGAGAATTTAATTCTCAAAATCTAAGAGTTTAACTCTTCTGCAAAAGAACTTAGTTCTTCCCCTGGTTGAAAATATGCAAAGAGCACATCTCCCCACAAGTTGAGAATTTAATTCTCATCGGGTCGAGATCCTGCCATGCAGATCCAAAACTTAGAGGGGGAATTGAGTTTAGAGAATTTAATTCTCCCAAAACAAAATTAGGGTTTAACCCTATATGAGAATTTAATTCTCCCAAAACAGAACTAGGGTTTAACCCTAATTGAGAATTTAATTCTCTCAGATTCACAGGAATTTAATTCCTCCTAAAATGGAACTGGGGTTTAACCCTACACAAGAATTTAATTCTTTCATAATAGGAATTTAATTCCTCCAAATCATAATTAGGGTTTAACCCTATATAAGAATTTAATTCTTTCATCATAGGAATTTAGTTCCTCCAAAGTCATAATTAGGGTTTAACCCTACAAAGAATTTAATTCTTAAAAATAAAAAAGAACTCAAAAGATCTCCATGCATGCAAAAGACTAAGGTCACCTGTCCCCACGTGACCCTTAAAAAGATCCCCAAAAATAAAAAGAAAACAGCTTTGAGGCAATGCCTCACGTGCTCCCACGTGACTTCCAAAACGCAGAAAGAAAAAGCAAAGGAAATGAAGGCTTTTGGGCGCTCTCACGTGTTACCACGTGACCCCTTGTCAAACGCTTTAACAGTCAACGTATAAATCCCCATCACGTGTCAACACGTGATGCTCAAAATAAAATATAAAAAGTGTTTAACACTTAATTACAGAACGAAGTAAAGGGATCTGGACCCACCTTTTGGCGTCCTCACGTGTCCACACGTGACCCCTTTTTTCTTTAATGTTTAACACTAATTCAAGAGCTCTATTCCCAGTGTTTAACACTGATTGTCTTTTAGTGTTTAACACTAATTTGAGAAGTTTACCTTTAGTGTTTAACACTAATTTGAAAACCTTATTTCCAGTGTTTAACACTGTTATTTTCTAGTGCTTAACACTAATTTGGGATTCTATATTTCCAGTGTTTAACACTGATTGTCTTTTAGTGTTTAACACTAATTTGAGGGATCCATTTCCAGTGTTTAACACTGCTTTCTCTAGTGTTTAACATTACTTTTAGCCAAATTGGCTAATTTTCCAGAGGCAAAAGTCCCTCCTCCAAATGAATCTCAAAATTGAGAAAATCAAAGATGAAAATGTTTAGCATTGCTAAATAATGTGGGCTTGAACCCAGACAAATGTCTAATGGTCCAAAAAAGGTCCAACACTTCAAATCCAATTGGACTTAGCCCAAGTTGTCCATAAGTCCTCAACTCAGACTCAACTGAGCCAACGTGTTCACAATATTATTAACTGATCTTAGTTCCAAATTGGACTACAGATCACTTAATCCACCTTGGTTCAAGGGTACATCTCTTCACTCCTTTGATATTTGTCGTTGTAATTCCTCAGCGTCTTCAAAGAGGTGACGGGTCCCGATAACCACACATTTCACGGACTGTGGGGTCCTTAAACTCCACGGACTATGATGTCCTTAACCTTGACCGTGATGTCTTAAAACTAAGATCGGACTGTGGAGTCCTTAAATCCACGGACTATAATGTCCTTAACCTTGACCGTGATGTCTTAAAACTAACATCGGACTGTGGAGTCCTTAAATCCACGGACTATGATGTTCTTAACCTTGACCGTGATGTCTTAAAACTAACATTGGACTCTGGAGTCCTTAAACCCACGGACTATGATGTCCTTAACCTTGACCGCGATGTCTTTAAACTACGGTACCCTGGAGAACATCCCAAAGCAACCCTTGACCCCGTGAAATACGGATAAGGGCGACCACACCCAACACCTGCGGGTCCTCACGACCTGCAAGAAAGAAAACTCTCTTGTGAGATCCTTACGACTCCCAAGGGAAAACCCACTTAGGAATCCTCACGATTCCTAGGGAGAACTTACACCTAAAGGATCCTCTGGACCTGTAGGGAGAAAAACTCTTTATGTGACCCTCACGGCTCATAAAGCTCAAAAGTCTTAGGAGGCAGATCTTAACCCTGAATCCTAAGCCATCGCTACCCTGTAAGGAGACCAAGATAAATTGTCCGCAGAACGTATTCAATAAAAAGAGACACACCATTGAGAAGAAAAATATGTCTTTATTCATAAACCAAAATGGATATAAAGTACAATTCATAAAAAAATCAAAATGAATATACTCTCACTCAGGAGTATATATAAAAAGAAAGGAAAAGATACAAGTCTTCAAGCCGGCGGGCGGTTTAGCAATTTTACTAGCTCATCCTTCTTCTGCTAAGTCACGGCTTCATGATTCAGGATCACCAGAAGACGGGCCTCCGCCTGGGCTTGCTGGGCCTGATACGAGGCAAGCCGGCCTTCGAGCTCTTTCTCGGTAGCCTTGTGAGCCTCAACCCTCTCGCGAGTGAACACGGCAGCTTTATCAAAGGCCACCACCTCTTTGATAGACTCTTGAAGTACCCTCCAGAGTTCATACGCTTTATTGACTTTGGCTGTAAGGCTGGTCTGGAGCTCGCTCAGTGCCTTAGAAGCCAGCTCCCTCTCCGAGAATTTGCGGCCGAGCCTTTTCTCGCACGACCCCATGTTCGCCGCACACCGCTCTATCAGCTTCCGCAAGTCCGCCTTTGCACTACGGCCTCTGAAGACAGGCGGGAACACTTAAGTGCATGCAAGAAAGCCTCCACCTGCCGACAGAACTCCACCCAGACTCGCACCACCTCTTCGCTATAGTAGGTGGCAAGAAAAGGAAGAGAACCGTTAGCCTCGGCAGCAAATGCTTCAGCTGTGGTTGCGCTTCCAGCACGAAGCTCCTCGATCAAAGACGACAGGAAGACAAGGCTTAACTGGGCCAGGCGCTCTGAGGCTCGCAAAGCGTAGGGGCCAGGCGGCATAGCGATACGCGATTCCAGCGCTATGGGGGCTGGCAAGGCTGTTCAGATTTGAAAAATGTCAGTAAAACTCTTAAGCAAAGGAACAAGTAGGACCATATCGAAACGTCACTTACCTACGGTCATGCAAGTAGGAGCTGAAGGTTCCCCTGGCCCTTCGAGGACCTCAACCTCGTCATCAGCTTCCAGAACTGTGAAGAACATCAATGTCATTACGCAAAATAACAACGATGCTATAAGAAATGGCGAACGATACTAACCTTGTCCAGACGAGAGGACGATGTGTTGAGGAGATATCGCCTGCGGAGCAGCCATTTCCAGTAAACGCTGGAAGGATTGCCGAGGAGATAGATTAGCAATAGAGGCCGCCAGCCTGTGCAATTCTAAAAAAAACAAAAGAGTTCAGACAACAGAAAGATTGCTAATTTAAAATGTAGAGGGTTACCTTCAACACTCCTCCCATTCTGAGCCGGGGGGATGGCAGCTTCAACGGCCTCCGCCGTAACCTCGGGCTCCAACAAAGGGAGGGTAGTCCCAACTACCTCCATCCCAACCTCTGGGCCGCCCTCAGGAAGAGTCGTTGGAACGACGACCACCAGAGGAGCCTCCACCAAAGGAGCGAGTGCCCCGTGATAAAGAACCGCCACCGGAGGCTCTATTGTAAGAGGAGCAGCCTCGTCAATCCCCTCCACATCGAGCAATGTTTCATTGGGAATGTCAACAGGCTTGATCTTCAACGAGCCCGTAGGAACCTCCCCCATCGCCGAAGACTCTGCACAATTCGCGCAAGAATAAGGATACATACATACAGGTATAGACAATCTGAAATGTTACAAAGAAGTATAAAAACATACCAATGCGCAGGGAAGCCTTCAATATGGCTTCTTCAAGCCGATGCTCCTTCTCAAGGAGGCGTGCTCGCCGGGGTTCGAGGGTGGACTCGTGGCCGCCGGTCCACAAGGAAAGCGCGTCCGCCGCATCCTCCGAAGCAGCCTGCTTCAGGGCCCTTTCTCCCCATTCTTCAAAGGGCCGATAAACCGCCGCCGGATCCATGAGGGGTCTTCATAAAAGATTACAGCAGGATAGGGCTTCTTCGGAACCCTGACATTCTGAGACGCATCTTTGGAACGTCTTATAGCCTCAGCCAACTGTGCGTCTTCCTCGGCGGCCGAACCCGGGGAAAGTAGTCCAGCATCTGATTCCTGCAGGGCCAACGGTTCATCCTCAAGAATGGGCTCAGACTCTATTAAAGAGCCGAGAAAGTTAGTAGCCACCTTCCTTCGACGCTTGGACCCAGAGCCCGTCGCCGAGGACGACCGTTTCTTTCCCCGTGGAGCCTTAGTGCGGCGGCAGCTCACGTCACCTTCAACACCCTCATCCCTATTACCCTCGTTTGGTGCCGCGACCGAGGGTGACACCGCCATTGTCGATGCCACGGGCGGTGGTGCTTCCACGGGTGGTGGTGCCGCTACTGGAGACCGTTTACCCCGCGACCGGGTACCCAATGGCATACCAGCCGTTGGGATAAGATCTACCCCCGACTCTCCCGGAATGAGCGCGACACCGGTATCCCTCAAAGGAAAATGGACCGGCGCATGCGGTCGCAGTGTAGCTCTTGTGGCCGGAACCTGAGTAGGGGCACCGTGGCCAAGAAGTACCCTTCTTTCCTCAATAATAATCGGGTTGACCCGATGGAGATCCCAGCCCGTGAACGACCCTACGCATCGGGGCATGTAATCAGCATCGGGGATCATGAACTGGGAACCGGTGTTCAGCCTCACGAAATGATGGGCGGCATCTTGAACGGCCTCGGGCGAAGGAACCGGCGCAACTATGAAAGCCTCAAAAGGGATGCCCTGATCGTAGCCAAGCTGCCGAGCAAAGCGATGCGGATTGTACCGCATGAAAAGGGCCGCTCTATCCTGACGAAATACCAGGTAGCCCGGTCTGATTGCGTATAAATGCGCGGCCTCCCGGGGCTTCAAAGAGGGCACGTTATCTTTTGACCGGTCCCAAAGTGGCTGAGCTGAACCCGAGGGAGAAGATAAGACCCGATCAGTGAATACCAATCCGCTAGCAGTAGCATAAGGAGAAATCAACGCCCGAATAGCCCCGAATTGAGTCGGGTCAGCGGCAGAAGCATCCACCAATCGCATAAGTCGCGGGAAGGTGTAAGCATCATAAAATGCATGCCTCTGATGTATAGCAAAAGCCCCTAACACATGCATCTCGATCCAAGACGTGAAATAATGGGGAGAAAAGTTTACTACATTCACGCCAGGAGTCGAGGTATTAGCCGCAGCGCCTAACCCATGATATAGATGCGCCAGCGCCGGGATGCCGATGGCCAACCGCGCCCCTTCAGTGATACAATGGGCCGGGTAGATAATCGAAGCTCTCATAAAGCGGCGATGCATAGGGATGACAAACCAGCTGAGCCAGACACTAACAAAGCCCACAAAGAATGTCTCCTCATCCATGCCGGGAGCTGCGATAGATTCGAAAGATACTGGTGACATAATGGGGATATAGTATTGCTGTAAATCCGATTCCTTGGTCGGCAGCTTCTTCGGGCCAAACCCAAAGGGGTCTTTGATATTTGCGAAATTTGGAGCTGTCTTCGACAGGATGCCCTCGCGAAGGAAGCAGGCAATGAAGCTTTTAAAATTAACGCCCTGCTCCTCAGATTCAGTGAACAATCGGTCAAAGATACCCAGCGCCTTGATCAAGCTGGGACGCTTGTGGCGGACGGCGTTCTCAGCAGACAAGCTGTCAACCGGTGCAGGCTCGGGCTCAAAGACGTACTCGTCAGGAGGCAGCAACTCCTCATACAGTGTACCCCTGATTGGCAATCCCGAGATTTCATAAAATTCTGCCAGAGAGATCGAGACCTCACGGTCTCCTAGAATGAAAGTGTTGGTGGGGAGATTCCATTGGTTCAAAAAAGCCTTAACCCACCAGACATGCGGAGATTGATAGTGAAAGAGCGACGCATATATTGCCTGGTAAAGCCCGATCTTCTGCAGCCGCGCGCGATGGGCAGAAAGGATGTAGCGAGCCCAGAGGAGATAGCCCGTGGGGTGTCGAGGGGTGAGCCCTATCTTATAAATTTGCCCCCATGGTTGGGCCTCACCCTGGAAAATACGTCGGCCCAGAATATCTATAGCTGGGATCGGATGGTTCGGGATACCGGTTGTCGAAGGCTCGAGCCGCCCCATTGGAGTCCAATTTGGCATCTCCACAGCGAAAACCGTCCTCGGAGGATTCATCGGCAAGAACAGGAAGGTGGGCTCTGTCGGCACTTCGCAGAGGAAACTCCGCCGACCCCAGATGGTATGGCTGTACCAAGTTCCCCATAGAAGTAAGCTAGTGCAGTTCGGGTCATGCGCCCTGATCATTGCCATCGCTTCCTCATCAGATGGTGACTGAGGAAAAGCGGCCTCCGAGCGAGTGAAAGGAAAGTACGGAACGGAAGCCATCCCACCTGAAATAGAATAAGAGGAAACTATTAAAGCGAGGCCGACAATGTATATATATATATATATATATATATATATGGTTATGAATGCATATATATAAAAAGACAGTGGAAGAAAGCGACAGAGGACTTGTCTGTTACAAAACATGTGGGTCCCACGAAATCAAGATGGCGGCTGGCTAATGATGAGGCACAACAATTATAACGAGACAAAGAGAATATTCTCATTAAATAGGCAGTGGGTTTCAAGTGACCCTACACATTCCCCTAAAAGACAGATCCATCTTGGACTCCGTGATAAATCAAACAGAATCAAGGGAATTAAATTCCCAAAGGCCAACAGTGCAAACTTCTTCTGGATTGTGAAGAAGATGACTCAGGGCAAGAAAACCTATGACAGTCTATAGGAAGAACTTAGTTCTTCATAGGAATTAAATTCCTTTTCGAAAAAGGGAATTAAATTCCCAGAAGTTCCAGAGCCAGAGCTCCTTGGGGATGGAATTGAATTCCATGGAAGGGACAACCGACACCATCATCTCCCTAAAGGTTAAAGAGACCCTAAGAGATCTACAGTTTGAAAATTAGATAGTTTTCTGTTCTTGTGGAAGAAATTAAAATAAAAAGAAATGTGTGTTCTTGTCAAAGGGAAAAAAACCCTTGAGCTGGATTTAAAATCCCGTGGTGATTGCTGGGAAAGTTCTCCGATCGTTCAAAGATCATTATCTGAAGAAAGGGTCTTCTTGGAACAGAGTTAAACTCTGGAAAAAGTTTGAAGCAGAGAACTAAGCTCTGGAAAAGGAGAATCAAATTCTTAGCAAAGGAGGAAGATGAAAAAAGTGGAGGCTCTTCTGAAAGGACATGGGCATTTATAGGATGGGATGGAAAACGTTTCATCTACCCTACTCCCAAGGCAGATCCGACGGTCACAAAAGTGACAGCGTTGCACTTACGTGCAGACACGTGAGAACAATGCTGAGGGAGCATTTGTTCCCTGATTAAAAATCAGGAAAGGCTTCAGAGGAAGCATCACGTGCGCACACGTGACCAATGGTCACGTGTTGGCACGTGATGGTTGAGCAGCGGCAAAGAACAGAGCACAGAAGAGGAGTCCCTTCAAGGGGTCACATGCATACACGTGACCAGGGGTCACGTAGCAACACGTGACCAGGGGTCACGTAGCAACACGTGACTGGCTTTAAAAGCCTTGCTGTTCAACAGAATTAAATTCTGAATAAGAACATTTAAATCATTCCAAAATGGAGAAGAATTATGTGGAACCGTTGGATTGAGAATCCAAGGGTGATTAAATATCACCAATTTATGGAAAAATCTTGGACAAGGAAAGATTTCCCCTAAATCTCACCGAAATAACAAAGAAATATCTTTGGATTTAAAATCCAACGGTGAATAAAATTCTCCTGATAATCTAAAGGCCCAGATCAATGATGAGAATAAATCAAATCTCTCAATAAACAAATCAAATCTTTCAATGAAATATTTACTAAAATAGATTGATTCTTCTCCTTCTCCTATAAATAGGAGCTAAAGGAGAGAATTTTGCAGAGAGAGATACAGAGAGAGAGATACAGAGGGAGAGATATAGAGCCTTGGAATTTTGAAAATTCAGAGAGAAAAGAAAGAAGAATTTGATTCTCTACAAAGAAAAACCCTGGGTAAGAAAAGAAAGGGGGTAAAAGCTTCAAAAAGAGAATTTAATTCTCAATCCAAGAGTTTAACTCTTATAAAAAGAAAGAACTTAGTTCTTTCTCTGGTTGAAGATCTGCAAAGTGCACATCTCCCCATAAATTGAGAATTTAATTCTCATTGGGTTGAGATCCTGCCATACAGATCTAAAACATAGAGGAGGAATTGAGTTTTGAGAATTTAATTCTCACAAAGTTATAGGAATTTAATTCCTTTGAGATAAAATTAGGGTTTAACCCTATATTATAGGAATTTAATTCCTTCAAAATGGATAGAACTAGGGTTTAACCCTAATTGAGAACTTAATTATCTCAAACTCACAGGAATTTAATTCCCTTAAAAAAGAAATTAGGGTTTCACCCTATGACAGAATTTAATTCTTTACATATATGGGGAATTTAATTCCTATAGAAAAGAAATTAGGGTTTAACCCTATCTAAGAATATAATTCTTCAAAAGAAAGTAGGAATTTAATTCCTTTACAGTTATTGCTAGGGTTTAACCCTATGAAGAATTTAATTCTTAAAAATATAAAGAGATCTTCAAACATGCAAAGAACTAGAGTCACGTGTCCCCACGTGACCCTTAAAAAGATCCCCAAAAATAAAAAGGAAACAACTTTGAGGCAATGCCTCACGTGCTTCCACGTGACTTCCAAAACGCAGAAAGAAAAAGCAAAGGAAATGAAGGCTTTTGGGCGCTCTCACGTGTTATCACGTGACCCCTTGTCAAACGCTTTAACAGTCAGCGTATAAATCCCCATCACGTGTCAACACGTGATGCTCAAAATAAAATATAAAAAGTGTTTAACACTTAATTACAGAACGAAGTAAAGGGATCTGGACCCACCTTTTGGCGTCCTCACGTGTTCACACATGACCCCTTTTTTCTTTAATGTTTAACACTAATTCAAGAGCTCTATTCCCAGTGTTTAACACTGATTGTCTTTTAGTGTTTAACACTAATTTAAGAACTTTACCTTCAGTGTTTAACACTAATTTGTAAACCATATTCCCAGTGTTTAACACTGTTATTTTCTAGTGCTTAACACTAAGTTGGGATTCTATATTTTCAGTGTTTAACACTAATTGTCTTTTAGTGTTTAACACTAATTTGAGGGATCTATTTCCAGTGTTTAACACTGCTTTCTCTAGTGTTTAACATTGCTTTTAGCCAAATTGGCTAATTTTCCAGAGGTAAAAGTCCCTTCTCCAAATGAATCTCAAAATTGAGAAAATCAAAGATGAAAATGTTTAGCATTGCTAAATAATGTAGGCTTGAACCCAGACAAATGTCTAATGGTCCAAAAAAGGGCCAAAACTTCAAATCCAATTGGACTTAGCCTAAGTTGGCCATAAGTCCTCAACTCAGACTAAACTGAGCCAACGTGCTCACAATATTATTAACTGATCTTAGTTCCAAACTGGACTACAGATCACTTAATCCACCTTGATTCAAGGGTACATCTCTTCACTCCTTTGATATTTGTCGTTGTAATTCCTCAGCGACTTCAAAGAGGTGACGGGTCCCGATAACCACACATTTCACGGACTGTGGGGTCCTTAAACTCATAGACTACGATGTCCTTAACCTTGACCGGGATGTCTTTAAACTAACAATGGACCACCATGTCCTTAAACTGGTATTGGACCACCATGTCCTTAAACTGGCAATCGACCGCAATGTCCCTAAACTAAACAATAGAGTTCAAATGCTGTTTTGTTGGATCTAAATGATCCTGTTAAGTTGATCTTAGTCTAAAATTAGACTAACGTGTCCTTAACAAACGTTGAGTTGATCTTAGTCTAAAATTAGACTAACGTATCCTTAACGAACGTTTAAGTTGATCTTAGTCTCAAATGAGACTAACGTATCCTTAAACCCAAACCCCCAAACCCAAATCTAAGAAAATACGGATTTGGACTAATCCACATCCTACGGGAGACAACATAAATTAGTCTCCGTATACAATCCACGGGCAACCAAACACAAAACAAGCACCCACGACACGAAGTGACCATCTGGAGAAGGAGAAAGTTGTTACCGCGATGCGGTAGCGTAATTAACTGCAGGGGCTTGCGCCTGCAGGGAAGAGCGTCCCCACAATAAAAAACCCCTCAACGAGGGGGAATCTGACGAAGTCTGCTACAACGGCCGCATCCGTCTAAACCTTTGATACATGGTGTCATAAATCAACTTGGCATCTTCGGAGAGGTGGACGAATAGCACCAATTAGCATCTGCCCCCAGATTCAGGCAAGACGTCAGTCTTTCCCGGTTTTCGGCGGTAAACAAAGGCTTTTTGACATCATGAGCCGTAAGGGTCTCATAAAGGTATTTCTACCTACGAGTCATGATGATCTCGTAGGTGCGTTTTCTCATTAGGAATTGTGAGGATTCCTACGTGTTTGTTCTCTTATAAGTCGTAAGGATCTTACAAGAGTATTTTCTCTTTATAAGTCGAGAGGACTTACAAGGGCTGTTTACCGTGCGAGCATATCCCTAGTCACTGGTGGGACTTTGCTACGGAAATGTTTATTCGTGCCCGTGGATTGTATACAAGGGTCAGCATTGAACCACTTGTAGGGCAATCTGCGGATTGTGATTGCTTAAGAACAGGTTCAGATCCCTGTAGCTTAAAGCTTTTGAATCTTATGAGCCGTGAGGGTCTCATAAGAGGGTTCTCCTTACGAGTCGTGAGGATCTCGCAAGTGTAATTTCTCCTTAGGAATTGTGCGGATCCCTAAGTGTGTTTCTCCTTTGTGAGTCGTAAGGATCTCACACAGGTGGTTTCTCCTTACAGGGTCGAGAGGACCATGCAAGTGTCTTTTAACGAGATTGCGCCCTTTCGGGTTTTCACAAAAATCGTCGGTAGTCCTGCTGTTTTTACTCACGGAGCCCTTTCGGGTTTTCATCCGTGCCCATTTCGCTCATGGACGTACCCCTTTTTTTACCTTGGGATGCTGCAGTCCGGAGTAGTTTATAGACGTCTCGGTCAATAGCCAATTTTAGGTCATAATGGTCCATCGTTAGTTTAAGGACGTTTCGGTCCGTTTTCCAGCTACTACTTATAGAGTTTGGGCTTAGGAAGATAGCGGGCGGACATAAGCGTCGTCATCTATCATTGTTCTAGGCCGTAACTCGTCAGGCGTAGTATTTCTTTAGGAACCGGCCGTTTATCGGCCTGAAGGGTCTTTCGCCGTGCATATTCATGAGTAAATAAGCCCCACCCTGGTAGACTTTGTCTATGATGTACGGGCCCTCATAGTTCGGCTCGAATTTCTCCCGTTTGGCACAATTGGGGATTGTAGGTCTTTTGACCACTAGCACGAGTTCGCCTTGGCGGAATGTTCTCGACCCAGTCAATCTTTCGTATGAGTGCGTCATCTTTACTTTATAAGCCTTCAGGTTTTGTTGCGCCATGAGCCGGGTTTCATTAAGGGCGTCGAGCTCCTCAAGTCGAAGGTGAGCATTTTCTTCGTCTGTTAGCTCGTAGTGAACCGCCACTCGTAGAGAGGGTAACTCTATCTAGAGGGGGAGTACCTCTTCTGTTCCTGTTAGTTGTAAGTATGCCCTAGAGGCCAGTATTGTACAGATGATGTATATTATATTGGATGCTTGGACATATATAGAGATGACTTTCTTGCTCGATATGATAGTATGCTATCTGGTTGCTCTTTATCTTAACATGTACACTAGTCTCTTTAAACTGTCTTATAGTTACATGTTGGTAAAGCCCTTAGGATGTGTACTTGACTACCTGGACTATGATGCAGATCATACTAGTGGGGACATGGTAGTCCATAAGTACATCCTTCAAGGTCCCTAGTCGTGGGTGTATCGAGACGGGGCATCGATATACCAGTGTAGACTAGCGTGTACGCTTCTCGACCCATGAGATGGGCGATGGATGATCCCATATCCATTGGTGTTTGACATCAGAGATGGTGTACGGGTGCTCAGTGGAGACTGGGTACACTGGACGGACTCGCCGAGAACTCCCAGATGGTATTATACCTCACGTTAGATGGCAGTTCTCAAGTGACACTTGTACAGGTTAGTCTGTAGACCCGAGATCGTCATAGAGTCTTGTGTGATTCCCACTGTGCTTTGATCTCCACCTAACCACGTCCATGAGGGCGTGCAAAACGGTGGTCTTTGGGTACAGTCCCGAGTCACATGGAGGCAATGAGCGATAGGAGGGGTTTCGTCTCTCCCGGTATTGGGGGTTGATGTTGCGCTGTACTCGATTGGCCGTAACAGGGAAGTCCCTGGCCAGGGCTGATCAGAGATTTGCTGGTAAGTGTTACCAGTAGTTTCTCGACCCGTTATGAGCCTCACATCGGCACGACTTATCGTTTATTGGGGTCTGACGTTTACCACCCCTAGACTTGATATGCGACATATCAGACGAACAGACCGGACTGTACGGTAAGTGTTACTGGTTGGATTCACAGGAGTGTGAGTGGGCTAGCTCGTCGATCTTCTGATCGATCAATACCCGGGTGGCCGTTACGTTTAGCAGACCGCTTGTGGCTTGTGGGTGCTTGATATGATCATCATCTGTTACCGGCGTATTGACGAGTCTTTAGAGTCCTACACAGAGGTTTCCTGGCTCAAGCGAAACGAAATAGGGGCGCATATGAGATATGTGCGGGACCGAGAATGATGCATGTATGTGATACCGCATTTCATTCTCGCGATGAATGTTTCGATTGGTTGTATGTGATATAACCTAGTTATCGAATCAAAGATTGATTCGATAAGTCGATACATTGGATACTAGTCGGTTATGTGCGACATGACCGGATCATTGAATCAAGTGTTGATTTAATGATTTAATGTATAATTATATATTTGATATATTACTTTGCATTAACTAGTATTGGTTCACTTTAAAGGGATTTTCTCACTTGTAGTGCACATTGTATATGTGATATATTTTTTGTGTGCACTTGATTGTATCATGTTTGATGTTGCAAGCTAACTTGTGTTTTGTGTAAAGATTAAACCATGGTTGTGTAATGGTTAGGGTTTTCTTTTTCTTACTCATTTATTTATTTATTGATTTTGGAAAAGATTATGAAGAAAATGGTGGCATTCTTTGGATTTAGTTGAAGCTTCATGAAGGTTTGACTTTGCCACCATTTTGTCTTCATGCTTAACCCTAACCATTCTAACTAACCATGATCTATTCTCTACACCTTACCCTAGTTAGTATATGATAAGTATTCACATTATTTTCTTTTAATCTAATACTTATCATATTCTATCTTGAGCTTCATCTTCATCTTCAAGAAAAAGAAAGCTTGCCTCATCAATGGCAAGTGAGGAAATCAAGTGAGAAATCCAATTCTAAAGTGAACCCACCTCCTATTTCTTCACCCTCTACCTCTTGCCAAGTAGTATAGGGTATTTTCTTCACAAGTTTCACAACTTGGTGAAGTTGGAGCTTGATCTTGTGAAGCCTCGACGTAGATCATCTTCGGCATCGTAGCCGACGACTGTTCCGCTCATTTCTCCGATGAAGCCGATGCGAGAGTCCGGGATTCGAAATGGACAGCGAGGGGACAACTACATGGAGCTAAGGAAGTGGATAACCGGATCTACAAAGGTTGTAGCTTCTTATCTTTAGTTAAATTGTTAACTAGTTTAATGTTTCGCCTAAAATTCTAGTTAACGATCCGTATTAGAGTTTCTCGGCACTTGCAAAACTTGAAATTGGCATGGTTGATGCCTTGTGAGACCTCTTGAGAGTGTCTAGGAACCCTACAGTGGTATCAGAGCCTAGCTAGAGTCTTAGGCGAAGTGTAGACGACGTTTGAAACCCGATCGAACCGAAACCCTAAAAACCAAAACGCTCTCTGGACTTTTTCTAAAAACTGGGTTTTTTCCATATTAAAAATGCTTAAAAAATTCAGCAGGAAGTTATAAGAATTACGGTGCAAAATTGGACAAATGATGCCTCTAACCTGCGGCGGAACCGCGGCCGAAGCCTAGCTTCTGCGGCGGTTCCGCGGCGACATGATGACGTCAGCCCTCCAAATTTGCACAGTAATTCCTATTTTACAGTGCTGAGTTTTATGGGAATTTTTAATATTTATTCAAGAGTTGAATTTTCTGGGGTGTTTTGGGAGTTCGCAGATTCGATCGGATTATCAGACTTTGTCTATGTAGCTTTCCGGATATTTTGGAATATGTTAAAAAGTTCGACCGGATGTAAATACCCAATCTTTCCCCTGCCGGAAAATATCCAAGTGTTGGATTTTTCTGCGGTTTAAGGACGTTCTGAGTAGTGCAAGTAACGCGATGGTCCCTCTAGAAGACAACAAACCTTAACTCGATTATGTGACCGTCTTGAACCGCCCTTTGAACCTTCGGGTTTGGGGCAGTACGGCGTGCCACATGTGAGGCGTTGGCTTGACCCTTCTACGGCTGGACCGTTGGTACTGAGGCATGAAGTGAATTTCTTTGAACCTATTTCATGTGTTGAACGGTTTCGGGAAAACTTGGGTGTTCGAATGTTCGATCGGAAAGTTTAATATTTTCTATTTATCCGGAACGGGATACAATAATTGGAATTCACAAAGAGTTATGAGATAACTGAATGAATGTTATAAATCTAGCGGTTTAGTCTCATTTGATATTGAAAAGAGTTTTCGATAATGGGACTAAAATGCGGGGTTTATAATTGTTGGGCATGTGATGTCTAAGTATTTCATTTGATTAGGCATGGGATGTCTAAAAAGGTTGCGGATTCCAATTGTTGTAGTTTTACACTTTCTTTTCTGTGACCGTAAGTGTAATATGTGATTTTGCCGGTTTCGTTGCTATATGTCAACGACAATTGGGATACGCATATTTGCTTACGTTGATGACATGTGATGTTATGTGTTGCTGGATATGTTATATTGGATTGTCGTGTTTGAATAGCCGGGGGTTTTTATGTGAGATGAGTGTTTTTCATTTTCATTCATGTAAAAACTTGTATGTAATATTCTTTTATTTGGGACACTTCCAGGTTGCGGAAGCTGTCACCCTTTGTATATTATTTACTTTTCCGCATAGAATAGACCCAAGGAGGGGAGCACAAGTAACCGGGTTCTAGGGTCCAGTGGGAGACCATCTCGAGGAGTCGAGTCCGGGTCTCCTAACCCTAGAATTGGTAGGGTTGCTTGCCGCTCTCGTAGGGGTCTAGGGGTGTGGGATTGGCTATTCATCACGACCGTGGAATCCGTGTTTTATACTGGCTCGTATTGAAAACACGGACGTCCTAGTATATCCAATATTTCATATGATATTTTCTGCTGCGATATCTGTGATGTGATCATATGATGTTCTGTGATAGATACCGTATATAGTATATATGATATATTATATAGACGTTACTTATGTTTTACACCCGTGCTAGCCCTGCCCCACTCTGCCGTTAGTTACCTAACCTAACGGTGCACGAGGGGACATCGAGGCGAATGCGGATGGCATAAGTGTACGTCGTATTTATCTGTGATGTTTAGGTACTTAAATGATGGGACTTCATTAATGTGATTAATGAAAGAAAAGAAACCTAAGATGTTGTGGAATCGAATTTCAAAATAAAACAGGTAGCTACAGTTTTGCTTTGCATAGTGGTATATATGATATACCCTGCACCTTATTCGATGAGGAAAGGGCCGAGATCCCTTCACCGGGAGTGACCCCTTTAGCAATAACTGGCAGATGCTACACACTCGGTTTGTCTTTTGACTGCTTTTATAGTTTCTGCTTTGCATAGCGATATATATGATATATCCCGCACCTCATTCGACGAGGAAAGGGCCGACGATCCCTTCACCGGGAGTGACCCCTTTAGCAAAACTAGAAAAGCCTCAAAAACACTCCATTTAAAAATTTCACATGATTCTACAACGATATCAAGTTCATTATGCTCATGGTTTTCTGAAAAGCTGCGTAGCCCTTCGTCATTTCAGATAAGTACTACTTAGTATTCGTGCTACGGTAGTTTGGCATTCGTCAAGGCGTAGTGTACGGTAGCTAACTAGTATTTATCTGCTTATGCATATGATGCAGATTGGATTAGGGTATTCGTACGGCGTTGTTTGGCATTCGTCAAGGGTCGTGCGGGTGGGTTTAATTCAATCAAGAAATGTACGGGTTGAACTTGACTAGTGGACTATGGGTTGTTTGGCATTCGTCAAGGTCATAGAACACTAGGGGTAAAATATTATTGGGAATTTCAAGTGTTGAAATTTGCAATGAGATTGCATACCTTCTATGAGATAGTTGGATCCCGATACCCACTGCGAGTAAGACTTACTCCTGGGAGAGTTTTACACATTACAATTAGCCGATCAAGTAGGTGTCTAGAAAGGTGTCAACGTGGTTACGCCTCTGGGAAAACGAGGTTTACTTTAATTAGGTCCGTGCGAAAGCACGGGGAACCTCCCTCAAAGTACCGACACTGGCCTGGCTGAAAGATCGACGAAGTTGTAGGGTGTAATTAATCCCGGCTAGTCTTTCCTTTTTGGGTTTGAAGGAAGATTTGATAAAAACCAGTGGGAGCCATCCTGATTAGATAAGATAATAACTAATCTGATCTTGCAAGAGCATACGCTAAAGTGTTTTCTTCTCTCTCTCTCCAGGTAGCGACCATGTCAGGCCATAATCAAGATAATAATATGAATGTATTGACTGAACCCGCTTATTATACTGAGCAGGGGAACGTTGGACCCGTTCTCTCTTATAAGAGTTATAAGACTGAACAGGGAATAGAAGAATATCTGGATTCTCAAGCCGCCCAAAAGAACATGCATGTTGATACATTTTCTTCAGGTGTGTTAGTTATTGAGAACTGTTTCTCAGTTCACCCTACGTCCTGGGTATTAGATACCGGATCAGGATCCCACATATGTAAACTGTTGTTAGTTATATGTATGCCCTAGAGGCCATTACTATACATAGGATGTATATTGTAGTGGATGCTGGGACATATATAGGGAGGACTTTCTTGCTCGACATGATAGTATGCTATCTGGTTGATCTTTACCTTAACGTGTACACTGATTGTCTCTCTGTTACATGTTGGTAAAGCCCTTAGGATGTGTACTTGACTACCTGGATTATGATGCGGATCATACTAGTGGGGACATGGTAGTCTATAAGTACATCCTTCAAAGTCCCTAGTCGTGGGTGTATCGAGACGGGGCATCGATATACCAGAGTAGACTAGCGTATACCTTCTCGACCCATACAGATGGGCGATGGATGATCCCATATCCATCGGTGTTTGACATCAGAGATGATATACGGGTGCTCAGTAGAGACTGGGTATACTGGACGGACTCGCCGAGAACTCCCAGATGGTATTATAGCTCACGTCAGATGGCAGTTCTCTGGTGACACTGGTACAGAGTAGTCTGTTGACCCGAGATCGTCATAGAGTCTTGTATGGTTCCCACTGTGCTTTGATTTCCATCTTACCACGTCCAAGAGGGCGTGCAAAACGGTGGTTTTTGGGTACAGTCCCGAGTCATATGGAGGCAATAAGCGATAGGAGGGGATTCGTCTCTCCCGGTATAGGGGGTTGATGTTGCGCTGTGTTCGATTGGCTATAACAGGAAATCCCTGGCCAGGGTTGCTGAGATTTACTGGTAAGTGTTACCAGTAGTTTCTCGAACAGTTATAGACCTCATATCGACACGACTTATCGAGCTATTGGGGTCTGACGTTTACCACCCCTAGGCAAGATATGCGACATATCAGACGATCAGACCGGACTGTACGGTAGTGTTACTGGTCGGATTCACTGGAGTGTGAGCGGGCTTGCTCGTCGATCTTCAGATCGCTCAATACCCGGGTGGCCGTTACGTTTAGCAGACCGCTTGCGGCTTGTGGGTGCTTGATATGATCATCACCTGCTGCCGGCGTATTGACGAGTCTTTAGAGTCCTACACAGAGGTTTCCTGGCTCAAGAGAAACGAAATAGGAGCGCATATGAGATATGTGCAGGACCGAGAATAATGCGTGTATGTGATACCGTATTCCATTCTCGCGATGAATGTATCGAAAGGTTGTATGCGATATAACCTAGTTATCGAATCAAGGGTTGGTTCGATAAGCCGATACATAGAATACTAGTCGGTTATATGCGATATGACCGGATCGTTAAATCAAGTGTTGATTTAATGATTTAATGCATAATTATATATTTGATATATTACTTTGCATTAACTAGTATTGGTTCACTTTAAATGGATTTTCTCACTCGGATTGTACACATTGTATATGTGATATACTTTTGTGCACTTGATTGTATCATGTTTGATGATACATGTTTAACTATAGTTAAGTGTAATGGATTAAGCCATGGTTAAACTAATGATTAGGGTTTTCTATTCTTACTTATTTATTTATTTATTTATTTTGAATAGATAAGAAAAGAATGGTTGCTAATTTTGGAGTTTAGTTGAAGCTTCATGAAGCTTTGACTTTGTAACCATTCTTGTCTTCATCTTTAACCCTAACCATTAATCTAACCTTAGTTAATTCTCTACACTTGACCATGGTTCTAATATGATAAGTATTCATTTTCTTTTCCAAATATAATAATCTTATCATATATTATTCTTCTTCTTCTTCCTTGCTTCAAGTGAAGAAAGCTTGCCTCCATCAATGGCAAGTGATGAAAAAGAGTGAGAAATCCAAATCTAAAGTCGACCCACTTCCTATTTCTTCATCCTCTACCTCTTGCCAAGTAGTAGAGTGTGTTTTCTTCACAAGTTTCATGACTTGGTGAAGTGAGAGCTTGATCTTGCGATGCTTCGACGTAGATCATCTTCGGCATGGACATCGACGACCTAGCTCGCTTATTCTTCGACGAAGCCGACGCTAGAGCCCGGGAGTTCACTTGGACAGCGAAGGGACTTCGTTGCGGAGCTATGGAGGTGGAGCACCGGATCTACAAAGGTTGTATTTCCGTATTCCCTTAGTTAAGTTGTTAACTAGCTTACTTTTCGTCTAGACATCTAGCAAACGATCCGTAGTCGGGTTTCTCGGCACCGTTAAAATTTTAATATGGCATGTTCGATGCCTTGTGAGACCTCCTTGGGGTGCCTAGGAACCCTTCAGTGGTATCAGAGCCTAGCTAGAGCCTTAGGCGAAGTCCAGACGGAATTTGAAATCCGAACGAACCCGAAACCCTACCCGGAATATGCTCTCTGGACTTTTTCCGAAAATGCGGATTTTTGTGTATTAAAAATTGCTAAAAAATTCAGTAGGAAAAAATAAGAATTACGATGCAAAAATTATTGGATGAACAGTAACTTAGGTGGCGGACCCGCGGCATAAGCCCTGATTATGCGGCGGTTCCGCGGATCAATCATGACGTCATCCCTTACTGTTTGCACAGTAATACCTGATAAATTCTTCTGGATTTTCTGGGAATTTTTAAAATTTATTCAAGAGTTGAATTTTCTGGGTTGTTTTGGGGATTCGAATGTTCGATCGGATTATCGAATTTTGTCTGTGTGGCTTTCCGGATAAATTTTTAGAATATGTTAAAAAGTTCGACCGGATATAAATACCCAACTTTTCCCCTGTCGGGAAATTTCCAAGTGTTGGATTTTTCCGTAGTTTAACGACGTTCTAAGTAGTGCAAGTAACGCGATGGTCCCTCTAGAAGACAACAAACCTTAACTCGATTATGTGACCGTCTTGAACTGCCCTTTGAACCTTAGGGTTTGGGGCAGTACGGCATGCCACATGTGAGGCGTTGGCTTGACCCTTCTACGGCTGGACCGTTGGTACTGAGGCACGAACTGAATGTTGTTAGACTTATTTCATGTGTTGATCTGTATCGGGAAAACTTGGGTGTTCGATTGTTCGATCGGAAAGTTTAACATTTTCTGTTTATCTGGAATGGGATACAATAATTGGAATTCACAATAGTTATGAGATAACTAAATGAATGTTATAAACATAGCAGTTTAGTCTCACTTGATCGGTTGCCACGGAATTTTGATGTGATCAAAAGTCCGTCGCAATCACGTAGCGTACGCGGATACTCGCCGGGTAAACTTAATAGACAGCCTCACTCCATAGCCCCGACCAAGTGACTGTAGGAGAACCCCGTCGCCGAAAGCATCCGTCCGGGTGCTCGCGGTAGCGGTGTTCCGCCTTGGTGCACTTCGTCGACGGTATCGGGGGTGCGGCCGCCTACTAAAGTTTGCGACGAGTATTCGATCAGACTGTCGGGAATCTTGTTGAATTGCCCGACTCGATATTGAAAAGTGTTTTCGATAATGAGACTAAAATGCGGGGTTTATAACTGTTAGGCATGCGATGTCTAAGGTATTCATTTGGTCAGGCATGCGATGTCTGAGGTGGTTGCGGATTCCAACTGTTGTAGTTTTACACTTTCTTTTCTGTGACCGTAAGTGTAATATGTGATATCGCCGGTTTCGTTGCTATATGTCAACGACAATTGGGATACGCATGTTTACTTACGTTGATGACATGTGATGTTATGTGTTGCTGGATATGTTATATTGGATCGTCGTGTTTGAATAGCCGGGGGTTTTTATGTGAGATGAGTGTTTTTCATTTTCATTCATGTAAAAACTTGTATGTAATATTCTTTTATTGGGGCACTTCCAGGTTGCGGAAGTTGTCACCGTTGATGTATATTATTTACTTTTCCGCACTAGGATAGACCCAAGGAGGGGAGCACAAGTAACCGGGTTCTGGAGTCCAGTGGGAGACCAACTCGAGGAGTCGAGTCCGGGTCTCCTAACTCTAGAATTGGTAGGGTTGCTTGCCGCTCTCGTAGGGGTCTAGGGGTGTGGGTTTGGCTATTCATCACGACCGTGGAATCCGTGTTTTATACTGGCTCGTATTGAAAACACGGACGTCCTAGTATATCCAATATTTCATATGTTTCTTCTGCTGCGATATCTGTGATGTGATCATGTGATGTTCTGTGATAGATACAGTGTATAGTATATATGATATATTATATAGACGTTACTTATGTTTTACACCCGCGCTAGCCCTGCCCTGCTCTGCCGTTAGTTACCTAACCTAACGGTGCACGAGGAGACATCGAGGCGAATGCGGATGGCATAAGTGTACGTCGTATTTATCTGTGATGATTAGGTACTTATATGATGGGACTTCATTAATGTGATTAATGAAATAAAAGAAACCTAAGATGTTGTAGAATCGAATTTCAAAATAAAACAGGTAGCTACAGTTCTTTCTTTGCACAGCGGTATATGTGATATATCCTGCACCTTATTCGATAAGTAAAGGACCGAGATCCCTTCACCGGGAGTGATTCCTTTAGCAATAACTGGCAGATGCTACACATTCGGTTTGTCTTTTGATTGCTTTTAAGTGTTTTTGCTTTGCACAGTGATATATATGATATATCCCGCACCTCATTCGACGAGGAAAGGACCAACGATCCCTTCATCGGGAGTGACTCCTTTAGCAAAACTAGAAAAGCCTCAAAAACACTCCATTTCAAAATTCATTCGATCCTGCAACGATATCAAGTTCATTACGCAATAGGTTTTCAGAAAAACCTGTCGTAGCCCTCCGTCATTTCAGATAAATCCTGTTTAGTATTCGTGCTGCGTTTGTTGACCTTATCAAGGCGCAGTGTGCGGTAGCTAACCAGTATTTATCTGCTTATGCATATGATGCAGATTGGGTTAGGGTAGTCGTGCGGCCTTGTTGACCTTGTCAAGGGTCGTGCGGGTGGGTTTGATTCAATCAAGAAATGACGGGTTGAACTTGACTTGCGGTCTATGGTTTGTTGACCTTGTCAAGGTCATAGATCGTTCGGGGCAAAATATTATCGGGAATTTCAAGTGTTGAAATTTGCAATGAGATTGCATACCTTCTATGAGATAGTTGGATCCCGATACCCGCTGCGAGTAAGTGTTACTCCTGGGAGAGTTTTATACATTACAATTAGCCGATCAAGTAGGTGTCTAGAAAGGTGTCAACGGGGTTACGCCTCTGGGAAAACGAGGTTTACATTAATTAGGTTCGTGCGAAAGCACGGGGGACCTCCCTCAAAGTACCGACACTGGCCTGGCTGAAAGATTGGCGAACTTGTAGTGTGTAATTAATCCCGGCTAGTCTTTCCTTTTAGGGTTTGAAGGAAGATTTGATAAAAAGCAGTGGGAGCCATCCTGATTAGATAAAATAATAACCAATCTATTCTTGAAAGAGCGCACGCTGAGTGTTTTCTTCTCTCTCTCTCCAGGTAGCGACCATATCACGCCTTAATCAAGATAATAATACGGAATATTGGCCGAACCCGCTTGTTATACTGAGCTGGGGAACGTTGGTCCCGCTCCAACTTATAATTGTTATAAGACAGAGCAGGAAATTGGGGAATACCAGAATTCCCGTGCTACCCAAACGAAGAGAGTGCATGCTGATGCATCATCTTCGGGTGTGTTCATTATACAGAACTGTTTCTCAGTATCCTTTACGTCCTGGGTATGTGATACCAGATCAGGATCCCATATATGTAATTTGTTACATAGGGCTACAGACAGGTAGAGAACTGAGAACGGGTGATAAGTTTCATGAGACAGAAAACGGGGCAAGTGTTGCAGCCAAGTCTGTTGGTCACTGTCACCCTGTATTACCAATACATTGATTCTGAACGAATGTTATTAGATACCGAACCTGATATACAAAATCATATCAGTCTCTTTATTAGTAAAGAAATGATAAAATTTTGTATTGTTGGATAATGTTTTGAACATTTCCTATATCAAAAGTTGATCGGATCAGGCACGTTATCTAAAAGCATTGATGTTCTAAATCAAACTACAGTTCTTAGTATATGGAACACACACAAGAGGAAGAGTTCAGAAATGAACGAATCTTTCTTGAGGCATTGTAGACTAGGTCATATCAATGCGACCCGACTAGCTGAAGTTACATGTAGATGCATATTTAAATCAGTTTGAATTTACATCTTGTGAAACTCGCCAGTCATGTCACAAAGATAAGATGACCACAGCTCTGTTTATTGGTAACAGAGAAAGAGTTAGTAAACTCTTGGGATGATACATGTTGATGTATGTAGGTCCCCTGTCTACACATGCCAAGACTGGTTCTTTATACTTCATTACGTTCTCTGATGATCTCTTTAGATTCAGACCTATGTTCCTGTTAAAACACAAGTCCGAACCTTTTGAGATATTCACAGAATATAAGCGAGAAGTAGAGAACCAGAATACGGGTATAAGTATTATATCCTATGATGAGATCAAGGAGGAGAATACTTGAGCACGGAAATCCTGGACTTTTCTAAAGGAGAATGAGATTCTCTCTCAGCATTACTCCTCCGAATACACCATAGCACGATGGTATATCGGGGCGGAGCAGATACACCCTATATGATATGGTGTGCTCTATGATGAGTAATACTGAGCTACCTATTTCCTTTTGGGTGTTATGCACTTGAGAAGTTGCATACCTATTGAATAGGGTTCGAATCAAATCAATGCCTACCACTTCATATGTGATATGGAAAGGGAAGAGCCCATGTCTTAAGTTAGTTAAGATTTGGGGTTGTCCGGCCTATGTCTAAAGGCAAAATCCGGACAAGCTCGAGGCAAGGTCTGTTATGTACGACTGGAAAGGTTCCAGCTATACAAACTGCAGCTGATAATTTGAAAGAACCAAAGGATTCGATGGTTACCAACGAACCTCAGCCTCTCCGCCGATCTAGTAGGGTTCCTCACCCACCTGAGAGATACTTCTGTTTCTCTATGACAGTGGAAGCGAGGATTGCATCATGAGATGATGACCCAACTAGTTTCGAGCTGGCCATCAAGAGTATGAATCTGTAAGAATGGCTGGATGTTTAGCGATCTGAGATGGAATCCTTATACACCAACAAAGTATGGACTTTAGTTGCTATATCTGAAGGGTTAAATCCCCATCAGGAGCAAGTATATCTTGAGAAGATTACTTGGTGTACATGGAAAAGTTGAGACTTTCAAAGCTAGACTTGTTAAAGCTTTTCGTCATCGACCAGGCGTGGATCATGATGGAACCTTTTCAAGTGACTATGCTTAAGTCCATCCAGATCCTACTTGCCACGGCTACATACCATGACTGCGATATCTGGTGGTTGGGTGTCTTGACTGCTTTTCTAAATGATGATTTAGAAGAGAGCGTCTATAAGTACACAGCCAGAGGGCTTCGTAGACAGTGGGAGCAGCGGAAACGTGTGCAAGATGCTTTATAGGATAAAGCAGGCATCGCGGAGTTGGAACATCTGTTTTGATGATGCGGTCAAAGAGTTTCACATCATCAAAATGGTAGATGAACCTTGTATATACAAAAAGGTTGTAGGGAGTATGGTGGTGATCCTCGTAGAGTACGTGGATGACATACTCTTGATAAGAAAAGAGTTTCTTATGCTACGCTCGATCAATCTCCGTTTATCTCTATGATTCTCCATATAGGATCAAAATGATACCTACTAAATCCTGGGTTTTGGATCTATGAGATAGATCTAAATGGATATTAGAATTCTCACTAGTTGTAGTGAGATAGTATCAATTGATCCTGGGGAGAATCACTGGAAGGGTTCCAGGGTGATAATGACGACTGAGTGTCAGTCGCAGGCATTGTCTTTACCCTCAGTAAAGGGACGGTATGTTGGAAGAGTTCCAAGCTAGATACCGTGACATACTAGACGATAAAGGCATGATACATCGCTACTTAAGATGCTACCAAAGAGGGTGTTTGGGTGTATATTGGTTCATGAGATGAACTATGTTCCTCCCATTGTGTGACAATGGAGTTGTGGCTTATGCCAAGGAACGCCGGTCCCATCAGTGATCCAGACATATTCTAAGACAGTATCACCTGATCATGGAGATACTTGATCTCCAGGGTGATCGAGGTTTGGAGAGTAGACTCAGAGGACAACACAGCGGATCCACTCACAAAGGCCTGTTCCCAGAGAGAGACTTTTATGGGATGGTTGAGTATGAGATACTACAACCACTGCTATCAGATGGCCCTAGTGCAAGTGGGAGATTGTTAGTTATATGTATGCCCTAGAGGCCATTACTATACATAGGATGTATATTGTAGTGGATGCTGGGACATATATAGGGAGGACTTTCTTGCTCGACATGATAGTATGCTATCTGGTTGATCTTTACCTTAACGTGTACACTGATTGTCTCTCTGTTACATGTTGGTAAAGCCCTTAGGATGTGTACTTGACTACCTGGATTATGATGCGGATCATACTAGTAGGGACATGGTAGTCTATAAGTACATCCTTCAAAGTCCCTAGTCGTGGGTGTATCGAGACGGGGCATCGATATACCAGAGTAGACTAGCGTATACCTTCTCGACCCATACAGATGGGCGATGGATGATCCCATATCCATCGGTGTTTGACATCAGAGATGATATACGGGTGCTCAGTAGAGACTGGGTACACTAGACGGACTCGCCGAGAACTCCCAGATGGTATTATAGCTCACGTCAGATGGCAGTTCTCTGGTGACACTGGTACAGAGTAGTCTGTTGACCCGAGATCGTCATAGAGTCTTGTGTGGTTCCCACTGTGCTTTGATTTCCATCTTACCACGTCCAAGAGGGCGTGCAAAACGGTGGTTTTTGGGTACAGTCCCGAGACATATGGAGGCAATGAGCGATAGGAGGGGATTCGTCTCTCCCGGTATAGGGGGTTGATGTTGCGCTGTGTTCGATTGGCTATAACAGGAAATCCCTGGCCAGGGTTGCTGAGATTTACTGGTAAGTGTTACCAGTAGTTTCTCGAACAGTTATAGACCTCATATCGACACGACTTATCGAGCTATTGGGGTCTGACGTTTACCACCCCTAGGCAAGATATGCGACATATCAGACGATCAGACCGGACTGTACGGTAGTGTTACTGGTCGGATTCACTGGAGTGTGAGCGGGCTTGCTCGTCGATCTTCAGATCGCTCAATACCCGGGTGGCCGTTATGTTTAGCAGACCGCTTGCGGCTTGTGGGTGCTTGATATGATCATCACCTGCTGCCGGCGTATTGACGAGTCTTTAGAGTTCTACACAGAGGTTTCCTGGCTCAAGCGAAACGAAATAGGAGCGCATATGAGATATGTGCGGGACCGAGAATAATGCGTGTATGTGATACCGTATTCCATTCTCGCGATGAATGTATCGAAAGGTTGTATGCGATATAACCTAGTTATCGAATCAAGGGTTGGTTCGATAAGCCGATACATAGAATACTAGTCGGTTATATGCGATATGACCGGATCGTTAAATCAAGTGTTGATTTAATGATTTAATGCATAATTATATATTTGATATATTACTTTGCATTAACTAGTATTGGTTCACTTTAAATGGATTTTCTCACTCGGATTGTACACATTGTATATGTGATATACTTTTGTGCACTTGATTGTATCATGTTTGATGATACATGTTTAACTATAGTTAAGTGTAATGGATTAAGCCATGGTTAAACTAATGATTAGGGTTTTCTATTCTTACTTATTTATTTATTTATTTATTTTGAATAGATAAGAAAAGAATGGTTGCTAATTTTGGAGTTTAGTTGAAGCTTCATGAAGCTTTGACTTTGTAACCATTCTTGTCTTCATCTTTAACCCTAACCATTAATCTAACCTTAGTTAATTCTCTACACTTGACCATGGTTCTAATATGATAAGTATTCATTTTCTTTTCCAAATATAATAATCTTATCATATATTCTTCTTCTTCTTCTTCCTTGCTTCAAGTGAAGAAAGCTTGCCTCCATCAATGGCAAGTGATGAAAAAGAGTGAGAAATCCAAATCTAAAGTCGACCCACTTCCTATTTCTTCATCCTCTACCTCTTGCCAAGTAGTAGAGTGTGTTTTCTTCACAAGTTTCATGACTTGGTGAAGTGAGAGCTTGATCTTGCGATGCTTCGACGTAGATCATCTTCGGCATGGACATCGACGACCTAGCTCGCTTATTCTTCGACGAAGCCGACGCTAGAGCCCGGGAGTTCACTTGGACAGCGAAGGGACTTCGTTGCGGAGCTATGGAGGTGGAGCTCCGGATCTACAAAGGTTGTATTTCCGTATTCCCTTAGTTAAGTTGTTAACTAGCTTACTTTTCGTCTAGACATCTAGCAAACGATCCGTAGTCGGGTTTCTCGGCACCGTTAAAATTTTAATATGGCATGTTCGATGCCTTGTGAGACCTCCTTGGGGTGCCTAGGAACCCTACAACAGTTACATGGGCTAAGAAAAGGTAGAGAACTGGGAAAAGGTGATCATTCCGTTCAAGTAGGGAACGGTGCACATGTTGCAGCCAAAGCAGTTGGCGAATATCACCTAGTATTACCAAGTGGTGATACAATGATTCTGAATGAGTGCTATTATATACTGAACATGATGTGCAACATTATATCAGTTTCTTTATTGAGTAAAGAAGGATATAATTTTGTAGTACAGGATAATGTTATGAACATATTCCTAGATCAAAAGTTGATTGCATCAGGCTCGTTACATAATGGCATATTCATTCTAAATCAAAATACAGTCCTCAATATACAAAACACACACAAGAGGAAAAGTTCAGAAATGAACGAATCCTACTTGTGGCATTGTAGACTTGGTCATATCAATGCGACACGACTGGCTAAGTTACATAAGGATGGTTATTTCCATTCGAATTATCATCTTATGATACTTGCCATTCATGTCTCAAAGGAAAAATGACCAAAGCTCCGTTTAGTGGACACGGAGAAAGAGTTACTGAACTCTTAGGACTGGTACATAGTGATGTATGCGGTCCCATGTCGACCCTTGCCAGGAACGGTTCTTCCTACTTCATTACATTCACTGACGATCTCTCTAGATACGGGCATGTGTTCCTATTGAAACACAAGTCTGAAGCTTTTGAGAAATTCAGAGAATATAAGCACGAAGTAGAGAACCAAACGGGCAAAAGTATTAAGATCCTTCGATCTGATCGAGGAGGAGAATACTTGAGCAATGAGTTCCAAGATTATCTAAAAGAGAATGGGATTCTCTCTCAGCTTACTCCACCTTATACACCACAGCACAACGGTGTATCGGAACGAAGGAATCGCACCCTATTAGATATGGTGCGTTCAATGATGAGTACAGCTGAGTTACCTATTTCCTTCTGGGGGTATGCGCTTGAGACAGCCATACACCTATTGAATATGGTTCATACCAAATCAGTGCCTACCACTCCATATGAGATATGGAAAGGGAAGAGACCATCTCTTAAGTATGTTAAGATATGGGGTTGTCCAGCCTATGTCAAAAGACAAAATCCGGACAAACTCGAGGCAAGATCAGTCTTATGTAAGTTTGTAGGATATCCCAAAAATTCACAAGGGTATATCTTCTACCACCCCGAGGAACAAAAGGTGTTTGTTTCTCGACATGCCACTTTCTTAGAAAAAGGTTTTCTTATGAAACAGATTAGTGGCATTGAGGTAGAACTGGAAGAGGTTCCAGCAACACAAACTATAACAGAAGACTTGGTAGAACCAGAGGATTCAGTAGTACCCGACAAACCCCAGCCTCTCCGCCGATCTAGTAGGGTTTCTCGTCCACCTGAGAGATACTACGGTTTTCTCATTGACGGTGGGAGCGAGGATTGCATCATGGAGGATGATGACCCAACTAGCTTCGAGCAGGCCATCACGAGTAGGGACTCAGTGAAATGGCTGGATGCTATGCGGTCCCAGATGGAATCCATGTACACCAACAAAGTATGGACTTTGGAAGTTGCTTCTGAAGGGGTAAAACCCATTGGGAGCAAGTGGATCTTCAAGAAAAAACTTGGTGTAGATGGGAAAGTGGAGACTTTGAAAGCTAGACTTGTTGCAAAGGGTTTTCGTCAAAGACCAGGTGTGGACTATGACGAAACCTTTTCTCCAGTGGCTATGCTTAAATCCATCCGGATCATGCTTGCCATCGCTGCGTATCATGACTATGAAATCTGGCAAATGGATGTTAAGACCGCCTTTCTAAACGGTGATTTAGAAGAGTGCGTGTACATGACTCAGCCAGAGGGCTTCGTAGACAGTGGGAGCAGCGGGAAGGTGTGCAAGCTTCTTAAATCCATTTATGGATTAAAGCAAGCATCGCGGAGTTGGAACATCTGCTTTGACGTCGTTATCAAAGAGTTTGATTTCATCAAAAATCCAGATGAACCTTGTATCTACAAGAAGGTGGCAGAGAGTAAGGCTGTCTTCCTCGTATTGTACGTGGACGACATACTCTTGATGGGAAATGATATTCCTATGCTGCAATCGGTCAAGCTCTTCTTATCACAAAGATTCTCAATGAAAGATCTTGGTGATGCCTCCTGCATATTGGGAATTAGGATCTATAGAGATAGATCCAAACGGATTTTGGGATTGTCCCAATCCAGGTACATTGACACCATACTAAAGAGGTTTAGTATGGAAGAATCCAAGCGTGGGAACTTGCCCACGATCTCTGGAGTCACTCTCTCCAAAGAGATGTCTCCCAAGACTGATTTGGAGAGAGCTCGCATGCAAGGGATACCCTATGCTTCGGCTGTAGGCTCTATCATGTACGCGATGCTATGTACCAGACCCGATGTAGCATACTCACTAAGTGTAGTGAGCAGGTATCAAGCTGATCCTGGAGAGAGTCACTGGACAGCTGTGAAGAGCATTCTTAAGTACTTACGAAGGACTAAAGAGATGCTCTTGGTGTATGGTAACGGAGAACTCCAAGTGGAGTCCTTTACCGATTCGAGCTTCCAGAGTGATAAGGACGACTCTAAGTCGCAGTCGGGATTTGTCTTTACCCTTTATGGAGGGGCGGTTAGCTAGAAGAGTTCCAAGCAGGAAACCGTGGCAGACTCGACGATGGAGGCTGAATACATCGCTGCCAACGATGCTGCTAAAGAGGCTGTCTGGATCAAGAAGTTCATCACTGAACTTGGAGTGGTTCCATCCATTGAGCATCCAATACCTTTGTATTGCGATAACAATGGAGTGGTGGCTTTGGCCAAGGAATCTAGGTCCCATCAGCGATCCAGGCATATTCTGAGGCGGTATCACCTGATCCGGGAGATAGTTGATCGCCCGGAGATCGAGGTCAGGAGGGTTGACACGAAGAACAACACGGCGGATCCACTCATGAAGGCTACTCCCTAGATACAGTTTGAGAGACTCTTCGGGATGCTCGGTATGCGATACTACAGCAGCTGGCCCTAGTGCAAGTGGGAGATTGTTAGTTGTATGTATGCCCTAGAGGCCAGTATTGTACAGATGATGTATATTATATTGGATGCTTGGACATATATAGAGATGACTTTCTTGCTCGATATGATAGTATGCTATCTGGTTGCTCTTTATCTTAACATGTACACTAGTCTCTTTAAACTGTCTTATAGTTACATGTTGGTAAAGCCCTTAGGATGTGTACTTGACTACCTGGACTATGATGCAGATCATACTAGTGGGGACATGGTAGTCCATAAGTACATCCTTCAAGGTCCCTAGTCGTGGGTGTATCGAGACGGGGCATCGATATACCAGTGTAGACTAGCGTGTACGCTTCTCGACCCATGAGATGGGCGATGGATGATCCTATATCCATTGGTGTTTGACATCAGAGATGGTGTACGGGTGCTCAGTGGAGACTGGGTACACTGGACGGACTCGCCGAGAACTCCCAGATGGTATTATACCTCACGTTAGATGGCAGTTCTCAGGTGACACTTGTACAGGTTAGTCTGTAGACCCGAGATCGTCATAGAGTCTTGTATGATTCCCACTGTGCTTTGATCTCCACCTTACCACGTCCATGAGGGCGTGCAAAACGGTGGTCTTTGGGTACAGTCCCGAGTCACATGGAGGCAATGAGCGATAGGAGGGGTTTCGTCTCTCCCGGTATTGGGGGTTGATGTTGCGCTGTACTCGATTGGCCGTAACAGGGAAGTCCCTGGCCAGGGCTGATCAGAGATTTGCTGGTAAGTGTTACCAGTAGTTTCTCGACCCGTTATGAGCCTCACATCGGCACGACTTATCGGTTATTGGGGTCTGACGTTTACCACCCCTAGACTTGATATGCGACATATCAGACGAACAGACCGGACTGTACGGTAAGTGTTACTGGTTGGATTCACAGGAGTGTGAGTGGGCTAGCTCGTCGATCTTCTGATCGATCAATATCCGGGTGGCCGTTACGTTTAGCAGACCGCTTGCGGCTTGTGGGTGCTTGATATGATCATCATCTGCTACCGGCATATTGACGAGTCTTTAGAGTCCTACACAGAGATTTCCTGGCTCAAGCGAAACGAAATAGGGGCGCATATGAGATATGTGCGGGACTGAGAATGATGCGTGTATGTGATACCGCATTTCATTCTCGCGATGAATGTTTCGATTGGTTGTATGTGATATTGTTAGTGTATATGCCCTAGAGGCCATTACTGTATCATACTAGTTTGTATATTACTTGATGGAAGCTTGGGATATTCACCTTGTATAAACAATCTTGCTCAATATAGTAGTATGCTACTTGGTTTATTTCTACTTCAATGTGTACTTGTGTTTATTTCAGTATATCACTTATACGCATTAGTGGAGCCCTTAGGATCTTTGCTTGATTACCAGCGTTGTGATGGCAGTCACACTAGTGGGGGCTGGGTAATCTATAGGCACATCCTTATACAGGTCCCTAGTCGTAGGACTATCGAGACAGGGCATCGATACTCCGGAGTAGACTAGCGTATGCGCTTCTCATCCCAGTGTGGGAGATGGTCTGTCCCACAGCCATCAGTACGTCGTACTGGAGATAGTATACGGGTGCTCGTTGGGTTACGAGTACACTGGACAGGACTCGTCGGGAACTGAAAGGTTGGTATTATACCTATCGTCAGTTATCAGTTCCCAGGTTACATGAGTACAGCTTAGTCCGCTGACTTGATACTGGCACTTCGCCTCGAGTGTATTCCCACTGCACTTTGATCACTACCCTACCACGGCTCAAAGGAGTCGTGCAAACAGGTGGTGATTGGGTGCAGTCCCGAAGCACTTGGAGGCAGTGACGGTTAGACAGGATTCGTCTCTCCCGGTATTGGGGGTTGACATCGCGCTGTGTCTAGGAGAGCCATTACACGAGTAGTCCCTGGCCAGGGCAAGCGAGATATACTGGTAGGTTTCCAGTGTTATTTCAGGGTGTTTTGGGCTTCACTCCGACACGACTTGTACCGCTATTGGGGGACTGACGTTTTACCGCCCCCTAGGCCCGACATGCGATGTATCAGACGAACAGACCGGACTGTACGAAGAATGTCACATTCAGACTCAGTAGGAGTTCAGATGGGGTTTCACCTCGTCAGCCTTCTTGTCGACATCTACCTGGGGACCGTTACGTACAGCTAGTGCCGCTTGCGGTCTGTGGTTAAACCCACTGCCAGCGTAGTGTCGAGTCTTTAGAGTCCCACACAGAGGGTATTCGCCTCTGGGCAAAACAGAGTAGAGGTCGCATGGTTTTGCGACAGGGTTCGTTCTCATCCGCGCACTTGTGCACGTTTAGAGTCCGGACGGATATTACTGGCTGGCTCTGGTTTGAGTCAGATACTGGTATATGTTTTTGGGATTGCTTTTATCTCCGTATTCATGTTCCTCGGAATAAGGATGCAGGTGTGTATGCACGGTTATTTGAGGAAGAGGAAGATGACTTTCATTAGGGTTTCGGAACGGGTGCGTATGCAAAGTTGACAGTCGTCTTTTTCCAAACCCTAATGGATTTGTATTATATCAATTAATAATATATAATAAAATGAAATTGTGTCATGGTTGGTTTTTGTTGACTTGTTGACCATGGTTGACTTGTTGACCATGGTTGAAGTTTTGACCATCATCATTACAAAAGAAAGATGCTCTTTGATTCTAGCAAATTCATTTAATGTTTGAAATGATAATGGTCATTCTAAAACTTTCCATCAACCTTTTCATTTTCATTATTATTATTATTGATAATTCTTTTTCTTTTGCATTATGGTTGCAAGAAAGAAAAAGGATAGCTCATTCTATCATAACCTCTCTCTCTCCTCATTTTCATCTTCTTCTTCCTCTAGCAAAGAGAAACCTTCTCATGTGTTGAGAATCCTTCTCTTTAAAAAGAAAAGCAAACCCTAGTTACTCTCTACTCATTCTAGGTTCAAGGTTTAGCAAGCCGGAAACCCTAGTTCACTCAAAGATCGAGGAAGAGCCCAAAGGTTGAACCTTCGAGGTGGATCCATCTTCGACGGGAGAAGGCGACGAAAAGAGAACCATCAACCTCTACAAGATTTCAAGAAGAAGGAGTTCAAGTTTAGGTATAACCTTCATCCGAGTAGCTAACTCCTTTTAGCGTTTATGCTAGTTTAGTTTAGACACGATCCCGACCTTGTTTAGTCCATGTTGCCTCTTGCGATAAAAATTTGTTTTTTATACCGTTTCCGCCTCCCCGTAAGCACCGGGGGTCGCAATATGGACTTACAGTGGTATCAGAGCCTAACTAAACTTAAACTAGCTTGGTAGCGAAGTGTATGGAAGTTCGAAACCGAAAAATCACAAAACCGGAAAAACCAAAACCCTAAGTTTCTGTTGAATTTTTTTTTCTGCTCTAAATGAAAAACTTTATACTCCAAAAATCGGCTCAGGGTTTTGTGTGAACACCCAAGAAAAACGATGCAGTGATTCGTTCAAACCGCCGCGCTTCCGCCGCACGAGGTAGGCATGTGCCGCGGAAGCGCCGCGGTTTGTCGTCTTCTGTGCATCGTTTTTCGTGCAGTGTGTGTCTGTGTTGGTTTTGGGATTTTTAAAATATATTATATGTGCCCAGATTTTCCAGAACTGAAATTCACTTTTGGGGTCCTATAATTCCGTATTTTTTCCGAACTTCACTGCACTTTGGCTATGTTGGTTATATCTGTGATGCTTGCATGTATTGAACGTCGGCTAATCGCTATAAGTCGATTAGTCGGGGTTATACATGATCTGTGTTTGATATTGGATTGTGTATATGAATCTGTTGGACTGTCGCGGGTGAATAGCCGGGGTGGATGTGAGATGAGCTTTTGTTTTTCTTTCATTCATTGTAAATGTAAATTGATGTAATTATATTATTTGTTTGGCCGCACAACCGGGTCGGGGTTGTAGCCGTCATTGTATAATTCTTTTTACTGTTTTTGCTCCTAGGATAGACCCATGGAGGGGGTGCACAAACTGCCGAGTACTTGGCGGGTAGTTTGCCGCACCCGTAGGGGTCTTGGGTGGGGTATTTGGCTATTCACCGCGATCGTGTAATCCGCTTTTCATTGCAGGCTCGAAAGGATTGCGGATTGCTAGTATATCCAATGTATTCATCTGTGATCTGTAATGTCTATCATTGATTTCTATTTAGGCGTTGCTTATGTTTTACAGCCGCGCTAGCCCAGCCCCCGCTCTGTCGTTAGTTAAGTAACCTAAAGAGTGATGACGGGACCCCGTGGCGAATGCGAATGGCATAAGCGTACGTCATATTTTGGTTGTTTTCTGCAATGGTAGGAATTAAATGATGGGACGCATTAAAAGAACTAATGCAAGAATATCACGCATTAAAAGAACTAATGCAAGATAATAAACCAAGTTAAAGTCGTTGGAACACTTTCGAAAAACCACTCGGTTCTTTTCAAAACTAACTTTTAAATGCGGAGCTTGAGCCACTCCTTCTAAAAGCTATCTCGTTCCAATCGATTATATCAAGTTCACTACGTTCACGGTTTCGCCAAAACCATTCGTAGCCCTCCGTCGTTTCGTATGAAAATTCAATAGTATTCAAGCTATGTTTGTTGACCTTCGTCAAGACATAGAGATTGGTAGCTATTGGGTGTTCATATGTAGCATAGATAGATGCGTTGGTTTGGGACAGTCGTATTGCCTTGTTGACCTTCGTCAAGGGTATATACGGGTGGGTTCAAATTAACCTGGATAATGACGGGAAGAACTTGACATGTGACTTATGATTTGTTGACCTTCGTCAAAGTCATAAGAGCATGGGGCAAAAATCCACATCGGGAGTTTCATAAGTACTGAAACTTGCTAGATTTGCATACCATTTGGAGTGTGATGATTATGGTAGGATTCCTTCATTTTCATCACGCGATGATATTTGGATCCCGATCCTACTGTGAGTATATGCTACTCCTCGGGAAATTTCTCACTAAACGATCAATGCTATAAACCTAGTAGGTGCCTAGAAAGGTGTTAGCGGGGCTACGCCCCCAGGGAAAAGAGGTTCTTAAATTAAGGAACTTCGCGAAAGCGTTGGAAAACCTCCCTCGAAGTACCGACACTGGCCTGGCTGAACGGTTAAGCAAGTATTGTACGGTGGGATTGATCCCGGCTAATTCTTCCTTTGTGGTTTGAGGAGGGATTCGAGAGACAGTGGGAGCCATCCTGTTTAGACAAATTAAAAACCATTCTAAACTTGCAAGAGCATCGTGCTAAGTGTTTCTTCTCTCCCCCTGCAGCGACCAAATCGAAATGACTGGACTTAAGTTACTTCTAGATAAAAACATACTGACAGGGCCAAACTACAAAGATTGGCTCAGGAATGTCAAATTGGCAATCTCTTACGACAAGCTGGGGTATCTTCTTACCACCAAAGCTCCCCCCGTCCCAGGTCCCACCTCCAGCGTCGCGGATAAGGAAATCCGTAAGACTTGGGAGATTGACAGCGCGAAGGCCAGATGCCTCGTACTTGCCTCGATGGACAACGAACATCAGAGGAGGCACGAGAATATGGATTTGGAATCCATATTTCTTCATACAAAAGAACTGTATGGAGAGCAGTCTCGTATCGCAAGATACGAAGTGTCGAAGAAGTTATTTTCGACAAAGTTGGCCGTCGGATCATCGGTAGCGGACCACGTGCTTAAGATGATTGGCTACACTGAGGAGCTCGCGGAACTTGGGACCACGTTGGATAGTGAACTCTATACGGATATAATTCTCCAGTCCCTTCCATCCACTTACGCCCAGTTCATACTGAATTTTAACTTGCAAGAAAAGGAAGTTGAACTTTCAGAACTCCTCAACCTGCTGAGGAGCGCAGAGGGCACCCTACAGAAAGGTAGGGATACACCCGCTTTGTTTGTAGGAGGATCTTCTTCCTCTAGGTCCAAGGCGAAAGCCAAGGGAAAGAGGAAGAAAGCCCCCGCCAAACCAAGAGGCGGTGTTAGTAAAGTGGGTACGAAGGGAAAGGAAAAGGCAACAAAGATTGCGGGGAAGCTTGTTGGTAAAGAGGAATGCTTCTATTGTCACAAGAGTGGACACTGGAAGAAAGATTGCAGGGCTTGGAAAGCCAGGACACAGGAACTGAAGCAGGTTGCGGATTCAGCTTCAGGTGTGTATGTTATTGAAAACTGTCTTTCTATAAACTCTACTTCCTGGGTATTGGATACCGGATCAGGATCTCATATCTGTAATTCTTTGCAGGCGTTGAGAAACCGTAGGTTTTTGAAAGCAGGTGACATGACCCTCAGAGTTGCGAACGGAGCTAGCATGGATGCTAAAGCCGTGGGGGACTATCACCTGGGAATGTCAGATGGACATGTTTTGGTTTTGCGTAATTGCTTTTTTGTACCCAACGCAACTTGTAATATCATTTCTGTATCTTTGGTTTCTAAAGAAGGTTATGAATTTGCGTTTGTAAGTAATGTTGTAAACATTCACCTTAATCAAGTTCTGATTGGGTCAGGTACACTGAGCAATGGTATATACGTATTAAACCAACCACAGATTTTTAATGTCCAGAATACACACAAAAGAAAGTCTCCAGATATCAATCAGGCTTTCTTATGGCATTGTAGACTGGGTCACATCAATGAGACACGGTTGACTAAGTTACATAAAGAAGGATACTTGGATCCGTTCGAGTATCAGTCTTATGCCACTTGTGAATCTTGTCTCATGGGAAAGATGACAAAGACTCCGTTCACTGGACACGGAGAAAGAGCGAGCGAGCTCTTGGGACTCATACACAGTGACGTGTGTGGTCCAATGTCTACACATGCGCGAAGCGGTTATTCATACTTCATTACTTTCACAGACGATTTCTCTAGGTATGGACATGTCTTCTTAATGAAGCACAAATCCGAGGCCTTTGAGAAATTTCGGGATTATAAGAATGAAGTTGAAAAAATCCTAAGATCGGATCGAGGTGGTGAATACTTGAGTGCCGAGTTCCTGGACTATTTAAAAGAGAATGGAATTCTCTCTCAGCGTACTCCTCCATACACTCCGCAACATAACGGTGTATCGGAAAGAAGGAATCGAACCCTATTGGATATGGTTCGTTCCATGATGAGTAAGGCTGAGTTACCGCGATCTTTCTGGGGCTATGCACTAGAAGCAGCTGCATACCTCTTGAACAAGGCTCCTACCAAGACTGTGCCTACCACTCCATATCAGATGTGGAGTGGGAAGAAACCCTGTCTTAAGTACCTTAAGATATGGGGATGTCCAGCTTTTGTAAAAAAGCAGCATGCGGACAAGCTCGAGGCACGTTCAGTACAGTGTAAGTTTGTGGGATACCCAAAGAACTCCAGGGGGTATCTGTTCTATTCCGCTGAGGAACAAAAGGTTTTTGTTTCTCAACATGCCCGCTTCTTGGAAACTGAGTTTTTGGAAACCCAGATAAGTGGGGACGCAATAGAACTGGAAGAGATTCCAGAACCACAAGCTATTACTGAAAACTTGGAAGAGCCAGTAGGTTCAAAAGAACAGGACATTCCTATGCCGCTCCGCAGAAGTAGTAGGCAGTCTCATCCGCCCGAGAGATACTTCGGTTTTCTCATAGACGGGGATAGAGAGGATTGCATCATAGACTATGATGAGCCTACTAGCTTCCAGCAGGCCGTTCAGAGCGTTGACTCGGTAAAATGGCTGGATGCAACGCGGACCGAAATGGAGTCCATGTACACCAACAAAGTATGGACATTGGACATTGCTCCAGACGGGGTAAAACCCGTAGGATGCAAGTGGATCTTCAAAAGGAAGATTGGTGTAGATGGACAGGTTGAAACCTATAAAGCTAGACTTGTAGCAAAGGGTTTCCGTCAAAGACCTGGCTTGGACTATGACGAAACCTTTTCTCCAGTGGCTATGCTGAAATCCATTCGGATCCTTCTTGCCATTGCTGCCTTCCACGATTATGAGATTTGGCAGATGGACGTAAAAACCGCTTTTCTAAATGGAATTTTAGAGGAGTGTGTCTATATGGATCAGCCAGAGGGTTTCATTCAGAGTGGGAGCAGCGGAAAGGTGTGCAAGTTGCTTAAGTCCATCTATGGACTAAAGCAGGCATCGCGGAGTTGGAACATCTGTTTTGATGAGACGGTCAAGGAATTTGACTTTATCAAAAATCCAGATGAACCGTGCATCTATAGTAGATTTGTAGCGAGAACTGTGGTATTCCTTGTTTTATACGTGGATGACATTCTCTTAATAGGAAATGACATTCCTATGCTACAATCTGTCAAGGGTTTCTTGTCACACAGGTTCTCCATGAAAGACCTGGGTGATGCCTCTTACATCCTGGGGATCCGGATCCATCGTGATAGATCCAAGAGGATATTAGGACTTTCACAGTCCAGGTACATCGACACCGTACTGAAAAGATTCAGTATGGAAGATTCCAAGCGCGGTAACCTACCGGCTTGTCACGGGATCACCCTCTCTAAAGAGATGTCTCCCAAGACTGATTTGGAGAGGGATCGCATGTCTATTATACCCTACGCTTCTGCGGTAGGCTCTATAATGTATGCGATGTTGTGTACCAGACCGGATGTAGCTTATGCACTGAGTGTAGTAAGCCGGTATCAGTCAAACCCTGGGGAGAAACATTGGATAGCAGTAAAGAACATTCTCAAGTACCTGTGAAGGACTAAGGAGATGTTCTTGGTGTATGGCGGAAAAGACCTCCAGATTGAGGCCTTTGCTGACTCCAGCTTCCAGAGTGACAAGGATGATTCCAAGTCCATGTCGGGTTTTGTCTTTACCCTCAATGGAGGGGCGGTGTGTTGGAAGAGTTCCAAACAGGAAACCGTTGCAGACTCGACTATGGAAGCGGAATACATCGCTGCATCTGATGCCGCAAAAGAAGCTGTCTGGATGAGGAAGTTCTTAAAAGAACTTCAGGTGGTTCCGTCCATTGTTGACCCAGTACCTTTGTATTGCGACAACAACGGGGCTATAGCTTTAGCAAAGGAACCCAGGTCCCATCAGAGATCCAGGCACATCTTGAGGCGGTATCACCTGATCAGGGAGATCGTGGATCGCAAGGAGATCGAGGTTCGGAGGGTTGCTTCAGAAGAGAACACTGCAGATCCATTCACCAAGGCCTTACCCCAGACTCAGTTCGAGCGGCTGATCGAGATGATAGGTCTTCGATACGCCAGTACATGGCCTTAGTGCAAGTGGGAGATTGTTAGTGTATATGCCCTAGAGGCCATTACTGTATCATACTAGTTTGTATATTACTTGATGGAAGCTTGGGATATTCACCTTGTATAAACAATCTTGCTCAATATAGTAGTATGCTACTTGGTTTATTTCTACTTCAATGTGTACTTGTGTTTATTTCAGTATATCACTTATACGCATTAGTGGAGCCCTTAGGATCTTTGCTTGATTACCAGCGTTGTGATGGCAGTCACACTAGTGGGGGCTGGGTAATCTATAGGCACATCCTTATACAGGTCCCTAGTCGTAGGACTATCGAGACAGGGCATCGATACTCCGGAGTAGACTAGCGTATGCGCTTCTCATCCCAGTGTGGGAGATGGTCTGTCCCACAGCCATCAGTACGTCGTACTGGAGATAGTATACGGGTGCTCGTTGGGTTACGAGTACAATGGACAGGACTCGTCGGGAACTGAAAGGTTGGTATTATACCTATCGTCAGTTATCAGTTCCCAGGTGACATGAGTACAGCTTAGTCCGCTGACTTGATACTGGCACTTCGCCTCGAGTGTATTCCCACTGCACTTTGATCACTACCCTACCACGGCTCAAAGGAGTCGTGCAAACAGGTGGTGATTGGGTGCAGTCCCGAAGCACTTGGAGGCAGTGACGGTTAGACAGGATTCGTCTCTCCCGGTATTGGGGGTTGACATCGCGCTGTGTCTAGGAGAGCCATTACACGAGTAGTCCCTGGCCAGGGCAAGCGAGATATACTGGTAGGTTTCCAGTGTTATCTCAGGGTGTTTTGGGCTTCACTCCGACACGACTTGTACCGCTATTGGGGGACTGACGTTTTACCGCCCCCTAGGCCCGACATGCGATGTATCAGACGAACAGACCGGACTGTACGGAGAATGTCACATTCAGACTCAGTAGGAGTTCAGATGGGGTTTCACCTCGTCAGCCTTCTTGTCGACATCTACCTGGGGACCGTTACGTACAGCTAGTGCCGCTTGCGGTCTGTGGTTAAACCCACTGCCAGCGTAGTGTCGAGTCTTTAGAGTCCCACACAGAGGGTATTCGCCTCTGGGCAAAACAGAGTAGAGGTCGCATGGTTTTGCGACAGGGTTCGTTCTCATCCGCGCACTTGTGCACGTTTAGAGTCCGGACGGATATTACTGGCTGGCTCTGGTTTGAGTCAGATACTGGTATATGTTTTTGGGATTGCTTTTATCTCCGTATTCATGTTCCTCGGAATAAGGATGCAGGTGTGTATGCACGGTTATTTGAGGAAGAGGAAGATGACTTTCATTAGGGTTTCGGAACGGGTGCGTATGCACAGTTGACAGTCGTCTTTTTCCAAACCCTAATGGATTTGTATTATATCAATTAATAATATATAATAAAATGAAATTGTGTCATGGTTGGTTTTTGTTGACTTGTTGACCATGGTTGACTTTTTGACCATGGTTGAAGTTTTGACCATCATCATTACAAAAGAAAGATGCTCTTTGATTCTAGCAAATTCATTTAATGTTTGAAATGATAATGGTCATTCTAAAACTTTCCATCAACCTTTTCATTTTCATTATTATTATTATTGATAATTCTTTTTCTTTTGCATTATGGTTGCAAGAAAGAAAAAGGATAGCTCATTCTATCATAACCTCTCTCTCTCCTCATTTTCATCTTCTTCTTCCTCTAGCAAAGAGAAACCTTCTCATGTGTTGAGAATCCTTCTCTTTAAAAAGAAAAGCAAACCCTAGTTACTCTCTACTCATTCTAGGTTCAAGGTTTAGCAAGCCGGAAACCCTAGTTCACTCAAAGATCGAGGAAGAGCCCAAAGGTCGAACCTTCGAGGTGGATCCATCTTCGACGGGAGAAGGCGACGAAAAGAGAACCATCAACCTCTACAAGATTTCAAGAAGAAGGAGTTCAAGTTTAGGTATAACCTTCATCCGAGTAGCTAACTCCTTTTAGCGTTTATGCTAGTTTAGTTTAGACACGATCCCGACCTTGTTTAGTCCATGTTGCCTCTTGCGATAAAAATTTGTTTTTTATACCGTTTCCGCCTCCCCGTAAGCACCGGGGGTCGCAATATGGACTTACAGATATAACCTAGTTATCGAATCAAAGATTGATTCGATAAGTCGATACATTGGATACTAGTCGGTTATGTGCGACATGACCGGATCATTGAATCAAGTGTTGATTTAATGATTTAATGTATAATTATATATTTGATATATTACTTTGCATTAACTAGTATTGGTTCACTTTAAAGGGATTTTCTCACTTGTAGTGCACATTGTATATGTGATATATTTTTTGTGTGCACTTGATTGTATCATGTTTGATGTTGCAAGCTAACTTGTGTTTTGTGTAAAGATTAAACCATGGTTGTGTAATGGTTAGGATTTTTTTTTTCTTACTCATTTATTTATTTATTGATTTTGGAAAAGATTATGAAGAAAATGGTGGCATTCTTTGGATTTAGTTGAAGCTTCATGAAGGTTTGACTTTGTTACCATTTTGTCTTCATGCTTAACCCTAACCATTCTAACTAACCATGATCTATTCTCTACACCTTACCCTAGTTAGTATATGATAAGTATTCACATTATTTTCTTTTTAATCTAATACTTATCATATTCTATCTTGAGCTTCATCTTCATCTTCAAGAAAAAGAAAGCTTGCCTCATCAATGGCAAGTGAGGAAATCAAGTGAGAAATCCAATTCTAAAGTGAACCCACCTCCTATTTCTTCACCTTCTACCTCTTGCCAAGTAGTATAGGGTGTTTTCTTCACAAGTTTCACAACTTGGTGAAGTTGGAGCTTGATCTTGTGAAGCCTCGACGTAGATCATCTTCGGCATCGTAGCCGACGACTGTTCCGCTCATTTCTCCGATGAAGCCGATGCGAGAGTTCGGGATTCGAAATGGACAGCGAGGGGACAACTACGTGGAGCTAAGGAAGTGGATAACCGGATCTACAAAGGTTGTAGCTTCTTATCTTTAGTTAAATTGTTAACTAGTTTAATGTTTCGCCTAAAATTCTAGTTAACGATCCGTATTAGAGTTTCTCGGCACTTGCAAAACTTGAAATTGGCATGGTTGATGCCTTGTGAGACCTCTTGAGAGTGCCTAGGAACCCTACAGTTCCGAATACCAATGCATACGGCGTTGCATTTGTGGCCATTTTGAACGTAGTTCGATACGCCCAGAGAGCTTCATGCAGTCTCTTGTGCCGGTTCCTCTTATTTCTGGACACCGTCTTTTTCACGATCTTCATCAAAGTTTTGTTGAAAGCTTCAACCAGACTATTAGCTCGGGGATTATAGACCGAAGAGTATCTCCAGTCTATGTTATGCTGTTGTGCAAAGCGGCTGATATTGTGGCTTCTGTAAGCTGGCCCGTTATCGGAGATAATCCATCGCGGAGTGCCGAACCGATAAATGACGTGTGTCTTGAAGAAATGGAGGATATTCTCCGTCTTCACTTCTTTTAGCGGTACGGTTTCTGGCCACTTAGAAAAGTAATCGGTCGTCGCCAATATGAACCGGTGTCCTCTGGACGATGCTGGTTCGATGGGCCCGATTATGTCAGTTCCCCACATTTCGAATGGCTATCTAGCCACCGTCGGGTGTAGCGGATTTGGATGCTGATGGATGAAGTCCCCATGAATCTGGCATGAGTGGCACTGCTTCACGTATTCGAGATAGTCCTGAATCATCGTGGGCCAATAGTAACCCATCCTTTTGATCTTCAGCTTCTTCTTTGGCCTGGCTTGGTGAGAACCGCAGAGTCCGTCGTGAGTTTCTTGGATGACTCTCTTTGCCTTTTCAGGTCCCAGGCATCTTATCCACAGAGAATCAAATGATCTTTTATACAGAGTATCATTGACGAAGGCAAAAGATAGAGCTCGTTTCATGAGCTGATGTCTTGATGGCGCATCTTCAGGCGTTCGACGGGATTTGAAGTAGTCTATAAAGACCTCTCTCCAATCCTTAGCCTTTTCCTGGTCTTTTATTTGTAGGGTCGTTTGCTCGGTCGCTCCTTTTTCTTCGGACGACTCTGGAGATATTTCTGCCGGTGCAAGAACTCGACGGCTTTGCACAACGATCCTCACGTCATCGAGGTTCTCGTCAACCAGTTCTTTAGCGAGCTTGACTAATGCATCCGCCTTACTATTTTCCGCGTGCGGTATGCTTTCCAGGGCGTAGGAAAGGATTCGAGTCAGCAGTTGTTGCATTCTCTCACCGTACTTTACCAACTCTGGTTTGCATGTTTGATAGTCGCCATTTACTTGACTAACGGCCAGCTGGGAGTCTCCGTATATGAGGAGTTTTTCGATTCCCATGTTGGCAGCGATCTCAAGACCTGCTATCAAAGCTTCATATTCGGCTTCATTGTTCATCTTCGGCTCTGTTAAGGAGAAGGCAAAGCGCATTATCCCTCCTTGTGGAGTCACGAAGATGAGGCCCATCCCGGATTTGATTATGGGGGTGCTTTGTTTGCGCTTCTTCATGGATGATGCTCCGTCGAAATAGATTTCCCACCGGGTATCATTCTTTCTTCTTTCCCCGCCGATCATGTCAAACGCGTCCACGTCGGGCAATTCGCAGTTCAAAGGAGAATCGACAGGTATCGGATGCTCACTGAGGAAGTCGGCGATAGCCTGGCCTTTTATCGCCTTGAGGTAACGATAAGTTATCGAGAACTCCATCAAGAGCAGGGCCCATTTAGCGAGTCGTCCTGTTAGTATGTCTTTTGACATCAAGTATTTGAGAGGATCCACTTTTGATATGAGGTGGAACTCATGTGCCAAAGCATAGAGTCCGAGCTTCGTTATCGCGAAGATTAACGCCAGACAGTGTTTTTCGATAGGGGGGTAGTTGCTTTCTGCCCCCAGGAGAACTCGACTCAAATATTAGAGGGCTCTCTCCTTCCCTTGGTCGTTCTCTTGTGCCCATAGCACGCCTAAGGAACCTTCGAGGGCTGTTGTGTACAGGACGAGAGGCTTTCCCTTGACCGGAGTGGTTAGCACCGGAGGATTCTTCAGGTATTGCTTGATTTCGTCCAGCGCGCTTTGGCATTTGTTATCTCAGACGAACGGGGTTCCCTTCTTCGTCAGGTGACTGTAGGGGCGGCATTTTCCGGAGAGGTTAGCTATGAACCGTCGGATATATGCGAGCTTTCCTTGGAGAGATCGCAGTTGCTTGAGAGTTCTTGGTGGAGGCATTTCCATAATCGTCTTGATCTTCGATGGGTCTATTTCGATGCCTCGATGTCGTATGATGAACCCTAGGAATTTGCCCGAGGAAACTCCAAACGCGCTTTTGAGAGGGTTCATCTTCAAGTTGTATTTCCGAAGGCGCCGAAACACGATCTTCAGATGCTCCTAATGCTCCTCGTGCGATTTGATTTTCACCACAAGGTCGTCGATATAGCATTCGGGCCCTCTGATAGGTGGCGCCGGCATTCTTCAGACCGAAGGGCATCACTTTGCAGCAGAATATGCCCAGAGTAGTCCGGAAAGCGGTATGCTTCTGGTCTTCGGGATGCATCTTTATCTGATTGTACCCTGATGATCTGTCGATGAAGGAGATGACTTCGTGAGTGGACATGTTATCTATCATCATCTAGGTAACCGGTACAGGAAAATCGTCCTTCGGGCAAGCTTTATTGAGGTCCCGAAAATCCACGCAGATGCGCTCCGTCCCATTTTTCTTCATCACTGGGACAATGTTGGCAATCCAGTCAGGGTACTGAACCTCTTGGATGAAGCCGGAGTCGATTAGATTCTTGACCTCGGTGTTGATGCTCATTTCAAGTTCGAGCCGCATCCTTCTCGGTGCTTGTTTGACCGGCTTGACGTCTGGAAAAATCGCCAATTTGTGGACAGCAATCTCTGGATCGAGTCCCGGCATCTCTGAATAGTTCCATGCGAAGCAGTCTTTATACTGCATGAGCACGTCTTTTAGCGTAGCCACCCTTTCTTCAGACAACAGCTCACTGACGAATGTCGGCCGCAGGTCATTTGCCGTCCCCAAGTCAATTTTCTTGAGGTTATCTGCAGTAGTATGTATCCCATCTTCCAGCTCTTTTGGCGCTGGTGGAAACTCTAAGATCACCTCGTCATCATCGTTTTCGAAGCACCAGGGGAGGTTGTCCATATTCTCGCGTACTCCTTCTCCTGACAGCGTTATCGCGTGATAGGTACGAGATCGCTTCCAAGACCGATGTTGATCCGGCTCTACTCTCGTGACTTTCGGTTCATGCTTCTGTGGCGGGGTTACCCTCCAACTGCTGGATAAAGCGAACTTGCCTTGCTAATACTGGTCTTTTACCCAGTCTTTGAATGTAAAGCAGTCTTCGAGAGGATGCCCTATCGCTTGGTGATAGGAGCAATAGTCTGAATGATGAACCTCACCTGCTTGCTCGGGGTGCTTGGATTCCAAGAGTGTCATCATCTGATATTTTATGACAAGATCGAATATCTTATTTATCTTGTGTTGGGGAAAAGAATATGCTCGACCCATCTTCTTTATAAGAGACGGACCCTGACTGCTCGATTCCAGATCGCGTGGCTTCTCAGACCCGCTTTGCTGCCGTCGAACATTTTTTCCGTTCTTCAGTTTGTTTTTGTTTTTGCGTCGGGTCTTCCGTATAACAGACTGGCACCGAAGGGCATCGTCATTCTCTGTAGCCTGCTGAAGGAGGCGTTGCGTCCTGGCTTTCTTGTAGATGGCCATTTCGCGGTTATGATCATCCCGGACCTTTTGACCCTCTTCCTTTATTAACTTATCCATTTGTTCTTCAAACGATGGACTTGGCATTTTCATGGCGGGACCTCATTTTGGTTCAGGGTTAGCGTCTTTTAACAGAACATCTCCTTCTTCATCGAAGTCATGTATGATGTAGTTGCCATGGACTCGCTCCCGTTTCTTGGATCGAATATATCCAAGCCCGATCGTTTCCATTCTCCCATTGAGCAATTTTCGCTGAGTTCCGGGGACATTCCAGATCCTGTTGTAGAACTGAGCTTGTCGAGCAGTCTGTTTGAAGGGTACACCTTGACGCCTCAACAGCCTTTTTAATCCTTCTGTGAAGTATCTGGGCAGACGGATGGACTGGAGCCTGTCAAGTGTAGAATCGGCACAATGCCAAATTTCTTTCTCCACTTTGGTTTCCGTGGATCGATAAAAGAGGATTGCCTTTTCATCTTTTCCACTGGGAGGGATGTAGAATGTTTGCAGTTCCTGCACACTATAGGTATCAAGTGCGTCGAGCTCTTTGTAATGGTCTTGCGGAACCATGGCGATTTGCAAACTCCGATCATCATCAGCGAAGGCTTGTATCGATGGCCGAACAGAAAATATGGCATTGACCTCATCTTCCGAGTCGCTGCGGAAGACCGGAATAGGAGTGGACGGTCCCGGCTTGTTGCATTGGGGTGGCCCTGAATAAACTATTTCTTCTTCCTTCTCGGTATCACTCCCGAAGATCGGAATAGTGGTGATAGCTTTGTTCTTCGGTTTGTGGCATCTTTCCGTTTCTTCAAAATCTCGTAAGAAGTATTTTACATCTTTGTACTTTCGGACTTCATTCACGGAGAATGGGTTTAACTCCCCTGTCACGGTATACTCGTGACCATCCTTGAAATACTTCATACACTGATGTTGTGTAGAAGAGATAATGTTATACTCGTGTAACCAAGGCCTGCCGAGCAAAGCATTATAGCATGTCTTGGCGTCAATGACGTGAAATTTAATGTCCGTGACGAGCAGCCCAAAGCGTAACGCCAGTATCACAGACCCGAGCGTCCGTGATGACTGGGAGTAAAACCCGGAGATAGTGATCTTATCCCGAGCGAGGTGTTGAACGCTCATGCAGATTTCCTTCAACACTCTTATATTGAAGAGGTTAACGGAGGACCCATTGTCAACCAGGTTTGCCTATCTTGATATCATGACAGTATCCGGAGACATAAAGGGGGCGGTTGTGCTCGCACGTCCCGAAAAGGAGATCTTCATCGCTGAAGGTGATATCGACCGTGTGCACTTCCTCCAGCTCTTCCTTCATCTTTTCTTCGTCAAGGAAAGCTTGGAACTGCTCGGGCACTTGTAGTGCCTTGATCAAAGAATCTCTTGCCTCCTTAGATAGAAGAAGGGCGTCGAGAATGCTTAGCTGTGAGGCTATCTTCCTCAGGTGTGCCAGAACGTTGTAATCCACCTTGTTTTCCTTAGGTGGGTCCTTGGCTGCAAGCTCTTCGACGACTCGGTCATTGAGGGAGATATCTTCAGGGACTTTTTCTTTCCCCTTATCCTTTTTGGTTGATCCCTTGCTTACGGGTCCGAGATTCTTTTCAGGTAACGTGCGATTGCGCAGCTGAATGTTCTCGCAGGTCTTCATTCCATCCGTTTCAGAGATGGATTCCTTGAAGAGAGGGCCGAGGGCTATTTCTTCGTCAGAGTCGCTCCCGAAGGTGAGAACTTGCGATCCCCAGGAATCAACCATATGACAGTTGCCGACCGTTCTTTTACGCTCATCTGTCGTGCTTTTTTGTTCCCGACGAGTTTTGCGCTTCATCAGCTTGAAATGCTGCCGGTGAGCTACATATCCTTGCCACCAATTTTTAAAGGTGTTGCATTCTTCAGTAGGGTATGCAATCCTCTGAAGATATAAGCAGAAGTTAGGATGCATGTCCACTTCATCAAGATGTATACCGGTGGGAGAATTTCCTCTGAAAGAGGGTAGCTTCATTCCCATCGATATAACTTTGGCGAACCTTCTCCTTGTCTTGAACCTGCTTTTGCTGGCGGCCGAAGTGCTCCTATCTAGTTGGGGTGCTTCAATCCTTCCGTTCAGTCGCTGGCGTTTGGCTTTTCCAAATATGACCGTTTCGCGCTCGCGATCAGCCTTGCTTTTCAGAAGAGCTTCGTTCAGGAATGCGTCAACTATTTCATCTGACGGTCCTAGGAGTTCTGGTTCGGGATCTACCCCCAGTTTCTCTGCGTCAGGAGCTTCTTCACCGTCTATCGACGAGTGATAGATCACATGGCAGCTTGCCACATAATCCTCAGGTTCATCCGACGAGTCTTCTTCATTGTCATCATCTCCGTACTCAAGGACATGGATGAGAAATTCTTGGAGTGTGACTAGGGTCTACGCCTTCTGGTTATATTCCTCCAACGCGTCAATATGTTTTTGCAGGTCCGTGCGCTTGTCATTAGGCTTCACGGGCTTTTTGGTCTTTTTCTTCTTCTTCGAAGACTTTGACGGCTGGGTATGGGCGCTTTGACTATCACCACCAATTTTTGGAGTTAGGCACGGCTTCAGCATTCCCTTGATGACTTCGGGTTCCAGAGGACTTTTCCATTTGATCGCCGGGCATGTTTGGAGATCCTTCAGCATTCATTTCGTTTTGGCTGAAAGAACGACCTCCTATGGAGCTTTTTCTATAAAAGAGCATGATGCCCCCGGTGTGTCCACCTTTTTGAGAGCATGCAGCTGGGGAGGGTTTACTTTCCAATTCTCAGACAGTGCGAATTTTCCCTGTTGGTATTGGTTCTCAATCCACCCTTTGAAGACGAAGCAATGCTCGATTGGATGGCCTATCGCTTAGTGATAGGGGCAATAATTGGGATTATTAGCCTCACCAGGTTGCAATGGGCGTTTTGGATCCGGCAAGATGATGAGCCTGTTGCACACCACCAGCTCGAACAATCTCCTCATTTTATCCCGGGGAAACGAATAAGGGCACTTCAGTTTCTCATTGAAGAATCGCCGTCTTTCATCTTGGCGATCAGTTGGCTTTGGACCACTGGGCTGCTGCTGAGCATTGGTGATGAAGGTTGCTTTCTCTTTCCCTTTTTCGTTTCGAGATTCCAGCTTCAAGGAAGACGGTCTATGACCCATCTGGTCCATTTGGGCCAATTTGTCAATCAAGACCTGGAAAGTGGTCGTCTTGAAAAACATCATAAATTGTGAAATGGTCACCTGAGGGTCGAGGGTCCCTACGAACATGCCTACCGTAGGCGCTTCTTCGATGCGCTATTCGCACTTCGACCATAGATTCCGCCACCGTATTGCGTATTGCACCCATGTTTCGCCTGGTTTTACTCTGGCATTAATTAATGCGGTGATTAGGGTGCGTATGCTAGCGCTTGCGAATTTGGGTGAACAGCAATTCCATCTCCGTAAAAGTTTTGAGGGAGTCGTTGGGAAGCTCTGAGTACCATTCAAACGTCGTCTCTGCCAAGCTGCCGACGAATTGGCGAAGTAATAGCTTATCATCTCCTCCAGTGTTGCCGCAGAGAGCCCTAAACTGAGCGGCATGTTGATGGGGATTGCATGTCCCCTTGTACACATGAAATTTAGGAATCGTGTATCCTGGCGGGTACTTTATTTGATCGTACCAACCCGGATAGGGCCGTCCAGTTCTGACGACTTGGCTAGCCGCTTCATTCGCTTGATGAGCTCGTATTTGTTGAGCTATATAATCATCGAGCGTGGATTTGGAGATGGTCTCCTCCTTGGCTGCTGACAGAGCCGGCAGAGGATTTGATGTCTCTCCTCTATCATCTTCAATTATTACTGGAGGATCTTCGGCTGGAGGGTCCGGCCGGATCATCATGCCCACCATATCTTGGAATAGAAGGGCCATTTGTTTTATGTTGGCCGCTTGTTCCACGGCCTCTTTGTCGTTTCTCTCAAGCATTCTCCGAAGGAATTCGGCATCAGTTTCCTGCTCATAATGCTGCTCCGAGAATGTCTCTGGGCTTGTTTTTGGCCTTGTGAGTACGACCATTTGCGTCAACATTTCCTGGAGCTTCTGTTGTTGTTCCTGGGACTTTGTTACGGATCTGGTGAGTGGTCGATGGTCCATAGAGATACGGCTATCCTCTTTCCTGGATGCTATATAGACAGTATGTACCACCATGCCCCCAGGCTTGGGGCGTTTAGATTCAGTGTTCTTGCGATTAGCCGCAGACACCGGGATTTTCTCCATCTTTCTCCTCTTGTGAGCGGTCGAAGTTGAGGGGGCCGTTGCAGTGGGCACCCAAGCAGCTGTCGCCTTCTGTGGCTTGACAGGGTGGTCCTCTTCTTGCCGAACCTTCGTATTTTTCTGTCGGCGGGGATAGTCTTGATCTACCACGGAGTCCTGGACTTGTCGCCAAACTTTATAAATTTTATAGGATAGCCGCTGAGGGGGCTGCTCCAGCTTTGCCTTTGTAGCGTTCTCCATTGGTGGAGGAGATCTTTTTAATACAGCAGTCGGCGAATTCCTGTGCACCCTGTTAAGTAGTTCAAAGCTGTTCTCAATTGGAACAGCAGCATCAACTTCCACCATTGGAGCTGGCGGAGTCAGTCCAGAAGGGGAATTTCCCCCAGCTTTCCTCACTCGGCGCCAGTGGCGACGTCGAGCATGTCGTGCGTCCGGGATCACCTCCGCTGTTGGATCGACTTTTCCATGCTCCCTGTTCTGATGAGAGTCTGTTGTTGGCGCCGGCCTGTCAAAGTGAGATGCTTGCTGAGAGGGAATGGTCAACCTGTCAAAAGCCGATCTTTGAGTAGGGAGAGCAGCTTGGACGACCTCCACAGTAGCAGGAGTTGGAGTATCCTTCTCTGGTATTGCGAGCCTCTTTGCGGGCCTATTTGAGCTTTGACCTAGCCTGTCGAAGACCGAGGCATTGGAGTTGGACGACCCGCTGAGAGGGGCCGTGGTGGTTGCAAGCCGATCAAAGACCGACTTCTTCGCAACTTCCTGTGACGGCATCTGAATGCTGAAGCTCGTTGGTGGGATCATGGTCCCGAAGAATAGCCCAGTGGTGGCTTGGGTCACTTCTTCCACCGGCATTGTAATAAGGGAGGCCGCTTAGGGCCCGTAGGTTACCTCTCCAGATGAGGCGGAACGGGAGTTGTTGTTGCAGCTGGAGCAGTTAGAGGTCATTGATGTTCTTTTTCTGCACGGGAGCAAAACCAAATCTTAATACCTCGAACCCAAGGGCAACCATATTAAACCACGATTCGTTCACGAACACGACGCACGAAGTGTGGAGTGGAAAGAGGAAGAGGTCCTACCGGGCGTGCCAGAATCTGTTCTCCACCAAAAGATGTGACCAGGACGTTAGGACGTCAGGCCCGAATTTCGAGGACAGATACTATTTGGTGCTATCCGTCCACCTCTCCAAAGATGCCAAGTTGATTTATGACACCATATATCGAAGGTTTAAATGGATGCGACCGATGTAGCAGATTTCGTTAGATTCCCCCTCGTTGAGGGGTTTTTGATTGTGGGGATGCTCTTCCCTGCAGGTGCAAGCCCCTGCAGTTAATTACGCTACCGCATCGCGGTAATCACTTTCTCCTTCTCCAGATGGTCACTTCGTGTCGTATGTGTTTGTTTTATTTTTGGTTGCTCGTGGATTATATACGGAGACTAATTTATGTTGTCGCCCATAGGACGTGGATTAGTCCAAATCCGTATCTTCTTAGATTTAGGTTTGGGGTTGGGTTTAAGGATACGTTAGTCTCATTTGAGACTAAGATCAACTTAAACGTTTGTCAAGGATATGTTAGTCTGATTTTAGACTAAGATCGACATAACGGGATCATTTAGATCCAATAAAAGAGCATTTGGGCTCTATTGTTTTAGTTTAGGGACTTTGCGGTCCATTAGTTTAAGGACATTACGGTCCAAGGTTAAGGACATCATAGTCCATGGTCTTAAGGACCCCACAGTCCGAGGTTAAGGACATCATAGCCCCACAGTCCGAGGTTAAGGACATCATAGTCCATGGGTTTAAGGACCCCACAGTCCGAGGTTAAGGACATCATAATCCATGGGTTTAAGGACCCCACAGTCCGAGGTTAAGGACATCATAGTCCATGGGTTTAAGGACCCTACAGTCATAGGTTAAGGACATCATAGTCCATGGGTTTAAGGACCCCACAGTCCGAGATTAAAGACATCATAGTCTATGGGTTTAAGGACCCCACAGTCCAGGGTTAAGGATATCATAGTCCATGGGTTTAAGGACCCCATAGTCCAAGTTTAAGGACATCATAGTCCATGTAAAATCTGGTTGTCGGGACCCGTCACCTCTCTGAAGACATTGAAGGATTACAACGACATGTATCAGAGGAGTGAAGAGATGTACCCTTGAACTAATATTGGTTGGGATCTGTAGTCCAATTTGGGACTAAGATCAAAGATTTATGAGCACATGGGCTCAATTAATCCGAGTTAGGGTTCTGTGACCACTTTGGGCTCGGCCCATTTAGTTAAAATGTTAAACATTTAACAATGTCGAGCATTGATTTGAGTTCTGACAATATTTTTGTCTTTTACTGAATGCTGAGTATTCATCTTAGCTCTGGACTTTATTTATAGAACAATTTATGTTCTTTTAGCGCACACGTGAGGAGCACGTGGCGTGCTTGGTGCTTTGCGCCAGTCAAAGAGCGCAGAGTGCTTTTGCTGGGTAGCGCACACGTAAGGAGCACGTGGCGCGCTTGGCGCTGTGCGCCAGTCTATGATTTCAAAGCGCCAGTTTATGAGCGCAAAACGCTATTTGTTCAATGGCGCACACGTGAGGAGCACGTGGTGCGCTTGGCGCTGAGCGCCAGTCCATGAGCGCAAAGCGATATTTGTTAAGTGGCGCGCGCAAAGCGCTATTTGATCAGTTTTATGATCTGAGAAATAAATTCTCGTTTATAAGAGACTTTGTCTCAAGCTTCTAAGAACAAAGTTCTTATTTTATAGGAGATGTTTCAATCTCTTATTTTGGTGAAAGGCTTTACCTTTATGGATCTGTGATCCTAAGAGAATTGAATTATTCTCCCCCTTTTTTAATAATGAGATGTTCATGATCTCTTTTTGTAAAAGACCTTAGTCTTATAGATCTATGATCTGTGAGAAGAATTATGTTCTTCTTCTTTAATGAGATTTTTCTTATCTCTGTTTTTTTTACCTTGAAGAAAAGTTCTTCTTCTACCGAGAGCTTGCTCTTTTTTCTGAGATTTCTCAAAGTTTATATGGGGGTTCCTCTATATGTTTCTCTGTATCTTTTAGACTTGAAGTCTTGGGGCCTTTATATAGTGAAGGCTGATATGTTCAATCGGTTAAGAAGATCTTTTCTCCAATTGATTTAGGGATTTCCCCATCGTTGGATCTTTGATCCAAGGGCTTCTGATTTACAGAAGGTAATTTTCTTATTTTTTTAACAAGATTGGGAAACTTTCCCCATACAGAATTTATTCTGTAATTTTGGTGGTTTTTAATCACCATTGGATCATTGATCCAACGGTGCTATGATTTTCAAAGCACAATCTTCCCTGTTTGGAAAGATTCTGAGGAATGTTTTCTCAACAAAATTTTATTCTGGTTAATTAATGATTTTTAATCATGTTCGTTGGATCTTTGATCCAACGGTGGAGAACATTTAGTTCTAGCGCTAGCGCACTCGTGCTTTGCATGTGGTGCGCTGCTTAGAGTGCAGCGCTCTTAGCGCCAGCACCACGTGCAAGCGCCAGCACACACGTGCTTTGCACGTGGTGCACTGCTTAGAGTGCAGCGCTCTTAGCGCCAGCGCACATGTGCTTTGCACGTGGTGTGCCGCTTAGGGTGCAGCGCACTTGGCGCTGCTTCATTTTAAAATTTGAAATTTGATTAGAGCTTTGCTCTGATTGGGGGAAACAGTCCCATATGTCAAGGAAAAGCGCATCCTTGGGGTCAGGTTTATACAATAGGGTGACCCCCCGACATCCGGCTGGTTATCTGCAGTGGGCCTGTTACATTTTGTTGGCCAAGAAGGCGCTGCTACTGAAGACTGGGTTATACCCATCGATCTATGCGTCTCTCTTTTATTACCACACTCCTTATGTGTGGTGGGTTAAATCCTTCCTGGAGCAGTGGAATATTACGACCCATACATTTATTTTATCGGATTGGGAGGTATCAATTTCGCTGAAAGAATTCACGGAAATATCCGAGTTACCTATCGGAGGAGAGCATTATAAGGAGACACTTCCTCATGACGAGTATGTCTTCGCTACTAAATCGGTAGTTATGGGCATTACCCCAGAAAATGTCGTTCAATACAAGTTTCCGAGCTTGATAAAAGTGTTGAATATATATGAGAGCTTGTTCTTGGAGTTCGGGGGATATGGAGTTAGCTTTACAGACTTTGTCGCCCGTTTCCTTCGTCCAGAGGTTTTATCGAAGAAGGCTGCAAAATTTGTCAAGCTCGATGATCCGTTCGGATTTGGCTTGGACAAACCGCCGACTGCGGAGGTGGATTTAAAGCAATTCTTTATTCCAGATACTCCCATCGTCCCTTTTGCAGAGATTACCGCTCCGGACATTGATGAGGAGACGTTCTTTATGGGGTTCATTGGCTTGTGGCTGAGCTGGATTGCGCTCCCAATGCACCCTCGCTATATGAGACCGTTTGTCTTTTATCCGGCTCATCGCATTGCGGTGGGGACACGCATGGCTATTGGGGTTGTCGGACTGGCCCACTTGTATCATGGCCTGAGTATAGCGGCCGACATCGCCCTACCAGGTTTGAAGCCCGTAAATCTACTCTTGCACTAATTTACCTCCTGGATCGAGATGCACGTGCTGGGTGCATTTGGCATGCATAAAAGGCCTAGATTTTACGAACGGTACAACTTCCCTCGGGCCATGCAATTGGTCTATGCTTCTTTTCCAGACCCTACACAGCGAGAGGCTTGGCGATTGCTTCTTCGTCCGTGCATGGTTGGGGACAACATGACCTTCGTCGACAGGGTCCTGACCATTGGTAAGGAACCTTCCAAATTAATCCAACCGCTCCACGACGTCTTCAAGAATGGAGCTTCTGTTTTGAGGGCCCGGAAGATTGTTCATTTGTATTCTATCAGGGATGGTTTCCTTGTATTCAGACAGAATGCCTCGGTGTAGTTTATGAGATATAACCCGCATCGCTTTGCCTAGCAATCTGGTTACAACCAAGGCATTCCTCTTGAAGTGTTTCTCATTGATCCGGTTGCTACAGAAGAGAGCGTTCGCAACGCGGCACATCATTTTATGCGGCTAAATACGGGATCTCATTTCCTGATCAGTGAGCCGAGTCATATCCCGAAGGCTTTGAATGCTTATATTGCCTGGTATCAGCACGCAACGGGTGCCGTCGTCAAGGAGGAAAGCTGGATTCTTCTTGACCATAAGGATTCTATCCCGGCTGGTAATCCTGTGGTTCCGCTGAAGCGACGGGCGGTTGTCCGTCCTTCTTTGAGAGAGAGCACCGCAGCTGTATTCCTGTGAGCCCTTCCGGCTAAGCCACGACCGGATGTAAGTGCTCCTATGACAGTGATGGTTGTGGCGTCCCTTGAGTTGGGTATTGGCTCAGAGATCGGGACTCGCCGTCCTAAGAAGCCCGTTAAGCGAAAACTTTTGTCATCAGGTGTCATTGCTAGCTCGCAGAAGAAGAAGAAATCTTTATTCTCAGCTGATGTTGTATTTGGTCAGGAGCCTCATGCTCCTTATAGCAAAAGCTTGTCCGAATACGGCACCAACGACGGTCTGTTCGAAGCATCTATCGATGAGAATGCTGCCACTGATCTTCAAGCCGCTATTGAGGCGTCTGAGATATTAGCCCGTGAGCAAGCAGCGCTTGCTTCTGCTGCGGTGTCCGGTATATCTCATTTACATTTATCTGTATGTTTTTTTTTGAATTTACTATGCTTTATTAACGCTCTTTTCTTTAATAAGAATCTCCACTGAAGAGACACTTTTAGCGTCCCTCAAGACATTTGAGGAAGAGGAGAGGCTTCGCACTTCTATGGGTCTCGGTATGATTCGTTTTGTGACGCCTTTGAATATATATGTTTAGCTCATTTCGTTCACACCCTGACTCCCTTCTTCTTTTTATTACAGGAACCACTGCAACTTGTGTTGTTCCGAGTGCAATGCCATTCTTTGGTGGTGGTGCGGAGGAGTCTTCAGAGATACTACAGTTGAGGTCACCCTAGGGCCGCCATGGGAAGCGTTGCTAAAGCAGCCGATGACGGACGTTGCAACAAATCCGGAGGCCGATCCTGATATAGACAAAGACATTCCTCTATCGGAGGTTCTGAGGAGATCTCTTCATACAGCTAAAGCTGAGAGGAAGCGCAGAAAGCACGCAGTAAGGGAGTATCAGGCTAACTTGGCCACAGGCACGGGTTCGAGTGATACACGTGTTGGAGATAGTGCCCTCAGAGTCAATTATTGGATCACAGGCACGTGATTGCAATGATTGAGGGAGGACCTATTCCGGTAGGACAGTCTTACTCAAGATGATAGTATGCTATCTGGTTTATCTTTATCATCGTGTACTGCTTTAGGTGACCTTACAGGTCACTATTGCATGTTGATAGAGCCCCTAGGATTCTTGCTTAACTACCAGCAGTATGAGGGCGATCATATACGTGGGAGCTGGTAGTCTATAAGCACATCCTTAAATGGTCCCTAGTCGTGGAAGTTTCGAGATAGGGCATCGATACTCCAGAGTAGACTAGTGTATACAGTCGAGACCCCGACGAGGGGCGGGGGCCGGTCTTACAAGCCACTGGTGTCAGTTGGTTCACCTAAGATGTATACAGGTGCTCAATGGGTTATGAGTACACCGGACAGGACTCGCCGGGAACCTGCTAGTTGGGATTATACCTGATGTAGATAGCAGTTCCCTGGTGACATGTGCACAGGTTAGTTCATCGATCTGAGATCGTCATTTGTCTCGTGTGAGTTCCCACTGTGCTTTGATTACTACCCTACCACGCTCAAAGGAGACGTGCAAACAGGTTTTAGTTGGGTACAGTCCCGAGCCATATGGAGGCAGTGAGCGTATCTGCAGGGGTTCGTCTCTCCCGGTATTAGGGGTGAGGTCGCGCTGTGTCTTGGAGAGCCAGTACATGAAAAGTCCATGGCCAAGGCAGGAGATTTACTGGTAGGTATTCCAGTAGTATCTCAGGGTGTTCTAGGCTACACTCCGACATGACTTGTACCGCTTTTGGGGGTCTGACTTTTACCAACCCCCCAGGCCCGCCATGCGATGCTCATAGACGAACGGACCGGACTGTATGGATATTGTCACTGACAGGATCAGTAGGGTGTCAGGATGAGTTCGCTCATCGACGTCCCTTTTGGTCAATAGCTGGTTGCCCGTCATGTATGGATAATACCTCTGACGTGCTAGTGGTTAAATCCACAGCCATAGTATTGATGAGTCTTTAGAGTCCCCCACATACAGTTACTCAAGTTTCGGGCGAAACGCTGTAGAGGCCGTATGGAGATATGGCAGGGTTCGATCAGATACGTGCGGTATTGCACAGATCACGATCGGACGGTTTATACTAGCAGGCTTTGGTTTAAGCCGGATCCTAGTATAGTACTGTATAGATTTTGTCTCATTGCATTTGTATTTCGGTCGGAATACAAAAGCGGGTATGTATTTACAGTAGCGGGGTTTTCCTGTAATTTATTACGGGATCAGTTTTCTGGAGTTGCCAGTTTGCTTTCCTTTTCGGCCACTTTTCTTTGTATCTTTCATTGGCCGAAGATTGGTGGAGGAGGGCTTATTTGCATTTGTGCAAATAAGTGTTTGTGGAGGGTGTTATTTGCATATTCTTGTGTCATGATGATTCTTCCACCCTTGACTTTCTTTAGTCATCATGGTTTGACTTGTAGTGTCATTATGGCATGACTTTTGGTGATGAGAGTGATTAGGTTTTTGATTGTGGTGTTTGTTGTAATGATGTTTGATCATCATTATCTCTCTCTCTCTCTTGCATTATGTGGTTCACTCTCTTTTTGGATTCCACTTGACTCCCATTCTCATTCTTTGATGAAGGGGGCCGTCCATTCTCTTTAGTGGGGCTGTCCTAAATTCTAGTGGTGGGGTTTTTGTTCTTTTGGTTTTGTAAAATCCCACAAGTTCCATCTCCATAAGCTCACTTCATTTCCTCCACAAAAGGGCAACTTCCATAAACCCCTAGAGACACAAAGATCACTACACTTATTCTACAGCAAATCTTGGGCACGTCGACTCGCCAACTTCATGCCCGAGTTGCCTCGGTCCAGAGGTTGGAGCACGAAAAAGAAGCCGGCGATGTGGTGCACTTCTGGCGACGTGGTGGAGACCGGAGATTCCGTGGGGAGATCGGGACGACGACGAGAAGACCGAAGGACACGGATCGCTCGGTATATCTCTCTACCCTTTCTCATGTTAGCTAGGACTAGATTAATGGCCCGATCCGGGTTTATAGTGCGCGGTGGTGCCGGTTTGAAAAGTTGAAAGTTTACCATCGCTTCCGCATTCCGGCGTCGGATCGACGGCCGGGGCGCCGCCGTGCACTTACAGTAGTATCAGAGCCTCTCCATTAACCTAGTCTAGCTTGGTCTAATGTGTTTACGTTTCCGATCGAACAAAATTCCAAAACTGCATTTTCAAATAGCATCAGTTTCTGTCGAAATTTTTTGGAGTCCAAAAATTTTTCAGGTTGTTTCAGAATGATGTGCAGGGGATTATAAGCTTCCTGTAAAAATTTGGTCGCGCGATCTCATTACCCCACCGCGGAACCGCGGCCAAACCCATGCTTGGGCCGCGGTTCCGCCGCTGTTTTAACTGTTCAGCGCACCAAATTTTTTCAGAGAGCTCCTGTGTAGAAAATAGGGTTTTTGGAATATTCTTTTTGGGCCCAGAATTTCTTCATCTGCTACAGTAATGCTTGGGGCCCACTTGGTAAAATTTGATCGATCGGATATTTTAAACACATTAGTTCACAGTATTTACATTATATCTGCGACCGTGAATGTCACTTGATCGGTAAATCCTGTCTAACTGCTATAGCCCGGTTAGACGGATTTGCGAACGTGACATTCACGTTGATGTTCTATGTTGTGCTGTGATGTTGCGGATTGGTCGTAGGCTGATAGCCTGGATGTAATGCTAGTACAGTTTTTGTTGTATTATGTACATTTGATATTGCGGGGCGAGCGTCCGACATGTGGACTGCCGTCACTGCCCGTTTGTATATTATTCTTTTAGGGCACGACCAGGTCGAGGTCGATGTACCCATTGTATGTATATTTTACTTTCTGTACTAGGATTACCCCAAGGTGGGGTGCACGGATAGCCGGGTTCTAGAGGGCAATAAGCCCGCATCTCATGGCATTGAGACGGAGGGGGCTTCACTCTAGAATGGGCGGGCTATTCGCCGCACTCGTAGGGGGTACAGGTTGACCCAGGAGGGGTGCCCAAGTTACCGGATTCCGTGAAGTGCCGGGTGGTCCATTCACGTTACTGAAGGGGGCTGCCTCGCTTCAGGTTTTGGCGGGTAACTTGCCGCGCCCGTAGGGGTCTAGGATTTCATTGCACAGGCTATCCACACGACCAGGGGAACGTCGGGTTTCAGTAGCGGCTCTGTGAAACCCGGGATCCTAGATATCTGTATTTGTTTCTGTGATGCTTATTACATTTCTGTGATGTTGCATTTTATCACGCCTTGAGCGAAATATTATATATTGATATATATACTAGTAGATGTTGTATATGTTTTGCATCCGCGCTAGTCCAGTCCCCGCTCTGTCGTTAATTAACTAACCTAACGGGTAATGACGGGACCCAGTGGCGAATGCGGATGGCATATACGTACGTCATTATTTTCGTTCTTTGTGGTGTGATTAATTGATGGGACTGCGTTGATTCGGATCAATGCAAGTTAAAAACAAACCTATTCTGATGTTGTTGGAACAATTTTTCAAAAAGCTGTTATTGCAAGGGCGTTCTCTTTTGTTTTGCACAGTGGTATTCAGTTATGAATATCCAGCTCCTCAGTCGATGAGGCAAGGGCCGAGATCCCTTCACCGGGAGTGACCCCTTGGACAAAAGTTTGCGTCAGGGCAATAACTTCACTATAGCCGATTACTTTTGCTTTGCATCGTGGTATTCAGTTAGAATATCCTGCACCTCATTCTACAGGGAAAGAGCCGAGATCCCTTCACCGGGGTGACTTCTTTAGCAAAGGTTTTCGTCATTATAATTTTTAAAAGCTATCCAGTTCCTTCAACGATATCAAGTTCATTACGTTAAAGGTTTTCGCCAGAAACCATTCGTAGCCCTCCGTCATTTCAGTTAAATATTCGGTAGTATTCATGCTATGTATTTTGACCTCACGCCAAGGCATAGTGATTGGTAGCTGCCAGGTATTTATCTGTTGCATAGATAGATGCGTTGGTTTGGGACAGTTGTACTACTATTTTGGCCTACGTCAAGGGTATGTACGGGTGGGTTCAAATTAACCCGGACAATGACGGGTAGAACTTGACATGTGACTTATGATATTTTGACCTCACGCCAAGGTCATAAGAGCATGGGGCAAAAATCACATTGGGAGTTTCTAAAGAAACTGAAACTTGCCAGATATGCGCATACCTTCTGGAGTGTGATGACGTGAGCGGATTCCGTCACGTTATCATGCGATGATAGTTGGATCCCGATTCCCACTGATGAGTTGGTTTACTCCTCGGGTGATCCCGACTAATTCTTCTTTCAGGTTTGGAGGAGAATTTGACGGTACAGTGGGAGGTTTCCAGATTAGATAAATTGGTAACCATTCTGACCTAAGTTAGAGTGCACGCTGAGTGTTTCTTTTCTCTCTCTCTTTGGCAGCGACCATTGACCCGACCCTAAGACTATGACTCAGTGACCAAAATTGACCGAACCTTCTTTAACACTGGCTTTTGGATTGTCAGAGTTGCATACCTCATTGCCACTCCTACTTTTACCCTTTTCTCCAGGACACCCCGTATTACTACGAACGTCCACTTCCATTGGACAAAACCATCGTATGGTTATATACGAACTCGAAGGAATTTATTCGAGGATGGTTTCCGGTTTTGGAGGAAACGGATAGGACTATTCAGTTGTCTTTTCCTTTTACATTCTCTCAGGTTGCGAGTACTCCTTGGTTTAGGAGATAGTACACCTATTACGCAAATTGGATAGTCTTCTTCCAAACCTTAGGCTGGTGCCGAACGGTAGGGAATGAAGAAAACCAATTAGCATAACGATGGTGTACAGAAGGTATTAAGTAAAGACATATCAAGGGATTAGTAAGAGGGCAAAGTAAATTGCGACTGCTATTCACGACCAAACCAAGTATTTCTTCGCCAATCCTAAATCACCTTTGTATTTCTCCAGAACACTCCGTATCATTACGAAGATCCACAGTTTATTGGATACTCCATCGTATGGTTATATACGAACTCGAAAGGAACTTGTTCCAGTTCGGGGATGGATTCTGGTTCAAGAGAAATAGGAATAAGGTTTATTCGGTTGTCTTTTATCTTCACCTTCTCTCGCATTGCGAGTGCTCCTAGGATTAGGATAGTACACCCATTATACTTATTGGATAGTCTTCTTCCAAACCATAGGCTGGTGCCGAACGGTAGGGAAGGAAGAAAACAATTTGGTCTAAAGGGGTGTACAGAAGGTAATGTCTAAAGACAAATAAAGGGATTTGGAGAGGTGGCAAAGAATTATACGGTTACAGTTGTGAACCTGGATAATGGAAGAGGCATTACTAGGAATACCGGGATACCCTATCGAAACATTTCAATGTTTCAGTTTCACTGTGTAATGTTAAAAGAAAACCGATTTCCCGATTAGACACTTGCTCCAGGGTATGTATTTACCAGGTTTGATTCTCACATCTGTATGGTTTTACAGATGATGAGTGGGAGTAAGTTATTGGAAATTAGGTGATCATTCTCATTATATCGGGATTCGTTGTAATCGGTGATATCTGAGGAAGTCACCTGGGTTGTTTGCCGGACGGCAAATATTTGGTTTTGAATATCCGCTATTATGCACCAATTTCAAATTGATATATCTGTTCGTCTATTTTCATAGAGTGAGATATACTTTTTTGAAATTGTGTCTATGACATTTACCTATATCAGTGGATGGTTAGGTAAGGAGCATTAAACAACGGTGTAATTCTTCTTAACCACAAGTACAGTTTTCAACCTACGACACACAGGGAATGAGTTATTAGACTCAAGGGACTTATACAGAGTATTGTATACTGTCCAGCGTCCATAAGGACAAAGGGGTTGGTTCTCATACTATATTCGGTTTACTTATGACTTCTCTAGTTTTTAGACAGGTGTTTCGCGGAAACACAGGGTCTGAATTTTGAGAAGTTATAGGTATATGAATAAAGTAGAGAACCAGGTGTTGCAAGTATCGGGATTCTTCAAGGTGATCGAAGATGTTGATACTTATGTAGGGTATTCAGTTGATAGTAATGATTAAGAGAACTTGCTTCTCTTTCAGGTTACTCATAATTGGAAGTACTCCTAAGTTGAGTAACGCTGATCGGTCTCACTCCATTTAGTTGACATGCACTGGAGACAACTACATGATTTGAATCTGGTTCAATTAAATCAGTGCCTCTGTTTCTGTATTGGATATAGAACAGTTCATATCATGACATTGTTAAGATACGGGGAGTTGTCCGGCTTATGCTTAAAACCAGACTCCGGATAACTCAAGGCACGTTTCTGTAATGGCTGTTTGTGGGTTGACCCAGGCTATGACGAGGGTTGACTTTCTACCATCTGGAAGATCTATAGTGATATTGTTCTAGACTCGCCACAGTTTTAACAAAAATGGATTTTTTCGGAAAACAGTAGTGGGAGTATGGTAGAACTGGAAGTGATTCCATAACCGCAAACGATTACTGAAAATTTGATAAGAATCTAAAGATTCAATCTGATTTAACATTCCATTGGCCACTCCGCAGATAAAGTGGGTAACCTCAGGCACCCGAGGGGTACTCCGGTAGCCTCAAGGACGGTGACAGGGAGGTTCTTGTTTACCCAGACTTGCCATTGCTGTTGTTCCAGGCTGCGAGACCTGGCAGGAGGATGAGTATAGCGTCATTCTAAACCAGCTTTAGAAGTGTACATCTATATGACTCTGCCAGAGGGTTGTCTTAGTCAGTGGGAGCAGCGGAAGCATTGGTGGATAAGTGGCTTATGTCTATTTATAGACTAAAGCAGATATAGCGGAGATAGATCATCCATTTCTGACATGACAGTCATAGGTTTGACTTCATCAGAATAGGGGATGGATCTGTTGAGAAGGTAGTAAGGTGTGATGTCCTGGTATTTGGATGACATACACAGAGTAGGAAGTGATATTCCTATACTACGATCGGTTATACTTTGGTCGTCACACAGTGGTTTCTCCACATAGGACTTGGACATTATATCAGACATACTGGTTACTAGATCTATGGTTTTAGATCTAGATTTGGGTGGTTTCCCAATTAAGGGTACTTAGACAGCATTCTAAGAGTATTTAGAATGGACGACTCCTGGCACGGTAGTGTACCTGCAGGTGATGGAGTCACCCTCTCTAAAGGTGTCTTACAGACTAAAAAGGAGAGGTATATGCATGATTGGCAGATCACTTGCTTAGACAATTGAGTCAATCATGAGATGTCAAGTACCACACCAGATGTTGATTTTGCAGTAGATGCAATAAGTTGATATTGATCCAATCCTGGAGAAACAGTCGGAAGCAGTTTTAGAACATAAGTGGATGTTCTAGGGATATGATAATGACAGCCTCATTCGAGAGACAGTTATCATTCCAGGCTTCCAAGGTGACCTGGACGACAAGGAGGTTGTCAGAGTTATAGTTTTTCTTCTGATGAGGGGCAGTATTTTGGACAGGTGGTCCAAGGCAATACTGAAGGAGGCATGGCGCAGGATACTGATTAAGTTCAGTTGACGATACAGTCTAAGAAGTTTGGATTTGGAGTTCATTTATGAGCTAGGTCCCATCAGACATCCAGACACATTCTAAGACAGGTATTGCTCATTTCGGGAGATGGCTTTCTCCGCGAACATGAGATATAGAGAGACATAGAAGGAAACATCCCTGCGGATCCACTCACTGAGGCTATTCCTCGAACGCAATAGTTTCGCAAACGAGCTTTGTGAGATTGACAAGTAGAGGAGTTGGGTGTTCGGTATCACACGGGCTGTGAGTATGCGACATCGCAATAATTAGCCTTGAGTGCAAGTGGGAGATTGTTGGAGATAGTGCCCTCATAGTCAATTATTGGATCACAGGTACGTGATTGCAATGATTGAGGGAGGACCTATTCCGGTAGGACAGTCTTACTCAAGATGATAGTATGCTATCTGGTTTATCTTTATCATCGTGTACTGCTTTAGGTGACCTTACAGGTCACTATTGCACGTTGATAGAGCCCCTAGGATTCTTGCTTGACTACCAGCAGTATGAGGGCGATCATATACGTGGGAGCTGGTAGTCTATAAGCACATCCTTAAATGGTCCCTAGTCGTGGGAGTTTCGAGACAGGACATCGATACTCCAGAGTAGACTAGTGTATACAGTCGAGACCCCGACGAGGGGCGGTGGCCGGTCTCACAAGCCACTGGTGTCAGTTGGTTCACCTAAGATGTATACAGGTGCTCATTGGGTTATGAGTACACCGGACAGGACTCGCCGGGAACCTGCTAATTGGGATTATACCTGATGTCGGATAGCAGTTCCCTGGTGACATGTGTACAGGTTAGTTCATCGACCTGAGATCGTCATTTGTCTCATGTGAGTTCCCACTGTGCTTTGATTACTACCCTACCACGCTCAAAGGAGACGTGCAAACAGGTTTTAGTTGGTTACAGTCCCAAGCCACATGGAGGCAGTGAGCGGATCTGCAGGGGTTCTTCTCTCCCGGTATTGGGGGTGAGGTCGCGCTGTGTCTTGGAGAGCCAGTACATGAAAAGTCCTTGACCAAGGCAGGAGATTTACTGGTAGGTATTCCAGTAGTATCTCAGGGTGTTCTGGGCTACACTCCGACATGACTTGTACCGCTTTTGGGGGTCTGACTTTTACCAACCCCCCAGGCCCGCCATGCGATGCTCATAGACGAACGGACCGGACTGTACGGATATTGTCACTGACAGGCTCAGTAGGGTGTCAGGATGAGTTCGCTCATCGACGTCCCTTTTGGTCAATAGCTGGTAGCCCGTCATGTATGGCTAATACCTCTGACGTGCTAGTGGTTAAATCCACAGCCATAGTATTGACGAGTCTTTAGAGTCCCCCAAATACAGTTACTCAAGTTTCGGGAGAAACGCTGTAGAGCCCGTATGGAGATATGGCAGGGTTCGATCAGATACGTGCGGTATTGCACAGATCACGATCGGACGGTTTATACTAGCAGGCTTTGGTTTAAGCCGGATCCTAGTATAGTACTGTGTAGATTTTGTCTCATTGCATTTGTATTTCGGTCGGAATACAAATGCGGGTATGTATTTACAGTAGCGGGGTTTTCCTGTAATTTATTACGGGATCAGTTTTCTGGAGTTGCAAGTTTGCTTTCCGTTTCGGCCACTTTTCTTTGTATCTTTCATTGGCCGAAGATTGGTGGAGGAGGGCTTATTTGCATTTGTGCAAATAAGCGTTTGTGGAGGGTGTTATTTGCATATTCTTGTGTCATGATAATTGTTCCACCCTTGACTTTCATTAGTCATCATGGCTTGACTTGTAGTGTCATGATGGCATGACTTTTGGTGATGAGAGTGATTGGGTTTTTGAGTGTGGTGTTTGTTGTAATGATGTTTGATCATCATTATCTTTTTCTCTCTCTCTCTTGCATTATATGGTTCACTCTCTTTTTAGATTCCACTTAACTCCCATTCTCATTCTTTGATGAAGGGGGCCGGCCATTCTCTTTAGTGGGGCTGTCCCAAATTCTAGTGGTGGGGTTTTTGTTCTTTTGGTTTTGTAAAATCCCACAAGTTCCTGTTAGTTATATGTATGCCCTAGAGGCCATTACTGTACATTGGATGTATATTGTAGTGGATGCTAGGACATATATAGGGAGGACTTTCTTGCTCGACATGATAGTATGCTATCTGGTTACTCTTTACCTTAATGTGTATACTGATTGTCTCTCTATTACATGTTGGTAAAGCCCTTAGGATGTGTACTTGATTATCTGGACTATGATGCGGATCATACTAGTAGGGACATGGTAGTCCATAAGTACATCCTTCAAGGTCCCTCGTCGTGGGTGTATCGAGACGGGGCATCGATATACCAGAGTAGACTAGTGTATACCTTCTCGACCCATACAGATGGGCGATGGATGATCCCATATCCATTGGTGTTTGACATCGGAGATGATATACGGGTGCTCAGTAGAGACTGGGTACACTGGACGGACTCGCCGAGAACTCCCAGATGGTATTATACCTTACGTCAGATGGCAGTTCTCAGGTGACACTGGTACAGAGTAGTCTGTTGACCCGAGATCGTCATAGAGTCTTGTGTGGTTCCCACTGTGCTTTGATTTCTACCTTACCACGTCCAAGAGGGCGTGCAAAACGGGGGTTTTTGGGTACATTCCCGAGTCACATGGAGGCAATGAGCGATAGGAGGGGATTCGTCTCTCCCGGTATAGGGGTTTGATGTTGCGCTGTGTTCGATTGGCTATAACCGGAAATCCCTGGCCAGGGTTGCTGAGATTTACTGGTAAATGTTACCTGTAGTCTCTCGAACTGTTATAGGCCTCATATCGACACGACTTATCGAGCTATTGGGGTCTGACGTTTACCACCCCTAGGCGAGATATGCGACATATCAGACGACGAGACCGGACTGTACGGTAAGTGTTACTGGTTGGATTCACAGGAGTGTGAGCGGGCTTGCTCATCGATCTTCTGATCGCTTAATACCCGGGTGGCCGTTACGTTTAGCAGACCGCTTGCGGCTTGTGAGTGTTTGATATGATCATCACCTGCTGCCGGCGTATTGACGAGTCTTTAGAGTCCTACACAGAGGTTTCCTGGCTCAAGCGAAACGAAATAGGAGCGCATATGAGATATGTGCGGGACCGAGAATAATACCAGTATGTGATACTGTATTTGATTCTCGCGATTTGTAACATTGATCGGTTATATGCGGTATAGCCGGGTTATCGGATCAAGTGTTGATTCGATAAGTTGTTACTATTGATATTAGTCGGCTATATGCGATATGACCGGATCGTTAAATCAAGTGTTGATTTAATGATTTAATGTATAATTATATATATGATATATTAATTTACATTAACTAGTATTGGTTCATTTTAAATGGATTTTCTCACTTTATTTGCACATTGTATATGTGATATACTTTTGTACACAAGTTTGTATCATGTTTGATGATACATGCTCACTAGGGTTTGTGTAAAGATTAAACCATGGTTGTATATTGGTTAGGGTTTTCATTTTCTTATTCATTTATTTTATTTTGGAAATGATAAAGAGAAAATGGTGGCTTTCTTTGTTCTTTGCTTTAAGCTTCTTGAAGCTTCAAAGCATCTTTGACTAAGTGACCATTTTGTCTTCATGCTTAACCCTAACCCTTTAACTAACCTTAGTTTATTCTCTACACTCGACCATGGTTGCCATATGAGAAGTATTGTTTTTATTTTCTATTTGATAATAACTTATCATATCATCTTCTTCTTTTTCTTCTTCTTCTTCTTCACATGAAGAAACCTTGCTCCATCAATGGCAACTTGAGCAAATGAGTGAGAAATCCAATTCTAAAGTGAACCCACCTCCTATTTCTTCATCCTCTACCTCTTGCCAAGTAGTATAGGGTGTTTTCTTCTCAAGTTTCATGACTTGGTGAAGTGGGAGCTTGATCTTGTGATGCCTCGACGTAGATCATCTTCGGCATCGTAGTCGATGACCTAGCCCGCCCATTTTTCCGATGAAGCCGACGCTAGAGCCCGGGATTCAATTTGGACAGCGAGGAGACTTCATTGCGGTGCTATGGAGGTGGAGGACCGGATCTACAAAGGTTGTATTTCCGTTCTTGTAGTTAAGTTGTTAACTAGTCACATGTGTTCGCCTAGAATTCTAGTTAACGATCCGTATTAGGGTTTCTCGGCACTCGTAAAATTTGAAATTGGCATGGTTGATGCCTTGTGAGACCTCCTTGGTGTGCCTAGGAACCCTACAGTGGTATCTGAGCTACTAGGCATTAGATGTCGACCTATGGGAGGTTCTCACTGTGTGACAGTGTGGCGAAGCATAGACTCTTACCCCCAGGGTGTCCCGAGACCGGAAGGTGTTCCGGCGGGTTGTAGTCCTCGCGAGGGGGCATGCGTAAAAGGTAGCTGCTGAGGGACCCGTTGGTGCCACGGTGACCCCATTGGATGGGGAGGCTGCCTGACCTACAGTGGTATCAGAGCCTAGCTAGAGTCTTAGGCGATGCGTAGACGGAGTTAGAAGTCCGATCGAACCGAAACCCTAACTCAAGAATGCTCTCTGTACATTTTCTGAAATCTGGTCTTTTTCAAAATTAAAAATATGCAGAAAAATCAGCAGGGAATTTGATGAATTACTGCGGCGCACGTGCTCATGATTCTTCTAAAGTGCGGCGGAACCGCGGCACAATCTGGCTTGTGCGGCGGTTCCGCGGCCAATTAGTCACATCGGCCCTTTTCATTTGCACAGTAATTCCTAATTTCTTGTGCTGTATTTTCTGGAATATTTTAATATTTATTCTACAGTTGAGTTTTCTGGGGTTGTTTAGGGAATTCGTAGATTCGATCGGATTGTCTAATTTTGTCTCTGTGTGATTCCGGATAATTTTTTAATATGTTAAAAAGTTCGACCGGATATAAATACCCACCTTTTCCCCTGTAGGGAAATTTCCAAGTGTTGGATTTTTCCGTGGTTTAAAGACGTTCTAAGTAGTGCAAGTAACGCGATGGTCCCTCTAGAAGACAACAAACCTTAACTCGATTATGTGACCGTCTTGAACTGCCCTTTGGACCTTCGGGTTTGGGGCAGTACGGCGTGCCACATGTGAGGCGTTGGCTTGACCCTTCTACGGCTGGACCGTTGGTACTGAGGCACGAAGTGGATGTTTTTAAACTTGTTTCATGTGTTGATCTGTATCGGGAAAACTTGGGTGTTTGAATGTTTGATCGGAAAGTTTAACATTTTCTAATTATCCGGAATGTGATACAATAATTGGAATTCACAAGTAGTTATGAGATAACTGAATGAATGTTATAAACGTAGCACTTTAGTCTCACTTGATCGGTTGCCACGGAATTTTGATGTGATCAAAAGTCCGTCGCAATCACGTAGCGTACGCAGATACTCGTCGGGTAAACTTAATAGACAGCCTCACTCCATAGCCCCGACCAAGTGACTGTAGGAGAACCCCGTCGCCGAAAGCATCCGTTCGGGTGCTCCCGATAGCGGTGTTCCGCCTTGGTTCACTTTGTCGACGGCGTCGGGGGTGCGGCCACCTACTAAAGTTTGCGACGAGCATTCGATCAGGATGTCGGGAATCTTGCTGAATTGCCCGACTTTATATTGAAAAGTGTTTTCGATAATGAGACTAAAATGCGGGGTTTATAATTGTTAGGCATGCGATGTCTAAGAAATTCATTTGATTAGGCATGCGATGTCTAAAGAGATTGCGGATTCCAACTGTTGTAGTTTTACACTTTCTTTTCTGTGACCGTAAGTGTAATATGTGATATCGCCGGTTTCGTTACTATATGTCAACGACAATTGGGATGCGCATATTTACTTACGTTGATGACATGTGATGTTATGTGTTGCTGGATATGTTATATTGGATCGTCGTGTTTGAATAGCCGGGGGGTTTTATGTGAGATGAGTGTTTTTTCATTTTCATTCATGTAAAAACTTGTATGTAATATTCTTTTATTGGGGCACTTCCAGGTTGCGGAAGATGTCACCTCTTGTATATTATTTTCTTTTCTGCACTAGGATAGACCCAAGGAGGGGAGCACAAGTAACCGGGTTCTGGAGTCCAGTGGGAGACCAACCCGAGGAGTCGAGTCCGGGTCTCCTAACTCTAGAATTGGTAGGGTTGCTTGCCGCTCTCGTAGGGGTCTAGGGGTGTGGGTTTGGCTATTCATCGCGACCGTGGAATCCGTGTTTTATACTGGCTCTTATTGAAAACACGGACGTCCTAGTATATCCAATATTTCATATGATTCTTCTGCTGCGATATCTGTGATGTGATCATGTGATGTTCTGTGATAAATATTGTATATAGTATATATGATATATTATATAGATGTTACTTATGTTTTACACCCGCGCTAGCCCTGCCCTGCTCTGCCGTTAGTTACCTAATCTAACGGTGCACGAGGGGACATCGAGGCGAATGCGGATGGCATAAGTGTACGTCGTATTTATCTGTGATGTTTAGGTAATTTAAATGATGGGACTTCATTAATGAGATTAATGAAATAAAAGAAACCTAAAGATGTTGTAGAATCGAATTTCAAAAATAAAACAGGTAGCTACAGTTCTTGCTTTGCACAGCGGTGTATATGATATATCCTGCACCTTATTCGATAAGGAAAGGACCGAGATCCCTTCACCGGGAGTGACTCCTTTAGCAATAACTGGCAGATGCTACACACTCGGTTTGTCTTTTGATAGTTTTTAAGTGTTTTTGCTTTGCACAGTGATATATATGATATATCCCGCACCTCATTCGACGAGGAAAGGACCGACGATCCCTTCATCGGGAGTGACTCCTTTAGCAAAACTAGAAAAGCCTCAAAAACACTCCATTTTAAAATCATTTGATTCTACAACGATATCAAGTTCATTACGCAATAGGTTTTCAGAAAAACCTGTCGTAGCCCTCCGTCATTTCAGATAAATCCTGTTTAGTATTCGTGCTGCGTTTGTTGACCTTGTCAAGGCGCAGTGTGCGGTAGCTAACCAGTATTTATCTGCTTATGCATATGATGCAGATTGGGTTAGGGTAGTCGTGCGGCCTTGTTGACCTTGTCAAGGGTCGTGCGGGTGGGTTTGATTCAATCAAGAAATGACGGGTTGAACTTGACTTGCGGTCTATGGTTTTTTGACCTTGTCAAGGTCATAGATCGTTTAGGGCAAAATATTATCGGGAATTTCAAGTGTTGAAATTTGCAATGAGATTGCATACCTTTTATGAGATAGTTGGATCTCGATACCCGCTGCGAGTAAGAGTTACTCCTGGGAGAGTTTTACACATTACAATTAGCCAATCAAGTAGGTGTCTAGAAAGGTGTTAACGAGGTTACGCCTCTGGGAAAACGAGGTTAACATTAATTAGGTTCGTGCGAAAGCACGGGGGACCTCCCTCAAAGTACCGACACTGGCCTGGTTGAAAAATTGGCGAACTTGTAGCGTGTAATTAATCCCGGCTAGTCTTTCCTTTTAGGGTTTGAAGGAAGATTTGATAAAAAGCAGTGGGAGCCATCCTGATTAGATAAAATAATAACCAATCTATTCTTGCAAGAGCGCACGCTGAGTGTTTTCTTCTCTCTCTCCAGGTAGCGACCATATCACGCCTTAATCAAAATAATAATACGGATATTTGACCGAACCCGCTTGTTATACTGAGCTGGGGAATGTTGGTCCCGCTCTAACTTATAATTGTTATAAGACAGAGCAGGAAATTGGGAATTACCAGAATTCCCGTGCCGCCCAAACGAAGAGAGTGCATGCTGATGCATCATCTTCGGGTGTGTTCTTTATATAGAACTGTTTCTCAGTATCCTCCACATCCTTGGTATATGATATCGGATCACGATCCCAGATATGTAATCTGTTACATAGGGCTACAGAAAGGTAGAGAACTGAGAACGGGTGATAAGTTTCATGAGACAGAAAACGGGGCAAGAGTTGCAGCCAAGTCTGTTGGTCACTGTCACCCTGTATTACAAATACATTGATTCTGAACGAATGTTATTAGATACCGAACCTGATATACAAAATCATATCTGTCTCTTTATTATTAAAGAAATGATAAAATTTTGTATTGTTGGATAATGTTTTGAACATTTCCTATATCAAAAGTTGATCGGTTCAGGCACGTTATCTAAAAGCATTGATGTTCTAAATCAAACTACAGTTCTTAGTATATGGAACACACATAAGAGATAGAGTTCAGAAATGAATGGATCCTTCTTAAGGTATTATAGACTAGGTCAGATCAATATGACCCGACTAGCTGGAGTTACACAAAGATGCATATTTAAATCAGTTTGAATTTACATCTTGTGAAACTTGCCAGTCATGTCACAGAGATAAGATGACTACAGCTCTGTTTATTGGAAACAGAGAAAGAGTTAGTGAACTCTTGGGATGATACATGTTGATGTATAAAGGTCCCCTGTCTACACATGCCAGGACTGGTTCTTTGTACTTCATTACATTCTCTGATGATCTTTCGAGATTCAGACCTATGTTCCTGTTGAAACACAAGTCCGAACCTTTTGAGATATTCACAGAATATAAGCTAGAAGTAGAGAACCAATACGGGTAAAAGTATTATGTCCTTTGATGTGATCAAGGAGGAGAATACTTGAGCACGGAAATACTGGACTATTCTAAAGGAGAATGAGATTCTCTCTCAGCATTACTCCTCTGTATACACCATAGCACGATGGTATATCGGGGCGGAGCAGATACACCCTATATGATAAGGTGTGCTATATGATGAGTACTACTGAGTTACCTATTTCCTTTTAGGGGGTTATGCACTTGAGAAGCTGCATACCTATTGAATAAGGTTCAAATCAAATCAGTTGCCTACCACTTCATATGTGATATGGAAAGGGAAGAGCCCATGTCTTAAGTTAGTTAAGATTTGGGGTTGTCCGGGCTATGTCTAAAAGCAAAATCCGGACAAGCTCGAGGCAAGGTCTGTTATGTACAACTGGAAAGGTTCCAGCTATACAAATTACAGCAGATGACTTGGTAGAACCAAAGGATTCAATAGTAACCATTGAACCTCAGCCTCTCCGCCGATCTAGTAGGGTTCCTCACCCACCTGAGAGATACTTTGGTTTCTCTATGACAGTGGGAGCGAGAATTGCATCATGAGATGATGACCCAACAAGTTTCGAGCAGGCCATCGAGAGTAGGGACTCTGTAAGAATGGCTGGATGCTTAGCGATCTGAGATGGAATCCATGTACACCAGCAAAGTATGGACTTTAGCTGCTATATCTGAAGGGTTAAATCCCCATCAGGAGCAAGTATATCTTGAGAAGATTACTTGGTGTAGATGGAAAAGTTGAGACTTTCAAAGCTAGACTTGTTAAAGTTTTTCGTCATTGACCAGGCATGGATAATGATGAAACCTCTTCCAGGGACTATGCTTAAGTCCATCCAGATCTTACTTACCATTGCTGCATACCATGAATACGATATCTGGTGGATGGGTGCCATGACTACTTTTCTAAATAGTGATTTAGAAGAGAACGTCTATAAGAACACAGCCAGAGGGCTTCGTAAATAGTGGGAGCAGCGGAAAAGTGTGCAAGATGTTTTATGTGATAAAGCAGGCATCGCGGAGTTGGAACATCTGTTTTGATGGATTAGTCAAAGAAGTTGACATCATCAAAATGGTAGGTGAACCTTGTATAAACAAAAAGGTAGTAGGGAGTATTGTGACGATCCTCGTAGAGTACGTGGATGACATACTCTTGACGGGGAAGAAGTTTCCCATGCTACGCTCGATCAATTTCCGCTTATCACAATGATTCTCCACATAGGATCAAAGTGATACCTACTAAATCCTGGGTTTTGGATCTATGAGATAGATCTAAATGGATGTTAGGATACTCACTAGCTGTAGTGAGATGGTATCAGTTGATCCTGGGAAAATCACTGGAAGTGTTCCAGGGTGATAAAGACGACTGAATGTCAGTCACATGCATTGTCTTAACCCTCAGTAAAGGGACGGTGTGTTGGAAGAGTTCCAAGCTAGATACCGTGACATACTAGACGATAAAGGTAGGATACATCGCTACTTAAGATGCTACCAAAGAGGCTGTTTGGGTGTATATTGGTTCATGAGATGAACTACATTCCTACCATTGTGAGACAATGGAGTTATGGCTTGTGCCAAGGAACGACCGTCCCATCAGTGATCCAGACATATTCTAAGGCTGTATCACCTGATCATGGAGATGGTTGATCTCTAAGGGATCGAGGTTAAGAGAGTAGACTCAGAGGATAACACGGCGGATCCACTCACGAAGGCCTATTCCCAGAGAGAGAATTTTATGGGATGGTTGAGTATGAGATACTACAACCACTGGTATCAGATGGCCCTAGTGCAAGTGGGAGATTGTTAGTTATATGTATACCCTAGAGGCCATTACTGTACATTGGATGTATATTGTAGTGGATGCTGGGACATATATAGGGAGGACTTTCTTACTCGACACGATAGTATGCTATCTGGTTATGATAGTATACTGATTGTCTCTCTGTTACATGTTGGTAAAGCCCTTAGGATGTGTACTTGACTATCTGGACTATGATGCGGATCATACTAGTGGGGACATGGTAGTCCATAAGTACATCCTTCAAGGTCCCTAGTCGTGGGTGTATCGAGACGGGGCATCGATATACCAGAGTAGACTAGCGTATACCTTCTCGACCCATACAGATGGGCGATGGATGATCCCATATTCATTGGTGTTTGACATCAGAGATGATATACGGGTGCTCAGTAGAGACTGGGTACACTGGACGGACTCGCCGAGAACTCCCAGATGGTATTATACCTTACGTCAGATGGCAGTTCTCAGGTGACACTGGTACAGAGTAGTCTGTTGACCCTAGATCGTCATAGAGTCTTGTGTGGTTCCCACTGTGCTTTGATTTCTACCTTACCACGTCCAAGAGGGCGTGCAAAACGGTGGTTTTTGGGTACAGTCCCGAGTCACATGGAGGCAATGAGCGATAGGAGGGGATTCGTCTCTCCCGGTATAGGGGGTTGATGTTGCGCTGTGTTCGATTGGCTATAACCGAAAATCCCTGGCCAGGGTTGCTGAGATTTACTGGTAAGTGTTACCTGTAGTCTCTCGAACTGTTATAGGCCTCATATCGACACGACTTATCGAGCTATTGGGGTCTGACGTTTACCACCCCTAGGCGAGATATGCGACATATCAGACGACGAGACCGGACTGTACGGTAAGTGTTACTGGTTGGATTCACAGGAGTGTGAGCGGGCTTGCTCGTCGATCTTCTGATCGCTCAATACCCGGGTGGCCGTTACGTTTAGCAGACCGCTTGCGGCTTGTGGGTGTTTGATATGATCATCACCTGCTGCCGGCGTATTGACGAGTCTTTAGAGTCCTATACAGAGGTTTCCTGGCTCAAGCGAAACGAAATAGGAGCGCATATGAGATATGTGCGGGACCGAGAATAATACCAGTATGTGATACTGTATTTGATTCTCGCGATTTGTAACATTGATCGGTTATATGCGGTATAGCCGGGTTATCGGATCAAGTGTTGATTCGATAAGTTGTTACTATTGATATTAGTCGGTTATATGCGATATGACCGGATCGTTAAATCAAGTGTTGATTTAATGATTTAATGTATAATTATATATATGATATATTAATTTACATTAACTAGTATTGGTTCATTTTAAATGGATTTTCTCACTTTATGTGCACATTGTATATGTGATATACTTTTGTACACAAGTTTGTATCATGTTTGATGATACATGCTCACTAGGGTTTGTGTAAAGATTAAACCATGATTGTATATTGGTTAGGGTTTTCATTTTCTTATTCATTTATTTTATTTTGGAAATGATAAAGAGAAAATGGTGGCTTTCTTTGTTCTTTGCTTGAAGCTTCTTGAAGCTTCAAAGCATCTTTGACTAAGTGACCATTTTGTCTTCATGCTTAACCCTAACCCTTTAACTAACCTTAGTTTATTCTCTACACTTGACCATGGTTGCCATATGATAAGTATTGTTTTTATTTTCTATTTGATAATAACTTATCATATCATCATCATCTTCTTCTTCTTCTTCACATGAAGAAACCTTGCTCCATCAATGACAACTTGAGCAAATGAGTGAGAAATCCAATTCTAAAGTGAACCCACCTTCTATTTCTTCATCCTCTACCTTTTGCCAAGTAGTATAGGGTGTTTTCTTCACAAGTTTCATGACTTGGTGAAGTGGGAGCTTGATCTTGTGATGCCTCGACGTAGATCATCTTCGGCATCGTAGTCGATAACCTAGCCCGCCCATTTTTCCGATGAAGCCGACGCTAGAGCCCGGGATTCGATTTGGACAGCGAGGAGACTTCATTGCGGAGCTATAGAAGTGGAGGACCGGATCTACAAAGGTTGTATTTCCGTTCTTGTAGTTAAGTTGTTAACTAGTCACATGTGTTCGCCTAGAATTCTAGTTAACGATCCGTATTAGGGTTTCTCGGCACTCGTAAAATTTGAAATTGGCATGGTTGATGCCTTGTGAGACCTCCTTGGTGTGCCTAGGAACCCTACAGTTCCATCTCCAAAAGCTCACTTCATTTCCTCCACAAAAGGGCAACTTCCATAAACCCCTAGAGACACAAAGATCACTACACTTATTCTACAGCAAATCTTGGGCACGTCGACTCGCCAACTTCGTGCCCGAGTTGCCTCGATCCAGAGGTGGGAGCCCGTAAAAGAAGCCGGCGATGTGGTGCACTTCCGGCGACGTGGTGGAGACCGGAGATTCCGCGGGGAGATCGGGACGACGACGAGAAGACTGAAGGACACGGATCGCTCGGTATATCTCTCTACCCTTTCTCATGTTAGCTAGGACTAGATTAATGGCCCGATCCGGGTTTATAGTGTGCGGTGGTGCCGGTTTGAAAAGTTTAAAGTTTACCATCGCTTCCGCATTCCGGCGTCGGATCGACGGCCGGGGCACCGCCGTGCACTTACAACACGACCCCCTGACATTCTCATAGAGGAACTCCTTCTTCCTTGTCCACTGCTCATAGGCAGATTACGCGTGCGGCTCGCGAAGAGGCTGAACGGTTACTTCAAGATAAAACAACGCACGATCCCTTATAGAAACCTAATAGGACTTATTTACTTTTCCAGGTTTCTTTCCACAGTAGTTTTTCTTGAATTATAACACATTTGTCCTTGAATGGTGCAGCAGGGCCGAGTTTAGGTATTAACGTGGCGAGTGAAGTGCCAGCGTTTGAAGAGTCTGGGGCGTCAGGCCTTCATTTCGAATCAAGGATTGTTCCAACTACGGCTTCCTGCCCCTATGGATCTCCGATATCGGTGGGTGATGCGAGCATGACGATGACCATTATTGATTCGTGGGACGAAGGTGTCGACGTTGAATCCATCTCCCCAGTGATGGTTGAAATTGAGGAAGCCGTCATGGTTAGTGGAATTCCAGACACCGCTATGGTTTCTACCCGTCAGGTATCCCTCGTGTTATTTCTTTTGAGTTCTCAATCCTGCTAGACATATTTGCTGATATCTCCTTTATTCTGAATATAGGTGCGGTAAACCCCGGCGCTGTGCTGATTGAAGAATCACCGTCAGCCGTTGCTATGACTGTCGCTGCTCCTCCTATCTCTTTTGTACCCCTCCGAGTTCTCTCGGGTTTAATGACGGAAGGTAAAGATTTTTAATTTCCTTGTTTCAGTATAGATATTATTTCTTGGACTAATTTCTTTAGCATATATTATTGCAATCCTGTAGGAGTGCTTTTTGAACTCTTATGCCAAATGTTAAGTTCACACTTCGCCTTCCAATCGGAATTCGTTCCTCCTTCGGGCGTTGGTTAGTATATTCTTCATTTCTTATTTTATCTTTCTACGAGTAATCTTTATATTGATAATCTTTCCTCGTATTGACCACAGTCTTACGGCTCGAGGGAGAGAACGAAGGAATAGCTGAGCTTCCTATGCTCCCTGATTTGCCACTTTTGACTACTGGTATGTTAGATCTCATTCATCATCATTCTTTTTTATTTTTAGCTTGAAATCTGACCCTTTTTTGTGCGTGCATTACTCTGCAGCAGCTACACCGACTTTGGCTCCTCTTGAGTCTTGTATTTCTATGCCCGCGGGGCCCTTTGCTAAGCGTCGGTCTTCCAAGAGTGCAGCAAATAGCAGGTAGATGCTGAGCAAATTTATTGAAGACCTTAATGTTGAAGCTCTCACTTCTGTTGCGGATTTTGCGGACGAGGTCAACCCTATGATGGCGACCCTTGTGACTTTCCACCATGAAGATTTCATCAGTATTTAGGTTGACTACTGTAAGCGAATTGAGGCTTGTTTCTATGAGATCGAGCATAAACGTCTTGCGCCTGAAGCGTTATCCTCGAAGGCTCAACTGATTGCATGAATTGAGCAAAGTGCCGCTTCCATTCAATACTTCGAGCAGAAGTTGGTCCTGAAGCAAAAGGAACACGAGATGACTTTTGGCGAATCCATCCGATTGCGCGCCCAGGTCGAAGAAAATGCCGCGCAGCTGCAAGTTATTTTTGAAAATCTTCAACAATGCATTTCCAAAAGAGTGGCGCTGAGGCAGAATCTTGACTCTACTGAGCGGGAATGCGAAGTTTCTGAGCGGGAAATTGCCGAGAAGATTTCATCATGCTTGCAACAACGTGCTCAAGTCAAAGCAATGCTGGCTGCAATAGTGGCACGTGAGGAGGAGCTGAGGAAAGAGAGTGAACGGGTTGCTATTTTATTGAAAGTCCCGACTTCTTAAAAGCTAGAATTGTATCCCTTTTTTTTTATAAATTGTATCTTTCAAACATTTCGATTCATGAATAAAGAATATACCTTTTTTGCATGCGCTCCTATGTGTTTGATATCTTAATCTGGCACGAAGTAGTTTATGCACTTATTTCGGAGTTTGTAGTTTATTCACTCGTTTCGGAGTCTCTAGTTTATGTACTCATTTAGGAGTTTGTTTAGTTTATTCACTCATTTCGGAGTCTCTAGTTTATGTACCCATTTCGGAGTTTGTAGTTTATTTACTCATTTCGGAGTCTCTAGTTTATGTACTCATTTCGGAGTTTGTTTAGTTTATTCACTCGTTTCGGAGTCTCTAGTTTATGTACTCATTTCGGAGTTTGTAGTTTATTCACTCGTTTAGGAGTCTTTAGTTTATGTACTCATTTCGGAGTTTGTTTAGTTTATTCATTCATTTCGGAGTCTCTAGTTTATGTACTCATTTTGGAGTTTCTTTAGTTTACCTCCCTTGGGTTTATAGGCAAACTTGTCCTAATGTTGTATGCAGATAACCCCCATTCTTTTTATGACAAAGGTCCGTTAGGTTTGTGGTACTAGGGTTTTAGTCCGTGGTACCATCGCGTTGGCTGATGTATTCCTCGATATACAGTCTTTAAGCTGTTATTCGAGTAACCCCACGACTGGCGTGTCTCTGATCCCTTCGGGGTCTGGACAAGACGTCTTCAAGTAATCTCCTTAGGTTATATTACCATTGGAAGAGCAAGCATTAGGCTCAATTTGGAGCCCCGATGAGTCATAACCGCACACTTCTGGGGTGGGATGATCTCCAACGATCTTTAGGCTTTATATGAGTTGTCGTCAAGACCCGAAGCTAGGAATATGCCGTCAATTCGTTTTTTTCTTTGACGATGTCGCACGGTTTCTTTGCTGAAGTTAGGTAGACATCTGTAATACCTCTATGCTGTATGTATTGCAGTTGAAGTCCGAAGCTAGGAATATGCCATTGCTCCATTTTCATTTGATAGCCGTGTTCGCATCCTGCTGAAATGAGGGGGAACGCCGGGATATTCTCTAGGTTGTATATGTACCGTCAAGACTTGGAGTTAGGATTTTGCCATGGCTCTATTTCTTCTTTGACCCTTGGGTCTTTTGTTGATGTTGCGTCTGCATCCCACTGGAATGAGAAGGGATGCCGGAATAGTCTCTAGGTTGTATATGAACCGTTAAGATTTGGAGCTAGGATTTTGCCATGGCTCTGTTTTGATTTGGCTCGTTGGAGCTTTGTTGATGGCACGTCTGCACCCTGCTGGAATGAGAAGAACGTTGAGCTAATCTCTAGGCTGTAGATGTTTCCGTCGAGATCTAGCTCTTCTTTTGATGGAGCCTTGTGGGAAAATATGGTTCCCTTTCTTTCATTTGTGCCCATGGATTGTATACAGGGGTCGGTGTGGACCAACCTGCAGGGCAGAGGGAATTTTATTTTATTTTATTTTTTATTTCCGCGATACTCTATCATTTCAGCTTTTTATATCGTGAAAGTCGTGATTGCCCAATCATTTCGGCTATTTTATTTTTATTTACTCACTGCTTTTTATGTGAGTTGCTCAAACATTTCGGCTTTTTTTATGCATATTTTTTGCTCGCTGATTTTTGTCGCGAGTTGGGGACTTGGTCATGATACCCATTGTGGTATCAGCATCGCTGCAACTGGAATATTACCTGGAGCGAATCATTATTTGCCTTTGTTAATTTGGACAAAGGTGGCTTAGCAAACAGGGTTACGATCCTGTCGACTAAGGCTTTTTGACCTTATGAGTCGTAAGGGTCTCATAAAGGTGTTTCTCCCTACGAGGTGTAAGGATCTTGCAAGAGTGTTTTCTCATAAGTCGAGAAAACTTACAGGTGTCGTTCACCATATAGGAACATTTCTTGCCATTGGTGGAACTTGATGGGGGATATATTTATTTATGCCCGTAGATTGTATACAAGGGTCAATATAGGACCTCCTGTAGAGCAAAGGGGTTTTTGATGGCTTAAGAACATGTTTAGATCTCTGTAACTTAAGGCTTTTGAATCCCATGAGCCGTGAGGGTCTCATAAGGGGAAATTCTCGTTATGAGTCATGAGGATCTCGTAAGTGTAATTTCTCCTTAGGAATCGTGGGGACTCCTAAGTGTGCTGCTCCTTTGTGAGCCGCAAGGATCTCGCGCAGGTAGTTTTTTATGAGATCACGCCCTTTCTGGTTTTCGCGAAGCTCGCCGGCAGTCATACTGTTTTTACTCACGGCACCCTTTCAGGTTTTCATCCGTGCCCCTTTTTTCTTGTGGACATACCTTTTTTTTGGCGATGGAACTCTCGAAAGTAGTTTCTCCGCAGGTGCCCATCTGTTTGTCGGTGGGACTTGAGGGTGGCTCCATTGCTAGAGTAGCTGTACAGCCAGTAGGACTTGAGTTGTAACCTTTGCTGCCAGGACTTCGATTGCAATATAGATCTCCAGGGAGAATATCGCCGTATTTGGGGCAATGTGCTAGTTTAGTGACATTTCGGTCCATTATTGTTGTTGGATATGTATGCCCTAGAGGCTATTATTGTATATGTATACATATGGATACTTGGACATATGTATGTACAAGACAATCTTGCTCTATATGATAGTATATTATTTGGTTTGTCTTTATCTTAACATGTACATATGTTTTACTTGGTATTACGTATTATTTATATATGTTGATAAAGCCCGTAGGATCATTGCTTAACTACCAGCGTTGTGATGGCGATCATACTTGTAGGAGATGGGTAGTCGATAAGAACATCCTTAAATGTCCCCAGTCGTGGGAGTATCGAGACATGGCATCGATACTCCAGAGTAGACTGGTGTATACGTTTCAAGACCCCGACGAGGGGTGATAGTTGGTCCCACAGTCATTGGTCTTTAGCACCTAAGATCGTATACAAGTGCTCACTGGGGGTGAGTACACTGGACGGACTCGCTGAGAACTGGCTAGATGGTATTATACCTAGAGTTAGATAGCAGTTCTCTGGTGACATGAGTGCAGATAGTCTGTCGACCTGAGGTCATCATTTGTCTCGTGAGGGTTCCTACTGTGCTTTGATTACTACCCCACCATTGCTCTACTGAGTCGTGCAAACAGATTTTAGTTGGGTACAGTCCCGAGCCGCATGGAGGCTGTGAGCGATTGTTGGGAATTTGTCTTTCCCAGTATAGGGAGTCGATGTCGTGCTGTAGTCGATTGACCAACACCATAAGTCCCTGGCCATGGCGGATTATGAATTACAGATAGGTAGATCAGTAGATTCTCGAATGGTCTTGAGCCACATCGACACAACTTGTCAGGTTTTTAGGGGTTTGATGTTTTCCACCCCCTAGACCCGGCATGCGATACTCTCAGACGAACAGACTGGAATGTACGGAGATTGTCACAGACAAGCTCAGTAGGAGTTCGGACGAGTTTACTCGTCGACCTTCTTTTCGACAAGTACCTGGATAGCCGTTATGTACAGCTAGTGCCACTGACATGCTTGTGGTTAAACCCATTGCCAGCGTACTATCGAGTCTTTAGAGTCCTGCATAGAGGGTTTCCCTGGTTCAGGCAAAACGATGTAGAAGCCGTATGGTTTTACGTGCAGTGTTTCGATCATATACGTGTACTAGCTACACGTATTTTTGATCGGACGGATAATACTAGCAGGCTTAGGATTAAGTCGCATTCTAGTATTATAATATTGGATCATTTTTATTTCTTGGTATTCGTGGTACGAATATGGGTATATATATACGGTGAGGGGTATTCTTGTATTTTCACAAGAGTGCTTCTAGAAGAAGACACCTCATTTGTGATTAATCCATTTATTCAAATGGATAATGAGGTGGAGAAATGAAGTTTTATTTGAGCATGATTGAAGCATGGCTACTTTGATGACTCATTCACTTTGGATGACCATTGAAGCATGGTTGTATTATTTTTATTATTATTATGAAAAGATATGGTTCATTGTCATCAACACTTAGCCATTCTTCATATCATTCTCACTTGAACACTCTCTTTCCTCATTGGCTTTCTTCTTCTTCCTCAAACCCTAAACACTCTCATGAGTTGAGAAACCTAAGGTTAATAAGATAAATTAGTCTAATAAATATTCTCTACATCTCCTAAGCTACCTAGATCAGCAAACTAGGTATTTTAGTTACCCCATTCTAGAGGTTAGAGCTTGAACCATAGGCTCTCGGGTGAATCTTCTTCGACAAGAGGATGCCGATTACCAAGCTCGATCCGTAAAAACGAGGAGCTGAAGAAGAGGATAAGAAGACTCGAAGGACTTAGACACGAAGGTATAAATCACTTCATAATAGATAAATACCCATGCATGTTTTTGTTATCTAGGGCTTAAGGTAGATCTTGGGATTAGCCGGTGTTGCAATCTTTAAAAATCTTTTTTGAAAATTCTGCCTCTCTATGGACCCAGTAGAGCGTGTGACACCGCCTAACAATTGCCATGTTTGAGGCGACGCACTAGTTTTAGAGACGTCTCGGTCCTTTATTGCCATGTTTGAGGCGAATTTTTAATTTAAGGACATTTCGGTCCAACATTCCGATTTTGGAGACGAATATTATTTTAAGGACATCTTGGTCCAACATTCCCATTTTGGGTCGAAAATTAGTTTAGGGACATCTTGTTCCATTGTTAGTTTAGGGACATCTCGGTCCGTTGTCGCCGTTTTTGAGGAGCTTTTTGGATACTATTCTTGGAGTTCTGATTCGGAAAGATAGCGAGCGGACACAATTGTCCTTATCTATCATTGACCTAAGTAATGACTCTTCAAGCGTAGTAATTTTTGAGGAATCGACCATTTATTGGCCGGAAGGGTCTTTCGCCATGCATATCCATGAACAGGCAGGCTCCACCTTCGTAGACTTTGTCTATAATATATGGGTCTTCATTGTTTGGCTCGAACTTCCCCCGTTTTGCACGATTGGAGATCATTGGTCTTTTGACGACTAGTACAAGTTCGCCTTGGCGGAATGTTCTCGCCCTGGTTGATCTTTCGTATGATCGTGTCATCCTTGCTTTATAAGCCTCCAGATTTTGTTGTGCTATAAGGCAAGTCTTATCGAGGGTGTCAAGCTCCTCAAGCCGAAGATGAGCATTTTCTTCATCTGTCAGCTCGTATCGAACCGTTATACGTAGAAAGGGGAGTTTTATTTCTAATAGGAGCACTGCTTCCGTACCGAATACCAATGTGTATGGGTTTGTATTCGTGGCCGTCTTGAACGTTGTTCGGTACGCCCAGAAAGCTTCATGCAGTCTTTCGTGCCAATCTTTTTTTTTTTGTTTCTGGACACTGTTTTCTTTATAATCTTTATCAAGGTCTTGTTGAAAGTTTCAGCTAGACCGTTAGCTCGAGAATTATAGACCGAAGAGTATCTCCAATTTATTTTATACTGCTGCATGAAGCGGCTTACTTTATAACTTCTATAAACTGGCCCATTATTTGAGATTATCCGTCTCAGAGTGCCGAAACGATAGATGATATGGGTTCTGAAGAAGTGGAGAATATTCTCCGTCTTCACCTCCCTTAGTGGTACTGCTTCTGCCCACTTAGAGAGGTAGTTGGTCGTCGCCAATATAAACCGATGTCTTTTAGACGATGCTGGTTCAATGGGGCCAATTATATCGGTTCCCCACATTTCGAATGACCAGCTAGCCATTGTTGGGTACAGCGGGTTTGGATGTTAGTGGATGAAGTCCCCGTGAATTTGGCACGAGTGACACTGCTTCGCATATCCGAAACAGTCTTGGATCATCGTGGGCTAATAGTAACCCATTCTTTTTATCTTCGGCTTCATCTTTCGCCCGGCTTGATAAGAACCACAGAGTCTATCGTGAGTGTCTTGGATCAATTTCTTTGTTTCCTCCAGCCCCAGGCATCTTAGCCACACAGACCGTCGAACGATCTCTTATATAGAGTTTCATTGACGAGGGCAAAAGACAAATCTCGTTTTATGAGCCGATGTCTGATTGGTAGAATTTTTGCGTGCTAAGTTTGTTACCGCAATCAAGATGGTTTCGCTTGTAGCTAGCCGATTGAGTACGGGTCGTCCGCGGGGAGATGGGAATCTTTTTCTATGTGCTTTAACGAGTTAAGTCCAATTTTCCAGGTTTGTTTTCAGATTACTTAAGTGCTAAAATGATATATTTAGAGAGCTTGTTAGGGTTAGGATTAGGTTAGTTTGAGTTAGGAGTCGCTCACTTCTTTCGTTGCCACTCTTAATATCGGTGTTATGGTAATCGGCAACAATGGGGATTAGCACGACTAGGAAGGAACTTGCGAGTATAAGCTAGGCTTTCCAACGCATAAGTTCTTCCTTTTGGTGCTTGTCCGTCCGTTCTTGGCTCTTAGCCTTAACCTCCGGTTAATTCAACCACAACCGGTCTCACTACGGAATCACCGCTATCATGTAGGATAGGGTGCCGTAGGGAGCGGATTGTGGTTCAATTAACGGGAGTTCGATTTAAGATGTTGGGCAAGGAAAGAGTGAGGGAGATTTCCTTCTCTCAAACTTTCCTTATCCTACCCTAACAAGTATGGAAACTACTCACCCATTACAAGAAAAACGGAAAATACAATAATGGAGGAAGATAGAAAGAAGGAGGTTAGAAGATTACAACTAGCTATTTGCGACCTCACCTTAGCAAGGATCAAGCGTAAGCATCATTGTTGTTTAAGGATAAAGAAAAAGAGAACAAGAAAGAAACAAATAACAAATAACAACTAGATATTAGCAAAGGAAATTACAAGCAATTACAATTTAACTAAAGAACAAGACAAGCATGATAAGTAAAAAGAACTCCTTTATTCATTCTTCACTCACAAAAGCTCACTACAAGTTTTTTAATGAAGAAGAGATGAGAGGAGGAAGAAGAACAACAACATAAAACCTAAAATCTAAATACAAGATTATCGACCCTTGGCTTTGACAAGTTCTGGACTATTTATAGGCAGGGAACTGGAAATCTAGGGCAAAATTCTGCCTCTACATGAAAAGTCAAAACTACCCCTGAAATTTCATCAGCTGAGGAGGCCGTACGGCCGCGGTTCCGCGGCCTATACCCCCTATTGGCCACGGAACCGCGGCCCTATAGTGGAGTTGTCTTGTCGTATTTTGTGTGCTGCTCTTGTCTGCTGTTCCCTTTAGTCTGGTACATGTTTTTTCTGATAATCTTTCCACATTTCTTCCAGAATCAAAGGTGATTGGATGTGGATCTTTTTGTCATGATTTTCTTGAGCTCCGCGTAGATTTCTTGGATTTGGTGTTGCCATTGTGCTTTGTGCATGAAGATGACAATCGATTTGCCATTTTGTCTCTTAAACTGGTGTGTGGCAACATACGGATAGAGAGCGGAGATCCGTGTTTTATCTGTGGTTGGCAGGAATCCGGATTTTGTCGTGCTTTTCCATGAATTTCATCGTTTAGAGCCGAGAACCTGTATCCTGCAATTGACTAGCAAACACGGCTCAAGAGTACCTACCGATAAGCAATATGATAAAAATTGGGCGGTATAAAAATGCAAAAATCTGATATGAACAATGTCTAAACGACACATTTTTGGGCGTTCGTTGGGATTTGAAGTAGACTGTAAAGACTTCCCTCTAATCCTTGACCTTCTCTTCATCCTTTATTTGAAGGGCTACTTGCTCGGTCGTTTATTTTCCTTTGGATGGCTCTATCAGGTCTTCCAAAGATATATTTGTTGGCGCGAGAATCTTGCGGCTTTGCACAATGATCCTTACGTCATCGATGTTTTCATTGGCTAGATCCTTAGCCAATTTGGCCAACGACTCCGTCTTACTGTTTTCTGCACGCGGTATATTCTCCAGGATGTAGGAAGGGATTTGTGTCAGCAGCTGCACTCTTTCGCCATACTTTATCAGCTCTGGCTTGCATGTCTGATAGTCTCCATTTACTTGGCTAACGATCAGCCGGGAGTCTCCATATATGAGGAGGTCTTTGATTCCCATGTCGATAGCGATCTCGAGACCTGTTATCAAAGCTTCATATCCATCTTCGTTATTAGTCTTTGGCTCTGTTAAGGAGAGGGCGTAACGCAATATCCATCCTTGCAGAGTCACGAAGATAGGGCCCATCCTGGCTTTGATTATAGGGGCGTTTTGCTTTCGTTGCTTCATAGAAGATGCTCCATCGAAGTAGAGTTCTCATTGGGAATCATTTCCTTCTCTCTCTTCTTCGATTATGTCAAACACGTGTTCGTCTGGAAACTCGCAATTTAAGGAGGAGTCGGCTAGTATCGAATGCTCCGTGAGAAAGTCGGCAATGGCCTGACCTTTCACTACTTTAAGGGGTCAATACGTTACCGAGAACTCCATCAGGAGGAGGGCCCATTTGGAAAGACTTCCTGTTAGTATGGCCATTGACATCAGATATTTGAGAGGATCCACATTCGATATGAGATGAACCTTATATGCCAAGGAGTAATGTCTGATCTTCGTTATTACGAAGATCAAAGCCAGGTGATTGATCTTCTAAGTTGTGTTTTGAATAGTATTGACAATCAAAGAAATTTATACCGCAATCAATTAACGGTATCGATGTAGCGCGTTAATGAATACGGATCGTCCACTGAGATGTGTATTTTGATCGATCTTGTTTTAGATCAATTGAAATGAAAATAGTAAAGAAAATGATTCAAGATTTATGAGATTTGATTTTAAGAAACATAAAGAAAATAGATCAAGAATCAAGAAGATGTCCAATTCAATTTGATTTATCTAGATTATGAAGAATAGCTTGTAGGAATCGATCGAATTGGTAGCAATGATGAATCTAATAATGACTAATCTTATCTATTGATAATTTGTAGCTAGACTGATGGTGATGAATGAAGATTAGGGATCAATTGAAGAAACTAGGGTTTCTCCTTAAGTATCCTTTGTCTTTTCAATCATAATCATTCGGATCTAGCCTATAGCAAAAAAAATTATTGATTGTTTGATCCCTAATTTGCAACGAAATAATCAAGAAGTGATCTCGCTCCAAATTAGGTCATCAACGATTCTTTTTGCTAAGGTTCACAAATCTCATAAGATTTAAAATTAGTATTAAGATATGTTCATCATTAGATCTATCAATTCTCTCGAATCCTCCACAAGCGGAGAATTTACTCAAGCATCATGGAAATAAAAGATTCAACATCTAGAAATTTCATGGTGAAAGAATGTAATGAAAACGAGATTTAGCAATTTATCACCTTCATTACATCTTCTTCAAATTTCATAGTGCAAGAAGGCAATGGTTTTTGATCGGGGAATAGTTGTTTTCTGCACCTAGGAGAGCTCGAATCAAATAGTACAGAGCTCTCTCCTTTTCCTGATCATTCTCTTATGCCCACAATGCGCCTAAAGAACCCTCAAGAGCCGCTGTATATAGGATAAGGGGTTATCCCTTATCTGGAGTGGTCAATACCGGCGGATTTTGCAGGTATTGCTTGATTTCGTCCAGTGTATTTTGGAACTTTTGATCCTAGACGAACGGGGTCCCCTTCCTCATCAAATGACTGTAGGGACGGCATTTTCCAGAAATGTTGGCTATGAATCGCCGGATATATACGAGCTTTACTTAGAGAGACCGTAGTTGTTTAAGGGTTCTTGGCGTTGGTATTTCGACAATCGCCTTGATCTTTGCAGGGTCTATTTCGATACCCCGGTGATGTATGATGAATCCTAGGAATTTTCCTGAGGAAAATACAAACGCACAATTTAGAGGATTCATCTTCAGATTATACTTCCGAAGGCATTGGAACATTATTTTTAGATGTTCCTAATGTTCCTTGTGAGATTTACTCTTTACCACAAGTTCGTCAATGTAGCATTCGACGATCTCGTGTATGAGGTCATCAAAGATCTTTGTCATGGTCCTCTGGTAGGTGGCGCTAGCATTCTTCAAACCAAAGGGCATCACTTTATAGTAGAATATGCCCAGTGGGGTCCGGAAGGTGGTATGCTTTTGGTCTTCTAGATGCATTTTTATTTGGTTGTATCCTGAAGATCCATCCATAAAGGAGAAGACCTCATGGGTAGATATGTTATCGATCATCAGTTCGGTAATAGGTACCGGGAAATCATCCTTCAGGCAAGCTTTGTTGAGGTCCCGAAAGTCTGTGCAGATGCACACCGTCCAATTTTTCTTCATCACTGGAACGATGTTGGCGATCCAGTCAGGATATTGGACTTCTTGGATGAAGCCGAAGTCGATTAGTTTCTTGACTTCAGCGTTGATACTCATCTTAAGTTTGAGTTGCATCTTTCTTGGTTCCTATTTGATTGGCTTTATATCTGGAGATATAGCCAGTTTATGTATTGCCACCTTTAGATCTAGACCCGGCATTTCAGTATAGTTCCAGGCGATGCAATCTTTATACTGCATGAGCACATCTTTTAACGTGGTTACCTATTTTTCAGACAGCAGTTCACTGTCGAACGTTGGCCTCGGATCATTTTCCGTTCTTAAGTCAATTTTTCTTAGGTTGTCCGCCGTAGTGTGTATCCCATCTTCCAGCTCTTTAGGTGCTGGTGGAAACTCTGAGATCACCTCTTCTTCGTCTTCATTTGTGAAGCACATATAGAGGCCATCCATAGTCTCGTGTACTCCCTCTTTTTGGAGTGTTATCATATGGCAAGTACGAGTTCGCTTCCATTTTTGTGGTTGAGCTGGTCCTATCCTGACGGTATAGGTTCTTTTTGGATCGTGTTTTTGTGGCAGGGTTACTCTCCAGCTATCAGATAACATAAACCTATCTTATCGATATTGGTCATCTACCCAGTCTTTGAAAGTAAAGCAGTCTTCAAGGGGATAACCTATTACTCGGTGGTCGGAGAAATAATCTGGATGATGGGCCTCATTTATTTGTTCGGAATGCCGAGACTACGGAAGCGTCATCATTTGATACTTCATGAAAAGGTTGAATATTTTCCTTGTCTTTTCTTGAGGGAAAGAATATTCCCGACCCATCTTTTTTATAAAGGACGGGCTCCAATCGAGTTTTTCTCGATTGCACGGTGTCTTGGATCCGCTTTGTTGTTTTCGAACGTTGTTTGCGTTCTTTGCCCTGTTTTTGCCTCCATTTCGGGATTTTCCCTTTTCGCGAGAACATCAGTAGGCCGGGGATGAAAAGCATTATATTCTATCTTCTCCACAGATTGCCGGCTGAGAAGCTGTGTTCTGGCCTTTTCATAAATGACCATTTCGCGGCTGTGATTGTCCCGGCTCATTTGACAAGCTTCTTTTATTAACCTGTCGATTTATTCTTCCAATGACGAACTTAATGTTTTTAGAGCGGGATCTCGCTCCGGTTTTACTTCATGGCTATTTGGAAGAGCGTCTTCCGCTTCACTTGAGATGTTTATGACGCGACAATTGTTGATCTGCTCCTATTTCTTAGACCAAACGTATCCGAGCCCGGTTATCTCTATCTTTCCGTTGGGTATCTTTCGTTGAGTCCCGGGAATATCCTAAATTTTTTTTTGTAGAATTGGGCTTGTCGAACAGTTTGTTCGAGGGGTACACCTTGGCATCTTAACAGCTCTTTCAATCCCTCCGCATAATATCTGAGCATACGGATTGGTTGAAGCTTGTCGAGTGCAAAATCGGCACCACGCCAAACTTCTTTTTCTACTTTAGTTTCCGTAGATTGGTAGAAGAGGATCACCTTTTCATCTCTTCGCCTGTAAGGTACATAGAAAGTTTGCAGTTCTTGTATGCTTTATGTATCGAGCGCATTAAGTTTCTTATAATGCCTAGGTGGGGCCATTGTGATTTGCAGACTCTGATCTGCTTCGGCAAAAGTTTGCATTGACGGACGTACAGAGAACTCTGTGTTGGCCTCGTCCTATGAGTCGCTACCAATGACCTAAATAGGAGTAAATGGTCCGGGCTTGTTACTTTCTTTCTGCGGTTCTCTCGAGTAGACTATTTCTCTATCTTCCTCGGTATCGCTCTTAAAGATCGGGACAGTGGCGATGGATTTCTGTTTATTTTTCGGCTTACGACACCTTTCCGTATCTTCGAAGTCTGGTAGGAAGTACTTTGCGTCTTCATATTTTCGGAATTCATTTACTAAGAACGGGTTTAGCTCTCCTATGACGGTGTACTACGAGCCATCGTTGAAATACTTCATACACAGATGTTGTGTAGAAGGGATGACGTTGTACTCGTGTGGCTAAGGCCTACCGAGCAAAGCATTATAGCAAGTCTTGGCGTCAATGACTTGAAATTTGATGTCAGTGACGAGCAGTCTGAAGCACAGCATCAGTATTACGGACCCAAGCTTCCGTGACGACTGTGAGTCGAACCTGGAGATGGTAATTTTTTCTCGGGCGAGGTGCTGAACGTTCATGCAAATCTCCTTCAGCACTTTTACATTGAGAAAGTTAATGGAGGATCCGTTGTCGTCAAGGATTTTCCCTATCTTGATGTCATGGCAGTACCCAGTGACGTATAATGGGCGATTATGCTCGCATGTACCGAGGATGAGAACTTCATCGCTGAATGTAATGTTAGCCATGTGGACCTCTGCCAGTTTATCTTTCATCTTCTCTTCTACGAAGAAAGCTTGGAACTGATCAGTCTCTTGTAATGCCTTGATCAGGGAATCTCGTACCTCTTTGGACAGGAGGAGAGCATCCAATGTATTTAGTTGTGAGGGTATTTTCCTCATATGTGCTAGGGCGTTGTAATCCACCTTATTTTTCTTAGGCGGGTCCCTTGTTGCAAGCTCTTTGATAACTCCATCGTCTAGTGCAATTTCTTCAGGGATTTTCCCTTTCCCTTTTTCTTTTTTTGTTGAACCATTGTTTGTGGGTCCGAGATTCTTCTCAGGCAGCGTGCGGTTACGCAGCTGAATATTCTCGTAGTTCTTCTCTGCCTCTTCTTTTTCGGAGGGGGAATCTTTGAAGAGAAGGTTGAAGGACATTTCGTCCTCAGAATCGCTCCCAAACGTAAGAGCTGGAGGTTTTCCTCCATCCGAACTGGTACCAATCATATGACAGTTTCCAGTTGTTTCTTCAGATGTATTCGTCTAGAGATTTTGACATCGATGAGCATGCGCTTTGCGCTTCATCCTCTTGAAGTGTTTTTGATGAGCAACGTATCCTTGCCACCACTTCTTGAAGGCACTGTATTCTTTGGTAGGGTGGGTCACCCTTCGATGATATAAGCAGTAACTTTGATGCGATTCTTCTCCATTGAGGCATATGATCCCGGGAGTGTCCCTCACGAGAGATGGCAGCTTTATCCCCATTGACAGGGCTTTGGCGAACCGCTTTTCTGTTTTGATCCCGCTCTTATTTGAAGCATGTGTGCTTTGGTTTGGTGGGAGTACTTTACGACTCGTCATTGCCATAGCTTCTTTGTCCAGACACTGACACTTAGCCTTTTCATATATGGCTGTCTCGCATTCTCGGTCAAGTTTGCTTTTGTGAAAGGTTTCGATTAACAGCCTCTTAATCGGGTCTTCCTCTGGCAGTTCCAGGGATTTTAGCTACGAATCTTCCCCCTGTTCCTCCGCGTTGTTTTCTGAAGCTGTGGGAGTTTCTTCGTCATATAACGACGATGGGAGACCATGTGGCAACTTGCTACACTGTCTTCAGTGTCTTTTGATGAGTCATTTTCCTTATCATTGTCACTATCTTCGTTCTCAAGAATATGCTTGAGGAACTCTTTGAACACAACTGGTGTCCGCGCCTTCTGATTGTACTCCTCCACTGTGTCAATTTGTTTTTGTAGGTCTTTGCGCCTGTCATCATACTCGGCAGGTTGCACAGGCTTCTTGGTCTTCTTCTTTTTCTTCGAAGACTTTGAAGGCTTGACTTGGGGGGTTTTCCCCTCGTCAACAATTTTTGATGCGGGACATGGATTCAGCATCCCTTCGATGATTTCGGGTTCAAATGGGCTTTTCCACCTGACTGCCGGACATGCTTGTAGATCCTTCAGCATTCTTTTGGTTTTTGCTGAAAGAACGACTTCCCATGGAGTTTCTTCCACGAGTGAGCATGATTCCCCCTGTGCATCCACTTTTTTGGAAGTGTGCTTCTGGGGTGGGTTTACCCTCCAGTTATCAGACAGTATGAATTTCCCCTGTTGATACTGGTCTTCGACCCAGTTCTTGAAGACGTAGCAATCTTCAATTGGATGGCTCACCATTCTATGATAGGAGCTGTAATTAGGGTTGTTGACATCGCCGGGTTACGGTGGATGCCGCGGGTTTGGTAATGTGATGAGTTTATTACGCACTGCCAATTCGAACAGTCTCTTCGTCTTGTCGTGGGAAAATGAGTAAGCGCGTCCTAGTCTTTCCTCCAAGGATGGGCGCGGATGTGCGTTGTTTTGGCGAGCAGCCGGTTTTGGGCCACTCCGTTGTTGCTGCGTATTGGCAACGAAGACCGCTTTTCCTTTACCCTTGGCATTTCGAGGGTCCTTATTTGAAGAGGAAGGCCTATGGCCCATCTGGTCCATTCGGGCTAATTTGTCTATCAGAGCCTGGAAGGTGGTTGGTTTGAAGAATTTCATGAACTGGGACACATTCGTTTGAGGATCAAGGGTCCCGATGAACATGCCTACAGCAGGAGATTCATCAATGCGTTGTTCGCACTTAGACCATAGGTTCTGCCACCGGATCACGTATTGGACCCAGGTTTCTCCCGGCTTTACTCGGGCATTGATTAATGCCGTAATTGGAATGCGTTCTCTTGCGCTAGCGAATCGTTGTGTGAACAGCAGTTCCATCTCTGTGAATGTTTTCACGGAATCATTTAGGAGCTCCGAGTACCATTTGAATGTTGTTTCTGATAGGCTGCCAACGAAATGGCGAAGCAACAGTTTGTTATCACCTCCAGTGTTGCTGCACAGAGCTCTGAATTGTGCGACGTGCTGGTGAGTGTTGATGCACAGAGCTCTGAATTGTGCGACGTGCTGGTGAGGGTTGCTTGTCCCTTTATATACATGGAACTTGGGGATCATATACCCCGGCTGGTACTTGATTTGATCATACCAGCCCGGATATGGTCGTCCGGTTCTGACGATTTGGCCAGCAGCTTCATTAGCTTGATGAGATCTTATTTGTTGAGCAATATAATCATCAAGGGCGGCCTTAGAGATTGTTTCCTCCTTGGATGCCGATAAGGCTGGAGGAGGGTTTGATATTTCTTCTCTGTCATCGTCGACGAATATCGGCGGATCTTCGACCGGGGGTTCTGGTTAGATCATCATTCCAACTACGTCTTGGAACAAGAAAGCCATTTGTTTTATGTTGGCAGCTTGCTCAGCGGCTTCTTTGTCTTTTCTCTCAAGCACCCTTCGCGGGAACTCTGTATCGGTCTCCTACTCTTGGAGCTGTTCAGCTTTTTTGTCCGGACTTTCTTTTTGTCCGGTAAGTGCTGCCATTTTGGTCAGCATTTTCTGGAGCCTCTATTGTTGCTCCTGAGTCTTGGTCAGCGACCGAGTTTGTGGTCGGTGACTCGCCGAAGCATGGCTTTCTTCTTTTCCCGGATTCATGTAGACCGTATATATTGTTATGCCCCCGACCCTGGGGCGTTTGGATCTATCGCCTTTGGAATTTACCGCTGGCGATAGAGTCTTTTTCAACCTTTTTCTTTTATGGGAGATTGGAGTTGAAGGAGACGTTATGACAGGCACCTGCTTAGGAGATGTCCTCCATTGTATAGCATTGTTCTTTTATGGGAGATTGGAATTGAAGGAGTTGTTACGACAGATAGCTGCTTAGGAGAAGTCCTCTGTTGTATGGCAGAGGAATGATCTTTCTCTTGCCGAGCCTTAAATTTTTTTGGTTGACGAGAGTGATTTTCATCAATCACGGGACTTTCCTCCAGACCCTATGAATTTGCGAGGGGAGCCGCTGATGGGGCCGCTTCGGCTTTGCCTGTATAGGGACTTCCGCAGGTGGGGGTGATTTCTTTAACACCGCCGTTGGGGAGTTCTTGTGTGCCCTCCTGAGCAGATCAAAATTGTTCCCGGTTGGAATAGCAGCGTCAACTTCCACCATTAGAGCTGGTAGGGTAAGTCTCGAGGTGGAGTTGCCCTCAGCTTTTCTCACTCGGCGTCCGTGGCGATGTCGAGCTTGCCTTGCAGAAGGGACCACCTCAGTTTTGGAAGCGGCTTCTTCTTGCCTCCGACTTTGCTGTGGGGCTTCAATCGGCATCAGCCTGTTGAAGACCAACAACCTTGGTAGAGTTTGAGTAGAAACAGTTAGTCTTTTAAAAACTGATCGTCTGACAGGTGAAGCACCTTTTGACGGTTTCTTCTGTAGGAGGAGTTGGGAGGACAATCCGTTTTGGGGTAGCCCCTTCAGGTATCATGAGTCTCTTTTCGGGTCCATTTGGGTTCTTGCTTAGCCTGTTGAAGACTGAGACGTCAGATTTAGATGGCTCGTTGAGAGGGGCCGTTGTGGTTGCTAGTCGATCGAAGACCGTCCTTTTAGGAGCTTCTTCTTAGGGCGCTGAGGCACTGAAACTCACAGGTGGGAGAATGGTCCCAAAGAACAATCCAGTAGTAGCCTGTGTGACTTGCCCCACTGGCTTCGAGAAAATAAAGGTCTTGTTGGGCCCATAGGTCACTCCTCCAGTTGGGGTGGAGCGAGAGTTGCTGTTGCATGCATTGCATTGAGAAGCCATTGATTTTCTCTGCATAGGAGCAAGACACCAAGTTTTAGTACCTCGAATCCAAGGGCAACCATAGTGAACCGTGATTTTTTTCACGAAACATAACACACGAAGGGTGGAGTGGAAAGGGGAAAAGGTCCCACCGGGCGTGCCAGAATCTGTTCACAGCCGAAAGACCGGACCGAGACGTTGGGACGTCTGGCCTGAAATTAGGGGCAGATTCTATTTGCACTTATCCACCCACCTCTTCGAAGATACCAAGTTGATTTATGGCACCATATATCGGAGGTTTGGACAGACGCGACCATTGCAATAGACTTCATCAGATTCCCCTTCATTTGTTAAGGGTTTTTGATTGTAGGGACGCTTTTCCATGCAGGCGCAAACCCCCGCAGTTAATCACGTTACAGCGTTGCGATAACCACTTTCTCTTGTTCTGGAAGTTCACTTCGTGTCGTGTTGTGTTTGTTTTATTTTGGGTTGCCCGTGGATTGTATACGAAGACTAATTTATGTTGTCGCCCGTAGGGCGCGGATTAGTCCAAATCCGTATATTTTAGATCTGGGTTTGTTTTATTTAAGGACCGTTAATCTAGTTTGAGATTAAGATCAACTTAAATATATGAGCATTTGGGCTCAATTTATTTTAAATAAGGATACATTAGTCTAATTTGAGACAGAGATCAACTTAGCAAAATTTAGATAATTATTTTTATTTCAGATTCAACAACAGAGCATTTGGGCTCAGTTGTAAGAAACCCTTTTTAGAAAGGCTAAACCAATTTAGGCTTAGTCTGCTCAGTTTTTCTTTTTGTTCAAAAGTGCTAAGCACTTATTTGGGCTCTGTTTATTCAGCACCCTCTTTTTATGCAAAAGTGTTATGCACTAGTTTGAAGCTCTGGCACTCACATGGATATCATGTAAAGCCTTCAGTTAGGGACACTGCCTAATCAGTGCCAAGCACTCAGTTATATATATATATATAGTGTTAAACACTTTTTTTGTGGCGTCCACGTGAAGAGCACGTGCGGCGCTGGGCACTGCCCATTCAGTGCTAAGCACTTAACCATTTTGGCTTTGTATAAAGTGCTAAGCACTTTTTATATGGCGCCCACATGAGGAGCACGTGAAGCACTGGGCGCTGCCCAATCAGTGCTAAGCACTTAGCCGTTTTGGCTATATATGAAGTGCTAAGCACTTTTATTCAGCGCCCACGTGTGTTTCATGTGAGGCGCTGGCCTTTTTCTTTAGATGCCTGCGTGTTTTTCTCGTGAGGCACTGGGCTCTATTCGGAGGGCGCCCACGTGGGAAACACGTGAGGCGCTAATCTCTTTTCTTTTTTAGAGATTAAATCTCTGTTAATGCCATTTTGGCCATTAATGATCATCAAGATCTCTATTTTGAGGACCTTGGATCATTTTTTTTCTTTGGAGAACTAAGTTCTTCTTTTCTTTTTATAAGAACTAAGTTCTTTATGTTGGGTAAAACCCTAATTTCGGAGGAATTAAATTCCTCCGTACACATGTTCTTTATCTTTATCTTTTTTCCTTTTTAATCTAGTTATTTTCTGAATCTTTGATTCTCAAGAATAAGATCTTCCCGATGAGAATTAAATTCTCAACTTGTGGCAGACTTGGCTTGTGAATCTCTGATCCAGAAAAAGAACTAAGTTCTTTGAGAAGGGTTAAACCCTTCGATAGGTAAAAAGAGATATTTTGATCTCTGTATTTCCATTATCTAGGGTTTTGAGGAGGAAAGTCTTCTTCTTTTATTGAGAATTGAATTCTTTGTTGTTTTGAAAGCTTTTTGTATTTTTTAGAAGCTTATGGAGGGTTCCCTCTAGATGAGACTTGACGTCTCGGGTCCGTTATATAGTGGAGGAAAATTATTAATTATTTTTGAAAAAAATCTCTTATTGAGAGATTCAAATTGATTTAATTAATCTCAAAATTGGTTTGGGGAATTTTACCCACCGTTGGATCTTTGATCCAAGTGTTTCTATTTTACAGAATATGTTTTCTTGGTTGTTTTAATAAGATTGGGAAATATTTTCCCATATACCGAATTTTATTCTGTCAAGCGGTGATTTTTAATCACCATTGGATTTTTAATCCAAGGGTTCTTTGTTTCACAGAGAGCAATCTTTTTTGTTTGTAAAGATTGAGGACAAATATATTTCAGAATATAATTTAATTTTATTGAATGATAATTTATCATCACCATTGGAACTTTCATCCAACGGCTCAGTTTAACAGAGAATATCCCAAAATTTTGTTAGGGAAATATCCTCATGTAGAATTTAATTCTACTGATTTTGACTTGAGTGTCGGCGCTCACGTAGGGAGCACGTGGGCACCACTTAAGAATTTAATTCTTATTCATGATAGGCACTCCTATGTTTTTCACATTGGCACCCACATGAGGAGGACGTGCGGCGCCATATAAGAATATAATTCTTATATAATAAGCGCTCCAGTGCTTTGCACATTGGCGTCCACGTGAGGAGCACGTGCGGTGCCACCATAGGATTTAATCCTACAAGATTGGCACTGGTGCCCTCATAGAGAGCACGTGAGACGCTGCTTCATTAAAATTGAATAGAGCTTAGCTCTTTTATTATGTTTAAATATTGGGGGAACACCATCCTGATTAGATAAAGTGATTAACTAATCTAATCTTGATAGAGTGCTTGCTGAGTGTTTCTTTTCTCTTTCTGATTTACGATCATGACTTACCTTAAACTAAAACTCATGAACCAAGTTAACCGAACCTTCTTACACACTTTGGTTTTGAATTGTCAATATTCACGACAAAATTGCATATATCCCTGCCACTCCTACTTTCCCTTTGATTTTCTCCAGAACACTCCATATCATTACGGAGATCCATATTGTTTGGAAAGGCCATCTCGTATAGTTACATACGAACTCGAAGAAACTTATTTCAGTTCGAGAATAGAAATGGGTTCTTGATTGATGAGCGGAGACGCGATACGTTTTATGACATACGTTCTACTCTGTTCTCTACTTACCGCAATCAAGACGGTGTCACTTTGCAGCTAGCCGGTTGAGCACAGGTCGATCCACAGGGAGATGGTTGTATCTCCGTTCTTGTTTTAGACGAGTTAATCAAGAATGTATAAGTGTATATTCGAAACTATCCTATGTGATCGTATTTATGATCAAGTAAGCTCGTTAGGGTTAAGGTTGGTTAGTAAAGTTAGAATTAGTCTTGTATTTTTCTTTTTCCATTCTCAAAATAAAGTTGGGATAAAAGAAAGTAGCGGGGATTTGGAGGACATAGGAATGGGATTTGCGAGTTTAAGCAGGCTTTCCAACGCTAAATCCATTCCTAGTGCCCCTTGTCCGTCCGCTACGTGCGCTTATTTCCAACCCTAGACCAAACACACGCAACCGTGTATCCAATTAAGTCAGAACTACATGTCACGTTGTAGTGTGCCCAAAGGACTTCTCGACTTAGGTCGCGGCTATATATCACAAATAGCATGCCTAAGTGAGGGGGTTGCGTTTGTTTGGTCTAGGCTCGTTTCAAGATGTTTGGCGAAGAGAAACACAAGGGATTTTTCCGTCCCTCATACTAACCTTCCTGAGCCCCTAACAAGTACGGAAATTATTCACACATTTAAAAGGAAATAAAAGCAAAGCAAGAAGGAAGCAAATAAAGAAAGAAAAAATACGGTTTTACAAAGATGCAAGCTAACTACTTGGGCCCTCATCTTAGCAAAAGACTCCGTCGAGTATCATGGCTTGAAAATATGGATAAAAAGAGAAAGAAAATAAAACAAGAAATAACAACAACTACTTAACAACAGGAATAAAGTTACACTAAGAATTAAAATCACAAGACAAGAAATAAAAGATACAAGATAATAAAAACACTCTTATCTTCATTAACATCCACTCTAGAGCTCTCACTACACTTTAATGGAGGAAAGATGATGAAGAAGAAGAAGTTACAAACTAAATTACACTAATTCTAACTAAAAATAAGCATTCCTAACTTGGTACAAAATTGGGCTATTTATAGGCAGAGAGCTGAAACTCTAGGGCCAAATTCTGAACCCATACAAAGTTACAAAACTACCCCCAAAATATCATCAGACGCCGAATCAACTCGGCCGCGGAACTGCCGCATAATTGCCACTCTTTGGGGGACTTAGGTTGTCATTTTTCTAGGGTTATCTCATGTTGCTATCTTCAGTTGTTCTACATGTCCTAAATTGCAAAATACTTCCAAACTTTCTTCAGATTTGCAACAGTCCAAAATGGCTTCACTTTTAATTCACTTGACCTTTATCTCCCTCGAGCTCCGTGCACCAATTGAATCTTGTGCTGCCCCTCTCGTGCTTTGTACTTGTCCGAGACACGAATGACCACTGTTATTTGTCTTATCTCTTGAACTGGTAAACGACACCGAACGGATACGGATGACCGGAACCCGGCTTTTATCTATTTGTGGCAGATGTTCTGGATTTTGGCGTAACTGTGGAGATTTTGTATGATTTGCGTTATTTTGGACTAAGAACCTATAACCTGTAAATATGTAGCAAATACGAATCAAAAACACCTGCCTATAAACAAACAAGCAGAAGAATGGACGGTATTAAATGCAATATTCTGGTGTGAACATATACCCCCAAACTTAACTTTTGCTTGTCCCGAGCAAAACCAATTCTTCACAAAAAGTCATAACCTCACTTTCGCATGGAACGCGATTGCACTGAGCTCGTGCAACAAGCCGTTAAACTTCTAGGTGTTCCTAGTAGGAGGAGTGTTGTCTCCTGAGGATTTTCAGCGGATACTACCCACAAAATCCTGTCAAGCTAGTTTCATAAGATAACATTGATTCTACTCTTATAGTTTAATATCTAAATTAGAAATTTTATCATCTTAAGTTAGAAATATTCAACCCTTATGTTTCACACCTCCTATTTATTTAACCTCAGATCCTATACGTTTTGACAGTTTAGAAAGATTTCGGTATCTCTTAAGTTTTCCTTCTAAATCGCGGTCTCCAATCATGAATTTTTATTAATTTTACGGAAAACATAAGTCTTATTCTTTATTCCTATCTTTCCTCCAAACATCGATCGCATACCCTCACGTGTGTGTAAATTTTTACCCTTATACTCAAGAATTCAATTCAAGCTATAGTACCCTTTCCTTAATATCTAATACTATTTCTTTTCGTTAATGATGGACGGATTTGCTCACACACCTTTCATGCGGCTATTAATGCTTCTTGAGGCACTAACAGTCGATTACTGAATGTGTGAGCTTAAAGCGTAAATAGCAGTTTTCAAGTCTTGTAATTTATTATTCTTCTTTTATTTCTTTTTCTTTTTCAAGGCCGGATATATTTTTCAATGATGCTCTTTTGGCGATTAGCTTTAAATACCTTTTTTTCTTTCATATCAGGCTTTCAGACAAGAGTATTTCTAGGTATGCTCTACTATCCCAAGTTTCAAGGTGCGTGTATGTGCAGTTTGTAGGGTATATACTTTCTAAATTTGAACTTAAGAATATGAATTATTTTTCAGACTTATCCTTCATTACTTTCCCTTCATCTCGATTTAACTCAAGAACTGAACTCAAGATTACCTACTTCTAAAAAAACTGCAAGAAAGTATATTTGCCAAGGTTAAACAGAAAGAGGGTTATTTTTAGGGTTTTCAATCCCTAAGCCTAGTTATTTCTAACGTATCAACTAAATTTTCGGAATAAAAATCTAAGTTACCCTACTAGCTAACTTGTCGACAAAGTTTTTATATTTTTTTGGAAATTTTTCGATTTTTGTGGTTTTTAATAAGTATGCAAATGCGAAATATACACATGAATGCAAAGGTAGAAAGCTTACCGAGTACATCTCCAAACTTAAACTTGACAGTGCCCTCACTGTCATGCTATACCAAGAGGGTCAAAATTGTCGGCGCTTCCCTTTGTTTTTTACAAAAGGAAAAGCAAACAAAAAAAATATACACAAAAAGGTCCCCCCAAACATAAGTGAAACATTGTTGCCACTGTTAAAGCGTTTAAAGTTCAGAGTTAGGGGGGAGAGAACAGTATCAATCTATACAAGGCCTTACACAGGTCAAAAGTTAATACCAACCATTCAAAAAATTTATCGTGATATCGCAATGGTTGGAGAAAGAAGAAGTAGAGAAAATAAATGAGAAAACACGAGACCGTGTAGGGATGGACGCGGCGTACGGTCTCGGTAGAGAAGACGGATGGCGGAGGGGAAAAAGAAATGGAATACGAACGTGAGAATGAAAATGGAGGGAATAAATTAGTACAATTTGTAATGACCGATGTGTAAAAAGAAATTGTACTAATCTATCAACCCATAGAGAAATGGGCTCAAACCTCTTAAGATTCGTAAGAAAACATGGGCCGACCGGATTTGGTAAACCAGACATAGGAAATGAAGGTGATATGGTGGCTTGCAAAGCGGGAACGATAGAAAGGATGGAGGGAAGTGATCAAGCAATGATATTGGTTAAACGTTCAGGAGAGTGTACACAGTCAATGAAAGGGACATGATGAATTGGAGAATCCGACTCATCTAGTAAAACTGGTTCATCCTAAAAAATATCCTCAAAATTCTCCTCAAAATTCAGCTTATCCATGCATCCATCATCAATTTCCAGATGCATATGGGGTTCGGGAAAAATAGTTAATGACTCGGGATGATGTCCACACGGAAGTGAAAGGACATGATGAATTGGTGAGAAAAACTCATCCAAAACTGTGGGTTCATCATCCAAAATATTCCCAGCGTCGATATCATTAATCTAGTGAGAATCAAATCTCTCAGAAACGTCATCAAAAGCATGTATTTCAATCAATTGAGGTTCTAGAGTGGAGGTATAGAGATCGACGGGATTGGCATCAGTTTCACTTGAAAGGGACCCTTCACAATCAGTAAATCAAACACTACAAGTCGCACAACTCATTAAACGTTCTATCTTCAATTGGTGATTTATTTGGGACATTCGATAAACTTTTGAAACTGGAGTTGTGGAATTCAATTTGAAACGGGTGGGTTTGATTTGGAAGAGTGTACTGCTCATTCTCACTACTCAAATTCGCAATATATCTTATCACCTCATCATACATTGGAAAATGTGGAGCTAGTTGTAAACTAACAGCTGTTCACAAGATTTTATGAGGGCGGCCATGGACGCATTCACTTCCTCCATTTGGCACGACGCTACCCGAAATTCTTCCAAAGTTCGTTCAAGACTAGACATGGGTTGTGAGGGGGTTTCAGTAAAGGATTCAAAGTTGTTTGGATACGTGAAACTCCCAAATGGCTGTTCAGAAGAAATATCTAGAGGTGTAAAAGTCAGGTAGAATTGATAGGAATCGAATGGTTGGACAGGATTAGAATCAACGTTATGATAAGAAGGTGATTGGAATTGTTATCCTAACGAGTTTGAAGTTGTGAAAGACATGAAAGATCGGCTACGGGATTGTGCAATATGTTCAGCAATGACATTGGTCTCGGGGTCGCAACATGACTCTCAGATGAGGTATCAACATGAGAAGGTGGGGGAGGTTGAAATGGTTTATACGAAGTGGATTGCGGAGTCCAATTGTTTGTCCTAAACGCGTCTATCCGATCTCTCAAAGAAATTTTGGGCATGGATGGATCGTTCGAAGTTCGGCCAAAGTAAGAACCGTAAGAAAAAATGTCTAGTTGTGGGTACCAAAGTTCGGCAAGAGTTGGTCGTTTTGGGGTACCCATGTTATAAAAAGGTAGTGAGGGAGGAAAGTGGGTGAATTTTTATAAATTTTTGAATTTTTTATATATTTTTATGTTTTTGTTTTTATTTTTGGAGTTTTTGAAATTGTTTGTTTGGTTTTTGAAAGAATACGGAATTATGGGACTAAACTTTACATAAGCATAAACACAATCACAACATGCACAAACAATCATCTAGAGTTGGAGTCTTCAAAGTCCAACTAGACCGCTCTTAGACTTCCAAGCGACAAGTTGCAGGACCACTCTCGAATCGTCTCTTTATTGCCAATTGTGACCAGGTAAGCACAAGTGAGGTAAGGAGGGTTCCGCTCACGAATCACCGTGAGACGAGCCTTTTAAAATTACCTCCTCACTTGTCTAGCCTAGGCACTACAAAGTCAAGTTTAGATAAACGACCGATTCCCCGCAACCTTCACTTGTCCTAAATGAGCACGACAAGTTCTTATAGGTTTGGTCTAGATATTTTTTATTAACTCAAGGTGATGTGTATGCGTTTAGTGATTTGTGGGGTCTTAGGAAAGGCGATGAAATCCCCACCCAATCTTAATTGGTGTTATAGCGCCGTAATGTCTGTATTATTATATGCAAAGCGATAAACAAACAAAATCTAAAACAACAAAAAATTTATTTGGCGGCGGTGCAATCTGTGCAAGGAAACCTGCATGAAATACAGTTCGGTGGAGTTTAGAGAGGGGACTAGAGTAAAGAGAAGGGGAGTAAAAAAATTGGGAACAGAATCCACAATAAGACCGCGGAACCGCCGCGAAACTCTCCCTTTGATCGCGGTTCCGCGGTCAAATTATTGAGTTGGGGATTGAACCTTTGGTCACTGCACTTCTCTTGTTCCGTACACCCTAATAAAAACCTCTGTTTCTTGATTCAATTACTGTACTTGCTCCAGATAGCCTGCACACTTGCACAAAAAAATATCAAGAAAAACAAAATGGTTTTTATTATATTTATTATTTTATATATATACAAAAAAAATATTAACCCGAAGAACAAGAAAGAAATACATTACCGTCTCCCCGGCAACATCGCCATTTGATTGATGAGCGGAGACGCGATACGTTTTATGATATGCGTTCTACTCTATTCTCTACTTACCACAATCAAGACGGTGTCACTTTGCAGCTAGCCGGTTAAGCACGGGTCAATCCATAGGGAGATGGTTGTATGTACGTTCTTGTTTTAGACGAGTTAATCAAGAATGTATAAGTGTATGTTCGAAACTATCCTAAGTGATCGTATTTATGTTCAAGTAAGCTTGTTAGGGTTAAGGTTGGTTGGTAGAGTTAGGATTAGTCTTGTGCTTTTCTTTTTCCATTCTCAAAATGAAGTTGGGATAAAAGAAAGTAGCGGGGATTAGGAGGACATAGGAATGGGATTTGCGAGTTTAAGCAAGCTTTCCAACGCTAAAGCCATTCCTAGTGCCCCTTGTCCGTCCGCTACGTGGGCTTATTTCTCAAAATGAAGTTGGGATAAAGTTACACTAAAAATTAAAATTACAAGACAAGAAAGAAAAGATACAAGATAATAAAAACACTATCATCTTCATTAACGTCCACTCAAGAGCTCTCACTACACTTTAATAGAGGAAAGATGATGAAGAAGAAGAAGATACAAACAAAATTACACTAATTCTAACTAAAAAGAAGCATCCCTAACTTGGCACAAAACTGAGCTATTTATAGGCAGAGAACTGAATCCCTAGAGCCAAATTCTGAGCCCGTACAAAGTTACAAAACTATCCCCAAAATATCTTTAGACGCCGAGTAAACTACGCCGCGGAACCGCCGCATAATTGCCACTTTGGCCGCGGTTCCGCGGCTCTTTAGGGGACTTAGGTCGTCTTTTTTCTAGGGTTATCTCATGTTGCTATCTTCAGTTGTTCTACATGTCCTAAATTGCAAAATACTTCCAAACTTTCTTCAGATTTGCAACAGTCCAAAATGGCTTCACTTTTAATTCATTTGACTTTTATCTCCCTCGAGCTCCACGCACCCATTGAATCTTGTGCTGCTCCTCTCGTGCTTTGTGCTTGTCCGAGACACGAATGACCACTGTTATTTGTCTTGTCTCTTGAACTGGTAAGCGGCACTGGACGGATACGGATGACCAGAACCCGACTTTTATCTATTTGTGGCAGATGTTCTGGATTTTGGCGTAACTATGGAGATTTTGTATGATTTGCGTTATGTTGCACTAGAAACCTATAACTTGTAAATATATAGCAAACACGGATCAAAAGCACCTGCCTATAAACAAACGAGCAGAAGAATGGGCGGTATTAAATGCAATATTCTTATGTGAACAGTTCTGGAGAAACCGAATATGATTATTCGGTTGTCTTTTATCTTTAGCTTCTTTCAGGTTGTGAGGGCTCCTAGTATTAGGACAGTACATCTATTACACTTATTGGATAGTCTTCTTCCAAACTTTAGGCTGGTGCCGAATGGTAGGAAAAGAAAAATACCAATTGGCCTATGCGTGATTTACAGAAGGTTAGAAGTAAAGATATATAAAGGGATTGCAGTGAGAGCAAGTAAATTTGCGACTACTGTCATGAATCTGGATAGTGGAAGGGGCATTATTAGGAATACCCGGCCACCCCGTCGAAACATTTTCATGTTTCAGTTTTCCTGTGCGGTATTAATTGAAAACTGCTTTCCCAATTAGATTCCGAATGTAGGGTATGTATTTACCAGACTTGATTCTTTCATTTGTATAGTGTTACAGATGCTGAGTGGAAGTAAAATATTGGGAATATGTGATTTGATCCTTAATATCAAAATTTTTTGTAATTGGAAATATTTGAGAAAATCACCTGGGTTTTGCCTTACGGCAAATATCTGGTTTTGAATAACCGTTGTTATGCACCAATTTTTAAAATTAAATATATGTATCTTTATTTTATAAAGTGAGATATAAATTTTGAAAATTATGTTTTAAACATTTACCTTTATCAGTTAAGGATAAGATAAGGTGTATTGAATAACGGTATAGACATTCTTAACCAAAATACAGTTTTCAACTTACAACACACGGAATTTGAGTTAGTATACTCTGGGGACTTATACATTATATTGTATGTTGCCCGATGTCCATTAGGACAATGGTACTCGTACTATATTCCATTTATTTATGACTTCTCTGGTTTTAGACACACATATTGTTTGAAATACAAGGTCCAAATTTTTAGAAATTATAGGTATAAGAATAAAGTAGAGAACCATGCATTGGATGTATCAGGATTCTTCGAGATGATCGAAGATGTAGATACTTATGCTAGGTATTCCATCATAGTAATATTTGAGAACTTCCTTCTCTCTCACGTTACTCATCCGTTGGTGCGTTCCTTATTGAGTAATCCTGCATGGCCCTTTTCCATAAGGTATATGCACTGCACGGGAGACAGTCGTATAACAATTGAATATGGTTCCATCTAAATTAGTGACTTAGATTCTATATGGACATAGAATGGTTGCATATCTTGAGGATGTCAAGATATGGAATTATCCGGTTTCTGTTTAAAAGTTGAATCTGGACAAACTCAAGGCACATTTCTGTAATGGCAGTTTATGGGTTAATCCAAACTTTTTAGCGAGGGTTTAACATTCTACCATTTGCAAGATCAAAGGTTATTTTGTTCTTGACTCGCCACCTTTTTATAAAAGAAATCTTTTTTCAAAAGAAATAAGTGGGAGTATGGTAGAACTGGAAGTGATTCCAGAATCACAAACGGTTACTGAAAATTTAGTAGAACCTGAAAATTGAATTGGATTCGACAATCTATTAGTCACACCGCAGATTTAGTGGGTAATCTCAGCCACTTGAGAGATACTTCGGTTTCCTTAAAGATGGTGGCAGGGAGGTTTTGATAACCCAAGTTTGTCACTACTGTTGTTCTTGAGTATGAGATCTGGCAGGTGGATGACCATAACGTTATTCTAAATTGAATTTAGAAGTGCACATGTATATGACTCTGCCAGAGGATTGTTTTAGTTAGTGGGAGCAGCGAAAGCGTGGTGGGCAAGTTGCTTATGTCTATTTAGACTAAAACAAAGAGAATGGAATTGGTCATCTAATTTGGTATGAATGTCAAAGATTTTGACTTCATCAGAACAACAGATGAACCTGATAAGAAGGTAGTAGTGAGTAATATCCTGTTATTTGGATAACATGCTCCTGATAGGAAGCGATGTTCCTATACTACGATCGATTAAAATTTGGTTGTCACAAGGTGTTTCTCCGCATAGGATATGAACAATATATCATGAATTCTGGTAACTAGATCTATGGTTTTAGATATAGATTTGGGAGGTGCCCCAATTCGGGTAATTAGACACTATTCTAAAGTGTTTTAGAATGGACGATTCCTGACATGGTGGTGTACCCGTAGGTGATGGAGTCACCCTCTCTAATGAGATGTCTTCTAGACTGATGAGGAGAGGGATTTGTTTGATTGACATATCACTTGCTTAGGCAATTGAGTCAATCATGAGATGTCAAGTACCACACCAGATATTGTTTTTGCACTACCTGCAATAAGCATATATTAATCCAATCGTAGAGAAATATTAGGGAGCAGTTATGAATATAAGCAGTCTCCTGAAAGAGGCGGTTATCGGTTTAGGCTTCCAAGGTGACCCAGATAACAGAGTGGCTGACAAAGTTAATAGTTTTCCATCTTTTGAGATGCAGTATATTGGATAGGTTTTCAAGTAGGATACCGAGGTGGTCATGGCGCTGGGTGCTGATTGCATCAGCAAAAGGATACGGTCTAAGAAACTTATTGGATTTGGTGTTCATGTTATGAAAAAGATCCCATCGGATATCTAGACAAGTTCTAAGCCAAGTATCGCTCATTTCGGGAGATAGTCGTTCTCCGTGAATTTGAGATTTAGAGAGATAAAGATAGAAACATTGAAGTGGATCCACCCACTGAGGCTATTTCTCGAACACGCAAGTTTCTCAAAACGAGTTTTGAGAAACTGACTAGTAGAAAAGTTGGGATTCGGTAGAACATGAGTTGTGAGTATGCGATACTGTAATAATTAGTCTCAAGTGCAAGTAGGAGATTGTTGGATATAGTGCCCTCAAGGCAATTATTGTAATTGCAGGTAAGCGATTATGATAATTGAACAAGGACATATACAGGTGTTCCCCTCCGAACAACGGAGACGCGACCGCGCAGGTCCGTCTTGCCTGAAATTCAAGGCAGATGCTAATTGGTGCTATCCGTCCACCTCTCCGAAGATGCCAAGTTGATTTATGGCACCATGTATCGAAGGTTTAAATGGATGCGTCCGATGTAGCAGACTTCGTCAGATTCCCCCTCGTTTGAGGGGTTTTTGATTGTGGGGACGCTCTTCCCTGCAGGCGCAAGCCCCTGCAGTTAATTACGCTTCCGCATCGCGGTAATAACTTTCTCCTTCTCCATATGGTCGCTTCGTGTCGTGGGTGTTTGTTTTGTGTTCGGTTGCCCGTGGATTGCATACGAAGACTAAGTTATGTTGTTGCCCGTAGGACGCGGATTAGTCCAAATCCGTATCTTTCTTAGATTTGGGTTTGGAGGGTTGTGTTTAAGGATACGTTAGCCTTATTTGAGGCTAAGATCAACTTAAACGTTCGTTAAGGACACGTTAGTTTAATTTTAGACTAAGATCGACTTAACGGGATCGTTTAGATCCGACAAGAGAGCAATTGGGCCCTTTTGTTTAGTTTAGTGACATTGCGGTCGATAATTAGTTTAAGAACATTACGGTCCAATATTAGTTTTAAGACATGGCGGTCAATGTTAAGGACATCATAGTCCGTGAGTTTAGGGACCTCACAGTCCGGTATTAGTTTTAAGACATCACGGTCGAGGTTAAGGACGTCATAGTCCATGAGTTTAAGGACCCCACAGTCCGTTATTAGTTTTAAGACATCACGGTCGAGGTTAAGGACGTCATAGTTCGTGAGTTGAAGGACCTCACAGTCCGGTGTTAGTTTTAAGACATCACGGTCAAGGTTAAGGACATCATAGTCCGTGAGTTTAAGTACCCCACAGTCCGTAGTAATGTGTGGTCGTCGGGACCCGTCACCTCTCTGACAACGTTGAAGGATTACAACGAAAGATATCAGAGGAGTAAAGAGATGTACCCTCGAACCGGGTGCAAATTGATTTGGGAGAGCAGTTGTGCTCAGTTCAATTTAAATTGAGGACTTATGGCTAGAATTGGGCTAAGTCCAGTTAAAAATGTTCAACATTTTATTTCAGTTCTGCCTATTAGGCCTTTACTTGGGCTCTGCCCTTTTTATAATGCTTAGCATTTATTAGGAAAAAAATAATGGTCTGATAGTGCGCCACGTGGCTTGTCAGGCGCTTTGCGCCAATCAAAGAGCGCATTGCGCTAGCGCATGCGAAGGTGACACGTGTCACGCTCAGCGCTAAGCGCAAGTCTGTTAGCGCACTGCGCTTTATGAGTGCGCTGCGCCAGTGAGTGACACGTGACGTGCTCTGGCGCTGTGCGCCAGTCCAAGAGCGCAGTGCGCTATATTTAGAAGTACAAAGCGCAAGCTGTTCTGTGGTTGACACGTGGCGCGCTTTGGCGCTGTGCGCCAGTCCAAGGAGCGCAAGGGCGCAATTTAAGAGTGCAAACCACTGTCCAATAGCGCAGAGAGCATTTTTGATCAAATTAAGATCAAAGAACAAGTTTTTTGTTCTTCAAAGGAGGCCTTGCCTCAAGATTCAAGAACTAAAGTTCTTGTTCTTATCAAAAGGCTCTGCCTTTATAGATCAAAAGATCTGTGAATGAAGTAAATTACTTCCTTAGTATTTTTATAATTAGATCTTTTTGATCTTTTCTTTTTTATTGAAGACCTTGATCTCGTTCTTAGATCTCTGATCTTTTTAGAAGAGGGTTCAACTTTTATGAGATGTTTTCATCTTTGTTCTTCAAGAATCATAGTTTTTACCTTTAATGATGATGAAATGATTTTCTTTCTTCAAAGGCTTGCCTTTCTTTCTCTTTGAGTTTTTTTTCTCAAAGTTTGCAGAGGGTTCTCTTTTTTCTGTTCTGTATTCTGTCTATTCTTTCTTCTTCTTTATTTTTATTTTAGAAAGAAGGATCATTGGTCATTGGGACCCACCACCTCTCCGACGACACTGAGAGATTACAGTGCCATATATCGAAGGTGTGGAGGGATGTACCCTTTGGACCATGTCTCACTCATCAGGGGGGAAGAACAGGCTGGAGCTTAAGCTTCTCGCTGCTGAAAAAAGCTTCTTTGCGTTCGCGCACGTGCATCGCACGTGTTGGGCGCTCATATTTGCACGTAGCGCACATGGAGCTTGTGCATATGCACATTATGGGGGGGCAGCAAGCTCCTATAGAGAACGAGTCTCCTTTGAATATTCTCATGTGTGCGCACGTGCGTTGCACGTAGTGCGCGCATGGCGGGCACACGTGCGTTGCACGTAGCGCACGTAGCGCTTGCGCATATGCGCATTATGGAGAGAAGCAGGCTTCTATATATGGAGAACTAAGCTCCTATGGAGAACTAAGCTCCTATTAATATTATTGAATATTCTCATGTGGTGTGCACGTGCGTTGCACGTGGTGCCCGCGTGGCGGGCACACGTGCGTTGCACGTAACGCACATGGCGCTTGCGCATATGCGCATTATGGGGAGAAGCAGGCTTCTATATATGGTGAACTAAGCTCCTTTTAATATTATTGAATATTCTCATGTGGTGCGCACGTGCGTTGCATGTGGTGCGCGCGTGGTGGGCACACGTGCGTTGCACGTAGCGCACATGACGCATTATGGGGAGAAGCAAGCTTCTATATATGGAGAACTAAGCTCTTATAGAGAACTAAGCTCCTTTTAATATTATTAAATGTTCTCATGAGGTGCGCACGTGCGTTGCACATGGTGCGCGCATGGTGGGCACACGTACGTTGCACGCAGCGCATATGGCGCTTGCACATATGCGCATAATGGGGAGGAGCATGCTCCTATCTTGGAGAACTAAGCTCCTATGGAGAACTAAGCTCCTTTGAGTATTGAATCCTTTGAGGATTGAACTCTCCCTTTCTAAGAGGTATCCCCTCTTATTTATATGGGAGTGGCAGAGAAACCATCTCTCCTTTTTCCGATGTGGGATTAAAAATGCATTCCCCATGTAGTGGAGCATTACTTTAGATTACATGTGCATAACACATTTGCTCATAACTTTTGATCTCGGATGAATTATGAGGCCCATAATATATCAAATCGAAGGATTTTTCGAGACACTTTCGATACCATCAAAATTTATCTGTTTCTCATTCCGGAATTTGTCAAAATACAGCTCGGAAAATACTGGTTCGCATCTTCTTCCTTAGATCACATGTGCATAGACATTTGCTCATAACTTTTGATCCCGGATGAATTATGAGGCCCATAATATATCAAATCGAAGGTTTTTTCGAGATACTTTCAATACCATCAGAATTTTGCTGTTTCTAATTCGGGAGTTTATCAAAATATAGCCCGGAAAATACAGATTCACATTTTCTTAAGCGTATCGCTGCCATTTGATGCCTTGGGCTCTTTTGTGCAGAAATTTTTGGCGGGAACAAATGCCCCCCACTACTTTTTCCACGTAAGTATATACGTGGGTGAAGTAGTGCAGAGTAATTCATAGTGTATGACCAGTTTCGGATTGGTATATAATTTTCAGAATCTTGATCTGAGAAGATAATGAGCGGACACAAGCGTCGTCATTTATCATTCACTCAAATCTCGACTCTTAAGAGGTATAGTCCCAAACCTCAGCTCCATGAGCCGTACCCTTCTATTCCTTTATGTTTTACTCTGGCGTGAATTAGTTTATATGCTTATGAGAAACTTCTCCATTTCAGTTGCATGTAGCTTTGGCAAGTGTGGCCCATAGATGGTAGATAACAGTTAATCTTGAACTCTTTATAAGATAGTGATGGCTTAGGAGACAGGGATAGGATCTGTCACCTAAGAATTTTCAACTTTATGAGCCGTGAGGGTCTCATAAAGACTAATCTCCCTACGAGTCGAGAGGATCTCGTAGGTGTAATTTCTCCTTAAGAATCGTGAGGATTCATAGGTGTGTTTTCTCTTGAAAGTCGTAAGGATCTCACAAGAGAATTTACTCCCTTACGAGTCGTGAGTGCCGCAAGTGATGGATGAAGTTATCCTTATCCGCATTTCACGGAGTCAGGGGTTGCTCTAGATGCTTCCCACGGGCTCACTGCCGTGTTTGGTGAGGACCAGGCTCACTCTGGACGTTTTCCAGGATACCGTAGTTTAAAGACACCGCGGTCGAGGTTAAGTACATCATAGTCCGTGGATTTAAGTACTTCACAGTCCGTTGTTAGTTTTAAGACATCACGGTCGAGGTTAAGGACATCATAGTCCATGAGTTTAAGGACCACACAGTCCAATGTTAGTTTTAAGACATTACGGTCGAGATTAAGGACATCATAGTCCATGAGTTTAAAGACCTCACAGTCCGATGTTAGTTTTAAGACATCACGGTCGAGGTTAAGGACATCATAGTCCGTGGATTTAAGGACTCCACGGTCCAATATTAGTTTTAAGACATTACGGTCGAGGTTAAGGACATCATAGCCCATGGGTTTAAAGACCCTATAGTCCGTGAAATGTGTGGTTGTCGGAACCCGTCACCTCTCTGAATACGTTGAGGAATTACAACGACAAATATCAAAGGAGTGAAGAGATGTACCCTTGAACTAAGGTAAAATTAGTTTAAGGACATTACGGTCCATTATTAGTTTTAAGACATCACGGTCGAGGTTAAGGACATCATAGTCCGTGAGTTTATGGACCTCACAGTCTGATGTTAGTTTTAAGACATCACGGTCGAGGTTAAGGACATCATAGTCCGTGGATTTAAGGACTCCACAGTCCGATGTTTGCTCTGGATGCTTCCCACGGGTTCGCTACCGTGTTCGGCAAGGACCAGGCTCCGCTCTGGACGTTTTCCACGGGGTCAGAAGTGACATAATCCGCGTTCCACGTAGCCAGGAATTTTGCTCTAGATGCTTCCTACGGGTTCACTGCCGTGTTCGGCAAGGACTAGGCTCCGCTCTGGATGCTTCATACGGGTTCACAGCCGTGCTCTGCGAGGACCAGGATCCGCTCTGTACGTTTTCCACGGGGTCAGAAGTGACATAATCCGCATTCCACGTAGCTAGGAATTTTTCTCTAGATGCTTCCCACGGGTTCACTGCCGTGTTCGGCGAGGACTAGGCTCCGCTCTGGATGCTTCACACGGGTTCACCGCCATGCTCTGCGAGGACCAAGATCCGCTCTGGACGTTTTCTACGGGGTCAGAAGTGACATAATCCATGTTCCACGTAGCCAGGAAATTTTCTCTAGATGCTTCCCACGGGCTCACTGCCGTGTTCGGCAAGGACTAGGCTCCACTCTGGATACTTTACACGGGTTCACTGCCGTGCTCTACGAGGACCAGGATCCGCTCTGGACGTTTTCCACGGGATCAGAAGTGACATAATCCGCGTTCCACGTAGACAGGAATTTTGCGCTGGATGCTTCCCACGGGTTCACTGCCGTGTTCGGCGAGGACCAGGCTCCGCTTTGGACGTTTTCCAGGATACTGTAGTTTAAAGACATCGCGGTCGAGGTTATGGACATCATAGTCCGTGGGTTTAAGGACTCCACAGTCCGTTGTTAGTTTTAAGACATCACGGTCGAGGTTAAGGACATCATAGTCCATGAGTTTAAGGACCTCATAGTCCAATGTTAGTTTTAAGACATTACGGTCGAGGTTAAGGACATCATAGTCCATGAGTTTAAGGACATCACAGTCTGATGTTAGTTTTAAGACATCACGGTCGAGGTTAAGGACATCATAGTCCATGGATTTAAGGACTCCACAGTCCAATGTTAGTTTTAAGACATTACGGTCGAGGTTAAGGACATCATAGTCCATGAGTTTAAGGACCTCACAGTCTGATGTTAGTTTTAAGATATTACGGTCGAGGTTAAGGACATCATAGTCCATGGGTTTAAGGACCCCACAGTCCATGAAATGTGTGGTTGTCGGGGACCCATCACCTCTTTGAAGACGTTGAGGAATTACAACGACAAATATCAAAGGAGTGAAGAGATATACCCTTGAACCAAGGTAAAATTAGTTTAAGGACATTACGGTCCATTGTTAGTTTTAAGACATCACGGTCGAGGTTAAGGACATCATAGTCCGTGAGTTTAAGGACCTCACAGTCCGATGTTAGTTTTAAGACATCACGGTTGAGGTTAAGGATATCATAGTCCGTGGATTTAAGGACTCCACAGTCCGATGTTAGTTATGGGTGCTTCACACGGGTTCACTGCCGTGCTCGGCGAGGACCAGGCTTCGCTCTGGATGCTTCACACGGGTTCACTGCCGTGCTCTGCGAGGACCAGGATCTGCTCTGGACGTTTTCCATGGGGTCAGAAGTGACATAATCCGTGTTCCACGTAGCCAGGAATTTTGCTCTAGATCTTCCCACGGGTTCACTGCCATGTTCGGCGAGGACTAGGCTCCGCTTTGGATGCTTCACACGGGTTCACTGCCGTGCTCTGCGAGGACCAGGATCCGCTCTGGACGTTTTCCACGGGGTCAGAAGTGACATAATTCGCGTTCCACATAGACAGGAATTTTGCTCTAGATGCTTCCCACGGGTTCACTGCCGTGTTCGGCGAGGACTAGGCTCCGCTCTGGATGCTTCACACGTGTTCACTGCCGTGCTCTGCGAGGACCAGGATCCGCTCTGGACGTTTTCCACGGGGTCAGAAGTGACATAATCCTCGTTCCACGTAGCCAGGAATTTTGCTCTAGATTCTTCCCACGGGTTCACTGCCGTGTTCGGCGCGGACTAGGCTCTACTCTGGATGCTTCACACGGGTTCACTGCCGTGCTCTGCGAGGACCAGGATCCGCTCTGGATGTTTTCCACGGGGTCAGAAGTGACATAATCCGCATTCCACGTAGCCAGGAATTTTGCTCTAGATGCTTCCTACGGGTTCACTGCCATGTTCGGCGAGGACTAGGCTCCGCTCTGGATGCTTCACACGGGTTCACTGCCGTGCTCTGTGAGGACCAGGATCCGCTCTGGACGTTTTCCACGGGGTCAGAAGGGACATAATCCGCGTTCCACGTAGCCAGGAATTTTGCTCTAGATGCTTCCCACGGGTTCACTGCCGTATTCAGCGCAGACTAGGCTCCGCTCTGGATGCTTCACACGGGTTCACTGCCGTGCTCTGCGAGGACCATGATCCACTCTGGACGTTTTCCACGGGGTCAGAAGTGACATAATCCGCGTTCCACGTAGCCAGGAAGGGTTGACTTTATCCGCATTTCACGGAGTTGGAATTTGACTCTCGGTCATCTGTATACCGTCGAGTCATGGAACTGGGAGTTGCCGGTGTTCCGCTTTGCTTGATGTTGTGTCTATTGTAATGAGACGAATGTCGAGATGATCTCCAGGTTATCTGTGAGCCGTCGAGGGTTGGCTTCTTCTTCTGATGAAATCTGGGGAGGAGGAGTGTGATTCCTTCTTTGTTTGCGCCCCTGGATTGTATACAGGGATTGATATGATATCACCTGTAGGGCATAAATTTCATTTTTATTTTTCAATTCTTTCCGCGATGCTCTATCATTTCAGCTTTTATATCGCGAAGGTCACGATTGCCCCATCATTTCGGCTATTTTTCGCGGTGCTCAATCATTTCGGCTATTTGTTTTATTTTTACTCGCTGCTTTTTATTACGAGTTGCCCAATCATTTCGGCTATTTCGCATGCATACATTTTTACTAGCTGATTTTGTCGCAAGTTGCCCTATCATTTCGGCTATTTCGTATGCATGTGTGGCTTGCTGGCTTTTCGCTGCAAGCTTGGAATCAGACACCGATTTCGGCATCAGCACTGCTACAACTGGAATATTGCCAGGAGCGAATAATCATTTGCCTCTATCGATATCGAACAAAGGTGGCTTAGCGAACAGGGTTAGGATCCTGTCGATTAAGGCTTTTGACTTCATGAGCCGTAAGGGTCTCATAAAGGTATTTCTCCCTACAAGTCGTGAGGATCTCATAGGTGCGTTTTCTCCTTAGGGATCGTGGGGATGCCTAAGTGTATGGTCTCTTGTAAGTCGTAAGGATCTTACAAGAGATTTTTCCCCTTATAAGTCGAGAGGACTCACAAGGGTTGTTCACCGTGCGAACATATCCCTAGCCACGGGTAGGACTTGGTTAGGGAAATGTTTATTCGCGCCCGTGGATTGTATACAAGGGTCAGCATTGAGCCGCTTGTAGGGAAGTACTGGATGTTGTGGGGTCTGCTTAAGAACAGGTTCAGGTCTCTGTAGCTTAAGACTCTTGAATCTTATGAGCCGTGAGGGTCTCATAAGAGGATTCTCCTTACGAGTCGTGAGGATCTCGTAAGTGTAATTTCTCCTTAGGAATCGTGGGGATCCCTAAGTGTGTTGCTCTCTTGTGAGTCGTAAGGATCTCGCGCGGGTGATTTCTCCTCACAAGGTCGAGAGGACCATGCAAGTGTCTTTTAACGAGGTTGCGCCCTTTCGGGTTTTCACAAACACTCGCCGGTAGTCCTGCTGTTTTTACTCATGGAGCCCTTTCGGGTTTTCATCCGTGCCCATTTTGCTTATGGACATACCATTTTTCTTTTTCTTGCTTTTCTCTTTTTTTTATTCGAACGAGGTTGCGCCCTTTCGGGTTTTCACAAGACTTGCCGATAGCCCTGCTGTTTTTACTCACGGAGCCCTTTCAGGTTTTCATCCGTGCCCATTTTGCTTATGGACATACCGTTTTCCCTTTTTTTTGTTCTTTTTCATTTTTGTATCAGTTTTAGGATGCTGCAATCCACCGTAGTTTATCGACATCTCGGTCAACAGCTAGTTTTAGGACATATTGGTCCGTTGTTAGTTTTAAGGACGTTTCGGTCCGTCGTTAGTTTAAGGACGTTCCGGTTCGTTGTTAGTTTAAGGACGTTTTGGTCCGCTGTTAGTTTAAGGACGTTTCGGTCCGTGGCGAAGTAAGCCGGTTACTACTTATAGAGTTTGGGCTTTGGAAGATAGTGAGCGGACATAGTCGTCGTCATCTATCATTGACCTAGGTCGTGACTCGTCAAGCGTAGTACTTCTTCAGGAAGCGACCGTTTATTGGCCTGAAAGATCTTTCACCATGCATGTCCATGAGTAGATAGGCTCCACCTTGGTAGACCTTGTCTATAATGTACGGGCCTTCATAATTCGGCTCGAATTTTCCCCGCTTGGCGTGATTTGGGATCATAGGTCTTTTGACCACTAGCACGAGTTCGCTTTGGCAGAATGTCCTCGGCCTGGTCAATCTTTCATATGAGCGCGTCATCTTTGCTTTATAAGCTTCCAGTTTTTGCTGCGCCAGGAGTCGGGTTTCGTCAAGGGCATCAAGCTCCTCAAGCCGAAAGTGAGCATTCTCTTCGTCCGTTAGCTCATAATGGACTGCCACTCGTAGAGAGGGTAACTCTATCTCGAGGGGGAGTACCGCTTCTGTACCAAATACCAACGCGTATGGCGTTGTGTTCGTGGCCGTCTTGAACGTAGTTCGATATGCCCAGAGAGCTTCATGCAGTCTCTCGTGCCAGTCCTTCTTATTTCGGGACACCGTCTTCTTCACGATCTTTGTCAAGGTCTTATTGAAAGCCTCAGCTAGACCGTTAGCTCTGGGATTATAAACTGAGGAGTATCTCCAGTCTATGTTGTGCTGTTGTGCGAAGCGGCTGAGCTTGTAGCTTCTGTAGGCTGGCCCGTTATCGGAGATGATCCGTCTCGGAGTTCCGAACCAATAAATGACGTGCGTTTTGAAGAAATGGAGGATATTCTCCGTCTTCACTTCCCTCAGCGGTACTGCTTCTGCCCATTTGGAGAAGTAATCAGTCGTCGCCAAAATGAATCGATGTCCCCTGGACGATGCTGGTTCGATGGGGCCGATTATGTCAGTTCCCCACATTTCGAATGGCCAACTAGCCACCATTGGATGTAGTGGATTTGGATGCTGTTGGATAAAGTCCCCATGGATCTCCCACGAGTGGCATTGCTTCGCATACTCGAGGCAGTCTTGAATCATCGTGGGCCAATAATAACCAATCCGTTTGATCTTCAACTTCATCTTCGGGCCTGCTTGGTGAGAACCGCAAAGTCCGTCATGAACTTCCTGAATGCTTCTCTTTGCCTCTTCAGGTCCCAGGCATCTCAACCACAGAGAATCAAACGACCTCTTGTACAGAGTATCATTGATGAAGGCGAAAGATAGGGCTCGCTTCATGAGCTGATGCTTTGAGGATGCATCTTCAGGCGTTCAACGGGATTTGAAGTAGTCTATAAAGACTTCTCTCCAATCCTCAGTCTTTTCCTGGTCCTTTATTTGCAGGGCCATTTGATCAGTCGCTCCCTTTTCTTCAGATGATTCTGGAGATATCTCCGCCGGTGTAAGAACCCGACGGCTTTGTACCATGATTCTCACGTCATGGAGGTTCTCATCGGCCAATTCTTTAGCGAGCTTGGCTAATGCATCCGCTTCGCTATTTTCCGTACGCGGTATGCTTTCCAGGGTGTAGGAAGGAATTTGAGTCAGCAGTTGCTGTACTCTTTCACCGTATTTCACCAGTTCTGGTTTGCACGTTTGGTAGTCGCCATTTACTTGACTGACGACCAGTTGGGAGTCTCCGTATATGAGGAGGTTTTCAATTCCTATGTCGATGGCGATCTCGAGGCCTGTAATCAAAGCTTCATATTCGGCTTCATTGTTCGTCCTTGGCTCTGTTAAGGCGAAAGCAAAGCGCATTATCCCTCCTTTTGGGGTCACGAAGATAAGGCTTACCCCCGACTTGATTATGGGCGTGTTCTGTTTGCGCTTATTTATGGAGGATGCTCCATTGAAATAAAGCTCCCATTGGGTATCACCACCATCGATCGTGTCAAACGCATGTTCGTCTGGCAGTTCGCAATTCAAGGGAGAATCGGCCGGTATTGGATGCTCGGCGAGGAAGTCGGCGATGGCCTGGCCTTTCACTGCCTTAAAAGGCCGATAACTTATCGAGAACTCCATCAAGAGCAAGGCCCATTTAGCAAGCCGTCCTGTTAATATGGCCTTCGACATCAAGTATTTGAGAGGGTCCACCTTCGATATGAGACGGACTTCATGCGCCAATGCATAGTGCCGGAGTTTCGTTATCGCGAAGATCAACGCCAGGCAGTATTTTTCGATGGGAGAATAATTGCTTTCTGCCCTCAGCAGAACTCGACTCAAAGTAGAGGGCTCTCTCCTTCCATTGGTCATTCTCTTGTGCCCATAATGCGCCTAAGGAACCTTCGAGGGCTGTTGTATAAAGAATGAGAGGCTTTCCCTTGACCGGAGCGGCCAGTACTGGCGAGTTCTGCAGATACTGCTTGATTTCGTCCAGCGCGCTTTTTCATTTGTGATCCCAGACGAACGGGGTTCCCTTCTTCATCAGGTGACTGTAAGGGCGGCACTTGCCAGAGAGATTGGCTATAAATCGCCGGATATATGCGAGCTTCCCTTGGAGAGACCGCGATTGTTTGAGAGTCCTTGGCGGAGGCATTTCCATGATCGCCTTGATCTTTGACGGATCTATCTCGATACCTCAGTGTCGGATGATGAATCCTAGGAATTTACCTGAGGACACCCCGAACGCGCATTTGAGTGGGTTCATCTTCAAGTTATATTGCCGAAGGCATTGAAATACGATCTTCAGATGCTCGAGATGTTCCTCGTATGATTTTCTTTTCACCACGAGGTCGTCGATATAGCATTCGACGATTTCATGTATAAGGTCATCAATGATCTTCGTCATGGCCCTCTAATAGGTGGCACCGGCGTTCTTTAGACCGAAGGGCATCACTCTATAGCAAAATATACCCAAAGGGGTCCGGAAAGCGGTGTGCTTCTGGTCCTCGGGATGCATCTTTATCTGATTGTATCCTGACGATCCATCCATGAAGGAGAAGACTTCGTGGGTGGACGTATTGTCTTTCATCAGCTCGGTGACCGGTACTGGAAAGTCGTCCTTCGGGCAAGCTTTATTGAGATCCCGAAAATCCACACATATGCGCACTGTCCTATTTTTCTTCATTACCGGGACGATGTTGACGATCCAGTCAGGATACTGGACCTCTTGGATGAAGCCAGAGTCGATCAGCTTCTTGACCTCGGCGTTGATGCTCATCTCAAGCTCAAGTCGCATTCGTTTCGGTGCTTGTTTGACTGGCTTAACGTCCGGGGATATTGCCAGTTTGTGGACAGCAATCTCTGGATCTAGTCCTGGCATTTCGGAATAGTTCCATGCAAAGCAATCTCTATGTTGCAGGAGCACATCCTTCAACGTAGCCACCCTTTCTTCAGACAATAGCTCACTGACGAATGTCGGTCGCGGGTCATTCGTCGTCCCCAAATCAATTTTCTTAAGGTTATCTGCAGTAGTGTGTATTCCATCTTCCAGCTCTTTCGGCGCCGGTGGAAATTCTGAGATCACCTCGTAATCATCATTTTCGAAGCACCAGGGGAGGTCATCCAGATTCTCGGTCTCTTCCTCCGATAGCGTTATCATATGACAAGTACGAGCTCGCTTCCCAGACCGATGTGGATCTGGTTCTACTCTTGTGGCTTTGGGTTCATGCTTCTGCGGCGGAGTTATCCTCCAACTGTCAGATAGAGCGAACTTGCCGAGCTGATATTGATCTTCGACCCAGTTCTTGAAGGTGAAGCAGTCTTCGAGAGGGTGTCCTATTGCTCGGTGATAAGAGAAATAGTTTGGATGAGAGACCCCGTTAGCTTGCTCGGGGTGTTTAGACTCCGGAAGTGTAATCATTTGTCTTATCTTGAGGAAAAGAGTATGCTCGACTCATCTTCTTCATAAGGGAAAAATCCGGACCGCTTGATTCCCGCTCGCGTGACTTCTTGGTCCCGTTTTGTCGTTGCTGAATGCCTTTTCCGCTTTTTGACTTGTTTCTACCTCTGCGTCGGGCCTTTTGCACAACAGGTTGACAGGGAGGGGCATTTTCATTTTTCGCAGCCTGTTGGAGAAGGCGTTGCGTCCTGGCTTTCTCGTAGATGGCCATTTCGCGATTATGGTCGTCTTGAACTTTTTGACCAGCTTCCCTTATAAACTTGTCCATTTGTTCTTCGAACGACAGACTGGGAATTTTTATTTCGGGGACTTTTTCTGGTTCAGGATTAGCACTCTCTCATTGAGCATCTCCTTCTTCATCAAAGTCATGTACGACGTAGCAGTCGCGGAGTAGCTCCTGTTTCTTGGAACGAGCATATCCAAGCCCGATTGATTCCATTCTCCCGTTGGGCAACTTGCGCTGAGTTCCGGGAACGTTCCAGACCCTGTTATAGAACTTAGCTTTTCGAGCGGTCTGTTTGAAGGGTATCCCTTGGCGCTTCAACAGCCTTTTTAAGCCTTCTGTATAATATCTAGGCAGACGGATGGGCTGAAGCCTGTCAAGTGTAGGATCCGCACCGTGCCAGATTTCTTTCTCCACTTTGGTTTCCCTGGAGCGGTAGAATAAGATCGCCTTTTCTCCTTCTCGCCTGGGAGGGACGTAGAACGTCTGCAGCTCTTCCACACTGTAGGTATCAAGCGCGTCTAGTTTTTTATGATGTTTGGGCGGAACCAAGGCAACTTGCAAACTTTGCTCTTCATCAGCAAATGTTTGTATTGAAGGCCGAGCGGAGAATATAGCATGGACCTCACCTTCCGAGTCGCTGCCAAAGATCAACATAGCAGCGGACGGTCCTGGCTTGTTGTACTGGGGTAGGCCTGAATAAACCATCTTTTCTTCTTCTTCAGTATCACTCCCAAAGACTAGAATGGTGGTGATAGTTTTGTTCTCCGGTTTGTGACATCTCTCTGTGTCCTCGAAATCTGGCAAGAAGTATTTTGCATCTTCGTACTTGCGGACTTCGTTCACGGAGAACGGGTTCAGCTCTCCCGTTACGGTATACTCGAGACCATCCTTAAAGTATTTCATACACTGATGTTGTGTAGAAGGGATGATGTTGTACTCATGTAACCAAGGCCGGCCGAGCAAAGCGTTATAACATGTCTTGGCTTCAATGACATGAAATTTAATGTCTGTGACAAGCAGCCCGAAGCGTAATGTCAATATCACAGACCCGAGAGTCCGCGATGACTGGGAGTCAAAACCAGAGATGGTGATTTTATCACGAGCGAGATGCTGGACACTCATGCAGATTTCCTTCAACACTCGCACGTTGAGGAGATTGACGGAAGACCCATTGTCGACCAGGATTTTTCCTATATTTATATCGTGGCAGTACCCTGAGACATAGAGGGGACGGTTGTGCTCGCACGTCCCAAGAAGGAGGTCTTCGTCGCCGAAGGTGATATTGGCTGTGTATACTTCCTCCAGCTCGCCCTTCATCTTTTCTTCGGCAAGAAAAGCTTGGAATTGCTCCGGCTCTTGTAGCGCCTTGATCAATGAATCTCTCGCTTCTTTGGATAGTAAAAGGGCGTCGAGAATACTGAGCTGCGAGGGTAACTTCCTCAAGTGCGCCAGAACGTTATAGTCCTCCTTACTCTTCTCTGGCGGGTCCTTGGCGGTCAGTTCTTTCATGACTTGGTCGTCCAGGGCGATATCCTCAGAGACTTTTTTTTCCCTTATCTTTTTTACTCGTGGATCCGAGATTCTTTTCCGGAAGAGTGCGATTGCGCAGCTGGATATTTTCACAGGCCTTCGGTTCTTCCTCCTTCCCCAATACGGATTCTTTAAAGAGGGGGCCAAGAGACATTTCTTCTTCAGAGTCGCTTCCGAAAGTGAGAATTTGCGATGCCCCGGTGTTGACCATGCGACAGTTACCGGTATCTCTTTTATGCTCCTCAGTCGCACTTCTCTGCTCCCACTGTGTTTTGCATTTCATCCACTTAAAATGTTGCCGGTGAACAACATATCCCTGCCACCATCTTTTAAAAGCATTGTACTCCTCGGTGGGGTGCGAAATCTTTCGATGATATGAGCAGTATCTAGGATGTATCTCTACTTCACCGGGAGTGTTTCCTTCGGGGGGTGGTAGCTTCATTCCCATTGATATGGCCTTAGCAAACCTTTTCCTAGTCTTGAACTTGTTTTTATCCGTGACGGATATTCCTTGATTCGGCGGGAGTGTCTCGACTCTTTCATCTAGTCGCCAGCGTTTGGCTCTTTCAAATATGGCCGTCTCGCGCTCCCTATCAGCTTTACTTTTCAGATGAATCTCATTCAGGAAGGCGTCGATCGTTTCGTCTAACGGCCATAGAAGTCCCGGTTCGGGACCTGCCCCCGGTCTCTCTGTGCAAGGAGCCTCTTCATTGTCTGGTGATGAATGAGAGATCGCATGGCAACTTGCTACGTAATCCTCAGATTCGTCCGACGATTCTTCTCTATCATCTCCGTCTTCAAGAACGTGGTTGATGAACTCTTGGAGCGTGATTGGAGTCCGCGCCTTCTGATTATACTCCTCCAATGCGTCGATCTGTTTCTGCAGGTCCGTGCGCTTGTCGCCAGGCTTCACGGGCTTTTTGGATTTCTTCTTCTTCTTTTTTGAAGATTTTGACGGCTGGGTGTGAGTGCTTGGGCCATCACCACCGATCTTTGGAGTTGGGCGCGGCTTCAGCATCCCTTCGATGATCTGGGGTTCTAGTGGGTTCTTCCATCTGATCGCCTGGCATGTCTGAAGATCATTCAGCATCCTTTTGGTTTTGGCTGAAAGCACGACTTCCCATGAAGCTTCTACAACAAAAGAACACGTTGCCCCCGGTGTGTCTGTCTTCTTAGGAGTGTGCGGTTGTAGTGGGTTTACATTCCACTTCTCAGACAACGCGAACTTGCCTTGCAGGTACTGATCCTCGATCCATCCCTTAAAGATGAAGCAATCCTCGATTGGATGGCTTACCGTTTGGTGGTAAGGGCAGTAATTGGGGTTATTCACTTCGCTGGGTTATGGTGGTCGCCTTGGATTGGGCAAGTTGATAAACCTGTTGCGCACCGCCAACTCGAACAACCTCTTCGTTTTGTCCCGTGGGAATGAGTAAGGACGCTTCATTTTCTTATTGTAATAGCGCCGTCTCTCTTCCAGTTGATCTGCTAGCTTTGGGGAATTGGGGTGCTGTTGGGTGTTCGCAACGAAGGTTGCCTTCCCTTTACCCCTGTCGTTCCGAGATTCCGGCTTCGGGGGAGACGGTCTGTGACCTATTTGATCCATCTGGGCTAGCTTATCGATTAAAGCCTGGAACGTGGTCGGTTTAAAGAACATCATGAACTGTGAAATAGTTGCATGAGGGTCTAGGGTGCCCATGAACATCCCCACCGCTGGTGCTTCTTCGATGCGCTGTTCGCACTTCGACCACAGGTTCCGCCATCGGATTTCTTATTGGACCCAAGTTTCACCCCGCTTCACCCTTGCATTGATCAATGCCGTTATTGGGGTGCGTTCGCTGAGTGAATAGCAACTCCATCTCTGAGAATCGCTGAGTGAATAGCAACTCCATCTCTGCGTGAATCGCTGAGTGAATAGAAACTCCATCTCTGCGAAAGTTTTGACGGAGTCATTTGGAAGCTCGGAGTACCACTTAAACGCCGTCTCCGATAAGCTGCCGACGAATTGGCGAAGCAAGAGCTTATCATCGCCGCCGGTGTTGCTACAAAGAGCCCTGAACTGGGCGACATGTTGTTGGGGATTGCCTGTCCCCTTGTAGACATAGAATTTCAGGATCGTGTAGCCCAGCGGGTATTTTATCTGATCGTACCAGCCCGGATACGGTCGCCCAGTTTTGACGACTTGGCCAGCCACTTCATTTGCCTGGTGAACTCGTATTTGTTGAGCAATATAGTCATCCAAGGCATCTTTAGAGATTGTTTCCTCTTTGGCTGTTGAAAGAGCCAGAGGTGGATTTGACGTTTCTCCTTTGTCGTCTTCGAGGATAATCGGAGGATCTTCAGCTGGGGGATCCGGCTGGATCATCATGCCCACCATGTCTTAGAAAAGAAGAGCCATTTGCTTTATATTGGCCGCTTGTTCCACAGCCTCCTTGTCCTTCTTTTCGAGCATTCTTCGAAGGAATTCAGCATCAGTCTCGTGTTCGCGACATTGTTCTGATGACGCCTCCGGGCGTCCTTTTGGTCCGGTAAGTGCGGCCATCGCAGTTAGCATCTCCTGGAGCTTCTGCTGCTGTTGTTCCTGGGTTCTTGTGATGGATCGAGTGAGTGGTCGGTGCCCCGTAGAAGCGCGGCTATCCTCCTTCCCGGATTCCATGTAAACGGTATGGACCGTTATGTCCCCAGACTTAGGGCGTTTAGGCTCAGTGCCTTTAACATTTGTTGCAGGCATGGGGGTCTTCTCCGGCTTTCTCTTCTTATAAGCGGTCGAAGTTGAGAGGGCCGTCACGGTGCGCACCCAAATAGCTTTTCGTGGGTTGGCAGGACGGATTTCTTCCTGTCGGACCTTCAGTTTCTTCTGTTGGCAGGGGTAGTCTTGATCAACCACTGAGTTCCGGACCTGCCGCCAAACTTTGTAGATCTTCGAGGACAGCCGCTGCGGGGACCGTTCTGGCCTTGCTTCCGTAACCTTCTCCAGTGGAGGAGGAGACCTTTTCAGTACAGCGGTAGGAGAATTCCTACGCACCTTATTCAACAGCTCAAAATTGTTCCCGGTTGGAACTGCAGCATTAATTTCCGCCGTCGGGGCTGGTGGAGTTAGCCCAAAAGGGGAGTTGCCTCCGGCCTTCCTCACTCGGCGCCAGTGCCGACGTCGAGCATGTCGCGCTGATGGAGTTGGCTCGGTGATGGGGATGGCCTTGTCTTGCCCCCTGTTCAGGTGAAGGGCTGTTGCCGGTGTCAGCCTATTAAAGACTGATGTCTTTTGAGTAGCCGGAGCGGGAGTGGGAGTTGGGACGGTCAGTCTTGTAAAGACCGACCCCTTGGCAGGAGAAGCCGCCTTGACGACTTCAGGAGCAGAGTTGGTTACTCTCTTCGGAATAACCTTCTCTGGGACTGCAAGCTTCATTGTGGGCCCGTAGGAATTTTGGCCCAGTCTGAAGAAGACCGAGGCTCTGGTGTTGAACGACCCATAGAGAGGGGCCGCAGTAGCTGTAAGTCGATCGAAGACCGACTTCTTGGGAGCTTATGGTACGGGCATGGGAGAAGTGAAGCTCATTGGCGGGAGCATGGTCCCGAAAAACAGCCCTGTGGTGGCTTGAGTAATCTGCTCCACGGGCATCGTGAACAAAGAAGCCGCTTGGGGCCCGTAGGTTATGCCCCCAGTTGAGGCAGGACGCGAGTTGCAGCTGCAGTTGGAGCACTTCGAGCAGGTGAATGCCATTGCTGTTTTTCTTTCTGCGCCAAGTAAGAGACCAAATCTTAGTAACTTGAAACCCAAGGGCAACCATTAACAAATTGCAATTCGTTTGCGAATACAACACACGAAGTGTGGAGTGGAAAGAGGAAAAGGTCCCACTGGGCGTGCCAGAATCTGTTCCCCTCCGAACAACGGAGACGCGACCGCGCAGGTCCATCTTGCCTGAAATTCGGGGCAGATGCTAATTGGTGCTATCCGTCCACCTCTCCGAAGATGCCAAGTTGATTTATGGCACCATGTATCGAAGGTTTAAACGGATGCGTCCGATGTAGCAGACTTCGTCAGATTCCCCCTCGTTTGAGGGGTTTTTGATTGTGGGGACGCTCTTCCCTGCAGGCGCAAGCCCCTGCAGTTAATTATGCTACCGCATCGCGGTAACAACTTTCTCCTTCTCCATATGGTCGCTTCGTGTCGTGGGTGTTTGTTTTGTGTTCGATTGCCCGTGGATTGTATACGGAGACTAAGTTATGTTGTCGCCCGTAGGACGTGGATTAGTCCAAATCTGTATCTTTCTTAGATTTGGGTTTGGGGGGGTTGTGTTTAAGGATACGTTAGCCTTATTTGAGGCTAAGATCAACTTAAACGTTCGTTAAGGACACGTTAGTCTAATTTTAGACTAAGAACGACTTAACGGGATCGTTTAGATCCGACAAGAGAACAATTAGGCCCTTTTGTTTAGTTTAGTGACATTGCGGTCGATAATTAGTTTAAGGACATTACGGTCCAATGTTAGTTTTAAGACATTGCGGTTAAGGTTAAGGACATCATAGTCCGTTAGTTTAGGGACCTCACAGTCCGGTATTAGTTTTAAGACATTACGGTAGAGGTTAAGGATGTCATAGTCCATGAGTTTAAGGACCCCACAGCCCGTTATTAGTTCTAAGAAATCACGGTCGAGGTTAAGGACGCCATAGTCCGTGAGTTGAAGGACCTCACAGTCCGGTGTTAGTTTTAAGACATCACGATCAAGGTTAAGGACATCATAGTCCGTGAGTTTAAGGACCCCACAGTCCGTAGTAATGTGTGGTCGTCGGGACCCGTCACCTCTCTGACGATGTTGAAGGATTACAACGACAGATATCAGAGGAGTAAAGAGATGTACCCTCGAACCGGGTGTAAATTGATTTGGGAGAGCAGTTATGCTCAGTTCAATTTAAATTGAGGACTTATGGCCAGAATTGGGCTAAGTCCAGTTAAAAATGTTTAACAATTTATTTCTGTTCTGCCTATTAGGCCTTTACTTGGGCTCTGCCCTTTTTATAATGCTTAGCATTTATTAGGAACAAAATAATGGTCTGATAGTGCGCCACGTGGCTTGTCAGGCACTTTGCGCCAATCAAATAGCGCATTGCGCTAGCGCATGCGAAGGTGACACGTGTCACGCTCAGCGCTAAGCGCAAGTCTGTTGCGCACTGCGCTTTATGAGTGCGCTGCGCCAGTGAGTGACACGTGGCGTGCTCTAGCGCTGTGCGCCAGTCCAAGAGCGCAGTGCGCTATATTTAAAAGCGCAAAGCGCAAGCTGTTCTGTGGTTGACACGTGGCGCGTTTTGGCACTGTGCGCCAGTCCAAGGAGCGCAAGGGCACAATTTAAGAGTGCAAAGCACTGTCCAATAGCACAGAGCGCATTTTTGATCAAATTAAGATCAAAGAAGAAGTTTTTTGTTCTTCAAAGGAGGTCTTGCCTCAAGATTCAAGAACTAAAGTTCTTGTTCTTATCAAAAGGCTCTGCCATTATAGATCAAAAGATCTGTGAATGAAGTAAATTACTTCCTTAGTATTTTTATAATTAGATCTTTTTGATCTTTTCTTTTTTATTGAAGACCTTGATCTTGCTCTTAGATCTCTGATCTTTTTAGAAGAGGGTTCTTCTTTTATGAGATGTTTTCATCTTTGTTCTTCAAGAATCATAGTTTTCACCTTTAAAGAAGAAGAAATGATCTTCTTTCTTCAAAGGTTTGCCTTTCTTTCTCTTTGAGTTTTTTTTCTCGAAGTTTGCAGAGGGTTCTCTATTTTCTGTTCTGTATTCTGTCTATTCTTTCTTCTTCTCTTTTTTTTCTTTTAGAAAGAAGGATCATTGGTCGTTGGGACCCACCACCTCTCCGACGACACTGAGAGATTACAGTGTCATATATCGAAGGTGTGGAGGGATGTACCCTTTGAACCATGTCTCACTCATCAGGGGGGAAGAACAGGCTGGAGCTTAAGCTTCTCGCTGCTGAAAAATGCTTCTTTGCGTTCGCGCACGTGCGTCGCACGTGTTGGGCACTCATATTTGCACGTAGCGCACATGGAGCTTGCGCATATGCACATTATGGGGGGAGCAAGATCCTATGGAGAACGAGTCTCCTTTGAATATTCTCATGTGTGCGCACGTGCGTTGCACGTGGTGCGCGCATGGCGGGCACCACGTGCGTTGCACGTAGCGCACATGGCGCTTGCGCATATGCGCATTATGGAAAGAAGCAGGCTTATATATGGAGAACTAAGCTCCTATGGAAAACTAAGCTCCTTTTAATATTATTGAATATTCTCATATGGTGCGCACGTGCATTGCACGTGGTGCGCACGTAGCGGGCACACGTGCGTTGCACGTAGCGCACATGGCGCTTGCGCATATGCGCATTATGGGGAGAAGCAGGCTTCTATATATGGAGAACTAAGCTCCTTTTAATATTATTGAATATTCTCATATGGTACGCATGTGCGTTGCACGTGGTGCGCGCGTGGCGGGCACACGTGTGTTGCACGTAGCACACACGGCGCATTATGGGGAGAAGCAGGCTTCTATATATGGAGAACTAAGCTCCTATGAAGAACTAAGCTCCTTTTAATATTATTAAATGTTCTCATATGGTGCGCACGTGCGTTGCACATGGTGCGCGCATGGCGGGTACACGTGCGTTGCACGCAGCGCACATGGCGCTTGCGCATATGCGCATTATGGGGAGAAGCATGCTCCTATCTTGGAGAACTAAGCTCCTATGGAGAACTAAGCTCCTTTGAGTATTGAATCTTTTGAGGATTGAACTCTCTTTTTCTAAGAGGTATCCCCTCTTATTTATATGGGAGTGGTAGAGAAGCCATCTCTCCTTTTCCCGATGTGGGACTAAAAATGCATTCCCCATGTAGTGGAGCATTACTTTAGATTACATGTGCATAGCATATTTGCTCATAACTTTTGATCCCGGATGAATTATGAGGCCCATAATATATCAAATCGAAGGATTTTTCGAGACACTTTCGATACCATCAAAATTTATCTGTTTCTCATTCCGGAGTTTGTCAAAATACAGCTCGGAAAATACCGGTTCGTATCTTCTTCCTTATATCACATGTGCATAGACATTTGCTCATAACTTTTGATCCCGGATGAATTATGAGGCCCATAATATATCAAATCGAAGGTTTTTTCGAGATTCTTTCAATACTATCAGAATTTACCTATTTCTGTGCACTGTGCGCCAGTCCAAGGAGCGCAAGGACGCAATTTAAGAGTGCAAAGCACTGTCCAATAGCACAGAGCGTATTTTTGATCAAATTAAGATCAAAGAACAAGTTTTTTGTTCTTCAAAGGAGGCCTTGCCTCAAGATTCAAGAACTAAAGTTCTTGTTCTTATCAAAAGGCTCTGCCTTTATAGATCAAAAGATCTGTGAATGAAGTAAATTACTTCCTTAGTATTTTTATAATTAGATCTTTTTGATCTTTTCTTTTTTATTGAAGACCTTGATCTCGTTCTTAGATCTCTGATCTTTTTAGAAGAGGGTTCAACTTTTATGAGATGTTTTCGTCTTTGTTCTTCAAGAATCATAGTTTTTACCTTTAATGATGATGAAATGATTTTCTTTCTTCAAAGGCTTGCCTTTCTTTCTCTTTGAGTTTTTTTTTCTCAAAGTTTGCAGAGGGTTCTCTTTTTTCTGTTCTGTATTCTGTCTATTCTTTCTTCTTCTTCTTTTTTTATTTTAGAAAGAAGGATCATTGGTCATTGGGACCCACCACCTCTCCGACGACACTGAGAGATTACAGTGCCATATATCGAAGGTGTGGAGGGATGTACCCTTTGGACCATGTCTCACTCATCAGGGGGGAAGAACAGGCTGGAGCTTAAGCTTCTCGCTGCTGAAAAAGGCTTCTTTGCGTTCGCGCACGTGCGTCGCACGTGTTGGGCGCTCATATTTGCACGTAGCGCACATGGAGCTTGCGCATATGCAAATTATGGGGGGAGCAAGATCCTATAGAGAACGAGTCTCCTTTGAATATTCTCATGTGTGCGCACATGCGTTGCACGTAGTGCGCGCATGGCGGGCACACGTGCGTTGCACGTAGCGCACGTAGCGCTTGCGCATATGCGCATTATGGAGAGAAGCAGGCTTCTATATATGGAGAACTAAGCTCCTATGGAGAACTAAGCTCCTATTAATATTATTGAATATTCTCATGTGGTGTGCACGTGCGTTGCACGTGGTGCCCGCATGGCGGGCACACGTGCGTTGCACGTAGCGCACATGGCGCTTGCGCATATGCGCATTATGGGGAGAAGCAGGCTTCTATATATGGAGAACTAAGCTCCTTTTAATATTATTGAATATTCTCATGTGGTGCGCACGTGCGCTGCATGTGGTGCGCGCGTGGTGGGCACACGTGCGTTGCACGTAGCGCACATGACGCATTATGGGGAGAAGCAAGCTTCTATATATGGAGAACTAAGCTCTTATAGTGAACTAAGCTCCTTTTAATACTATTAAATGTTCTCATGTGGTGCGCACGTGCGTTGCACATGATGCGCGCATGGTGGGCACACGTACGTTGCACGCAGCGCACATGGCGCTTGCGCATATGCGCATAATGGGGAGGAGCATGCTCCTATCTTGGAGAACTAAGCTCCTATGGAGAACTAAGCTCCTTTGAGTATTGAATCCTTTGAGGATTGAACTCTCCCTTTCTAAGAGGTATCCCCTCTTATTTATATGGGAGTGGCAGAGAAACCATCTCTCCTTTTTCCGATGTGGGATTAAAAATGCATTCCCCATGTAGTGGAGCATTACTTTAGATTACATGTGCATAACACATTTGCTCATAACTTTTGATCTCGGATGAATTATGAGGCCCATAATATATAAATCGAAGGATTTTTCGAGACACTTTCGATACCATCAAAATTTATCTGTTTCTCATTCCGGAGTTTGTCAAAATACAGCTCGGAAAATACTGGTTCGCATCTTCTTCCTTAGATCACATGTGCATAGACATTTGCTCATAACTTTTGATCCCGGATGAATTATGAGGCCCATAATATATCAAATCGAAGGTTTTTTCGAGATGCTTTCAATACCATCAGAATTTAGCTGTTTCTCATTCGGGAGTTTGTCAAAATATAGCCCGGAAAATACAGATTCACGTTTTCTTAAGCGTATCGCTGCCATTTGATGCGTTGGGCTCTTTTGTACAGAAATATTTGGCGGGAACAACATGCAGAATAGTCTTACTTGAGATAATAGTATACTATCCGGTTTGTCTTTATCATTATGTGTATACGTTTTGATAAAGCCCATATGATTATTGCTTGACTACCAGCATTAAGAAGGTGATCATATATATGGGAGCTGGGTGGTCCATAAGCACATCCTTAAATGTTCCTAGTCGAGAGAGTATTGAGACTGGTCATCAATACTCCAGAGTAGACTAGTGTATACTTTTCGAGACCTCGATGAGGGGCGGTGGCCGGTCACACAAGCCATTGGTGTTGAGTCACCTAAGATAGTATATAGGTGCTCAATGGAGGCGAGTACACCGGACAGACTCGCTGAGAACTTCTAAATCGTATTATACCTATCGTTAGATAGAAGTTCTCTTGTGGTATAAGTATAGGTTACTCCTTTGACCTGAGATTTTCATTTGTCTCGTGTGAGTTCCTACTATACTGAGTGTTGGATATGTATGCCCTAGAGGCCTGTATTGTATAGGATGCTAGGGATATGTATGTATAGGACAATCTTGCTCAGTTGTATATAGTATATTAGCTGAGTAATCTTTGTTTTAATATGTGTATTTTTTTCTCTTGCTGCTTTATATTGTTTACACATATTGATAAAGACTCGATACATATTTTGGTTGTTTTTATCTTAACATGTGTATATGTTATACTTGATATCACATATGGTGGATACATGTTGATAAAGCCTATAGGATTTTGCTTGACTACCTGCGTTATGATGGCGATCATACTTGTGGGAGCTAAGTAGTCCATAAGCACATCCTTAAACATCCCAAGTCGTAAGAATATCGAGACCGAGCATCGATATTCCAGAGTAGACTTATGTATACGTTTCTAGACCCCGGTGAGGGGCGGTGGTTGGTCCCACGGCTATTGATGTGATCACCTAATATTGTATATATGTGCTCACTGGGGTGGGTACTGTGGACGGACTCGCCGAGAACCTCTAGATGGTATTATACCTATCGTTAGATAGGGGTTCTCAGGTGACATGAGTTCAATTTAGTCTTAGGACCTGAGATCATCATTTGTCTCATGTGAGTTCCCATTATGCTTTGATCACTACCCTACCAAGGCTTTACCGAGTCATGTAAACAAGTTTTGGTTGGGTACATTCCCGAGCCACATAGAGGCAGTGAGTGAATGTCAGGGATTCGTTTCTCCCAGTATTGGGAGTCGATATCGCACTGTCTCCGGTTGGTTAGAACCATAAGACCTTGGGCAAGACAGTTGAGATTTACTGATGGTTAGATCAATAGTTTCTCGAATTGGTCATGAGCCAAATCGACATGACTTATCAGGTTAGCAGGGGTCTGAAGTTTACCGTCCCCTAGACCCTGTATGCGATACTCTTACACAAAGAGACTGGACTGTACGAAAATTGTCACGGATAGGCTCAGTAGAGGTTCGGATGAGCTTGCTCGTCGGCCTTCTTTTCGATAGGTACCTGGGTAGCCGTTACGTACAGCTAGTGCCGCTAACGTGCTTGTGGTTAAACCCACTTCCGGCGTAATGTCGATTCTTTAGTGTCACACACAGAGAGTTTCTCTGGTTCAGGCGAAACGATGTGGTGGCCGTATGTTTATACATGCAGGGTTTCGATCTAATGATAACACTAGCCAGCTTAGGATTAAGCCGGATTATTAAATCAAGTATTGATTTAATAATTTACATATACACATTTTGATATGTATATTCTAGCGTCATCCAGGTTTTCGATCGAGCAGGGTTTCGATCAAATGATAATATTAGCCGGCTTAGGATTAAGCCGGATTATTAAATCAGGTGTTGATTTAATAATTTACATATACATATTTCGATATGTATATTCTAGTGTTATCCAGGTTTTCAATCAGACGGTTGGTAATACTAGCGGGCTTAGGATTAAGCCGGTTTGTTAAATCAGATATTGATTTAATGCTAGTATTATATTAGTGGTATTATTCTATCTCTTGGATATTCATATTTTGGTACGAATACGGGTGTGTATATACGGTAGAATGTATTCCGTATTTATAAGGAAAACATTCTAGAAGGTGGACACCTCATTCTTGATTTATCCATTTATTCTTTTAAATGGAAATGAGGTGTAAAGGTAGTAAGGAAAGATATGGTGAGAACCATGCTTGAATAGTCTTAAAAAATAAATTTATAATTCATTTGTGCAAACAATTCAAGTATGGTTGATATATTTATATTGCAAAATATGTTTTATAAAACCATGATTTCATTATTGTTTTCAAGTGATGATTTTTTTCATTCTCATCATAAGCTTCTCTCTCCTCTCTAGCCTTTCTTGAGTTCCTCCACCTTCTTCTTCATCTCTCCCTACCATCTCATGAGTTAAGAATCAAGGGAGGAAGAAAGAAATACACTAGAAAACTCACTACATCATCTTGGCAACTTAGATTAGTAAACTAGGTTATTGAGTTGCTTTGTTGGTGAAGCTAAGTTTGGATTACAAAGTCTCGGGTGGATCATCTAAGACCGAGGAGGCTGGCCATCAAGATTGATCTAGGAGATCCCTAGGAGCTTAAGAAGAGGAGTGAAGACCCGAAGGACATGGATCTTCTGGTATAACCTTCTATCATAGTTGATAAAACTCCTAGTAGTTGCTACTTTAGGGTTATGGTTTGATTATTTGGGTTAAGTTGGTTGTGCTTGCTTTAAAATTAAAATTTTTGTGCATTCCGTCTCTCTACTTCGATGTAGAGTTAGCATAACTCACCAACATAGTATCAGAGCCGGTCCATAAACCTTAACTTGACTAGTTTGCACTAATTTAGAGTTTCGATCGACGGAATTTTCCAAATCGCATTCCATGTTTTTGCTCGTTGTTCGAATTTTGAATTTGTTCATAAAATATTTCTGGATTTATTAAAATTATGTGCAGGCAAAATTAGAGCCAAGAAAAAATTTTGGACACCTAAACCCAAAATTGCGGCTCAAATGAAACCCGGGGCTCCTACATTATCCGCTATTCCATGTTCTTATTGATGTTCTGTGATGTTTCTTATATCATGCCTGGGACGAATGGTTATATATATATATATATATATATATATATATATATATATATATATATATATATATATATATATATATATATATATATATATATTTACTAGTAGATGTTGTATATATTTTGCATCCGCGCTAGTCCTGCCCCCGCTCTTTCGGTCGTTAAGTAACCTAACGGTGCATGACGCGGCCCCGTGGCGAATGCGGATGGTACATACGTACATTTTATTTTCGTTCTTTTCTGGTGTCATAAGATTTAATTGACGGGACTGCATTAATTTTAATTAATGAAAGAAAAGAAACCTAAAATATATTGTTGGAACAAATTTCGAAAAACTATTGTCATACTCTTTCGCTTTGCATAGTGGTATTCGGTTAGGAATATCCAGCACCTCATTCGAGGAGGCAAGAGCCTAGATCCCTTCACGGGAAGTGACATCTTGAGCAAAAGTTTATGTTACTATAGAATACTTGAATTTCTTGAAAACCACTAGTTTTCAAAAGCAGAGCCTAACCCATTCCTTTTCAAAACTGCTCGGTTCCATCAACGATATCAAGTTCATTACGATAAAGGTTTTTCGCCAAAAACCTAGCCGTAGCCCTCCATCGTTTCAGATAATTACTACATAGTATTCATGCTGTGTTTATTGATTATTAGTCAAGGAGTAGTGTCTGGTACCTAAGTAATGATTGTCTATAGCATAGATAATGCGATTGGTTAGGACAGTCGTGTGAATTTGTTGATTATTTATCAAGGGTCATGTAGGTGGGTCTAATGCAATCTTAGATAATGATGGGTTGAATTTGATTAGGACCTTTTGATTTGTTGATTATTCATCAAGGTCACTTGGTCCTAGGGGCAAAAACCAAATCGAGAGTTTCAAATATACAAGAAACTTGCTAGTGTTGCACACCTTCTGGAGTGTGGTAACTGGAGTGGTTTCTATCTAGGTTATCACGCAATGATAGTTGGATCCCGATCCCACTGATGAGTAGGATTACTCTTGGGAAATATTTCTCATTTCACAATTAGCTAACCTATTAGGTGTTTAGAAAAGTGTTATGGGGGCTATGCCTCTGCGGAAACAAGGTTTATTTTAATTAGGTCTGTGCGAGAGCATGGGGAACCTCCCTCGGAGTACCAACACTCACCTGGACGAACGATTAGCGAACTTGTAAGGTGCAAATGATCCCGACTAGTTTTCCTTTTAAAGGTTTAAGGGAAAATTCGAGGAAACAGTAGGAGCCATCCTGATTAGATAAATTAATAACCAATTTATTCTTGCAAGAGCGCACGCTGAGTGTTTCTTTTCTCTCTCTCTAGGTAGCAACCATGTCAAACCCTAATCAAGATAATAAAATATTTAACTTGACCGAACCAGCTTATTACACTGGGTTGGGGAACTTCGGTGCAGCTCAAACTTATGTCAACTGTCACGAGTATGTGCAAGGGAAAGAGAACTGTAAGGAATTCCAGATAACCCTGTTGAAGGAGAATCATTCTAATGCATCTCCTTTGGGTGTATTTGTTATCGTAAATTGTTTTTCGGTCAACCCTACCTCCTGGGTACTGGATACCGGATCAGGATCTCATATCTGTAATTTATTATAAGGACTGAGAAAAAGTAGAATGGCTGTACCGGATGATATGCCCCTCAGAGTAGGGAACGGAGCACAAGTTGATACTGCTGCCGTCGGCGAATATCGCCTTGTATTGCCAAGCGGGAATACTATAATTTTGAACAACTGCTACTATGTACCTTCCATGCTTTGCAACATCATATCAGTTTCTTTACTTGATAAATATGGATATAAGTTTGTTTTAGATAGAAATATCATAAACATTTACCTTAATCAGGTATTGGTTGAAGAAGGTACACTGTGTAATGGTATTTACGTTCTAAATCAAAACACAATTTTCAATGTACAAAACACAGGCAAGAGGAAGAGTTCAGATGTAAATGAAGCCTACTTGTGGTATTGTAGACTTGGTCATATCGGTGAGAAAAGACTAAGTAAGTTGCATAAGGATAGATATCTGAATCCGTTCGAATTTTCATCCTATGAAACTTGTCAGTCTTGACTCAAAGGAAAGATGACCAAATCTTCGTTCACCGGACAGGGAGAAAGAGCTACAGAACTCTTGGGACTCATACACAGTGATGTATGTGGTCCAATGTCTATACATGCAAGGAGTTGGTTCTCATATTTCATTATCTTGACGATCTCTCTAGGTTCAGATATGTATATCTTTTGAAACACAAATCTGAAGCTTTTGAGAAATTTAAAGAATATAAGAACGAAGTAGAGAACCAGAATGGCAAAAACATCAAGTTCTTCAGATCTGTTAGAGGAGAGGAGTACTTAAGCACAGAATTCCTAGAATACCTAAAAGAAAATGGTATTCTCTCTCTGTTTACTCCTCCGTACACACTACAGCACAACGGTGTATCGGAACGGAGGAACTGTACCCTATTGGACATGGTTTGCTCCATGATGAGTAGTGCTGATCTGCCTCTTTCATTTTGATAGCATGCGCTTCAGACAGCAGTATACTTATTGAATCGGGTTCTATCCAAATCTGTGCCTAAGACTCCATATGAAATATGGAGTGGTAAGAAACCATGTCTTAAATTCATTAAGATATGGGGTTGTACAGCTTATGTTAAAAAGTAAAATCCGGATAAATTAGAGGCACAATCGGTTCTTTGTAAGTTTGTGGGATATCCTAAGAATCCACTAGCATATCTGTTCTACCACACTGAGGAACAGAAGGTGTTTGTTGCTCGCAATGCTATATTTTTAGAGAAGGAACTTCTTGCAAAAGAAATTACTAGGAGCACGGTAGAACTGGAAGAAATTTTGGAACCACAAACTGAAACTGAAGATTTGGTGGAACCAAAGGATTCAATAATTTCGGACGAACCTCATCCACTCCACAGATCTAGTAGAATTTCTTGTCCGCCCGAAAGATACTACGGTTTTCTCATAGATGGGGATCGAGAGGATTGTATCTTAGAAGAAGATGATCCTACTCGTTATAAGCAGGTCATTAACAGTAGGTTAACAGTAGGGACTCTGTAAAATGGCTTGATGCTATGAAATCCAAAATGAAGTCCATGTACACTAACAAAATTTAGACTTTGTATGTTGCTCCTCCTTGGGTAAAACTCATTGGATGCAAATGGATTTTCAAGAAGAAGATTGGTGCAGATGGACAGATGGAAAACCTATAAAGCTAGACTTGTTGCAAAAGGTTTTCGTCAAAGACCAGGAGTGGACTGGGACGAAACCTTTTCTTCAGTGGCTATGCTGAAATCCATTCGGATCTTACTTGCCATTGCTGCCTACCATGACTATGATATCTGGCACATGGACGTTAAAACGTATTTTCTAAATTGAAATTTAGAAGAGGGTGTTTATATGGATCAGCCGGAGGGATTCGTAGACAGTGGGAGCAGCGGGAAGGTGTGCAAGTTGTTTAAATCCTTTTATGGATTGAAGCAAGCGTTGCGGAGCTGGAACATCTATTTTGATAAGACAGTCAAGGAATTTGACTTCATCAAAAATGAGGATGAGCCATGTATCTACAAGAAAATTGTAGGTAGAACTGTCGTATTCCTCGTCTTGTACGTGGATGACATTATATTGATAGGAAATGACATTCCTATGCTGCACTTGGCCAAGCTGTTTTTGTCATAAAGGTTCTCCATGAAGGAGCAGGATGATGCCTCCTACATTCTCAGGATTAAGATCTACAGAGATAGATCGAAAAGACTGTTGAAACTTTCACAGTCCAGGTACATAGAGACCATACTAAAGAGATTTAGTATGGAAGATTCCAAGCGCGGTAATATACCCGCATTGCACGAAATCACCCTCTCCAAAGAGATGTCTTCCAAGACTGATGAGGAGGGTTCGCAAGAGCACTATACTCTACGCTACGGCGGTAGGATCTATAATGTATGCGATACTGTGTACTAGATCAGATGTAGCATAAACACTTAGCATGGTGAGCCAGTATCAGTCGAACCCAGGTGAGAATCATTGGATAGCTGTGAAGAACATTTTTAAGTACCTGAGAAGGACTAAGGAGATGCTCTTGATATACGGTAATAGAGACCTTCAGGTCGAGTCTTTTACCGACTCAAGCTTCCAAAGTGACAAGGATGATAACAAGTCTGTCTTAGGTTTTGTATTTACCCTCAACGGAGGGGCAATGTGTTGGAAGAGCTCCATAAAAGACACCGTCACAAACTCGACGATGGAGGCTGAATACATTGCTGCGAACGATACTGCAAAAGAAGCGGTCTGGATGAAGAAGTTCATTACTGAACTTGAGGTGGTTCCGTCCATTGTTAATCCAATACCTTTGTATTGTGATAACAACAGGGCTATAGATTTCGCGGAGGAACCACGGTCCCATCAGAAATCCAGACAAATCTTGAGGCGGTATCACCTGATCAGGAAGATCATATATCGCTGGGAGATCGAGGTCCAGAGAGTAGATACAAAAAACAACACGGCGGATACATTTACTAAAGGCCCCCCATCAAGTGCAATTCGAGCGACTTTTTGAGATGTCTGGTATGCAATACTCCAACAACTGGCCCTAGAGCAGACGTTGGGTATCCGGTACACCAATTACAGGCCTTAGTGCAAGTGGCAGATTGTTGGATATGTACGCCCTAGAGACTTATATTGTATCGAATGCAAGGGATATATATTTACAGGACAATCTTGCTTAGTTGTATGTAGTATATAATCTGAGTTATCTTTTTCTTAATATGTGTATTTCTTTCTCTTGCTGCTTTATATTGGTTACACATATTGATAAAGACTCGATACAGCAGTATACTATTTTTGTTTTTCTTTCTCTTAACATGTGCATATGTTATACTCGATATCACATATGGCGGATACATGTTGATAAAGTCCATAAGATTTTTCTTGACTACCAGCGTTATGATGGCGATCATACTTGTGGGAGCTGTGTATTCCATAAGCAAATCCTTAAACGTCCCAAGTCGTAGGAATATCAAGACCGGGTATCGATATTCCAGAGTAGACTTGTGTATAAGTTTCTAGACCTCGACGAGGGGTGGTGGTTGGTCCCATAGCCATTGGTGTGATCACCTAATATTTTATACAGGTGCTTACTGGGGGTGAGTACAGTGGACGGCCTCGCCGACAATCTCTAGATGGTATTATACCTATCGTCAGATAGGGGTTCTCAGGTGACATGAGTACATGTTAGTATTAGGACCTGCGATCATTATTTGTCTCGTGTGAGTTTCTACTGTGCTTTGATCACTACCCTACCACGGCTCTACTAAGTCGTGCAAACAGGTTTTGGCTGGGTACAGTCCCGAGCCATATGGAGTAAGTGATTGATTGTCAGGGATTCGTCTCTCCTAGTATTGGGATTCGATATCGCACTGAGTCCGGTTGGCTAGAACCATAAGACCTTAGTCAAAGAAGTTGAGATTTACTGATGGTTAGATCAGTAGTTTCTCTAATTGGTCTTGAGCCAAATCGACACGACTTATCGGGTCGGTAAGGGTCTGACTTTTACCATCACCTAGACCTTGTATGTGATACTCTTAGATGAAGAGACTGGACTGTACTGTTGGGGTCAAAATTTACACCCTGGTTGACCAAGTCAAAATCAAAGTTAACCCCAAGCCAAGTGGGCCCAAGCCCAGGTCAGAACCGAGCATGGAAGGTACCGGCCGCATGACAAAAGGAATGAAGCCATAAATTGGTTTAATGTAATTCTTTTTTTAGAAATAAATGCATGTAAATGGGCAAAAAGCCAAAATTTTGTAAACCCCATGGCTTATGTGCAAAAAGAAATAAGTATATAAGGCATGGGGTGGCACAAGCGCCATTTGGCAAAGTCCAAGGGGCTATATATAAAGTGTGTACCCTATAATGGCAAACATGATGAAAAATCTCAACAACTTTTTCTCTCTCAAAAAATTAGGGCATGTGCCTCCTCCTCCTTCCTCAAAGTTCTAAAACCTTCTTCCTCATTTTCAATTAAATCAAGTGTTTAACTCTTCCTTTTTTAAAAATAAATAGTTTTTCGCCATCAAACCTTTGAAGGGGAACTCAGATCTTCCATCAGATCTTAAGAAGGGGAGATTTTTAAATCTCACCCCCCTTTTCCTCTAAGATCCGGCCAACAGAAGAGGAGGAAGAAGGAGACCCATCTCCAAAAATCCTACCTTGGAAAGATCTAAGGCCTAAAAGAAGATCCAGGGCCAAAGGGGAGAAGGAAGGGGTCCACTTTTAATCATTTCCAAAGATTTCAAGGAGTTTAACTCCATTCAACATCTTTTGGAGTTTAACTTCTTTAATAAAGTCCTTTTTGGGAGTTTAACTCCATAAACAAAAGTCTTTCCTGGGAGTTAAACTCATAAACTACTAAAATAATCCTTCTTTTGAGTTTAACTACTATTTCCGGGGCTAAAGCCCCTTCTTTCCGCCGGCGCCCAAGCGCCCAACTCCAACATGCCGGGCATGTGAGGCGCTAGCACCCAGTGCTCACGTGCATGGCACGTGAGGCGCCCATGCCTAAGCGCCCACGTGCTAGGCATATGGGGCGCTCGTGCCCAAGCGTTCAGTGCCCACGTACCGGGTACGTGAGGTGCTCGCGCCCAAGTGTTTAGCGCTAGCACCAGCGCCCGTGCCCAGCTCCCTAGCGTCTTTAAGACGCCCCTCACCCTACTTTTTCCCATATTATCCCACGCTCAAAATACACCACTGTTAGGAAATTTTTTCTAACAGGGCGCTACCTCGCACACCGCAAGGGGGGTGCTAGCCCCCTTGACCCCTAGCATGCTATCCGGGTAGAGGGACCTCCGTAAACTCTGCGAGGCCCCCATATACCCAAGACCCTTCAAAACACAACACACGCATATTGCACATTGAGTTCGCATGACCAGTTTGACCCGTCAATCAGAGGTTCCTTCGCCTCAAAGGCGAGGGGTAATTAATGGCATCTTAGTCCGCGTCTGCCAGAGATTTGGATCCCCACAATCAATAAACCCCCGCCTATCCTAGGCAGGGGGAATCTGTAGTACGCCTGACAAGCGATGCATATTCCCATCTCAATAGGGTGACGAGAAACACCTAACAGATTTTGGGACGCCCGGTGGGACATTTCTCTCCTCCCATATCTGGGGTCAAGAATTCATGTGAACTCATTTAACATATATACCAATGTTTGTACTGAAGTAATGTTCCTTTTATGCAGCAATCAACTTTCAACGACGATGTATCCCAAGATGAATTCAGTTGCCGACGCGACCCCAATCTCGTATGTGGTCAAGATCAATGATCGTGTGGTTCTCCCTGTCAGTCTCGGCCGGCAATGGGAGGAGCCACCCATCAATTTGGTTCCATCGTCATCTACCTTTCTGGAAGCGCTCATTTGGCGGAGGTCTCGACAAACCAAGCAACTAAACCGACCTCAAGGGGCAGGAGGCCAAACGTCGTGGTCGCCAGAGCATCCCACCATAAATGCAAATCCGTATTCGAACGGCCCTCTACTATTCCAACTGGGGGCAAGGCCGTTAACACCAATGGGGCCACAAAGCAGCTCCAGCAAGCTCAGATGGTGCCCTTGACAATCGCGCGAGCAGGCATCTTCTCTGGGCTCTCTGTCAATCGGTCTACAGCATCTTCTCGAAGAGCCGATGTCTGCCAAGTGCTTAAGACAGAAAAGTTAAGTCAGAAGCGGCTCAGGTATCGAGCCAACAAGAGGTCTAGGACGTTGGCCATACGGAATCTTGTGAGGTTCCAAGAGCTGGGTTACTCCACGACGACGGCAAAGTCGGCCGTAAAAGTCATAAATTCCTTCGAGCCTCTAAAGGGTGTTCAGAAAAATGCCACGACCGCCAGAATTAAGAAGACAACAGTCCGAACAATGCCACAAAGGGACGTGTCCCAGCCCCAAAAGAGAAAGCATGACACCATCTCTTCAAGAGTCTATCAGGCGCTCTACGCCGTGTAAAAACACCAGGGTAAATCCAGAAAAGAAGTGCCATCACCACTAATGAATCCGGTCAGGCCAGCCATCTTCAATCGATTATCCGCTACCGAAACAGAAGGGCCAAGATGATGGTCCACAAAATCGGCTACCAATAATGAAATGATGGCCGGATATGTTATCCATACGGTCTATATTGCGGGCGGGCGTCCCGGCAACAACCTGCGCAGCAAGAGCAAGGATGGGGCCACCACATCCCAAGCCCAATCTAGCTTGAATGTGGTTGCCGCTTCCTAAGATCAGCCGCCTCCACTGGATGAGGAAAACCCTCTCGATGAGGCCGATAGGAAGTAAGACCCTTTAGTCCATGTAGAGTCAAGCCCGGACAGCGAGGAAGAGCCGACTTTCCGCCCCAGGACCGCAAAGCAAGAGCTGCTTCAAGAGCTTCGAAAATAACTCAGGAGCAAAGATAAAGAAATGGCCAAGCTTTTCTCCAAAATCGATGACCTGACAAATGTTGTGATATAGCTTACGGGTCAAATTTCTCGGGTGTCTCCCAATCAAGCAAAAGTGATGATGCTCGATATCGGTGACTCCCTAGATAATGACACGTGGAAGATGATGTGTCCCAGAGCTTACAAGAAACGATCAGGAACGTTGCATTGGGATCACACCCCGGGTCTCCGACCCGGGGTTGATCCCAACCTTGAGTGGCATTGCAGACCCCCCCAGCTCGCCTCCGAGCTATCATAGAACAAAGATGCCTCGGCCTCCCGCTCATTCCCGAGCCTCCCGCCGAGCTCATCTTCCTCGGTCTCGCCGATCGACCCACAGCACCGATCACAGGCGCCTCCTCCATGGCTCCGCTAATCTCGCCAGGCGCAAGATATCCGCCGCCCATGATCCCGCGTTCTACGCCATCACGATCCCCCATTAACGAGCCTATCTCATCATTAATAGGGAATCCCGCCTATCGTGCGGGCATGACGCTAGGGGCGTAACGGCCGGTGTGAATCTCGCGCCTGCCTGCCTACGGCTGCCGCTATTTAAGCCCCTCTCTCAGATGACTCAGGTAAGCCAATTTTACTCCAATAGGCCGTTACTCTGCCAAAATTACCCGTCTAACTTGATCGTCGGAGGGTCCTCGGTGGCACAACCACCCCGGGACTTCTTTGCAGGTAGCTCGGCCTCAACCACACAAAACCCATTGAGATCCACACGCTCCAGGAGGCAAACCTCCAACTCAATCTGAGCCGTCCATCAGCGCTCGCAGCAGATCAATGGAAGATAACATCTGAAGGAGATCCAGAGATCCATCAGTTGGCGCTGTCTGTGGGAAGAGAGTCCCACTCAACCAAAAGTTCATCTTCCGATCTCGACTTCATGGCGAGTGGTCACCGCGACGATCTAAGCACCAGCCATCGTCATCCCCGCAGCGGAGACGAGGGAGAATCCACTCCTCCCCCGAACTCCATTCACGCCCTATCTGTACGGATAGATCGAATCACGTCTGTCGTGGATGCATTCGTCCGTGTCTAAATGGTCGGGCAAGCTCCCCTGGTCGCCGCTCCCCCATCTCGGGACCGGGACCCCTACAGAGGGAGAGAAGACTCCTCCCGCATTGGCACGACCGATCAACGCCTCGCTGTCTCCGGCAGCCGCAGGTCCCCCGAGCCGACATATTCAATGACCCGGTGGGTGCCTCACAGCCTAACTCTGAGGTCTTATGCCAGAGCGCCTCGCCTCGAGCCCCATCGTGCCCCTGTCCCTCCTGAGGAGATGTCGGTCAACTCGCCTGTGCCGAGGCATGACCAGAACCCCCTCCCTCGATGGGGTCGCATGCACGGGACTCGCCACGGTAGCTCAAAGATGACCTCGCCAAGGGACCTGAGGAACCTCATCGAGCGGAACAGGGGCCATGGCCAAGACGAGGTCTCCAAAAGCAGAGGTTGAGAATCAGAATGTGCCGAATCGTCTGGATACCATGGCCGACTCGACGCCCTCGAAAAGAAGATCGAGGGCATGCATCGGGAGAGTCTTCATTCGAGCGACGGGGCTAAATATGCCGCCGACTCGCTCATGATGCCCTTCACTAAAGATCTACTCGCCGTCCACGTCTCCTCCCGGAACGAGCCCCCGAAATTCTCGCTCTTTGACGGCAAGTCTGACCCGAAGGACCATTTGGATGCGTTCACTACCGGGATGAGTTTCCAAGACTGTTCCGATGCCGCTCAATGCCACGCTTTCCCCACCACTCTCATTTTCTCCGGACGAGACTGATTTCGAGGACTTGCACCACGCTCAATATCTACCTTCGATGAGCTGGCCACCCAATTCTCGGCCACTTCGTCGGGAACAGACGGCAGAAGCGGACTGTCGACCATCTCTTCACAATAAAGAGCGGGGACAAAGAAACCTTCAAAGGGTACGTCACCCACTTCAACAACGCCCTCCTCAAGGTCCCAGAACACAAGGACGAGATGGTCATTACGGCCCTCAGGTCGGGTTTTAGGCACAAGGAGTGGCTACACTCCTTTGCATTAGCGCAACCTAAGACCATGGCCGAGGTAAAGGCCTGGACCGAACGTGAGATCCAGCTTGAATCCGAGGTGAATGTCAACTTACCCCGGACATAATAAGTTGATCAGAAGAAAAGGGGCCGGGAAGAGAAAAAGTGGATTGAGCGGCCGAAGCCCTACTCCACGAAGTTTCAGGAGTACACCCTGCTCAACGTCTCCCAGACGGTACTGCTAGAGGAGGCTAAGGACGAAAGGTTCTTCAAACTCCCCCTAGTCTCGAACAGGGCGGTAAAGAGCACCCGGGGCCCCTACTGTGGTTTCCACAGGTCGCAAGGCCACTCCACTAAGAACTGCAAACAGCTCCGAGACTACATCGAGGAGCTAATCCGCTCGGGGCACCTGGAAATGTACTTGCGAGACAAGCGGCAAGACGACCGTGAGCAAGAGCAATGTCCCCTTCCCAGCGAATTGACAATCGGCCAAATCATGGCCATATCAGCGGGGGGGACGGTGAATACCGACGAGGCTCAGCACCCCTTACCGATCGAAGGGACTGACAACCAACCGAGGAAGAGGGCCAGAGCAACCGAGCCAATCATTTTTACTGACGAGGACCTCCACGGTATATCCCTGCCCCACAACGACCCGCTGGTGATTGCAGCTCGGGTCGACCGCTACGAGGTACAGAGGATACTAATCGACTCAGGAAGCTCGACAGATATTCCCTTCTATGACTGCTTCCTGTGAATGGGACTCACCCCGTCAGACCTAAGGCCGACCACTCACGTCCTATCGGGGTTCACTAACCACTCCATCCCGACGGAAAGGGTAATCACTCTACAATTTAATATCGGGGAGGCGGGCCGTACTCACACCGTGCCTGTGGAATTTACCGTCGCAAGAATCCCATCAGCCCACAACTTCCTCCTTGGCCGCCCTAAACTGAACTCCCTCCGGGCCCAGATATCGACTTACCACCTGGCGATGAAATTCCCACTCGACCAAGGCGGGTAGGTCGGACCTACGGAGACCAACGAACAACAAAGGTTTGTTTCACTCCAACTTCTACGTTTGAGCGTTCAAACAATGATGTTGAGGGCGAGGGTGATATCAAGGGTTCTCTGGACACTCGAGACGAGCAAAAAGAGGTCCGAGGGACCCCGGTGGAGCCACTGACAGAGGTTCCCCTCGTAGAAGGGGACGACGAACGAACCATTCAGATCGGGTCGCTTTTAACGGGGACTCAGCGAGACGACCTGGTTCACTTTCTCAGAAATAACTCTGACGTGTTCTCCTGGCCACCTGCCGACTTGTCTGGGATCGACCCCAAAATCATATCTCACAAGATCGGGGTAGACCCTGCGGCCCGACCCGTCAGGCAGAAAAAACGAAGCTTCGCCCCGATCAACCAAAAGGCGATCGAGGATGAGGTAGACAGGCTCCTCGCCGCCAACTTCATTCGGAATGTGCCTTACTCATAATGGTTGGCGAACGTTGTCATGGTCAAAATTTCGAGCGGGAAGTGACGCATGTGCGTCGACTTCACCGACCTCAACAAGGCCTGCCCGAAAGACAACTATCCCCTCCCTCGGATAGACTAGCTCGTCGAAAGCTCGGCAGGACACAAACTACTTAGCTTCATGGGTGCATTCTCTGGCTACAACCAGATCCGTATGAATCCGGCAGACGAGGATCTCACCGCATTCATAATGGACCGGAGGGTATACTGCTACAAGGTGATGCCTTTCGGCCTCAAAAATGCCGGAGCTACGTACCAACGCTTGGTCAATCGCATGTTCAAGCCGCAGATCGATAGGAACATGGAAGTTTACGTCGAAGACATGCTCGTTAAATCGATCTCATCGGACGAGCATGCCAAGGATCTGGGCGAGGCCTTCGACGTCCTCCGCAAATACAAGATGAAACTGAACCCCGCCAAGTGCGCATTCGGGGTCACCGGAGGAATGTTCCTCGGTTTCATGGTCACTCGCCGTGGGATCGAAGATAACCCGGAGAAAATCAACGCCATCCTCAATATGGTCGCGCCCAAGACTAACGTCGAAATCATACGGCTGACAGGGCGGGTAGCCGCTTTGAGTCGTTTCATATCGAGGTCTGGGGAGAAGTGCCTCCCGTTCTTCAAGGTTCTAAGGAAGATTCCAAGGTTCGAGTGGTCGGAGGAGTGCCAGACCGCCTTTGACCAATTAAAGAGGCACCTTGCGACTCCACAGCTGCTCACCTGATCAGTTGAAGGGAATGAGCTTTCGCTATATCTGGCGGTATCCGACCAAGTTGCAGGCTCAATGCTCGTCCGGGAGGTCGACGGAGTCCAGAAGCCGGTATACTATGTGAGCCACATCTTCAAGGACGCAGAAGCGAGGTACCCAGCCATAGAGAAGATCGTCTTGTCACTCATCATGGCCTCAAGGAAACTATGGCACTATTTCCAGGCGCACACCATCCTCGTTCTTACCTAGCGCCCTTTAGGGGCTATCTTCGCTTCCCCTGAGTCCTCTGGCCGCTTGGAGAAATGGAGGTGGGAGCTGTCCCAGTTCGACATAAAATACCGCCCGAGGCAGGCCATCAAAGCACAAGCCCTGTTCGATTTTATCGTCGAGTGCACCATCCCCATCAAGGAGCCAGATTCAACGCCGGCCCCCGCAGCTCAACCCTCGGTCGATGGGAAGCCCGACTCCATCCCTGATTAGATCCTTTATGTCGACGGGTCCTCGACCGAGGAAGGCTGTGGTGCCGGCCTCATCATTCAGGGCCCGAACGAGGCAGAAATGTAGTATTCTCTAAAGCTCGGGTTCAAGGCCTCAAATAACGCGGCGGAATACGAGGCCTTGCTGGCCAGACTGCGCATAGCCTCCGGAATGGGGCTGAAAACAATTCGGATCCACAGCGACTCCGCTCTAGTCGTTGGCCAAGTGACAGCCGGTTCGAGGCACGGGAGCCTCTGATGGTGAATTATCTGGCCGAGGTAAGAAGAATGCGAAAGGACTTCGACGAAGTCCAGGTGGAGCAGATCCCCAGACAGCTCAACGCCCAAGCCGACACCTTGAGTAGGCTGGCTTCATCCTATACGGCCAACAACAAGAGGAACATCCCCTTCGAGGTCTTGCCACAGCCCAGCGTAGAAGACGGGGCAACAATACTTCAAGTGTATACAGCCCGGGAAGATGACCGGGACTGGAGAAAGCCCCTCGTGGAATTCCTGAGGGAAGGTATGCTCCCAGAAGATCGAAGAGAAGCCATCCGTCTCTGAGCCAAAGCTCGCCATTTCGTCTGGAGCAATGGGAACCTCTATAAGAAGTCTTTCACTCAGACCCTGCTCCGGTACGTCGACCCCCACGAAGCCGACTACGTCCTCCGTGATATCTATGAAGGGGTCGGCAGAGCGCACCAAGGGGCCCACACCTTAATCCAGAAGGCATTGCTCCACGGGTACTACTGGCCGAAAATTCATCAAGACGCCCAGAAGCTGGTCAGGAGATGCAAGAGTTGCCAATTCCATGGAAGCATACCTCTCCTTCCCACTACCGATAACCACCTTAACCTCCCCGTGGCCGTTTTCCCAATAGGGAATGGACATTATAGGCCAGTTCCCTACCGGTACGGGCGGGCACAAGTACGTCCTCGTCGCAGTGGACTACTTCACGAAGTGGATCGAGGCCATTCCCATCAGGAAACCGGACCCCACCACGACTATTAAGTTCCTGCAGAACAACATTATACTTCGGTTCGGCATCCTGAGGTGTATCATCACGGACCCTGGGACAAATTTCTAAAATGAAAGAGTTAAAGAATTCTGCAGCGAATATCGTATCCTCATGAAGTTTGCCGCGGTCGCACATCTCCAATGCAACGGGCAGGCCAAGGTCGCTAACCGGGATGTCCTCCGAGGTCTTCGGACACGCCTAGAAGGGTGCCAAGGCAGTTGGGTCGAGGAATTGCCCCGGGTCTTATGGGCCCTACGCACGTCGAAGAAAACCCCAATCAGAGAAACCCCCTTCAGCCTCTGCTACGGAACCGAGGCAATAGTCCCAGCGGAGATCGGGCTCCCCAGTCACAGGGTCGATCACTTCGACGATGAAGCGAACACCTCGGCACTCCGAACAAACCTGGACATCTTGTTGGAGAAACGAGATTGGGCTCAGATCAGAGCTGCCACCTATTAGCAGCAAACCGCCCCCTCCTACAACACGCGAGTCAAGCGTCGCTTCTTCAAGACCGGAGATTTATTCCTAAGGCGGAACGAGTTCGTCGATCAAGGCAAGCTGCATAAGTTTTCCCCGAAATGGGACGGTCCTTTCCTCGTCTCCGAGGTCCTGCCCAGCGGAGCCTACCGCTTACAAGACACGGATTGTCGCAAGTTTCCATGACCTTACAACGCTGAGAAGCTCAAGCTGTATCTCTGAAAAGAGTATCTATGTATATTTCTTCTTTCATAAAGCGATGTAAATTCTTCTAAGTTCTTTTTTTAAGCAACAAGAAAGACACGATATAGCATTGCAGAAAGAAGAATTTTATTGATTCAAAAAGGTTTTGTGGGCTCCTCAGCCTTACATAAAAAAATAATAAAAAGATAAATAAAAATTATAGCAGCGGGGGAAGGGGTTGCAAGAATTATTCCTCATGGTACTCCGAGGAAATCTCCACCAGCCGAGCACTTGCAGCCTCAGACCTTTGCCTCTGATGCTGTCCGCGAACCCTTGTGGCTACGGATGGGCCATAAAGCTCCATGGCAGGCACCCATCGGCGAGAGGCCTCAATTGGTAACACTCGAGGACGTGTGCCACCGAGCGATCCCGCCGACTCATCGAGATCAGGCCGAGACGACATAGCGACCTCAGCTTCCCAACCACCTCGTCCTTCAGCTGTTCAGACAAGGGGTTGTGCAGCCCCGGCGATGCCCTCCAGATGGAGTACATGAGCAGCTGGAGAAGGGGCGATCGCCGGGGGAGCAGGCGGCCGATGTGATCCTCAACCCGCTGGATCACCGCTTGCCGCATCTCATCGGATTACAGCTGGTCGTACAGGTACACGTCCTCGAAAGAGATGATCTCGGGGATGGTGAAAGGGAAAGTGTCCATTCTTATGTTTAGGGGATGAAGAAAGGAGTGATCAACATGCCCTCCTTTTTATAGCCCCACAGCGCCTCCAAGAGTCCAACAGTCACTCGTTTCTCCCACTACTGCACCACCACGCGGCGGACATCCTGCCTTTCTCGGCGAAATCGGAATGACGCTGCTCTTATGCTTCGCCTCCCTCCACGCGTTCATAACACGTGTCGCCCGAGACAGTCCCTCTTCCTGATGTTCACAACATGGAAGGTCGGACGGAACCTCACGAATCAACCGAGTAGCTTCCCTGCTCGGTGCATCCTTGGCTGGTAATTTCTTACCCCACGACGCCAAGGATCAAAGCCCTCACCAAGAGGCAACCGGGCAGCAACCATGCTCGGTCCATCCTTAGCAGGCATCTCCATTCCCTCACGCGCTAAGCAGGCATCTCCAAGCCCTCCCGCGCTACGGATCAAAGCCCTCACCAAGAGGCAACCGGGCAGCAACCCTGCTCGGTCCATCCTTAGCAGGCCTCTCCATGCCTTCCCGCGCTAAGGTAAGGATCAAAGCCCTCACCAAGAGGCCACCGAGCAGCTACCCTGCTCAGTCCATCCTTAGCTGGTAATTTCTTACCCCACGACACCAAGGATCAAAGCCTTCACCAAGAGGCAACTGGGTAGCAACCCTGCTCGGTCCATCCTTAGCAGGCTTCTCCATGCCCTCCCACGCTAAGGATCAAAGTCCTCACCAAGAGGCAACCGAGCAGCTACCCTGCTCGGTCCATCATTGGCTGGTAATTTCTTACCCTACGACGCCAAGGATCAAAGCCCTCACAAAGAGGCCATCGAGCAGCTACCCTGCTCGGTCCATCCTTGGCTGGTAATTTCCTACCCACCGATGCCAGAGATCAAAGCCGTCATCAAGAGGCCACTGAAATGCTGCCTTGCTCGGTCCATCCACGTCTAAGAGATCTCCACCTCGACTTCGGGGCCATGGAGATACCGACTTTTCACCGGTCTTTGCACACTTGGAAAATGGTCGACTTCAACTCTCAACTCGACGTGCAATCGCTAGACGAAAAACCGACCTAAACATGAAAGCAGTATTGCGCAAGTATAAATGTTTGCCACAAACAAAGGGAAAATGCGCACGCAAAGACTACTGCAAAAAGATTTTTTTATTCACAAAAAACCGTAAGTCTTTAAAGAGGTATTATGGGCTCCCCAGTCTTACAAAAACGCCCGGGGGGCTTACAAAATTTTAGCGCAAAGAAAATAAGGAGGCGGGGAAGTTCATGCCTCAGGGCCAGGGAGAACCTCGATAAGCTGCGCTTCCACTGCAACAACCGGGGCGGCGTATTGAAGGTCAGCATCCGTCGCAGGAGCCTCGGCGCCGGGAGCCGAGGGGACCGACTTCTCCCCAACGCTCCCACCGGGGGCCTCTTCCCCTACAGCGTTTCCAGGGGCATTCCCCTGCGCGTCGTCCTCGAGAGGGTACTTATCCCGGAGCTTGCTGTCAGGGAACTCCGGCATCTAGGCCTTGACGGCGTCGAGGGCATCGTGCCAAACGACGGCAGCTGCTCCAACAAAGTTGGCGTAGAACTGATCCGACTTCTTGTAGTTCTCCACCGCCTTCGATGCCCGGACCTTCGCCGCCTCGTTCTCCCTCCAGATGGTGTTCGTCGTCTTCTGCAGGGTAGCGACGAGCACCTTAGAATCTTCCAACTGGGCCTCGGCGGCCTCTCGGCACCTGGCGTTCTCCCGATTCCCGGCCGCCACCCGGTCTTCAAGGGCAGCGACCCTCTCCATCATCGCCTCCAGCTCCAGCCTTGATCTTTCTTCCCGCGAGGAGAGCTCGCCCGTGGCCCGCATCGCTGGGGTGATTTCCTCGTCCTCCATGTTGACGACGAGGACGACGTGCTGAAGGACCTGAAGAAAAGAAAGAGGGTTAAAAAGGAAAGGGAGGCATCCAATCACGCGAACAAAAATGCTGAATGAAGAACCAAGTGGGGTGCGAACACTAACCTGCACAGCCTCTTGAGCTATGGCCGCGATTTGGGCCTGGAGGGTCCCCCGAGGGATTTTGCCCCCGGCCGACCTTTCCATCTCCGAGAGCAGACTGTCGGTGATGGAAAGCCCCGAGGGCCCTCGAAGCGAAGCTCCCCATCGTCCACGAGGATCGGGGAAGCTGGGGAGCGGGGCGCCGTCCTATGAAACCTTGTGAGGAGTGGTGCGGGAGAACCAATCTCGCCTCCCACCTCGGGAGCCCGGGGCTCTTTCTCCCGAGTATGCTTTTGGCTCTGCGCATGACTGGACTCTGGGGCCCGGGGCGCGCTTGGGCGCTTGGAAGGAGCGGCTGCCGGAGCCAACGACGGGCAAGAAGGGACGGTGCCTACGGCCTTCTTCCCCTTCTTCATGTCAACCAGGGCCGCCCGAAACTTGCCTAGGCCATGGGTTCTGCATAAGACAAAATACAGAGGAGTCAGCGATGCCAGAAAAGTAAAAGAATGCACAAGTCTAAACAGGTCGCCTGAAAACTCCTAACTTACCCGCGAACTGGGCGGGGTTGAGCCTGACCCAACTAAGGGCCCGCTCAGACAACAGCACATCAGCCCGAAGGATGGGCTCCTACTCCAACACCGCTACCATGTCGGGATCATTCGACCGACTCACCCGCAGACAGCTGGCCCCATGCTACTGGGTGGGCACAGGCCAATCCTCACCCTCGGGCGATCCAACGAACAAAAACTTCTTCTTCCATTCATGAATGGAAGAAGGTACTACGACGACCCCCGACCCGGCAGCGTCCCACCGTTGTTTTCTAAAAGAGATGTATACCCAGCTCGGCTCGCCCCTGCGAGCGCTAGGGTGGTTTTTGTAACAAAGAGATGAAACCAGAAGACTCCGGCGGAAAGGGATCGAACGTAATTTCAACCAGATCAGGAACCCAAGGAGAATCCTCCAAGAGTTCGGCACTAACTGGCCAGGGGCTAACTCAAAATAGTTCAACGCCGCACTCACCTCTGGGGAGAAGGGCAGGTGCATCCAGGCCCAAAAGGCTTCCAGGTATAAGGAAATCTCCTTGCCCCGTACCTGGTCTGCCCTCTCCCCCTCCTCGGCCAGACGAAGCGAATAGCTGGGAGAAATGTGGAAACGAGTCCGGATGGTGGCGAGCTCATCCGCGTGCCTCAGCCTGGATGACGCGCCATGAACACCCATGACTTCCGCTCTGGGGACCGCCCCCATCGCACGACCTTGGGGAGCATGACTAACCCTAACTTCCCGGGGGGGCTCCGACTCAGAGGAGGAAGAGGAAGAAGTAGAAGAGAAAGCTTCAAAAGACTCCCTAGACTCTACCCGGACTACATCTGCAGACTCCTCGGAAGAAAACATCTAACCTGAGCGAAGGGATGTGTCCTCGGGAGAGAAAACGCGAGGAATCCGACCTGAGGAGGAGAGCGCCGGGCTAACACGACTAGGGACGAGAAAATTATAGAGAGGCATGAGCCCTGATGGGGATCCCACCTCTATTTATAGCTGCCGGCATACACATCCTACCGCTCCGATCGCCTCCCGCCAAAAAAACGTTTCGCAACCAATGGCCGACAACGTTCCACCTGTTGTACTCACATTAGGTGCGTCCTATCTGGCGCGGGAACGCCTGCGGCATGTCTCACCAGCCAACCAGCGCTAAACACGTGGGTTGTCGCTTCGACGAACGTACACACGATCTGGCGCTTCCTCTTTAATGCGAGATCTTTCCCCTGATCCTATGACGTAATCAAGAAAATACGACTGATTTCCCGGGAATGCACTCCACCGATATCTTTAAGTGAGAGCTCACCCCGGGTGCCCGGTCAGACCACTCTCGACCCGACCCAAGAACGGGTCGAGACGAGAGTGGGGGGCTAATGATAATGCTAGATATCGGTGACTCCCCAGATAATGACACGTGGGAAATGACGTGTCTCAGAGCTTACAAAAAAAGATCAAGAACGTTGCGTTAGGATCACACCCCGGGTCTCCGACCCGGGGTTGATCCCAACCTTCAGTGGCCTTGCAGACCACCCCTCCCAGCTCGCCTCCGAGTTATCACAGAACTAAGATGCCTCGGCCTCCCGCTCTTTCCCGAGCCTCCCGCCGAGCTCATCTTCCTTGGTCTCGCTGACCGACCCACAGCACCGATCACAGGCGCTTCCGCGAATCTCGCCAGGCGCGAGATATCCACCGCCCATGATCCCGCGTTCTATGCCATCACGATCCCCCTATTAGCGAGCCTGTCTCGTCATTAATGGGGAATCCCGCCTATCACGCGGGCGTGACGCCAGGGGCGTAACGGCAGGCGTGAATCTCACGCCCGCCTGCCCACGGCTGCCGCTATATAAACCCCTCTCTCGGACGATTCAGGTAAGCTAATTTTACTCCAATAGGTTGTTCTCTGCCAAAATACCCCGTCTAACTTGATCGTCGGAGGGTCCTCAGTGGCACAACAACCCCGGGACTTCTTTGCAGGTAGCTCGGCCTCAACCACACAAAACCTATTGAGATCCACACGCTCCAGGAGGCAACCCTCCAACTCAATCTCAGCCGTCCATCAGCTCTCGCAGCAGATCAACGGAAGATAACATCTGAAGGAGATCCAGAGATCCATCAACAAGTCTCTACTTATGAGCAGGGTGATGATAACCCAAAGCAACTGATGCATGTTCCTTTGGGTTCAAGATTGGGCGAGCGGCACGAAAGCCGACCACATTCCGCTTCTGGGGACGCCTTGGCCCTAGATAGCGCCATCCCACTAACACAAGATCAGATAATAGATTTGGTCACTAGCAAGGTTAGAACATTGCTAGCCGAAGCCGAAGCTCGGAAAGAAATCGGCAGTAGTGGACGACCATATCCCGCATAATACGATTTGATTGAGTTCCCGAGCGGCTATGTCATTCCTAAGTTCGGAAGATTTAACGGGAGGAGAAATGCAAATCAGCACGTCGTCCACTTTAAAGCGCCGTGCGGAAATACATGAGGCAATGATGCGCTCCTTCTTCGTCAGTTTGTCAATAGCCTAACTGGTGTTGCTTTCGACTGGTATGAGAGCACACCAGACGGGTCCTTCATTACTTTTGCCCAAATGGAGTCTTTGTTTCGGCAATGGTTCATGAGGGTCAGTGATAAAATCTCCATTGCTGACCTTGTGAGAATCAAGCCGGGAAACAACGAAAACAACACGGACTTTATTGCCCGATGGCGCAACCTTATTGTCATGTGCGAACCGCCGCTAGAGCAGGACCGGTCCGTCAGCCTCCTAATTGGGAATCTCAGCAATTCGATGGTACCATTCTTGTTGTCACGACCCAAAGTTTGGATGTGACCGGCACTTAGATTGCACAATATCAGAAGATATTTACACAACCCGAGTAAGCCAAAAACCAAGATCAAAACCCTTTTTGCGGAAATTTTAAGAAAATTTTGTTTTTAAGTAAAAATCACAGTTTTAAGTAATTAAGATCTTAAGAGTAACTCCCTATTGAATTTATAATAAAACAATTATAAAGTGTTAAGTTTGGTTGCATCCCTAGTTGGGATCAACAATGTTAACAGCGGAAATAAGTATACTGTTAGTTATATGTATGCCCTAGAGGCCATTACTATACATAGGACGTATATTGTAGTGGATGCTTGGACATATATAGGGAGGACTTTCTTGCTAGACATGATAGTATGCTATATGGTTGCTCTTTACCTTAACGTGTACACTGATTGTCTCTCTGTTACATGTTGGTAAAGCCCTTAGGATGTGTACTTGACTACCTGGACTATGATGCGGATCATACTAGTGGGGACATGGTAGTCCATAAGTACATCCTTCAAGGTCCCTAGTCGTGGGTATATCGAGACGGGGCATCGATATACCAGTGTAGACTAGCGTATACCTTCTCGACCCATACAGATGGGCGATGGATGATCCCATATCCATTGGTGTTTGACATCAGAGATGATATATGGGTGCTCAGTGGAGTCTGGGTACACTGGACGGACTCACCGAGAACTCCCAGATGGTATTATACCTTACGTCAGATGGCAGTTCTCTGGTGACACTGGTACAGGTTAGTCTGTAGACCCGAGATCGTCATAGAGTCTTGTGTGATTCCCACTGTGCTTTGATTTCCACCTTACCATGTCCAAGAGGGCATGCAAAATGGTGGCTTTTGGGTACAGTCCCGAATCACATGGAGGCAATGAGCGATAGGAGGGGATTCGTCTCTCCCGGTATAGGGAGTTGATGTTGCGCTGTGTTCGATTGGCTATAATCGGAAATCCCTGGCCAGGGTTGCTGAGATTTACTGGTAAGTATTACCAGTAGTTTCTCGAACTGTTATAGACCTCATATCGACACGACTTATCGAGCTATTGGGGTCTGACATTTACCACCCCTAGGCGAGATGTGCGACATATCAGACGACGAGACCGGACTGTACGGTAAGTGTTACTGGTTGGATTCATAGGAGTGTGAGCGGGCTTGCTCGTCGATCTTCTGATCGCTCAATACCCGGGTGGCCGTTACGTTTAGCAGACCGCTTGCGGCTTATGGGTGCTTGATATGATCATCATCTGCTGCCGGCGTATTGACGAGTCTTTAGAGTCCTACACAGAGGTTTCCTGGCTCAAGCGAAACGAAATAGGAGCGCATATGAGATATGTGCGGGATCGAGAATAATGGGAGTATGTGATACCATATTCCATTCTCGCGATGAATGTATCGAATGGTAGTATGTGATATAACCTAGTTATCGAATCAAGGATTGATTCGATAAGTCGATACATTCGATACTAGTCGGTTATATGCGATATGACCGGATCATTGAATCAAGTGTTGATTTAATGATTTAATGTATAATTATATATTTGATATATTACTTTGCATTAACTAGTATTGGATCACTTTAAATGGATTTTCTCACTTGAAGTTCACAAGTTGTATATGTGATATACTTTTGTGCACTTGATTGTATCATGTTTGATGATACATGCTCACTTGGTTAAGTGTATGATTAAACCATGGTTATGTAATGGTTAGGGTTTTGATTTACTTATTCATTTATTTATTTTGTTTATTTATTTTGCAAAATAAATGAATGGTGGCTTTCTTTGTTTGCTAGTTGAAGCTTCATGAAGCTTTGACTAAGTGACCATTTTTGTTTTCATGTTTAACCCTAACCATTCCACTTAACCCTAGTTTATTCTCTACACCTAACTATGGTTACCATTATGATAAGTATCATATTATTTCTTATTTTAAAAATACTTATCATATTATTATCATCTTCTTCTTCTTCTTCTTCAAGATGAAGAAGCTTGCTACCAACAATGGTGCCTTGACAAAAAGAGTGAGAAATCCAATTCTAAAGTGAACCCACTTCCTATTTCTTCATCCTCTACCACTTGCCAAGTAGTATAGGATGTTTTCTTCACAAGTTTCATGACTTGGTGAAGTGGGAGCTTGATCTTGTGATGCCTCGACGTAGATCATCTTCGGCACCGAAGTCGACGACCTAGCCCGCCCATTTCCGATGAAGCCGATGCTAGAGTCCTGGATTCGATTTGGACAGCGGAGGGACGTCATCACGGAGCCTAGGAGGTGGAGGACCGGATCTACAAAGGTTGTAGCTTCTTTCCTTTAGTTAAAGTTGTCTACTTGCATCGCATCACCTATAAATCTAGTTAACGATCCGTATTAGGGTTTCTCGGCACTTGTAAAATTTTAAATTGGCATGGTTGATGCCCTGTGAGACCTCTAGTGTGTGCCTAGGAACCCTACAGAGAGCTACTAGGCATTGGATGTCAACCTATGGGGGGTTCTCACTGTGTGACAGTGTGGCGAAGCATAGGCTCTTACCCCCAGGGTGTCCCGAGACCGGAAGGTGTTCCGGCGGGTTATAGTCCTCGCGAGGGGGCATGCGTAAAAAGTAGCGGCTGAGGGACCCGTTGGTGCCACGGCGACCCCATTGGATGGGGTGGCTGCCTGACCTATAGTGGTATCAGAGCCTAGTTAGAGCCTTAGGCGATGCGTAGACGATGTTAGAAACCCGATCGAACCCGAAACCCCAATTTTTCACCCTCTCTGGACATTTTTACAAAACTGGGTTTTTTCCGGATTAAAAATTCTTAAAAAATTCAGCAGGAAATTATAAGAATTACGGTGCAAAAATGACCAAAAGATATGATTAAAGCGCGGCGGAACCGCGGCAGAAGCATGGCTTCTGCGGCGGTTCCGCGGCCAAAATATCTCTTCTTGAAACACTGTTTGCACAGTAATGTCTTATTTTGTTTGCTGTATTTTCTGGGAATTTTTAATATTTATTCAAGAGTTGAATATTCTGGGTTGTATTGGGAGTTCGTAGATTCGATCGGATTGTCTAATCTTTTCTATGTGTTTTCCGGATAATTATTGAATATGTTAAAAAGTTCGACCGGATATAAATACCCACCTTTTCCCCTGTCGGGAAATTTCCAAGTGTTGGATCTTTCCGTAGTTTAACGACGTTCTAAGTAGTGCAAGTAACGCGATGGTCCCTCTAGAAGACAACAAACCTTAACTCGATTATGTGACCGTCTTGAACTGCCCTTTGAACCTTCGGGTTTGGGGCAGTACGGCGTGCCACATGTGAGGTGTTGGCTTGACCCTTCTACGGCTGGACCGTTGGTACTGAGGCATGAACTGGATGTTTTTAAACTTGTTTCATGTGTTGATCTGTTTCGGGAAAACTTGGGTGTTTGAATGTTCGATCGGAAAGTTTAACATTTTCTAATTATCTGGAATGTGATACAATAATTGGAATTCACAAGTAGTTATGAGATAACTGAATGAATGTTATAAACATAGCAGTTTAGTCTCACTTGATCGGTTGCCACGGAATTTTAATGTGATCAAAAGTCCGTCGCAATCACGTAGCGTACGCGGATACTCGCTGGGTAAACTTAATAGACAGCCTCGCCCCATAGCCCCGACCAAGTGACTGTAGGAGAACCCCGTCGCCGAAAGCATCCGTTCGGGTGCTCGCGGCAGCGGTGTTCCGCCTTGGTACACTTCGTCGACGGCGTCGGGGGTGCGGCCGCCTACTGAAGTTTGCGACGAGCATTCGATCAGGATGTCGGGAATCTTGTTGAATTGCCCGACTTAATATTGAAAAGTGTTTTCGATAATGAGACTAAAATGCGGGGTTTATAATTGTTAGGCATGCGATGTCTAAGGAATTCATTTGATTAGGCATGTGATGTATAAGGAGGTTGCGAATTCCAACTGTTGTAGTTTTACACTTTCTTTTCTGTGACCGTAAGTGTAATATGTGATATCGCCGGTTTCGTTACTATATGTCAACGAAAATTGGGATGGGCATATTTTCTTACGTTGATGACATGTGATGTTATGTGTTGCTGGATATGTTATATTGGATCGTCGTGTTTGAATAGCCGGGGGGTTTTTATGTGAGATGAGTGTTTTTCATTTTCATTCATGTAAAAACTTGTATGTAATATTCTTTTATTGGGGCACTTCCAGGTTGCGGAAGATGTCACCTTTTGTATATTATTTACTTTTCCGCACTAGGATAGACCCAAGGAGGGGAGCACAAGTAACCGGGTTCTGGAGTCCAGTGGGAGACCAACTCGAGGAGTCGAGTCCGGGTCTCCTAACTCTAGAATTGGTAGGGTTGCTTTCCGCTCTCGTAGAGGTCTAGGGGTGTGGGTTTGGCTATTCATCGCGACCGTGGAATCCGTGTTTTATACTGGCTCGTATTGAAAACACGGACGTCCTAGTATATCCAATATTTCATATGTTTCTTTTGCTGCGATATCTGTGATATGTAATCATGTGATGTTCTGTGATAAATACAGTATATAGTATATATGATACATTATATAGGCATTACTTATGTTTTACACCCGCGCTAGCCCTGCCCCGCTCTGTCGTTAGTTACCTAACTGGACGATGCACGAGGGGACATCGAGGCGAATGCGGATGGCATAAGTGTATGTCGTATTTATCTGTGATGTTTAGGTACTTAAATGATGGGACTTCATTAATATGATTAATGAAAGAAAAAGAAACCTAAAGATGTTGTAGAATCGAATTTCAAAAATAAAACAGGTAGCTACAGTTCTTACTTTGTATAGCGGTATATATGATATATCCTGCACCTTATTCGATAAGAAAAGGACCGAGATCCCTTCACCGGGAGTGACTCCTTTAGCAATAACTGGCAGATGCTACAACCTTCGGTTTGTCTTTTGATTGCTTCTATAGTTTCTACTTTGCACAGTGATATATATGATATATCCCGCACCTCATTCGACGAGGAAAGGGCCGACGATCCCTTCATCGGGAGTGACCCCTTTAGCAAAACTAGAAAAGCCTCAAAAACACTCCATTTTTAAAATCATTTGATTCTACAACGATATCAAGTTCATTATGCAATAGGTTTTCAGAAAAACCTGTCGTAGCCCTCCGTCATTTCAGATAAGTGGTAGTTAGTATTCGTGCTACGTTTGTTGGCCTGCGTCAAGGCGTAGTGTGCGGTAGCTAACTAGTATTTATCTGCTTATGCATATGATGCAGATTGGATTAGGGTAATCGTGCGACTTTGTTGGCCTGCGTCAAGGGTTGTGCGGGTGGGTTTAATTCAATCAAGAAATGACGGGTTGAACTTGACTAGCGGACTATGGTTTGTTGGCCTGCGTCAAGGTCATAGAACGCTAGGGACAAAATATTATCGGGAATTTCAAGTGTTGAAATTTGCAATGAGATTGCATACCTTCTATGAGGTAGTTGGATCCCGATACCCGCTGCGAGTAATTGTTACTCCTGGGAGAGTTTTACACATTACAATTAGCCGATCAAGTAGGTGTCTAGAAATGTGTTAACGAGGTTACGCCTCTGGGAAAACGAGGTTTACATTAATTAGGTTCGTGCGAAAGCACGGGGGACCTCCCTCAAAGTACCGACACTGGCCTGGCTGAAAGATTGGCGAACTTGTAGTGTGTAATTAATCCCGGCTAGTCTTTCCTTTTAGGGTTTGAAGGAAGATTTGATAAAAACAGTGGGAGCCATCCTGATTAGATAAAATAATAACCAATCTGATCTTGCAAGAGCGCACTCTGAGTGTTTTCTTCTCTCTCTCTCCAGGTAGCGACCATATCACGCCTTAATCAAGATAATAATACGGATTATTGACCGAACCCGCTTGTTATACTGAGCTGGGGAACGTTGGTCCCGCTCCAACTTATAATTGTTATAAGATAGAGCAGGAAATTGGGGAATACCAGATTTCCCGTGCCGCCCAAACGAAGAAAGTGCATATGATGCATCTCCTTCGGGTGTGTTCATTACAAAGAACTGTTTCTCTGTATCCTCTACGTCCTGGGTATTTGATACCGGATCAAGATCCAAGATATGTAATCAGTTACATAGGGCTACAGAAAGGTAGAGAACTGAGAACGGGTGATAATTTTCATGAGACAGAAAACGGGGCAAGTGTTGCAGCCAAGTCTGTTGGTCACTGTCACCCTGTATTCCAAATACATTGATTCTGAACGAATGTTATTAGATACCGAACTTGATATACAAAATCATATCAGTCTCTTTATTATTAAAGAAATGATAAAATTTTGTATTGTTGGATAATGTTTTGAACATTTCCTATATCAAAAGTTGATCGGTTCAGGCACGTTATCTAAAATCATTAATGTTCTAAATCAAACTACAGTTCTTAGTATACAGAACACACACAAGAGGAAGAGTTCAGAACTGAACGAATCCTTCTTGAGGTATTGTAAACTAGGTCATATCAATGCGACCCGACTAGCTGAAGTTACATATAGATGCATATTTAAATCAGTTTGAATTTACATCTTATGAAACTTGCCAGTCATGTCACAAAGATAAGATGACCATAGCTCTGTTTATTGGAAACAGAGAAAGGGTTAATGAACTCTTGGGACTGATACATTATGTAAGGTCTCCTGTCTACACATGCCAGGACTGGTTCTTTATACTTCATTACGTTCTCTGATAATCTCTCAAGATTCAGACATATGTTCATGTTGAAACACAAGTCCGAACCTTTTGATATATTCATAGAATATAAGTTAGAAGTAGAGAACCAAAATACGGGTATAAGTATTATGTCCTATGATGAGATCAAGGAGGAGAATACTTGAGCACGGAATTCCTGGACTATTCTAAAGGAGAATGAGATTCTCTCTCAACATTACTCCTCCGTATACACCATAGCACGATGGTACATCGGGGTGGAGCAATCACACCCTATTCGATATGGTGCGCTCTATGATGAGTACTACTGAGTTTCCTATTTTCCTTTTGGGAGTTATGCACTTGAGAAGCTGCATACCTATTAAATTAGGTTCGAATCAAATCTGTTGCCTACCACTTCATATGTGATATGGAAAGGGAAGAGCCCATATCTTAAGTTAGTTAAGATTTGGGGTTGTCCGGCCTATGTCTAAAAGAAAAATCTGGACAAGCTCGAGGCAAGGTCAGTTATGTAGAACTGGAAGTGTTTTAGCTATACAAACTACAGCAAATGATTTGGTAGAACCGAAGGATTCAATAGTAACCAACGAACCTCAGCCTCTCCGCCGATCTAGTAGGGTTCCTCACCCACCTGAGAGATACTTTGGTTTCTCTATGACAGTGGAAGCGAGGATTGCATCATGAGATGATGACCCAACTAGTTTTGAGCTGGCCATCAGGAGTAAGACTCTATAAGAATGGCTGGATGCTTAGCGATCTGAGATGGAATCCTTATACACCAAAAAAGTATGGACTTTGGTTGCTATATCTGAAGGGTTAAATCCCCATCAGGAGAAAGTATATCTTGAGAAGATTACTTGGTGTAGATGGAAAAGTTGAGACTTTCAAAGCTAGACTTGTTAAAAGTTTTCGTCATCGACCAGGCGTGGATAATGATGAAACCTTTTCCAGTGCCTATGCTTAAGTCCATCCGGATCCTACTTGCTATGGCTACATACCATGACTACGATATCTGGCGGTTGGGTGTCATGACTGCTTTTCTAAAATGATGTTTTAGAAGAGAACGTCTGTAAGTACATAGCCAGAGGGCTTCGTAGACAGTGGGAGCAGCGGAAATGGGTACAAGATGCTTTATAAGACAAAGCAGGCATCGCGGAGTTGGAACGTCTGTTTTGATGAAGTAGTCAAAGAGTTTGACATCATCAAAATGGTAGATGAACCTTGTATAAACAAAAAGGTAGTAGGGAGTATGGTGACGATCCTCGTAGAGTACGTGGATAACATACTCTTGATAGGGAAGGAGTTTCCTATGCTACGCTCGATCAATCTCCGCTTATCATAATGATTCTCTATATAGGATCAAAGTGATACCTCCTAAATCCTGGATTTTGGATCTATGAGATAGATCTAATTGGATGTTAGGAGACTCACTAGTTGTAGTGAGATGGTATCAGTTGATCCTGGGAAGAATCACTGGAAAGGTTCCAGGGTGATAAGGATGACTGAATGTCAGTCACAGGCATTGCCTTTACCCTTAGTAAAGGGACGGTATGTTGGAAGAGTTCCAAGCTAAATACCGTGGCATACTAGACGATTAAGGCTGGATACATCGCTGGTTAAGATGCTACCAAAGAGGCTGTCTGGGTGTATATTTGTTCATGAGATGAACTTAGTTCCTCCCATTGTGTGACAATGGAGTTGTGGCTTATGCTAAGGAACGTCGGTCCAATCAGTGATCTAGACATATTCTAAGGCAGTATCACCGGATCATGGAGATGGTTGATCTCCAGGGTGATCAAGGTTAGGAGAACAGACTCAGAGGACAACACGGCGGATCAACTCACAAAGGCCTTTTCCCAGAGAGAGACTTTTATGGGATGGTTGAGTATGAGATACCACAACCACTGCTATCAGATGGCCCTAGTGCAAGTGGGAGATTGTTAGTTATATGTATGTCCTAGAGGCCATTACTATACATAGGATGTATATTGTAGTGGATGCTTGGACATATATAAGGAGGACTTTCTTGCTCGACATGATAGTATGCTATCTGGTTGCTCTTTACCTTAACGTGTACACTGATTGTCTCTCTGTTACATGTTGGTAAAGCCCTTAGGATGTGTACTTGACTACTTGGACTATAATGCGGATCATACTGGTGGGGACATGGTAGTCCATAAGTACATCCTTCAAGGTCCCTAGTCGTGGGTGTATCGAGACGGGGCATCGATATACCAGTGTAGACTAGCGTATACCTTCTCGACCCATACAGATGGGCGATGGATGATCCCATATCCATTGGTGTTTGACATCAGAGATGATATACGGGTGCTCAGTGGAGTCTGGGTACACTGGACGGACTCGCCGAGAACTCCCAGATGGTATTATACCTTACGTTAGATGGCAGTTCTCTGGTGACACTGGTATAGGTTAGTCTGTAGACTCGAGATCGTCATAGAGTCTTGTGTGATTCCCACTGTGCTTTGATTTCCACCTTACCACGTCCAAGAGGGCGTGCAAAACGGTGGCTTTTGGGTACAGTCCCGAATCACATGGAGGCAATGAGCGATAGGAGGGGATTCGTCTCTCCCGGTATAGGGAGTTGATGTTGCGCTGTGTTCGATTGGCTATAACCGGAAATCCCTGGCCAGGGTTGCTGAGATTTACTGGTACGTGTTACCAGTAGTTTCTCGAACTGTTATAGACCTCATATCGACACGACTTAAAGAGCTATTGGGGTCTGACGTTTACCACCCCTAGGCGAGATATGCGACATATCAGACGACGAGACCGGACTGTACGGTAAGTGTTACTGGTTGGATTCACAGGAGTGTGAGCGGGCTTGCTCGTCGATCTTCTGATCGCTTAATACCCGGGTGGCCGTTACGTTTAGCAGACCGCTTGCGGCTTGTGGGTGCTTGATATGATTATCATCTGCTGCCGGCGTATTGACGAGTCTTTAGAGTCCTACACAGAGGTTTCCTGGCTCAAGCGAAACGAAATAGGAGCGCATATGAGATATGTGCGGGACCGAGAATAATGTGAGTATGTGATACCGTATTCCATTCTCGTGATGAATGTATCGAATGGTAGTATGTGATATAACCTAGTTATCGAATCAAGGATTGATTCGATAAGTCGATACATTCGATACTAGTCGGTTATATGCGATATGACCGGATCATTGAATCAAGTGTTGATTTAATGATTTAATGTATAATTATATATTTGATATATTACTTTGCATTAACTAGTATTGGATCACTTTAAATGGATTTTCTCACTTGAATTTCACAAGTTGTATATGTGATATACTTTTGTGCACTTGATTGTATCATGTTTGATGATACATGCTCACTTGGTTAAGTGTATGATTAAACCATAGTTGTGTAATGGTTAGGGTTTTGATTTACTTATTCATTTATTTATTTTTTTTATTTATTTTTCAAAATAAATGAATGGTGGCTTTCTTTGTTTGCTAGTTGAAGCTTCATGAAGCTTTGACTAAGTGACCATTTTTGTTTTCATGTTTAACCCTAACCATTCCACTTAACCCTAGTTTATTCTCTACACCTAACTATGGTTACCATTATGATAAGTATCATATTATTTCTTATTTTAAAAATACTTATCATATTATTATCATCTTCTTCTTCTTCTTCTTCAAGATGAAGAAGCTTGCTACCAACAATGGTGCCTTGACAAAAAGAGTGAGAAATCCAATTCTAAAGTGAACCCACTTCCTATTTCTTCATCCTCTACCACTTGCCAAGTAGTATAGGATGTTTTCTTCACAAGTTTCATGACTTGGTGAAGTGGGAGCTTGATCTTGTGATGCCTCGACGTAGATCATCTTCGGCACCGAAGTCGACGACCTAGCCCGCCCATTTCTCCGATAAAGCCGATGCTAGAGTCCTGGATTCGATTTGGACAGCGGAGGGACGTCATCACGGAGCCTAGGAGGTGGAGGACCAGATCTACAAAGGTTGTAGCTTCTTTCCTTTAGTTAAAGTTGTTTACTTGCATCGCATCACCTATAAATCTAGTTAACGATCCGTATTAGGGTTTCTCGGCATTTGTAAAATTTTAAATTGGCATGGTTGATGCCTTGTGAGACCTCTAGTGTGTGCCTAGGAACCCTACATATACAACTTATATGACATCAAAAGAATCTCAGACATAAATAAAAGAAATACCATTTAACATAACTAAGCGATCTCATCTGTCAAATAATATACATACAACCACCACTCTCGTTCTAAGTCATTATACAGGGTCTGATGGAGACATTCTAGATTCAATATACAACACCAAAAGAGGGGGTTACTACATAGATAACCCACCCGGCAAAAGATGCGATAAAAGCAGATAAGTGAATCTGCACTGCTGCTAACTGTCCACTCTACCCCTGTAAGGAACTGTGGCACAACGAAGATGAGTTACCAACTCAGTGAATAAGACTAACATATAAAGGCTGATAATGTAAATCTGACAACTATAACTTATTGCGATAAGGATAAGTATGATGCATGATAGCATGTGAAAACATGAATTTATACTAATAATCATATAAATCAAGAATGAAATCTCATCACTTATTTCCAAATCGAGTTCATCTTTCTGTGTCCAACATCGACACAAATCTTCTGTTTCCCTCGGGCCTCGTTCCTTGAACGATCCTGTAATCAATAACACCGGTCGGTGTTATCTAGATATCCCCCTTGTTTCAATACTATCTCCGGTATCGAGTACTCTCGCTAGGCTCCCAGCCTCAAATGCGGCTTTCCTGCCGCTTGGTCTCGACCAGGTCCACCATGTATCCAACTGTATATCACCCCCACTCAGTCTGGATAACGTAAAAATCCGCGACCGTATATCTCCCCCACTCGGTCCGGCATAAAACCAATTCATAAAAACAGCATCTCATGGTGGACATCTTACATCAATATGAAAAATCACTAAATTTATACGATAATATGGAAAAACTCAAAACCATAAATCCTCAATAATACAAATGCTTCTTATATCAACTTAGAATGCTCGGATACTAATCATGATGTCATTGATGCAAGTTACTACTATTATTAATAATTTTGGTATGACAGGAATCATATTTAACAGGATAATTATTTAGTGTAAAAGTGACATGTTAATACCGACGAGGTGTAGTGTAACATGTAAAGATGTGCAAGTGCGGCATAATTCGTCGATAATTGTGCTGTGTTCTAATATCTATTAACATAGTGATGAAAGATATATATGAATGCATATTATTAACTTCGCATATAAAGTCAAATCTTTCAATTTAACAAAATACGGGCGTATCACACCATCTTTACACAATCCCCCGGTAGATGTTTAGTCTATTCACCGGAATACGTCGTAACTACTCAGGAATCGCTAATCCTTTTCCTTTCATTGCGGCCTCCGAAGTTCCCGCACTCAAATCTAACATTGAATTAACTTGTATAAGAAAACGGCTACATTCCGATACGGAAAAATCATGAAAACACAAGTTGTACTTACTAAGTATACTACGTACGACTATTGCAAATGATCTAACACTTAACTTTACTGAAATTTAACCCAATGCTGTTTCGCAACAGAAAATTGAACGCGTTACGTTTTACCCGTGTCGTATTTGAGAATTTTGATCCCTTTTCCGATATTTGCTCCCAGATTCCAATATTTGCTCCCAGATTTTATATACAGTTAAACTAATTTAATTAAACAATACCAAATTATCCCAACATCTTTACAGAGACCTACTCCAAACCCCAAAACACCAAACCTCCCTACAAATCCGGCGACCCCGGAATTTGCCTATACCTCACCGGCCAAAATCCAAGCCCCTGGGTTCGTGCTCCTATGGTTTGTTATAGGTCCAACATACAACATTAAGGCACTGTTTGGTTAAGTTAACTTTTATCTAAACTACAGCAGATTAAAATAGAGCTCAGTTTTGCTTAAAATACGATATTATAGACATTTTGATTTCTAATTTAAACTAGTTATAGAACTAAATTCCTACGGTGATTAAGGATATTACCTACAAGCGATTGCTGGAAGAACTCCCTCCAAGATACACAAGCTCCTAGTTCCTAGCTTGATGGTGGAAATCCTAGAACTTAGCTCTTCCCTTCTCATTTCTCTTGTTCTTCCTTGCTTGTTCTAGTTTTCTTTTTCTTTCTTTTAATTCTTCAGATTTTAAATTAGCTAAAAGATTTGAACACATGCTATATATAACAAAGGTAAGAGTAATGTGTAGTAGGAGGTGTCAAAGATCAAGGTGTGCCATCCTCATGCAAGGAGGAGGTGTTGTGTGTGTGTTGTGAATGCAAGAAGGATGTGTCAAGGTATTATCATTTCCAAATTGATTTATCTTGTGATAAATTCTGAACTAAACCTTATTTAACCTCTTTTCTACTTACACCCTTAAAAATTCCAATTTGCACAATTTCCTAAATTTTTATACAAAGTCCCCTCACTAACTATGTTATTATATAACACTATTTTAATTAAAATGAAACTAAATTTTACATTAAAACCCTTATAATTTATTTATGTTACATATTAAAACTTAAATTTAATTTGTTTTACATACTATTTATGAAAATGTCTTATTTGGTTTTAATAACCTTTTAATTTAACATTTTATTATTTAATTAATTAATTTTATTTATTTCTAAAATTTCAAAATGCTACAATATTCCCCCCTTAAGAAAATTCGGTCCCCGAATTTAAAACTTAATTAGACGTACCTTCAAAAAGATGTGGAAATTTCTTTCGCATCGCATCCTCGGTCTCCCAAGTGATCTCTTCGCAATTCGTTCCTTGCCAAAGAACCTTTACAGATGGAAGTACCCTTGATCTCAGTTTTTTTGCCTGCCGGTCTAGAATAGCTACAGGATGCACTGTGTAGGGTAAATCCGGCTCAAGTTGTAAGGTCTGATGCTGGATCGTGTGAGAAGGATCGTGAAGATACTTGCGAAGCATGGATACGTGAAACACCGGATGCATATCGGGAAAACTCGGTGGAAGCGCTAAACGATAAGATACAGCACCCACTCTCTCCAGAATCTCATAGGGTCCGACATATCTAGGGCTGAGCTTTCCCTTTTTCCCGAAACGCATCACACCTTTCATCGGAGATACACGAAGGAACACATGATCTCCCACCTGAAACTCGAGTCTACGATGTCGTCGATCCGCATAAGATTTCTGTCTGTACTGGGCCGCTCTCATTCTGTCCCGTATCAACTGAATCTTTTCCATAGTCTCTTATACTATCTGCGGTCCTAAAATGCTACTCTCGCTCAGTTCCGTCAAGCATACAGGTGATCGACATTTCCTCCCATACAAAGCTTCAAAGGTTGCCATCTGGATCGTCTCCTGAAAACTGTTGTTGTATGAAAATTCTATCGATCCCAACTACCACCGAAATCAAGGCTGGAAGCACGAAGCATATCCTCAAGAGTCTGAATGGTCCGCTCTGACTGACCATCCGTCTGTGGGTGAAAAGCTGTACTAAAACTCAATCGTGTACCAAGAGCTTCTTGAAGTTTCTGCCATAGCCTGCTAATAAACTGGGTACTCCTATCTGACACTATGCTCGTCGGAACTCCATCCAATTGGACAATCCCGTCGATATAAATCTGGGCATACTGTGCAAACCCATACATCGTCTTCACCGGAAGAAAATGAGCTGCCTTTTTCAATCTATCTATAATCACCCAGATGGAGTCATACCCTCTGCTAGTCCTGGGTAGACCCACAACAAAATCCATTGAAATCTGTTTCCATTTCCACTCCGGAATGGGTAGGGGCTGCAACTCTCCTGCCGGCCTCTGGTGCTCGGCCTTGACTTGCTGACTAGTCAAGCATCCTGAAACAAACTCTGCAACATCCCTCTTCATTCCTTACCACCAATAAACATCCTTCAAGTCATAATATATCTTGGTGGAACCAGGATGAATACTGTACGCTGATTGATGGGCCTCCTCTAAGATCTCACGTCTCAATCCATCAGAATCTGGCACACAAAGAAGAGTCCCAAAACATAATACTCCACGGTCATCTATCACGAACTCCGACTCTCTGCCCTGCCTAACCTGATCCATAATCTCCGATATACGAGCATCTGCGGGCTGTGTCTCTTGAATACGATCCAATAACTGAGGACGGGTGCGAACATGTGCTAACTGTCCTCCTGTATATGTGAACTCGAACTGTACACGACTATCACATAAAATCTGCCAGTCTGTAGAAGATTGTCTCTGTAAGGTGTGCAAATGAGATAAGCTACCTCCAGGTCTCCGACTTAAGGCATCTGCTACAACATTCGCTTTGCCTGGATGATACAAGATCTCACAATCGTAATCCTTCATGAGTTCCATCCATCTATACTGCCTTAGATTCAGATCCCTCTGCGGAAAAATATACTTTAAGATCTTATGATCTGTGAAGATTTGGCACGACTCACCGTACAAGTAATGCCTCCAAATCTTCAGTATGAATACCACAGCAGCCATCTCCATATCATGAGTGGGGTAGTTCTGCTCGTGTCTCTTAAACTGCAGAGAAGAATAAGCTACAACCCTGCCGTGCTTCATCAACACACAGCCTAAACCCACTCGAGAGGCATCACAATACACCACGAAACCACCTGACCCGGAAGGTAAAGATAAGATAGGTGCAGTCGTCAAGCGAGTCTTCAACTGCTGGAAACTATGATCACATGCATCTGTCCAAAGAAATAGAACTTCCCTCCTAGTCAATCCGGTCAACGGTGCAGCGATCCGAGAAAAATCCTGCACAGAACGTCTGTAATAACCGGCCAGACCCAAGAAACTTTGAACCTCAGTAACTGACATAGGTCTGGGCCAGTGCTGTATCGCTTCTATCTTCTTTGGGTCTATACGTATCCCATCTCTTGTAACTACGTAACCCAAGAAATCTACACTATCCAGCCAGAAAGTACACTTGGAGAATTTAGCGAACAGTTGATGCTCTTTCAAGGTCTGCAACGTGATGCGCAAATGCTGCTCGTGCTCCTCTCGGCTCCATGAATAAACAAGAATATCATCAATGAATACTATAATAAACTGATTAAGGAATGGCCGAAACATATGGTTCATCATATCCATGAAAGCTGCTGGAGCGTTGGTGAGTTCAAACGGCATCACCAGAAACTCGTAATGCCCATAACGTGTGCGAAAAGTAGTCTTCGGAATATCATCCTTCTGAACCATTAACTGGTGATACCCTGACCGTAAATCAATATTTGAGAAGTAGCCAGCTCCTTGTAGCTGATCGAATAAGTTATCATTACGAGGTAATGGATACATATTTCGTACAGTAACTCGATTCAGCTGCCTGTAGTCGATGCATGGTCTCATACTACCGTCCTTCTTAACAAATAAGACAGGAGCTCCCCATGGTGATACACTTGGACGAACAAGTCCCCTATCTAACAACTCTTGTAACTCGCTTTTAAGTTCCTTCAACTCCATTGGGGCCATCCGATAGGGTGGTATAGAAATAGGCCCCGCACCCGGAATCAAGTCGATAAAAAATTCAATATCGCGATAGGGCGGTAATCCTGGTAATTCAGCAGGGAACACATCCGGAAATTCTCGTGCGATCGGAACCTGGTCCAACGGAATCTCAGTGGCTCCTAAGTCCTGAACAAATGCTAAGAACCCATGACAACCCTTCTTCAAGAGTCGTCCCGCACAAAGAGCAGAAATCATGTTGGCAGGAGTTATATTACAGTCTCCTTGCACAACAAAGCTCGGTCACTCAGGAAAAAAAATCTGACCGCTTTCCCCCGACAGTCTACATAAGCATGACAAGCGGCCAACCAATCCATACCAAGAAGTACATCAAAATCTAACATATCCAGGAGAATTAGATCAACTAAAGAATCCCTATCACCAATACATACTGAACAAGACCTGAATACATGTCGAGCTACAAAAGAATCTCCCACCGGAGTAATCACCACTAACGGTAACTCTAACAATGACGACTCTCTCCCCAGAGAAAGTGCAAAGCATGAAGATACATAAGAATGTGTAGAACCGGGATCAAATAAAATATGTGCATCCATGGAACATACTGCAAGAGTACCTGTCACAACTGCATTTGATGCCTGGGCATCTTGTGGAGTCAGCGCAAAAACTCATGCCTGGCCTCTGCCCGCATCCTATCATCCTCTCCCTCGATCTCCTCGACCTCTTTGAAAGCGTCCTGCAAAGCCTCGACCTCGTGGTGCAACTATCTGGCGTATAGTGCCAACTGGGGGAGGAAGAAGGGCCATCGAAGTAGAAGGTGGAGGGGGTAAAGCATCTTGTGGAACAACGGTCCCTCTCTGGGATCTACAATCCCTCGCATAATGTCCTGGAAGTCTGCAACTAAAACATGTAGATGGGGGCCTCTGATCATCGGGATATGAACTGAACATCTGGCCCTGGGTCCAACCTTGTCCAAAACTGCGGCCTGGAATGTGCCTGCTTCTACCTCTGCCAAACTGCCTGGTTATTGACCCCATAAGTCTGGTCCTCTTTGGCTCTGGAACAATCACCGCCTCGCTCAGACGCACTTCCACTCGTATAGCTGCATCTATCGCCTGCGCATAAGTATCGAAATACTGGGAGCTTATCGCAAGAAACAACTGCATATCCAAACTCCTTATAAACCTCTTCACTCGAAGCTCCTCCGTAGGAACTAAGTATGGAGCATAGCGCGACAACTGGGTGAATCGTAAATCATAATCCACCACCGACATACTCGCAGATTTCCGCAACGCTTCAAAACTGCTAGCTCTTGCGTCCCTCACACTCTGTGGAAGAAATCTGGCAAGAAAGACCTCGGAAAACTCGGTCCACGACATCGGAGGAAGACCAGCAACTCGCCCTCTCTCCATTGACTTGCACCACTCCTGTGCAAGTCCTTCCAATCGAAAGCTAGTCAGCTCTACTGACCTCGCATCAGAACATCGCAATGATCTGCCAATCCTCGCCATCCTATCTAGAAAGGACTGAGGATGCTCCGCTACATAGGTCCCTATAAATACCGGAGGTCTAAACCTCATAAACTCTGTAACAGATACCTCCATTACTCTCGGTTCTGCCAGTGCGACAGTCTGCATAGGCTGTTCATCGGGTTCTACCATCGTCGGTGTCTGATTCTGTCTCTGTACTCGAGTGGCCACAGCCAACTGTCCTACCACGTGCTACAATCCTAACATGCCCTCCTCTATCCTAGTCAGTCGATCTGGAGGAGGAGGATCGACATGCTCATGCACCGCCTGAATGTCTGGTGCGTCAGTCCCAGTCACAGGTGGATTCGCCCCAGCTGCATCTCTGGCTGCGGCTCGCCTAGCTCACGTAGCCATAGCAACTGGAACAAAAAACGAGAGTTGATAAGGCTTACGAATAGGAGTAATTAATAGTGGAGAGTCAAAGGAAATATAAATCGAGATAGACATCCTAAGGTTAATTAGGCTAAGTATTGTAACGTAAATATGCCGCGGAACATACGTACGGCACTGCACTCATCCTAATTCACCTACTCCATCAGCCCAAAGGTCATCCTACATAACGAACTCAATCCGACTTACTTCACTACTCGATTCCGTAAGGTTAATCTTAGGCTCTGATACCAACTTTGTCACGACCCAAAGTTTGGATGTGACTGGCACTTAGATTGCATAATATCCCAAGATATTTACACAACCCGAGTAAGCCAAAAACCAAGATCAAAACCCTTTTTGCGGAAATTTTATGAAAATTTCGTTTTTAAGTAAAATTCACAGTTTTAAGTAATTTAGATCTTAACAGTAACTCCCTATTGAATTTATAATAAAACAATTATAAAGTGTTAAGTTTGGTTGCATCCCTAGTTGGGATCAACAATGTTAATAGCGGAAATAAGTATACAACTTATATGATATCAAAAGAATCTCAGAAATAAGTAAAAGAAATACCATTTAACATAACTAAGCGATCTCATCTGTCAAATAATATACATACAACCACCACTCTCGTTCTAAGTCATAATACAGGGTCTGATGGAGACATTCTAGATTCAATATACAACACCAAAAGAGGAGGTTACTACATAGATAACCCACCTAGCAAAATATGCGATAAAAGCTGATAAGTGAATCTGCACTGCTGCTAACCGTCCACTCTACCCCTGCAAGGAACTATGGCACAACGGGCGTGAGTTGCCAACTCAGTGAATAAGACTAACATATAACGGCTGATAATGTAAATATGACAACTATAACTAATTGCGATAAGGATAAGTATGATGCAAGATAGCATATGAAAACATGAATTTATACTAATAATCAAATAAATCAAGAATGAAATCTCATCACTTATTTCCAAATCGAGTTCATCTTTCCGTGTCCAACATCGACACAAATCTTCTGTTTCTCTCAGGCCTCGTTCCTCGAATGATCCCGTAATCAATAACACCGGTCGGTATCATCTAGATATCCGCCGTGTTTTAATAGTATCTCCGGTATCGAATACTCTCGCTAGGCTTCCCGCCTCAAATGTGGCTTTCCTGCCCCTCGGTCTTGACCGGGTCCACCATGTATCCAACTGTATATCTCCCCCACTCAGTCTGGATAACGTAAAAATCTGCGACCGTATATCTCCCCCACTCGGTCCGGCATAAAACCAATTCATAAAATCAACATCTCATGGTGGACATCTTACATCAATATGAAAAATCACTAAATTTATACGATAATATGGAAAAACTCAAAACCATAAATCCACAATAATACAAATTCTTCTTATATTAACTTAGAATACTCGGATACTAAACATGATGTCATTGATGCAAATTACTACTGTTATTAATAATTTTGGTATGACAGGAATCATATTTAACAAGTAATTATTTAGTGTAAAAGTGACATGTTAATATCGACGAGGTGTAGTGTAATATATAAAGATGTGCGCATGCGGCATAACTCGTCGATAATTGTGCAGTGTTCTAACATCTATTAACATAATGATGTAAGGTATATATGAATGCATAATATTAACTTCGTATATAAAGTCAAATCTTTCAATTTAACAAAATACGGGCATATCACGCCATCTTTACACAATTTCCCATTAGATGTTTAGTCTACTCACCGGAGTACGTCGTAACTACTCAGGAATCGCCAATCCTTTTCCTTTCCTTGCGGCCTCCGAAATTCCCGCACTCAAATCTAACATTGAATTAACTTGTATAAGGAAACGGCTACATTCCGATACGGCAAAATCATGAAAACACAAGTTGTACGTACTAATTATACTACGGACGACTATTGCAAACGATCTAACACTTAACTTTACTGAAATTTAACCCAACGCTGTTTCGCAACAGAAAATTGAACGCGTTACGTTTTACCCGTGTCGTATTTGAGAATTTTGATCCCTTTTCCGATATTTGCTCCCAGATTTTATATACAGTTAAACTAACTTAATTAAACAATACCAAATTATCCCAACATCTTTACAGAGACCTACTCCAAACCCCAAAACACCGAACCTCCCTACAAATCCGGCGACCCCGGAATTTGCCTATACCTCACCGGCCAAAATCCGAGCCCCTGGGTTCGTGCTCCTATGGTTTGTTCTAGGTCCAACATACAACATTAAGGTACTGTTTAGTTAAGTTAAGTTTTATCTAAACTACAGCAGATTAAAATAGAGCTCAGTTTTGCCTAAAATACGATATTGTAGACATTTTGATTTCTAATTTAAACTAGTTACAAAATTAAATTCCTACAGTGATTAAGGATTTTACCTACAAGGGTGCACAAGCTCCTAGTTCCTAGCTTGATGGTGGAAATCCTAGAACTTAGCTCTTCCCTTCTCCTTTCTCTTGTTCTTCCTTGCTTGTTCTAGTTTTCTTTTTCTTTCTTTTAATTCTACAGATTTTAAATTAGCTAAAAGATCTGAACACATGCTATATATGACAAAGGTAAGAGTGATGTGTAGTAGGAGGTGCCAAAGATCAAGGTTTGCCGTCCTCATGCAAGGAGGAGGTGTTGTATGTGTGTTGTGCATGCAAGAAGGATGTGTCAAGGTATTATCATTTCCAAATTGATTTATCTTGTGATAAATTCTGAACTAAATCTTATTTAACCTCTTTTCTACTTACACCCTTAAAAATTCCAATTCACACAATTTCCTAAATTTTTACATAAAGACCTCTCACTAACTATGTTATTATATAACACTATTTTATTTAAAATGAAGCTAAATTTTACATTAAAACCCTTATAATTTATTTATGTTACATATTAAAATTTAAATTTAATTTGTTTTACATACTATTTATGAAAATGTTTTATTTGGTTTTAATAACTTATTAATTTAACATTTTATTATTTAATTAATTAATTTTATTTATTTCTAAAATTTCAAAATGCTACACTTGTGTACAGCAGGCCAAGACGTTTCAAGAGCTAACCAAAAAAGTACAAATGCTGGAACGCTCGAAAAAAGAGTCTACCCAGACTCTCAGAGAGACAAGACATGGAAAAGCAAGCGGGACGACAACCATAGAAGCGGGAATTCCAGCAATACCAATGTCTTCAATGCGTTTGACAATGAAGACAAGCGAAAGGCAGGCGAATCCAAAGCCAACCAGTCTCGAAAGCCAGTGCTGGGAGGAGAAGGGCCTTCCTTAGAGGAGAAAAAGAACAAGGTTTGCTCTTTCAGGAGGGACAAGGTCCGAAAGATATTCAAAGATGCCCTAAACAATGGTCTACAATTGCCAGAGTCGAAAAGGCCTCACGAAGCAAAAATGACCGACAATCCTCTATATTGCCCGTACCACCGAGTAGTGAGCTATGCGATCGAGGATTTCTATATTTTCAAAGACTCGGTCGAGAAGCAGTACAAGACTGGGGATATCGAGTTGTCCAAGAGTGTGTTGGTGAACAACCAAGCTGCAACCACCAACTTCATACAGACACAAGCTGAAGCCTTCTGGGAGCAGACAGCTGAACCCGCTACCCTGAGAAATGCAACTGACTCGCCACAGCCTCCATGGAGTATGCACATGTCTAAAAAGATGAAGAAGATGCTAAAGCTACTTCAGAAAGAGCCCAGAACGAAATGGGAAGGGCAGAAGGAGCCCGTCGTTCCAGCTACCAATTCGGCTCAATCTGGCTCAAAATCTAAAATGCTCAAGAAGAAGAAAAATGCGGCTCGACGCGAAAAAGAGTCTGCAGGGAGATCGACCATTCAAAAATATATTGATTCCCTCGAAGACTGAACAAAAGGAAAGAACTCTAATTCAATTGAAGGAGTTCTTTTCTGTAGAAGTAGCTGAGATTCTGGAGGAGGTAGAAGAAGACTCCAATGAAGAGATCCCTATAGTGACCTGCTATGCCATCCATCTGTGTAGCGAATCTGAGGTGGAGCTCTGTTTTCCCGAAGAGGATGAAGAGCTCGCCACAAAGGCCAACCAAATCCAGCTCAGAAACGGCAGGGCTCTACCGCCGAATCAGGGCAACTCCCCGAAAGGGAAGGAAAAACAAATCACTAATGAAGAAGTTGGGGGAGAGCCGGTTCATGAAAATTCGAGTTCTTCCTCGGTGGACTATAATGTCTTGGCTCATTTCCGAAAGCTTCCGTCTCTCCTGAGCATCTACGATGCCTTGGTCCAATCTAAAGAGCTTAGAGATGTTCTTATTCACGCTTTACAAAACCCCGAGTGATACCAGGCTCGCTTTGCGGAAATCAATATGAAAGAAGCCCAACACACCCTGCATACCACCGTGGTCACGTTTAAGGACGAAGACCTGCTACTGGGAACAGCTGAGCATAACCGGCCATTTTACATGACAGGGTACAACGACGGAGATCGGATTAATCGCATATTGATTGATTCAGGATCCTTAGTGAACATCATAAACTTGCAGACTCTGAAGAGTCTGTCAATGGACGTCCGACATCTATCAAGGGAAATCATTGTCATTCAAGGCTTCAATCAAAATTGCCAGCAAGTTCTGGGATCCATAGCTCTGCCAATCAAATTTGGGGATCTGCAAACCGAAGCTAAGATATACGCGATCGACGCTGACACGTTTTATAAAATTCTCTTGGGACGGCTGTGGCTCTACAATTCAGCATCATTTTTTCAACTCTCCATCAATGCATGAAGTATACTAAAAATGGCGAAGAAAGACGTATTGATGGATACATCCATCCATTCGGTGTTCATGAAGTCCGATATGAAGATTCTCGGTACTTTATGAACCTCCAAAGTGCTGAGCCACAGCTGACCAAAGACAGAACGGTCCCGAAACTCAAAGGCAAGTCTGAGCCGGCGTTTCGGCAGTGACACTGATGAGTCCGACGCTGGAAATCCGTCCTTCCATAAACTCGCCCTCATTTCGGTAGCGATACGGACAAGTCCGATATTGAAGGCTCATCCGGCAGCAAAATTCACCCTCGTTTAGGCAGTGGCACCGAAGAATCAGAAGAAGAGGATCTGTCTTGCAACAGCTATGCAAATCGGGCTATCGTGCGAACGACGAAGCTAAGAGAGTCCTTCAAATTACGGTAAGGTCCCTAACTGTCACAAGGGTGCCGGAGTAGATGTGCAAAGAGCTCGATGCATTGTCAATCTCTACAGTGGACCAGCTGAAAACTTTCTACGTTCCCGGAAGGAAAATTGGACAGAAGGGCATCCTGTTTTATGGGTCAAATCATGTCGCGCACCCGGACGATTTGTCTGTGACATGCCTTCCATACGAGAGAGGAATAAGATCCGTCCTAAACCCCAGATATTATGCGCCCGAGATGCGGGAATACTTTAAAAAGTGTGGATGCCGGTTATATCAAACGGAATCCGAAGTGAAGTTTTATGAGGGGCTATGGCATCCACCTCAGGTCCGAGCACTCATCGATGGACGAATTCCAGATAGACAGGGCATAAGTTTCATTCAACCTGATTCCAAATCATGCTACATGATCCATGTTGGTGAAGCCAGCGAAAGGTCAAATGATGATGACGAGATAGCTGAGCTAGAAGAAGCTCCTCGAGAGCTCGAAGATGGCGGACAAGCAACCTTCGAAGAGCTAAACGAGGTTGATTTGGGAACGCCCTATAATCCAAGGCCGACCTACATCAGCTCACTCTTGTCAGAAGAAATGAAAGAGCAGATAATCTAATTGCTGCATGAGTTCGCCGACTGCTTCACGTGGACGTACAAAGAAATGCATGTCCTCTACCGTGAAGTGGTCATGCATAAGCTGGCTATATCTCCTGATGCTAAGCCTGTCAAACAAGCTCCTCGAAGAATGAGAAGGGAGCTGGAAGAAAAGGTCATCGAGGAAACTAAGAAACTTATCGATGCTAGCTTCATCAGGGAAGAGAAATACGCAGACTGGATCGCATGCATTGTTTCAGTAAAGAAGAAAAATAGGAAGATCTGGGTTTGTGTCGATTTCAGGGACCTTAACAAGGCATGCCCTAAATATGATTTCCCGCTTCCGGTCATGGAAATGATGGTCGATGACACCTCAAATTACAATATGTTCACATTCATGGACGTTCGTCTGGGTACAATCAGATAAAAATGTCGCTTGAGGATAAGAAGCATACAACATTTCGAACCCCGATCGGCATATACTGTTACAAAGTGATGCCGTTCGGACTGAAGAATGCAGGTGCTACATATCAAAGGGCAATGACCAATATATTTGATGACCTAATCCATAAAGTCGTCGAATGTTATGCTGATGATCTAGTCATCAAGACTAAAACCAAGGCTGATCACATCCAAGATCTTAGGACCGTTCTCATAAGACTAAGGGAATACGATCTGAAGATGAATCTCTTAAGTGCGCTTTTGGCATGTCATCGGAAAAATTCCTGGGCTTCATAGTCCGACATTGGGGGATCGAAGTGGACCCATCCAAGATAAAAGCCATCATGGAGATGCCCCCTTCGAAGAATCTGACGCATCTACGATCTTTTCAAGGCAAGCTTGCTTATATACGAAGGTTTATCTCAAATTTATCGATGAGATGTAGGCCCTTCTCAAAGCTCATGAAGAAAGGAGCTCCTTTTGTCTGGGATGCCTAATGTTAAGAAGCGTTCGAAAGCATCAAACAGTACCTGTTGCACCCTCCAGTGCTTGTTTCCTCTATTCTAAATAAACCAATGATTCTTTATACTGCCGCTCTAGATGAGTCACTCGGTGCACTCCTTGCCCAGAACAACGAGGAGGGAAAAGAGAATGCCCTTTACTACCTCAGTCGAACTTTAGTCGGGGCGGAACAAAACTATTCCCCGATTGAAAAGCAATGCCTGGCGCTAATATTCACTGTGAAAAAGCTGAGGCACTATCTGCTCGCTCATCAGGTTATGCTGATCTCCAAGGTCGAACCGCTCAAATACTTGGTGACCAAAGAAAGCTTAGCTGGTAGAATGGCGAGATGGGCTGTCATGCTGCTTGAATTTGACATAATTTATACTCCTCAGAAAGCAGTAAAAGGGCAAGCCCTCACCGACTTTCTTGATGCTCATCCCATACCAGAAGGGTCGCCGCTCAATTCCGAGTTACCCGACGAACAAGTGCTGCTCCTCGAGGATGAAGAGCCATGTTGGGAGCTCTACTTCGACGGAGCCTCATTAATCGGGGCCTCCAGCAAATCAAGAATCCCACAGATAAAAGTAGGGATAGGATTGGTGTTCATCACGCCATCGATGGGAACCCTATGATATTCTTTTTCTCTCACTGAGCCTCGCACAAACAACGAGGCTGAGTAAGAAGCTCTGATAGCTGGGTTGGAGCTCGCCATAGAAATGGAAATCCTTCGGCTGCGAGTCTACGGTGATTCCCAGCTTGTCGTCACCCAAGTAAGCAGCAAATACAAGATATATAAGCTCGAGTTAGCGCGATATAGAGGCCTGGTGGTGGAACTCTTGAAAAGGTTCACTCACATTGAACTAATGAGAGCCCCTAGGGGGTTGAACGGAAAAGCTGACGTACTCGCTCGCCTAACCAAAGAGCCGTCTGATCCCGACATGGATGGAATTTTGATCATAGTCAGGAGCCGGCAAATTCTACCTCCAGTCTCTTTACTTGAAGAGGGAAGTGCATAGCAAAGGAACAATCCTGCCGAAGAAGTTCTGATCATTCAAGAGGACCCCGATTGGAGAGAGCCCTTCATAGAGTACCTCCGATACGATAAGCTGCCCGAAGAAAAATCTGCGAGGGTTCAGCTGAAGAAGAGAGCTCTCCGATATGTGTTTGTAAATAATACTCTATACCGAAAATAATACTCTATACCGCATATCATATGACCAACTCTGGCTCAGATGTCTGTCATTGGCCGAAGCCTAAAAAGTCATGACAGAAGTTCACTCGGGCGTCTACGGGGCTCACCAGTCTGGACCCAAAATGCGGCTTCAGATCAAACGACTTGGATATTACTGGTCCACCATGATAAGAGATTGCAAAGAGCATGCAAAGAAATGTTATATCTGCCAAATTCACGGTGATTTCATTCACAAGCATCCCAATCCGTTGCATCCTATGGTGGTTTCGTGGCCGTTCGAAGTTTGGGGAACCGACGTAGTTGGCCAAATTGATCCTCCATCATCCAAAAGCCACCGGTTCATATTGGCTGCAACAGACTACTTCTCTAGATAGGCTGAAGCTGTCCCGCTAAAAGAAGTCAAGACAGAAGATATTCTGACATTCTTCCGGCATAATATTCTATACCACTTCGGTACACCAAGAAGAATCATTTCTGACAACGGGTCTTCTTTCAAGAGCTTCAAAGTCTCAAGGTTCGCTATTCAGTACAAGATATACTGGAGATATTTCTCCATCTAGAATCCAAGAGTCAATGGGCTAGCCGAAACCTTCAATTAAACTATATGCAAGCTCCTGAGGAAAAATACTTCAGCCAACAAGAGAGACTGGAATCTCAAACTTCACGAGGCATTGTGGGCATAACGTACTATGCACCATACTCCAACTTAGTCCACTCCATATTCATTACTTTTCGAAGTGGAGAAGATCCTCCCCCTCGAAGTCGAAGCTCCAATCTTAAGAATGGTCGTTCAGCATGAGTTGACGGAGGAGGAAAACGTGCTCCGTCGGCTCGAAGAGCTCGACACCCTCGAAGAAAAGAGGCTCGCAGTACAGCAAAATCTGGGGCAGTACCGAGCCCAAATGTCACAGGTCTATAACAAGATAACCCATCTCCGCGCTTTCAAGAAAGGCAAATTGGTGTTGGTCCTCAAAAGATCGATCATCCCCAATCGACATGCCGAGGGAAAATTCGAACCAAACTGGGAAGGACTATACGTCATCGAGAAAGTGTTTGATGGAGGATCCTACCAGCTGATAAATGCCGAGGGAGAAAGGCCCATGCCACCCATCAATGACCAATATCTCAAGAAATACTACGCGTGAATGCTCCAAGTTGCAGGCGAATTGAGCACACTGGCCCTACGGTCTGGATCATACATCCTGTAAAACTTTATACAATCCACGGGCATAAACGACCCATATCTCTTCCAAGTCCTACCGGCGAGAGTACATTTAAATTCCCACCAACAATGAAGATTCAAAAAAAAATGTATGTCCATAAGCAAAACGGACACGGATGAAAACCCGAAAGGGCTCCATGAGTAAAAGGCTATCGACGAGTTTGTGAAAATCCGAAAGGGCGCAAACTCGTAAATAAGAGATGAAATACACTCGCAAATCCCTCTCGAACTTGTGAGGAGAAAATCCCCGCGTGAGATCCTTACAGCTCACAAAAGAGCAACACACTTAGGAATCCCCACGATTCATAGGGACAAATACGCCCGCGATATTCTCTCGACTCATAGGGAGAAAATGCTTTTATGAGACCCTTACGGCTTATAAAATTGAAAATCCTTAAGTGATAGAGATCTGAAACTGTCTCCTAAGCCATCACACCTCAGTGGGCAACGGCAAATGATGAGTCGCTCCTGGTATTGCTTCAGTATTAGCAGTGCTGATGCCGACCCAAAAACTAAATCCCAAGTCCTCCCGGGGAAAATGATGAGTAGCTCCTGGCATTATTCCAATGCAGCAACGCTAATGCCGACCCAAAAACCAAATCCCAAGTCCTCCCGGGGCAAATGATGAGTTGCTCCTGATATTATTCCAGTGCAGCAATGCTGATGCCAAACAAAATCCAAATTCCAAGTTACTCTCAAATTCAAAAGTCCCGCCAAATAAGGCAGAAATCAAACAGATCAAATTAATGTCCCACCCGATAGCGCTTCCAAGCTCCAAATTCCCGCTGGACGGGTAGGGAACTCTCAAAATAATTCAAATCAAACAAATCAACCATGACGCTGTAGAAAGTGGAGCAAGTCAACATCAACCCCGACACCGCAGAAAATGGATCAAGTCAATATCAACCCCGACACCGCAGAAAACAGAGCAAGTCAAATCAAATCCCGACACCGTAAGAAGCGGAGCAAGCACCGACCGTCCACATCGGTAAAAGGGCAGGACCGACCGTCTAAGTCGCTAAAAAGGCATCACCGACCGTCCACGTCGCAAAAAGGGCAGCACCGACCGTCCAAGTCGCTAAAAGGGCAGCACCGACCGTCCACGTCACAAAAAGGATAGCACCAACCGTCCAAGTCGCAAAAAGGACCGACCGTCCAAGTCACAAAAAGGGCAGCACTGACCGTCCAAGTCACAAAAAAGGCAGCATCGACCGTCCACGTCGCTAAAATGGAAGCCCCGACCGTACATGTCGCAAAAATGGCAGAACCGACCGTCCGCGTCGCTAAAATGGCAGCACCGACCGTCCAAGTCGCAAAAAGGGCAGAACTGACCGTCCAAGTCGCTAAAATGGCAGCACCGACTATCCAAGTCGTAAAAAAGGCAGCACCGACCGTCCAAGTCGCTAAAAGGGCAGCACCGACCATCCAAGTCGCTAAATGGTCAGCACCGACCGTCCACGTCGCAAAATGGGCAGCACCGACTGTCCAAGTCGTAAAAAGAACCGACCGTCCAAGTTGTTAAAAGGGAAACACCGACTGTCCACTTCGCAAAAAGGGCAGCACCGACCATTCACGTCGTGAAAAGAGCAGTATCGACCTCCACGTCGTCAAATCGGGAACCAGATTAAGTCGACCTCCACACGGAAGAAGAACCATCAATTTCATGCACACGACCCATACACGCAGTGTGCATTTATTGATAGGGGGCAAATTGTTGGGGTCAAAATTTACACCCCAAATGACCAAGTTAAAATCAAAGTCAACCCCAAGCCAAGTGGGCCCAAGCCCAGGTCAGAACCGAGCATAGATGGGACCGACCCTATGACAAAAGGAATGAAGCCATAAATTAGTTTAATATAATTCTTTTTTCAGAAATAAATGTATGTAAATGGGCAGAAAGCCAAAATTTTATAAACCCAATGACTTATGTGCAAAAAGAAACAAGTATATAAGGCATGGGGTGGTACAAGCGCCATTTGGCAAAGCCCAAGGGGCTATATGTAAAGTGTGTAGCCTATAAAGGCAAACATGATGAAAATATCCCAACAACTTTTTCTCTCTCAAAAAATTAGGGCATGTGCCTCCTTCTCCTTCCTCAAGGTTCTAAGACCTTCTTCCCCTTTTTGAATTAAATCAATAGTTTAACTCTTCCTTTTCTAATAATAAGCAGTTTTTCGCTATCAAACGCTTGAAGGGGAACTCAGATTTTCCATCAGATGTTAAAAAGGGGAGATTTTTAAATCTCACCGCCCTTTTTTTCCAAGATCCGGCCAGCAGAAAAGGAGGAAGAAGAAGAACCCATCTCCAAAAATCCCACCTTGGGAAGATCCAAGGCCTAAAAGAAGATCCAGGGCCAAAGGGGAGAAGAAAGGGTCCCCTTTTGATAATTTCCAAATATTGCAGGGAGTTTAACTCCATTCAACATCTTTTGGAGTTTAACTCCATTAATAAAGTCCTTTTTGGGAGTTTAACACTATAAACAAAAGTCTTTCCTGGAAGTTAAACTCCTAAACTACTAAAATAATCCTTCTTTTGGAGTTTAACTCCAATTTCCGGGGGTAAAGCCCCTTCTTTCCGCCGGCGCCCAAGCGCCCAGCGCCCATGTGCCAGCCACGTGAGGCGCTAGCGTCCAAGCGCCTAGCGCCCACATGCCGGGCACGTGAGGCGCTAGCGCACAAGCGCCTAGCGCTAGCACCAGCACTAGCACTCAAGCGCCTAACGCCCAAGCGCCCTGCGTCCAGCTCCCTAGCATCTTTAAGATGCCCCTCACCCTACTATCACACTTCACTTTTCAAAATACGGAATACGATGGGTGACTAGGCCAGCCATGCTCCTACGGTCAGGGAATAATCCCGTCGTAGTCACACTTCGGCTTCTAGCATTATATGGTAGTCAGTAAACAGTACTAGAGTAAAGGAAAGACATAGTTCATAACTTTATTACATTGCAATAAAAAGAGTTCGAAATACATTTATTTTTGCAGAATAAAACTAACCAACGAAATACAAAGTGCTGAAAGCAAAAGAGATGGTGCTGATGATGCAGTCTAGACCTCCGCGATCTCGAATGGCAGGTCTTGCTCTTGGGCTGGATCCACTTCGTCCTCTGAGCATGTACAATCAGGTCGTCAGGGTGACACATATAGCAATAAATATATATATGATGGGCATGCGATATTATTAAACATGAGAAGTGCAACAAAATGCAGAACATGAGTATAATAAACATCAACTGAATATGAATAGTGCAATATAGGTATCGTGTCAGTAAACTAGGTAATGTGTATGTCATTATTTATCGGTCACTAAGTCAATGAAATCAAATGGTGGAAAGGATGCTCGTGTTTAACAAGGGTCTCGTGCATGCCTGAGACTACGGTCCGCTGTGCCCGGGACATAACCCTGTCGGCCGTGCCGCTAGGCCCACGACCTAATGTGTGTGTGTGTGTGTGTGTGTGAGAATAATGGAGGAAAGATACCATAGATGGGAATTTCCTCCTATGGCGTCGAAAAAGTACGTCCTCCATTGTGTTTTCCGACGATCGGCACCCATCATCTTCATCGTTATCAACTAAGATATGGGTACACCAAATTTCATGTGATTCTACAACTTTTTCACTGTTGAATTAGTGGGTTCAAAATTAACGGTTTACCGACAATAGAACTTTTTACATTGCTAAATCAACGGTGAAAAAGTTGTAGAATCACATGAAATTTGGCGTACCCACATCTTAAATGATAACGATGAAGATGATGGATCCCGATCGTCGGAAAAAACAACGGAGGGCGTACTTTTTCGACGCCATAGGAGGAAATTCCCTCCTATGGCCTCTTTCCTCCATTATTCTCTCTCTATATATATATATATATGTATGTATATATATATATATATATATGTATATATATATATATAATATATATATATAATATATATATAGTGAATGATCATCCTCTAAATCACTATACCTCGCTAAATACGAGTTCAATTCCACCTTGATTTCCCCCTTCCCCAAGTTATAGTATGATTTTAGGTATTCGATGGGTTGTGAACAAATACGTATCACTTTCACTTTCAATCACTTTTCCACTTACCAATATCACTATCGTAATTGCCACAACCCAATCACTAACACTAATATATAGACAATGTAAAACAGTCGCTAGGTCTCAATGTGAACGATCACTATGCAGCAGGTATAAAGGAAGCACAAAAATAGACTGAATGCACTGAACAGATATTCACTATATTATGACGACCAATGCCATATAACTTGAAAATTTTACGATAATTCACACGTATAGAATTAACCAAAACAATATAAAAGGTGCGCAAAGTACACTTGATTATCTAAGCAATAAAATTAGTTTCATGTCAATCTGAATTCAGATTAGGAACTTATCATTATTTTAAATTAGCGATCGGTTGCTGAAATTCCAGTTTCAGAACTGGAAGTCCAACTTCGCGCGCAGTTTACTAGTGGTTATGTTTAGATTCAGGTGTTTCCCCAGTTAATTAAATCTATTTCTATCCGTTAGGTTTCCAACGCATCAAACTGATTATCAATATCCTTTCTGTACTAGGAGTTACGCCATGTTTAATGTGACGGAGTAAGAAATGTTACTGCAGAACACATTGATACTCAAAAATACAAATTAAATATCAAACGACAGTGAAACAGCATGGGAACAGATTCATGTGTTAGCTAACTAAATTATCTACGTGACCATAAGGGACTCCGTGCATTTTCAGTTTAAAGCAGGGATGTACAGGTATTCGAAGTAAGGTATCCAAGCAAAATGCGGCCCCGGACTGAAGTCCGGTGCCGTATTCGCAGCCAAAAATCGTTACAGAAATCTATGAATGTCGAGAAATTAACTATGGTTGGTTTTAGGTTATTGATTTGGATTCGATATGAGACATAGAACATCACATTTCGATTCATATCCAATTTAATATGAATTTTGCAATGTGGTAGGTACAATGATATCTAGGTTTAACGTCGCCTTTTGGGCGCGACATTACGCGATCTAAACGTCGTTTTTTCCATGTCTAAATTCTATAAAATATTAGTTAACAAGTATATAAAACTAGTGATCATAAATTTGGGGACTTTGAATAGGGTTTTCATACAAGTAATACCTCGAATACTTTGATTATAAACACGAGTACCAATCTACGTCGGTTTCATATAAATAATTAAAACAAGTAATTAAACCCTGTGTGTGATATATCCATTATAGTTAATAAAAACAATTTGTTTTCATAGATTGAAGGATAAATCACGGTGCATCATATGTATTAAACTTATTGATCGACTATGTATAATTTATCGGTGTGTGTATGCGTGTCCGCGCACGCATGAAATCATTTAACATTACTAATTTGCTTAACTACTATATTAGCATGAATAAGCAAGTAACAGATATTCACTTGTCTAGAGGTAGATGACAACACTGCAGTGAACGACAATGGACGGCACGGCTCGATGCACGCACGGCATGACACATCACGACAATAGTTTGAGCTCGGATACACACTGCGGAGCTTAGCTTGGAGACGAGGGGTCGGGGAAGTTGCCGGTGACGGGTCGAAGATGATGAGGTCGTGACGACGATGGTTCCGGTGATGGGGCAATGGCTGCTGTATCGAGGCGGCGATGAGGATCGCTTCATGTTCTGTTTGTGAGGGAAGGAGCTCGGTCGTTGAGGAGGGGAAATCTGAGGCTCGTCAAAGGTGCGGCTTGAAGGTCGACACGAACGAAGACGATGGTGGTGATTGATGCTCATGGCAATGAGTTTCAGGGAGCTCGAGGAATGGCTGATGATGGTGAAATGATGCGGTGGTTCGTCGGGGGTTGTGGGTTGAGAGGGGAGGAAAGGAGGAGACAGAGGTCGGGCTCGTCGGTGGGGTGGAGCTGGTGTTGGCTGCAGTGATGGGTGCAGGGCTCGGCGGGTCGAAGGTGGGTTTGTAGTGGTGGTGCGCTCGAGTTGAAGGAGGAGGAGCTGGGGGGTTGACGGCTACGAAGGGGGAGCTCTGAGGATGGAGTGGGGTCGGCTTGGGAGCTCAAAGGCGTCGGTGGCCGCCTGAGGTGGTTGTCGGCGATGTGGAGCTCGGGGTTGGAGTTGGGGATGATGGAATGAACGGGAGAGTGGGAACGAGAGAGAAGTAAAGAGAGACGAGAGGGAGAGTGAAGTAGAGAAAGAACGAGGGATCGTCGGGGAGTTAGGCGAGTGGTGTCATGGCCGTCTTGGCCGTTCGGGGAAGCGAGTCTTGTGGAGACATCGGCGAGGACGAGGGAGGGGGAGCCGTTAGAGTTGAGGGGATTTGGTGGAGTTTTTCGGTGACGGGGCACGAGTCTTGTGGACGTGGGCGTGATCGTCGTGGATGAGCACGAGAAGAGGGGAGCCGTTGAGAAAAATAGGCGGGAAAAGAAATGAGAACGAACGAGAAGAAGATGAGGGAGTGGGTGAGTCAGGTTGGTTCTGGTCGGGTTCGGGTAGAGTTACGTTGGGTTTAGAGTTAGGATTTAGGTAATAATTTAATAAATAAAATAATAAAAATATTTAAAAGAATGTGCAAAAATTCTAGGAAAAATATGAAAAATACGAAAAATAAATATACGGAAACTAGGGATTTACATCATACCCTCCTTATAAAAATTTCGTCCTCGAAATTAAAGAACGAAAAAAACGGAACAATAACACTATACAAACAGGTGTGGAAAACGTGAACAGATGTCCTCCTCGCGTTCCCAGGTAGACTCCCCTGGAGAATGACCCACCCAAGAAACCCAAACTAAGGGAATGACTTTGTTCTTCAGCACTTTTTTTCCGACGATCGAGAATGGTGGTAGGCTACTCCTCATAAGACAGATCAGTGCCCAATGTTAACTCTGAATGGTCTAGGATATGGCTGTCATCCCGAACGTAGAGCCTCAACTGAGAAACATGGAAAGTACTGTGCACACCAGGTAGTGATAGAGGCAAGGCAGGTTGATAAGCCACCTCTCCTACTCGCTCTAGCACCTCAAAAGGTCCGATGAATCGGGGACTGATTTTCCCGCGACAACAAAACCTGATCACTCCCCGAGTAGGCGATATCTTCAGAAACATGTGGTCACCAATACCAAACTCTAACGATCTTCTGCCGGCATTTTCCCAACTCTTCTGTCGGTCCTGAGCCGCCTTAATCCATTGCATGATCGTTTGAACTTTGCTTACTGTTTGCAATATCAGCTCAGGGCCCAACAACCTTCGTTCACCCACGCCGTCCCAACATACAGGGGATCGACACTTCCGTCCATACAGAGCCTCGAACGGTGCCATCTGGATGCTAGCCTGGTAGCTGTTGTTATACGAAAACTCTACCAGTTGGAGGTGATCCTCCCAAGAACCCTAAAAATCGAGCATTCATCCCCTCAGCATATCCTCGAGTGTCTGGATAGTATGCTTGGATTGTCCGTCTGTCTGCGGATGATAGGCCGTGCTGAACTTGAGACGCGTGCCCAAACTCTCCTGCAGGCTCTTCCAGAAATGGTAAATGAACCTGGTGTCTCGATTAGACACGATATTAACGGGCACTCCGTGCAGTCTCACAATCTCCTGCATATACCTCTCCACTAGCGACTCCGTCGATTGTCCGACTCGGAAAGGTATGAAATACACTGCCTTCGTAAGACGATCAACAATAACCCAGACGGCATTGTTGCCCCTTAGACTTCGTGGTAGTGTCATCACAAAATCCATGGTGATGTGCTCCCATTACCACTCTAGCACTGGAAGCGGCTGCAACAACCCAACGATTCTCTGATGCTCGGATTTCACTTGTTGGCATACCAAAAACATGGAGACAAAGCGAGCAATCTACCTTTTCATTCCGTTCTACCAGAAGTGCTGCCTTAGGTCTCTATACATCTTGGTGCCACCTGGGTGCACCGAGTAAGCAGAACTGTGTGTCTCCACTAGAACTTCATCTCGAATACCCCCTTTTGGAACACACAGCCGACTGCAAATCTCATAGAGCCATCTTCGTGAATCTGCAAATCCGTCCTCAAACCAGCCTCGACTTATCCTCTGAACTTCTGCAACTGAGAGTCTCCATCCTGTGCAGCTTTGATGCGATCTATCAGCGATGATTGGACTTGATAATGCCAGAGCTGTCTAGGCACACCCGGTGTAACTACCTCCAACTCGAGTCTCTGAAGGTCATCGAGAATCCCCTTCTGACAAGTTAGTAACGCGGCTGACGGCCTGTGACTGAGAGAATCAGGAACGACGTTCACCTTCCCCAGGTGATACTGTAGATCAATGTCGTAGTCTGCCATCAACTGCAACCATCTGTGTTGTCTCATATTCAGTTCCATCTGAGTGAACATGTACTTCAAACTTTTGTAATCCATGTACACCTCCACTCTTTCGCCTAATGAGTAATGCCTCCAAATATTTAAGGCGAACACAACAGCCGCTAACTCCAGGTCATGTGTGGGGTAGTTCTTCTCGTGAGTTTTCATATGATGAGAGGTGTAAGCCACCACTCGACCGTGCTGCATTAATACACATCCCAAACCTTTTCCCGACGCATCACTATGAACAAAAAAAACCCGAGCAGTCTGGCACAGCCAGGATTGGGGCCGTGGTCAACTTCAGCTTCAACAGCTCGAACGCCTGAGTGCATTCCTCTGACCAAACATAAGGCACCTCCTTCCGTGTGAGCTTCGTCAAGGGTTCTGTTACTCTAGCGAAATCTTGGATAAATCGCCGATAATATCCAGCCAATCCCAAGAAGCTTCTTATCTCAGCAACTGATTTCAGTGTCGGCCAGTCCTTGATAAATTCGATCTTCGTCGGATCCACCGAAATGCCGTCACTCGAAACGATATGCCCCAGAAATTGCACTTTGTCGAGCCAAAACTCGCACTTTCTTAGCTTAGCATAGACGTTCTCCTCCCGTAGAACCTGCAATACAATTCATAGATGTTCGGTGTGCTCCTCTTAACTCCTAGAATAGACTAGAATGTCATCGATGAATACGACAACAAACTGATCTAAGTACTTGGAGAACACCCTGTTCATCAGATCCACAAAAATGGCCGGTGCATTGGTAACACTGAACGACATCATAATAAACTCATAGTGGCCATACCGGGTTCGGAAAGCCGTCTTGTATATATCCTCCTCCTTAATCCTGATTTGGTGATATCCTGACCGAAGATCTAGTTTTTAGAATACCTGAGCACCACCTAGCTAGTCAAACAAGTTATCGATGCGAGGAATGGGGTACTTGTTCTTCACGGTCACTCGGTTCAACTCCCGGTGGTCGATGCACATGCGCAAGGAACCATCTTTCTTCTTCACCAGTAACACCGGAGCACCCAAAGGGGAACACTTGGACGGATAAATCCCTTGTCCAAAAGATCCTCTATCTGCTTCTTTAGTTCTGCCAATTCAACTGGCGCCATCCTGTAGGGAGCTTTCGATACTGATGATTTACCCGGAATCAAGTCGATTGAGAATCCCAAGACGCGAGGAGGTGGTAGACCCGGTAAATCTTCAGTGAACATATCAATAAAATCGCGAACGGTCTCTGAGGCTGTACTCTCATCAATTTCCATAGCCGTCAATGTTTTTGGCTTGGCTCTAAACTTGGCTTGTTCCAAAGACTCGCTTCCGCATTCGAAAAAAAACTCAGGGTGATTGGGAATGCGGAAAGTCACTTTTTTAAGTTGGCAATCGATGATCGCATGGAAGGTACTCATCCAATCCATCTCGAGAATTGCGTCATAGCTGACCGTCCCGATTAAAAGGAAGTTCGCATAAAATTCCCTGCCGCATACTACCACTGGACATAACCTACACTCTTGGTTGGACACAATAATTCTGTTACCCGTAAGTATCTCCCAACCCTTGGTTAACGGCTTATGAGGTATAGAGTGTGTGTCAATAAACCACGTAGAAATAAAGCAATTTGAAGCACCCGAATCAAAAATAACTCTAGCTGGTACAGAATAAACAAGGATGGTTCCTGTAACCACTTCTCCAGAAGCCTCTGCCTGCTCGGCGGACAGGGTGAAAGCCCGTCACTGATTTCGACCCGTACCAGTCTGCCTCTGATCAAATAACCGCTACTGGGATACCAGAGGTGGACCTCTCTGAGCTGAAGTGCCGTATGACGGTTGTTGTTGCTCGATCTTTACTATTCATCTCAGAAAACTGCATTTTAATACCGCTCATTCATTATCTATTTTGTTATATATCGGTGCTATTAACCAGTGTCTGCTCAGTAATTACAGATTACTGGTGTTCATGATTAAATACTGGAAACACACTCAATATCACGGATATAGAATTTGGGAGCCGACACTGTAAACAGAACAGGAAACTGACCGATATCCAAAGTGTTCTTTTGGAAATAAACATATGTACAAAATTTTGGTCCAACACAATACAAGTGTACACACAACTCTTTGGCATGGACCATGACTTGGTAGGGTTGCCCATGGCACACAAGAAATGATGGATTGTGCAAGTGGTGGGCACATATGGTGTGATGGGCAATAAATGCATAAAGTTTTGATGTGATACTTTGCATCAAGTTTCCCTCCAATTCTCTGCATGCAAACCAGGATTAAACAGCTAAATCAAGCAGCATAAGAGTGATTATGGAGAGCACACTAGCACACCATACCAATACAAGACCAATAGCTCGGATTGAGGCCGGCCACAACCCTCCCAGAACCGAGCAGGCCGGCCCCCTTGCTCCAATAAACCCCAGTTTTTTACTGTCCCTCCCTTGCTGCCACGTCACCTTATTTTTATTACTTGTTTATTTTTCTTTTGTGCCTATAAAAGCAGACCATTGAGAAAGGGAAGGGGTCTTATGTATATTCCATAGTTTTTATTTTAGTTTGTTTTTGTTTAGGCTTGAGAGTGAGTGGGCTTCAACATGGTTTCTTCTTTTTCCCTCTTGAAACTTTCTTTGGCGAGCTTCATTATGGAGGTTGAATAAGTTACCAAAATCTTGTAACTCTTCATTAAGTGTTAATAATATTGTTGTTTCTTTTATACTTGCTTTCTTTTCCTTATTTTCTTTTCTTTATCATGCTTAACTAATCTTCTTTGGTTGTGGTAATGGTGAGGAAGAGAGATGAAAGGCTTTGCCTCCTCCTCGTCTTGTTAATGTTCAATGTGCTTAATTTTGATTATAAACTTAGTATTGTAACTTGGATGGGTTGATATGATACGTTGATTCCATGGTTACTTTGTAACCTCATCACATACCATATTCTCCCCACAAACCCCATCTTGCAAGCCTAAGCTTAGAATCAATTTGGTGTTAAGTTTGCTAAGCTTGGATGCGGTATTTTGTGACTAATTGACTTGACAAATCTTTTAGTTTCATATACCATATACCATAACAAACTCTTACCACACTTCACTGAAATCATTTGCTCTCACTCACTAATTTGTGTTTTTGATGTTGTGGTATGTTTGCTCACCCTTGTGTTTAGTGTTCATACCCCAGGCTTGGACATACAAACGGTAAGTGAACAAATGGACTCGTTTCGTGTTTTGCGGTGAATATCGGCAACTTGATGATTCGTGCTTCGCAACCGCTTTGACGATTCATGCTTCGTGCCAGGATCGACGTAAGGACAGACAACTCATGATCAAGGGAGCATCGACAGAATCGTCGCGATTCAACCTTCCGAGCCAAAGCCACGGCCAATTTCTTTCTTAACCTATTTGCTTGTTTTCCTTGTTTTCGTATTTTCTATTTTTTGTGACAACCAACCCAATTCATTACTTGTTTAACCTTAAATCAAAAAACCTAATACACAATTTCATGTGGATCGATCCGTACTTGCCGGCTCGCTACAACGTGCCGTGCACTTGCGATTTATAAATATTAAAACGAGAACGATCTCGCGTGCGCATTCCGTTTCCTTAAAATCATATCCGTTTCCATAACATACGCGTTTGCGAGCGCGGATGAATTCCCAATAAGTTTTTGGCGCCGTCGCCGGGGAAATGGTAGTATTAGGTATTGTTATTTCTAGTTCTTACTAACTCATTAACTACTAACTCAATTTTTTTTTTCAAAAACTAACACAAATAACAAATTCTTTCATTTTGTTCTCTATTCTTGCAACCTGCTAGCACTCTGTGATTCAACTGAAAAATCAAGTTATACCATTAGAATAATAATATAGCCTAGAGAACTCACACAAAATTCGAGCACAAACCAGCTTCATTTGGCCGGCGACATCAGTGTAGAATCCGGCGAGCTCGGCCCAATGAGGGTGGTTTTGATTTTTTCTTTTTGTGTGATCTCCAGTGTGTTGTCAGTACTCTATTAGTATTGTTTGATTTTTATAATTTTCAGTGTGCAAGATTTGGGGCATATATATCGCTTTTTGACACTAAATATCGTATTTTCCGATATTTCAGGTTTTTAAGGAATTACGACCAGTGATCGTGCGGAGCGAGGCTCAAATTCAACTGCAAGACGTTAGTGAAGTATAGTGCCAAAGATCCGGGTAGTTTGACATGCGCAAGCGAACAATCAAAGACTCGGATCACTTTCAAAGGGGTTTTCTTAAACCAAATCACATCAGTACGTATTCCTAACACATTCTTCTTGAATCCGACGCATTCCACAATTCCTATCTTCTGCAGGATTCTTCGCATAAGCTTGCCGCCAATTGCACAGAGAACTAACCGTATTTTTTGCAGCGCTTAAATTTAAAACGAAAAAGAATTGCTTAAATTTCTTGATTTTTTGAATTTTTTATTGATTGCGCATTTGCATCTTAATACGGATTTAAGGGCAAAAAGACCAAACAAGATACGGTAAAAGATTTCATCACCTTTTCTCCTTAGTCCACAAATCACAAAACTGCATTCTTGCATACCCACAGTAATTTAAAATCAACTAGAACTTTGATTTTAAGGACTTCGCGCTCATTAGGAGAAGTTGGCTGTTTTTAGAATACTGCTTAACGGTATATCGTTCACGGGGTTATCTAATTAAGGAATTTCGTGAAAGCGTTGGAAAACCTCCCCTTCTCTCTTGCACTTACTTGGCTTCGTGATCCGTATATCTTGAGCATGTTTCTCGACACAGTTTTATTTCAACAATCAGGTTCTTGAGCAGGTCTAGTTGACTAGCATACAATAGACTGCTAGGGTTGTGATATTCTTTATTTTTATGATATATTTGAATTCTTGTTAATATGGGTGATACACAATTTACTTCAATTTCTCACGATTCTTATTCTTTTGTTTATACTCATTCCCAATTCTTTTGTTCAAACTGTCACGATTCTTCCCACATTCATGAAAATTGTCCTTTTCTGGGGGGTGACCAACCGTCCCAAATTTTTGATAATGGTCACCTACCTAACACTCTTGAACCCCGTCCCACTTCAATTAGAGACTTGATGATAGAGGATTTAGAGAAAGAGGTCGAGAGATTGACTGTTTTAGCATCACCACTGTCACAACCCTCTTTACCTGAAACAACTGACCCATCCTTAGAGAATGATGGTGAGATATATGCTAGGTTGACCGCTTTAGAGAAAGGTATTGAAGTGATGATTGCAGTCAAAAATCAAACAGCTGCAACGCTAGCCCTGTGTATACAGCAGTCTGAGCAATTGTTTCACGCTCAAGCTCAATTTTTGGCTAGAATTGAAGAGCGTGTAGTTGTAGTGATTCTAAAGAGTGAACACAGTCTATTAGAACCACATAGTGTTGATATCTGTCATCTAGGAAGTCACCCAAGTAAGATAAACGATCAATTGAATTTTGATGATTTCATTGATGACGATTCAATTGAGTTGACTAGGTGTTATCAGGACACACAAGAAAGTCCACCGACTGATTTTTGCATTCCAATTTTAGAGGAGGAATCTTATGATTTTTACGGGTATGGTTTGGATAGTTTATCAGAAGAGATCATTGATCAGGAACCCACAATTTTTGTATCACCCAGTGATATTGTTTCGAAAGAAATGTTAGTGTGGGAACCTACTTTTTTGGATGACATATACCTACCCATTTGTGAATGTGATGAGGAAGAAATGGTATTGGGAGAGTTAGAAAACCATAGTGATAAGAATAGTGTTGTGAAAAATAATAGGGAGGAAGACAGCTTTGAAAAATATTTTTTCATATCGAGTTTTGAGGAAATTTTTGCTGATGAACTTGATATTCTGGGTGAGTTTGAGTCAGGATCAATTTGGGAAAATCCTAAGAACCTTTTTTTTGCCCAACTTTTTGCGGATGAACTCCAGTTTTTAAACGAACCTGACTTCGGAACTCAACATGTAATTCTTGAACATTCAATTCATTCAGAAAACAATTCTTTGTCCTCTTCAAAACTTCATTTTCACTTTCAATATCTTCCGATCCCTACTTTTACACGCCATGCCCTTCACTAACATCTAACATATACCTTTTCTTTTTCTTTTTCTTTTTCTTTTTCTTTTGTATATACATATTCTTTTACCAGCCATTGCACTATATAGACAAAAATTTTAAATGGATGGTATTAATTTCTGGACTAACCCAGTCTTTTAACATGTAAATATTATATTTTTTTCTTTTTCTTTGAATAAAATTCTCACCCTGATATCTAAGTCTAGCTACCGGAGACGGGGGGAACAATGAAGACATCATAAAACTCAGGTTTGGGGGTGAGCACTGCATTTATTTTGCTGCATCATGTGTATATTGTATATTCTGCATTGCATACATATTTAAAAACCCATAAAAATTGAAATTTTTTCCTAAAAATATAAAAACTATGTCATGTTAGCTACCAGGGGAACTTAGATTCAAAGTCTAACGGTTCAGTTGATGGGTTAGAAGCAACTAAATCCTTTTCGTGAGACTGACAACCAGAAAAATAACCATCATTTATGTTTAACCATAGCTGATATACGTCTTTTATATCACTTACACGTGTCGTATGTTTTTGAGAATTTGATGAAAGTCATACATATCTATAAACTTTTAAAAAATTGATAAACATCATTAGGATCAAACAGGTTTGTGCTGAGTTAAGTAATATCAAGAATAGTTCATAAAGTAATATCAAGAATATGAAGGATATTATTGAGGTTTTAACAGAATCTATAAGTCTGAAAAATAACCCATCTGAAACCTTGTTGGAGTAATTACACACTTTATCACATGTAACGTCTTCGGATTTAAAAGAAAAAGCTAGCTATATCTCCGTTTTCACTAAGTACAGAATTATTTAAAATAAATCGAGTCTTTTGTTTTGCGGCCTTGGTAACTTGGGTAATTAAGTCCTTGGGGCGTCTCCATACCTAATTCCCTAAAACCATCTGGTTTGAGAGTCATTGACCCAAAGCTCACTAAGTTTTCAATCGTCAGATAAAACAAGCTACGCAAGTGTTCTCTCCGAGTTAAAAGTCCTAACGGTTCTTTGTGGGAGAATAATCTTGGCGGAGACGAATTTTCTATTAAAACAGTTTTTTAGCGGAGATATGAAGGTTTGTATTTATTAAGACGTTTTGCACGATAACGAAGGGTGTGTATGAACAAAAACATGTAAAAGGGCGGAGTGAAGTATAAGACTTAGGTTCTCTGTTAAAATTGATATATATTCTGACTTGAAACCTAACTGGAGAATAAAACTTGAGAAAATCTTAACTCCTTTCAAACTCATGTGATCCATCAGAAGTTTATCCTGGTCTGTATTTCTGACATGATGACCCTAATCATATTTCTTAAAACCTTATCGACACGATCCGCACAAATCACGTAAAGACGCGTATGAGCTTACGTTAAACAAATTGCGAGGTGTGAAAAATAGGGTTTAACGTTTCTGATTAGGGTAATAGAACTTCTAATTTTGATCTCTAACCTTAAAATTAGAATCAACAGTTTCTTCGTAGCACTAACTTGACTGGATTTTGTGGGTGTAATCCGCTGAAAACCCTCACGAGACAACACTCCTCCTACTAGGGACACCTAGAGGTTTAACAGCTTGTTGCACATGCTCAGTGCAATCGCGTTCCCTGCGAAAGTGATGCTAGGATTTTTTGTTTTGCTCGGGACGAGCAATAAATAAGTTTGGGAGTATTTGTTCATCTCAGAAAACTGCATTTTAATACCGCTCAATCATTATCTATTTTGTTATATATCGGTGCTATTAATCAGTGTCTGCTCAGTAATTACAGATTACAGGTGTTCGTGATTAAATACTGGAAACACACTCAATATCACGGATATAGCATTTGGGAGCCGACACTGTAAACAGAACAGGAAACTGACCGATACCCAAAGAGTTCTTTTGGAAATAAACATATGTACACAATTTTGGTCCAACACAATACAAGTGTACACACAACTCTTTGGAATGGACTATGACTTGGTGGGGCTGCCCATGGCACACAAGAAATGATGGATTGTGTAAGTGGTGGGCACATATGGTGTGATGGGCAATAAATGCATAAAGTTTTGATGTGATACTTTGCATCAAGTTTCCCTCCAATTCTCTGCATGCAAATCAGGATTAAACAGCTAAATCAAGCAGCATAAGAGTGATTGTGGAGAGCACACTAGCACACCATACCAATACGAGACCAATAGCTCGGATTGAGGCTGGCCACAACCCTCCCATAACCGAGCAGGCCGGCCCCCTTGCTACAATTAACCCCAGTTTTTTACTGTCCCTCCCTTGCTGCCACGTCACCTTATTTTTATTACTTGTTTATTTTTCTTTTGTACCTATAAAAGCAGACCAGTGAGCAAGGGAAGGGGTCTCATGTATATTCCATAGTTTTTGTTTTTGTTTGTTTTTGTTTAGGCTTGAGAGTGAATGGGTTTCAACTTGGTTTCTTTTTCTTCTTCCCTCTTGAAGGTTTCTTTGGAGAGCTTCATTATGGAGATTGAATAAATTACCAAAATCTTGTAACTCTTCATCAAGTGTTAATAAATATTGTTGTTTCTTTTATACTTGCTTTCTTTTCCTTCTTTTTCTTTTCTTTATCATGCTTAACTAATTTTCCTTGGTTGTGGTAATGGTGAGGAAGTGAGATGAAAGGCTTTGCCTCCTCCCCGTATTGTTAATGTTTAATGTGATTAATTTTGATTATAAACTTAGTAATGTAACTTGGATGGATTGATATGATATGTTGATTTCATGGTTACTTTGTAATCTCATTAATCAAAATTAATCACATACCATATTCTCCCCACAAACCCCATCTTGCAAGCTTAAGGTTAGAATCAATTTGGTGTTAAGTTTGCAAAGCTTGGATGTGGTATTTTGTGATTAATTGACTTGACAAATATTTTGGTTTCATATACCATATACCATCACAAACACTTAGCACACTTAACACTGAAATCATTTGCTCTCACTCACTAATTTGTATTTTTGATGTTGTGGTATGCTTGCTCACCCTTGTGTTTAGTGTTGATACCCCAGGCTTGGACATACAAACGGTAAGTGAACAAACGGACTCGTTTCGTGTTTTGTAGAGAATATCGGCAACTTAATGATTCATGCTTCGCAACCGCTTTGACGATTCATGCTTCGTGCCGGGATCGACGTAAGGACGGACAACTAATGATCAAGGGAGCGTCGACGGAATCATCGCGATTCGACCTTCCGAGCCAAAGCCACGGCCAGTTTCTTTCTTAACCTATTTGCTTGTTTTCCTTGTTTTCGTATTTTCTATTTTTTATGACAACCAACCCAATTCATTATTTGTTGAACCTTAAATCACCAAACATAATACACAATTCCTTGTGGATCGACCCGTATGTGCAGGCTCACTACAACGCGCCGTGCACCTGCGGTTTATAAATATTAAAACGAGAATGATCTCGCGTGCACATTCCGTTTCCTTAAAATCATATCCGTTTCCATAACATACGCGTTTTCGCACACGGGTGAATTCCCAACACCTCCCTGTAGCTCAGATCTCTGGGGACACCCGCTGACCCTGTGCTTACTGGATCCGCAAATCAGACACTGCCCCTCAGCTCTGCGACAATCTCTCTGTATGTGTCCTGGCCTCTGGCAATAATTTCAAAACAGGGCCCTCCACTGTAGCTGCTGAGGAGAGAAAGTGTGCTTCATCTGTGTGATACCCGGCCTGTAAACTGAGATCGCTCCACAGGGGGAGATGGTAGGCCGTGCTGGGACCATGTGGGGTCTCCTGTCCATCGATCGTTGGCCCTTGGCCTTCTCTGCCAATCTTTCTTGTACTCGAGCAGCGTTCAACACTTGGGCAAAGATTGGTAGATCGAGAGACGCAATAAGCTGCTGTAGTTCAATATCGAGCCCCTACTGGAACCGTCTTGCCCTGGCGGCTTCAGTGGCTACCATGTACGGTGCGAAGCGACCCAGCCGATTAAACTCTGCGGCGTAGACATCCACTGAGCGTCCATTCTGTTTTAACATGATGAATTTCTCCTCCATCTCAGCCTTGGCAGTAGCCGGAAAATAGTGATCTAAAAAACATGCGGAGAACGTATCCCATCCGATAGGTTTCTCTAGCCGGCTTTCCTCTATGGACCACCATGTGCAAGCCTCGTCTTCCAGCTGGATCTTCACCACGTTCACTCTGTCGTCGTCAGGAGCTCGAGCGGCCATCAGAAGGTTCTCCACGTTGATGAGCTATTGCTCGGCCTCAAGTGGATTTGCTGATCCCGTGAACACCGTTGGATGAAGCCTCCTGAAGTCCGAAACAGTACCAACCCTAGCCTTGGTAGTCGGTACGAGGGTGCCCTCGGGGGCGGCAGGAATAACCGTAGATCTCTCCAGGGCGGTAATTGCGGTCTCCTGTACCGCCTTCAATCCCTCGGCCAGGAGATCGGTCTTCCTCTCTTGAGCTTGGGCCAGGGTCGTCAGTATGCTGAGGATCTTCTCGATACGATCATGGGTACCGGCACCTGAGGAGTTGGCCAAGGAGTCCATATTCCTGAAAGGATCAAAGAAATTTGATTCAAACAAGGGTTACACAATGATTCAACGAAGATTAGAAAGTGAACAGAAATGTAGTAAAGCACACATCAAGTGTGTAACTCAATCAAGGGATCTCTCGACGGAACTGTAATTTCATCCGAAACCTAGATCTGATACCTACAAAATCATGTCACGCCCCGCTTCCCAAAATAAGGAATACGAGGGGTGACTAGGCCAGCCATGCTCCTACGGTTAGGGAATAATCCCGCCGTAGTCACACTTCGGATTCTAGCATTACATGGTAATCAGTAAACGGTACTAGAGTAAAAGAAAATCATAGTTCACAACTTTATTATATTGCAATAAAAAGAGTTCGAAATACATTTATTTTGCAGAATAAAACTAACCAACGAAATACAAAGTACTGAAAGCAAAAGAGATGGCGCTGATGATGTAATCTAGACCTCCGCGATCTCGAATGGCAGGTCCTGCTCCTGGGCTGAATCCATTTCGTCCTATGAGCATGAAAACTCAGGTCGTCAGGGCGACACATATAGCAATAAATATATATATGACGAGTATGCAATATTATTAAACATGAGAAATGCAACAAAATGCAGAACATGAGTATAATAAACATCAACTGAATATGAATAGTGCAATATAGGTATCATGTCAGTAAACTAGGCAATGTGTATGTCACTATTTATCGATCACTAAATCAATGAAATCAAATAGTGCAAAGGATGCTCGTGTTTAATAAGGGTTCCGTGCATGTCCGAGACTATGGTCCGCTATGCCCGGGACATAACCCTTTCGGCCGTGCCTCTAGGCCCACGACCTAATGTGTGTGTATGTGTGTGTGTGTGTGTGTAGCGAATGATCATCCTCTAAATCACTGTACTTCGCTAAATACGGGTTCAATTCCACCTTGATTTCCCCCTTCCCCAGGTAATAATATGATTTTAGGTATTCGATGGAATGTGAACAAATACGTATCACTTTTTTCAAACACTTTTCCACTTATCAATATCACTATCGTAATTTCCACAACCCAATCACTAACACTAATATATCGACATTTCAAAATAGTCTCTAGGTCTCAATATGAACGATCAGTATGCAGCAGGTATAAAGCAAGTATGAAAATAGGCTGAATTGCACTGAACAGATATTCGCTATTTTATGACGACCAATGCCATATAACTTACAAAATTTACGATAATTCACACGTATAGAATCGACCAAAACAATATAAAATGCGCGCGAGTTAAAATTGATTATCAAAGCATTAAAATTAGTTTCATATCAATCGGAATTCAGGTTAGGGACTTATCATTATTTTAAATTAGCGGTCGGTTGCTGAAATTCCAGTTTTAGAACTGGAAGTCCAACTTCGCGTGCAGTTTACTAGGGGATATGTTTAGATTCAGGTGTTTCCCCGGTTGAATGAAATCTAGTTCTATCCATTAGTTTTCCAACGCATCAAACGGATTATCAATATCCTTTCTTTACTAGGTGTTACTCCCTGTTTAATGTGACGGAGTAAGAAATGTTACTGCAGAAACTGCAGAACACATCGATACTCAAAAATACAAATTAAATAACAAACGACGGTGAAACTGCATGGGAACAGATTCATGTGTTATCTAACTAAATTATCTACGTGACCATAAGGGGCTCCATGTATTTTCATTTTAAAGCAGGGATGTACAGGTATTCGAAGTCAGGTATCCAAGCGAAATGCTGCCCCGGACTGCAGTCCGGTGCCGCATTTGCATCCAAAAATCGTTACATAAATCTATGAATGTCGAGAAATAAATTATGGGAGGTTTTAGGTTATCGATTCGTTTTCGATATGAGCTGTAGAACATCAAATTTCGATTCATATCCAATTTACTATCAATTTTGTAACGTGGCAGGTACGGTGATATCCAGGTTTAACGTCGCCTTTTGTGCGCGACATTACGCGATCTAAACGTCGTTTTTTTCATGTCTAAATTCTATAAAATATTAGTTAACAAGTAGATAAAACTAGTGATCATAAAGTTGGGGACTTTGAATAGGGTTTTCATACAAGTAATGCGTCGAATACTTTGATTATAAACACGAGTACCAATCTACGTCGGTTTCATATAAATAATTAAACCAAGTAATTAAACCATGTGCGTGATACATCCATTATAGTCAATAACAACAATTTGTTTTCATAGATTGAAGGATAAATCACGGTGCATCATATGTATTAAACTTATTGATATACTCGTTATAACTTATCGGTGTGTGTATGCGCGTGCGCGCGCGCATGAAATCATTTAACATTATTAATTTGCTTAAATACTATATTAGCATGAATAAGCAAGTGACGGATATTCACTTGCCTAGAGGTAGATAACAACACGGCAGTGAACGACGACGGATGGAATGGCTCGACGCACGCACGGCACGACACGTTACGACAACAGTTTGAGCTCGGCTACACACTGCAGAGCTTGGCTTGAAGATGAGGGGTCGGGGAAGTTTCTGGTGACAGGTCGAAGACGATGAGGTCGTGGTGACGATGGTTCCAGCGATGGGGCAATGGCTGCGGTGTCGAGGCGACGATGAGGATAGCTGCAGGTTCTGTTTATGAAGGAAGGAGCTCGGTCATTGAGGAGGGGAAATCTGAGGCTCGTCGGAGGTGCGGCTCGAAGGTCGACGCGAATGACGACGATGGTGGTGATCGATGCTCGTGGCGGCGAGTTGCAGGGAGCTCGAGGGACGGCTGATGATGATGAAATGATGCGGTAGTTTGTCGGGGGTTGTGGGTTGAGAGGGGGAGGAAAAGAAGAGACGGAGGTCGGGCTCGTTGGCGGGGTGGAGCTGGTTGTGGCTGCGGCGATGGGCACAGGGCGTGGTGGGTTGACGGTGGGTTCGTAGCGGCGGTGCGCTCGAGTTGAAGGAGGAGGAGCTGGGGGGTTGTCGGGTGCGAAGGGGGAGCTCCGAGGATGGAGTGGGGTTGGCTTGGGAGCTCGAAGGCGTCGGTGGTCGCCTGAGGTAGTCGTCGGCGATGTGGAGCTCGGGGTTTGAGTTGGGGATGGTGGAGTGAACGGGAGAGTGGGAACGAGAGAGATGTAGAGAGAGACGGGGAGGAGAGTGAAGTAGAGAGAGAACTAGGGATCGTCGGGGAGTTAGGCGATTGGAGTCGTGGCCGTTGGGGGAAGCGAGTCTCGTGGAGACGTCGGCGAGGACGAGGGAGAGGGATCCATTAAAGTCGAAGGGATTTTGTGGAGTTTGTTGGCGATAGGGCGCAGGTCTTATGGACATGGGCGCGATTGTCGCGGATGAGCGCGAGAAGAGGGGAACTGTTGATAAAAATAGGCGGGAAAAGAATAGAGAACGAGGGAGAAGAAGATGAGGGAGCGGGTGAGTCGGGTCAGGTCGGGTGAGTTCGAGTCGAGTTCGGGTAGAGTTAGGTTGGGTTTAGAGTTAGGATTTAGGTAATAATTTAATAAATAACATAATAAAAATATTTAAAAGAATGTGCAAAAATTCTAGGAAAATTCTGAAAAATACGGAAAATAAATATACGGAAACTGGGAATTTACACCTATTTTTTCCCATATTATCCCACGCTTAAAATCCCACGCTATTCGGGTAGCGAAACCCCCGTAAACTCTGTGAGGCCCCCGATATACCCAAGACCCCTCAAAACACAATACACGCACACTGCACATTGAGTTCGCATGACCAGTTTGAACCGTCAATCAGAGGTTCCTTCGCCTCAAAGCCGAGGGGTAATTAACGGCAGCTTAATCCGTGACTGCCGGAGATTTGGATCCTCACAATCAATAAACCCCGCCTATCCTAGACAGGGGGAATCTGTAGTACGCCTGACAAGCGACGCATATTCCCATCTCAATGGGGTGACGAAAAACACCCTACATGTACGAAGATTGTCACGGATAGGCTCAGTAAGAGTTTAGATGAGCTTGCTCGTCGGCCTTCTTTTCAACAAGTACCTGGGTAGCCGTTATGTACAGTTAGTGCTGCTGACGTGCTTGTGGTTAAATGCACTGTCGGCATTCTGTCGAGTCTTTAGAGTCCCACACAGAGGGTTTCTCTGGTTCAGGCGAAACGCTGTGGTGGCCGTTTTTTTTTATATATGCAGGGTTTCGATCGAATGATAATACTAGCCAGCTTAAGATTAAGCTGGATTATTAAATCGTGTTTTGATTTAATAATTTACATATATACATTTCGATATGTATATTCTAGTTTCATCGAGGTTTTCGATCGAGCAGGGTTCCGATCAAATGATAATACTAACCGGTTACGGATTAAATCGGATTATTAAATCAGGTATTGATTTAATAATTTACATATACATATTTTGACATGCATATTCTAGTGTTATCCAGGTTTTCGATCGGACGGTTGGTAATACTAGCGAGTTTAAGATTAAGCCGGTTTGTTAAATCAGATATTGATTTAATATTAGTATTATATTAGTGGTATTATTCTATCTCATGGATATTCGTATTTTGGTACGAATACGGGTATATATATACGGTAGAAGATATTTTGTATTTATACAAAATACCTTCTAGAAGATGACAGCTCATCATGTTTTTTTTCTATTTCTTGAAAATAGAAAATGAGGTGGTAAAGGAAGGCATGGTATGAAGCATGACTTGGCTATTTATTGCAAGTACTATTGAAGTATGGTTGTGTTTTTAAATGAAGAAAAATACTTCATACAAAAGAGCCTAGCCATTCTTCTTCTCAAAGTGAGAATTATTCTTCAGTTGCTCTCTCACTCTCTTCTTCTTGAGTTCATCTTCGTTCCAAATCCTTAACCATCTCATGTGTTGAGAGCTAAAGGATTTGTGATAGAAAATTACCACTAAACTTTACCACATCACTTAAGAAACCAGTTTAGCAAACTAGTTTGCTTAGTTTTGTTGGGTTATGCAAACACCCTGGCCATCAAACTGTGGCCGACCGCGGAACAAAAATTTTCAAAACTGGCGCTAACATAACCCGATTCTATGGATCTACCATTAACCATAAACTAGCAAACTAAATATATAAGAGTTAGAATGGTTATACCGAGTTGATCTGTGTCCTTCGGTCTTTAACCACCTTCCCAAGCTCTTAGAGGCCTCCATGATCAAGCTTGATCTCCAGTCTCCATCCATCGAAGATGATCCACCCAAGGATTTATATTTCGAGCTCCTACCTCAATAGCCAAGGTAACTAGGGTATCTAGATCGCTAAACTAGATAGCCTAGAGGATGTAAAGTGTGGTGATAGATTAATTTGTCTCATAACACTCTAGGTTTCTCTACACATAAGAGGGTTAGGGTGAAGGAAGAAGAAGAAGCCATGACGATGAGAGTAAAAGCCAACTCAAGAAAATAATAGCTAAGTCTTTTGTTGTTGTGAGATTTTTCTTGTGTTGTGTGTTGTAAGCAATAATTGAAGCCATCCAATAAATATCCCATGTCTCCAAAATATCTAAAGTCAACCAAAAATATCTCAAGTCAACAAAAATCTCATAACAAACAAAAAACATAAGCTTACTAAAATAGTAATCATGATTCACTACTAAGCCATGCCATAATTATGCAATAAACACCTCATCCACTCCACTCATTAACCATTTAATCCTAAATGGTTAAGACTAAATGAGGTGTCATCATCTAGAAGCACCTTGTAATAAATTACAAGAATACCCCTCATCCGTATTTACATACCCGTATCCGTATTCCGAAAAATACGAATAAAATGAGACGAAAATAATCCAACAATATAATACTAGAATCCGGCTTAAACCAAAACCACTAGTATTATCTGTCTGAATCCTGATACGTGCACAAGTGCACGTAAATGATCGAACCCTGCCGTAAAACCATACGGCCTCTACATCGTTTTGCCCGAAGCAGGGAAACCCTTTGTTTGGGACTCTAAAGACTCGTCAATACGCTGGTAGTGGGTTTAACCACAAGCACGTCAGCGGCACTAGCTGTACGTAACGACTACCCAGGTATTGAACGAAAGGGAGACCGACAAGCAAACTCATCCTAAAACCCCTACTGAGCCTGACAGTGACAATATCTGTACAGTCCGGTCTGTTCATCTAAGAGTATCGCATATCGAGTCTAGGGGGTAGATAAAGTCAGACCCCTAATAACACGACATTTCGTGTCGGTATGAAGCCCACCACCAACTGAGAAACTACTGATCCAAATTAGTAATTATCGACTACCTTGGTTAAGGATTTCTAGTGATGGCAACCCATGCACTGTGCGACATCAACCCCCAATACCGGGAGAGACGAATCCCCGACGATCCGCTCACAGCATCCATGTGGCTCGGGACTGTACCCAACTAAAACCTGTTTGCACGACTCCTTTGAGCCGTGGTAGGGTAGTAATCAAAGCATAGTGGGAACTCACACGAGACAAATGATGATCTCAAGTCGACAGACTAACCTGTACACATGTCACCTAGGAACTGCCATCTGACAATAGGTATAATACCAACTAGCATGTTCCCGGCGAGTCCGTCCAGTGTACTCATAACCCAATGAGCACCTGTATACTATCTTAGGTGAACAAACTGACACCAATGGCTTGTGAGAACTGGCCACCGCCCCTCGTCGGGATCTCGATAAGTATACACTAGTTTACTCTGGAGTATCGATGCCCAGTCTCGATACTCCCACGAATAGGGACATTTAAGGATGTGCTTATAGACCACCCAGCTCCCACATATATGATCGCCATCATAATACTGGTAGTCAAGCAAGAATCATATGGGCTCTATCAACATGTAATAGTGATGTGTAATACCACATAAAGCATGTATATGATGATAATGACAAACTAGATAGCATACTATCATCTCGAGTAAGACTGTTCTATCCGTATAGGTCCTCTCTCAATCATTATAATCACCTGCCTGCGATTATGATAATTTCCTTGAGGGCACTATAGCTAACAATCTCCCACTTGCACTTAAGGCTAATTATTGTGGTGTCACATACTCACAACCCGTGTAATACCGGACACCCAACTTCTCTACTAATCAGTCTTACAAAGCTCGTTTGTGAAACCATTGCATTCGAGAAATAGTCTCAGCGAGTGGATCCGCTCCAGTGTTTCTATCTTTATCTCTCTATATCTCAACTTCGCGGAGAAAGACTATCTCCCGAAATGAGCAATACCTGTCTTAGAATTTGTCTGGATATCTGATGGGACCCAGTTCACAAATGAACTCCAAATCCATCAAACTTCTTAGACTGTATCGTCTACTGAATTTAATCAGTATCCTGCGCCATGCCATCCACAGTATCCGCTTGGACCACTTGTCCAACAGACCGTCCCTCAAAAGAGGGAAAACTATAATTCTGACATCCGCTCTGTCATCCTGGTCACTTTAGAAGCCTGAAATGATAACCGACTCCCGAAGGAGACTGCCGTTACCATATACCAAGAACATCAACTTATGTTCACAACTGCTTCCCAATGTTTCTCCAGGATTGAATTAATATATGCATATTGCAACTGGTGCAAAAGCAAAATCTGGTGTGGTACTTGACATCTCATGATTGACTCAATTTCCTAAGCAAGTGATATACCAATTATGCAAATCCCTCTCCTCATCAGTCTAGAAGACATCCCTTTAGAGAGGGTGACTCCATCACCTGCGGGTACTACTACCTCGCCAGGAGTCGTCCATTTTAAAACACCTTTAGAATAATGTCAAAGTACCATAATTAGGACACTTCCCAAATCTAGATCTAAAACCATAGATCAAGTCACCAGAATCCCTGATATTTTATCCAGATCCTATGTGGAGAAACTACTTGTGACAACCACAGTGTAACCGATTTTAGTATACGAACATCACTTCCTATCAAGTGCGTGTCATCCAAATACCTGAACATCACTCTCTACAACCTTCTTACCAAATCCATCTCCTATTCTGATGTCAAAACCTAAGACCGTCATTTCAAAAATAGATTATCTTTTTCCGCTATACCTGCTTTAGTCTATAAATAGACATAAGCTACTTGCGTTCTATGCTTCCACTGCTCCCACTGACTACAACAACCTTCCGGCAGAGTCATATACACGTGCATTTCTAAAACTAATTTAGAACGACGTTATATTCATCCTCCTGCCAGGTCTCATAGTCTAGAACAGCAGCAATGGCAAGTTTGGGTAAACAAGAACCTCCTTGTCACCGTCCTTGAGGAGACCGAAGTACCTCTCGGGTGCCTGAGGTTACCCACCAAATCTGTGGAGTGGCTAATGGAATGTCGAATCCAATTGAATCCTTAGGTTTTATTAAATTTTCAGTAATCGTTTGTGGTTCTGGAAATACTTCTAGTTCTATCATACTCCCACTAATGTTTTCTGAATAGAATCCATTTTATTAAAATTGGTGGAGAGTCAAGAACAATATAACTATTGATCTTCCTGATGGTAGAAAGTTAACCCTCGTCGAAGCCCGGGATAACCCACAAACTTCCATTACTGAAACATGCCTTGAGTTCGTCCAGATTCTGGTTTTAAGCATCAGCCGGACAACTCCTTAAACCTCAACATCGTTAAGATATGAATTGATTCTATATACCATATAGAAACAAAGGCACTAATTTAATTGGAACCAGATTCAAAATCTTGCAGCTGTCTCCAGTGCATATCAACCAAATGGAAGGAGGCCAAGCAGCATTACACATCTAGGAATGCATCCATATATGAGTAACCTAAAAGAGAAGCAATTTCTCAAAACTATTACTTACAACGGAATACCTAGCACAAGTATCTACATCTTAGACTGCCTCGAAGAATCCTGACACTTCAACAAATGGTTCTCTACTTTATTTTTATACCTATAACTTCACAAAACTTGGGCCCTGTATTTCAACAAAATACTTGTCTAAAATTAGAGAAGTCAAAAGTAAAGAGAATATAGTACGAGTACCAACCCTTTGTCATGCTACATATAGTTCTCTACTTTATTCTTATACATATATCTTCTCAATATCTGGACCTTGCATTTCAACGAAATACTTGTCTAGAACTGGAGAAGTCATGAGTAAACGGAATAGTACGAGTACCAACCCCTTTGTCCTAATGGATACTGGACAACATACAATACTTTGTATAAGTCCCCCGAGTTCAATAACTCAAACCCTGTGCGTCATAGGTTGAAAACTGTACTATGGTTAAGAAGAAATACACCGTTGTTGAATGCACCTTACCTAATCACCAATTGATATAGGTAAATGTCATAAAAATAATATCAAAAAGTTATATCTCACTTTATAAAATAAATGTACAGATATATCAGTTTGAAATTGGTGCATAACAACGAATATTCAAAACCAAATATTTGCTGTTAGGCAAAACCCAGGCGATTTCTTCAAATATCATCAATTACAAAGAATTCTGATATGTATTGAGGATCTAATCACCCAATTCACAATATCTTACTCCCACTCACCATCTGTAACGCCATACAGATGTGAGAATCAAATCTGGTAAATACATACCCTGTAGTCAGAATCTAATTGGGAAAACAGTTTTCACTTAACATTGCACAGTAAATTTGAAACATGAAAATGTTTCGAAGGGGTAACCCGGTATTCCTAGTAACGCCTCTTCCACTATCATGATTCATGACAGTAGCCGTATACTTCTTTGCTCTCACTCTAATCCCTTTATATGTCTTTACTCATTACCTTCTATACACCACTTTTAGGCTAATTGGTTTTCTTCCTTCCCTACCCTTCGGCACCAGCCTAAGGTTTGGAAGAAGACTATCAAATAAGCGTAATAGGTGTACTATCCTAATACCAGGAGCCCTCGCAACCTGAAAGAAGGTAAAGGAAAAAGAAAACTGAATAATCCTATTCTATTTCTCATGTACCAGAAACCATTTTCGAATCTGGAACAAGTTCCTTCGAGTTCGTATGTAACTATATGATGGCATATCTAAGCAATATAGATCTTCGTAGTGATACGAAGTGTTCTGGAGAAATTCAAAGTGGATGTAGGAGTGGCAGGGGTATACTCAGTTTCGTCAAGTTCAACATATCAAAGGGGCCTAGTCAAGTTCAACCCGTCATTTTCTTGATTGCATTAAACCCGCCCGCATAATACCCTTGACACAGTCAAAATGGTTACACGGCTGTCCTAAACAATCCACATATCCATGTGACAGAAAAGCATTACAGAGCTACCGTACACTACGCCTTGACACATTCAATATACGCAGCACGAATACTAAGTAATACTAATCTGAAATGACGGAGGGCTATGGCTGGTTTTTGGCGAAAAGCCTTTAACGTAATGAACTTGATATCGTTGAAAGAATCCAAGTAGTTTTTCAAATATGTAGTGGCGAAAACTTTTGCTAAAGAGGTCACTCCCGGTGAAGGGATCTCGGCTCTTTCCTCGTCGAATGAGGTGCAGGATATTCCAAACTGAATACCACGATGCAAAGCAAAAAATAATCGACTATAGTGAAGTTATTACACTAACGCAAACTTTTACCCAAGGGGTCACTCCCGATGAAGGGATCTCGGCCCTTGCCTCATCGAATGAGGTGCTGGATATTCATAACCGAATACCACTGTGCAAAGCAAAAGAGAACGTCTGTAATGTCAGTTTTCTTTTAAAAACTTGGTTCCAACAATATCAAATAGGTTTGTTTTCCTTGCATTGATCAAAATCAAAGCAGCCCCATCAATTAATCACACCAGAAAAGAATGAAAATATAATGTATGTATATGCCATCTGCATTCGCCACTAGGCCCCGTCATCACCCGTTAGGTTACTTAACTAACGACAGAGCGGGGGCTGGACTAGCGCGGGTGCAAAACATATACAAAATCTACTAGTATATATATAAATATATATAACATTCGTCCTAGGCATGATATAAAGCATCATCACAGAATCTCAGCCAAGCAACATAGAATGGTGGATAACCCTGGAGCCTCGGGTTTCACCTGAGCTGCAAATGAGACCCAACGTTCCCTATCGTGTGGATAGCCTATGCAATGAAAACCTAGACCCCTACGAGTGCGGAAAGTTACCCGCCAATCCCAGAAGCGAGGCAACCCCAATCAACAACGTGAATGGGCCACCCAGCACTTCAAGGAATCCGGTAACTTGAGCACCCCTCTATGGGTCAACCTATACTCCTTACGAGTGCGGTGAATAGCCCGCCAATTCTAGAGTAAGGTCCCCTTTGTCTCAACGCTATGAGATGTGAACCCGTTGCCCTCTAGAACCCGGCTATTCGTGTACTCCAGCGCGGGGTTAATCCTACTACATAAAAGAAAAAATATGTACAAGGGTGACATCGACCTTAACCCGGTCGTACCCCAAACAAATAATATACAAACTGGCAGAGACGGCAGTCCACATGTCGGACGCTCGTCCCGCAATATCAAATGTACAAATGAATCTAAACTGTACTACCATTACACCCAAGCTATCCACCACGACGATCCAGCCACAACCACATCACAACATAGAACATCAACGTGAATGTCACGTTCGCAAACCCGTCTAAAAGACATATAACAATTAGACGAGTTGTACCGCTCTTATGACATTCACGGTCGTAGATAGTAATGTATGTACTGTAAACATTTAAACTGTGTTAAAATATCGACTTCGAAATACCCCGAATTGCCCCCAAACCATAAGATAACACAATATCCAACCTGGGCAAAATAAACAATACCAAAATACCAATATTCCAGAGACTAGAGCATACCCCAAAAATCAAGTCCCAAGTCCTAATTAGGACCGTCCAAGCCGGTTTTTGGCTTAGTCTCGCCGGGCCAAAACAGATGAATGGAGCTCGTTTTTGTAGGGTGTTCTAGTTGCTACATATACAACCTTCTGCAATTGTTTAAAAAAATTTAGAAGACTCTGAAAATTCGACATCGACTGGAATATATTACGTATTGTTTTGGAGTTGTTTCAGTTTTGATAATTTAAACATCGTTTAAACTGCTAGCAATGGGTCAATAGGTTGGCTCTGATACCATGTTGGGTTATGCAAGCGTCCTGGCCATCAAACCGTGGCCGATTGCGGAACAAAAATTTTCAAAACTGGCGCTAACACAACCCGATTCTACGGATCTACCATTAACCCTAAACAAGGAAACTAAATTTTTTTCTTATGTTGTGTGCTATAAGAAATAATTGAAGCTATCCATTAAATATCCCATGTCTCCAAAATATCTAAAGTCAACCAAAAATATCTCAAGTCAATAAAAATCTCACAACAAATAAAAAACATAAGCATGCTAGAATAGTAATCATGATCCACTACTAAGCCATGCCATAATTATGCAATAAACACCTTATCCTCTCCACCTCATTAACCATTTAATTCTAAATGGTTAAGACTAAATGAAGTGGTATCTTCTAGAAGCACCTTGTAATAAATTACAAGAATACCTCTCATCCGTATATACATACATGTATCCGTATTCCGAAAAATACGAATAAAATAAGACAAAAATAATCCGACAATATAATACTAAAATCCGGTTTAAACCAAAACCACCAGTATTATCTGTCCGAACCCAGATACGTACACAAGTGCACGTAAATGATCGAACCCTGCCGTAAAACCATACGGCCTCTACATCGTTTCGCCTGAAGCAGAGAAACTCTCTGTGTAGGACTCTAAAGACTCATCAATACGCTGGCAGTGGGTTTAACCACAAGCATTTCAGTGGTACTAGCTGTACGTAACGGCTATCCAGGTATTGAGCGAAAGGGAAGCCGACGAGCAAACTCATCCTAAAACCCCTACTGTACCTGACAGTGATAATATCCGTACAGTCCGGTTTTTTCGTCTAAGAGTATCGCATATCGAGTCTAGGGGGTGGATAAAGTCAGAGCCCTAATAATGCGACATTTCGTGTCGGTATGAAGCCCACCACCAACTGAGAAACTACAGATCTAAATCAGTAATTCTCGACAACCTTGGTGTCACGACCCAAATGTGGCACGTGACCAGCACTTAAATCACGTGACATCTAAAGACGTCGACGCGGTTCAAGTAAGCCGAAACCCAGAATCTAAACCTTTTTTGAAAATATTGGAGGTGAAGTTTAAAATAGTCATCAGATGGAATCAGTTTAAAATAACATTTAAGTTTAGCTAAGTATGATTGAAAAACATCTATGGCGTTTTGGAATTCGGCAGCACCTCCTTTGTATTTTTGCTTAACCCGATACAACATAATAATATAAATAGCATCCCAACGGGAGCTAACTTCCACGCCCAAACAGTGGAGCAACCAAGCAACAATATCCGACACACAATGGCGAAGAAAAGGAAAGCGAAACAAAGTCAACAATTTAAAAAGGTCGACTCCCATAAGTGCGACATCACAACACCCAAACTCTAAGTCTCGCTTCTAAGTCCACAATATACCATTTCTAAGTTGATGGAGTTTTCACTAGATACAAGAATATATGAATAACCAAGTGTGAGTACGATACAATAGTAACTCACTTACCAAAGCAAATACCGAAAGGAATGTGTGCCCAAAGCCGCTGATAATTCAAGCGGTAAAACCTGCAAGAAACTGTGGCACAAAGGGGATGAGTTGCCAACTCAGTGAATAAAAGTATATCTAAAGGTAGAAATCGAAATGCACGACGTGTTAGTGTTTATGCCCTAGAGGCCATTATTGTATCATACTAGTTTGTATACTTAATGGAAGCTTGGGATATTCACAGTTATATTAACAGTCTTGCTAAAAATGGTAGTATGCTACTTGGTTTGTTTCTACTTTAATATATGCATATGTTTCTTTTAACATATCGCTTATACATATTAGTAGAGCCCTTAGGATCTTTACTTGATTACCAGCGTTGTGATGGCAGTCACACTAGTAGGGGCTGGATAGTCTATAAGCAACATCCTATACAGGTTCCTGGTCGTAGGATTATCGAGACGGGGCATCGATACTCCGGAGTAGACTGGTGTATACGATTCTCATCCTAGCATAGGGAGATGGTCTGTCCCACAGCCATCAGTACGTCGTAGTGGAGATAGTATGCAGGTGCTCGTTAGGTTACGGGTACACCGGACATGACTCGCCGGGAACTGCAGGTTGGTTCTATACCCATCGTTAGATAGCAGTTCCCAGGTGACATGAGTACAGCTTAGTCCGTCGACTTGACACTGCTACTTCGCCTCGGGTGTGTTCTCACTATACTTAGATTACTACCCTACCACGGCTCAAAGGAGTCATGCAAACAGGTAGTAGTTGGGTGCAGTCCCGAAGCACTTGGAGGCAGTGGCGGTTAGACAGGATTCGTCTCTCCCGGTATTGAGGGTTGATATCGCGCTGTGTATGGAGAGCCATTACGCAAAGTCCCTGGCCAGGGCAAGCGAGATTTACTGGTAGGCTTCTAGTAGTTTCTCAAGGTGTAATGGGCTTCACTCCGACACGACTTATACCGCTATCAGGGGTCTGACGTTTACCGCCCCTAGGCCCAATATGCGATAGTCCTAAACAAACAGACCGGACTGTACGGAGATTGTCACATCAGGCTCAGTAGGAGTTCGGATAAGTTTCCTCATCGTCCTTCTTTTCGACATCTACCTGGGGACCGTTACGTACAGCTAGTATCGCTTGCGGCCTGTGGTTAAACCCACTGCCAGCGTAGTGTCGAGTCTTTAGAGTCCCACACAGAGAGTTTTCCTGCACCGGGCAAAAGGTGTAGAGGCCGTATGGTTTTACGGCAGGGCCGCAATCACTTACGTACACTTGTGCACGTACTGTGACCGGGCAGATAATACTAGTGGGCTTTGGTTTAAGCCAGTTTCTAGTATTATACAGATGGATTTATTCAGTCAAAGATTATCCGTGTTTTTCGGAAATACGGATGGGAGGGACAGTCTCGTAATTTGTCGGGAAGCTTCTAGAAGAAGGTGACTCATTTGTGTTTATTTCCTTTTAGGATTTAAAATAAATGACGTGGAGGATGATGTGTAGTTTTTCATTAAATGGATAATGACTCATAAGATGATTCATCTTAAATGAATTAAATGAATCATGGTTGATATTATGATAGATATTTGTTATGATATTTTGATGCTTCATATTATTCTAAATGAGATATTATTCATTTGATTATCACAAAAGCTTTCTCTCTCCACAAGTTATCATCTTCTTCCTCATACCCTAAAAGCTCTCATGAGTTGAGAATCCTAAGGTTTAAGGGACTAAGTAATCCATCTAAATACTCCACACTCTCTAAGACTTCTAGATTAGCAAACTAGAAGCCGTAGTTATCTCAGATTCGAGATAGGAGCTCGGACTATAGACTCTCGGGTGGATCGTCTTTGACTCGAGGAGGCCGTTGAGGTACCCATGTTCCATAGAGCCGACGAGGTGTGGAGGACAGCGATGAAGACCCGAACGACAAGTAACGTGAGTTATAACTTCGAATCAGAGTAGTTAAACCTCTCGTAGTTTGCTAGTAATGGTTTAGACACGATCCGTGTGCTCCAGTCCGTGTTACGAAGCTTTGATAATTGTTTTTAATATATTCCGCCTCCCCACGAACACGTGGGGTGTGTGACATAGACTTACAGTGGTATCAGAGCCTACTAAACCTTTACTAGCTCGTTAACAATTTATTAGAACTTCGATCGTCGGAAAAACACGAAAACCTAACCCCGGACCCCTCAAGTTTCTGTCGATTTTAAACCTGTCGAAAAAATTATTTCAGAGGTATGAAAATTCATAGCAGGGAATTCTAAGAATACTGGAGAAATACGAGGTGCTAACTCGGTTAGAGGACCGTGGAAGCACGGCGGATTGGTGCAATCCGCCGCGGATCCGCGGTCGAGTCAACTCCGAGTTGACTCGTATTTACACAGTAACTCTTATTTTTGGGTGTTCTATTTTCCTGTATATTTTGTTTCTGCCCAGGTTATTTCAGTGTTGGCTTGCAATTGGGGTAGACACGGAAAAAAGTTGTCGATCGAAATTCTAAGTTATTTGCTAATCAGGTTTTATCTGTGATGTTTAATGTGTTCATAAACCTCCCCTAATTGCTAGTATGTCGGTTAGTTGGGGGTTGCACATTTCTGCAATGGATATTGGTTTGTGGAAATGAACTTCATTGGATTGTCGTTGATGAATAGCCGGGGATGTGAGATGAGAGTTTTTATCTTTCATTCGATGTAAATTGTAATATGTTGTAATATTTTTTTGTGGGGCACATCCGGTTGAGGTTGTAGCCACCGTTGTATTATTTCATTTACTGTTTTATGCTCCTAGGATAGACCCAAGATGGGGTACACAAACTATCGGGTACTTTGAAGTGTTTAATGGCCTACACACATCGTTGAGGGAGACTGTTTCCCTTCTGGTACTAGACGGGTAGTTTGCCGCACCCGTAGGGGTCTAGGGTGGGGTTTGGCTATTCATCACGACCATGTAATCCGTCTTTTGTTGCAGGCTCAAACGAAACGCGGATTCCTAGTATATCCAATATGTTCATCTGTGATCTGGAATGCCTATTATTGCGTCTGACGAATGTACAATATCTATATATGATATCTAGTAGGCGTTGCTTATATTTTGCATCCGTGCTAGCCCAGCCCCCGCTCTGTCATTAGTTAAGTAACCTAACGGGTGAATGACGGGACCCAGTGGCGAATGCGGATGGCATAAGCGGACGTTGTATTTTCGTTGTTTTCTGCAATGATAGGATAAATTATGGGACGCATTATATTAATGCAAAGAAAACAAACCAAGGTTGAATCGTTGGAACAAAATTAAAAGAAACCGCTCAGTTATTTTTTAAAAAGAGCAGAATTTTTAATTGCGGGGCTTTAACCACTCCTTTTAAAAAGCTATCAGGTTCCTTCGATTATATCAAGTTCACTACGTTCACAGTTTCGCCAAAACCAGTCGTAGCCCTCCGTCATTTCATATGGATGGTCAGTAGTATTCAAGCTATGTTTGTTGGCCTTCGTCAAGGCATAGTGTTTGGTAGCTGTTGGGGTATTCATATGTAGCATAAATAGATGCGTTGGTTTGGGACAGTCGTATTACCTTGTTGGACTTCGTCAAGGGTATGTACGGGTGGGTTTAAATTAACAAGATAATGATGGGCAGAACTTGACATGTGACTTATGATTTGTTGGCCTTCGTCAGGTCATAAGAGCATGGGGCAAAAATCCACATCGGGAGTTTCTAAAGAAACTGAAACTTGCTAGTGTTGCATACTATTTGGAGTTTGATAATGTTGGTAGGAATCCTTCAGCATTATCAGACGATGATATTTGGATCACGATCCTACTGTGAGTATATGCTACTCATCAGGAGATTCGTCACTTAACGATCAATGCTATAAACCAAGTAGGTCTCTAGAACAGTGTCAGCGGGGCTACGCCTCCAGAGAAAAGAGGTTATTTAATTAAGGAATATCGCGAAAGCGTCGTAAAACCTCCCTCGAAGTACCGACACTAGCCTGGCTGAAACGGTTAAGCAAGTATTGTACTGTGAGATCAGTCCTGGCTAATTCTTCTTTTATGGTTTGAGGAAGGATTCGAGAAACAGTGGGAGCCATCCTGTTTAGATAAACTAAAAACCAATCTAAACTTGCAAGAGAATCATGCTAAAGTGTTTTCTTCTCTCTCTCTTAATTGCAGCGACCATGTGACCATGACTAGGTTACATCTAGATAACAAGTTGACTGAATCTGACTTTTCTGACTGGCAAAGGTCTGTCTAGATGTCCATTACCTATGATAAGCTGGACCACCCTATTACTACTCAAGCCCCCGCCGTCCCAGGTCCATTTTCCACCGTCGCGGATATGGATATCCATCAGACATTGGAAAAGGACAGTGCGAATGCCAAGTGTCTCGTGTTGGCTTCAGTTGATGGTGTATACCAGAAGCAGCACGAGAAGATGCACTTAGTCTCCATCTTCCTCCATAACAAAGATTTATATGGAGAGAAATCTCGTATCGCAAGATATGAGACGTCGAACGAATTGCTTCAAGCGAGGTTGGCTGTCGGGCCATCTGTAGGGGACGACGTCCTTACGATGACTAGCTATATTGATGAGCTCACGGACCTGGAGACCATGTTGAGAAACAGGTCATATGCGGACTTATTTCCACAGTCCCTATCCTCTACTTACACCCTGAAAGAAACCAGGGAGACACCCGCTCTGCTTAATGGGGGACCTTCTTCTTCTGCAACCAGGGCGAAAGCAAAGGGTGAAAAGAAGAAGACCTACACAAAGCCGATATACGGTGTCAGTGAAGTAGAAGGAAAGGGAAGAGCAAAAGTTTCGGGACTTGGTGTAGGAAAGGAGGGATGTTCCTATTGTTATGGGAACGGGCATTGGCAGAAGGATTGCAGGGCTTTGGAAGCCAGTAGTCAGGATTCGAAGTATGTTGTGGCTTCGGCCTCGAGTGTGTTTGTTATTGAGAACTGTTTGTCAATTAACTCTACTTCCTGGGTACTAGATACCGGAGCGGGATCTCATATCTGTAATTCATTACATGCCTTGAGAAACCGTAGAGTTATCAGGGTAGGCGATTTGTCTCTCAAAGTTGCGAACGGAATGAGCGTGGACGCTGAATCCGTGGGAGAATATCGCCTAGGTTTGACAAGTGGGCAGATATTGATTCTATGTAACTGTTTGTATGTACCTAGTTTGACTTGTAATATCATATCAGTGTCCTCACTTTCGAGAGAAGGATATGATTTTACATTCGTAAGCGATGTGGTTCACATCCACCTAAATCAAGTTCTGATTGGGTCCGGTACATTAGATGACGGTATATACATATTGAATCAAGCTCAGGTTTTCAATGTATTGAACACACTTAAAAGAAAGTCTCCGGAAATAAATCAGGCTTTCTTATGGCATTGTAGACTAGGTCACATCAATGAAACACGGTTGACTAAGTTACATAGAGAAGGATATTTGAATCCGTTCGAATATCAATCTTATGCTAGTTGTGAATCTTATCTCATGGGAAAGATGACAAAGACTCCGTTTACTGGACACGGAGTAAGAGCGAGCGAGCTCTTGGGACTCATACATAGCAATGTGTGTGGTCCAATGTCTACATATGCGCGAGGTTGTTATTCATACTTCATCACTTTTACGAATGATTTCTCCAGGTATGGACATATCTTCTTGATGAAGCATAAATCCGAGGCCTTTGAGAAATTCTGGGAATACAAGAATGAAGTGGAAAACCAAACAGGCAAAAGTATTAAGACACTAAGATCTGATCGAGATGGTGAATACTTAAGTGCCGAGTTCCTGAGTTACTTAAAAGAGAATGGAATTCTCTCTCAGCTTACTCCTCCATACACACCACAACACAACGGTGTATCGGAAAGGCGGAATCGAACCCTATTGGATATTGTTTGTTCCATGATGAGTAAGGCTGAGTTACCGCGATCTTTCTGAGGTTATGCACTAGAATCAGCTGCATATCTTTTGAACAAGGTTCCAACCAAGACTGTGCCTACCACACCATATCAGATGTGGAGTGGGAAGAAACCCTATCTTCAGTATCTGAAGACATGGGGATGTCCAGCTTTTGTTAAAAAGCAGCATGTAGACAAGCTCGAGGCACGCTCAGTACAGTGTAAGTTTGTGGGATATCCAAAGAACTCCAAGAGGTATTATTTCTATTACGCAGAGGAACAAAAGGTTTTTGTTTCTCGTCATGCCCACTTCTTAGAAGCTGAATTTTTAGAAAATCAGAAGAATAGGAGCGCAATAGAACTGGAAGAAATTCCAGAACCACAAGCTGTTACTGAAAGTATGGTAGAACCAGAAGTTTCAGAAGAAAGGGACATCCCAGCGCCTATCCGTAGAAGTAGTAGACAGTCTCATCCGCCCGGGAGATACTACGGTTTTCTCATAGACGGGGATAGAGAAGATTGCATCATTGACAATGATGACCCTACTAGCTCCAGCAAGCCATTCAGAGCGGCAACTCGGTAAAATGGCTGGATGCAATGCGGACCGAAATGGAGTCCATGTACACTAACAAAGTATGGACTTTGGACATTGTTCCAGATGGGGTAAAACCCGTAGGATGCAAATGGATCTTCAGAAAGAAGATTGGTGTAGATAGACAGGTTGAAACCTATAAGGCTAGACTTGTTACAAAGGGCTTTCGTCAAAGACCTAGTTTGGACTATGAGGAAACCTTTTCTCCAGTGGCTATGCTCAAATCCATTTGGGTCCTTCTTTCCATTGCTGCCTTCCACGATTATGAGATCTGGCAAATGGACGTAAAGACAGCTTTTCTAAATGGTAATTTGGAAGAATGCGTCTATATGGATCAGCCAGAAGGATTCATTCAGAGTGGGAGCAGCGGTAAAGTGTGCAAGTTGCTTAAGTCCATTTATGGACTAAAACAGGCATCGCGGAGTTGGAATATATGTTTTGATGATACTGTCAAAGAATTCGACTTTATCAAGAATCCAGATGAACCATGCATATATAGTAAGATTGTAGGGAGAGCTGTAGTATTCCTCGTCTTATACGTGGATGACATTCTCCTAATAGGAAATGATATTCCTATGCTACAGTCAGTCAAAAGATTCTTGTCACAGAAGTTCTCCATGAAGGACCTGAGTGATGCCACCTACATTCTGGGGATCCAGATCTATCGTGATAGATCAAAGAGGATGTTGAGACTTTCGCAGTCCAGGTACATAGACACCATATTGAAAAGATTCAGTATGGAAGATTCTAAGCGCGGTAACCTACCGGCTTGTCACGGAATCACCCTCTCCAAAGAGATGTATCCCAAGACTGATTTGGAAAGGGCTCGCATGTCGATTATACCCTACGCTTCTGCGGTAGGCTCTATAATGTATGCGATGTTATATACCAGACCAGATGTAGTATACGCATTAAGAGTTGTAAGCCGGTATCAGGTAAACCCAGGGGAGAAGCACTGGATAGTAGTAAAGAACATTCTCAAGTACCTAAGAAGGACTAAGGAGATGTTCTTGGTGTATGGCGGAAAATACCTCCAGATCGAGGCCTTTGCTGACTCCAGCTTCCAGAGTGACAAGGATGACTCCAAGTCCATGTCGGGTTATGTTTTTACACTCAATGGAGGGGCGGTCTGTTGGAAGAGTTCCAAGCAGGACACCATTGCTGACTCAACAATGGAAGCGGAGTACATAGCTGCTTGCGATGCCGCAAAAGAAGCTGTCTGGATGAAGAAGTTCCTCACAGAACTTCAGGTGGTTTCTACCAGTGTTGATCCAATACCTCGGTATTGCGACAACAACGGCGCTATAGCTTTAGCGAAGGAACCTAGGTCCCATCAGAAGTACAGACACATCTTAAGGCGGTATCACCTGATCAGGGAGATCGTAGATCGCCGGGAGATCGAGGTGAAGAAAGTAGATACGGAGAATAACACTGCTGATCCATTCACAAAGGCCATTCCTCAGACGCGGTTCGAGAAGCTATTCAAGATGATAGATCTGCGATATGCCAGTATATGGCCCTAGTGCAAGTGGGAGATTGTTAGTGTTTATGCCCTAGAGGCCATTATTGCATCATACTAGTTTGTATATTACTTAATGGAAGCTTGGAATATTCACGGTTATATTGACAGTCTTGCTAAAAATGGTAGTATGCTACTTGGTTTGTTTCTACTTTAATATGTGCATATGTTTCTTTTAACATATCGCGTATACATATTACTATAGCCTTTAGGATCTTTGCTTGATTACCAGCGTTGTGATGGCAGTCACACTAGTGGGGGCTGGGTAGTCTATAAGCAACATCCTATACAGGTCCCTGGTCGTAGGATTATCGAGACGGGGCATCGATACTCCGGAGTAGACTGGTGTATACACTTCTCATCCCAGCATAAGGAGATGGTTTGTCCCACAGCCATCAGAACGTCGTACTGTAGATAGTATGCGGGTGCTCGTTAGGTTACGGGTACACCGGACAGGACTCGCCGGGAACTGCAGTTTGGTTCTATACCCATCGTCAGATAGCAGTTCCCAGGTGACATGAGTACAGCTTAGTCCGTCGAATTGAAACTGCTACTTCTCCTCGGGTGTGTTCCCACTGTACTTAGATTACTACCCTACCACGACTCAAAAGAGTCGTGCAAACAGGTAGTAGTTGGGTGCAATCCCGAAGCACTTGGAGGCAGTGGCGGTTAGATAGGATTCGTCTCTCCCGGTATTGGGGGTTGATATCGCGCTGTGTATGGAGAGCCATTACGCAAAGTCCCTGGCCAGGGCAAGCAAGATTTACTGGTAGGCTTCCAGTAGTTTCTCAAGGTGTAATGGGCTTCACTCTGACACGACTTATACCGCTATTAGGGGTCTGACGTTTACCGCCCCCTAGGCCCGATATGCGATAGTCCTAAACGAACAGATCGGACTGTACGGAGATTGTCATATCAGGCTCAGTAGAAGTTTAGATGGGTTTCCTCACCGTCCTTCTTTTCGACATCTACCTGGGGACCGTTACGTACAGCTAGTACCGCTTACGGCCTGTGGTTAAACCCACTGCCAGCGTAGTGTCGAGTCTTTAGAGTCCCACACAGAGAGTTTTCCTGCACCGGGCAAAAGATGTAGAGGCCGTATGGTTTTACGGCAGGGCCGCGATCACTTACATACACTTGTGCATGTACTGTGACCGGTCAGATAATACTAGCGGGCTTTGGTTTAAGCCAGTTTCTAGTATTATACAGATAGATTTATTCAGTCAAAGATTATCCGTGTTTTTCGGAAATACGGATAGGAGGGACAGTCTCGTAATTTTTCAGGAAGCTTCTAGAAGAAGGTGACTCATCTGTGTTTATTTCCTTTTAGGATTTAAACTAAATGAGGTGGAGGATGATGTGTAGTTTTTCATTAAATGGATATTGACTCATAAGATGATTCATCTCAAATGAATTAAATGAAGCATGGTTGATATTATGATAGATATTTGTTATGATATTTTGATGCTTCATATTATTCTAAATGAGATATTATTCATTTGATTATCACAAAAGCTTTCTCTCTCCACAAGTTATCATCTTCTTCCTCAAACCCTAAAACCTCTAATGAGTTGAGAATCCTAGGGTTTAAGTGACTAAGTAATGCATCTAAATACTGTATACCCTCTAGGACTTCTAGATTAGCAAACTAGAAGCTGTAGTTATCTCAGATTCGAGATAGGAGCTTGGACTATAGACTCTCGGGTGGATCATCTTTGACTCGAGGAGGCTGTTGAGGTACCCATATTCCATAGAGCCGACGAGGTGTGGAGGACAGTGATGAAGACCCGAAGGACAAGTAACGTGAGGTATAACTTCGAATCAGAGTAGTTAAACCTCTCGTAGTTTGATAGTAATGGTTTAGATACGATCCGTGTGCTCAAGTCCGTGTTACGAAGCTTTGATAATTATTTTTCATATATTCCGCCTCCCCGTTAACACGTGGGGTGCATGACATGGACTTACACGACGATACCTAGATCATAAGTATAATACTATCATAATCTGTACAATATACTATTTGATATACATATGTATCATAATACAACACTAACTATCATGCAATCCCAATTAGAATATATCCAATGCAAATAACCTATATCTAGGTATAAGCCCAATGTAACCGAATATATATATATATATATATATATATATATATATATATATATATATATATATAAACCCCTTCTTTAAAATAGTCGCGGTATAGATATGTCCCGGCATAAAGCAGACGTGACAGTATGAAATATAATAGATATCTTATTTAAGATATACGTCCTGCTATTTTAATGAATAGTGTTAAGAGGTTTACCATTTAAAAGATTTCAGTGTCGTCTCAGACACGTCAAAACAATGAGGCCATAGCTCGATTTTGAAATCCTTTTTATATGCAACTACTCGTAAAAAGGTATGCGGGTACTGTCCACCGGATCAGTCCTGGTCGGCTACTATGATTAGGATATAACTGTGTAGCTCATGATAGCAACATAACAATATATATATGGATTTCCAGCATCGACACCCGAAATCGGAAATCTCTCGTGTCCATCACCGACACGTAATTGCAGATACTGTTGACACCACCTCAACAGATGATCGCCACCCGATATCCCCGGCTCCGATCGGTATCCCCTGGATATCCGCCGTGCTTAATCGAACCCCGGTCAGTATCCCTTGGATATCTGCCGTGCTCGTCTCTATCTCCGGTATCGAGTATCCTCGTTAGGCTCCCCACCTATAATGCGGATATCCTGCCCCTCGGCCTCGAACCGGGTTCACCATGTATCACGCTGTATAGCTACCCCACTCAGTACGGATAAGTCACAAATCCGAAATCGTATAGCTACCCCACTCGGTTCGGAATAAAAACTCAGAAAACATAAAACTCATGGTGGACTCCAACTCATCATATCCAGAAATATCAAAGAATGAGAATGCTTACATAGACCATTCTGATGATATATTATATATATACATATATAACAGCGTCTCACACCACTGATATATATCATCATGAGTAAATATCCAAAAAAATCCATAAGAATCAAATACAACATCTACAGTACTGATATTCGTAATTTACAACAGGAAATAAGGAAAGACTGCTTAATTAAATCATATAGGCATAATGATATCAATCCTACTGTGTCATGGCATTACTAATGATGTGTAGTGCAGCATATGCGTTTGTGCTCGTGTAACATGGCAATCATTAGTATTTGTGCAAGTGTTCTAAAAGTGTAATAGCCTACTCATATTGATATCTACATATGCAATATATCATAACGGTCCTACAGTGACATGGCAGTACCAATGAGGTGTAGTGTAACATAGGTATACGTGCTTGTGCAGCATAGTACTCATTGGTAGTTGTGCAGTGTTCTATCAGAGTGTTCATTATCACGAAAACGTATAACATTAATAATTATAACGTAAGCAAGTAAAGTAATTATAATCATTTTGTACGAGTCTAAAGGTAACCTGACCGTTATTCGGCATACGGATCTCATCATTACTGATACGCATAGTTTCGCGTATGATACTTCACCGTACCGCTACATCCAATTTATCTTTAAAACGCCATAACCCTTCATAACAACTTACCAAACCATAATTTAATTACATGCAATTGAATATCATGCTAGATACAAACTATCTCAATTATCAATATTTTGAATAATTACTAAACTATCTAGATACCATAATACTATTTATACGGTTGCAGGGGTGCTATACGCCATCCATCCGACTTCTCCTGTAGATGTAAATCTACTCACCAACTTCATATGCTTGCTGAAACCCACGCTGCTATATCCGCCAACTCTGTCTCTGAAATCCTCGCGATCGCACCTATTATCGTATTTAAATCACATCGATGTAAATATCATATCGAAAACCAAAACAACAAGATAGGCCTCCATAGGTTAGAACCTACAGTATACTTAACACAAAAACAATAATATATATCTGTCGTTAACGTATAAACGTTAACGGTTCAGCTGCAGTATAAAAATACGAAAACCCGTATCGGAATATCGGAAAACTTATTAAAACCTTTACTAATCATTCCCAGATTTCTATATAAGAATACTGGAACAAATCAAACAACACCATAGCTTATAAAATACCAAAACAAAGTTACAGGAGAAAAACCAACCAAAAATCTTAGGGGAGCCGGCGAGCTCGGAAAAAGGTGAAATGTCGCCGGTTCATTTGAGGAGTTTGTGCCTCGAGTTTTGTGTAAAGTCTTATTATGATCATACTATAGTTTTGGTCTTGATAGTTTTTCTAGTAATTGTACCCAATGATTCAAGATTCAATTGCAGTGAGCTAGATATTACAATTATTCTAGTTTATGATATTGCTCAAACTAATCATGCTACGTGCAAATATCATGAATTAACTGAACTTAAGTTAATCTGAGCTAACCCTTTTCTGGTCGTAACAGGTAAAAACAGAACTCATGATACGATATATCCGTATCGTATTTTAGAATGTTAACCCCAAAACTGATATTTACTCCCAGATTTCTTATTCTGATAAACTAACTTAAACTAGCAATACCAGACAATCCACAATATAAACAAAGAGCTACTCTGAAAACCCCAACACCTAACTCCCTACTAAAACCGGCGAGATCGGATTTTGGCTAAATGTCACCGGCCAAAATCCGAGGGAATGGGTTCATTTTCCTAGTGGTTATTCTAAGTCCATATTACAATATGAAGGTACTGTTTGATTGTGTTAATTATCATCTAAACTATAGCAGATTCAAAATAAAGCCTAAACTTATCAAAATACGATATCCGATTTCTATATAAAACGGTACTGAACTTAAGTTGCAGGGTTGAAACTATACCTATAGAAAGATCACTGAAAAAGCTTCCTCCTAGATGCACAAGCTCAAAGATCCTAACTAGAGGGTTGTGGTAAAGATCCCTAGTACCTTGCTTTTCTTCTTCTCTTTTGATATTAGGAACATATTGAAATTGGGTGTTAGTGATTGAAGAATTTGATAGGAGTTCAGTTTGAAGATGCAAAGGAGTTCTTATGTGTGTGTGTGTTATGTAGAGAAAGCATGTGATGGAGATTGAGAGGTGGAGGTGGCATGAGAAGAGTAGGAGGTGTAAGTATGAAAAGGGGTGGTATTTTCATGCAAGGATGAGGTGTGTGCATGAAGTATATATGCAAGAAGGAGGTGTCTTCATGACGAAATGAAACACCAAGGGTTCAAGTTAACCTTAACCAAGTCTTACCCCTTTTTTTACACATAAACCCTCACAAAATTCCAATTTCAATAATTAACTAAACTCTTCACAAAATCCCTTCATGACGCTTCTTATTGTAAAAACAAACTATTTCTTTACTAATCTATTCTACCACTTTTTAAAAGACCTTTTTATTACAAATACAATAAAATAAATGCTTTAATTAAATAAATAAAATAATTCGTTATCTAAAATATTTCAAAATGTTACACTTGGCCAATGATTTCTGGTGATGCCCACCCGTGCATTGCGCGACATCAACCCCCAATACCGGGAAAGACGAATCCCCGACGATCCGCTCACTGCCTCCATGTGGCTCGGGACTGTACCCAACTAAAATCTGTTTGCACGACTCCTTTGAGCCGTGGTAGGGTAATAATCAAATCACAGTGGGAACTCACACGAGACAAAATGACAATCTCAGGTCGACAGACTAACCTGTACACATGTCACCTGGGAACTTCTATCTGACAATAGGTATAATACCAACTAGCATGTTCCCGGCGAGTCCGTCCAGTGTACTCATAACCCAATGAGCACCTGTATACTATCTTAGGTGAACAAACCGATACCGATGGCTTGTGAGAACTGGCCACCGCCTCTCGTCGGGGTCTCGATAAGTATACACTAGTCTACTCTGGAGTATCGATGCCCAGTCTCGATACTCCCACGACTAGGGACATTTAAATATGTGCTTATATACCACCCAGCTCCCACGTATATGATCGCCATCATAATACTGGTTGTCAAGCAAGAATCTTATGAGCTCTATCAACATGTAATAGTGATCTGTAATACCACATAAAATATGTACATGATGATAGAGACAAACCATATAGTATACTATCATCTCGAGTAAGACTGTTCTATCCGTATAAGTCCTCCCTCAATCATCATAATCACCTGCCTGCGATTACAATAATTGCCTTGAGAGTACTATAGCCAACAAGTTTACTTCTTTTAGAGGTAGAAGCTTGGATCAAGGACCTTCAGGTGGATCATCTAGGACCGAGGAGGCCGGCCATCAAGTTTGATCAAGATTCTTAGGAGCTTAAGAAGAGGAGTAAAGACCCGAAGGACATGAGTTTCTAGGTATAACTCCTTATCACAGTAGTTAGGTCTCTTTAGCCGACTAGTTTCAGTGTATGGTTAGATTTTAGGATGTGTTTTCTAGCGTCGGATTTTAAAAAGTCAAAGTTTATTGTTCCGCAACGGCCGCGGTAAATGGTCAGGGCGCTAAGAAACCTAACATGGGCAATGGTTGTAGTTTTAAAATGGAAAAATTCATTTTACAAAAGATATGAAGCATGCTTGAACTTGTGAAGAAAATGATTCATTCTACTATTCTTACTCCTCTCTCTTCCATGACTCCTTCCTCTTCTTCATCTTCAACTCTTTCATGAGTTGAGAATCATGAAAATAAAAAGAAAGAAAAATGATAGAACACTCACACACATTACTAATCTTTCTAAATTAGCAACCTAGAATGTTTAGTTACTTTATTGATGAAGTTGAAGCTTGAACATGGTTCTCTCGGGTGGATCATTTTCGGCGAAAAAGGACCGGCTTACAAGCACGATCCGGGACTCTTATGAGCGTGCTAGAGTACAACCCAATTGGAGCAAATGAAAACGCTCCAAAGGTTGTGATTTCTATTATTTTATGTTTATTAGTTTAGGTGTTTGGTTTAGATTTTAGGGTACAAGATTTTAGTGTCTTGAAAATTTTTGTTTTCGGATTCCGTATTGGCCGCGGGTTAGCGGCGGGAACACTAGGCACTTTCAAAATTGACAGATCTTAAAAGATCCATTAAACGATAACCCTAATATCATAAATCTGTCATTAAAAAATTAAAAAAAATTGATGTAGGTGTAGATAAAAAAACGCAACTTTTGAGTTGCAAATATTTTAAACACCACAGATCTATAATTTTACGGACGTGGGGTGAATGGTTCTGATACCAATGTAAAGTTTAGTTGATGTAGATACATAATAAGTAATCAAGTACAGCGGAAATAGATGTATCTACCATATAGGTTTACGATATAAATGATCTGATTGGTTGGATCATTTCTCGCTCACGTCACGTAGAAAATCTGATCTTTATCTCCTCCGAGCAACGGCCGGCGGAAAAGTATATTTTGGTACAAAGCGAGAATCCCTCTCTTGACCACCCAGCAAGCCAACTCAAATTAGAAGAGGGTGAAAAAGAAGACGACGTCTCTCTAGTTTTTCTCTTTAGAAAAACTTTCTATATATCATACATCATATCTCTCTCTCATATGTGTCATATAAAACCCTAACTTCCTATATATAAATATATAAGATACCCAGTCATATGGGCAGATATTGGGCTGGATCGGGCTCAAATGGTTAACGGTTCCTTAATTTAATGTGATAGGGATGGATTTCCAATAAAAGAGAGGTAAGGTTGCCGTTCATGAATTTTTTTTCATGTACCGGCCGTATACTCCCATACAAGAGAGAAAAAATAGAAGTGTGGACCTCATACGCTGCCCAAGGCTATCTGAAAACCCCCCTTTCTCATCCTCTGTCCGGATGTATTACATTCGATACACTGAATAATTCCTAGCAATACACAAATTGGGAAACTTTCAAAAATCCTATTAGGGGAGATCTCTCTCCATCATGCATGACAGAGACTCCAGTTAGCTAGCGAGTCTAACCGTCGATTTTAAAGTGTGAAGTTGACGCTTGTTTTAGCCTTACACTCCTATGTAATTTCATTTTGCATATATTATATCTTTATGGCTCCGGTTCTTGCACAAAAGTCAAAATTAATTTGACAGGTTGCATGCATGTAGGCTCTAAACTGCAAAATCAAATCCATGTCTGAACTCTATTGCAAAATCAAATCCATGTCAAAATTAAATGAAAATTTGGGTGGCTAGTCTTCGTTTTAGTCGAAGAAAAAAAATCTACTTTTAATATTCTTTATTACACCTTCCCTAGATCCAAATTGCATGGATTATTAACCGTGCCCTATATCTTGTTGGCTAAATTTCAACTTGCAACCATAGACTATAGGCATTTTTCCCAAATGATACAGTAAACTTTCAAAATGATAGATTGATACAACGAACTTTCAAAATTCCAAAATACCCATCTTTTTTAGCAAATATTGTCCTTTTCACTATATGAGAGGGGTATTTTGGTAATTTTACAATTTTTCGTTAACGCCGTCGAGAGGTATTTTGATACTTTTGAAAGTTCATGGTATCAATCTATCATTTTGAAAGTTCATGGTATCATTTGAAAAAAATACATATAGTTCATGACAGCACCTATCTTATTTTTAGTGAAAACTCAAATCATAATAGATATTGAAGATTTTTCTCTCACACTTGAATTATAATCTCTTAGCAGCAATTGAAAGATTTTTCATTTATTGTTGCAATTTTACAAAAAAGTCAAGATTAATTTGACAAGTTGCATGGAGGGTCCAAAACTGTAAACCAAATCCTCACGTCAAGGGTATCAAAAGTTCAATACAACATATTGTACTTTGGTTGGCTCAAAGTGCATGCATTATTGACAGCCATATCTTGTCTTGAAGACAAACAACCTGAATCATAATAAATTATTGAAGATTTTGCTTCGCACTTGCAAGAATTTATTTTTAAATTTTAGTTGAATTGAAAGATATCTTGATTTGTAATTTCTACGTCAACAACTTGCATATGATTTCTAGACACCAGAAAAAAAATTGCAGGTAGTTTCAAATCAAAACCTGATTTGGCATGTTGATCCTCGTACTATTGAAAAAAATACTTTCTCAAATCTTTTCAAAACGTTTACAGTTAAAATCATCAATTCTCCAAACTTATTTTCCACAAAATCCCAAACAAAAATGCAAAAACTAAAAAATAAGGAAGGACGTACCTACAAAAGTTCCTCAAAGCACGACCCCACCACCTCTCGACTTCCGTACCAGAAAACTATCCACAACCAAACAAGACTATCGTAACGTCCTTAACTGACACGTGTCCCCCAGAGCTGTAACCAAGCAACCGCCTACCCCCGGTCAGCTTCTCTCCCTATAAATACCCCTGCTTCATCTTCTTCCCCAAATCAAAACCCTAACCCTAGCCCTACGGCCAAAAAAAAAAGGATGGGTTCGAGTTCGAAGGACCTCGATCGAATGAAGGGTCCATGGAGCCCAGAAGAGGACGACCTCCTCCAGTCCTTCGTCGACAGGCACGGGCCGAGGAACTGGTCGGTGATCTCCAAGTCCATCCCCGGCCGCTCCGGCAAGTCCTGCCGCCTGCGGTGGTGCAACCAGCTCTCACCGCAGGTGGAGCACCGCCCCTTCACGCCGGAGGAGGACGACGTCATCCTGCGGGCCCACGCCAAATTCGGCAACAAGTGGGCCACCATCGCCCGCCTCCTCTCCGGCCGCACCGACAACGCCATCAAGAACCACTGGAACTCCACGATCAAGCGCAGGTTCTCGTCGTCGTCGGTGTCGGATCATGAATCCGATCCGCGACCCGCTAAGAGATCGGGCAGCCCGCCGGGATCGAGCTCGGTCGGGTCGGATCCTGAGGTTGAGGATCTGAACACCACCCTGAGCTTGTCGCTTCCTGGATCGGGATCGGCGGTGGCGGTGGAGGCCCAGCCGCTGGAGGAAGTGGCGGATCCACCGGTAGTGGAGGAGGTGGAGGCGGCGGCAGTGGAGATTGGGGAGGAGATGAAGTTGATGATACAAGAGATGATAAGGAGAGAGGTGAGGAGTTACATGAGGGGATTGAAGCAGAGCCGGGGTTTGAGGCCGGAGGTGTTGAGCGATCATGTGATAAAGGGAATGATGGCGAGAATTCAGTGATGTTGAGATTTTTGGTTTTTTGGCCGGAAGTTTGATGGAAGATCAAAAAATACTTTTCATTAGATTTGCAGCTCTGTTTTCTGTTTTAATGTATCGTTTAGTTTTTTTATTTTTTTTATTTTAAATAAGTTTTTTTTTATTTTGTATATGAAAAATAGGGTACTTTGGAAATCACATAGGATGACGCTGAGATACGAGAAAAGGCAGCTGTTCGCAAGTCTCATTAAACAATTTACTCTAAAACAAACATAATGATTAATCAATTTTTTGGTAGAGCTGCACTGTCTTTACGGAATTATATTTTTATAATGATAATAACCATTGAGATTTATTATTTATTTTTCCAATTTTTGGTATAATGTTATTTTTTCTCAATTTTTGAAGCTTCTAATTTAATATATATTAGCTAGCCAAATCTTTGAAATTTAATAAACATCAAATCTCTTAAATCTACATTTTGTTTGCAAAGCCTCCTGATCATTGTTGATAACCAGATTAAAATTAAAATTAATTTATTTGATTGATTACTTAAAATATTTTTCCTTTTATACCCGTAACTCGTTTTTTCCTTTTCCGTCTACTCACCTACGCTTTCTCTCCGCCCTTTTCCCCTGAACTCTACTCATCCTTCGTTTCATCCTCTTCCCTCGGCGTCTCCTCACCGTCTCTTTCTCCATTTTTGAGTTGTAGCTAGTATTGCTGACCATTGCCACCGTTGTAAATTTTTTTTTGAGCTTCGTAAAATAATTTTTTATTTTATTTTATTAGCCTTGAAGGATGTTTTTCTCCATCATGGGTAGTTTTTAACATGACCTCATCAAATCATTGGAATTTCTAGATAAACATCAAACCTTTCAATTGAAAGTCTCTCGATCATTTGCGGTTAACTAAATTGGTTCGGTTTGTCTTTAATGAAATTGATCGCTGTTAATTAACCGATTTCCCTTCATATTATTTGGAAAGTCTCTTGATTATTTGTTGTTAACTAAATTGGTTCGGTTCGCTGAATTTTAAAAGTAGAATTATTTTATTTGATTGATTAATTAAAATATATTTCCTTTTATACCCGGAAACCCATTTTTTTCCATTCTTTTCTTTCTATTCATTTTCATCTTCTTCTCTTTCTTCCTTTCCTTGTTCTACCCCATCTCCTTCCCATCATCCCCTCCTCTTTTGAGCTATTGCCAATGTAGTGTTGCTAAGGGTTGCCGCTCTTAGCGTTGTCTAGTTATTGGTTCTTTTTTCTTTATTTTCTTGTTTTAGGTGTGAGTACAATATGGTAAAATTATTCTCTTAACTATTTTGTTATTATTCTTTTTTACTTAGGGATTTAGCGTAGATTTAAAAGAAAACAAATATGAAGATTTTGGGGTTTACTTAGAAATCTAAGGAGTCGGAGGGCTGGTATAAAAAAAACCATTAAATTTTGGGCCTTTTATTTTAAGCCCCTTTAAATATGAGCCATTTACCAAAAAACCCAAGACTTGATAATTACTTATTACTCTAAAATTGCATCATTTTACCTACCGGGAGTCCTTTCATTTCATTCCATTAGTCAATTAACGAAGAAAGTTGGGTTATGGTTATCAAACTCTGATGATGCTCGATATCGGTGATCTCCCAGATCGTGACACGTGGCAGATGAAGTGTCCCAGAGCTCAGAAGAAAGGGCCTACAGAGGCCGACCAGGCCACCCCTGTGCCCGACCCGCAAGTAGAAGCTGGCTCTCCTCAGAGCCTCCATGCACAAATTGGCTTCCTTGGCCTCCCATCTCGTCTCCGAGCTATCACAAGACCAAGATGCCTCGGCTCTCCCGCTCGCCCCCGAGCTCTCCCGCCGAGGCCATTTTCCTCGGTCTCATCGACCGACCAACGGTGCTACTCGCAGGCGTAACTGCCGCTCCGCGAATCTTGCCATGCGCAAGATCTCCGCCGGCCACATCCCACATTCCACGCCATTACGATCCCCATTAACGAGCCTGTATCGCCATTAATGGGAAGATTCGCTTATCACGCGGGCGTGACGTCGGGAGCGTAACGGCCGGCGTAATTCTCGCGTCTGCCCCTGCATGCTGCCGCCGCTATATAAACCCCTCTCCCAGAAGGATCAAGTAAGCCATTTTTACTCCACTAAGCCGTTACTCTGCTCGGATCTCTAGTCTAACTTGATCGTCAGAGGGTCCTCGGTGGTACCAAACCATCCCGGGACTTCCTTGCAGGTACTCGGTGAAAATCTCCTCCAACCCATTGAGATCCACACATCACAGGAGATCAAGCCCCAGATCAAATCCCAGCCGTCAATCGCAGCCATCGGCAGATCAACGGGAGACAACATCTGAAAGAGACCGGAAACGCGCCTCCATCAGCTGGCGCCGTCTGTGGGAAATTAACTCCACAAAAACAAAAGTTCGTCTCCCGATCTCCAACCACATGGCGAGTGATCACCCTGAAGATCAAAGCACCAGCCGCCGCCTTCCCCTGAACGGAGGCGCGGATAAACCTCCCCCGGCGATTGCCATCAACGCCCTTGCCGGCCGAATAGACCGATTAGCGTCCATCGTGGAGGCGCTCGTCCGTGCCCAAACAGCAGGTCCTGAACCCCAGATCGTCGCTCCTCCGCCTTGAGAAGACTCCGCCTGCATCGGCACGGTCGACCACCGACAAGCTACCTCCCACGGCCACAGATCTCCCGGACCGGTACTTTCTGCAGCCCGCTGGGCTCCCCACTACTCCACGCCAAGATCCGCCGCCAGGGCGCTTTACCTCGAGCCTCCTCGTGACCCTTACCCTCCCGAGGAGATGTCGGTCAGCTATCTGATTCCCAGGCATGACCAGCACCCCCTCCCTCCATGGGGTCGCAAGGACGGGGCTCGCCACGGCGGCTCGAGGGCCACCTTGCCCGGGAATCTGAGGAACCTCATCGAGAGGAACCGGGGCCGCGCCCAGACACAGGTCTCCCACAACAGAGGCCAGGGATCGGAGTGTAAGTCTTCGGTAGTGCCCCGGCCAATAATCTGAGGCCAAACGCGGAATAAAAACTTTTACAACGGGTGCTATCGCATACTATAACCCGGATCTTTCCATTAACGCTAAACTAACAAACTGTAAAGAGGTAGAAAGGCTATACCGATCGATCCGTGTCCTTCGGTCTTTAGCCATCATCCCACGCTCCATACGGCATCTCCGATCTCCTGTCTCCTCGTCAAGGTGGCACCACGTCAACGGATCTTTATACGGGCTTCCGCCTCTAAACCGAGGCAACTCGGACATGAAGTTTGCTAACCGACATGTCCAAAATTGATGTAGAGATAGTGTAGAATACTTTGTCTCAAGGCACCCAAGCCATTGGGTGAAGGTTAATTAAAGTTGCCTTAATCAAGTAATGAGAAATGAGCTATATCTTTTGTAATGAATCAATCTTCTCACACAAATGAGGCTCGGCCATTTTTGGTCTGAATTGGGTGGGGCCGGCCATGAGGTGGAAGGGGTGAGCACAAGGTTTCAAGTGGTGAGGCTAAGAAGAAAATATCAACAACAAATATCAACAAAGATCTTAAGCATGGACAAAAGAACTTAATGCAAGAAATGAGTCACTAAAACACCTCATCCCACATGAAGAGGCAAGAAACTTCTGGAGCCCCGGGCACCACAAAAGACCCCCTCCTTTTATAAATGTAGTATTTGCAAAAAAACCCTTCACAATAAAGGAATTCAGCCAAGAAGGATAGAAAGGAAAATGGCCAAAACGAAGATACAAACTGGCAACTTCAAAAAGCGATCCCGTAACTAATTACAGGATAACCCCACTACAGTATAAACATACCCGCATTTGTATTCCGACCGAATACAAAATGCAAAGAGACAAAAGTACTCCTACACGATATAATACTAGAATCCGGCTTAAACCAAAGCCCACCAGTATTATCTGTCCGAACCAAGACACGTGTACAAGTGCACGTGCATGTTCGAATCCTGCCATAAAACCATACGGCCTCTACAACGTTTCGCCCGAACTTGGGAAACTATCTGTGGGGAACTCTAAAGACTCGTCAATACTCTGGCAGTAGGTTTAACCATAAGCTGTCAGTGGTACTAGCTGTACGTAACGGCTGCCCATGTATTGACAGAAAGGGAAGCTGATGAGTGAACTCATCCTGAAACCCTACTGAGCCTATCAGTGACAATATCCGTACAGTCCGGTCTGTTCGTCTATGAGTATCGCATATCCGGTCTAGGGGCTGGTAACGTCAGACCCCCAAAAGCTGTATAAGTCGTATCGGAGGGTAGCCCTGAACACCCTGAGAAACTACTGGAATACCTACCAGTAATTCTCACCTGCCTTGACCAAGGACTTGGTGTAATGGCTCTCCTAGACACAGCGCGATCTCACCCCCAATACCGGGAGAGACGAATCCCCTGCCGATCCGCTCACTGCCTCTATGTGGCTCGGGACTGTACCCAACTAAAACCTGTTTGCACGACTCCTTTGAGCCATGGTAGGGTAGTAATCTAAGTACAGTGGGAACACACACGAGACAAATGATGACCTCAGGTCGATGGACTAACCTGTACACATGTCACCAGGGAACTGCTATCTGACGCTAGGTATAATACCAACTAGCATGTTTCCGGCGAGTCCTGTCCGGTGCACTCATAACTCAATGAGCACCTGTATACATCTTAGGTATCCAACTGACACCAATGGCTTGTGAGACCGGCCACCGCCCTTCGTCGGGGTCTCGACTGTATACACTAGTCTACTCTGGAGTATCGATGCCCTGTCTCGAAACACCTACGACAAGGGACCACTTTTAAGGATGTGCTTATGGACTACCCAACTCTCACGTATATGATCGCCATCATACTGCTGGTAGTCAAGCAAGAATCCTAAGGGCTCTATCAATGTGTAATAGTGATCATGTCACCTAAAACTGTACACGATGATAAAGGCAAACCAGATAGCATACTATCATCTTAAGTAAGATTGTCCTACTGGTATAGGTCCTCCTCAATCATTGCAATCACGTACCTGCGATCCAATAATTGACTTTGAGGGCACTACGACCAACAATCTCCCACTTGCACTTAAGGCTAATTATTGCGATGTCGCATACTCATAGCCCGTGTGATACCGAACACCCAACTCCTCTACTAACCAGTTTCACAAAGCTCGTTTGTAAAACCCTTATGTTCGAGAAATAGCCTCAATGAGTGGATCCGCCCTGATGTTTCTTTCTATGTCTCTTTTAATCTCAAGTTCGCGGAGAAAGCTGTAACATTTCAAAAAATAAAGTATTATTTTTAGGAATTTTCATAATTTAATATTAATTTTTAATGAATATTTTAATAGTCGGTATAATTAAATACCGATAAATGGTGAAAATTCCAGAGAAAATTTTGGAAAATTCTAAAATAGGGTATTTTGTGTAAATATGTCATTTTTAAGTTTTTATGGTTAAGTATATGCTATTTTAGTGTTAATCGCGATTAAAAATCGCTAATTGGATTTTTGGGCTTTTGTGCAAAAATGTGCACATAACATTTCCACACTTGTCACACTTGTTTCATGTTTTGGTCATGGTAGCCTAGGGTTAACCATGTCTAATTGGGCTTGATGGTTTAAACCTTTTGGTTATGTTGATTTGGTTTGACTAAGGGATTTGGCCTTGTCTATGGGTGATTAGGATTAGTTGATCTTATGTAGAGAGAGAGAGGATTTGATGGCTTGTGTGTGCTAACATTAAGAGAGAGAGAGAGGTGGCTCTAGGATGGGTCATATTCCATCTCATTTCAAATCTCTTGCTTTCCCTCACATCTCTCCCTCTCACCCTCACACAACAACACACCCCTTAAAGAAAACTAGCAGCAGCAGCTGCTGAAACATTGCTTCAGCCAACCCTACACAGCCACATGACATCAGCACACACACCAGCCCCTAACACCTTAGCCCAATACCTACACACTCACATCAGCAGCTACATCAGCCCCCAATATCAACACTTTAGCCCTAATTGCATCAACAACAACTCCATAACCTCACACTCCACCACAAACAACATCCAAAACAGCTCAGCAGTAGCAGCTGCAGCAACATCAGCCCAAACCTCTGCTGCAACAGCAGCAAGAACAGCCTCCACACCATCATATACCACAACAACATCAGCCACAACACTACACAAAACAACAACAGCCATTGCTGCTGCTACAGCAACACCAACATCACAAAAAATAAAACAACAGCAGCAGCTTCAGCCCGAAAACAGCATCAGCATCAGCTACTGCAGCAACATCTGGAGCAAATGGAGCAGCTCCACAGCAGCAACAACCCTTCCTCCTTCCTTCATCCTCTCTTCTCCTACATCCTAGGACCCCCTTGAGGTATAATCTCATAACCTAACTCCTATCTTGCCGAGTTCTGGTCATATAGCTGAAATTTAGTGTTTATATCGTGATTAGTGCTAGTTTAGGCAAATTTGAGTGAGATTTGGCCTAGCGATAGTTTTGAATGTTAGTATAGCCTTATTAGATGCTGTGAAGACTAACCAAGATTACCCCAGATTTCCAGTTAGTTACCAGATTTATTCGACTTGGCGTAAATTAGCACTTTTGTCGATTTTATGACCTTTCTGGAATCTGCTACAACCCGAGATACCCTAAAATAAAATTGACTTGGCAGTGAGATATGCAGGCAGATAGAAACCAACACCCAAAGCCCCATCCCCTGGACCCACTTCCCGGCCGCAGATATATTCCTTCTGGCCGCAATTTGCGGCCAGAGTAGGAGGAAATCCCCTCGTTTTTGGTGCCTAGCCCTTTTACCTGTAAATTTGACCCTGGGTATGTCTAGTTTTGTCTGGTTCCAATCAGGGTAGAATCTGGGTTGATTTTCCTATGTTGGCGCATGATTTACGACTTGTTTTAGCATGGATTTTTGATATTCGATGATTCGTTTCTGTCGGGTGGCGTTTGAACGCCAACGGCAGAGGGATATTGGCTGTGTTTACGTGCAAGGCTACAGGATTTTACCTATGAGCGTAGCGTGTACCATTTTGGTTTCCGACATGGTTTTCATGTGTTTTAGCGTGTGATATCCTTGTAGGTACCCCACATAGCGTCGAGGCGTTGGAGATGCAAATGGCGACATCGACACCGGCACACATAAAACAAGGTGAGTAGATTTATATCTACGGGAAGAAGTCGGGTGGATGGCATATAGCACCCCCGCAGTTCGTGGTGATGTATACGGATGCGTATACACACCAACAATCATTACATGTTATTTTGGAATTAATGATATTGTATAAGATGGTTATTGGTATGTTAGATTGGTGAAAGATTACGAAACCCTAGGGTAGTGGGTGCACTACACATACATATACACACATACATACTTGCATACATCCTTATTTCATATGTGGTTATGGGATCCTATATAGATATGTGTTCACATGGGTATGGGACTATGTGTTCACATACGGATTTGAGGATGATACTTGGGATTGAGATGAGTCGATGATATTTGATCTGAGATTATGATATCGGTGATATGGCAGGATTCGTACTTGAGATACGTCCTGATATGATAGCGGGTCTTGGATGACGATGCCATGTGCATAGTGATATAAATATAAAATGATCGACATGTGATCATGTTACGAGATATGATATGATATGACAAGATAATTATGATAGGCCGCATTCGGCGATGTTTACTCCTGGTGATGATATGTGATGATGATATCGATTTATACGAGACTGTCGATCAGTAATCAGATCATAATTATAGTGATGATATTAGTTTTGTACTAGACGTAGGTCAGTACCCGGATTATGATCTTTGATAAAGAGAATACCCGATGAGTGATATGACGAATGTGATATTGACCCGTACCCAGATTTGGGGATGCCGTACGACGGATTTACGCACGAGCTATATTTGATGTTTGATCCGCACTCTTGATTTGGGAATAACTGATTATAGAGATATGGTATCGAATGTGATATTATCGAGGCGGGATCACCGACTATAAATGTATATATATGTATCGACTCAGAGGTTAGGCGGTTTCCCTTACCTGCAGTTAGCCTATTAGATCAGCCCTATAGGCGGTGTAGCTGTATGATTCTTATGACATTAGATGCAGTTTTAGCTATCATTGTGCTTAGTATTCAGTTCCTGTACATTATTATTGTTGGTCCGCATCGCATACTGTTGTGATTCATATTCCATTATTGAGATCATGCTGTTAGGACACCAGCACCATTACCGATGATGCGTATGTACCACGTACACTTATTTGCCGGCGCACACACATCTTCATCGGTAATTGCCATGTCACGTGCACTTAGAGGATACTCTTGCCTGATTTAGCTTGTTAGCTAGTAGTGACATGATATTAGTGTACTCGCGTTATATGCCAGCTTGACATTGTAGTTATTACTTGTCACATCATGCATACTGTTGTTCATTATATGCCGCATTCATGGAATCTCATGCTTATATTCATGATTCTACATGCTATTGATGATTTGGAATCGGGTTTCCATGAGATTTTCTGGATTTGGAGAAAAACCGCAAAACATATATAAACTGCTTTCTCTCTTTTTAAATAAAAATGCGGTTTTCCCATGATGTATGAGTCGTCCACCATGAGTTTTGCTGATGGATTTCGAGACCCGATTCGAGGAGGCGGATGAACCGTTTCGGGTACATGGTGGGCCTGGTACGGTACCCCGGGGCAAGAAGATCGCAGGAGATGGCGTTGAGCCTGGCAGGGGAGCACGACCGACCGGTGATTTTACCCGACGCGTCGGATATCCGGAGGATACCGTCGTGGTCATAAGATGGATGGTAGGGGCCGGTCTGGACTGACGGCGCCCTAGATATTATGATTGAGACATTGAGATTTTGAGATATTGAGATACAGAGATTGTGATACAGAGATATCGAGATATTGGGATTTATGTTTTGTGCCGATGCTAGGCACTGTTTTATGCTGATTTCATTATGATACCTCATTTTAAAAATACAGAAATCTCACTAATTTATGAAAGCAGTTTTCTTCAGTACATGTATTCTGTTTCATGCATTCATACATCATCCATATGATATATTGCTATCTGAGGCACTGACACGGGCATATGGGATTACACTTAGGTTAGATATTTACCCTAGTCATTGTTATAGACTGCTGGTTATATATTTGAGGATTATATATTATGATCGTATGACCTATGATTGCGTCATACATGCGATTTTCTGTTCGTAGATCTTTTTCTACTCACGAGTTGGCAACTCACCCCCGTTGTGCCCCAGTTTCTTGCAGGTGTTGCCGTACAGGTTTCATTACGGCTTTGCGAGCACTACTTCTTTCGGGTGACTTGCTAGTAGGTGGGTTATTTGTATCGTACCCATCATTATACATTGTATATTATATTTCAGTTGTATCTAGAAGTTCCATCAACCAAACATGTACTTATTTGAGATAGAGACCAGTGATGTTTATTCTTTCGACCTTAGAGTCGCGCATTATATTTCTGTGGATTTCACGCTGAATGAGTTTCCTTTTCTGTTGTGATCCTCGCCTTTAGGCGCTGTATATTATATTACTAGCTGGTTGACTTATAGTGGTTTTTCTATACTCTACTACTTTTCTTGGTTTGGATTTCTGGGTTCGGCTTACTTAGAGTACGTACGCCTCGAGACGTTCGTAGTCTAAGTGGCGGTCATGTTCCGTACTTTCGGGACGTGACAAAAGCCATCTCCCGAATTGAGTAATACCTGTCTTAGAATATGTCTGGATATCTGATGGGACCTAGTTCATAAATGAACTCCAAATCCAAACTTCTTAGACTGTATCGTCAACTGAACCTAATCAGTATCCCGCACCATACCTCCCACAGTATCCTCTTGGACCACCTGTCCAAACTACTGCCCCCTTCATCAGAGGGAAAACTATAACTCTGATAATCACTCGGTCATCCATGCCACCTTTGAAGCCTGGAATGATAATCGTCCCCCAAAAGAGGCTGCCGTCATCAAATCCGTAGAACATCTACTTATGTTCTAAAACTGCTTCCGAATGTTTCTCCAGGATTGGATTAATATAAACTTATTGTGTCTAGTGCAAAAACAACATCTGGTATGGTACTTGACATCTCATGATCGACTCAATTGTCTAAGTAAGTGATATGCCAATCATGCACATCCCTCTCCCCTTTAGTCTGTAAGACACCTTTAGAGAGGGAGACTCCATCACCTGCAGGTACACCACCATGCCAGGAGTCGTCCATTCTAAAACACCTTTAGAATACTGTCTAAGTACCCAGATTGGGAAACTACCCAATTCTAGATCTAAAACCATAGATCTAGTAATCAGAATGTCTGATATTATATCCATATCCTGTGTGGAGAAAAAACCATGTGACAACCAAAGTATAACCGATCGTAGTATAGGAATTTTACTTCCTACTCTGTGTATGTCATACAAATACCAGGACATCACACTCTACTACCTTCTTAACAGATCCATCCCCTATTCTGATGAAGTCAAACCTATGACTGTCATATCAAAAATAGATGATCTATCTCCGCTATATCTGCTTTAGTCTATAAATAAACAAAAGCTACTTGCTCACTATGCTTCCGCTGCTCCCACTGACCACAACAACTCTCTGGCAGAATAATATATACGTGCACTTCTAAAACTAGTTTAGAACGACGCTATACTTATCATCCTGCCGGGTCTCATAGCCTGGAACAACAGTAGTGTCAAGTCTGGGTAAACAAGAATCTCCCTGTCACCGTCCTTAAGGCTACCGAAGTACCTCTCGGGTGCCTGAGGTTACCCACCATATTTGCGGAGTGGCTAATGGAATGTCAAACCCGATTGAATCTTTAGGCCCTTTTAAATTTTCCGTAATCGTTTGCGGTTCTGGAATCTCATCCAGTTCTACTATACTCCCACTACTGTTTTCTGAAAAACTTCATTTTACTAAAACTGTGGCGTGTCAAGAAAAATATCACTATTGATCTTCCAGATGGTAGAAAGTCAACTCTCGACATAGCCCGGGTCAATCCACAAACTGCCATTACAGAAATGTGCCTTGAGTTATCCAGAGTCTGGTTTTAAGTATAAACCGGACAACTCCCCATACCTTAACATCGTTAAGATATGAACCATTCTATATCCAATATAGAAACATTGACACTTATTTAATTGGAACCAGATTCAAATTATGCAGCTGTCTCCAGTGCATATCAACTTAATGGAAAGAGGCTAATAAGCATTACTCAATTTAGGAATGCATCCAATTATGAGTAACCTGAAAGAGAAACAAGTTTCTCAAAACCATTACTATCAACTGAATACCAATCACAAGTATCTACATTTTCGAACATCTTGAAGAATCCCGATACTTGCGACACATGGTTCTCTACTTTATTCCTATACCTATAACTTCTTAAAACTTAGACATTGTATTTCAACGAAACACTTGTCTAAAAACTAGAGAAGTCACGAGTAAACAGAACATAGTACGAGGACCAACCCCTTTGTCATGATGGACACCGGACAACATACAATACTTTGTATAAGTCCGCTGAGTTGAATAACTCAAAACCTGTGCATCGTAGGTTGAAAACTGTACTTATGGTTAAAAACTATTCCACTGTTCAATGCTCCTTATCCAATCGTCAACTGATATAGCTAAATGTCATGGACATAATTTCAAAAGTTATATCTCACTTTATAAAAATAAACGTACAGATATATCAGTTTGGAATTGGTGCACAACAACGGATACTCAAAACCAAATACTTGCCGTCCGGCAAAAACCCAGGCGATCTCCTCAAATATCACCAATTACAACGAATTCCGATATAATAAGGATGATCACCTAATTCCCAATAACTTACTCTTACTCATCATCTGTAGAACCATACGGATGTGAGAATCATACCTGGTAAATACATACCCTGGAGTAAGTATCTAATCGGGAAAACAGTTTTCCTTTAACAATGCATAGTGAAACTGAAACATGAAAATGTTTCGAAGGGGTATCCTGGTATTCATAATAATACCTCTTCCATTATCCAATTTATGACTGTAACCGTATATTTCTTTGCCATCTCTCAAAATCCCTTTATTTGTCTTTAGTCGTTACTTTCTGTACACCATCGTTAGGTTAAATGGTTTTCTTCCTTCCCTACCGTTCAGCACCAGCCTATGGTTTGGAAGAAGACTATCCAATAAGCATAATAGGTGTATACTCCTAAACCAAGGAGTACCCGCAACCTGAGAGAAGGTGATGATAAAAGACAACTGAATAAAACCTTATTCTATTTCTCCTGAACCTGAATCCATTCTCGAATCTGGAACAAGTTCCTTCGAGTTCGTATATAACCATACGATGGATTTATCCAATGGAAGTGGATGTCCGTAATAATACGGGGTGTTCTGGAGAAATGCAAAGGTGAAGTAGGAGTGGCGATGAACTACACGGTTTGGTCATGAATGATAGCAGTCGCAATTTACTTTTGCCCTCTTTCTAATCCCTTAATTTTATCTTTACTTATTACCTTTTGTACACCCTACTCAGGCTAATTGGTTTTCTTCATTCCCTACCTTTCGGCACCTGCCTATGGTTTGGAAGAAGACTATCCAATAAGCGTAATAGGTGTACTTTCCTAAACCAAGGAGCCCTCGCAACCTGAGAGAAGGTGATAATAAAAGAAAACTGAATAAACCAATTCAATTTCTCCTGAATCTGGATCCATCCTCGAAAAAGTCCCTTCGAGTTTGTATATAACCATACGATGGATTTATCTAATGGAAGTGGATGTTCGTAGTAATACGAGGTGTTCTGGAGAAATGCAAAGGGTAAAAGAAGGAGCGGCAATGACTTATGCAACTTAGACAATCCAAAAGCCAGTATTTTAAGAAGGTTCGATCAACTTGGTCACTGAGTCATAGTCTAGGGTCGGTCAATGGTCGCTGCCAAAGAGAGAGAGAAAAGAAACACTTTGCATGTACTCTAACCTAGATCAGAATGGTTATCACTTTATCTAATCAGGAAACCTCCCACTGTACCGTCAAATTCTCCTCCAAACCTGAAAGAAGAATTAGTCGGGATCACCCGAAGAGTAAACCAACTGATCAGTGGGAATCGGGATCCAACTCTCATCGCATGATAACGTGAAGGGATCCACTCACGTTATCACACTCCAAAAGGTATGCGCATACCTGGTAAGTTTCAGTTTCTTTAGAAACTCCCAATATAGATTTATGCCCCATGCTCTTATGACCCTGACGTTGGCCAAATGCCATAAGTCACATGTCAAGTTCTACCCATCATTATCTTGTTAATTTGAACCCACCCGTACATACCCCTGACGTTGTCCAAATGGCAGAACGACTGTCCCAAACCAACTCATCTATCTATGCAACAGATGAATACCCAGCAGCTACCAAACACTGTGCCTTGGTGTTGGTCAAAATACATAGCTTGAATACTACTGAATACCCAACTGAAATGACGGAGGGCTACGGCTGGTTTTTGGCGAAAAACCTTTAACGTAACGAACTTGATATCGCTGAAGGAACCTGATAGCTTTTTACAAAAATATAGTGGCGAAAACCTTTGCTAAAGAGGTCACTCCCGGTGAAGGGATCTCGGCTCTTTCCTCATGGAATAAGGTGCAGGATATTCCAACTGAATATCGCGATGCAAAGCAACAAGTAATCGACTATAGTGAAGTTATTACCCTGACGCAAACTTCTGCCCAAGGGGTCACTCCCGGTGAAGGGATCTCGGCCCTTGCCTCGTCGAATGAGGTGCAGGATATTCCAACTGAATACCACTGTGCAAAACAAAAGAAAACGTCTTTGTAATAACACCTTTTGGAAACTGTTCCAACAACGTCAAACAGGTTTGTTTTTGCTTTGCATTGATCAGAATCAACGCAGTCCCATCAATTAATCACACCAGAAAAGAACAAAAATAAAATGTACGTATATGCCATGCGCATTCGTCACTGGGTCCTGTCATCACCCGTAAGGTTACTTAACTAATGACAGAGCGGGGACTGGACTAGCGCGGGTATAAAACATATACAACATCTACTAGTATATATACCAATATACAATAATCGCTCCAGGCGTGATAAATGCAACATTACAAAAAAGTAATAAGCATCACAGAACCATACAGATAATCTGAGATCCCCAGATTTCACAGAGCCGCAACTGAAACCCGACGTTCCCCTGGTCGTGTGGATAGCTTGTGCAATGAAAACCTAGACCCCTACGGGTGCGACAATTCACCCGCCAAAACCTGAAGCGAGGCAGCCCCCTACAGCAAAGTGAATGGACCACCCTGCACTTCACGGAATCCGGTAACTTGAACATCCCTCCTTGGGTCAACCTGTACCCCCTACGAGTGTGGCGAATAGTCTACCAATTCTAGAGTGAGGCCCCCTACCTCTCAAAGCCATGAGATGCGGACCCGTTGCCCTCCAGAACCTAGCTATCCGTGCACTCCGTCGCGGGGTAAACTTAGTACAGAAATGAAAATATGTACAACAGATACATTGACCTCAACCCGATCGTGCCCCAAAAGAATAATATAAAAACAGGCAGTGACGGCAGTCCATATGTTGGACGCTCGCCCCATAATATCAAATGTACAAATAAATCCAAACTGCACTACCATTGCACACAACTATCCACCACGACAAATCCGCAACAGCACAACACAACACAGAACATCAACGCGAATGTCATGTTCGCAAATCCGTCTAAAAGAGATATAGCAATTAGACACGATATACCGCTCGAATAACATTCACGGTCGGAGATATAATATAAGTACTGTAAACTAACATATTTAAAATTCCGATCGACAAAACATCCCTAAGTAGGCCCCAAGTACAACTCCAGTACTCAAACAAAATTTGGGCCCAAACAAAATATTCCAGAAACCACAATTACACATGAAAGACACCCAGAAGAAATATGGTGCATTGAAGCCCTAAAACGGCGGCGGAACCGTGGCCAATACAAGGCTTGCGCGGCGGTTCCGCGGCAGTCTTGAAGGTTCAGCCGACCAAATTTCTTCCAGAGTCTTAAAAAAGCCTGCACGATTTTCTGAGATACTCAAAATAATTTTTAGACAACAAAACAAATTCGACAGAAACTTTAATTTTGGAATCGCTGTTTTGGAAATTTCATTCGATCGATATTTTAAACATGTTAGAACAAGCTAATAAAGGTTAATGGCGTGGCTCTGATACCATGTAAGTCTACGGTAGCGCCCCGGCCAATAATCTGAAGCCAAACGCGGAATAAAAACTTTTACAACGGGCGCTATCGCATACTATAACCCGGATCTTGCCATTAACTCTAAACTAACAAACTGTAAAGAGGTAGAAAGGCTATACCGATCGATCCGTATCCTTCGATCTTTAGCCATCATCCCACGCTCCTCGCGGCATCTCCGATCTCCTGTCTTCTCGTCAAGGTGGCACCACGTCAACGGATCTTTATACGGGCTCCCGCCTCTAAACCGAGGCAACTCGGACATGAAGTTTGCTAGCCGACATGTCCAAGATTGATGTAGAGATAGTGTAGAATACTTTGTCTCAAGGCACCCAAGCTATTGGGTGAAGGTTAATTGAAGTTGCCTTAATCAAGTAATGAGAAATGAGCTATATCTTTTGTAATGAATCAATCTTCTCACACAAATGAGGCTCGGCCATTTTTAGGGCTGAATTGGGTGGGGCCGGCCATGAGGTGGAGGGGGTAAGCACAAGGTTTCAAGTGGTGAGGCTAAGAAGAAAATATCAACAACAAATATCAACAAAGATCTTAAGCATGGATAAAAGAACTTAATGCAAGAAATGAGTCACTAAAACACCTCATCCCACATGAAGAGGCCAGAAACTTCTGGAGCCCTAGGCACCACAATAACCCCCCTCCTTTTATAAATGTAGCATTTGCAAATAAAAACCCCTTCACAATAAAGGAATTCAGCCAAGAAGGATAGAAAGGAAAATGGCCAAAACGAAGATACAAACTGGCAACTTCAAAAAGCGATCCTGTAACTAATTACAGGATAACCCCACTACAGTATAAATATACCCGCATTTGTATTCCAACCGAATAAAAAATGCAAAGAGACAAAAATACTCCTACACAATATAATACTAGAATCCGGCTTAAACCAAAGCCCACTAGTATTATCTGTCCGAACCAAGATACGTGCACAAGTGCACGTGCATGTTCGAATCCTACCATAAAACCATACAACCTCTACAACGTTTCACCCAAACTTGGGAAACTATCTGTGGGGGGCTCTAAAGACTCATCAATACTCTGGCAGTGGGTTTAACCACAAGCCGTCAGTGGTACTAGCTGTACGTAACGGCTGCCCATGTATTGACAGAAAGGGAAGCTGATGAGCGAACTTATCTTGAAACCCTACTGAGCCTATCAGTGACAATATCCATACAGTCCGGCCCGTTCGTCTATGAGCATCGCATATCCGGCCTAGGGGCTGGTAACGTCAGACCTCCAAAAGCTGTATAAGTCGTGTCGGAGGGTTGCCCTGAACACCCTGAGAAACTACTGGAATACCTACCAGTAATTCTTACCTGCCTTGGCCAAGGACTTGGTATAATGGCTCTCCTAGACACAGCGCGATCTCACCCTCAATACCGGGAGAGACGAATCTCCTGCCGATCCGCTCACTGCCTCTATGTGGCTCGGGACTGTACCCAACTAAAACCTGTTTGCACGACTCTTTTGAGCCGTGGTAGGGTAGTAATCTAAGCACAGTGGGAACTCACACGAGACAAATGACGAACTCAGGTCGATGAACTAATCTATATACATGTCACCAGGGAACTGCTATCTGACGCTAGGTATAATACCAACTAGCATGTTCCCGGCGAGTCTTGTCCGGTGCACTCAAAACCCAATGAGCACCTGTATACATATTAGGTGATCCAACTGACACCAATGGCTTGTGAGACCGGCCACAGTCCCTCGTCGGGGTCTCGACTGTATACACTAGTTTACTCTGGAGTATCGATGCCCTGTCTCGAAACTCCTACGACTAGGGGCCACTTTTAAGTATGTGCTTATGGACTACCCAACTCTCACGTATATGATCGCCATCATACTGCTGGTAGTCAAGCAAGAATCCTAAAGGCTCTATCAATGTGTAATAGTGATCATGTCACCTAAAACTACACGATGATAAAGGCAAACCAGATAGCATACTATCATCTTGAGTAAGACTGTCCTACTGGTATAGGTCCTCCTTAATCATTGCAATCACGTGCCTGCGATCCAATAATTGACTTTAAGAGCACTACGACCAACACGGAGGGTGCTAAATCCTTCGGGTACCACGGCCGACTCGACGCCCTCGAGAAGAAGATTGAGGGCATACGTCGGAAAGGTCACCTCTCGGGCGACAGGGCTAAGTACTCCGCCGACTCGCTCACCAAGCCATTCACCGAGGAGCCGATCGCCGTCCATGTCTCCTCGCGCAACAAGCCCCCAAAGGTCTCTCTTTGATGGGAAAACCGACCCGAAGGACGATTTGGATGCTTTCACCGCGGGGATGAGTTTCCAAGACCACTCCGACACCGCCCGGTGCTGAGCTTTTTCGGCCACCCTCATCCGCTCCGGGCGGGACTGGTTCCGAGGACTCGAGCCTCGCTCGATTTCAACCTTCGACGAGCTGGCCATTCAGTTCCTCGGCCACTTTGTCGGGAACCGTCGGCAGAAGCGCACGGTCGACTACGTCTTCACAATCAAGAGCGGGGATAAGGAGACGTTCAAAGCTTACGTCACCCGCTTCTACAACGCCCTTCTTGAGGTCCTCGAGCACCGGGACGAAACAGTCATCACGGCACTCAGGTCGGGTCTCAGGCACAAGGAGTGGCTACGCTCCTTTGCACTGGCGCAACCTAAGACCATGGCCGAAGTGAAGGCATGGACCGAGCGCGAAGTCCAGCTCGAGTCCGAGGTGAATGCAAACCTTCTCCGGGTAGACTGACCCAACCAGAAGAAGAGGACAAGGGAAGAAAGACCAAAGCGTCAGCAGCCCTACCATCCGAAGTTCCAGGAGTACACCCTACTCAACGTCTCCCAAGCAGTGCTACTGGAGGAGGCTAAGGGCGAAGGGTTCTTCAAGTTCCCTCCGATCCCACATCAGGTCTCGAAGCGAACTCGAGGCCCCTACCGCGGTTTCCATAGGTCGCTCGGCCACTCCACGGAGAGTTGAAAGCAGCACCGGGACTACATCGAGGAACTCATCCGATCAGGGCACCTCGTCGCCTACCTGAGAGATAAGTGGCAAGACGACCGCGAGCAAGAGCAGCGTCCCTCTCCCGCCGAGCTGACCATCGGCCAAATCATGCTCGTATTAACAGATGATACGTCCGGCGCCCGCGGAGCCCAGTACCCTCTGCCGAGCACGGAGACCAACAAGCATCCGAGGGGCTTGGACTGTGCAGATAAGGTCATCTACTAGCATGTACTTCTTTTTCAAAGGAAATGTAAACTTTTCCTAGAATCTGCTGCTTATGTAATAAAAAGATTGATAGAACATTGTGAAAAAGAAGAAAACAGTCTTATTTATTCAAAAGAAAAAAGGAGGGTACTAGGGGCTCCTCGGCCACAAAGGTGTCCTCGATCCCGCCAAAAACCAACTACACCGTGTCCTCGGTGCAGTTCTACTCGTAGAGGTACACGTCTTCGAAGTGAATGATGTCGGGGATGGTGAAGGGGAAGTCTTCCACTTTACGATTTGCTTGTGAAGAGATGAAGGACCAACACTCCCTCCGATTTATAACCCGCTGCGCTCCCAAAGGACCCAACAGCCGCCAATCTTGGGCCGGTTAAGGCAAATTGAGCCCTTTCTAGCGAAATCGCAACGACGCGGTTTTGGCGCTACACCTCCCCCACGCATTCAATGCGCATGTTACGTGTATTCACCGCGACTGTTCCAATTCCTTATACCAACACCGGGAAGGTCAAACAGAACATCATAAAGAGTCAACCACGCAGCTTTACTGCCCGGTTATCCTTAGCAGGCCTCCTACGGCCCCTCCAGCGCTAAGGATCAAAGCCCTCGTCTAGAGGCAGCCGCGCTGTAATACCCAGCCCCTTTCGTACCAAAATCTGTATTTTGCTACTTTGTAATTCTATTTACTATATTTATATTTTATCTCATTCTATTTGTATTTTATTTCATGCTAAACCTATTTTTCATTTTATCAATAAAACCCCAAAACCCAAACCCTATTATATTTTCCAACAAATTTCCCTTAGCCAACACCATTTTCTTTTAACAGAACCCAAATTCCCATTCCTTTATTTAAATTTATTTTTTCTCTTTTAAACCCAATTTCCCTTCCAAAATTTTTCCCCCACTGGCCCGACCTCGAGCCCATCCATTTTTTTCCTCCTCAATTTTTCCTATTTTGTTCTCAAGCCCAACACCATTTTCCTAAGCCGACCCCATCCTTTTCTAATTTGTTTTCTGATTTTTTTCATTCCATCACCGGCCCAGCCCTCTATTCCTCTAATTCTTTTATTTTCTCTGGCCCATTCTCAGCGGCCCGCTTCTCTTCTTTTTCCCGTTTAATTCATTTTTCCTTGGCCCGGCCCGTTATACTTCAGCCCAGCCCGCCTCCTCAGCAACCCGACCCGCTCCTGTTCATCATCACCTCCAACGGCTCTTTCCTTTCTCGCGCGCGTTTCCTTCGCCGTCTCCGTCGCCTCCGCCCACGCTCGCGCCTCGTCGCTTGCGTGCGTTACCGCCCTCGACGCGCGACCCCGTCTTCACTACCTCTCCTCTCTTCACACCTACACCCTCTTTTTCCTGATCTCATTTCCTCTCTCCCCCGCCTCGTTCTCCCTCCTCCTCTCGTCTCCCGCTACCCATCACCGGCCATCTCCCTCCATCACCATCACCATTGCCTCGTCACCAACTTCATCGCACCCTCAACTCGACACTCCTCCCCTACCAAAATGACTCCTCCTACAACTCCGCTCGTCGCCCCTGCCGAGCACCCCTGCACACCAACCCATTGCCACCTCCACCGCCGGCGTTCATCCCACCAACTCCGCTCACCCCGACGGCGACCACCACGACCTCGCTTCCTCTCTCCATCCTCCACCCTCGCTCACCGCAGCCAACCACCCTCGCCCACATCGCCGCCGGCACCTCCACAGAACCCCTGCATTCGAACTCGAGTCCCTGCACCCTCGACGACGGCCACTGCATCTCGTCGACATCATCATCGTCGTCGTCATCTTTCCCACCATCTCTCTCTCTCTCTCTCGCACTCTGTCTCTCTCTCTCTCTCTCTTTCTCACTCTGCCTCTCAAGCTCTCTCTCCTTCTCACTGTCTCTCTCTCCTCCTCACTGTCTCTCTCTCTCTCCCTGCATCTCATCTCTCTCTTAACTCTCAGCTCACTCTCTCCCTCAGTCTACTCTCTCTCTCTCATTTCTCCCTCTCAGTTCACCCGAGCTCTCTCTCTCTCGTTCTCCCCCTTAACACCCTCCGACACCATCGACCCCAACTACCAATCCGCCGACGAACCCTCATCCGACGAGCCGCGACCTCACACCACCACGACCACCGTACAGCTCCCCCATCGCTGCATCGAGCCTTGCGACCCAGCACCACCAGACACCCGAGCTCACCCGGAGCTGTTGCCGTCGTCGTGCCAGTTCGTCGCGCGACCGTGCTGTATTTCGCTGCCGTGCGTCTTCAGGCAAGTTCTATACTTGCTTCATGCTATTCTACCTATGTTACAAATTAAAATCGTATATTATCCCATGTTTTGCCCTATGTTAAATATTGCAACAAAACTGTTCGATACTTGTCCTCTGAGAAAATCATTATCACATTTGGCGGAACTGGATAAATTACTTTGTCCCTTGCTGTGATGAATGCCTTGTGCAAGTTTCGTTGGATAATTTGATCGTTTATGACCAAAACGACTACCCCCAAGTTTAATCGTAAAACTGTAATTTTATTGCACCTGAAAACCGTTAAATTCACCATAAATCATATACACACTAGAATGGTGCGCTCGAGGGCTTAAATCGAAGCCAACTCGATGAACTTTAACCCTATACTGGTTTCCTGATATTCCTGTACTTAATTTGTGATGATATTCGTATCGGAGTGCGACTCTGGACTGCAGTCCAGAGCGACTCCAGTCGTTGCTTGCTGTTCCGTATTGGGTACCACAGGATTTCCCTAACTCGTAGGTTGCGGAACTCTACTGTTTTTATAGGTAAATATGTTATCTAGACAACACAATTGATTTCATTCCGTTTCGTTACCGTTTGATATTTAATCTGTAATTTAGAAGATCGGGACGCATAACAGTCCCAACAGAATCAGAATTGACATATTAGAGTTAAACATTGTATATCTCCTGACGTGCAGATGCGATTGAAGATCCGTCTGTTGCGTTGAAAACCTTACTGAAAACCCTAGATTTCATCCAAATGTAGTGTCGCTAAAATCTGATCCCAACTGGGATTAAAATGCTCTGCGAAACGGACTTCTGATTCTGAAACCGGATTTCCAGCCGCAGCACTTAAAATGAAATGGTTATAACTAATGATCCTGGAACCCGATTGGCTTGAAACTAAATTAGACGGATAGATAACTGAACATACTAATTATCACCTGTTTATCGTTTCACTAAATTATATATGTACGTTTCATGATAAATCGTGCAAGTGATAGAATACTGTTTTTGTGACACCCTAATCGTGCTTATATACTGTTCACGCATCATATCATACCCATATCATTGTAGTGATAACCTAGTGATATCGTGCATTTACCCAGTGTTAGATTCTAGCGATGATTGTGGCAAGTACGTCAGTGTTCGTGTATCCGTGATTAAGTGAAAGTGATACGTACTTATACACAATCAGTGACCCTATTATTCTATTGCATTGTCGACGTCTGTGGGATGCGTGTACGTGTGACTATAAGTGGTATGGGATACTTATGGAAGCGCTTGCACGGGTATCACAGATAAGGCATCCGACACTGCCATTTATCTTAGATATTAGTCGGGACGTGCTTGATGGAGGTCCTGCCTCCAGTTCTCGCGCAGACTTGTCACGGATCGATTAGTATTTAAGGTTATGGTTAGCGTTTGATGTAGACCACGGGGTGTGGGGTAGTTTGAGTGTGAGTTCAACAGAATCTCGGGAGTCCCATACCGGCTTATATATTTAGGGAGATATATGAAGATTTACAGGGTATGTGATATACACCGTGATATACATGTTACATGTTGGGCCCGTGGTCCCTTGCCCTTGGGTTCTACCCTTGGGTGGAGGACACTCGCGAGTGGTTGACTCTCACACTTGGACTGACGATAGGCTTAGTGACCTGTACAGTGAGACTTAGAGACTGATAGGGATACAGACATTTATATACCTTATATACTGTGTTGACATACGTGACATATCGTTCTACTGCTTTACTGCTCCGCTGCATTGATTACTGCACACTCATATTCTTGCTGTCATTGATTACTGTTAATCATACCTATTACCACTGTTAGAACTGTCACTTGATTTATATATATTATATTGCTATTGTGTCGCTCTGACGACCTGAGTATGCATGCTCAGTGTGAGGAGAAGATTTAGCCCGGACCAGTGCATCACAGATTCCTTGACTTGCCATTCCAAGTTGCATTCGTTTGTTCCACTTCAGGTCAGTCTTTACATTGTTTCTTTCAGTTACTGCATTTCTCATTACCTGTGTATCATTTACTGTTTACCATGAAAAACTAGAAGCCGAAGTGTGACTACGGCAGGACATTTCCTTGACCGTAGGAGCATGGCTGGCCTTGTCTACCCCTCGTATTCCGTATTTTGGGAAGCGGGGCGTGACACGCGCAGCTACCCTGCCCGGCTATCCCCGGCCGGTAGCTTCCCTACACACAACGCCAGGGATCAAAGCCCTCGCAAAGAGGCAACCGCGCAGCTTCACTGCCCGGTTATCCTTAGCAGGCCTCCTACGACCCCTCCAGCGCCAAGGATCAAAGCCCTCGTCTAGAGGCAGCCGCGCAGATACCCTGCCCGGCTATCCCTGGCCGGTAGCTTCCCTACACACAATGCCAGGGATCAAAGCCCTCGCCAAGAGGCAACCGCGCAGCTTCCTTGCATGGTTATCCTTAGCAGGCCTCCTACGGCCCTTTCAACACTAAGGATCAAAGCCCTTGCCTAGAGGCAACTGAGCCGCTACCCTGCTCGGCTATCCCTGGCTGGAAGCTCCCTACTTATGACGCCAGGGATTGAAGCCCTCACCAAGAGGCACTGGGCAGTAACCCTGCTCGGCCCCATCCTAAAGGACAAAAGCCCTCGCCAAGAGGCACCGGGCAGTAACCCTGCCCGGCCCCCATCCTTAGTAGGCTTCTTACAGCCCCTCCCGCGCTAAGGATCAAAGTCCTCCCTAGAGGCGGTCGAGCCCGACCCTTGCTCTGCTATCCCCGGCTGGTAGCTTCCTACCACAACCGACAGGGATCAAAGTCTTCGCCAAGAGGCACCGGGCAGTAACTCTGCTCGGCCCCCGTCCTGAAGGATCAAAGCCCTCCCTAGAGGCGGCCGAGCCCGACCCTTGCTCGGTCATCCCCGGCTGGTAGGTCCCTATCCACGACGTCAGGGATCAAAGCCCTCGCCAAGAGGCACCAAGAAGCTACCCTGCTCAGTCATCCCCGGCTGGTAGTTCCTTACCCACGACGCCAGGGATCCAAGCCCTCCCCATGAGGCAGCTGAGTGGCTACCCTGCTCGGTCATTCCCGGCTGGTAGCTCCCTACCCACGATGCCAGGGATCCAAGCCCTCGCCTAGAGGCACCTAGCGACTACCCTGCTCGGTCATCCCCGGCCGGTAACTCCCTACCCACGATGCTAGGGATCCAAGCCCCCGCCAAGAGGCACCGAGTGGCCACCCTACTCGGTCATCCCCGGCTGGTAACTCCCTACCCATGACACCAGGGATCCAAGCCCTCACCAAGAGGCACCGAGCGGCTACCCTGCTCGGTCAACCCCGGCTAGTAGCTCCCTACCCACGACGCCAGGGATCTAAGCCCTACCCATGAGGCAGCCGAGCGGCTACCCTGCTCGGTCATTCCCGGCTGGTAGCTCCCTACCTACGATGCCAGGGATCCAAGCCCTCCCCACGAGGCAGCCGAGCGGCTACCCTGCTCAGTCATCCTCGGCTGGTATCTCCCTACCTACGACGCCAGGGATCAAAGCCCTAGCCAAGAGGCATCTGAAGCCCTCAGAGTGAGGCACCGAGCTCTCTTCGGCTCGACACATCTGCAGCGGGCATCCTACCACCCATCAAATGCCGCCGACCTGAAGCACTCTCCAAGAGACACCAGGTCTATATAAGCCTGAGCGATCCCCCCTCGACTTCGGGGCCATGGAGATACCTTCTTTCCAATGAAATCAACTCGACACGCGATCGCCAGATAAAGAACTGACCTGACATGGAAGCTCAACAGTGCAAATCCGAATATTCTACGAGTATTCTTCACAAACAAAGGATAATATGCATGCAATGAAACAACAAAAGTTTTATTCGCACAAACGAAATTCTTTACAAAGGTATTGTTGGCTCCCCAGCCTTACAAAATTCCCGATGAGACAAAATAAGAAAGCAGGAAGACAAGGGGCTTCAGGCCTCGAGGCCAGGCGCGACCCCGGGAACCTCAATATCTACCACGGCTCGGGTAGAGTCCTCGGCCACTTCCTCGTTAGGGACCTCTTCTTCTCCGAGGTCGTCCCCCTGCTCGTCGTCACCCGCGAGGGGATATTCGGCCCGGAGCTCTTCATCAGCGAACTCCGGCATCCGGGCCTTGATGGCGTCGAGGGCCTCGTGTCAGATGTTCGTAGTGGCCACGGCTAGGTCGGAGTAGTAGTCTTTCGACTTCTTATAGTCCTCCACCGCCATAGCCGCCCCGAGATTGGCCTGCTTCACCTCCTCGGCCGCCACCTCCAACTCCTTCTGGAGGGCCTCCACCATCTTCTTCATGGTGCCAACGAGCACCCTGGCATCCTGTAGCTTGGCCTTGGTGGCCAGGGTGGCCTCATGGTGCCGGGAAACCTCCTGCTTCGAAGCCGCCACCGCCCGCGCCGCAGCGGCCGCCTCCTGTTTCCCGGCCGCCACCTCACCCTCCAGAGCGGCGACCCTCACCATCACCGCCTCCAGCTCCCGCTTGGAGCACTCCTCCAGCGAGGCAAGCTGGCCCGCGGCCTTCATCGTCGGGGTTATCACCTCTTCCTCCATGCGGATGGCGAGGGCGACATGTTGGAGGACCTGAGATAATCAAAGAGAGGTCAGAAAGACAAAGTAGGTACCAAATCTCATGAATAGCCGAGCGCTTACCTGCACGGCCCCCTAGGAAATGGACGCCATCTGGCCTCTGAGGGTCTCCCCGAGGACCCTGCCCCCTGCCAACTTCTCGATGTCGAACAGCAAGCTGTCGGCGACGGTGAGCCCCGAGGGCACCGCAAAGCAGAGGCCCTCCTCCTCCACTATGATCGGGGAGGCCGGGGTCCGAGGAGCCCTTTGATGGACCCTCTTGAGGGGGGATGATGGAGACCCGGTCTCCTCCTCCGAGGTTGGGCCCTCCTGTTCATGCACCCGCTTCCGGGTCAGCGCTTTGCTGGACTTCGGGGTGGGGCCCGCCCCCGAACAATGAGGAGGTACAGCCACCGGAGGCACCGGGACGGCTGCCGAAGGAACTGGGACAGGCTTCGAGCGAGAAGAACTGGCGCCTCCAGCTTTCGGGCCTTTCTTCGGCTGCCGCATGGAGGCTCGGAGTTCGTTCATATCCATAGGTTCTGCACAAAACAAGATGTAGTAGAGTCAGTGCCACATACAAATAAAGCAAAACGCAAGCCTAACTCACTAACGAACTCGACAGGGCTGAGCCCGGCCCAACTCAAGGCCCGCTCAGATAGCAGCACGTCAGGTCGGGGAATGGGCTCCCACGATGCCACTCTCACCGCGGCGGGGTCATTGGACTGATTTTCCGGGAAGCACTTATCCCTTGACTATTGGGTCGGCACGGGCCAGTCCTCATCCTCGGGCGGCGCAACAAAGAAGAACTTCTTCTTCCAGTCATGGATAGAAGAAGGCAGGACTACAACTCCTGACCCGGCAGCACCCCTCTGTTGCTTCCTAAAGGAGAGGTAGACCCACCTCGGGTCTCCCGCTCGACCCCCAGGATGATTTTTGAAGAGGAGAGAGGAATTAAGGATAGAGAGACTGAAGGGGACTGCCTGTAGCTTCAGGCGGACCAGGAACCCGAGGAAGATCCTCCATGAGTTTGGCACTAACTGGCCCGGAGCTAACCCGAAGAAGTTCAACGCTTCGACGACCTCCGGAGGGAAGGGCAGGCGCATTCCGCCCCCAAAGGCTTCCAGATACAAGGCGATCTCCCTACCCCGTACTTGGTCCGCCCTCTCTTCTTCCTTGGCCAAGCGAAGCGTATAACCAGAAGGGATATGGAAGCGAGCCCGAGCGTTGGTGAGCTCATCCTTGTGCCTCATCAAGGAAGGCGTGCCAGGAGCAGCGTCCGCCATCTCCTTCCTGGAAATTGCCCCAGTTGCACGATCCCGAGAAGAGGATCTGACCCCTGCTCCCCGGGAAGACTCAGGCTCGACTGGAGGGTCCCTAGAGCTTACTCCCACCACATCTACAGACTCTACAAAGGAAGACATCTAATCTGGAGAAGAGAGATCCTCGGGAGGCAAAAGCAGAAGAAAGAAGAAGAGCGCCGAGCTATCAGGACTTAAAGCGAGGAAAATATGGAGAGATAGGGGCCCCGGAGTGGACCCCATCCCTATTTATTGCTGCCATCGCCCTTATCCAATGGCGCCCTTCATCCTCCGCCAAAATGACTCCTCGTGTCCGATGACCTCAATTGCTCCACCTGTCACTCCAGCATTGGGATGCATCCTATCAGACGCCGCAGGTCTATAACACGTCGCGTCGTCCAACCGACGCTTGACACGTGGGCCGTCGCTTCAGGGACGAAACGCACGAACCGGCACACCTTCCTTAAATGCAGAGATCTCGCCCATGATTCACGGGCAGAAAAGACAACAGATTGCCCGGGGACACGTCCCGACGATATCTTCGAAGGGATCTCACCCCGGGTGGCCCGACACTCCACTCGCGACCTGACCCATCTGCTGGTCAGGTCGAGAGTGGGAGGCTAATGATGATGCTCGATATCGGCATCTCCCAGATCGTGACACGTGGCAGATGACGTGTCCCAGCGCTCAGAAGAAAAGGCCTACAGGGGCCGACTAGGCCACCCCTGTGCCCGACCCGCAAGCACAAGCTGGCTCTTCTCAGAGCCCTCATGCATAATTTGGCTTCCTCGGCCTCCCAGCTCGCCTCCGAGCTATCACAGGACCAAGATGCCTCGGCTTTCCCGCTCGCCCCTGAGCTCTCCCGCCGAGGCCATTTTTCTCGGTCTCATCGACCGACCAACGGTGCCACTCGCAGGCGTAACCGCAGCTCCGCGAATCTCGCCATGCGCGAGATCTCCACCGGCCACATCCCACGCCATTACAATCCCCATCAACGAGCCTGTCTCGCCATTAATGGGAAGATCCGCTTATCACGCGGGCATGACGTCAGGAGCGTAACGGCCGGCGTGATTCTCGTGCCTGCCCCTGCATGCTGCCGCCGCTATATAAACCCTTCTCCCAGAGGGATCAAGTAAGCCATTTTACTCCACTAAGCCGTTACTCTGCTCGGATCTCTAGTCTAACTTGATCTTCGGAGGGTCCTCGGTGGTACCAAACCATCCCGGGATTTCCTTGCAAGTAATCGACACAAATCTCCTCCAACCCATTAAGATCCACACATCGCAGGAGATCAAGCCCTAGATCAAATCCCAGCCGTCAATCGCAGCTATCGGCAGATCAACGGGAGACAACATCTGAAGGCGACCGGAAACTCGCCTCCATCAAACCCCCAACCCATTCATATTCATTTTTTTCATTTAAAATTTCAAATCAGAACCTTTGGTTGAGGAAGAGGACCTATATTTCATTGTCAATTGGAGATTTGAAACTCTAATTTCGAAGCGCTAATTTCGAATAAGGGCGCTAATTTCGAATAAGGGATCTAATTTAAAATTTTAAATGAAAATAGTGAATACGAGTGGATTTTGAGGATTTGATAATGCTAGCTTGGCTTTCTTCATTAATTAACTGGCGAAATGAAGTGAAAGGGTTAGTGTGAGATAAATAATTATCAATTTTTGAGATGGATTTTAGTAATTATCTCAGTATTGGGGGCTCTAGGTAAAAAACACTTAAATTTTTACCATGACCTCTCTGTATTTAAATCCACTTAAGATATTGGTTATATTTTGTCATGAAATATGATTACATTTTATGACTAACATCACAAATTTGACTTTTGCTTGTTTAAAATCATACTACTCATTCTCATGGTTTTTATTTGTTTATTTATTTATTTTATATGCCGATTAAAGATCTATACAGTAGTATAAGATACACAACCCATAGTCCTAGCACAATTATAAAAACACACTCAAGCCGTCCAATTATATCCCAACGTATCAGTGCTCCTCCCATTTAGCCTTTCCTCTTTTAGCCAACGTGCTCCTCCAGACACCCACGTTAAGCTCGCGGTCGAAGCTTCCATGTTGTTCCCTATCTAGTAGTAGATTACACCGGTGTTTTCATCAAACCCACGTTGCATATATAACAACTAAATATATATTCCTGGTTCAAGTACCTCTGTTCTTGTTTGAAACTGCCGGTCGCAAATCCGAAAAATCCATGGAACTCAAATTCAAACCAGTACATTGAAAAGAAAGCAATGCCAACCGTTCTTTCCACTTGGTGCAATGTTCGAACAAGTGAACGACATCTTTCGGGATTCGCGTTCTGCACATATGACAGCTCACATCATCGACATGAATGCCTTTTAAATGTAACAACATTGATATCAGAAGTTTGTTATTAAAATATTGCAATAAGAACCACCCAATTTTTCTTGTCACTCTAATCTTTGCTGGAAAGACGAGATTGCCTATGTTGATGACACGACTCCTGGATAATCGAGTTTCATACTGTAAGGCCGGGCGCGTTCCGCATGTGCGCACAGCGGAAGTGGAACTGGACGGAAAACAAAAATTCCGCAGAAGCGCAATCGACTGTACGCCAAAAATCGTCCAAGCACTAGTTTCTAACTAAATGCAAAAAGCAATAAGAAGAGTGAAGAAGTGCTACAATCTTTGTAGCATGTCCAGTTGATCCCGGAAGACCCCGTCTAAATTTTGTGAGCTCCCGAACGCGTCTGCACGCCGACTGCCTCGCCGTAGATGATCCGCGTTGAAAGTGTGCTGTCCGAACTTCAACTCCGTTACCGGTCGGAGAAACTTCCTCCAGAGGCTTGCTAGGCATGGAGAAAGGCGATGCGAACGATGGGTACTCTCTACTTTTTACGCTCCCACACCATGGCAACACTTGCCATTAACCTAGAGAGCTCAAGCTCCTTTTGTGAGGAAGAAGAAGATGTTATGGAAAAATGATGGCCTGGAAAAATTAGAATTATCTCTCCTCACTTAACCATGCCATGTTTAATATGACACATGCCCATCTTTCCTACTCTCTCTCATGTGTGTGTCAACACACAAGAGAGAGGGTGGGCCTCACAATTTAATTAGTATATTATACACACACACAAATTTATATATATATATGTATATTTATTTATACATAATTTAGAATGGTGGTGGGAATTAATATATATATATATAGATATATATCAAATAAGTATTAGTACATGTATCCTATACACGTATACATCATGTATCACATATACGAAATACCATCAATATCTTCTCAGAATCATATACCATAGAGTGTCTGTGTACCATATACACTATAGTAGAAACCGTATCATTAATAGGTTATCAAGTCAACACTTGACTTGATATTCCGGCTTTAAAACCGGCTAGTATAACAATCGTCTGATTGAACACGTATATCTAATATATATGTTTTATCAAACTCATATATGTATCCCTTTACGTACGTCACATCGCGTTTTGGCCGGGTAGGCACTTTCGTTGCGGGACTCTAAAGACCTATCAATACGTTGGTAGTAGATTATACAGGATCGTATCCGATTGAATCTGAAACACTTTCAGATTCAACCCCCTTTCCGATTAACCTACAATCTTATCAGTGGCACTAGCTGTAAGTAACGGCTACCCAGGTATGAGTAAGATAAAGGCAGGTCGACGAGCGAACTCATTCGGATCCAACAAAATTTATAAGTGATAGTCACCGTACAGTCCGGTCTCTTCGTCAAGGGGTATTACATATCTGGTCCGGGGAGTGGAATCTGTCAGACCTCCAATAACCCAGTAAGTCGTGCTGACAGAGGACTCATAACCTAAGAGATACAAGCGGTAACACTTACGAGTTTATCTTTAATGCCGTGGCCATGGACTTCAGGTTATAGTCGTGTCCAGCACCGTGCGATATCGACTCCTAATACCGGGAGTGACGAATTCCCTTAATCACTCACTGCCTCCATGTGCTTTAGGACCGTACCCAACTAAAACCTGTTTGCACGACTTAGTAGAGCCATGGTAGGGTAGTAATTTAAGTACAGTGGGAACACACACGAGACACTGTGGTGATTTCAGATCTAAGGACTACCCTGTACTCATATCACTAGAGAACTGCTATCTGACATTGGAATAATACCATCAAGGAGTTCTCGGCGAGTCAGTCAAGTGTAACTCATTCAATGAGCACCTGTATACAATCATCAGTGTCAAATACCAATGGCTATAGGATCATCTATCGCCTCATACAGGGTCATGAAACGTATACACTAGTTTAAACTGGAGTACTGATACCCAGTCTCGATACTCCTATGACTAGGGACTTTTAAGGATGTGCTTATAAGCAACCAGGCCCCATTAGAATGATCTGTATCATAATCCTGGTAGTCAAGCAAAGATCCTATAGGTTTTATCTCATGTCTTTGCGATACGTGATAACTAGTATCATGCATTCACATGAAAGATAAAGACAAACCAGATAGCACACTATCATCTCGAGTAAGACTGTTCTTGGTAAAGGCCCTCATCGAATTTCAGTAATTGCAATCTTGCAATAACGATAATTGCCTTGAGGGCACCTATATCCAAAAATCTTCCACTTGCTCTCAAGGCCAATCATTGCGGTATCGCATACACGCATCTCATGTGCTACCGTATACCCAACTTTTGTACTAACAGTTTTGCAAACCGTATTCGAGAAATAGCCTTAGTGAGTGGATCTGCTCTGATGTTTCTAATTATATCTCTTTGAATCTCAATTTCGCGGAGATCAATTATTTTCCGAAACGAGCGATACTTACCTCAGAATATTGTTTATAGCTGATGGGACCATGTCTATAAATGAACATATTTATCCAAACAAATATTTAGGATGTATCCTCTGCTAATTCACAATCAGCATCTAGCGTCTTGACTACCCAAGTATGCTACTTGGAACTTTTCCAAAATACTATTCCTCATAAGAGTGTAAACTAATGACTCATGACAGATACTCTGTCATCCTTATCACTACGGAAGATGGAATCGGTAATCGCCTCTCTAAGGAGGCTATCATTACCGTACACCAAGAACATCTCATATGTTCTTCACTTCTTCCTATGTTTCTCCAGAATTGGATTATTGTCTGCTTACTACACCAAGTGTGAAGGCAATATCTGGTCTGGTATATATTATCACATGATTGACCTCACAGCCGAAACATGTCGAATGTCATTCATGCGAGTCTCTCTCTTCATCAGTCCCGAAAGACATCATTTTAGAGAGAGTGGCCCCATTACCTGCGGGTACATTACCTCACTAGGAGTTCTCCATTCTAAACCATTTTAGAATGGTGTCATTATACCTGAATTGGGATAATCCCAAAACCCTTACCAGGTCTAGCTCTATAGACCCAGTCATCAAAATTATTGACATATGTATAATCCACAAAAAAGAAACAAAAGTGACTACTAATGTTTGACCGAATCATATTGTAGGAATATCATTTCCTGTCAAGAGTATGTCATCCACATTAGTATGAGGAACCTGACACTACTCCCTGCAGCCTTCTTACAAATACCAGGTTCATCTCTAATCTTTATGAAGTCAAACACTTTGACCACAACATCAAAACAGACGATTCAGCTCCGATATGCCTGCTTTAGTCTATAAACAGGCTTAAGCAACTTGTACACTATCCGCTGCTCCTACTGACTAAGACAATTCTCTGGTAGAGTTATATACACGTACACTTTTAATCCAATTTAGAAAGACGTTATAATCATACTCATACCGGATACCATAGTCATGAAAACAGCAGTTGGCAAATTTTATCCGCATGGACTTCAGCAATGATTTTGAAGTAACAGTATCATCACAATCCACATCGGGTATTTGATGAATACTGTATACTACAAGTCCATCCTTTATAAGGTTAATGGCTTTCCATTTGCACTGATTTCGAAAGATCTGCTTGCTTCTTATAGGTGTTTCCCCTTTCAGGAGTACACAACAAAGTTTATAATTTTTTGTAGTGCATGGAGTCCAACTTGGATAACTTGCTATCCAGCCATCAGTCAGAAGTCACCACTTCCTATGGTATGCTGATAAATAGTAGGGTCATCATCACATGATGCAAGCCTCCTAGTCACCGTCTATGAGAAAACAGAAGTATCTCTCGGGTGACTGAGGTCACCTACTAGATCTGCGGAGTAGCTATGATCTGTCAGGGTTAATCAAGTTCTACTAAACTTTCGGTAACTGTTTTTGGTTCTGGAACCACTTCCAGTTCTACCATACTCCTACTAATTTCTTTTGCAAGAAATTCCTTTACCTTGGAGGCGGCGAGTCAAGAACAAAATAATTTTGAACTTGAAAATAGTAGAATCTATCCCTTGCGAAATCTTGGGATAACCCACAGACTGTTATTACCGAAACGTGCCTCGAGTTTATTCGGATTATGGTTTTAAACACAAACGGGATAACCCATATCTTAACAATTTTAAGATGAACACTATTCTATATCACATATAGAAAAGACGCACTTGTTTAGGTGGAACTAGTATCAATTGATATGCATATATTTCTAATGCATCCCCAAAATTAAAGATGGCAACTCAACATTACTCATCTTGGAGCGCACCCGCGGATGAGTAATCTGAGAGAGAATCGCATTCTCAATATGGAATACCTAGTGTTAGTGTATATGCCCTAGAGGCCATTACTGTATCATACTAGTATGTATATTACTTGATAGAAGCTTGGGATATTCACCTTGTATAGACAATCTTGCTCGAAATGGTAGTAAGCTACTTGGTTTGTCTCTGGTTTAATGTGTACATGTGTTTCTTTCAGTATATCACCTATACGCATTAGTGGAGTCCTTAGGATCTTTGCTTGATTACCCGCGTTACGATGGCGATCACACTCGTGGGGGCTGGGTAATCCACAAGCACATCCTTATACAGGTCCCTAGTCGTAGGACTATCGAGACAGGACATCGATACTCCGGAGTAGACTAGCGTATGCGCTTCTCATCCCAGCAGGGGAGACGGTCTGTCCCACAGCCGACAGTACGTCGTACTTGAGATAGTATGCGGGTGCTCGTTAGGTTACGAGTACACTGGATAGGACTCGTTGGGAACTGTTGGTTGGTATTATACCTATCGTCAGTTAACAGTTCCCAGGTGACATGAGTACAGCTTAGTCCGCTGACTTGACACTGTCACTTCGCCTCGAGTGTGTTCCCACTGTTCTTTGATTACTACCCTACCACGGTTCTACTGAGTCGTGCAAACAGGTAGTAGTTGGGAGCAGTCCCGAAGCACTTGGAGGCAGTGACGGTTAGACAGGATTCGTCTCTCCCGGTATTGGGGGTTGATATCGCGCTGTGTCTAGGAGAGCCATTACACATAGTCGTCCCTCGCCAGGGCAAGCAAGATTTGCTGGTAGTGTTACCAGTAGTTTCTCAAGGTGTTTTGGGCTATACTCCGACACGACTTGTACCGCTATTAGGGGACTGACGTTTGCCACTCCCTAAGCCCGCCATGCGATACTCTTAGACAAACAGACTGGACTGTACGGAGATTGTCACATAAAGGCTCAGTAGGAGTTCGGATGGGTTCACCTCGTCAGTCTTCTCATCGGCATCTACCTGGGGACCATTACGTACAGCTAGTGCCGCTTGCGGTCTGTGGTTAACCCCACTGCCAGCGTAGTGTCGAGTGTTTAGAGTCCCACACAGAGGGTTACTCGCCTTTGGGCAAAACTGAGTAGAGGTCGCATGGTTTTGCGACAGGGTTCGTTCACACTTGCGCACTTGTGCACGTTTGGTGACCGGGCAGTTATTAGTAGTGGGCTTTGGTTTAAGCCTGATACTGGTATTTGTTTTGTGATTGGTTTTGTCTCATTGTATTCGTGTTCCACGGAACGCGGATGCGGGTGTGTATGTACAGTTGATAGAGGCAGAGGCAGAGAATTCTCATTAGGATTGTTGACCATTTGACTTTGGTTGACTTGTTGACCGTTGACTTTTTCCAAACCCTAATGAGAATAATAAATATGATTAATAATGATAATTAAAGATTGTTATGTGATGGTTAGGTTGACCATTTGACCATGGTGGACATTTTGACCATTGTTGACATTTTGACCATAATCATTTCATATCAAAGATGCTTCTTGATCTTTGCAAATTGCATTTATTATGAAATGATAATGGTCATTCCATACTCACCATCACATTTTTCTTTTAATTATTATTATTAATCTATTATTCTCTCATATGAGCATGGTGCAAAAGAAAGCTCTCATTCTATCATATCTTTTCTCTCTCTTTACAAAAGCTCTTCTTCTTCCTCTCTCAAAGCTTAAGTGTTCCATGTGTTGGAAATCATAAGTTTTTTAGACAAAGCCACCACAACACATCTCTACTCATTCTAGGGTACTAGGTTTTGCAAACCAAATACCTTAGTTACCTCTAGGTTGAGGTAGGAGCTCAAGTTCGAGGCCCTCGGGTGGATCTATCTTCGGCAAAGAGGAGACGAGAAGGAGGAGCCGTTCAAACTACCACAAGGAGCAAGTAAGGAGAAGAACAACAAGAAAGAAAGGAGTTCAAGACTAGGTATAAAACCCTAACCGAGTAGATAAATCTCTAGTTAGGTTGCTAGTGTGTAGTTTAGCCAAGATCCGTATTGTACGGTCCATGTTATCTAGTCAAGAAAAATTTTCGTTTTACCGTTTCCGCAACCCCCGAAAGTACCGGGACAGGTAACGTGGACCTAACAGTGGTATCAAAGCCTAACTAAACACACCCTAGCATGTTAGCAAAGTATCTAGAATTTCGACCGGACAAAATACCGCAAAACACCCCGGAAAAATCAAGTTTCTGCCGATTTTTATTTCTGCTCTAAAAATAATAAATCATTCACTAAAAATCGGCTCAGGCTTTTTATAGAACACTGGAGAAATTCGATCCACTAACTCGGTTAAAGCACCGCGGAACCGCGGCATAAGCTTGCTTATGCCGCGGATCCGCGGCCGAGTTAACTCGGTTGTGAGTCCGGTTTCCTGCAGTGTTCTTATAGGGGTATTTTGGGATTTTTGGAATATGTTTTTTCTGCCCAGATTTTCCAGAAAGCAAAATTTGTTTTTGGGGCTTAAAAATCCGTATTTTTGGGTCGATTTTCTATAGACTTTGGCTAATGGGTTGTATCTGTAATGTGATATATGTATTGAACGTCTGCTAATCGCTATACGTCGATTAGTGGGGGTTATACATATCTGTGATCTGTAATGTTGATGGTTTGTGTATATGAATTCGTTGGATTGTCGCGGACGAATAGCCTGGGGGTTGTGAGATGAGAGTTTTCTTATTCTTTCAATTCTTGTAATATGTAAATTGATGTAATATTATTTGTATGGCCGCACAACCGGGTCGGGGTTGTAGCCATCATTGTATAATTTCTTTTTACTGTTTTTGCTCCTAGGATAGACCCAAGGAGGGGTGCACAAACTACCGGGTATCTCGAAGTGCCGAGTGGCCTACTCATGGGGTTGAGGGAGGTTGCTTCGCTTCGGGTACTTGGCGGGTAGTTTGCCGCACCCGTAGGGGTCTAGGGTGGGGTTTGGCTATTCATCGCGACCGTGTAATCTGTCTTTCGTTGCAGGCTCGAACGAAATGCAGATTCCTAGTATATCCAATGTGTTCATCTGTGATCTGGAATGGCTATCATTGCATCTGACGAATGGATTTATATATCTATATATGATATCTATTTAGGCGTTGCTTATGTTTTGCATCCGCGCTAGTCCAGCCCCCGCTCTGTCGTTAGTTAAGTAACCTAACGGGTGATGACGGGACCCCGTGGCGAATGCGGATGGTATAAGCGTACGTCATATTTTCGTTGTTTTCTGCAATGGTAGGATTAATTGATGGGACGCATTAATTTAATGCAAGAAAATAAACCTAAAAGACGTTGTTGGAACAATTTTCAAAAATATGTTATTGCAAGGACGTTCATTTTTGTTTTGCATAGAGGTATTCGGTTATGAATGCCCAGCACCTCAGTCGACGAGGCAAGGGCCGAGATCCCTTCATCGGGAGTGACCCCTTGGACAAAAGTTTGCGTCAGGGTAATAACTTCACTATAGTCGATTATTCTTGCTTTGCATCGAGGTATTCAGTTTAGAATATCCTGCACCTCATTCGACGAGGAAAAAGCCGAGATCCCTTCACAGGGAGTGACCTCTTTAGCAAAAGTTTTCGCCACTATATTTTCAAAAAGGCAATCATGTTCCTTCAACGATACCAAGTTCATTACGTTAATGGGTTTTTCCCCAAAAACCCAGCCGCAGCCCTCCGTCATTTCGGATTAGTATTATTTAATATTCGTGTTGCGTTTGTTGACCTAGTCAAGACGTAGTGAACGGTAGCTAGATGATATTTTTCTGTGCATTGCAAATGGGATTGGTTAGGACAGTCGTGCGGCCTTGTTGACCTAGTCAAGGGCACGTACGGGTGGGTCTAATGCAATCAGGATAATGACGGGTAGAACTTGACTAACGGTTTATGGTTTGTTGACCTAGTCAAGGTCATAAACCGTTATGGGCAAAAACCACATCGGGAGTTTCTAAAGAAACTGAAACTTGCAGATTTAGCATACCTTCTGGAGTGTGATGACTAGAGTGGATTCCATCTAGGTCATCCCATAATGATAGTTGGATCCCGATCCCACTGATGAGTTGGTTTACTCTCGGGAGATTATTTCACTTAACAATCAATGCTATAAACCAAGTAGGTGTCTAGAATGATGTTAGCGGGGCTACGCCTCCAGGGAAAAGAGGTTATTTAATTAAGAAACTTCGCGAAAGCGTTGGAAAACCTCCCTCGAAGTACCAACACTAGCCTGGCTGAAAGGTTAAGCAAGTATTGTGACGTGAGATTAATCCTGACTAGTTCTTCTTTTAGGGTTTGAAGAAGAATTTGAGGAAACAGTGGGAGTCATCCTGATTAGATAAATTAATAAACCAATCTAATCTTGCAAGAGCGCACGCTAAGTGTTTCTTTTCTCTCTCTCCAGGTAGAAACCATTTCACGCCCTAATCAAGATAATAAAATGTATCGCTTGACCGATCCGAATTCTTATTCGGGGCTGGGGAACGTTGGTTCGGCTCTAACTTATGACAACAGTCATAAGTATGAGCAAGGGAAAGAGGTTTATATGGATTCCAAGGATACCCAGTTGAAGAAGAAGCATGGTTTTGCATCTACTTCAGGTGTTCTTGTAATTGAGAACTGCTTTACGGTCAGCCCTACCTCCTGGGTACTTGATACCGGATCAGGATCTCATATCTGTAATTTATTGCAGGGACTGAGAAAAAGTAGGAAAGTTGTACCTGGTGATATGTCGCTCAGAGTAGCGAACGGAGCATAAGTTTATGCTGCAACCGTCGGTGAATATCACCTAGTGTTGCCAAATGGCAATACTATGATTTTGAACGACTGCTACTATGTATCTTCCATGGTTTGCAACATCATATCAGTTTCTTTACTCGATAAAGATGGATATAACTTTGTTCTTGATAGAAATATCATGAAAATCTACCTTCATAAGGTAATGGTTGCAGAAGGTATACTGTGTAATGGTATCTACGTTCTAAATCAGAATACAGTTCTCAATATACAAAACACACACAAGAGGAAGAATTCAGATACGAATGAATCCTACTTGTGGCATTGTAGACTTGGTCATATCGGAGAGAAAAGACTAAGTAAGTTGCATAAAGATGGACTCTTGAATGCGTTCAAGTTTTCATCTTATGAAACTTGTCAGTCTTGTCTCAAAGGGAAGATGACCAAATCTCCGTTCACCGGACATGAAGAAAGGGCAGCAGAGCTCTTGGGACTCATACACAGTGATGTATGTGGTCCAATGTCTATACATGCAAGGGGTGGGTTCTCGTACTTCATCACATTCACTGACGATCTCTCTAGATTCGGATATGTGTATCTTATGAAACACAAATCTGAAGCTTTTGAGAAATTCAAGGAATTCAGAAACGAAGTAGAGAACCAGACTGGCAAAAGTATTAAGATCCTCCGGTTTGATAGAGGAGGGGAGTACTTAAGCACCGAATTCCTAGATTACTTAAAAGAGAATGGTATTCTCTCTCAGCTTACTCCTCCTTATACACCACAGCACAACGATGTATCGGAGCGGAGGAATCGTACCCTATTGGATATGGTTCGCTCCATGATGAGTAGTGTCGAGTTACCTCTTTCATTTTGGGGATATGCGCTTTTGACAGCAGCATATCTATTGAATGATGTTCCGTCTAAATCAGTGCCTAAGACTCCGTTCGAGATATGGAATGGAAAAAGGCCATATCTTAAAAGATTTAAGATATGGGGTTGTCCGGCTTATGTTAAAACGCATAAACCAGATAAACTAGAGGCACGGTCAGTTTTATGTAAGTTTGTGGGATATCCAAAGAATGGTTATGGATATCTATTCTACCACATCGAGGAACAGAAGGTGTTTGTTGCTCAGCATGCCGTTTTCTTAGAAACGGAGTTTCTTGCAAAAGAAATTAGTGGGAGCACGGTAGAATTGGAAGAAATTCAGCGACCACAAACTGAAACTGAAGACTTGACAGAACCTCAGGATTCAATAACCCCAAACGAACCTCAGCCATTCCGCAGATCTGGTAGGATTTCTCATCCGCCCGAGAGATACTACGGTTTTCTCATAGACGGGGATCGAGAGGATTGCATCTTGGAAGAAGATGACCCTACCAGTTTCAGGCAGGCCATTATCAGTAGGGACTCTGATAAGTGGCAGGAAGCAATGCAATCCGAAATGGAGTCTATGTACGCCAATAAAGTGTGGACCTTGGATATTGCTCCACCTGGGGTAAAACCCGTTGGATGCAAATGGATCTACAAAAGGAAACTTGGTGTAGATGGGCAGGTGGAAACCTATAAGGCTAGACTCGTTGCAAAAGGTTTTCGTCAAAGACCTGGTTTGGACTATGATGAAACTTTTTCTCCAGTGGCTATGCTCAAATCTATTCAGATCCTACTTGCCATTGCTGCCTTCCATGACTATGAAATCAGGCAGATGGACGTTAAAACGGCTTTTCTAAACGACTGTTTGGAAGAGTGCGTTTACATGGATCAGCCAGAAGGTTTCGTAGACAGTGGGAGTAGCGGGAAGGTGTGCAAGTTGCTTAAATCCATTTATGGATTAAAGCAGGCATCGCGGAGCTGGAACATCTGTTTTGATGAGGCAATCAAGGAATTTGATTTCATCAAGAACGAAGATGAACCTTGTGTCTATAAGAAGATTATAGGACGAACTGTCGTGTTCCTAGTCTTGTACGTGGACGACATTCTTTTGATAGGAAATGACATTCCTATGCTACAATCGGTCAAGCTATTTTTGTCACAACGGTTCTCCATGAAGGACCTGGGTGATGCCTCGTACATTCTGGGGATCAAGATCTACAGAGATAGATCCAAGAGACTACTGGGACTTTCGCAGTCCAGATACATAGAGACCGTACTAAAGAGATTTAGTATGGAGGATTCCAAGCGCGGTAACATACCCGCATTGCACGGAATTACCCTCTCCAAGAAGATGTCTCCTAAGACTGACGAGGAGAGGGTTCGCATGAGGACTATACCCTACGCTTCGGCGGTAGGATCTATAATGTATGCGATGCTATGTACAAGACCAGATGTAGCTTACATGCTGAGCGTGGTGAGCCGGTATCAGTCAGACCCAGGTGAGGACCACTGGACGGCAGTGAAGAACATTCTCAAGTACCTGAGAAGGACTAAGGAGATGTTCCTGGCTTACGGTAATGGAGACCTCAGGGTCGAGTCCTTTACCGATTCAAGCTTCCAGAGTGACAAAGATGACAGCAAGTCTATCTCGGGTTTTGTGTTTACCCTCAATGGAGGGGCGGTATGTTGGAGGAGTTCCAAACAGGATACCGTCGCAGACTCGACGATGGAGGCTGAATACATTGCTGCAAGCGATGCCGCAAAAGAGGCGGTCTGGATGAAGAAGTTCATTAGTGAACTTCAGGTGGTTCCGTCCATTGTTGACCCAATACCTTTGTATTGCGATAACAATGGGGCTATAGTTTTAGCGGAGGAACCAAGGTCCCATCAGAAATCCAGACACATCTTAAGGCGGTATCACCTGATCAGGGAGATCATTGATCGCCGGGAGATCGAGGTACGGAGAATGGACACAAAAGACAACACGGCGGATCCATTCACGAAGGCCTTACCCCAGACTCAGTTCGAGCGGCTGATCGAGATGATAGGTCTTCGATACGCCAGTACATGGCCTTAGTGCAAGTAGGAGATTGTTAGTGTATATGCCCTAGAGGCCATTACTGTATCATACTAGTATGTATATTACTTGATGGAAACTTGGGATATTCACCTTGTATAGACAATCTTGCTCGAAATGGTAGTAAGCTACTTGGTTTGTCTCTGCTTTAATGTGTACATGTGTTTCTTTCAGTATATCACCTATACGCATTAGTGGAGCCCTTAGGATCTTTGCTTGATTACCGGCGTTGTGATGGCGATCACACTCGTGGGGGCTGGGTAATCCACAAGCACATCCTTATACAGGTCCCTAGTCGTAGGACTATCGAGACAGGGCATCGATACTCCGGAGTAGACTAGCGTATGTGCTTCTCATCCCGGCAGGGGAGACGGTCTGTCCCACAGCCGTCAGTACGTCGTACTTGAGATAGTATGCGGGTGCTCATTAGGTTACGAGTACACTGGACATGACTCGTTGGGAACTGTTGGTTGGTATTATACCTATCGTCAGTTAACAGTTCCCAGGTGAAATGAGTACAGCTTAGTCCGCTGACTTGACACTGTCACTTCGCCTCGAGTGTGTTCCCACTGTTCTTTGATTACTACCCTACCACGGTTATACCGAGTCGTGCAAACAGGTAGTAGTTGGGAGCAGTCCCGAAGCACTTGGAGGCAGTGACGGTTAGACAGGATTCGTCTCTTCCAGTATTGGGGGTTGATATCGCGCTATGTCTAGGAGAGCCATTACACATAGTCGTCTCTGGCCAGGGCAAGCGAGATTTGCTGGTAGTGTTACCAGTAGTTTCTCAGGGTGTTTTGGGCTATACTCCGACACGACTTGTACTGCTATTAGGGGACTGACATTTGCTATCACCCTAGGCCCGCCATGCGATACTCTTAGACGAACAGACCGGACTGTACGGAGATTGTCACATACAGGCTCAGTAGGAGTTCGGATGGGTTCACCTCGTCAGTCTTCTCATCGGCATCTACCTGGGGACCGTTACGTACAGCTAGTGCCGCTTGCGGTCTGTGGTTAACCCTACTGCCATCGTAGTGTCGAGTCTTTAGAGTCCCACACAGAGGGTTACTCGCCTTTGGGCAAAACTGAGTAGAGGTCGCATGGTTTTGCGACAGGGTTCGTTCACACTCGCGCACTTGTGCACGTTTGGTGACCGGGCAGTTATTAGTAGTGGGCTTTGGTTTAAGCCTAATACTGGTATTTGTTTTGTGATTGGTTTTGTCTCATTGTATTCGTGTTCCACGGAATACGGATGCGGGTGTGTATGCACAGTTGATAGAGGCAGAGGCAGAGGATTCTCATTAAGGTTGTTGACCATTTGACTTTGGTTGACTTGTTGACCGTTGACTTTTTCCAAACCCTAATGAGAATAATAAATACGATTAATAATGATAATTAAAGATTGTTATGTGATGGTTAGGTTGACCATTTGACCATGGTGGACATTTTGACCATTGTTGACATTTTGACCATAATCATTTCATATCAAAGATGCTTCTTGATCTTTGCAAATTGCATTTATTATGAAATGATAATGGTCATTCCATACTCACCATCACATTTTTCTTTTAATTATTATTATTAATCTATTATTCTCTCATATGAGCATGGTTGCAAAAGAGAGCTCTCATTCTATCATATCTTTTCTCTCTCTTTGCAAAAGCTCTTCTTCTTCCTCTCTCAAAGCTTAAGTATTTCATGTGTTGGAAATCATAAGTTTTTGAGACAAAGCCACCACAACACATCTCTACTCATTCTAGGGTACTAGGTTTAGCATACCAAATACCTTAGTTATCTCTAGGTTGAGATAGGAGCTCAAGTTCGAGGCCCTCGGGTGGATCTATCTTCGGCAAAGAGGAGACGAGAAGGAGGAGCCGTTCAAACTACCACAAGGAGCAAGCAAGGAGAAGAACAACAAGAAAGGAAGGAGTGCAAGACTAGGTATAAAACCCTAACCGAGTAGATAAATCTCTAGTTAGGTTGCTAGTGTGTAGTTTAGCCAAGATTCGTATTGTACGGTCCATGTTATCTAGTCAAGAAAAATTTTCGTTTTACCGTTTCCGCAACCCCGAAAGTACCAAGACAGGTAACGTGGACCTAACACCTAGTACCAACCTCCTGTCCGTATGGACATTAACAACATACATCAATATGTATAAGTCCCTAGAGTTCACTAACTCAATTTCCGTGTGCTGTTAATTGAAAAACATTCTTTGGTTAAAAAGAAACAAAATGTTTGTTGTTTAGGCAAAACCTGATGATTTTCCTTAATAACAACAATTGCTCCGAAAACCGACATCGAGGAAAAAATCATCCATTCTTAATTCTCTGCTCTTTTTCAGCATCTGTAACGCCCTACAGATATGGGATTCTAATCCGGTATATTTATAACTAGGAGTTAGAATTTATTGAGAAATAATTTCTAAAAACACAGACGCACGGGAAATCTGAAACATCAAAAAATGTTTCAGTGGGGTTTGTCGGGTATTCTCAGTATTGCCTTTTTTTCATTGCCCAGGTTCATGACAGTAGTCGCAATTTTCTTTTCTCACTTCAACTCCTTTTGATGTCTCTCCATTAGACCTTCCTGTATACCAAACTTATGCTAGTTGGTTTTCTTCTTTCCGTTCCTTCAGCACCAGCTTCGGAATTGGAAGAAGATTATCCAATAAGCGTAACTGGTATACACTCCTTATATGTAAGGAGCTCTCGAGCTTGAGATACGGTAGGAGAGATAGACAAACGAACAATTCATCTAATCCGGAACCAATGGCCATCTTCAGACTGAAACAGTTTCATTGAGTTCGAATCTAACTATACGATGGCCTTCCAAACAATATGGATCTCTGTACTGAATACAGAGGGTTCTGGAGTTAGTAGAAGGGGAAGTAGGATATGTGAGGACATATATGACTATGTTATAGATTAGGGCAATCCAGACATTCCAAAGCTGTCGATTATAAAAAGGTCGGTCAATATGGTTGATGAGTCTTAGTTTAAGGTGAGTCCAGGGTCGCTGACAGAGAGAGAAAAGAAACACTCCGCGTGTATTTTAACCTAGATTATATTGGTATATTTATCTAATCGGGATGGCTCCCACTGTTCTGTCAAATTCTCCTTCAAACCCTAAAACGAGAACTAGCCGGGATTTTGTATAGAAAATCTCCCGGGTGTAACAATTACTCACAGTAGGAATCAGGATCCAAACGATCATAGAGCGGTAACCTTGACACAGTCATCAAGTCACCCCATACCATAGAAGTTATGCAATCTCACTGCAAGTTTCAATAATCGAAACTCCCGATATTAGTTTTTACCCCTAACGGTTTATGACCTTGACACAGTCAACAAACCATAAGCTACTAGTCAAGTTCAACCCATCATTTCGTGATTGATTTAGACCCACCCGCATAACCCTTGACACAGTCAACAAGGTTACATGATTGTCCTAATTTATCGCATCAATATGCAAACAGGAAGACATCACTTAGCAACTGTACACTATTCCTTGACACAGTCAACAAACGTAAAACAAATACTAAGTACTCTACTTCCTGAAATGATAGAGGGCTACGACTGGTTTTAAAGAAACCATCAACGTAATGAACTTGATCTCATCGTAGGAACCGAGTGGTTTTGAAAGTTTATAGTCGTGTAGACTTTTGCTTAAGAGTGAACTCCCCGTGAAAGGATTTAGACTCTTTTCCTCATCAAATGAGGTGCGGGATATTCCTAATCGAATATCACGATGCAAAGCAAAAGAATACGGATACAAAAATAATTTTAGTGACACAAACTTTTACCCAAGAGCGAACTCCTACTGACGGGATTAAGGCTCTTTCCTCATCGAATGAGGTGCATGACAATCTTAACCGAATGCTTCAATGCAAAGCAAAAGAATCGACTAAAATTTTCCCTTTATAAAAGGTTGGTTCCTACAACGTATAGGTTTATTTTACTTTGTATTAATGCAATTAATACAATCCCATCATTTAGATAATCTCATTATCTAGCATTATCTTTCTCACACAAACATTAGAAAAAAGTATGAAAAGAAAAAATATAATGCACATTTACACCATCCGCATTTGCCACGGGGCCCCGTCATGCACCGTTAGATTACTTAACTAACGGTAGAGCGGGGACATGGCTAGCGCGGATGCAAAACGTATATAGCATATATATATATATAATATCACATATATAAAAATATATCATCATACGCAAATAATCAAATTACAGCATGAGGAAATACAACGTCATTGAGTTGGAATGGTCGGATCACCTAGGAATCCCGCATTTCGTTCGAGCCACAAACGAAGCACGAAATACCCCAGTCGTGTGAATAGCCCGTGCGTAGCCAAAAGCAGACCCCTACGAATGTGACAAGTCATCCGCTAATCCGAGAAACGAGGCAATCCGGCATCATCACCATGATCGGGCCACCCAGCACTTTCTCGAATCTGATGACGAGAGCACTCCTCCATGGGTCTATCCTAACCCCCTACAAGCGCGGCAAGCAGCCCGCTAATCCTAGAATCGAGTGGCCTGGTCTCAGCTCCTTGAGATAGCCACCCGCTGCAATGTAGAACCCGGCTGCTAGTACGCTTCCCCGTGGGGTAAACCTAATACTTGTATTAATACATAGGTTACATCGATCGCAACCCGATCGAGTCTCAACAAATAATAATACAATAAGCAGAAATGACAGTCACATGTCGACCGCTCGTCCCGAATAAAAGCATATACATTTTGGCTACAACATGAATGAAAAGAAATGCATATCACACAACATCCAATTATGCACAGGGCTATTCATTTCACAACGATCCAATCCACACTAAATAATCGTAACATAGAACATCACAGACTCACAAATACATATCAACAAGTATGCATCATTGTATTAACTGAGTTAAACACTTTAACATCATCAATACGGAAATACTACGATGTTACAGTTTTGATCGATAACTTTCCTAAGCAATACGAGATCAAATATCAATACTGGGAAAAACAAACAATACCAAAAATCCTATTTCTACAAGTTTAAGCTCCCAGAGAAAATTGGTGGCATTTTGAAAATTTTCACCCGCCAGAACCCCTCCGTTGCCGATCCAATTTGCACGAAACCCCTATTTTTCTCACATGTCAATTTTACATCCAAAGTGACATTCTGCAATACTTTAAAAAAATTTAAAAGACTTGAAATTCGAACAGAGAAGGGGTTTAAACCAGGAAATTGGAATCAGAAAATTGTCGATCGAAACTAAAACACCACCTAAACTAGTCTTAGTGTTTGGTTGGCTCTGATACCACTGTAAGTCCGGGCGCGCTCCATGCGTGCGCGCAGCGGAAGCGAGACTGGACGAAAAACAAAAATTCCATAGGAGCGCGATCGACCGTACGCCAAAAATCGTCCCAGCACTAGTTTCTATCTAAATGCAAAGAGCAATAAGAAGAGTGAAGAGGTGCTACAACCTTTGTACTGTGTCCAGCTGATCCTGGAAGACCCTATCTAAATCTCGTGAGCTCCCGAACGCGTCTACACGCTGACTGCCTCGCCGTAGATGATCCGTGTTGAAAGCGGACTGCCCGAACTTCAATTCCGTTACTGGTCGGAGAAGCTTTTTCTAGAGGCTTGCTGGGCATGGAGGAAGGCGATGCGAATGATGGGTACTCTCTACTTTTTACACTCCCTCACCATGGCAACACTTGCCATTAACCTAGAGAGCTCAAGCTCCTTTTGTGAGGAAGAAGAAGATGTTATGGAAAAATGATGGCTTGGAAAAATTAGAATTATCTCTCCTCACTTAACCATGTCATGTTTAATATGACACATGCCCATCTCTCCCACACTCTCTCATGTGTGTGTCAACACACAAGAGAGAGGGTGGGCGCCACCATTTAATTAGTATATTAAATGAATATTATATATATATATATATAATAAGTATTAGTACATGTATCCTATACACGTACACATCATGTATCACATACACGAAATGCCATCAATAATTTCTCAGTATCAATTACCGTAGAGAGTGTGTACCATATAAACTATACTAGAAACCATATCATTAATACGGTTATCAAGTCAACACTTGACTTGATATTCAGGCTTTGAAACTGGCTAGTATAAAAGTCGTCCGATAGAACATGTATATCTAATATACATATTTTATCGAACTCATATACGTATCCCTATACGTACGTCACATCACGTTTTGCTTGGACAGACACTTTCATTGCGGGACTCTAAAGACCTGTCAATACGCTGGCAGTAGGTTATACAGGATCGTATCCGATTGAATCTGAAACACTATCAGATTCAACCCTCTTTCGGGTTAACGCACAAGCTCGTTAGTGGCACTAGCTGTACGTAACGGCTACCCAGGTATGAGCAAGATAAAGACAGTTCGACAAGAGACCTCATCCGGACCCAACAAGTCTATAAGTGACAGTCACCGTACAGTCCGGTATCTTCGTCAAGGAGTATCACATATCGGGTCTGGGGAGTGAAATCTGTCAGACCCCCAATAACCCAATAAGTCATGCTGACAGAGAACTCATAACCTAAGAGATACAACTAGTAACACTTACTGGTTTATCTCTAATGCCGTGGCCACGTACTTCAGGTTATAGTCGTGTCCTGTGTTCATATCAGAATTTTGCATTATTATATCGCCCATTCTTAATCACATTACATATAAATAGGTACTTTTGATCCATGTCTGCTAAATAGTTACAGGTTACAGGTTCTCAGATTTTTACAGTGAAATTTATAAAAAATCACTACAAATGTGAGACTACGAACAAAAATAGATGAATCCGTATGATGCCGCCTACCAGTTCAAGGAACAAATGAAAATCATTAGACAGTTCAATGCACAAAGCACAAGAGCAGCACAAGATTCAAGATTTCAACACGAAGCTTAAGGCAAAAAAGTCCACATCATTCTGCACTGTTGGAAATCTGGAAGAAAATAGAAAAGATTCTGAGGAACCAAGTGAAGAAAACAGAAAATAAAAGAAACATAGAGAAACCCTGAAGAGATGGGCCCAAGAACCCACCAAATGGTTGCGGAACCGCGGCCAAAAATGCCTTTCTGCCGCGGTTCCGTGGCCATAATATGCACGTGTCGGTGGGGTGTCGGTTCTTTGACTCGGTCTTTGGGGTTGTTTTGTAATTTCATGTATGGATCAGAATGTAAACCTAGGGTTTTTCCTATGTATAAATAGGAGGGCTCAATGCCTCTTTCAGGGTGCCTCTTTGGAGGATGCCTCTTTTTATTTTCTAGATTAAATTTTCAATTCCATTGTAATCGTCAAGAGGTGTCAATAAAGTAAGTTTTTATCTTGCAATTTTCCATTCGAATTTTATTTCTGCAATTTTTTATCTGTCTTTATTTATCTGCAAGTTAATTAGGTTATTAAAACAAAATTATAAAAAATGAATTTTGTCGCAACTTTCCTAATGAGTGAGTAATTCCTCACTTGTTAGGGTTGGGATTGGGTAGGTTTTAAGAGATGGAAATCTCTCACTCCTTTCTTGCCTGTTTAATATTTTAAATTAGGACTCTATGTGAATCAAACACACACCGCTCACTACGGCACCCTATCCTACGAGATAGCGGTGATTCCCTAGTTAGGCCGGTTGTGGTTAATACATAGAGATTAGGGCTAAGAGTTATGAAAGTACGGACAAGGACCAAAAGGAAGAAACTACGTCTCTTCCTAGTCATGCTAATCCCCTTTGTTGACTATTACCCTAACACCTATATTCTTAATTAGGGCAAAGGAAGCAGTGAGTAGAGTCATTTTTCCAAACTAACCTAATCCTAACCCTAGCAAGGTTTTAAATCAAATTAAATTCAATCTTAATTTTTGCCAAAAATCGAAACCTACCAAAAATAGGACTTAACTCGTAAGAACTTAAAGAAAAAAACAAGTTTTCCCTGTGGACCGATTCGTACTCAACCGGCTAGCTACCAAGCGACACCGTTATTGATTGCGGTATATTCTAAACTTTGATTTTAAAATGCACGTACGCAAAAAGACACCTAACAATCAAAAGGCGCCGTTGCCGGGGAAACAGTAGTTATTTTCTTTTTGTAATTTCGGGTTATTGAAATTGAAAATAATTATAAAAATTGAAAATATAAAAACATAAAAATATCATCTTGTTATTTTTTGAAGGGTTTTGTATGACTTGTGCAGGAAGGAAGATGAACAGATTCAGATCTGGAAAAAGTCCAGTAAACAAATTATCAAACAGAAGATCTGAACAGACAGAGGAGAACCACAACAAAATTGAAATTTTTTTTGAAGCTCTGAACCGATTGATCCACTGCTGAACCGCCGCAGTATTGAGCATTTGACCGCGGATCCGCGGTCAATTGCTGACATCAGCGAACCAAATTCCTCTGTGAGTATTTCTTGTCTTCTCTGTAACCCTCTGAGATCCACTGAAAATTTTTCTGCAGGGCTCTTTGCGCAAAACTTCTTCTCCCTCTCCAATAAATCAATTTTGTGCAGGATTCTTTATGCCGCAAATAAAAATAAATTTTTTTGTCAAGTGTTTTAGATTTTTGTGTGATTATTGCTTTGCATATTTAAAACGGAAATTAAGGGGTTATAACACCAATCCAGATTGGGTGGGGATTTCATTACCCTTCCTACCCCAGAAATTACATAAAGCATATGCATCACCTTCGAGTTAATTAAAAAATATTTAGACTCAGCCAATTAAGGACTGTCGTGCTCATTAGGACAGAGGACGGTTGTGGGCAATTAGTGGATTATCTAAATCTGACTTTGTTGTGCCTAGGCTAGACAAGTGAGAAAGCTAATTTTAAAAGGCCCGTCTCACGGTGATTTGTGAGCAGATCCCTCCTTTCTTTACTTGTGCTTACCTGGCCACAATTGGCGGTGAAGAGGCGATTTGAGGGATATCTCACAACTTGCCCTTTGGACCAGTTAGGAGCAGTCTAGTTGACTTAGGAGACCTTAGCTCCAGGCTTGATTGTGCATGCTTAAATTGTGATTGCTTGGAAGTGTGTCGTAGTTCCTTATAAAAATCTTTTGCAAAACTCTTTATAAAAAAATAAAAAATAAAAAAAACCACAAAATTTTTACAAAAACTTACCATTTGTCGCTAGAAATCCATTGCACCCAACTTTCACCCACATTTTCTCCATTGACGTTTTCTTACCCCCAAACTTTGGTTCTTCAGAATCTTTTCTACTTTCTTCCGTACAAATTTTGCAAAAACTCTTTCTGAAAAAAACACTTTCAAAAATTTCAAAACTCCAAAAACAAACAATTTTTTTTAAAAACAAAAAAAAATATAAAAAATAAATAAATAAAATAAAATAAAATAAAATAAAATAAAAAAATCACATTCTTTTTCTTATCCTTTCTCTCATCACATCATGGGTACCCCACCTCGCAAAACTCTTGCCGAATTTTGGTACCCACAACCAGACATTACTTCCTATGCTTCTTATTTTGTTCGAATTTCGAACGACCCCTCCATACCCAAAATTTCTTTGAAAGATCGAATAGATGCGTCTAGGACAACCAGTTGGACTCCGCAATCCACCTTGTATCAACCATTTCAACCTTCACCACCTTCTTACGTTGATACCCCTTTTTCGAGTCCTGTTGTAACTCCGAAACCCATATCTATTGCTGAACATATTGAACAATCTCGTAACCGATCTTTCACTCTTTTCACCACTGCGAATTCTTTGGATCAATAATTCCATTCACCTTCTTATCCAAATATTGATCCTACTCCTGTACAACCATTCAATTCCTACCAATCTTACCCGACTTGTGCACATTCCCTAGACATTGCTTCTACATAGCCATTTGGGAGTTTCACGTATCCAAACAACTTTGAATCTTTTACTGAAACACCGTCACAACCTATGTCTAGTCTGGAACAGTCGTTGGAAGACTTTATGGTAGCGTCATGCCAACAGATGAGGGATTTGAATGCGTCCCTGGCCGCCCTTATACAACCTAGTGACCCGGTAGCTAGTTTCCAACCAGCTCCAAATTTTCCAATGTATGATGAGGCGGTTGGAAAGATTGATAATTTAAGTGGAGAGAGTGAGCTGTGCACCCTTCCAAATCAAACCTACCCATCCACAATTGAATCCCACAATTCCGGTTTTGAATGCCTATCAAGTGTTCCAAATGATTCACTAGTTGAAAATAAAACGTTTAATGAGTTGTGCGACTTTGTAGTGTTTGATTTACCTGATTGTGAAGGGTCCCTTTCGAGTGAAACCATCACCAATCCTTTTGACCTCTACACCTCCACTCTAGAACCTGAATTGATTAACATCCATACTTTTGATGAGATGTCTAAAAAAATTAATTTTCACTTGATTAAGGATATAGACGCTGGGAATATTTTGGATGATGAACCCACAGATTTGGATGAGTTTCTCTCTCCAATTCATTATCCCGAATCATTAACTGTTTTTCCCGAACTTCATACGCGTCTTGATTTTGATGAGAATTGGATGGATAAGCTAAATTTTGAGGAGAGTATTGAGGAAATTATTGAGGATGAAGTAGTTTTACTTGAGGAGTCGGATTTTCCAATTCATTCTATCCCTTTCATTGACTGCGCACCCCCTCCTGAATATTTAACCGATACCCTTCCTTAATCATTTCCCTCCATCCTCGTTCCGACCTTGCAAGAAACCGCTACACTTTCATTTTTTATGTCTGGTTTACCAAGTTCGACATACCCATGTTTTCTCACGAATTTTGAGGGATTTGACCTCATTTCTTAGTGGGTTGATAGATTAGCACAATCGCTTTTTACACATCGGTCATTACAAATAGTGCTAATTTATACACTCCATCTCCACCTTCAAGTTCGTATTCAACTTCTTTCTCCCACTTTCTCGGGTTCTTCTTCTATTCTTCCTATTATTTCAGTGAGTATTGATAAATCACAATCCGATAATTCAAGTTTGATCATTCCAGAAATCCAACTTGATTTGGATACTTTTGAAAATGAGGTAGATGAGTTTTTCGAGTCTCCTACCTCCATAATTTTTGACAATCAAGCATGATATATTCTGGCACAAAACTTACTGACAGTAAAATGTTCAATTACATCGATGAGAGTTTTGAAGAACTTTTCGCTGACGAACTTGCATTCCTAAACAACAAGGATTTTGTGATTAATCAACCTCCACCTATAGAAGTTGAACCAACACCCTTTTTTCTTATAAAATACGAGAATGCCAATATTCCACTCATTTCTGATCATTCACATTCTCGTTTTTATTTATCATCACCTCTTATCTCCTCACATTCACGTTCACGCAAACCCTTTCCATACCATTACGTATCTCTTCCCCACTTCTTCTTGGCTCTATATAACATGTTCTTCCACCGACATATACGTTACATTGATAAATTCTTCAAATGGTTGGTGTTGACTTTTGGTCTTTACAAAACTTGGTATTGACCAATAACTTTGAACCCCCTCTTTAAAAGCTTAACATTGTTTAACTCAAGTTTTGGGGGGGGGGGTTTTATAATTTGGCTCTTGAAAATAATTTTTTCTAACTCAAAGTGGTGAGCCAAAAATAAGTTTGGGGGAGATTTTCACTATCATATTTCATGTCCCCGTTAATAAATTTTTCCTTCCAAGTTTACAAATTTATGGGATTTAAAAAATGGCAACAGTAGAAACAATGTTTCACTTAAGTTTGGAAGGAACCTTTTTGTGTATATATATTTTGTTTTCTTTTTCTGTTAATAATAAAAATAATAATTTAAAAAAAAAGGGCAGTGCCGACAATTTTGACCTTCTTGGTGTAGCTTGACAGTGAGGGCACTGTCAAATTTAAGTTTGGGGGTGTGCTCGGTAAGGTTTCTTCCTTCGCATTCATATGTATATTTTTCCATTTGCATACTTATTTTAAAACCCATAAAAATTGAAAATTTTTAAAAAATTATAAAAATTGAAAAGTTCAATTTTGGCCATATTTGACTTAAGTTTAACATGACGGTTGACTAGTTAGAAAAAACTAGATCCTAAACTTAGTAAATTAAAAAACCCTAAAAATAACCTTTCTGAAAGTTTAATTATAGAAAATATATGTCCTTGCAGTTTATTTAGAAATAGGCAAATTTTGAGTTCAGTTCTTGGGCTAAGTCAAAATAAGGGAAGAGTATTGAAATTTTTATTTGAAGTGTAAGTCTGAAAAATAAATTCTAAACCTTTAGTCTAAATTCTGAAAATATATACCCTACTACATGCACTTACACACACCTTGAAACTTGGAATAGTAGAGGATACTTTGAAATGCTCTTGTCTAAAATCCTTAGTATGAAGGAAGATAAAATTATAAGTGTGAATAAAGAGATAAAAAAAATGAGCACTAGTTTTGTAATTACTTAAGGTTGCACAAATAAAAATAAAAAAAATATAGTGAGGGTGCTTTATCACCTAGTGCCTTAGACCAACTGGTTTGGGAGTCACTGCTAAGCCTTAGGTATTGCAAGACGAGGAATTACGCCTAAATGCGCGGACACATTTTGTAATCGGTCGTTAGTATCTCAAGAAGTATTAATGGTCGCATGAAGAATGGGTGAGCAATTTCATCTAAAATTCATAAACTAAAAATACTTTGGACGATGGACAAGAGTATGATAGCTTGAATTGAATTTCCAAGTGTAGGGGTGATAATCACACACATGTAGGGGTATATGATTGGGGTTTGGATGAGAGATAGGAATGAAAGATAGGGCTTATACCTTCAGTAGAGATGATAAAAATTGCTAAGTTGAGATGGAACCTTAGAAGGAAAATTCAAAAGATGCTGAAAGCTTAATAAATTTGCAGAACATATACGATCTTAAGTTAAATGATAAGTGAGTGTGAAAAATACGGGTTGATAATTTCTAAGTTGAAGATAATAGAATTTCTTGCTAGGACACCGAATTGAGGAATGAAAGTCAACATGCCAAATTGATCGGATTTTGTGGGTAGTATCCGCTGAAAACCCTCAGAAGACAACACTCCTCTTATTAGGGACACCTAGAGATTTAACGGCTTGTTGCACGAGCTCAGTGCAATCGCGATTCCCTGTGAAAGTGAGGAGAGGATTTTTCGAGAATAAACTGGGTTTGCTCGGGACGAGCAAAAGATAAGTTTGGGGGTATTTGTTCATATCTGAATTTTGCATTATTATATCGCCCATTCTTAATCACATTACATATAAATAGGTACTTTTGATCCATGTCTGCTAAATAGTTGCAGGTTATAGGTTCTCAGATTGTTACAGTGAAATTCATGAAAAATCGCTACAAATGTGAGATTACGAACAACAATAGATAAATCTGTATGATGCCGCCTACCAGTTCAAGGAACAAATGAAAATTATTAGACAGTTCAATGCACAAAGCACAAGGGCAGCACAAGATTCAAGACTTCAACGCGAAGCTTAAGGCAAAAAGTCCACATCATTCTACACTGTTGGAAATCTGGAAGAAAATAGAAGAGATTCTGAGGAACCAAGTGAAGAAAACAGAAGATAAAAGCAACACAGACAAACCCTGAAGAGATGGGCCCAAGAACCCACTAATTAGCCGTGGAACCGCGGCCAAACAGGCCTTTCTGCCGTGGTTCCGCGGCCATAATATGCACGTGTCGGTAGGGTGTCGGTGCTTTGACTCGGTCTTTGGGGTTGTTTTGTAATTTCATGTATGGATCAGAATGTAAACCTAGGGTTTTCCCTATCTATAAATAGGAGGGCTCAATGCCTCTTTCAGGATGCCTCTTTGGAGGATACCTCTTTTTATTTTCTAGATTAAATTTTCAATCTCATTGTAATCGTCAAGAGGTGTCAATAAAGTAAGTTTTTATCTTGCAATTTTCCATTCGAATTTTATTTCTGCAATTTTTTATCTGTCTTTATTTATCTGCAAGTTAATTAGGTTATTAAAACAAAATTATAAAAAATGAATTTTGTCGCAACTTTCCTAATGAGTGAGTAATTCCTCACTTGTTAGGCTTAGGATTGGGTAAATTTGAGAGATGGAAATCTCTCACTCCTTTCTTGCTCATTTAATATTTTAAATTAGGGCTCTATGTGAATCAAACAAACACCGCTCACTACGGCACCCTATCCTACGAGATAGCGGTGATTCCTTAGTTAGACCGGTTCTGGTTGATTTACATAGAGGTTAGGGCTAAGAGTTAAGAAAGGACGGACAAAGACCAAAAGGAAGAAACTACGTTTCTTCCTAGTCGTGCTAATCCCCTTTGTTGACTATTACCCTAACACCTATGTTCTTAATTAGGGCAAAGGAAGCAGTGAGTAGAGTCATTTTTCCAAACTAACCTTATCCTAACCCTAGCAAGGTTTTAAATCAAATTAAATTCAATCTTAGTTTTTTCCAAAAATCGAAACCTACTAAAAATAGGACTTAACTCGTAAGAATTTAAAGAAAAGAACACGTTTTCCCTTTGGACCGACCCGTACTCAACCGGATAGCTATCAAGCGACACCGTTATTGATTGAGGTATATTCTAAACTTTGATTTTAAAACGCACGTACGCAAAAATACACCTAACAATCATCCTGCACCGTGTGATATCGACTCCCAATATCGGGAGTAATGAATTCCCTTGATCGCTCACTGCCTCCATGTGCTTCGGGACTGTACCCAACTAAAACCTGTTTGCACGACTCAATAGAGCCGTGGTAGGATAGTAATCTAAGTACAGTGGGAACACACACGAGACACTGTGGCAATTTCAGGTCTAGGGACTACCCTGTACTCATGTCACTAGAGAACTGCTATTTGACATTGGTATAATACCATCTAGGAGTTCTCGGCGAGTTCGTCCAGTGTAACTCATCCAATGAGCACCTATATACAATCATTAGTGTCAAATACCAATGGCTATGGGATTAGCCATCGCCCCGTACAGGGTCATGAAATATATACACTAGTTTAAACTGGAGTACTGATGCCCAGTCTCGATAGTCCTATGACTAGGGACTTTTAAGGATGTGCTTATAAGCTACTAGGCCCCACTAGTATGATCTGTATCATAATCCTGGTAGTCAAGCAAAGATCCTATGGCTTTATCTTATGTATTTGCGATACATGATAACTAGTATCATGCACACATGACAGATAAAGACAAACCAGATAGCACACTATCATCTCGAGTAATACTGTTCTTGGTATAAGCCCTCCTCGAATTCAGTAATTGCATTCTTACAACTACAATAATCGCCTTGAAGGCACCTATATCCAACACATACTCATGCCTTAATTACCGAGAACCTATGTCCACCACCTGCCCAAATCATAGTATCATTTCTATCCATCAGATGCACCCATAATATAGTGTCCGCCACCTATTTCGGCAATGCTTGTAAAAGCGTCGTGCTCTATAGACCATCAACCACGAATTCCTTAATTCTTGCGACACTGATCAGTTGACTATCCATCTACTATGGATACTCTGCTAAAGGTCTGTTAAGCACACACCGATCGTACCAAAATTGATTTACCTCTCCATTACCCACATCCCATCTAAAGGAGTGTTGTAATTCTTGCATTTCATTACTAGTTGCCTTCCACACTGGAGTCGCCATCCTAGTTGCCCATTCCCCTGTACGAGGTCGGTAATACCTTGCTCTCATCATCGCAGTCCAAACCGTCTTCTCCCCCGAGAGCAATTTAGCAGCTTGTTTTGCTAACAACACTGCATCAGATTCTTGCACCGAACTTAATCTTAGTCCTCCGCACTTGTAAGGAGAGCAGACCTGGCACCAAGGTTCATATCGGACAGCTCTCTCCCCCGCCTAAAGTAAATCTTGTATAGCTCTACCAATCGCATCAAGTATAATTTTCGGCATTGATACGGTTCGAAAGTAATACGATGGTTGCATACTACTCACCAACTTTAAAAGAGTTAACCTTTCTGGAAAGGAGAGATTCTTTGCCTTCCGAGCGGCCAAACAACCTCTAATTGATCCCAAAAGTTCTTAGAAGTCTGATTGGCGTAATTGACCACGAGTGATATGGATACCAAGGTAAGTGAAATCATCTCCCGCTTTTGCCTTCCATGCGGCCAAACAACCTCTAATTGATCCCAAAAGTTCTGAGAAGTCTGATTGGTGTAATTGACCACGAGTGATATGGATACCAAGGTAAGTGAAATCATCTCCTGCTATGGGCACATCGAGGATTCTTTGAGAGCTCTATATCTTCTTATCGGAATTTTATTTGTTGAAATTGATTGCAAATTCGGAGTCTGAGATCAAGAACCAAAAAGCTCAAGACTCGGAGGCATGTGCATAGTGCGTGCAAGTGCGGTGAAACGCAATATGTGCGGTTAGGCATGCACAGGAGACAACTATGGGGTTTTGAGTAGGAATATGTGTATAGAAGATTTAATCAATTCAATTAATTAAATTCTCTTACTTATCTCTATTTGAATTAATCTTTATGTAAATATACAATCTTATCTTTAAGAAATCTATTAGCCTATATATATCCCATATATATTAATTAACCAGTCTCTGTTTACCACCGAAGATGGCACTGAGACGCGGAGACATCCAGACTGAGTTTGGGGACAGATGCTATATGGAACATATCTATCCATCTCTCCGAAGATGTCAAATTGATTTATGGCACCGTACATCAGAGATTTGGACAGATGCGACCGATATAGCATGACTTATTAGGCTCCCCCACTTTGAGGAGTTTTTGATTGTGGGGACGCTCTTCCCTGCAGGTGCAAGCCCCTGCAGTTAATTACGCTATCGTATTGTGATAACAACTTTCATCTGCTCCAGGCAGATCATTTCGTGTCGTGTTATATTGTTTATTTTGGGGTTGCCCATGGATTGTATACGGAGACTAGTTTATGTCGTCGCTCGTAGGACGCAGATTAGTCTAAATCTGTATACATATTATAGATTTGGGGTCGAACTTAGAATGTAGATCCCGTGTAAATGAGATTCATCAGTTCGAAATATGTTATCTGAGAATCGTTAGTCATCTTTGAGATTGAAATCAACTCAGGAATATGGTTAAGTCTCATTAATCATGTTTTCAATTAAAATCAACTTAACAAGTATGGATTAAGAACGTTTAGTCATCTTTAAGACTATGATCATTTAGGTTTATTGATATTTTGATCAATATATTGCATATGAGAAACCAAAAGCTTCACCACTTAATTCAATTTTGATTAAGTGATCGAAAAATGATTTATTGTACAAGTGCGCAAGTATATGTGACTCACATGCCCGTTTATTTCATTTGAAAGGGTGCGCACATGCATCGCAGGTGGTTACGCACTGTTTTATTTCAAAAATGTTATGCACATGTGTATCTCATGACACATCTGTGATGGATTCAAAATAATGTGTGTGCGCATGTATGTACGTGCGTGCATGTCACGACCCGCAGGGCACGGACGTGACTGGCACTTAAGTTTACGAAACGTCTCAAGACGTCCGTAAAATAAGTAAGCCAAAGCCCAGAAACCAAAACCAAAAAGCAAAAGAGTGAAGAGAACCCAATCAATTGAAAACGAGTTTATCAAAAAGTCATATAAAACCTTTTCAAAAATAATATCAATTTTTCCGAAAATTTCGGCAGAGTCTCCTTTGTAAATACTGGCCCCCAAAATGGGTACAACAAGAATATATATGAATCCAACAAGTAAGGCATCCCCAAGCGGGAGCTAGTTCTTCGCTACAAGGCGGTCACAAATCCCACGCAATACAAAGAAACAACATGCGAAATAATCATAAGGAAGCATGAGAAAAACAGCATGTCGACTCAAGTGAGCTCGACCCCAAAATACAGCATAAAAAGTCCACAAATCTCACAGTCTCATCTCTAGGTCAATATACAACAATACTGGTAGATACAGTAGATGGAGTACACTAGATACAAAGAATATATAAGGTGGTACAAAAATAATAATATAACCCACCTAAGAGCAAAACCTCGAGTCCAGGCAAAAGAGGCAAAAGAAACAAGTGCGCCCGCCGCTACTGTACTGACGGAGCGGACCTGCAAAAGGCTGTGGCACAACGGAGGTGAGTTACCAACTCGTGAGTAATAAATAACATCTACACAGGCTATCGAATGCATGCACACAAGCATCCTAGCATCTAAAATACAGGTAAGGCATGACATAATAGCAGGTATGAATGCAATGCGAATCAACTCATGATCTGAATGTGTAAGTATAAGAATCATGTTTTTCCTTTAGGAATCTCTTTTGAAATACCAGCTAAATACCAATAGAATCAACAAGAACCTGTGTCCAGCAACGACACCTCAAAACTATCACAAATCTCATATATCCATGTCATAGTATCTCTGGCCTCAGCCATCCGGCTGACCCATCTCAATATCACTATCTCATCATCTCGCGGCCACGGTCGGTATCCTCTGGATATCCGCCGTCCCAAACAGTCACCGGTAGGTAATCCGTCCCCTGCCAGGCTCATCGTCAGCACCACGAGCTTCTTGCCCCGGGGTACCTTACCGGGTCCACCATGTATCCGAGATGGTTCATCCAACTCCTCGAAACGGGTCTCGAAAACCACAACAAACTCATGGTGGACGACACTTACATCACTAGAAAATCGCAATTTACATATTTAAAAATATAGTAAGTTTAGAAATTTTGCGGCTTTCCCCCGAAATCCAGAAATATCACAAAATCTCAAGAAATCCTCATAAATGCATATGCCAATGATAATGAATGCATATGGTGTCAATAATCAAGTTGCGATGTATGATTGATAGACTAGGCATGAACAAATAACATGATGAAGTACATGCACATGATTAGCAATCTTATGATTTCATTTTAAAGAATTAAAGGCAATAGCACAGGTTAAAGCATCAATTATAGTAAAAGGGTTCAAATTATAGGTTATCTAGTGTGGTGGCATGGCAATTACCAGGGCGTGTGTGTAAGCATGAATAGTGCTCGTGCTGCATATAAAAACCCTGGCAATGGTGCAGGTGTCCTATAGAATGGGTTCGCATATGTATGTCAATGTAAGGCATGGATGTAGCAAATAATCATACAAGTATTACACCCCTAATTACTAATATTACTAAGAATCTTTTTAAGTTACTAAAACTATCGGACGGCTTGCGCCATCCAACGAGAGTCCCCCCGTAGATGTTACATCTACTCACCGGAATCCCTAGCTAGTCACGTTCAATCACCGCTTTCCCCTTTCGTGCCGCGTCTAACGTCTCCGCGACCGAACCTGGAATTTACATCAATACCAAACATAAGGTTACATACCATGAAACGACGCAAATCCCAAACAAAAATACCAACGTTCACAAGCTAGGTACAACGTGCACAAGGTGCGCGGAACACACGCGAAAATCGCAAAAACTAACTAAAATCGTCGATTTGGTCGCCCGGCAAAGCTAAAACCCGATCACTCAAAAATCCGCACTCACACATCCTAAATGTCATAGGATATGACAAAATTATCATCAAGATATCAAAAATAATTTATCACATACTTTTATCACAAAACTAGTAAGCACAAACATTCTAAAAAAAACGACGCAACATCGCCGTTATGCGATAAAGTGCTCACAATCCAACACAAACCTCCAACTAACCCACTAGATACCCACTACATTAATTTTAAACCACTAGCAATGCTTAAAAACCTAATTTCCATAAACAAAACGTTTCTTGATTTTTATAATTAGCAATTTCAATCCAAAACTAAACATGACAATACCAAAATAACACTAATTTGAAGCCCACACAAATAAAGTAACCTCATTAACTTAGATTAGCAAACAACTAGATATCAAAATAGATTTAATTAAATAAATAAGGGTTTCTAAAACCCTAGTTAAACTCTAACCATAAACTTTTAAAAAAAAACTAGATTAGAAACTAACACTAAATTAACACTACAACAATTTAATTTAAGAAACTTAACCAAAAGAATTTAATTAGGAAGAATTTATACCTCAAACTAGAGATCTAGCAAGAACAATTTGCCTCCAAAGATGCCTCCTTTCTCCAAGATTTAAACTAAAGTGGGTGTGAGAAGAGATGGATTAAGGTTTTGTGTTGAAATAGTGAAGGATTTGTTGATTTTTGTTGAATTTTGAGATGAATTTGTGAACAAAAGAGAGGGGAAAAATGAAGGGGGGGAGCTGCTGCTTTTGGCCAGAACAAGGGAGAGGGGAGTGGTGTGGGGTGTGGGAATGGTCACTAAGTCAAACCCCCCTCAAAGTCAAATACACCATACTTCCAAAATACTATATTTTAAAACCTACACATCAACTCAATTCATTCCTAACAAAAGAGTTTTAAAATAAAAGAGAGGGGGAGAATTTTTTGCAGTTTGGGCCAGCCAAGGAGATGTGAGGATGTGTGTGTGAGAGTGCACAAAATTTTTTTTGCAAAAAGACCCCTACAAGTCCAAAATTGCAAGTTTAAGCTTAAATTCAATAAATTTCGTTTTCCATAAAAAAAATTAGTTAAAACTTAAAATAAAATACTAAAAATTTATGTTACAACTAGATTTTAATTAACATGATTTTAAAGCTTAAATTTAGCCCATTTAAATTTGTATTTATCGCTAATTTAATGTATTTTCTTACCGGCTTAAAATAATATTAAAAAATTGACAAATTAGGGAAAATTTTTAAACGACCAGAATTTCATAAGTAACTCATTTGATACTAAAAACTAGCAATTACCTATCCAAATTAGATATAATTAGTCCTAAACTGCAAAATAACAAAAAAGACGGTTTACGGAAAAATACCGAATTTTCACAGATTTTCAGGAAAACACCAAAACGACTTTTCAAGGCGCTACAATCTTCCCCCCTTAAAGAAATTCAGTCCCCGAATTTAAAAATATAGCTATGCGTACCTTCAAAGAGATGGGGATATTTCTTCCTCATCTCGCCCTCGGTCTCCCAGGTAACCTCCTCGCTGCTCGGGCTACGCCAAAGGACCTTGACGGTTGGTATAATCTTCGATCTCAACTTCTTCACCTGCCGATCCAGGATGGCCACCGATTGCTCTGCAAACGAAAGGTCGCGCTCCAGCTGGACTGTCGGGTGCTGAATCGCATGCGAATGGTCGTGAAGGTACTTGCAGAGCATCGAAACATGGAAGACGGGGTGAACATCGGGAAAGCTGGGTGGAAGAGCCAAACGATATGCAACTGCGCCGACACGCTCGAGAATCTCGAAGGGACCCACAAATCTGGGACTAAGCTTTCCTTTTCGCCCAAAACGCATCACGCCCTTCATCGGAGAGACTCTCAGAAAAACATGATCGCCAACTGCGAACTCTAGTCTGCGACGGCGCCTGTATGCATACGATTTCTGCCTGCTCTGAGCCGCTCTCATCCGGTCTCGGATCAACTGTATCTTCGCTGTCGTCTCCTCAACAAGCTGCGACCCCAAAATACTGCTCTCGCTGAGCTCTGTCCAACAGACGGGCGATCTGCATCTCCTCCCATACAATGCCTCGAAAGGTGCCATCTGAATAGTATCCTGGAGGCTGTTGTTGTAGGAGAACTCCACTAACGGTAAATGACGATCCCAGCTACCGCCGAAATCTAAAACGTACGCTCTGAGCATGTCCTCGAGAGTTTGAATGGTCCGCTCTGACTGTCCGTCGGTCTGCGGGTGAAACGCTGTGCTGAAGCTCAAACGAGTGCCCAAAGCCTCCTGAAGTCTCTGCCAAAGTCGGCTGGTGAACTGGGTGCCTCGATCTGACACGATACAAGTCGGTACGCCATGCAACCGCACGATCTCGTCGATCTAAAGCTGGGCATACTGAGCGAAGCTGAAAGTGGTCTTCACTAGCAGGAAGTGAGCCACTTTCGTCAATCGATCTACGATCACCCAGATGGTGTCGTACCCTCGACTGGTCCTGGGTAGACCCACAACGAAATCCATCGAAATCTGCTCCCATTTCCACTCCGGAATGGGTAATGGCTGTAGCTCTCCTGCGGGCCTCTGGTGCTCGGCCTTGACTTGCTGACAAGTCAGGCATCTCGATACAAACTCCGCAATGTCCCTCTTCATCCCGTCCCACCAGTAGGTCTCTCTCATATCATGGTACATCTTGGTGGAACCGGGGTGGACACTATACACTGATCGGTGTGCCTCCTCAAGAATGTCGCGCCGCAATCCATCAGCATCTGGTACGCACAGTCTAGATCCATAGCGTAAAATCCCCTGATCGTCAATCACGAACTCGGAAAATCTGCCCTGTCTCATCTGCGCCATGATCTCTGAGCAACGGTCGTCACTGCGCTGTGCCTCGTATATACGGTCAAGCAACTGTGGGCGTGCACGAACATGCGCGAGCTGTCCCCCTGTCTGAGTGAACTCAAACTCAACTCGGCTGTCGCATAACATCTGCCAATCTGCTGACGACTGCCTCTGCACTGCGCGCAAAAAGGATAGACTACCCCCGGGCCTCCTGCTCAAAGCATCTGCCACCACATTCACCTTGCCTGGGTGATATAGGATCTCGCAGTCGTAGTCTTTCACCAACTCCATCCAACGACGCTGTCTGAGGTTCAGGTCTAACTGCTGAAATATGTATTTTAAGCTCTTGTGGTCTGTGAATATTTGGCACGACTCGCCATATAGATAATGTCGCCAAATCTTCAATGCAAAGACCACTGCAGCCATCTCCAAATCGTGAGTGGGGTAGTTCTGTTTATGCTTCTTTAACTGCCGAGAAGCATATGCGATCACCCGGCCATGCTGCATCAATACGCATCCTAACCCTACTCGCGAAGCATCACAGTAGACCACAAATCCGCCTGATCCCGAAGGCAAAGATAATACCGGCGCCGTAGTCAAACAAGTCCGTAGCTGCTGAAAACTGCGCTCGCACTCCTCTGTCCAAACGAAAGGAACTCCCTTCCGGGTCAAACCGGTCAAAGGTGCAGCTATATGGGAGAAGTCCTGAACAAAACGCCTGTAGTAGCCTACCAGGCCTAGAAAACTACGGATCTCAGCAACCGATGTAGGTCGGGGCCACTGCTGAACAGTCTCAATCTTCTTCGGGTCCACACATATGCCGTCTCTCGTAATCACGTGACCTAAGAATCCGACACTGTCCAGCCAGAATGCACACTTGGAGAACTTTGCGAACAGCTGGTGCTCCCTCAGAGTCTGTAACGTAATCCGCAAGTGCTGCTCGTGCTCCTCTCTGCTCCGGGAGTACACCAAGATATCGTCGATAAACACGATGATGAACAAGTCAAGATACGGCCTGAATGTATGGTTCATCAAATCCATGAATGCTGCTGGGGCGTTGGTGAGTCCGAACGACATCACCAAAAACTCATAGTGGCCGTAACGCGTGCGGAAAGCTGTCCTCGGTATATCCTCCTGTCGAACTCGCAGCTGATGGTATCCTGATCGCAAGTCGATCCTTGAAAAATACCCCGCACCCTGAAGCTGGTCGAACAAATCATCAATGCATGGCAACGGATATCTGTTCCGAACGGTAACTTTGTTCAGCTGGCGGTAGTCGATACATAAGCGCAAACTTCCATCCTTCTTCTTGACAAACAGGACCGGAGCACCCCATGGAGAAACACTAGGTCGAATAAGCCCCTTATCTAACAAATCCTGCAACTGATCCTTCAGCTCTCGAAGCTCTGCCGGGGCCATCCGATAAGGCGGTATAGAAATAGGCCCCGAGCCGGGAATCAAATCGATGCAGAACTCAACGTCGCGCTCAGGTGGTAGCCCAGGTAGCTCATCAGGGAAAACATCAGGGAACTCACAAACAACCGGGACCCGGTCCAACGGAACCTCTGCAGCTCGAGTATCACAAATATACGCTAAGAATCCCTGACAACCCTTCCGCAAGAGCTGACCAGCGCGAAGAGACGAAATCAAGCTGGGAAGGGTGACGCTGCGGTCTCCCTGAATAACAAGGACTGGCTCTCCCGGAAAGCTAAATATGACTGCCTTCTCACGGCAGTCCACCGAAGCATAACAAGTGGCTAGCCAATCCATGCCTAGAAGTACATCAAAGTCCAACATATCGAGGAGAATCAAATCAACCGATGAATCCCTCTCCTCGATACGAACGGAACACAAACGAAATACAAAACGAGCGACAAACGACTCGCCTACCGGAGTAACAACAACAAGCGGATGATCTAACGACGACGACTCACGGCCCAACATCGGTGCAAAGTGTGTAGAGACGTACGAATGTGTGGAACCTGGGTCGAATAATACCCGTGCGTCGAAAGAACAAACTGGCAAGGTACCTGTCACAACGGCATTGGATGCCTGCGCATCCTGCGGTGTCAAAGAAAATACTCGGGCCTTTCCTCCACCGATAGCGGGCTGACCTCGACCTCGGCCTCTGCCTCCTCGTCCTCTCTGAACAGGACCGCCGTGCCCACGGCCTCTGGGTGCACCTAACTGGCGTGGAGCATCGCCTGTGGTAGGAAGTAGGGCTCTCTGAGGAGGGGGTGGTGATGGTGGTAGGGTCACATGCGGAACTGTCGCTGCTCCCTGTCGTCTCGCCGGACAGTCTCTGACAAGATGGTGCGGACCCCCGCACCCAAAACACCCTGGCGACGGCTGCTGTCCCTGGGGATAAGAACCATATAACTGTCCCCGTCCAAATCCCCTGCCGGGCCCATCCCTCGGAAAGAATCTGGCATGCTGCCTCTGAGACGGCACCTCGGTGCGAATCCTCTTCGGCCCAGAAACGGCCAAAGTCTGTGATATGCGTGCCTCCATCCGTAATGCCGTATCCATAGCAGCTGAATAAGTGTCGTAGTGCTGGGCGCCAATGGCAAGATATAGCTGGGCATCAAGTCCCTGTACGAACCTCTTCACCATCTTCTCTTCGGTATCCACCAAATACGGAGCATATCGGGATAACTGTGTAAACTGGATGTCATACTCAGACACCGTCATCCCAGGTGTCTTGACTAAGGCCTCGAAACTACGAGCTCTGGCGTCACGAACGCTCTCTGGGAGGAAACGAGCTAGAAAGACTGCTGTAAACTCGGCCCACGTCATAGACGGTAGACCTGCAGCTCGACCTCTCAAGACTGACTCCCACCATGTCTGCGCGAGACCCTCTAGATGGAAACTCGCAAGCTCCACCCATCGATCATCCGAACATCTCAGCGAACGGCAGATCCTGGCTAAACTGTCAAGGAACGTCTGTGGGTCCTCTGCTGCCTCGGTGCCGGTGATAACTAGAGGTCTCAGCCTCATGAAATCCTGTAGTGAAACCGGGATGGTCACGGCGGTAGTGGTAGGAGCAGGTATCATAGCAGTCTGGGATGTAGTAGGTGCGTCATCCGGCCTCGGTGTACGACTGGCTGCAACTAGGGATCCTACCATCTGACGTAGCTCCTGCATACTCCCCATCATCTGTCGCAACTCCTCCATACCAGTCTCAAGTCTATCCATACGGCCTGGGGAAGGTGGATCGGTCTGTCCCTGCGGCGTAGGCATACCACCCTGCTCAGTCCTAGTCTCGGACGAGCCAGCTCGAATCTCGTCTCGGGCGGCAGCCCTCTGTGCCCTCGTAGCCTTCGGCGGCATAGTGGCTGGTACAGGAAAAAAAAGATAATAAGAACAGTGCAATAGAATCATAGGATACACGGAATTGAAGAAGGAATTTCAAGCAAGTATATCCTAAAGTCACTTAGGCGGAGTACCGTATCGCAAGTATGCCGCGGACATACACACGCTACGTTACCCTACTTAAGTCACTTACTCCATCTACCAAGGGTCATCCTACACTCAAAAAGGTAAAACCTATCGCTCTGATACCAACTTCGTCACGACCCGCAGGGCACGGACGTGACTGGCACTTAAGTTTACGAAACGTCTCAAGACGTCCGTAAAATAAGTAAGCCAAAGCCCAGAAACCAAAACCAAAAAGCAAAAGAGTGAAGAGAACCCAATCAATTGAAAACGAGTTTATCAAAAAGTCATATAAAACCTTTTTATAAACAATATCAATTTTTCCGAAAATTTCGGCAGAGTCTCCTTTGTAAATACTGGCCCCCAAAATGGGTACAACAAGAATATATATGAATCCAACAAGTAAGGCATCCCCAAGCGGGAGCTAGTTCTTCGCCACAAGGCGGTCACAAATCCCACGCAATATAAAGCAACAACATGCGAAATAATCATAAGGAAGCATGAGAAAAACAGCATGTCGACTCAAGTGAGCTCGACCCCAAAATACAGCATAAAAAGTCCATAAATCTCACAGTCTCATCTCTAGGTCAATATACAACAATACTGGTAGATACAGTAGATGGAGTACACTAGATACAAAGAATATACAAGGTCGTACAAAAATAATAATATAACCCACCTAAGAGCAAAACCTCGAGTCCAGGCAAAAGAGGCAAAAGAAGCAAGTGCGCCCGCCGCTACTGTACTGACGGAGCGGACCTGCAAAAGGCTGTGGTACAACGGGGGTGAGTTGCCAACTCGTGAGTAATAAATAACATCTACACAGGCTATCGAATGCGTGCACACAAGCATCCTAGCATCTAAAATATAGGTAAGGCATGACATAATAGCAGGTATGTATGCAATATGAATATACTAGCAGGTATGAATGCAATGCGAATCAACTCATGATCTGAATGTGTAAGTATAAGAATCAAGTTTTTCCTTTAGGAATCTCTTTTGAAATACCAGCACAATACCAATAGAATCAACAAGAACCTGTGTCCAGCAACGACACCTCAAAACTATCACAAATCTCATATATCCATGTCATAGTATCTCTGGCCTCAGCCATCCGGCTGACCCATCTCAATATCACTATCTCATCATCTCGCGGCCACGGTCGGTATCCTCTGGATATCCGCCGTCCCAAACAGTCACCGGTAGGTAATCCGTCCCCTGCCAGGCTCATCGTCAGCACCACGAGCTTCTTGCCCCGGGGTACCTTACCGGGCCCACCATGTACCCGAGACGGTTCATCCAACTCCTCGAAACGGGTCTCGAAAACCACAGCAAACTCATGGTGGACGACACTTATATCACTAGAAAACCGCAATTTACATATTTAAAAATATAGTAAGTTTAGAAATTTTGCGGCTTTCCCCTGAAATCCAGAAATATCACAAAATCTCAAGAAATCCTCATAAATGCATATGCCAATGATAATGAATGCATATGGTGTCAATAATCAAGTTGCGATGTATGATTGATAGACTAGGCATGAACAAATAACATGATGAAGTACATGCACATGATTAGCAATCTTATGATTTCATTTTAAAGAATTAAAGGCAATAGCACAGGTTAAAGCATCAATTATAGTAAAAGGGTTCAAATTATAGGTTATCTAGTGTGGTGGCATGGCAATTACCAGGGCGTGTGTGTAAGCATGAATAGTGCTCGTGCTGCATATAAAAACCCTGGCAATGGTGCAGGTGTCCTATAGAATGGGTTCGCATATGTATGTCAATGTAAGGCATGGATGTAGCAAATAATCATACAAGTATTACACCCCTAATTACTAACATTACTAAGATTCAATTTAAGCTATTAAAACTATCGGGCGGCTTGCGCCATCTAACGAGAGTCCCCCGTAGATGTTACATCTACTCACCGGAATCCCTATCTAGTCACGTCCAATCACCGCTTTCCCCTTTCGTGCCGCGTCTAACGTCTCCGCGACCGAACCTGGAATTTAAATCAATACCAAACATAAGGTTACATACCATGAAACGACGCAAATTCCAAACGAAAATACCAACGTTCACAAGCTAGGTACAACGTGCACAAGGTGCGCGGAACACACGCGAAAATCGCAAAAACTAACTAAAATCGTCGATTTGGTCGCCCGGCAAAGCTAAAACCCGATCACTCAAAAATCCGCACTCACACATCCTAAATGTCATAGGATATGACAAAATTATTATCAAGATATCAAAAATAATTTATCACATACTTTTATCACAAAACTAGTAAGCACAAACATTCTAAAAAAAACGACGCAACATCGCCGTTATGCGATAAAGTGCTCACAATCCAACACAAACCTCCAACTAACCCACTAGATAGCCACTACATTAATTTTAAACCACTAGCAATGCTTAAAAACCTAATTTCCATAAACAAAACCTTTCTTGATTTTTATAATTAGCAATTTCAATCCAAAACTAAACATGACAATACCAAAATAACACTAATTTGAAGCCCACACAAATAAAGTAACCTCATTAACTTAGATTAGCAAACAACTAGATATCAAAATAGATTTAATTAACTATATAAGGGTTTCTAAAACCCTAGTTAAACTCTAACCATAAACTTTTAAAAAAATAACTAGATTAGAAACTAACACTAAATTAACACTACAACAATTTAATTTAAGAAACTTAACCAAAAGAATTTAATTAGGAAGAATTTATACCTCAAACTAGAGACCTAGCAAGAACAATTTGCCTCCAAAGATGCCTCCTTTCTCCAAGATTTAAACTAAAGTGGGTGTGAGAAGAGATGGATTAAGATTTTGTGTTGAAATAGTGAAGGATTTGTTGATTTTTGTTGAATTTTGAGATGAATTTGTGGACAAAAGAGAGGGGAAAAATGAAGGGGGGGGGGGAGCTGCTGGTTTCAGCCAGAACAAGGGAGAGGGGAGTGGTGTGGGGTGTGAGAATGGTCACTAAGTCAAACCCCCCTCAAAGTCAAATACACCATACTTCCAAAATACTATATTTTAAAACCTACACATCAACTCAATTCATTCCTAACAAAAGAGTTTTAAAACAAAAGAGAGGGGGAGAATTTTCTGCAGTTTGGGCCAGCCAAGGAGATGTGAGGATGTGTGTGTGAGAGTGCACAAAATTTTTTTTGCAAAAAGACCCCCTACAAGTCCAAAATTGCAAGTTTAAGCTTAAATTCAATAAATTTCGTTTTCCATAAAAAAAATTAGTTAAAACTTAAAATAAAATACTAAAAATTTATGTTACAACTAGATTTTAATTAACATGATTTTAAAGCTTAAATTTAGCCCATTTAAATTTGTATTTATCGCTAATTTAATGTATTTTCTTACCGGCTTAAAATAATATTAAAAAATTGAAAAATTAGGGAAAATTTTTAAACGACCAGAATTTCATAAGTAACTCATTTGCTACTAAAAACTAGCAATTACCTATCCAAATTAGGTATAATTAGTCCTAAACTGCAAAATAACAAAAAAGACGGTTTACGGAAAAATACCGAATTTTCACCGATTTTCAGGAAAACACCAAAACGACTTTTCAAGGCGCTACAGTGCATTGCACATTCATGGACCATTTTCAACAAGTGCGCGCACGTGCATATGATATGCATGTGCCTTTATAGACAACATCCAACAAGTGCGCACATGTGGATAGTACGTGATGCGCACTTCTCCTGGGGATTGTTTTTTCGTTGGAAACAATTTTTAAACTAAGTGCGCGCTATTTGGGTGTGCACTTGTTTAGATCAGAATGCAACAGTTTTCACAGAGAAGCAATGGCTTCTGTTTCTTTTATTCTTTGTTCTTTTCCTTCTTCTTTTATTTTCAAGGAAGTAAAAACCGGGATCTTTATCTTTTCCAAGTCATTATATGCATTTTATGGTGTGCATCTTATTTTCTTGGATCTTAAGATTAATCTCTCACAAAAGTATATACTTTATGAACGAGAGACGAACCCTAAAATCATCTGATTCTTTATGGTGAATCAATGAATTCAAAAAGAAGCAAAAACTTCTGTATAAAAGCAAAAGCTTTTTTTAATGGAGGAACCGAGAAGTTTTTTCTCTTTATTTGTACCTTGCGCATTTGTTCACGGAGGAAGAAGAAGACTTTTAATTTTTCTCAAACTTATAGGGGGGTTTTGAGACTCTGATTTCTTCATATTAGGCTCCTCTTTATTGGAGAGAAGAAAATAGGGTTTGTTTGATTTTTTTTGATTTTATTTCGATTTCAATCTGATTTTAGATTGATTTAAAAGATTTAATTGATTCTTATAAATCGAAGGTGACATGCGCACTGTTGGATCTTTGATCCACAAATCTTTTTGTTAAGATATTTAACCAACAGAATATTTTTCTGTTAATTAAGGATTCAATTGCTTATTAATCTAGACTTATTCCCTTTTTTTTAATAAGCATCCATTTCAGAAATTGCGCATGATCACTTATCAAATTGGTTTAAAATGCATTTACACTGTTGGATCTTTGATCTAAAATTTATTTAACTTGTTATTATTGGGACGTTTTTTGATTAAGTGCGTAATGCACACGTGTGTTGCGTGTCCATATGGCAAACATACGCGTACTTGTCATATGCACACTCACTTTGCACGTGCCTGTGGCTAGCATATCCGCGTGTGCTTTGCAGTGTACATCACACTTAATGATTTCTGTCAAGTGCGAGTGGCAATGATGTGCATATGTGCTGCTCACGTGTTATTCGTTAACCTTCTTACGTGCACATATATAAGCGCGCATGCCTTCAGAATTATTCTCCATCAAGTGCATACTTGTTATGATACGTGAACAATGACCCGTGATTTTTAGGGCTGTCAGCCCTTTTTCAACACTTTCTTTGGTCAAAGCTTGGGAATTGTTCCTAATTTAATGACATGCAACATTTTTTGTGCCAAGACTTGAACACTTCTCCTTATAAATTAGAAAAGTGTCCCCTTCTCCTTCACATCCACAGAGAAAAAAACATGACTTGCAATCACGCACATACTCTTCGACAGCCATGGGAGGTACCCATTGAAGAAATCATTCCCCGTTTTGCTGCACGCTTAGTGAACCCTGGTCTCACAGATGCTCAGTGTGACACAGTGACGTACGAGCTTATGGCCCGCAGGGGATCTCCACTTCCCTCTGGCTATATATGGTTTCACATGATCTTTTTTGCCGTTCTCGACGACGTTCTTTCTCACCTGGCGGAGATGATTTTAGCGATGCACGACGTAGCAAAGGACAAGGTCGACTTCTTTTAGGAGGCAGGTCTGATCATGAAGTCTTTAAGGGACCGCTCCGTCCATATGTTGAGTCAGATACGGGCTCGGTGGGCTGTTATGTTTTCTTTTACTGACGATCACGACACTGATAGGTGGGGAGCGACTTTTTGCGAGAATCGTCGTTTTGACATGGTCGAGAGTGCTGAGAGAGAGTTGGAGAATTTTTTATATTGTTTCACTAATCCCTGTAGTCCGGATCCTATGTTTGGTGATCTTTTTCCCGTAGAATAAAATGTTTATTTAAATACATGTTTTTATTGTTGTCTAATGAATATTTCACCTCCAAAAAATGTCCTTCTACCGATTGCTCATTTAAATATATGCGCACTTTGCATGTGCGCATGTGATTTGCACATGCATATGGCAAGTGTATGCACATGTGCTTTGCTCGTGCACTTCGCACTTAAGAATTTCTGCTAAGTGTGAACGTTAATGATGCACGTGTATGCTGTGCACGTGTCATGCATTAACCTTCACACGCACACATGCCTTTAGACTTATTCATCCTTCAAGTGTGCACTTGATTTAGATGCACACTTAAACAGGTGCGAACAATCTCAAGGTTAAGAAATCTATCCACAAAGCCTCAAACTTGAACTTTGCGGCAGTTAGGCAAGGAATTAATCCAACAGAGGCTTTTTTTAATTGCTTGCGGCATGAATTAAAAAAAGCCGAGGAAGAGAAAGAAATTTGTATAGAGAGGGTTTGCTTTGTATTTAGGTGAGATTGTGAGGGCAACAATTATCTCTTGTAATTTTCGTTGAATAGTGGAAGCAATTCGTCATCGGTTTACGATTAGGTGCAAATGTGCACCGAACCTGTATAATATCTTGTGTCCTTTACTTGGTGTTTTTTTTATTTTATTACTTATTATTTTTGTGCAGTTACCGTGTTTGATCTTTTTCATTAGTTCCGATTCATGCATATCGATTATCCGCTGCGTATTTTAGTGCAATTTTCACAACAAGTGGTATCAAAGATTTTATTACGGAGATTCGGATCATTGGAAAGATGAATTTTATACATTATAAGAACGATTAGTTCGACGGAAGGAGCAATTTCAGTCTATGGAGATTGAAAATGATGGAAAGTCTAAAGCAATAAAGAGTTTATAAGATAGTCTTCCAAAAATAGAAGATTTCTTCGACGACCATAGATATTCAGAAAGAAGATACGGAGGATGAGGCTTTTAGTTTGATGCAGCTGAGCTTGGCTGACGAGGTTCTATATGAGGTTGCATAAGAGACAACTGCAGCAGGTTTATGGAGCATGCCAGGATCCTTGTACATGAAGAAATTTTTAACAAATCATCTTTATCTCAAGCAGCGTCTATACACATTAAAGATGAAAGAAGGTACATTAGTCAAATACCAGCTGGATGAACTCAACTAAATCATTATGGACCTGCTCAATGTAGATGTGAAGATTGAAGACGAGGATTAAGCTATGACCCTACTTTACTCTGACTTTTGAATATAGCCATTTCGTGAAATCGATGGTGTGCGACAAAGATAAAATTTCTTTAGAAGATATTAAAGCGGGCCTACACAGTGAGGTGCTGAGGGAGAATGTTGTTGGATATAGTGCCCTTAAGGCAATTTGTAATTGCAGATAGGCAATTATGATAATTAAGGGAGGACCTATACGGGTAGATCCGGTTTATTTTATCATTATGTGTATACGTTTTACTTGCTATTATGTATTGTTAATACATAATGATAAAGCCTATAGGATTCTTACTTGACTACCAGCATTATGATGGCGATCATATACGTGGGAATTGTGTAGTCCATATGCACATCCTTAAATGTTCCTAGTTATGAGAGTATCGGGACCGGGCATCGATATTCCAGAGTAGACTAGTGTATACTTTCTAGACCCCGACGAGGAGCGGTGGCCGGTCTCACAATCCATTAGTGTTGTGGCACCTAAGATTGTATACAAGTGCTCACTGGAGGTGAGTACACCGAACGGACTCACCGAGAATTTCTAGTTGGTATTATACGTTAGATAACAGTTCTCTAGTGACATGAGTGCATGGTAGTCTTTAGACCCGAGATCGTCATTTGTCTTGTGTGAGTTCCCACTATACTTAGATTACTACCTTACCACGGCTCAAAGGAGTTGTGAAAACAGGTTTTAGATGGGTACAGTCCCGAGTCACATGGAGACAGTGAGCGATCGAAAGGGATTCGTCTCTCTCAGTATAGCGAGTTGATGTCTTGCTGTATTCGGTTAGCTATCACCATAAATCTCTGGCCAGGGTTGATGAGATTTACTGATTGGAGCTCAATAGTTTCTTGGTGGGTGATGAGCATGACACCAGCACGACTTATCGGGTTATTAGATGTTTGATATTATTCAACCGTTAGACCCGGTATGCGATACACTTAGACGAAGAGACCGGATTGAATGGAGATTGTCACTTATAGGCTCAGTAGGGTACGGACGGATTTGATTGTCGATATCACTTTTGATATATACCTGGGTAGCCGTTACGTATATCTAGTGTCGTCGACGTGCTTATGGTTATGGATTTCTCCAGTAATCACTGCCAGCGTATTGTCGAGTCTTTAGAGTCCCACATAGAGATTTTTCCCAGTTCAGACGATATGATGTAGAGCTCATATGTTGATATGTGCATGAGTCCGATTAAATATGTGTACTGGCTACACAGATTTTAATTAGATATTTGATAATATTAGCCGGTTTAGGATTAAGCACGATTATTAAATCAAGTATTGATTTGATAATACACACACACATACTGATATATATATATATATATTAGTATTAGTATTATATTCACTATTCATTTTGTCTCTATTTGGCTATTCATATTTTTATACGGATACATGTTAATGTATTGGTACATATACCGGGGTTATATTCCGTATTTATACAGAATACTTCTAGAAAAAGGACACCTCATTTAGGGATTTCTTTTTAAAGAAATTAGGAAATGAAATGGAGGGTGAGGTGGCATGAGAGCATAGTTAGAGGGATGGCTGGAGAGGCATGGGCTCATTTTTATAATGCAAATTGTTATGACATATTATTTTTGATGGTTGAAAAAATCTAGCTTACTCTCATCAATTATGTTTTTGCTCTCACATCTTCATCCTCCTCCTCCTCTTCTCATGCTCATATGTTGAGCTTTCTTGAGATGGTGAAATGAAAGAAATAATTAGTGGAAAAATCCTATATTGCTCACACTCTATTCGTAGCGAGCTTAAAGTGTCAGTTGCTTCACTAGGTAAAGCTGGAGCTTGAATTGGTTTCCCTTGGGTGGATCATCTTCGGCAAGGGTGGTCGTCTCTCAAGCACGTTCCCGATAGCCTACGGAGTTTGGAAGGGTCTTCCATGATTAGCGGACACGCATCAAAGGTTGTATACTTTCAACCTTGCATGTTAAGTTACTAGTTTAGTGTTTGGACGATTCTAAGGTCGCGGTTTCCTCATGCTCTCTTAAATTTTTGTTATGTAATTCGCTTCCACAATAGCTGCGAGCACTAGGAAACCCTAGAATGGTATCAGGGCCAACCGTGCACTAGAACTAGTATTAGACGATGTCTTAGATTCGAAACTGAAATTTTTCTGTATTTTAATTCCAAACATCTAAGTTTCTGTTGGGAATTTTTAAAATCCTTTGAATTTTTTTTAAATGATCCCAGTGGATTGTATTTGATGTCAAAATTACCAGAGCAAGAACGAGAGAAAACAGAGCTTCCCTAGCCGACCAAAAATTCGTTTTGGCTGACCTGATCGACCCAGGTATATCTATTTGCCTCCATATTGCTTCAGGTGCTTGGATATGTGGAATTGGGATTTTTGGTACCACTCTTTTTTGCCCAGATTCTACTTTTTGTGATCTGTGGTTTCTGGAAGTTACGGAAAACGTTTTGGTCGAAACTAATGCATCGTTTATGATCCGTTTGTTTGTATGTATGTTGTTAAATGTTGTCTAATTGCTATATATTTAATTAGACGGGATTGCACGTATGTAGTTGTTACTTGTTCTTGTGATATATATATTTTTGTGATGGTTTAGCCGGATTGTTGTGACGGATAGCCTCTTGTATGATTTGTTTGTACAGTTTTGTTATATGTATTTATTTATTCGGGACGAGCGGCCAGATTGTGGTCGTCGTTGCCGCTTGATATATATTCTTTTATTAGGGCACGTCCAGGATGCGGATGTTGTTGCCATTATATATATATATATATATATATATATATATTTCATTTTTGTACTAGGACAAACCCGTGGAGAAGTGCTCGAGTAGCCAGGTTCTAGAGTGCGGAAGGTGGCCATCTCATGGAGTTGAAACCTGGCCGCCTCGGTCTAGAATTGGCGGGTTTCTTACCGAACTTGTAAGGGTTCTAGGATAGACCAGCGGAAGGGTACTCAAGTTACTGGATTCTAGAAAGAGCTGGGTGGCCCACTCATGACATTGAGGCCGGGTTTCCCCATTTCTAGGATTGGCGGGTAGCTTACCGCGCTCGTAGGGGTCTTGGTTCGATATTGTATGGGCTATCCACACCACTAGAGAATGTCTTGTTTCTTTTGCGGCTCAAATGAAATGCAGGGCTCCTAATTTATCCGCCATCCCATATTGTTTATCGTATGCTTGTGATGTTGATATATATATATATATATTTATATATATATTAGATGCTTCTATATGTTTTGCATCCGCACTGGCTCTGCCTCCGTCCTGCTGTAAGTTAAGTAATCTTATGGTGAAGACCCGAGGCCCCGTACTGAATGCTGATGGCATATAAAAGCATGCTATTTTTTTGTTTCTGTTGTGACTAGAAACTTAAAATGATGGGAATGAATTACATGTTAATGCAAGGAAAATAAACCTAAATGATATTGTTGGAACCAAAATTTTAAAACCATAGTCATGTTATTTTGCTGTGCATAGAGGTATTCGGTTAGGAATATTCGGCACCTCATTCAACGAGGAAAGAGCCTTGATCCCGTCACAGGGAGTTCACTCTTAAGCAAAAATTTATGTTAATATAACACTCTGTTTTTTTTACAAAACCACTCATATTAAAAATGGAGCTTAAGCCACTTCTTTTCAAAGACACTCGAGTTCCTTCAACGCTATCAAGTTCATTACGTTAAAAGTCTTTTGCCAAAAACTAGCCGTAGTCCTCCGTTATTTCAGATGAGTAGTACTTAATATTCGTGTTGTGTATGTTAACCCAGTCAAGACGTAGTGTACGGTAACTAAGTGGTGCTTGTTTGTACCATGAGATGCGATTATTTAGGATAGTCGCATAACCATGTTGACCTAGTCAAGAGCTCATGCGGGTGGGTCTAGATTAATCCAGGATAATGATAGGTTGAACTTGACTAGTGGTTTGTGATATGTTGACCTGGTCAAGGTCATAAGACGTTAGGGGTAAAAACCATATCGTGAGTTTCAAATATAAGGGAAACTTGCCAAAGTTTGCGCATACCTTCTGAAGTGTGATGACTTTGGTTGGCTTTCATCAAGATTATCACGCAATGATAGTTGGGTCCCGATTCCCACTGATGAGTAGGTATTAATTCCAGGGGATTTTCACTTCACAACTAGCTAATCCATTAGGTTTCGAGAAAGGTGTTAACGAGATTATGCCTCTGCAGAAACGACGTTATTTAATTTGGTCCGTGCGAAAGGATGGGGGACTTCCCTCGGAGTACTGATACTGGCTTGGCTGAACGGTTAGCGAACTTGTAAGGTGTACACTATCCCAACTAGTTCTTCTTTTAGGATTTGAAGGAGAATTCGAGGAAACAGTGGGAGCCATCCTGATTAGATAAATTCATTAACCAATCTAATCTTGGTAGAGTGCACGCTGATTGTTTCTTTTCTCTCTCTGGTTTGCGACCATGAATGACCTTAAACTAAAACTCGTAAACCAAGTTGACCGAACCTTTTTACCATCTGGTTTTAGATTGTCATGATTCACGACAAAGTCACATATATCCCTGCTGCTCCTACTTCCCCTTTGACTTCTCCAGAACACTTCATATCACTATGAAGATTCATATTGCTTGGAAATACCATCTCGTACAGTCACATAGGAACTCGAAGAAGTTGCTTCAGTCGAGAATGGCCACGGGTTTTGGAGAAATTGAATTGTATAATTCGGCTGTCTCCCTTTCTTCATATTCTCTCAAACTGAGATCCCCTTGTAATAAGAGAGTACACTTGTTATGCTTGTTAGATGGTCTTCTTCAAAACCTTAGGCTGATGCCGAAAGGTAGGGAAGGAAGAAAACCAACTAGCCTAAGTGTGATATACAAAAGGTAAAATGTAGAGACATATAAAAGAGTTGAAGTGAGGGCAAAGAAAATGGTAACCAGTGTCATGAATTTGGGAAGTGGAACATGCGTTACTAGGAATACCCGGCCACCCCCTTGAAACATTTTTATGTTTCCGATTTTCTGTGTTGTTGCAATTGAAAATTGTTTCCCAATTAATTCAGACTCCTGGGTATATGTATACTGGATTAGAATCTCACATTTGTAGAACGTTACAGATGCTGAGAAGGAGCAGAATATTGGTGAATGCATGATTTGCTCCTCAATATCGGAATTTGTAGCAATTGGTGATATTGGATTAAATCACATAGTTTTGCCTAAGGGAAAATATTTGGTTTTGAATAATCGTTGTTATGCATCAATTTTTAAAACTGAAATATCCGTGTCTTTATTTTATAAAGTGAAATATAATTTTTGAAAAACATTTACCTTTATCCGTTGATGATAAAATAAGGTGCATGGAATAACGGTGTAAGATATTTTTAACCAAAATACAATTTTCAACTTACAACACACGGAGTTTGAGTTATTGAACTCTTGAGACTTATACATGATAATGTATGTTTTCCGGTGTCCTTTAGGACAAGGGATTGGTACTGTTACTTCATTCTGTTTTACCTATCAGTTCTCTGGTTTTAGACACGCATTTGTTAAAATGCAAGGTCCAAAGATTTTAAGAAGTTCATAGGGTATTAGAATAAAGTAAAGAACCAAACGTTGGAAGTATCAAGATTCTTTGAAGTGCTCGAAGATGTAGATACTTATGCTAGGTATTCTATTGTAGTAATATCGAGAATTCGATTCTCTCTCAGATTATTCATCCACGGGTGCGCTCCATGATGAGTAATGTTGTATGACCTTTTTCTATTTGTGATATGTACTAGAAACAGCTGCATGACAATTGAATATGCTTCTATCTAAATTAGTGCCTTTGATTCTATATGAATATAGAATGGTAGCATATCTTGAGTTTGTTGAGATATGAAGTTATCCGTTTTATTAAAAGCAGAATCCAGACATACTCAAGTATGTTTCAGTAATGGTAGTTTGTGGGTTATCCCAAACTTTCGCAAGGCTTTAATTTCTACCATTTTTAAGATCAATAGTTGCATTGTTTTTGACTCACCATGTTTTTATAAAAGGGACTTCTTTACAAACGAAATTAGTAGGAGTATAGTAGAACTGGAAGTGATTCCAGAACAACAAACGGTTACTGAAAATTTAGTAGAACCTGGAGATTCAATTGGAACTGACAAACCTTACCCATTCCGTGGATTTTAGTAGGCGACCTCAGCCAACCGAGTGATACTTCAGTTTCCCCGTAGATGGTGATAGCGAGGTTGGCTTCATAGTATGATGGCCCTACTAGTTATCAGTAGGCCATGAGAAGTGGTGACTTCTGGGCTGATGGCTGCTTGCTTTATATCCGAGCTGGACTCTACGCACTACAGCAAATTATAGACTTTGGGCTTTACTAGATTCTCCTAAAGGGGTAAAACCTGTTAGGAGTAAGTAGATCTTTCGAGATTAGTGCAGGTGGAATGGTAGTAACCTAATAAGGCTATTCTTGCAGTAAAGGGTTTTTCATTAAATACCCAGTGTGGATTATGATGAAGCTCTTACTTCAGTATCTACGCTGAAGTCTATACGGATAGAACCTGCCATTGCTGCTATTCATGACTATGATATCTGGCAGGTGGATGACTATAACGTCTTTCTAAATGGGAATTTATAAGTGCACGTGTATATGACTCTGCCAGATGGTTGTCGTAGTCAGTGGGAGCAGCAGAAGGTATGCAAGTTACTTATGTCTATTTGCAGACTAAAAAAGGAAAAGCGGAGATGGATCTTTTGTTTTGATGTGACGGTCAAGGTATTTGACTTCATCAAAATAACTTATGAACCTGGTAAAAAGGATATATGAAGTGCTGTCTTGGTATTTGGATGGCATACTCTTGATAGGAAGTGATGTTGCTATACTACAATTGGTCAAATTTTGGTTGTCACAGATGTTTCTCCATATAAGATCTGGATAATGTATTAAGAATTCTGGTGACTAGATATATGTCGATAGATCTAGATTTGGGAAATGTTCTACTTCGGGTACTTGGACACCATTCTAAAGGGGTTTAGAATAGACGACTCCTAGCATAGCGGTGTACCCACATGTGATGGAGTCACCCTTTCTAAAGAGATGTCTTCTAGACTGATGAAGAGAGCGACTCACGTGAATGACATTTCAATTGCTTTGGAAATTAGGTCAATCATGCGATTTCATGTACCACACCAGATATTGCGTTTGCACTTGTAGTAGTGAGAGGATATTAATCTAATTATGGAGAAACAAAGGGAAGCAGTGAAGAGCATATCAGGATGTTCTTGGAGTATAGTAATGGCAGCTTCCTACAGGAGGCGGTTACTGGTTCTGGCTTCCAAGGTGATCTGGGTGACAGAGTGACTTATCGAATTATAAGTTTATCCTCTTCTGAGGGGCAGTATGTTGGAAAGTGTTCCAAAAGGATACTGAGGTATGTAGAGTGTAGAGTGTTTTTCGACACCTATTTAGATAGGAATGCACTCGCTTGTCAGGCGTATACAGATTTCAACTGTCTAGGGTAGGCAGGAGTTTATTGATTATGGGGATCCTAATCTCCGGAAGCAGCGGACTAACTGCCGTTAATTACATCTTGCTTCAGAATGAGGGAACCTCTGATTAACGGGTCGTACGATTATGGGAACTTAATATGCAATGAGTGCGTATCAACGGGTCGGAGGCCTCACAGAGTTGACGAGATTTCTGCTACCCGGATAGCGGGCTAAGGGTCAAGGGGGCTAGCAGCCCCCCTATGGGGTATGGGGTAGTGCCCCGTTAGAAATTTTTTCCTAGCAGGAAGCATTATTTGTTGGGAACTTGAGTTCCACGAAGCTTAAACTTCGACACAAGATAAATTTTGCTAAGTCCTAACTTATGGTTCGATGCCCAAGTGCACTTTGGCGACAGCATTAACATTGGTGCACGTGCGTTGCACATAGTGCTGCACTAGTTTACAAGAGACACCTTTGGTACTGGCACCGACGCATGCGCACGTTCATTACATATGCCGCTGGCACAAATTAGAAAAAGGCATCCCATGCGCATGTGCACGTGCGTTGCACATAGCACAAGTGCGCATATTGAAAAAAGTGCCTCTGGCGCATGCGCACGTGAGTTACATGTAGCATAAGTGCGCAGATTGAAAAAGGGTGCCTCTGGCGCATGCGCACATGAGTTGCACGTATAACAAGTGCGCAGATTTAAAAAAGGTGGCTCTGACGCATGCACACATGAGTTGCACGTAGCACAAGTGCGCAAATTGAAAAGGGTGTTTCTGGTGCATGTATGTGTGAGTTGCATGTAGTACAAGTGCACAAGTTGACGGAGAGCACCCTTAGCACTAGCACTGAATTGCATAGGACGAACCCTAATAATGAAAGACTAATCTTTCCGAAAGCTTAAGCTTTCGAGATGTGAAGCGCACGCTTCTATATCGTTTTTATTTATTAACATATATATTTTTTGACAGATCTTTAGATCTTTGGATCTTGCAGCCAAGAGAAATTTATTTGATGTCCTCTGAAGATGAATTCTTCCCTCCTTTCTTCTTCTTTATTCATTGGATCAACATGAATGAAGAAAGGAAAATCCAAAAGATCCTCTTTGCTTCTGAAAGAAATTTTTTTCTGCGAAGAGGAGAACCTACGTAAGGAAAAGCGAGGAAAGATGACGGCTTCTAAAACCTAATTTTTTTAGTGGAGAATTAGTATGCTTTATTATCTCATGATAGATTTTTTTATAGGCTTTGCATTTTACATTTGGGCTCGTAGGGCTTTAAAATTTTGGCATTTTCCCCATCCATGCTTATGTGCTTATTCATTTTTGCACATAAGCCATGGGCTTTTACAATTATTTGGCTTTTTTTCCTGCCCTTTCTAAACAAATACATTAAATCTAAAATGAAAATACATTAAATTTATTAATCATATAATTCTTTCTTCTCTTGGTTATGAGACCGGCTTCCCCACTTTGATCGGGCCTGGCTTGGGCTCGAGCCCGTTTGACTTGGGCTCGGGCCCGCTTGCTTAGACGTTGACCTTGATTTTGACTTGGTCAATGGGGGTATAATTTTTGACCCCAACAAGGTAGACATGGCACATGATACTGATTAGATTTAGCGGAGGATACAACCTAAGAAGTTTGTTGGATAAAATTGTTCATTTATGAACTTAGTCCTTTTAAGTATCCACACAAATTCTAAAGCAGGGTATTGCTCAATTCGGGAGATAGTTGATTCTCGTGAAGTTGAGATATAGAGAGATAAAGTAAGGAATATTGTAGCGGATCCACTCACTGAGACCATTTTCTGAACACGGTTGTTTCTCAAACACGGTTTGAGAAACCGATTAGTAGAGAAGTTGGGTATTTGATAGCACACGGAGCTGCGAGTATGCAATATCACAATATAGGAGATTGTTGGATATAGTGCTCTTAAGGCAATTATTGTAATTGTAGGTAGGCAATTATGATAATTAAAGGAGGACCTATACGGGTATAACAGTCGTACTCGAGATGATAATATGCTATCCGGTTTGTCTTTATTATTATGTATATACATTTTATTTGCTATTACGTATTGCTAATACATAATTATAATGCCCATAGGATTCTTGATTTACTACCAGTAATATGATGGCGATCATATATGTGGGAGTTGGGTAGTCCATAAGCACATTCTTAAATGTTCCTAGTCGTGGGAGTATCGAGACCAGGTATCGATATTCAAGAGTAGACTAGTGTATACTATCTAGATCCCGAAGAGGGGCGTTGGCTGGTCTCATAAGCCATTGATGTTGTGGTACCTAAGATTGTATATAGGTGCTCACTGTTGGTGAGTACACCGAAAGGACTTGCCGAGAACTTCTATTTGGTATTATACCTATCGTCAGATAGTAGTTCTTGGTGACTTTAGTACATGGTAGTATTTAGACCTGAGATCGTCATTTGTCTCGTGTGAGTTCCCACTGTACCTAGATTACTACCCTACCACGGCTTAAAGGAGTCATGTAAAAAGGTTTTAGTTGGGTACAATCCCGAGCCACATGGAGGCAGTGAGTGATCGGAAGAGATTAGTCTCTCCCAGTATAGGGAGTCGATGTCGCGCTGTGTTCGGTTGGCTATCACCATAAATCCCTGTTCAGGGTAGATGAGATTTACTGAATGGAGATTAGTAGTTTCTTGGTGGGTGATGAACTTGACACTGGCATGACTTATCAGGTTATTAAGGGTCCAACGTTATCCAACCTCTAGACCCAGTATGCGATATTCTTTGACGAAGAGACCGGAATGTACAGAGATTGTCACTTATAGGCTCAGTAGGGTACGTACGGGCTTGATTGTCGACCTCCTTTTTGACATATACCTGGTTAGCCATTATGTACAGCTAGTGCTGCTGACGTGGTTATGGTTATGGATTTATCGACTAATCACTGCCAGCACATCTTCGAGTGTTCAGAGTTCCACACAGATGGTATTCCCGGTTCAGGCGATATGATGTAGTGGTCGTATGTTGATACGTGCACAGGTCCGATTAAAGACGTGTACTGGTTACATGGACTTTAATCAGATATTTGTTAATACTAGCCGGCTTAGGATTAAGCCGGACTATTAAATCAAGTATTGATTTAATAACATACATACATACATACATATATTGATATATATTCTAGTATTATGCTCACTATTCATTTTGCCTTTCTTTGGCTATTCGTATTTTTATACGGATACGCGTATATGTATTCGATACATATACTGGGGTTGTATTCTGTATTTATACAGAATACTTCTAGAAGGAGGACATCTCATTTAGGGATTTCTTTGTAAAGAAATCAGGAAATGAGGTGGAGGGTGAGATGGCATGAGAGCATGGTGAGAGGGATGGCTTGAAAGATATGGGCTCATTTTTATATGTTAGTTATATGTATGCCCTAGAGGCCATTATTGTACATGTGATGTATATTATAGTAGATGCTTGGATATATATATATATATAGGACTTTCTTGCTCGACATGATAATATGCTATCTAGTTGCTCTTTGTCTTAACATGTTGATTTATATTGTGATACTGTCTTGCTCTCACATGTTGATAAAGTCCTTAGGATGTGTATTTGACTATCAGGACTATGATGGAGATCATACTAGTGGGGCCAAGGGTAGTCCACAAGTATATCCTATAATTGTTCCTAGTCGAGGGTGTATCGAGACAGGGAATCGATATTCCAGAGTAGACTAGCGTATACGATTCTTGACCCATATGATGGGCGATGGATGATCCCACATCCATTGGTGTTTGACATCAAAGATGGTATACAGGTGCTCAGTGGAGACTGGGTATACTGAACGGACTCACCGAGAACACCTAGTTGGTATTATACCTATCGTCAGAGAGCAGTTCTCTGGTGACATTGGTACAGGTTAGTCTGTAGACCCGAGATCGTCATAGAGTCTTGTGTGATTCCCACTGTGCTTTGATTTCCACCTTACCACGTTCAATAGAATGTGGAAAACGGTGGCTTTTGGGTACAGTCCCGAATCACATGGAGGCAATGAGCGATAGGAGGGGTTTCGTCTCTCCCGGTATTGGGGGTTGATGTTGCGCTGTGCTCGATTGGCTATAACAGGAAGTCCCTGGCCAGGGCTGATAGGAGATCTACTGGTAAGTGTTATCAGTAGTTTCTTGACCTGTTATGAGCCTCACATTGGCACGACTTATCGGTTACTGGGGTCTGACGTTTACCACCCCTAGACTGAATATGCGACATATCAGACGAAGAGACCGGACTGTACGGTAGTGTTACTGACATGCTTTATAGGAGTTAGAGCAGGCTTGCTTGTTGATCTTCTGATCGCTCAATACCCGGGTAGCCGTTACATCCAGCTAGTATCGCTGACGGCTTATAGGTGCTTGATATGATCATCACCTGCTGCCGGCGTATTGACGAGTCTTTAGAGTCCTATACAGAGGTTTACTGGCTCAGGCAAAATGAAGTAGGAGCATATATGTGATATGTGCGGTACCGAGATTAATACTGGTATATGATACCGTATTCTATTCTCACGATTTATGATATCGGTCGGTTATATGAGATATAGCTGGGTTATCGAATCAAACGTTAATTCGATAAGTTGATACAATATCGGTCGGTTATATGAGATATAGCCAGGTTATCGAATCAAGTGTTGGTTTGATAAGTTGATACAAATAATCTTAGTCGGTCATATGAGATATAGCCGGATTATTAAATCAAGTGTTGATTTAATAATTTAATGTATAATTATATATTTGATATATTAATTTACATTAACTAATATTAACCCACTTAAGCATTTTTTTCTCACTTATGCATTTAATATATATGTGATATATATTGATTGTATTTCTTTTTGTGTCATGCTTGATGATACATGCTACATGGGTGTATGAGACTTACACCATGCTCATTATAATGTAGGGTTTATTTATTTAGAGTAAATCAAATATTAGTTAGAAATTAGTCACATGGGTGAGCTTAGTGGAAGCTTGTAGAACCATTGACTTAGTCCACTAGTTTTGTCTTACACTAGATATTTATTAATCCAACCATTATCTAAACCCATGGTTAAGTCTCTACATAAGTTATATGAGATATTTTCTCACCCATGGTTGTCATTCACTCTCTCATCCATTATTTTCTTCATCTTCCTTATTGAGCTCTCTAGATTTTCTCAAGGTGAAGTAAAAGAGTGAGAAAATTAATTCTAAAGTGAGCAAAAATCCTATTTCATCATTCTCTACTAGATTAGCCATTTAGTTTAGGGTGTTAGCTTTACTAATCCCTAATTAATGAAGAGGTAGCTTGGGTTGGTGTCTCCTCGACTTAGATCATCTTCGGCCTCGAAGACTTCATGCAAGCTCATTACTTTCATCTTGTGGAGCTATTCATGAGTCTGGAAGATCACTACTTGGAGCGAAGAGACTACCACACGGAGCTATTGAAGTGAAGGACCGGTCTACAAAGGTTGTATTCCATATTCACTTAGATGTAAAGTAGTTTACATGTTGTATTGTCTAAATCTCTAGTTAAGATTCTGGGGTTAGGGTTGTTTAGCATGACAAAATTTTGAAAATGGTATGGACGATACCTCCCGAAACCTTGCTGTCATGACAAGAATCCCTATATTATAATGCAAAATGTTATGACATTATTTGTTATGGTTGAAAATATCTAGCTTGCTCTCATCCATTATGGTTTGGCTCTCTCATCTTCTTCCTCCTCCTTCCTCTTTCTCTTCTCATGCTCATGTGTTGAGCTTTCTTAAGATGGTGAAATGAGAGAAATAATTAGTGGAAAAATCCTATATTGCTCACACTCTATTAGTTGCAAATTTAGAGTGTCAGTTGCTTCACTAGGTGAAGCTGGAGGTTGGATCGGTTTCTCTCGGATGGATTATTTTCGGTAAGGACTGTCTCCTCTCAAGCACGTTCCCGACGGCCTACGGAGTTTGGAGGGGTCTTCCGTAATTAGACGGACATGCATCAAAGGTTGTATGCTCTCAATCTTGCATGTTAAAGTTTCTAGTTTAGTGTTTGTACGATTCTAAGATCGCGGTTTCCTCGTGCTCTCTTGAAATTTTTGTTATGTAATTCACTTCCGCAATAGCCGCGAGCATTAGGAAATAGCCGCGAGCATTAGGAAACCCTACAAAGGTATATACGATTAGGATAGTCAAGGCGATACGTTAGTTTCTAAAGACCGTTTTGAGAAGCGGTTGCATGGTGGTTCTAAGAATAGAGCGAGGTAGTAATCGTATTAATGACAAGTGAAATTATTGCAAGGTGAAATCCCATTGGAAGAGTGACTGTCAGAAGTTCAAGAAGGATACTAAGGAGTTTTTTAGTACCTCAGTTATCATAGATGATGGCAGCGATTGTTCCATATTATTAGTTTATGCAGTCAGCGACATACATGATCTATGGATGTTAGATTTGGAAAGCTCTTTCCACATGATTGTATATCAGAGTTATTTTTTCGTTCTTTTGATAGAGGTTCAATCTTGATAGGAAATAATGCGGCGTGCAAGATCGAGGGGATTGGTTCTGTTCGGATATGCAAGTTTGATGGGGTGTTTACCGCCGGAAATCGGACTTAGGCGCAGGTGAGCGCATCCACCCTAAATACGGAGGCAGATGCTATTTGGAATATATCCATCCACCTCTCCGAAGATAACAAGTTGATTTATGGCACCGTATATCAGGGTTTGGAAGGATGCAACCATTGTAGCTGACTTTTCAGATTTCCCCTCAATGTTAAGGGGTTTTTGATCATGGGGACGCTTTTTCCTGCAGGTGCAAGCCCATACAGTTAATTACGTTATCGTCAAAAGATAACAACTTTCTCTACTCCAAATATATCACTTTGTGTCATGTTATGGTTTGTTTTATTTTGGGACTGCCCTTGAATTGTATACGGAGACTAATATATATCGTCGCTCGTAGGGCATGGATTAGTCCAAATCTGTATATAATAAATTTGGGGTAAACTTAGGTCGCATATCTCTTATAAATGAGGTCCATCAGTTCACGGGATACGTGTCTAAGGATCGTTAGTAGTATTTTGGATTAAGATCAACTTAGATAATCATCTAAGGACCATTAGTCATATTTGAACTAAAGTCAACTTAGGTATCATCTAAGGGCCATTAGTCGTATTTGGACCAGGGTCAACTTAGGTATTGTGAGCATATTGGCTCTGTTGATTCATATTCAAAGAAGTTTAATTTTAGGAAACTTAGCCAATTTTGGGCTAAGTGATGGGCTTTTATGTTATCCAGTTGTGCTAAGCACTTAGCCATATTTGGGCTGGAGGGTATACTATCCAGATCATGTTCTGGCGCTCACGTGAGTATCACATGAGACGCCGGGTCTCTGGCGCTCACGTAGGTATCACGTGAGACGCTAAGGCTCTGGTGCTTACGTGGGTATCGCGTGGGCCGATCACGTGTTAAACTTGTGCGGCGCTGCCACATATGCAGAGATTAAACTCTGATTTTTAATAGAGTTATACTCTCAAGGAGATAGATTAAAATTTCTATATTTTTCACAAGAAGGCAGGTCCTTTGAGAACAATTTTGAAGATCTTTTTATGTAAGATCTAAGTTCTCAAATATATAAATATTTCATAGGGGAACTAAGTTCCTGGAGATAAAACTCCATATTTTTCCTTCTCTTTTTTATTCTTTTTTTATGATGGTGAACATGCACCAAAGTTCTTCTCTAAATTTTTAAGATCAAGATGTCTCTCTCTGAGAATTTAATTCTCCTTTTTATGAGATACTTATTTTATGGAGGACTAAGCCCTTATTATACATGAGATAGGCAAAAGGAGATATATTTCTCTATTATTTACCTTGGGTTTTATAAGGAGGAAGACAATCTTCAAAGAGAAGTAAATTCTCGGTTGTAGTAGAAGCTTATGAGGGTGATTTTGTATGTAAGATTTAATCTCTTGGGTCCATTGTATAGGGCATGAGAAACTGTTGATTTGTTGAGAGAATCTCTCATTTAAAATATATTTTATTAATCAAATTGATCTTAGAATCAATCGGTGATTTTTAATCACCGTTGGATCTTTGATCCAAGAGTTCTCTGTTTAATAAAGTATATTTTTCTTGTTATTTTAACAAAATCAAGGAAATTATTTTTCTTATAGAATTTTATTCTATCTGTTGATTTGAACAGTGATTTTTAATTACCATTGGATTTTTTAATCCAAGGATTCTCTGTTTAATAGAGCAAATCTTTATCGTTTTAGAAATATTAGGAAAATATTTTTCCCCAAATATAATTTAATTCTATCTGAAGAAAGCGCTTCACAATCTTAATAGTGGCGCTCACATGTTCAATACATGAGGCACTGCCATACATATGGCTATAGTGCTCATATGCCTTGCACATGAGGCGCAGCTATTTTTTTAAAGAGGGAAAAAATGCCCTCCACCGCTGTTCCACGTGCCTTGTACGTGGGTGCAACGGTGTCTAGCCCTTAAACTGTCCGATCATCTTCGGGATGTGTGGATTCTGAACTGACCCCACATCCCTATAAATAGAGCATTATGCCCCAAGAGAGAGCTACACCTCCATTATCTTCTTCTTCCTTTGAGAATTTAATTTTCCTTTTAGAGTTTAGCTCTACCATTGAAACTTAGTTATTTATTTTTAAAATCTTTTGAACAGACTTGGTCTTGTCAAAATTTCTGGTAAACATCGATATTAATAGCGCTTAGCTCTTACGTTTGATTTTGGGAATTTATCCATTAACAGAACTCAGCTCTGATGCTTGATTCGAATATCCACTTTGGGAATTTTGGAGTTCAATTTTTATTGTAGATCTCGAATCTGATACTTAAACTTTGAGCATTTTTGAAGAATTTTGGAGTTTAACTCCATTTTATTTCTAAAGGGTTTGGCTTTAATGCAGATTTTGGGCATTTCCTCATTGGGGCATTTTGGTGCCTAAGATCTGATGCTTATTTTTAAGAACCCTCAATTTCAAAGTTTTAATTCACCATTTTTCATTTCTTAAACAGAGCTAAGCTTTGATAAAAAAAAATCCCTTTTTGGGTCTTTTTTTCTTTGAGTTTAACTCCAGCATTTATTTGACAAGAATCTTTTAGACCCTCTCATTGGAAACATGCTCCAATTTTAATGAGATGCCATTTTGATTCTATAAGGTCCTCTATCTTTGGAGTTAAGGATTCTAGAACTTCAATTTGTGTTGATTTTGCTGACGCTTCTTTCATCTCTATTTGATTTCTTTTCAGGTATCATGGCTGGTCGTTTGTATTCCATCCGAGAAATTATCTCCGACGAAGAGATTCGCTTTCACGGTCGCATTCATGGTCAGGAATATACTGCCGCTTAGTGCACTGCTGTGATACATCGCTTCGAGGATCACAATGTGAGATTACTCCCTTGCCGCTCTACTCTCGTGAAGATCATTGTTGGATCGATCTGGGAAGCCTTACCCGAGCTTTTTGAGGCTATGCTGCTCCAAGCACTCGACGATACTCAAGACAAGGTGCATTCAGTATATCTGATGGGTCTAATCTCAAAAAAACGAAGAGATGATCTCATCACTATTCTGCATCGTGTTTTCCAACAGAAAGCAATAATATTCTCGTACCAGAGGGTGGAGGATATCTGTGGCAATCCATAAACTTGTATTCGAGAGAGAGTGCATAAGAAGATGAACGATGAAGCTAAAGATGCTTTGCTTAAAATTGCTTTTAAGTTCGAAAATCCGTGTCCGGAATTTAGTGTTTTGCCATTGTAACTTTGATCAATGCGATACCGTTCCCTTTAGTTTGTCTTTTACTTCTTCATAGTTATCCTCAGTTGATAGTTTGTAATCCCCTCTGACGTATGAATAGAAAGCAGCTTTTTCTTTTTATATTCACACTTCTTTTTTCTTTCTGTGCTGAAATGGCTTAACTTAGTTTATTTACTCGTTCTGGAGTGTTCAGTTTATCCTTCCCCTAGGCATATGGATAAACTCAGCCTAACGTTAAATATACATAACCCCTGTTGATATAGGAGTCCGTTAGGTTTGTGGTATCGGGTTTAGTCCGTCGCACCATTATGTTAGCTGATTTCTTCTCGATCCACATCCATTCAGGTCACTGGTTCGAGTAGCCACGTACTCGCTGTATGACCCAACCTTTCCGATGCAGGATACAACGTCTCAAGTAATCCTCCTAGGCTGGTATATTCATATTGCTGTCAGAAGATTCAGTGTTAGGAGTTACCGTGATGCTTTACCTTGAGGTCAGACTCCATTCTTCGAGTCCCCGGGAAGTCAGATCCGCACCTGTCTAAGATGGAATGACATCCAATGGTCTTTTGGCGTGTGTATACTGCCATTGAGACTTGGAGCTAGGAATATGCTATTACTCCACTTCATTTTGACTCTCGGGTCCTTACTGACGCCGCATTCCTACATTACTGGAGTAAATCATACGTCCATGTAGTCTTTGTGTTATATGAGTGCCATCAAGACTTAGTTCTTCATTTGATGGAGCATGGGGAAATACATCGATCCTTTTCATTTGTTTGTACCCATACATTGTCTACAGAAGTCGAGATTCGAACTACCTACAGGGCAGAATTTTTTTATTATATATCATTTTTTTTATTCGCTAAGATACTATATCCTTTCCGCTTTTCTTATTGCGAAAGTCGCGATTGCCTAATCATTTCGGCTATTTATTCGTGGTGCTCAATCATTTCGGCTATATATATTTACTCGCTGATTTTTATTGCGAGTTGCCCAATCATTTTGGCTATATATATTTACTCGCTAATTTTTATTGCAAGTTGTCCAATCATTTCGGCTATTTCATTTTTATTTTTATCATCATTTTTTTTATATTTCTCAGTTTAACGACTTAGGGGTCAAGACTTTATAACATGGGATTTTAGGTGTCGTTTGGCATTATTATCGCTAAAACTGCAGCGTAATGCCAGGAGCGACTCATGATTTACCATTGCCTATTTCGGACAAAGGTTGCTTAGAAAACAAGTTTATGTCCCTGTAACCGAAGTCTTTTGAATTTCTATGAGCCATGAGGGTCTCATAGGATCTTGTAAGTATAGTTTCTCCTAGGAATTGTATGGATTCCTAAGTGTGTTGCTTTTTTGTGAGTCGTAAGGATCTCACGCGGGTATTTTCTCCTTGCAAAGTTGGGAGGACTTTGCAAATGTATTTTTATTTCTTTTCACGAGTTTGCGTCTTTTCGGGTTTTCACAAGTTCGCTAGCAGTCCTGCTGGTTTTACTCACGGAACCCTTTTGGGTTTTCAACCGTGCCCTTTTTGCTTGTGGATGTACAGTTTTTTTGTTTTTTTTGGGCGTAGCTTCACTGCAGGTGATCCAACATCGCTTTCCGGTGGGACTTCAGTGAGATGTGGATCGTTTATGCTCATGGATTATATACGGTGATCAATATAGAGATATACCGTAAGGCATACCATCTTTTGGAGGACTGCATTATTGGTAGGGCTTCATAACCAGTGGGACTTCAGGTGCAGCCTTAGAGGTAGGACTTGGGTTGCAATCTTTGCTGGTATGACTTCAGTTGCAACGTCATCATTGGGACTTGATGGTGGTAGAGATCATTTATGCCTGTGGCTTGTATACGACTGGTTATATGATCCATGCCACATGGCAACATGCTAGTTTTGGGACATCATGGTCCAAGAGAGCCATGAAGAACATATGTGGGACATGGATCGTTTTTTCCCATGGATTGTATACGAATGGTTATATGATCCATGCCATAGGGCGACATGCTATCTTAGGGACATCATAGTCCATCACCAACATAACGGGGTGCATATAATTCGGTGGGACTTTCAGAGTTCTGACTCAGGAAGATAGAGAGCGGACATAGGCGTCGTCATCTATCATTAACCTAAGTCGTGCCTCTTCTAGCATAGTACCTTTTGAGTAATCGACCATTTAATGGGCGAAGGGGCCTTTCTCCATGCTTATCCATCAGGAGATAAGCTCTGCCTTAATAGAATTTTTCCACAATGTACGGGCCTTTATAGTTCGGCTCGAACTTTCCACGTTTCGTGTGGTTGGGGATCATCGGTCTTTTGACAACCAGTATGAGTTCTCCTTGGCGGAATATTTTTGGTCTAGTTATCCTTTCATATGTCTGGGTCATCCTCGCCCGATGGGCTTTCAGGCTTTGCTGAGGTGCGAGACGAGTCTCGTCAAGAGCATCAAGTTTTTCGAGCCGGAGATGGGTATTCTCTTCGTCTGTAAGTTCACACTGAACCGCCATCCGCAGTGAGGGGGGTTCGATTTCCATTGGGAGCATTGCTTTGGCGCCAAACACCAACGCATAAGGAGTCGCCTTCATGGCCGTCTTGAATGTCGTTCGGTACGTCCAAAGAGCTTCATGTAGCCTTTCATACCAGCCTTTTTTTATTCTTGGACACCATCTTCTTTATGAGCTTGGTTAGCATCTTGTTGAAAGATTCAGCTAAACCATTAACTCAAGGATTATAGACGGAGGAATATCTCTAGTCTATCTTGTATTGTTGGGCGAAGCGACTAATCTTATAGTTTCTATATGCTAGTCCGTTGTCTGAGATTATCCACCGTGGAACTCCGAACCGGTATATGATATGGGTTTTGAAGAAATGGAGAATATTCTTCATCTTTACTTCTTTCATCGGTATCGCCTCTGCCCTTTTAGAGAAATAATCGGTCAACACCAAGATGAACCAATGTCCTCGGGATGACGCTGGATCAATATGGCCTATTATATCTATTCCCCACATCTCGAACGGCTAAACTGTCTATGGTCGGATGCAGCGGGGGTGCTGATGTATGAAGTCCCCATGTATTTGGTATGAGTGGCATCGCCTTGTATAGTCGATGCAATCTTGGATCATCGTGGGCCATTAATAGCTCATTCTTTTGATGTTCAACTTCATCTTTGGACCGGCTTGATGGAATCCACAAAGATCGTAGTGAATTTCTTGGACGACCGTTTTGGCTTCCTTCGGTCCTAAGCATTTTAGCCATATATGGTTGAAGGAACTTTTATATTGTAACGACTCTAAAAACCCTGTACAAAATTATTTGTTTAATATATAGAAAGGGTATTTCAGCCTAGGAGTTATAAGTTATTTTTGTTCAATAAAAATAAAAAACAACTTGGAGTTCACTAGTAAAGCCTCTACACTGCTGTGACATAGCCTGTGTTTTCGAATCCTATCAATCCTAATTATTTTTTATACTTTTTCTTTTAACTTTTCGGAAGTCTAAGAGTTGCATGTGCAATAATTGGAGAAACGAAAAGTTTCAGAAAAAATCAAACGAGATAAATGAGGAGTAAATACAGAGTTAAACACGTTGCACGAATCTCGAGGCAAACCATCAAAATCCGACCGCCCGTTTCATCACTTTGGCCGCTACCGACAGTCCACAGTGCTCCGTTCGACTCTGTACTTTGCACACACACCCCTTCAGTCCCCTCTACTCTCCTGCACTGTTTGATTTCCCTACAATTAAACAAAGACTATTTAATTAACCATTCAACATCAATTTTAATTCAATTTTTAATTCACATACCTTAAATTCTTCACTATAAATACCACCCCATTCTCTAGCTCTCTCCTATTCTGAAATTTCTATCAAAATTCTATTAAACTCCCTAAGTACCAAATGGAGTTAAGCACCCAAGTAGAGTAGCAAGCCAAACTTGTCGACTGAAACCTTTTTGATGAAACCATGACCCCCGAAGGCTTCCCCTCTCTCTTGTTAACAATCTAAACCAGCAAGTTCCTTCTCTCACTATTTCTTTTCATCTCAAATTGCCTTCTAAAAGCACATCGACAAAGTGGATTTAGATCCGATATAATTTTCTTTGTAACATTTGTAATCCACTTGATAAGCAAATTAGGTCAAACTAACATCCTAACACCACTCTTAACCTTGTTTACATCATTTAGCTTTTAGTTTAATAAAATTTTCCATGTGAAATAATCATAAAACAAAGTTTTCAGAAAAATACCATGAACTTTAGTATAACCATTATTTCGATAATTATTATATATACTTTTTGGAATATTTCATGGGGTAACGACCTACCCTATACGCACACTATGATTTTATAGCGCGATGTCTAAATATATGGTTAATTCAAAGAATAGGTTTTACGTTAAAATACCACATTTTTTTCAAAAAAGGGTTTCTTTTAATCAATATTTTTAAATTCTTGGCAATTGCGCATCTACAACCCTCATCAGGAGACCCGCTAATGGATGGTGTGGATTATCGCATATCCTGGGGATAGTAGAGCGAAATACAGAACTCCTCACGGAGTATTTAGTCTCGAAAGGAAATAAAAAAATGGTTTTTTAAGAAATACAACTTTTCTAAACAAAACTAAATTTTGGAAAATTATATAAAACTATGAATCCGTATTTTCAATAAAAACAAATTATGAACCATGTTTTTAAAATGAAATATTAGAATTTTAATAAAATACCAATAAGTTTCCAAAAGTAGTAGTTTTCATAAAAATACTATAAGCTTTTAGAAGCTAGGTTTTATCACTAAAATACCACAACAATTAAAATACATGTTCATGAAAAGATTAAATATTATAAATCACCTTCGAGATTTATTTTTAAATCATATTAAAGTATTTTTCACAAAACGCTCTCGAGAAATGCAAATAATATAAATACAAAGTAAACAACAATAATAAATATTTAAGAACTCTAGATTAATATAGGCTTAAGCGGTATCATTTCTCTTGAGCTCCAGGGAGCCGGAGAGAGTGAGTGCTTGCCTATTCAGGTTAGACAACTTAACAGAGTTAACAATGACAATTATCTTGGAAAAAGACACAAATCCTGCCGTCCATGTGCAGCAGTTGCCGATTTCTCCTGAACATAAGATCTTTAACAGTTAAATCCATTCATATAAAAATGACTATAAACTCGAATCTAAACATGAACATGAACTCGAACCTAGTCGACTCGAACTAACTTGATTCGAACCAAGTTTGCAATTGACATGATTCGTATTTTACTCGACTCATTCGACTTCATTCAACACCTTTTGCAATCTATGATTTCGATCAAAACATGTTATAATCAATCAAACAATTTAATTAAGTATTAAGTATATTATACAGTTATAGACTATTTATACTCAGGGTAATTGGGATAGTTTCTTGTGTGAATCCAACGGAGCTTCAGGAGTCCCGTATTAACTTTTTTTTTTATATTTTATTCGAATATCAGTCGGGTCGACTCCTCCACAGCTTAGAGTCTAGATGCTAACACATGAAATGGGCTCATGTTTTCTTGCTCCTGGGGCCCCACTCTTGAGCTCATGAATACTTCTACGGTTACATTGACATTCACACTTGGAACTTAACGTTAACATAGTAACCATTTAGAGACCTATACTATATATACCCATGAATCATATACTTTTGCTCGTCATATATATTCTACACTTGTCATTTTTACTCTTATTACATCGTTGGGACTTACCGAGCGCTAGTTCGCTGACAGACATTCCACCCACTTTTGTTTTCTTGGAATGTTCGTCAGATACGGTCGAGACAGAGGAAGTGGAGGCCACAGAGGAGGACTATAACCAAATTGCTACTCAGGATTAGCTTAGCTTCATTTTTTTTCTTCCAGCTTATTTATGCCACATGTTTAGGCATTTTCTTATATTGTATTTACTTTTTAGTTGAAACTCATGTACTTGTAAATATTTGAAATTGAATGTAAATAAAGATATTTGTTGAAAATTTTACAGTCTCTATTTATTCTTGCATTGTGTATTATTGTTTCAATATGCGTAGTATATTTATTTAGAGAATGACCTTCACTAGATAAATATGCCGCGAGCATGCCACGTCATCATTTCTGTCTACCGTGAAGCGGGACGTGAAAGGTTTTATTGGTGGCCCATGCTGGTCAGTTCTGCATGAACTCATAAACAATATACCACAAGAATTAATGAATTCAACAAACATTTGCATTCCTTGAATTTCAAATTCCTTGAATCTATCCTGACCTCTCTTTTATATCAAGGTGATGAATTCTCCGAACAATAACAGCACAAATGTCAATGGCAATACTTTACCGCCTACATTACCACCACCACCTACCGCTGCAGCTCCTATTAATGAGCAAATGGTACTTCTTGAGGCTATTAAGAGTCTATTGGAGGGTCAGCAGCAGCAGACTGCTATACTTATGAATCGCCCCGAGGCCGAGGCACTTGGAGTAAAGCAGTTTCGGGCCTTACACCCAAAGAACTTCTCGGGTAAGGAGAGCCTACTTGAAGCAGAAGAATGAGCTCAAGCGATTAACGATGACCTGGCAGCGACCCAAGTGCCAGATATAGCCTGGGTGAGAGTTGCTAAGTTACAACTGACCAATAACACCAGGGTATGGTGGAAGGCTGAAAAGAGTCGTCTCATACAACAAATAGAGTGGAAGACTTTCCGAGACCTCTTCGATACCAAGTACTTTCCGGAGACTACCCGCTTTGACATGGAGGAGCAATTCATCCATCTACAATAAGGCTTGATGTGGGTCAAGTCTGTAGATGAATATGATACTGAGTTTACTATGCTCGACAGGTAAGTTATAGTCTCAAGTTGAATTTTCCTACCTCACTTACTACACTGCTAACACAAGGTCGTAACAGGTTTGCTGCACACCTTATTCCCACTGCGAAGATCCGGGCACGATGATTACAGCAAGGGTTGGACCTTGAAATCCAAGCTATGCTCGGTACAGGAGATTTCGTAACCCATGAGCTTGCTTTGAAGGCTGCCCGACGCTATCAGGCAGTTGTGAAGAAGAAAGGCATGCCACAGACTGCCGGTGTGAAACGCCCTGTGCACCAGATCACAGGAGGGGATTCTTCCAGGCCAACCTTCAATGGACCATCTTAAAGGTCAGGAGGTTCGTTAGCCAATAACAGGCCAGAGTTTTGCATCTACTGCAAAAGAACAGGGTATCTTGTGAAGAACTGTCATAGGGCGAACAACTTATGCCTGATCTGTGGGTCTTCTACTCATGCCATCAGAGCATGCCCCCAGAAACGAGGACCTAACAACCCTCCAGCTAGACCGGCGATCCAAGCTCCCCTACCCGGTTAGCTCTACCAGCTATAGCTCCCTGCACCGAGACCGCTCAACCTCAACACTAAGTGTTTAACCAGGCACATAGGAAAGTGCCATGACGCCAAGCATTCACTATGTCAGTCGAAGAGGCCGAAGCTATTGGTCAGGTTATCACTGGTAAATCCTTACTCTATTCCCTTTCAAGTCCTTTCAATTCATCACCATCTTATATTTTTTTATACCTAAACATATCCCACGCGACTTAGGTACAATCTTAGTAGCCACCCTACCTGCACTCGCGCTCTTTGACACTGGGGCATCATATTGCTTTATGTTGTAACAGTTCGTACAAACTCATGCGATCCCAGTTAAACCGCTCGTATCCAGCTGGAACATTAGTTTAGGGAACGGTATTCTAAAAGAAACCTTGGGATATGATCTGTGTCTAGTGGTCGTTTGCAGTCGAGAATTCTATGCGAACTTCAAGGTGCTGGACATACCGAACTTCAATGTAGTCTTGGGAATGGACTAGCTGGGAACTTCCTTCGCCACCATCGACTGTCGCCAAAGGAGGGTAGTGTTTGAAATACTAGATCACCCAATGTTCTACTTCAAAAGCGGAGACCAGACCTTTGAGCCTAGCATCTACAGAGCAAAACCAAAGAAGCCAAAGATTGCAGCATTGCAAGCGGAAGGATCGAAGCCAGAGGTAGTTCGAGAGTTTGAGGATGTATTCCCGAAAGATATATCGGGTTTGCCTCCCGATCGAGCTCTTGAGTTCTGCATTGATTTGCAACCTGGTGCACAACCAGTTATAAAAGATCCATACCAATTAAGTCCGGAAGGATTGTAGGAGATCCGTATTCAGGTTGATGAACTCCTGAAGAAAGGTTGGATCGCACCCAGTATTTCAAGTTGGGGATCTCCGATGCTACTGGTGAAGAAGAAGGAAGGTACCTACAGGATGCGCATGGATTATCGAGCTCTAAACAAGATGAAAATTAAAAACAAGTATCCGCTACCTCGCATCGATGACCTTTTCGATCAGTTAAGTAGATCTTGTGTCTTTTCAAAGTTAGATTTTCGTTCAGGATATCATCAGGTGAAGGTCAAGAAGTCCGACATCCCGAAGAAGGCATTTAGAACTCGTTATGATCATTATGAATATCTCGTAATGTCATTTAGAGTGACCAATGCACCTGCCATCTTTATGAACTTGATGAACCAAGTTTTCCAAAAGTACTTAAACAGGTTTGTTGTTATCTTCATCGACGACATCCTAGTGTATTCAAAGAATTGGAAAGAGCATGCCGAGCACTTACGTATTGTCTTGGAGACATTACAACAACACCAGCTCTATGCCAAGTACAACAAGTATGAATTTTGGCTAGATCAAGTCGGATTTCTCGGACAAATCGTTTCAGGTGAAGGAATCTCTGTGGATCCAGCTACGGTGTGAGCTGTCAACGAGTGGTCGACACCAAGGATGGTAAAAGATATAAAAAGTTTTCTAGTCTTAGCAGGCTACTACAGACACTTCATCGAAGGATTTTCAAAGATTGCAGCACCCCTGACCAAGCTCACCTGTAAAGACGAAGTATTCTTGTGGTCAGAAGTACGTGAGAAGGCTTTTGTAGAACTCGAGTCGGAGTTAACCTCTGCACCTATTCTTGTAATACCGGATCGATCTGGCGGATTCGATGTATATTATGATGCGTCCGGTAAAGGATTAAGATGTGTTCTACATCAGCATGGAAAAGTTGTGGTTTTTGCATCAAAACAATTAAAAGTTCATGAACGCAACTATCCAACACATGATCTGGGACTGGCAGTAGTGGTCTTCATACTCACGATTTGGTGCCACTATATTTTGGGAGAACGAGTGGATATATACACTGACCATAAGAGTCTGAAGTATGTATTTACTCAGAAGGAACTCAACATGCGACAGAGAAGATGGCTATAACTCATAGCGGACTTCGACATCAATCTACAGTATCATCCTGGTAAGGAGAACGTAGTTTCCGATGCACTTAGTCACTAGCCATTAGCAATAAACCTCACCGCTCAATGGAAGCTACAACAAGAATTGCACGGATTGGAGATCGATGTAGTTATGTTAGGTAACACTTCATATTTGATGAACTTGCACGTTCAGTCCAATGAACTTACACGTTCAGTCCACTCTTGTAAATCAGATCAAGGCAGCTCAAGAAAATTATGCCAAGCTAAAAAAGATCCGAGAATAAGTAGAAAGTGGACTTAAAACTGACTTCATCATCCATGAAGGTGTATCCTTGCGATATGGAAGCCGTTTATGTGTGCCAGTCGGCCTTGTTCGAGAAGAGTTGATGAAACAAGCTCACAACTCTCTGTATTCGGTACACCCTGGAAGTACGAAGATATATAAGGATCAACAACAACACTACTGGTGGCATGGAATGAAGCGAGAAGTAGCGAGGAGCATAGCCAAGTGTTTGGTGTGTCAGCAAGTGAAGGCTGAATATTACAAAACTGCTGGTCTACTTCAGCCGTTACCAATCCTAGAATGGAAATGGCAGCACATTACCATGGACTTCGTGACTGCTCCCCCTCGCAGTACGAAGGGTAACAACGCAATTTGGGTTATTGTGGATCGACTCACCAAGCAGGCTCACTTTATTCCATTCACAGTTGGCGAGTCAACTAAGACGTTGGCAAGGAAGTACATGGAGGTGAGTAAAAATCTAAAGTAAGATTTATATCTTCAAGATGTACCATACTTATCTTGACACCCATAAACTCATGCAAGAAATCATAAGATTACACGGTGTACCTGTTTGCATCATCTCCAATCATGATACGAGATTCCGATCATAGTTCTGGCAGAGTCTGCAAGGTAGCCTGGAAACGAGTCTGAATTTCAGCACGGCATATCATTCATAAACGGATGGACAGTCCAGGGGAACAATTCAGATATTAGAAGATATGCTGAGAGACTATATGTTAGACTTAAGAGGTTCGTGGGAAGATCACCTACACCTCGTGGAGTTCTCATATGACAACGGCTACCAGGAAAGCATTGGGATGACACCATTTGCAGAACTCTACGGACAAAAGTGTCATTCCCCGCTGAGTTGGAACGACGTTGGAGATCGTGAACTCCTTGGACCAGAGATGATTGTGGCAACTGTAGATATGGTTTGCACGATTAAAGAAAAGATGCACATAGCTCAGGACCGACAGAAGTATTGGGCAGATGCAGAACGATGATGTTCACCGCCAGAAGACGGACCGGTACGTTGGGACATCTGGCTTGAATTCTGAGGGAAGATGCTATTTGGATTTATCCGTCGACCTCTCCGAAGATGCCAAGTTGATTTATGGCACCGTATATCGGAGGTTTGGACGGATGCGGCCGTTGTATCGGACTTCATCAGATCCCCCCTCATTTTATGAGGGGTTTTTGAATGTGGGGATGCTCTTCCCTACAGGCGCAAGTCTCTACAGTTAATTATGTTACCGCATCGTGATAACCACTTTCTCCTGCTCCAGAAGTTCACTTCGTGTCGTGTGTTTTGTTTTGGTTTTGGTTGCCCATGTATTATATATGGAGATTAGTTTCTGTCGTCGCCCGTAAGGCATGGATTAGTCCAAATCCGTATATTTTAAGATTTGGGTTTAGGTTGATTTAAGGATTGTTAATCTGGTTTGAGATTAAGATCAACTTAAAAGGTATGAGCGTTCGGGCTTGATTATTTTAGTTTAAGAACATTGCGGTCCATTATCGCCATGTTTGAGGCGTAATTCTAGTTTAAGGACGTTTCGGTCCTTTGTCGCCGTATTTGAGGGCGAATATTAGTTTAAGGACATTTCGGTCCTGTTGGATATAGTGCCCTCAGTGTCAATTATTGGATCACAGGTACGTGATTACAATGATTGAGGGAGGACCTGTACCGGTAGGACAGTCTTACTCGAGAGGTTTGTATACTATCTGGTTTGCCTTTATCATCGTGTACATGCTTTAGGTCACATTGTAGTTCACTATTACATGTTGATAGATAATAGTATGCCACCATGGTTTATCTTTATCATCGTGTACAGCTTTAGGTGACGTTACTGGTCACTATTGCACGTTGGTAGAGCCCTTAGGATTCTTGCTTGACGGCCAGCAGTATGATGGCGATCATATACGTAGGAGCTGGGGTCTATAAGCACATCCTTAAAATGTCCCTAGTCATGGGAGTTTCGAGACTGGGCATCGATACTCCATTAGTAGACTAGTGTATGCAGTCGAGACCCCGACGAGGGGCGGTGGCTGGTCTCACAAGCCATTGGTGGCAGTTGGTTCACCTAAGATGTATACAAGTGCTCATTGGGTTATGAGTACATCGGACAGGACTCGCCGAGAACATGCTAGTTGGTATTATACCTGACGTCAGATAGCAGTTCCCTGGTGACATGTGTACAGGATAGTTTATCGACCTGAGATCGTCATTTGTCTCGTGTGAGTCCCCATTGTGCTTTGATTACTACCCTACCACGGCTCAAAGGAGTCGTGCAAACAGGTTTTAGTTGGGTACAGTCCCGAGCCACATGGAGGCAGTGAGCGGATCGGCAGGGGGTTCGTCTCTCCCGGTATTGGGGGTGAGGTCGCGCTGTGTCTAGGAGAGCCATTACACGAAGTCCTTGGCCAAGGCAGGAGATTTACTGGTAGGTATTCCAGTAGTATCTCAGGGTGTTCTGGGCTACACTCCGACACGATTTGTACCGCTTTTGGGGGTCTGACTTTTACCAACCCCCTAGGCCCGACATGCGATGCTCATAGACGAACGGACCGAACTGTACGGATATTGTCACTGACAGGCTCAGTAGAGTGTCAGGATGAGTTCGCTCATCGACCTCTCTTTTGGTCAATACCTGGTAGCCCGTTATGTACGGCTAATACCTCTGACGTGCTAGTGGTTAAATCCACAGCCAAGCTATTGACGAGTCTTTAGAGTCCCCGACAGACAGTTTCTCAAGTTTCGGGCGAAATGTTGTAGAGGCCGTATGATATATGGCAGGGTTCGATCATACACGTGCAGTAGTGCACGGATCATGATCGGACGGATCATACTAGTGGGCTTTGGTTTAAGCCGGATCCTAGTATTAGATTTGTTGGATTACTTTAGTCTCGTTGCATTCGTATTCAGTCGGAATGCGGATGCAGGTATGTATATACAGGTGAGGGGTATCCTTATGATCCGTCACGAGTTTACTTTAGATGTTGCCGTATCTTTTTATTGTTACAAACATTTGGATTAATCTTTGTTAATGGAAATTATGAGCACAAAATCGTGATTAAGATCATTAATTGTGACACATGCACAAGTGATGACTCATGGTCTCTTTTCTTGTTCATGTGTCACATTATATGATGGATTTGTGAGCTGATTTGATAAGAGGAGAGAGAGGGGCAGCCAAGGGCATGGTTGGCTCTTGTATTATTCTCTTCTTGCTCTCTTATGATCAATTCAACATAAGAAAAGAAAAAAAAAAGAGCCTCTTCTTCTTCTTTTTCCTCTAGCTCATAATCTCCATTAATGGCAACACCTCTAACCTCCATCCAAATCAATGGATGCAAGAGACAAAGTGATCACAAACATTCTCTACAACACCTTGGACACGTCGGCTAGCACACTTCGTGCCCGAGTTGTTTTGGACGAAGCGGGAGCCCGTAAAAAGACTCGAAGATGTGGTGCCCTTTCCGACGAGGAGATCGAGACCGGAGATGCTGCGAGGAGCTTGGGATGGTGGCCAAAGACCGAAGGACACGGATCGATCGGTATAGCCTTTCTATCCCTTCTCTAGATAACTAGTTGTAGGTTAATGGTTAGATCCTGGTTTTAAGTATACGATAGCGCCGGTTTCAAGTTTTGAAAAAGTTTTCGTTTCCGCATTTTGGTCTCGGAAAGACGGCCGGGGCGCTACCGTAGTCTTACATGGTATCAGAGCCACGCCATTAACCTTTACTAGCTTGCTCTAACGTGTTTAGAATATCGATCGAACGAATTTTCTAAAAACTGCATTTCCAATCATGAAGTTTTTGTCGAATTTTTTTTATCATCGAAAAATTATTTTGAGTATTGCAGAAAATCAGGCAGATTTTTATAAGAACACTGCAAAAATTTCTAAGCATTATTGCTCTGTAGCACCGCGGAACCGCGACCGTACCCACGTTTTGGCCACGGTTCCGCCGCCGTACTGTAGCAACACTGCATAAAATTTTCTACAGTAGTCTCTGTATTGGAATTAGGGTTTCTGGTATTTTTTGTTTCGGCCCAGATTTGTTTGAGTACTGGGGATTGTACTTGGGGCCCACTTCGGGAAATTTTGTCGATCGAAAATTTTAAACATGTTAGTTCACAGTATTTACATTATATCTGCGACCGTGAATGTCACTTGATCGGTAAATCTTGTCTAATTCTATAGTTCTTTTAGACGGATTTGCGAACGTGGCATTCACATTGATGTTCTGTGTTGTGCTGTGATGTTGCGGATTTGTCGTGGTGGATAGCATGGATGCAATGGTAGTACAGTTTGGTTGTATTTGTACATTTGATATTGCGGGGCGAGCATCCGACATGTGGACTGCCGTCACTGCCTGTTTGTATATTATTCTTTTGGGGCACCACCGTGCTGAGGTCGATGTACCCGTTATATATATTTTACTTTCTGTACTAGGATTACCCCGCGGTGGGGTGCACGGATAGCCGGGTTCTAGAGAGCAACGGGCCCGCATCTCATGGCTTTGAGACGGAAGGGCTTCATTCTAGAATTGGCGGGCTATTCGCCGCACTCGTAGGGGGTACAGGTTGACCCAAGGAGGGGTGCTCAAGTTACCGGATTCCGTGAAGTGCTGGATGGTCCATTCACGTTGTTGAAGGGGGCTGCCTCGCTTCAGGTTTTGGCGGGTAACTTGCCGCATCCGTAGGGGTTTAGGATTTCATTGCACAGGATATCCACACGACCAGGGGAACGTCGGGTTTCAGTAGCGGCTCTATGAAACCCGGGGATCCTAGATTATCTGTATTGTTCGGTGATACTTATTACATTTCTGTGATGTTGCATTTTATCACGCCATGAGAGATTATTATATATTGATATATATACTAGTAGATATTGTATATGTTTTACACCGCGCTAGTCCAGTCCCTGCTCTGTCGTTAGTTAAGCAACCTAATGGGTGATGATAGGACCCAGTGGCGAATGCGGATGGCATATACGTACATCATATTTTCGTTCTTTTGTGGTGTGATTAATTGATGGGACTGCAATAATTCGGATCAATGCAAGCTAAAAAAACCTATTATGATGTTGTTGGAACATTTTTCAAAAAGCTGTTATTGCAAGGACGTTCTTTTTTGTTTTGCACAGTGGTATTCGGTTATGAATATCTAGCACCTCAGTCGATGAGGCAAGGGCCGAGATCGCTTCACCGGGAGTGACCCCTTGGACAGAAGTTTGCGTCAGGGTAATAACTTCACTATAGCCGATTACTTTTTGCTTTGCATCGTGGTATTCAGTTGGAATATCCTGCACCTTATTCTACGGGGAAAGAGCCGAGATCCCTTCACCGGGAGTGACCTCTTTAGCAAAGGTTTTCGCCACTATATTTTTATAAAAGCTATGCGGTTCCTTCAACGATATCAAGTTCATTACGTTAAAGGTTTTTCGCCAAAAACCAGCCGTAGCCCTCCGTCATTTCTTACAAGTATTACTTAATATTCGTGCTGCGTTTCTTGACTGTGTTAAGGCGTAGTGTGCGGTAGCTAAGTAGTGTTTGTTTGTGGCATATTAATGCGATTGGTTAGGACAGTCGTGCGGCCTTGTTGACTGTGTCAAGGGTTCGTATGGGTGGGTTTAATGCAATCCAGGATATTGACGGGTTGAACTTGACTAGGACTCTTTGATTTGTTGACTGTGTCAAGGTCACTTGGGTCCTAGGGGTAAAAACACACATCGAGAGTTTCTAAAGAAACTGAAACTTTCCAGATATGCGCATACCTTCTGGAGTGTGATAATGTGAGTGGATTCCATCATATTATCATGCGATGATAGTTGGATCCCGGTTCCCACTGATGAGTTGGTTTACTCCTCGGGTGATCCCGACTAATTCTTCTTTCAGGTTTGGAGGAGAATTTGAGGATACAGTGGGAGGTTTCCTGATTAGATAAATTGATAAACATTATGATCTAGGTTAAAGTGCACGCAGAGTGTTTCTTTTGTCTCTCTCTTTGGCAGCAACCATGACCTGACCCTTGACCATGACTCAGTGACCAAGTTGACCGAACCTTCTTAAAACACTGGCTTTTGGATTGTCAGAGTTGCATACCTCATTGCCACTCCTACTTTTACCCTTTTCTCCAGAACACCCCGTATTACTACGAACATCCACTTACATTGGATAAAACCATCGTATGGTTATATACGAAATCGAATGAACTTGTTCCAGATTCGAGGATGGTTTCTGGTTCCGGAGAAAATGAATAGGACTATTCAGTTGTCTTTTCCTTTTACCTTCTCTCAGGTTGCGAGTGTTCCTTGGATTAGGACAGTACACCTATTACGCTTATTGGATAGTCTTCTTCCAAACCATAGGCAGATGACGAATGGCAGGGAATGAAGAAAACCAATGAGCCTAACAATGGTGTACAGAAGGTATTAAGTAAAGACAAATAAAGGAATTAGTAAGAGGGCAAAGTAAACTGCGACTGCTATTCACGACCAAACCAAGTATTTCATCGCCACTCCTACTTCACCTTTGTATTTCTCCAGGACACCCCGTATCACTACGAAGATCCACAGTTATTTGGATACTCCATCGTATGGTTATATACGAACTCGAAGGGATTTGTTCCAGTTCGGGGATGGATTCTGGTTCAGGAGAAATAGGAATAAGGTTTATTCAGTTGTCTTTTATCTTCACATTCTCTCAGGTTACGAGTGCTCCTAGGATTAGGACAGTACACCTATTACGCTTATTGGATAGTCTTCTTCCAAACCATAGGCTGGTGTCGAGCGGTAGAGAAGGAAGAAAACCATTTAGCCTAAAGGGGTGTACAGAAGGTAATTACTAAAGACATATAAAGGGATTTGGAGAGATGGCAAAAAAAAATATGGTTATAGTTGTGAATCTGATAATGGAAGAGGCATTACTAAGAATACCCGGATACCCCTTCGAAACATTTACATGTTTCAGTTTCACTGTGTATTGTTAAAAGAAAACTGATTTCCCAATTAGCCCTTGCTCCAGGGTATGTATTTACCAGGTTTGATTCTCACATCTGTATGGGTTTACAGATGATGAGTGGGAGTAAGTTATTGGGAATTGGGTGATCATACTCATTGTATCGGGATTCGTTGTAATTGGTGATATTTGAGGAAATCGCCTGGGTTGTTTGCCGGACGGCAAATATTTGGTTTCGAATATCCATTGTTATGCACCAATTTCAAATTGATATATCTGTACGTTTAATTTTATAAAGTGAGATATAACTTTTTGAAATTATGTCTATGACATTTACCTATATCAGTGGATGGTTAGGTAAGGAGCATTGAACAGCGGTGTAATTCTTCTTAACCATAAGTACAGTTTTCAACTTACGACACACAGGGAATGAGTTATTAGACTCAGGGGACTTATACAGAGTATTGTATGTTTTCCAGTGTCCATTAGGACAGAGGGGTTGGTACTCGTACTATATTCTGTTTACTTGTGACTTCTCTAGTTCTTAGACATATGTTTCGTAGAAATGCAAGCTCTAAGTTTTGAGAAGTTATAGGTATAAGAGTAAAGTAGAGAACCAGGCATTGCAAGTATCAGGATTCTTCAAGGTGATCGAAGATGTAGATACTTGTGTATGGTATTCAGTTAATAGTAATAATTAAGAGAACTTGCTTCTCTTTCAGGTTACTCATAATTGGAAGTACTCCTAAGTTGAGTAATTTTGATCGGCCTCTCTCCATTTAGTTGGCATGCACTGGAGACAGTTGCATGATTTAAATCTGGTTCCAATTAAATCGGTGTCTCTATTTCTATATTGGATATAGAATAGTTCATATCTTAATAATGTTAAGGTACGGGGAGTTGTCCGGCTTATGCTTAAAACCAGACTCTGGATAACTCAAGGCACGTTTCTGTAATGGCTGTTTGTGGGTTGACCCGGGCTATGACGAAGGTTGACTTTCTACCATCTGGAAGATCAATAGTGATATTGTTCTTGACTCGCCACAGTTTTGATAAAAATGGATTTTTTCAGAAAATAGCAGTGGGAGTATGGTAGAAATGGAAGTGATTCCAGAACCGCAAACGATTACTGAAAATTTAATAGGACCTAAAGATTCAATCTGGATTGACATTCCATTGGCCACTCCGCAGATAAGGTGGGTAACCTCAAGCACCTGAGAGGTACTCCGGTAGCCTCAAGGATGGTGACAGGGAGGTTCTTGTTTACCCAAACTTGACACTACTGTTATTCCAGGCTATGAGACCCAGCAGGAGGATGAGTATAGCGTCGTTCTGAATTGGCTTTAGAAGTGCATGTGTATATTATTCTACCAGAGGGTTGTCGTAGTCAGTAGGAGCAGCGGAAGCATAGTGGACAAGTGGCTTATGTCTATTTATAGACTAAAGCGGATATAGCGGAGATAGATCATCTATTTCTGATGTGACAGTCATAGGTTTGACTTCATCAGAATAAGGGATGGATCTGTTAAGAAGGTAGTAGGGTGTGATGTCCTGGTATTTGGATGACATGCAAAGAGTAGGAAGTGATATTCCTATACTACGATCGGTTATACTTTGGTTGTCATACAGTGGTTTCTCCACATAGGACTTGGATATTATATCAGACATTCTGGTTACTAGATCTATGGTTTTAGATCTAGATTTGGGAAGTGTCCCAATCAGGGTATTTAGACAGCATTCTAAAGGTATTTAGAATGGACGACTCCTGGCACGGTAGTGTACCTGCAGGTGATGGAGTCACCCTTTCTAAAGGTGTCTTACAGACTAAAAGGGAGAGAGATGTGCATGATTGGCAGATCACTTGTTTAGGCAATTGAGTCAATCATGAGATGTCAAGTACCACACCAGATGTTGTTTCTGAAGTAGATGCAATAAGTTGATATTGATCCAATCCTGGAGAAACATTCGGAAGCAGTTTTAGAACATAAGTGGATGTTCTAGGGATATGATAACAACAGTCTCTTTTAGGAGACAGTTATCATTCCAGGCTTCCAAGGCGACCTGGATGACAGAATGGCTGTCAGAGTTATAGTTTTCCCTCTGACGAGGGGAAGTATTTTGGACAGGTGGTCCAAGCAGATACTGAGGGAGGCATGGCGCAGGATACTGATTGGTTTCAGTTGACGATACAGTTTAAGAAGTTTGGATTTGGAGTTCATTTATGAACTAGGTCCAATTAGATATCCATACATATTCTAAGACAAGTATTGCTCATTTCGGGAGATGGTTTTCTCCGCGAACTTGAGATAAAGAGAGACATAGAAAAAAACATCAGGGCGGATGTTCATATCAGATTTTTGCATTTTTATACCGCCCAATTTTTATCACATTGCAATACGGTAGGTACTCTTGAGCCGTGTTTGCTAGTTAATTGCAGGATACAGGTTCTCGGCTCTAAACGGTGAAATTCATGGAAAAACACGACAAAATCCGGGTTCCTGCCATTCACAGATAAAACACGGATCTCCGCTCTTTATCCGTCTGTTGCCACACACCAGTTTAAGAGACAAAATGGCAAATCAATGTCGTTTTCATGCACAAGGCTCAATGGCAACACAAGATCCAAGAAATCTACACGGAGCTCGAGGAAATCATGACAAAAAGATCCACATCAAATCACCTTTTGCTTTACAGAAATTCTGGAAAAATCGTGAAGAAAATCTGAGAAAAATCATATTCCAGAATAAAGGACATGAAAAACCAGGGAAACCCAAAAAAGCAGAGCACCCAACTCCTCTAAAGGGCCGCGGAACCGCGGCCAATAGGGGGTCTAGGCCGCGGTTCCGCGGCCGTATAGTGGCGGCAGTCGACCAAATTTTAGGGGCTGTTTTGTCTTTTCATCCTTGTTCTGAATGTTGCCCTACATTTTCATTTCCCAGCCTATAAATAGCCCAGAACCTTGTGAAGCCAAGGGTGCATAATCTTGTATTTTTCTAGGTTTAGAATACTTGTTTCTTCTTCCTCTTCTCATCTCTTCTCCATTGAAAAACTTGTAGTGAGCTTTTGTGAGTGAAGAATGATGAATAAAGAAGTTCCTTTTGTTATTATATCTTGTCTTGTTCTTTAGTTAAATTATTATTGCTTGTAATTTTCATTTGTTAACTTAGTTGTTGTTATTTCTTGTTGTTTCTTTCTTTTCTCTTTTCCTTTATCCTTAAACAACCATGACGTTTACGCTTGATCCTTGCCAAGGTGAGGTCGCAAATAGCTAGTTGTTATCTTCTAATCTCCTTCTTTCTATCTTTCTCTTTTGTTTTGTTTTCTTTTCGTTATGATGTGTGAGTAGTTTCCATACTTGTTAGGGTAGGATAAGGGAAGTTTGAGAGAAGGAAATCTCTCTCACTCTTTCCTTGCCCAACATCTTAAATCGACTCCCGTTAATTGAACCACAATCCGCTCCTTACGGCACCCTATCCTACATGATAGCGGTGATTCCGTAGTGAGACCGGTTGTGGTTGAATTAACTGGAGGTTATGGCTAAGAGCCAAGAACGGACGGACAAGCACCAAAAGGAATAACTTAAGCGTTGGAAAGCCTAGCTTATACTCGCAAGTTCCTTCCTAGTCGTGCTAATCCCCGTTGTTGTCGATTACCGTAACACCGATATTAAGAGTGGCAACGAAAGAAGTGAGCGACTCCTAACTCAAACTAACCTAATCCTAACCCTAACAAGCTCTCTTTACATATCATTTTAACACTTAGTTAATCACAAACAAATCTGGAGCTTCGGACTTAACTCGTTAAAACACATAGAAAAAGATTCCCATCTCCCTGCGGACGACCCATACTCAACCGGCTAGCTACAAGCGAAACCGTTTTGATTGCGGTAATTAACTAAACTTGAACACGCATAATTTCTATCAATAAAATGGCGCCGTTGCCGGGGAGACGGTAGTTTATTTCTTTGTGTAATTTCGGGTTAATTTGTGAATATAAATATAACCGAAAAGCAAAAAAAAAAAATATACATTGTAAAAAGAAAATCATTTTGTTATTTTTGATTAGTTTTTGTGCAAGTGTGCAGGATAATACGGAGTTCGAGTTCAGTGCCAAAGACGTGGGAAGATAGACCCACATTTCGCGGCTACACCGCGACGGATCAAAACGAAGCAAACGGTCTACTGTAAAAATCTGGAGCAGATACAGTAAGCAAGTCAAAATTCAGCACATCCAGACAAGCAGAGGACACCCAACAGAGCATAACCTAGAAAAATGAAGGCCCAAGCCCATCATACCGCCGCGGAACCGCGGCATAAGGAGGCTTAGGCCGCGGAACCGCGGCCGTTTGGTGCCTTCGGGCTGCCAAAATTTCTGTAAGTTCTCCTTTCCTCTCTCCCACTCCTCTGGACTCCAATAGACTGTGTTTTCTGCAGCATTCTTTGCGCAAATTCTCTTCCCCCTTCCAATAAACTGTTCTTGTGCAGGATTCTTTGCGCCGCGCTAAAAATAAAAATTGTTTGCAGTTGATTTGTTACCGCTTTGCATTCATTAATACGGACTTAAGGGGCTTGAAACCAATTCAGATTGGGTGGGGATTTCATCACCCTTCCCAGGACCCCAAAAATCACAAAAAGCATATGCATTGACCATTGTTAAATTAAAAAATACTAGACTCATCCCTAAGGACTTCGCGTTCAATAGGACAGAGGACTAGTTACAGGCATCGGCCGTTTATCCTATCTGACTTTTGCGGTGCCTAGGCAAGTGTGACGAAGGCAAGTGGTTATTTAATTAAGGAACTTCGCGAAAGCGTTGGACAACCTCCCACTTACCTGGCACTTATCTGGCCGCATTTGACGGAGAAGAGGCGGTTTGAGGTCCTATTTCTAGCCCTCTGGAACAGTAAAGAGCTGTCTAGCAGACCTAGGTGACCCTAGATCTAGGTGTGATTGTGCATATCTTGTTTGTGATTGCTTAAAGCCGTAAGTCCGTACATATTTCTGTAAAGCTATTTCTAAAAATAAAAATAAAAAAGGAAAAAATCAAAAACTTTTATAAAAACTTGCCCTTTGTCGCCAAATCCATTTTTCACCCACCACCCGTCGCCTTTCTCCATTGATGTTTTCTTACCCTCACCTTCTCCGCTTTGACTATACTAAACTCGTTTAGTGTATGTCCGCTTGGACTCGGGACACTAGCGCCCGCCTAGTCCGCGTTACGTTAGTCGCTACCGACTACGCGATCGACTCAGACATCGAAACTCCGTCCACTCCTCTTTCATCTTTACCTTTGCCGGCCAACTCCGACGTTGACCGGAATTCTGTTCATACATCTTCACCTTCACCATCACCAACCTCTTCTTCCGCGATGTCAGGATTCAATCCGAACATCTCTTTGACTACCCCTGGATTGACTCCACCTCCTACGGAGACCAATAACCCACCACCATCGCCTGTTGTAGCGCCGCAGCGAATCGCGCTCCAAGATCGTTTCTATCCCACCCGTTCTGCACTTCCCATCTGTCTTTCTCTTCCACCGGCCAATGGGGATAATTTTGAAATTAAGCCCCACTTCATCAACATGCTTCCACGATTTCATGGGCTTGAATCTGAAGATGCCTATATCTTCATCAATAAATTTCAAAACGTTTGTGCCATGATGAAAACTACCCAACTGTCGGACGATGCTATACGTCTACGGGTCATTCCGTTCACTTTATACGATCTTGCTGAAAAATGCCTGTATAGCACCGCTTCCCACTCCATAACCAGTTGGGACGAGTTTGTTAAAGCGTTTCTCAAAAAGTTCTATCCGAATCATAAAACCGCAAGAATTCGCAATGAAATCAACCAATTCTCTCAGCTTCCTTCTGAACCCTTCTGGAAGTGCTTTGACCGGTACAAAGACCTTCTTGTTCAGTGTCCTCACCATGGTATCGAGAGATGGCAACTTTGCCAAACCTTATACGAGGGCCTGAACCCAGCAACGAAGCAGTTGTTGGAGACCATCTGTCAGGGCCACTTCCTATCGAAATCTGACGAGGAAGCGTGGCAATTCTTTGACGACTTTGCGGAGCAAACGCTACAATGGGAGAGCACCAGACCGACTTCTTCTTCTTCTACGTCCACTTCTACCGGTCAGTCTAGGGTAGGAATTCACCAACTTGATGTCTCTATTGCGATGAAAGCTGAAATGGCTGCAATAACGAGAAAGCTTGAAGCGATAGAGAGCAAATTTTCTTCTCCTGCTCCTACCCCTGTTCCCCCCCTTCGTACCATTTGCGCTTGTTGTTCCGATCCTTCTCACTTAACCGAAGAGTGTCCTTACAATCCACCATCGCAAGGACAGGATCAGGTTAATGCTGCATTCCAGCAAAGACCGAGGAATGATCCATACTCTTCCACCTACAATCCCGGTTGGAGGAACCACCCCAATTTCGCCTGGAATCAGAATCAGAATCAATTCCAAGGCAACAATTTCCAAAGGCCCCCTTCGCCGCAACAACAAGCGCAACAACAAACTCAACAGCAGTTTCAGCAACCCTTCCAACCCCAACCTTTCCAAAATCAGACGAACAACTTTGCACCCAACAATTCTTTTCCACCAAACAACTTTGTTCCGTCAAACAACGATAAGGTTTTCTCGCTCGAACGAAGTCTGGAGGCGTTCGTTAAACAATCGACACAATCCACCGCCAACATTCAGTCTTCCATTCAGTCCTTAGTGCAACACACTGCCGCTCACGGGCAAAGCATCAAAACCATCGAGGCCCAGATTGCACAGCTGAATGCGGCCTTAAGCGAGCGAGAGAAGGGGAAGCTCCCGTCCAAGCCACTCCCAAATCCCGATCACCCACATAATGTACATGTTGCTCTTGAACAACAGAATCATAATGTGAGTGCCATGACCACATTGAGATCGGGAAGGATGCTGCAAAACAACATTGGCACACGGATCAACGATGACACCCCGGCCGCTGCTTCTTCTTCTTCTTCTTCTTCTTCTTCTCCTGTTTCTTCGTCTTCTGAGCCTATTCTCCGTTCTTCACAAGGCTCTCCTTCCTCTTCTTCTGCTTTGAATGGACCCACTTCTCACTCCACGAAAACACCTGTTCTGGGATCCGTTCCAACTCCACAATCTCCTCCACAAGCATTAGACTCAACCAATTTTAAAAACGTCCCATTTCCAAACCGGTTGAGGTCTAATAAACAAAATCCTCAAATGGAGAAGATTCTGGAGTTATTTAAGCAGGTTAACATTAACATTCCTCTTTTAGATGCTGTCCAACAAGTCCCGTCCTACGCAAAAATCTTAAAGGACTTGTGCACGAAAAAGAGGAAGTCTCAGGTACCCAAGAAAGTGTTCTTGGCTAGTGCTGTGAGTGATGCCCTTACCCAATCTTTACCACAAAAACGGAAGGGCCCTGGCTGTCCTACGATTTCTATTACCATTGGGGATAAGAACATCAACCGCGCACTATTAGATCTTGGTGCCAGTGTTAACCTGCTTCCGTACTCAATATACGAGCAATTAGGCATCGGAGAGCTGAAACCCACACACTGCACTCTCCAAATGGCCGACCGATCGATCACCCATCCTAGGGGTGAGCTAGAGGATGTGTTAATAAAAGTCGGGGACTTCATATTCCCCGTTGACTTCATTGTATTAGACACACAGCCTGTAGCTAACCCCCGGAATCAAATTCCGGTGATACTCGGTCGCCCATTCCTTGCAACCTCAAATGCTGTGATCAATTGTCGCAATGGTTCGATGAACCTCTCTTTTGGAAACATGACGATTGAACTCAACATTTTTAGGTTGGGGAATCAGCCTGCCGAACCTAATGCTCATATACTGGACGTCTGCTCAATCCAGGAGATCACCCCTGAAGAGTGTGAATTCGAGGAGTTTCTGTTCGAACACGATAATCTTGATGCCACTAGTGCGTTCCTCTTCGAATCTGCTGCTGTTTCTGCGCCCGACAACGACTACGAGTGTTTCACGTTCTCGAACGATCTTAGCCGCTCACAACCCGAGTTTCAATCCTTCGAATTTCTGGATGAGTTACCTGAACCATCCAACTCGGTCGCTTACACTCGTTTTGAACCTTTGCTGGAGTCCTTTGAGTTCGAGACCTCTGCACCAATCTTGCCTTCAATCGTTTCACCTCCATCACTCGAACTCAAGCCTTTGCCGTCTCACCTTAAGTATGCTTACTTAGGTGAAAACGAGACCCTCCCTGTCATCATTTCGGCTTCTCTAGCTCCCGAGCAAGAGAAAGCCCTTCTTGCGGTCTTGCACAGCAACAGGCAAGCTTTTGGCTGGTCCATGGCGGACATCAAAGGGATTAGTCCCCTGATCGTTGAACATCACATTCATCTGATGGATGATGCCAAACCAGCCCGGGATCCACAAAGACGTCTCAATCCAGTCATGAAAGAGCCTGTGAAGAAGGAGATCGTAAAATGTCTAGATAGTGGTATCATTTACCCTATCTCTGATAGCCAGTGGTTTAGCCCCATTCACGTTGTCCCCAAGAAATCAGGTATCACGGTCATAACCAACGAGGCGAACGAGTTAATCCCTACTCGCACCCAAACTGGGTGGCGAGTATGCATCGATGACAGAAAACTCAACGCCGCAACGCGGAAAGACCACTTTCCGCTACCTTTCATTGACCAGATGCTTGAACGATTGGCCGGACACGAGTACTACTGCTTTCTTGATGGCTACTCCGGCTATAATCAAATTCCCATCGCCGAAAAAGACCAGGACAAGACCACATTCACTTGTCCTTTCGGCACGTTTGCATATCGTCGCATGCCCTTTGGGTTATGCAATGCGCCCGCTACCTTCCAGCGGTGTATGATGGGAATCTTCTCAGACATGGTGGAAAAATTTATGGAGATTTTCATGGATGATTTCTCCATCTTCGGCGATTCCTTCAACGAGTGTTTGCTGCATCTTGACGCTGTCCTTACCCGATGTAAGGACAAGAATCTCACTTTGAATTGGGAGAAGTGCCACTTCATGGTGCGCGAAGGTATTGTCTTAGGACATATCATCTCGCAAAATGTCATAGAGGTTGACAAAGCAAAGATTGAGGTCATTTCCAATCTACCTCCTCCCCGATGCGTCAGAGATATCCGAGCCTTCCTTGGCCATGCCGGTTTCTATAGACGGTTCATCAAGGACTTTAGCAAGATTGCTAGGCCCTTGACTCTTTTGCTGGCCAAGGATACGCCATTCGACTTCAACTCGAGCTGTGTGACTGCATTCGAGTCATTAAAAAGCTCACTCACTTCTGCTCCCGTTCTTTCTTCGCCTGACTGGACGCACCCATTTGAGATTATGTGCGATGCATCCGACTTTGCCATTGGTACTGTCCTTGGACAATACATAAACAAGATGCCGCACGTAATCTATTATGCGAGCCGAACCCTGAACGACGCCCAACTCAATTATACAACAACTGAGAAGGAATTCTTAGCTGTTGTGTTTGCTTTAGAAAAGTTCAGGCCCTACCTCATCGGCTCTCCAGTCATTGTATACACTGACCATTCTGCTCTGCGCCATCTTTTTGCGAAGAAAGATGCAAAATCTCGGTTAATACGTTGGATCCTCTTGCTTCAAGAGTTTGACCTTGTCATTAAGGACAAACGAGGATGTGAAAACGTAGTTGCCGACCATCTCTCACGACTTCCTTCTTCGCCTTCATTTTAAATTCCGATCAACGACGTTTTCCCGGATGAACAGCTCTTGACAGTATCTTGCGAACCTTGGTTCGCAGATATTGTGAACTATTTGGCCACAGGATTACTACCGACTGAATGGTCAAGTCAGGACAGACTTCACTTCTTATCCCAAGTAAAACACTTTTACTGGGACGAACCCTATCTGTTCAAGTACTGTCCCGACCAGATTATTCGTCGGTGTGTCCCTGACGAGGAATTCAAGAGTGTGCTGTCATTTTGCCACGATCAAGCATGTGGCGGGCATTTTGGCCCCAGAAAGACAGCTGAGAAAATCTTGCAATGTGGTTTCTACTGGCCACAACTTTTCAAAGACGATCATGACTATTGCAAGACTTGCTCCCGGTGCCAACACATGGGCCGGATATGCCGGAGGAACGAGATGCCGCTCCAACCGATCTTGGTTGTGGAGATTTTCGATGTTTGGGGGATAGATTTCATGGGGCCGTTTCCCAGCTCTTTCGGGAACTTGTACATCCTTCTCGCTGTTGATTACGTCTCTAAGTGGGTCGAGGCTGTGCCCAGCCGGACTAATGACAACAAGGTTGTCGTTAGGTTTCTTAAAGAAAACATTTTCTCCCGGTTTGGGCACCCCCGAGCGATCATTAGCGACAATGGAAGTCATTTCTGCAATAAGACTTTCGAGGCCTTGATGCGGAAATATTCCATTAATCATAAGCTCTCTACGCCCTACCACCCCCAAACCTGCGGGCAGGCCGAAGTTTCAAATCGGCAAATCAAGCAGATACTGGAGAAAACGGTTTCCAAGAACCGTAAGGATTGGTCGCTGAAACTCACTGATGCCCTTTGGGAATTTCGAACCGCTTATAAGACCGACCTTGGCATGTCTCCTTATCGGCTTGTGTACGGAAAAGCCTGCCACCTACCTGTCGAAATAGAGCATCGCGCATTTTGGGCGATAAAGGAGTTGAATCTGTCTCTCGAAGATGCGGGCAGCCATCGGAAGCTGTAGTTGAATGAATTGTGCGAGCTTAGGGATGAGGCTTACGATAACGCGGTTGTCGTTAAGAATCGAACAAAGGTGTTTCACGATAAACACCTTTTGCGCAAAACCTTCGTACCTGGTCAGTAGGTACTGCTTTACGACACCCGACTTCACTTCCATCCAGGAAAGCTCAGATCTCGCTGGAAAGGGCCGTATTTTGTGCGGAATGTGTATCCGCAGGGCGCTGTGGATTTGGAAAATCCAAAGGACGGTTCATTTTTCAAAGTGAACGGACACCGACTAAAACCGTACCTTAGCGCCGAACCAACAGAGGAGCTCATGTTCTTACAGGAGCCGGTTTACCCTGCATAATCTTCCTCTGCCTACCACCAAACTTCGGTTATCCAGCCAAGAACAGTGGACACTGTTCCAAATAAGTTTGGGGGTATGTATATACCATTTTGTACATTTTTGTGGATATTCTTTTTCTTTTTCTTTTTTAAAAAACCAAAAAAAAAAATGTGTGTATAGCTAACCGACAATTTTGACCCTTCAAATGATCTCTTCATGCAATGACAGTGAGGATACTGTCCAGTTTAAGTTTGGGGGTACGCTCGGTACGCATTTCTAACCTTCGCATTCATATGTATATTCTGCATCTGCATATTAAAATCCATAAAATCCATAAAAATCTGAAAATTTTCTAAAAACATAAAAACTTTTTGTCAAGTTAGCTAGTGGGAGGACTCTGATTCAACATTTCGACGGTTTTGTTTGATAAAATAAGAATAACTAAATCTTATGTTTAGATTTTAAAAACCTGAAAGATAACTCTCCTTTGAAGTTAACTATAGCTGACATACGTCTTTACTTCACACTACACGTGTCGTGAGTTTTGGAAATTAGATGACAAGTCTTTTTATGTCTAAAAACTTTTAAATGGATAAATGATTTTCTGAGGATGAAATAGGTTTGTTCGGAAATAAGTAATATCAAGAATAGTTTATGAAGTGAGTGAATATGAAGGAATGTTATTGATGCCTTAGTTGGAACTAAGTCTGAAAAATAACCCATCTGGAACTTGATTGGAATGATTACACACCAAAACCCACTAAACACGTCTTTTATCCAAAAAATAATTGAACTGCCGGCTATATCTCCGTTCGTATTAAATCATCATGATTTTCACGCCAAACTGTCTTTTGTTTGTGGACCTAGGTAACTTGAGTAATTAAGTCCGCTGGGGTGTTTCTACACCAAATGCCCTAAAGCCAACTGGTTTGGGTGCATTGGCCCAAAGCTCGCTAAGAAGCCTAGAAAGTCCAGATTAAAACAAAATCAAGCAAGTGTTCTCTCCGAGTTAAAATTCCTAACGGTTCTTTGTGTGAGAATAATCTTGATAAAAGACAGGCTTTTATAAAAAAATTTAGCGGAGATATGAAGGTTTTATTCTATGATAAAGACTATTGCACGTTCACAGAGGTGTGTATGAAATGAAAACAAGAAAAAGGTGGAGTGAAAAATAAGACCTAGTTTCCTGTTAAGGAAGATAGAAATTCTAAAGTTGAAACTTTACTGGAAAACGAAACTTGAAAAATGCTTAACTCTTTATAAAACTTATGTGATCCTTTCAAAATTTTTATCTGGGCTTTATTGTGTGACATGATGACGTAAATCGATCCTTCTGGAAACTTAACGACACTATTTGCACTGCACGTAAAAACATATAAAATCTGTAGTTAAATAAGAAGCGAAGTGTGAAAAATAAGGGTTTGATAGTCTAGACTTGGGATCATAGAATTGTTATTTTCTGAAACAAAACTTTAGGGTTTGAATCTTAGTTATTTTACAAAACTAGCTTGACCGGATTTTGTGGGTAGTATCCGCTGAAAACCCTCAGGAGACAACACTCCTCCTACTAGGGACACCTAGAGTTTTAACGGCTTGTTGCACATGCTCAGTGCAATAGCGTTCCCTGCGAAAGTGAGGTTAGGAAATTTTTTGTGTGAATAAATTGGCTTTGCTCGGGATGAGCAAATGATAAGTTTGGGGGTATTTGTTCATATCAGATTTTTGCATTTTTATACCGCCCAATTTTTATCACATTGCATAACGGTAGGTACTCTTGAGCCGTGTTTGCTAGTTAATTGCAGGATACAGGTTCTCGGCTCTAAACGGTGAAATTCATGGAAAAACACGACAAAATCCGGGTTCCTTCCATTCACAGATAAAACACGGATCTCCGCTCTTTATCTGTCTGTTGCCACACACCAGTTTAAGAGACAAAATGGCAAATCAATGTCGTTTTCATGCACAAGGCTCAATGGCAACACAAGATCCAAGAAATCTACACGGAGCTCGAGGAAATCATGACAAAAAGATCCACATCAAATCACCTTTTGCTCTACAGAAATTCTGGAAAAATCGTGAAGAAAATCTGAGAAAAATCATATTCCAGAATAAAGGACATGAAAAACCAGGGAAGCCCAAAAAAGCAGAGCACCAAACTCCTCTAAAGGGCCGCGGAACCGCAGCCAATAGGGAGTCTAGGCCGCGGTTCCGCGGCCGTATAGTGGCGGCAGTCGACCAAATTTTAGGGGCTGTTTTGTCTTTTCATCCTTGTTCTGAATGTTGCCCTACATTTTCATTTCCCAGCCTATAAATAGCCCAGAACCTTGTGAAGCCAAGGGTGCATAATCTTGTATTTTTCTAGGTTTAGAATACTTGTTTCTTCTTCCTCTTCTCATCTCTTCTCCATTGAAAAACTTGTAGTGAGCTTTTGTGAGTGAAGAATGATGAATAAAGAAGTTCCTTTTGTTATTATATCTTGTCTTGTTCTTTAGTTAAATTATTATTGCTTGTAATTTTCATTTGTTAACTTAGTTGTTGTTATTTCTTGTTGTTTCTTTCTTTTCTCTTTTCCTTTATCCTTAAACAACCATGACGCTTACGCTTGATCCTTGCCAAGGTGAGGTCGCAAATAGCTAGTTGCTATCTTCTAATCTCCTTCTTTCTATCTTCCTCTTTTGTTTTGTTTTCTTTTCGTTATGATGTGTGAGTAGTTTCCATACTTGTTAGGGTAGGATAAGGGAAGTTTGAGAGAAGGAAATCTCTCTCACTCTTTCCTTGCCCAACATCTTAAATCGACTCCCGTTAATTGAACCACAATCCGCTCCTTACGGCACCCTATCCTACATGATAGCGGTGATTCCGTAGTGAGACCGGTTGTGGTTGAATTAACCGGAGGTTATGGCTAAGAGCCAAGAACGGACGGAAAAGCACCAAAAGGAAGAACTTAAGCGTTGGAAAGCCTAGCTTATACTCGCAAGTTCCTTCCTAGTCGTGCTAATCCCCGTTGTTGCCGATTACCGTAACACCGATATTAAGAGTGGCAACGAAAGAAGTGAGCGACTCCTAACTCAAACTAACCTAATCCTAACCCTAACAAGCTCTCTTTACATATCATTTTAACACTTAGTTAATCACAAACAAATCTGGACCTTCGGACTTAACTCGTTAAAACACATAGAAAAAGATTCCCATCTCCCTGCGGACGACATGTACTCAACCGGCTAGCTACAAGCGAAACCGTTTTGATTGCGGTAATTAACTAAACTTGAACACGCAGAATCTCTACCAATCAGCGGATCCACTAGTTGCGGCTATTTCTCGAACGCAATAGTTTCGCAAACGAGCTTTGTGAGACTGATTAATAGAGGAGTTGGGTGTTCGGTATCACGCGGGCTGTGAGTATGCGACATCGCAATAATTAGCCTTGTGTGCAAGTGGGAGATTGTTGGATATAGTGCCCTCAGAGTCAATTATTGGATTGTAGGCACGTGATTGCAATGATTGAGGGAGGACCTATACCGGTAGGACAGTCTTACTCGAGAGATTTGTATACTATCTGGTTTGCCTTTATCATTGTGTACATGCTTTAGCTGACATTGTAGTTCACTATTACACGTTGATAGAGAATAGTATGCGACCATGGTTTATCTTTATCATTGTGTACAGCTTTAGGTGACCTTACAGGTCACTATCGCATGTTAGTAGAGCTCTTAGGATTCTTGCTTGACGGCCAGCAGTATGATGGCGATCATATACGTGGGAGCTGAGGTCTATAAGCACATCCTTAAAATGTCCCTAGTCGTGGGAGTTTTGAGACTGGGCATCGGTACTCCATTAGTCGACTAGTGTATACAGTCGAGACCCCGACGAGGGGCGGTGGCTGTTCTCACAAGCCATTGGTGTCAGTTGGTTCACCTAAGATGTATACAGGTGCTCATTGGGTTATGAGTACACCGGACAGGACTCGCCGGGAACATGCTAGTTGGTATTATACCTGACGTCAGATAGCAGTTCCCTGGTGACATGTGTACATGTTAGTTCATCGACCTGAGATCGTCATTTGTCTCATGTGAGTTCCCACTGTGCTTTGATTACTACCCTACCACGGCTCAAAGGAGTCGTGCAAACAGGTTTTAGTTGGGTATAGTCTCGAGCCACATGGAGGCAGTGAGCGGATCGGCAGGGGTTTCGTCTCTTCCGGTATTGGGGGTGAGGTCGCGCTGTGTCTAGAAGAGCCATTACACGAAGTCCTTGGTCAGGCAGGAGATTTACTAGTACGTATTCCAGTAGTATCTCAGGGTGTTCTGGGCTACTCTCCGACACGACTTATACCGCTTTTGGGGGTCTGACTTTTACCAACCCCCTAGGCCTGACATGCGATGCTCATAGACGAACGGACCGGACTGTACGGATATTTTCACTGACAGGCTCAGTAGGATGTCAGGATGAGTACGCTCATCGACCTCCCGTTTGGTCAATACCTGGTAGCCCATTACGTACGGCTAATACCTCTGACGTGCTAGTGGTTAAATCCATAGCCAAGGTATTGACGAGTCTTTAGAGTCCCCCACAGACAGTTTCTCAAGTTTCGGGCGAAACGTTGTAGAGGTCGTATGTTATATGGCAGGGTCCGATCATATACGTGCAGTAGTGCATGGATCATGATCGGACGGATCATACTAGTGGGCTTTGGTTTAAGCCGGATCCTAGTATTAGATTTGTTGGATTACTTTAGTCTCGTCACATTCGCATTCAGTCGGAATGCGGATGCAGGTATGTATATACAGGTGAGGGGTATCCTTGTGATCCGTCACGAGTTTACTTTAGATGTTGCCGTATCATTTTATTGTTATAAACATTTGGATTAATGTTTGTTAATGGAAATTATGAGCATAAAATCATGATTAAGATCATTAATTGTGACACATGCACAAGTGATGACGCATGGTCTCTTTTCTTGTGCATGTGTCACATTATATGATGGATTTGTGAGTTGATTTGATGAGAGGAGAGAAAGGGGCAGCCAAGGGCAATGTTGGCTCTTATATTATTCTCTTCTTGCTCTCTTATGATCAATTCAACACAAGAAAAGAAAAAAAAAGAGCCTCTTCTTTTTCTTCTTCTTCTAGCTCATAATCTCCATTAATGGCAACACCTCTAACCTCCATCCAAATCAATGGATGCAAGGGACAAAGTGATCACAAACATTCTCTACAACACCTTGGACACGTCGGCTTGCACACTTCGTGCTCGAATTGCTTCGGACGAAGCGGGAGCCCGTAAAAAGACTCGAAGATGTGGTGCCCTTTCCGACGAGGAGATCGAGACCGGAGATGCCGCGAGGAGCTTGGGATGGTGGCCAAAGACCGAAGGACACGGATCGATCGGTATAGCCTTTCTATCCCTTCTCTAGATAGCTAGTTGTAGGTTAATGGTTCGATCCGGGTTTTAAGTATACGATAGCGCCGGTTTCAAGTTTTGAAAAAGTTTTCGTTTCCGCATTTTGGCCTCGGAAAGACGGCCGGGGCGCTACCGTATTCTTACATGGTTATTCAACTTGCGTGCACGGGTATTTGTTACGTGGCGGAGTGAACGATGTTGATATAGAATGTGCCCAATTTAGGGCACGCTCAGATTTGAGGCGTCCACGTTAGCTTGGAAGTGCATCAATGAAAGAATTTGTTAGTCGTCGGGACCCGCCACCTGTCTAAAGGCATTGAAGAATTACAACGACATATATCAGACGTGTGAAGAGATGTATCCTTGAACCAAATCCTGTATTTGAGAGAAAAGGGTTGTGGTGGACCTAAGAATCATTAGTTGTATTTGAGACTAAGATTACTTTAGGAGATATAGGATGAATATCATTTTGGATTTCATCGCTGGGAGACCACTAGTCAAATTTTAGACTAAGATCAGTTTGGGAAACCATGAGCCATATGAGCTCGATTGATTTTAAAATCAAAGAGGTTTAACCTCAGGAAACTTAGCCAATTTTGGGCTGAGATTGAGTTTCCATAATTACCCAACAGTGCTAAGCACTGGAACATACAACGCTCACGTGTGAAACATGTGAAACATGTGAGGTGCTGGATTAGTGCTAAGCACTAGAGTTCCGTGGCGCCCCCAGATGTGAACGTTTGTTAGTCATGTTGGAGTAATCATGGAGTGCTTAGCACTCTGCATGATACTCACGTGAGAAGCACGCGAGTACTGTGCTTTGGGCTTTATTTGCTCGTTTCCCTCTTTTTACAGAAGTGCTAAGAACTTGGATAGAGCTCACGTGCATTTCACATGATTTCTTTCTTTTGGGGAGACTACCTAATTGACAAAGAAGCTTTTCTTCGCTTTTTAGGTGCCCACGTGAGAATCACGTGAGGCAGCTTTTGCCGTTCTTTTTATTCTTTTAAAGCACTGACGTGGGAAACACGCGAGGCTTCAAAATAGTGCTAAGCACTGAAGAGTCAACAAGATATTCTTGTATTTTCTTAGAGATATTGATCTCTGTTAATGACAGTTTTAGTCATTGATGATCATCAAGATTTAGGTTTTGAGAATCTTGGATCATCATCATTTGAAGAGCTATGTAACAACTCCAATTTCAATGTACAAAATTGTTTAAATGTTAATGTACAAATGGAGTATTTGCAATCCTGTGTACACTATAAGTATTTGATTTGCTTGTGAATAGCAAGAAAGCACTTGTAGCACATTGGTAAAGCCTTGCACTGCTATGATATAGCCCCTATGATTGAATCCCCCCAGTCACATTATCTTTTTATTTAATTTTTCTTTTAATCTTTTAGAATTCCAAGGGTTTACACATGCACTACACGTAAGATGATGAGTTAAAGAATAAACAAACATGTGCACTGAAGAAAACCAAGCGACACCAACATGTGGCCAAAGATCCAAGCTCCCCGACCGAGGATCGACCAGCGACGCTTGCGTTGGGGACCGGCACCGCCGGGCCGTCCGTAGGGGATGCTCCCTATTTCTTTGCCTGAGCACCCCTTGGCCTACCCTACTTCTCTCATGTTGTTTATTTTCTCTGCACATTTTCCAGAGAATTAAAATTGAGCATTACTCCATGATTTAATGCAATTTAATTCTCAAATTCATACCCTAAACCCTAATCCTACCTTATAAATACAACCCTACCCTTTGTCACTCCTCATTCTGAAATCAAGTGCCAAAACTCTAAAAAATTCTCAAATCCATATAGTTGTGCAAGTGGAGTTAGCAAAGGGCAAGATTCCGACGACGTTTCGAGGAATTTTCGGCGACGAAACGATGCCCCGACGATCCCTAAACCTTCTCCTACCTCCTCCTTTCCTTGTAGCTTGTAAGTCTCCTCTCCCCCTCTCTTTTTCTATTCTAAAAACTTTCATTTTTAAAACCCGACGGAAGCGGAGTTAATCCGACTTCCGTTTCGTTTTTCTTTAAAAACTTTATTTTTTCTTAAATCCTAAAATACCATACTCTCATATAATGTTTAACAAACATAAATAAACACATTAGAACAAGTTTCATCTCAAAAGAATCTTTTATGCAACTTTTATCGCATTTATACGGTAAAATACCATATACTTTACATTTCTACATAATTCACATAGTTCCTTATATCACCTTTAGAAAACTAATGAGGCAAGGACCTACCTCATCATAACAAACATATTGGACATAGCACGATTTACTTTTGGACATTATTTTTTTTGGGAATATTACGGGTTACAATAAAATACTCTAAACTATTACAAAACCGTTTTCTTTAAGAAGAGTGTTAATTAAATTCCTTACAATTGCACCTCTACAATCCATTTTGGGGAACCCCGATCGGGATGGTACGGGTTATCGCACGTCCTTATGCCTAGTAGAGCGAGATGTAGACCACCGAAAGGAGCATTCGATCTCGATAGAATTTTTAATGCTATTTTTAAGAAAATGAGATTTCTACAAAATGAATAAAGTTTATTTCTATATATATATGAATATTATCATATGATCTATTTTTAAATATATTATACAAATATTCCATGTTTTCTAACTCAAAGGAATTACAATTACATGAAAGTACCATTTCAATACAAAACAATTCCAATATTTCAATAAAATACTATATACAATGAAAACTAGTTTCTACTCACTAGAAATTTTACTTTTATAAAATATAAATCTATGAAAATTCTAAAGACGATAATTAAATACTTGAGGTGTATTTTGATTATGTATCAAAACTATTTTTACATAAAACCCTCTCAAGTTATACTAAATTACAATAAGGACCCTAGTAAATATAGGTTTAAGCGGGACCGATTCTCTTGAGCCTCAGGGAGCTGGAGAATGTGGGTGCTTTCCTATCTAAGGTAGACAATTTAACAAACGGTGTTATCAACATGGTAATTGTCTTAGAAAAAGACACAAATCCTGCCGTCCATGTGCAGTAGTTACCGATAATATCAAAACTAATTCAGGACTTCAATTTCTTTTCAAAGTGTCTGACTCAGACTAAGTCTCAATCTGACTTGAATATGATTCAAGTATAAACTACAATTTAACATGAATCCGTCTATTCAATCTATATCAATCTATATTGACGGAACCGAACCATGGATATACTCCGTCTACATGACTATCCATTTATATCCATTCTGTTTACTGATATCATGGTTTCTGCAAGTCATCCATCTATATAACAAAAAAATACAATCAATACAAAAGACATTACGGCGTTTTAAAGGGGTAGATTGGTAGGGAATGTGTTAGAAGTGGCACGAGACTGTAACCTTAATACACCTAACCTGAATATCTATTGCCGTTGTACCATGGCTGAATGGTTCCTTGTGCTCCGTAAACCTTAGTCTCTGGAATAGTGGGACTCCTCTTGTATACACTGGCATATTCTGTACCAAGCTACAAACAACTGCGTTAACAATATAATCACACATTACGAGTCATATTTTCTTTCTGTCTTTTCTATCTCTAATCATCTTTGGGACTTACCGAGCGATTGTTCGCTGATGACATTCCTTTTCTTCTTTCTTTAAAATGTTGTCAGGTGATTTGGACGCACTAGAGACCAAGCCCAGTATTGAGGACTTGGAGCAGTTTGCTATCGACCCAGAGCTGTAGACACTTGTACATACTTTTCATTTCAGTTATGCCATTGTTTAGGCATTGCTTTCTATTCATGTATTTACATTCCAGTTGTACCTGTAAAAGAATGTTTAATAAATAAAGTTGCCGTTCACTTATATTCCTGTCTCTTGTGTACATTTACTTTACATTGCTTAGATATGCTTAGCGTGTTTACTTCTGAGTAAATACGTAGCGGGCCTCACCGCGTCCCTTGCCGTACACTGGGAAGCGGGGCGTGACAGGTGTTGTTGGTGGCCCATGCAGGTCAGCTCTGTATGGACATGCATGTCCGCTCTGTATGGACATGCAAGTCAGTTTTGCATGGACATGCAGGTCAATTCTGCATGGACATGCAGGTCAATTCTGCATGAAGTCCTAAGCAATATAACACAAGAATTAGCAACTAAAAGCATTCTTTACATTTTCATATTTCTTGAATCTTATAATTTCATATATTTTGAATTTATCCTAACCCAATTTTTTTTCAAGGTTATGGATTCTCCAAACTATACCAGCACCAACTTCAACAACACACCACCACCTTTACTGCTTACGCCCACCGTCCTGCTCCGATCAATGTGCAGACGGTACAGTTTGAGGCAATCCGCAGTCTCCTGGAAGGACAGTAGCAGCAGACTGCTATCTTGATGAACCGTCCAGAAGCGGAAGCGCCCGAAGTAAAGCAATTCCGGGCATTGCACCCAAAATAGTTTTCGGGAAAAGAGAGCCCTCTGGAAGCTGAGAAATGGGCTCAAAGAATTGAGGATGATCTGGCAGTGGCACAAGTGCTAGAGATCGCTTGGGTTCGAGTTAAGAAGCTTCAATTCACTGACAATGCACGAGTTTGGTGGAAGGCGGAAGAAAGCCGTCTTGACCAACCTATCGAATGGAGGACTTTTCACGATATGTTTGACGCAAAATACTTCCCAGAGACTGCCCGATTTGACATGGAGCAGCAGATCATTACCCTACAACAGGGTTTTATGTGGACCAAGTCCGTGGATGAATATGACGCTGAGTTTACCATGCTTAGTAGGTAAGATATGTCTCTATATTTCGATTTTCAAATATCACATACTGCATAGCTAACACAAGACCTTAACACGTTTGCGGCACACCTCATACCAACTGCTGAGATCAGATCTAGGAGATTTCAGCAAGGGTTAGATCCGGAAATCCAAGCTTTCTTAGCTACAGGGGATTTCCCAACCCACGAGTTGGCCCTGAAAGCTGCCCGTTGATATGAGGCAATGGTAAAGATGAAAGGTAGACCCCACTCTACCGGGATGAAGCGCCCTACCACTCAGATGGTAGGAGGAGCCTCTTCAAGGCCACAATTTGTGCCCAGGAGACCGAGAGTATCGAACAACCGGCCCAACCCAGCCTTTTGCACTTACTGCAGAAGAGATGGACATCTGGCGAAAGACTGTCGGCATGCAAATCGCCTTTGCTTAGTCTTCGGCTCAGCCACCCATGACATTGGGTCTTGTCCTCGTAAACACAACCCAAATGCTGCGCCCAAACCAGCAATTACTTATCAGTAGCGCCCAGCCATCCAGGCACCTGCTCCAAGGCTGGCTCTCCCTGCTCCACCTCCTCGTGGACCAACTGCACCTCCTCCTCGTCAGTTCCATCAAGCTCAATGGACCGTATCTCAAGGACCAAGGAACAGATAGAGGAATGCTCCTCCAGTAAGGAGGAATGTACCAAGGCGACAGGCTTTCACAATGACTGTGGAAGAAGCTGAAGCCACTGGCCAAATCATCACTGGTAATAATATCCTTTCAAACTTTCTTTCAGTCTATATACATACCTATATATCTTTTCCTTATACCTATCCCACATAATTTAGGTACAATCTTAGTAGCCTCCCTTCCTGCACTAGCACTCTTCGATACTGGAGCATCTCATTGCTTTATGTTGCAACGGTTCATCCGATCTCATGCAATTCCAGTCAAACCTCTCGTATCCAGCTGGAATGTCAGTTCAGAGAACGGCGTTCTAAAGGCAATAATGGGGTACGACCAATGTCCAGTGATCGTCTGCAACAGAGAATTCTATGCTGACTTCAAGGTGCTGGACATACCGAATTTTGATATCGTTTTAGGTATGGATTGGCTCGGAACTTTTTACACTACCATCGACTGTCGTCAAAAGAGGGTAGTGTTCGAGATTCCAGACCATCCGGTCTTTTATTTCAAAATTGGAGACCGTACCCTGGAGCCAAGCACATACAAGGCAAAACCAAAGAAGGCAGTGATTGCAACACTTCAAGCGGAGGAAGGATCGAAGCCTGAGATAGTTCGAGAGTTCGATGATGTATTTCTTGAAGACATATCAGGTTTGTCTCCCGATCGAGCTATTGAATTCAGCATTGATTTAGTACCTGGAGAACAACCAGTGATCAAATCACCGTATCGATTAAGTCCTGAAGGATTGAAAGAAGTCCGTACTCAGTTGGACGAATTATTGACGAAAGGATGGATTCGTCCCAGCACTTCAAGTTGGGGATCACCGGTTCTACTTGTGAAGACGAAGGAAGGTTCATATCGAATATGCATTGATTATAGAGCTCTGAACGAAATAACTATAAAGAACAAGTATCCACTCCCGCGCATCGTTGACCTGTTCGATCAGCCAAGTGGGTCTTACGTTTTATCCAAGTTAGATCTTCGTTCGGCTTTTCATCATGTGAAGGTCAAAGAGTCTGATATCCATAAAACGACATTCAGAACTCGCTATGGACATTACGAATTTCTTATGATTCCATTTGGAGTGACCAACGCAATAGCTATATTCATGAACCTAATGAATCAAGTTTTCTGAGAGTATCTAGACAGGTTTGTTGTCATCTTCATCGACGACATCCTGGTGTATTCTAAGAGTCGGAAAGAACATGCCGAGCACCTACGAATTGTCCTAGGAACTTTACGACAGCATCAACTTTATGCCAAGTACAGCAAGTGTGAGTTTTGGCTAAATCAAGTCCGTTTCCTCGGACATATTGTATCAGGCGATGGAATCTCTGTAGATCCAGCTAAGGTAGCAGCTGTAAGCGAATGGCCGACACCGAAAACAGTGAAGGACATTCAAAGTTTCTTGGGATTAGCAGGATATTACAGAAGATTCATTGAAGGATTTTCAAAGATTGCAACACCCTGACCAAGCTCACGTGTAAAGATGAAGAATTCGTGTGGTCAGAAGCATGTGAACAAGCTTTTGTAGAACTCAAGTTAAGATTGACATCAGCGCCTATTCTCGTCATACCGGATCAATCTAGAGGTTTCGAAGTGCATTGCGATGTATCCAGTAATGGATTAGGATGTGTTCTATATCAGCACGGTAATGTTGTAGCTTATGCTTCAAGACAGCTGAAGATTCATGAGCGCAATTATCCGGCGCATGATTTAGAGTTGGCAGCCGTTATCTTTGCTCTCAAGATTTGGCGCCATTATCTTCTTGGTGAACGAGTGGAAATATACAAAGATCACAAGAGTCTGAAATATGTGTTTACTCAGAAAGAGTTGATTATGCAGCAGAGAAGATGGTTAGAACTTATGGCAGACTTCGACATCAACCTACAATATCATCCAGGAAAGGTGAATATAGTATCTGATACACTTAGTCACCAACCATTAGCATTGAATCTCACCGCACAGTGGAAGCTTCAAAAAGACATGCATCAAATGAAGATTGAAGTGGTCATGCCAGGTAACGCTTCAAGTTTGATGATCATACAAGTTCAATCTACCATTGTCAATCAGATCAAAGCAGCTCAAGAAAGTGATGCTAAGTTGCAAAAGATCAGAGAACAAGTAGAAAATGGACTTCGAACAGACTTTATCATCCATGAAGACGGATCTTTAAGATATGGCAGTAGATTGTGTGTACCAAAAGGTTCAGTGCGAGAAGAGTTGATGAAAGAAGCTCACAACTTTCCTAATTCAGTACATTCTGGAGGTACAAAGATGTACAAAGATCTGCGTCAAAATTACTAGTGGCATGGAATAAAGAGTGAAGTAGCCAGAAGCGTCGCTAAATGCTTGGTGTGTCAGCAAGTAAACGCTGAATATCACAGTACTGCTGGATTAATTCAAACGTTACCTATCCCAGAATGGAAGTGGCAACACATCACAATGGATTTCGTGACTGCACTTTCTCGCAGCACGAAGGGTAATGATGTGGTATGAGTTATTGTGGATTGACATACAAAGTCGGCTCACTTCATCCCATTTCGAGTTGGCCAATGTACTGAGACACTAGCAAAGAAGTACATGGAGGTAAGAATCTAAGTAAGATTTAAAATCTTCAAATACGTACTATCTCTGATACCCATGAACTCATGCAGGAAATCATGAGATTATATGGAGTACTGGTCTGCATTGTCTCCGATCGTGACACCAGATTCCGATCGCAATTTTGGCAGAGTCTGCAAGCTAGCTTGAGAACAAGTCTGAACATCAGCACAGCTTATCATCCACAAACAGATGGTCAGTCTGAGCGAACTATTCAGATCTTAGAAGATATGCTAAGAGCATGTATGCTAGACTTCGGAGGATCATGGGAAGATCATCTACATCTTATGGAGTTTTCATACAACAACAACTACCAAGCAAGTATCGGAATATCACCTTTGCAGCTTTATATGGAAGGAAGTTTCGATCGCCATTAAGTTAGGACGACATCGGAGATAGAGAGCTCCTTGGACCTGAGATGATAGTAGCAATTGTAGATATGGTTCGTACTATCAAGGAAAGAATGCGCATAGCCCAAGATCGAAAGAAGAACTGGGCTGATGCAAAGCGCCGTCACTTGGAGTTTCAACCGGAAGAACATGTATTTTTGAAGATATCTCTGAACCGTGGAGTGATTTGTTTTAGAAGACGGGGTAAGCTTAGTCCGAGGTATATTGGACCGTTCGACATACTTGAACGAGTCGGTGAAGTGGTATATTGCTTGGCACATCCACGTTCATTGGAAGGAGTGCACAATGTGTTCCACATATCCCATCTCAGAAGGTATGTGAGTGACCCCAGACATATTCTTGATCACTCCGAGCTCACTGTACAGCCAGATTTATCCAGTGAGAAACAACCTGTTGAGATCCTGGATAGAAAAGTGAAGTCACTTCGGAACAAGAAAGTCAACTTGGTTCGAGTGATGTGGAGAAAAGATTCACCAGGAGAATCAACATAGGAACGTGAGGACGACATGCATGCAAGATACCCTCAATTGTTTGTAAATTAGTCCTTAAAATAATTGTAAATTTCAAGGACGAAATTTTTGTAAGGAGGGTAGAATATAACAACTCCAATTTCAATATACAGAAAATTGTTTAAAAGTTAATGTACAAATGGAGTATTTGCAATACTGTGTACACTATAAGTATTTGATTTACTTTTGAACAGTAAGAAAGCACTTGTAGCTCATTGGTAAAGACTTGCACTGCTGTGACATAGCCCCTGTGATCGAATCCCCCCAGCCACATTATCTTTTTATTTAAATTTTCTTTTAATTTTTTAGAAGCTCAAGGGTTTACTCGTGCACTACACGTAAGATGATGAGTTACAGAATAAACAAACATGTACACTAAAAAAAACCAAGCGACATCAATACGTGGCCAAAGATCCAAGCTCCCCCACCGGGGATCGACCGGCGATGCTTGCATTAGGGACCGGCACCGCCGGGCCGTCCGTAGGAGATGCTCCCTATTTCTTTGCCTGAGCTCCTTTTGGCCTACCCCACTTCTCTCATGTTGTTTATTTTCTCTGCACATTTTTCAAAGAATTAAAATTGAGCATTACTCCATGATTTAATGCATTTTAATTCTCAAATTCATACCCTAAACCCTAATCCTACCCTATAAATACAACCCTACCCTTTGGCACTCGTCATTATGAAATCAAGTGCCAAAACTCTCAAAAATTCTCAAATCCATATAGTTGTGCAAGTGGAGTTAGCAAAGGGTAAGATTCCGACGATATTTCGAGGAGTTTTCGTTGACGAAATGACGCCCCGACGATCCCTAAATCTTCTCCTATCTCCCCCTTTTCCTTGTAGCTTGTAAGTCCCCTCTTCCTCTCTCTTTTTCTATTCTAAAAACTTTCATTTTTAAAACCCGACGGAAGTGGACACTACTACAATAAAGGGTTGGCCCTACGGATAAAGGTATCCGTAGAGGCAATAAAAGGTTGCCCCTACGGATTACTCCATAGGTCCCTATGGTTTCCCCTACGGTGCCCTACGAATTAATTTAAAAATATTAAAGCATAATTTTGTTATTTGGCCCTACGGAGCCGCAAAGGAAGGACCTACGGTTTAATCTGTAGGAGCATATATGGGTTATTAATAAAAAAAATAAAGCACATAAAACTCCTGCTCGTTCCCAAAAATTCCTCACTCTCACTCTCCCGCGCGCGCCTCTCGTCGCCACCGCCCGCGCCTCGTCGCCACCGCCCTCCCCTGCACGCCTCGTCTTCCCTAACACCACTGTCGACTTCCTTATTGATGTTAGGAACTCTCTCGTCGCCGATTGCGTCGTCGACCGATCGACCATCTCCGGTCTCCTCCATCGTTGGCTTAAGGTTAGTAAATTTCATGTTTTAACTTATAATTATGTATTTATTTCTGTTATTGTTGATTATTAGGTTGCTACTTGGGCTTAGAGTTAGGGTTCGGTTAGGGTTTGGGCTAGTGTTTGGGTTAGGGTTAGGGTTAGGGTTCATTGTATGGTTAGGGTTCGGTTCAGGAATAGGGTTAGGGTTAGGGTTAGGGTTAGGGTTAGGGTTCGGTTTAGTTAGTGTTAGGGTTAGGGTTATGACATGGATTATTCTGTTTTGTCTGTTAATCTTTTGGGTGTTCTTTGAGAAAGTTTCATCTTGTAACAATTTCTGTTTACTGTGAAGTTTCCATTTTGAAGTCACTAGTCACTTGTTAAAACATGATGGTGGGATGCTAATTTTTTGGTTTGGGGTTAGGGTTAGGTTTAGGGTTAGGGTTAATTAGGTAGGGTTAGGGCTAGGGTTATTTAGGGTTAATTAGGTAAAATTAGGTTGGTGATGATTAGGGTTAGCGTTAATTAGATTAATTAGGGTTAATTTTGGTTTGGGCTAAAGTTAATTTGGGTAGGGGTTTGGGTGATGATTAGGGTTAGGTTGATTTGGGTTAATTTAGGTTAATTTTGGATTAATTAAGGATAACTTGAGTTAGGGTGATGATTAGGGTTTAATTTTGGGTTAATTAGGGATAATTTGGGTTAATTAGGGCTAGGGTTTATGGTGCACTAGTTTCTTCAGTAGGATACTCTATGATAACGTAAATGAACAACTTCACCGTAAACTTAACCCTTTATATAAACACTTGGTCCTTCCTCTGGTTGAGATTTGCAGAAGCAAATCTCCCTATAAGTTGAGAATTTAATTCTCATCGGGGAGATTTTGTTCTGCAGATTCAAAACTTAGGGGAAAAGAACTAAGTTAAAAATAAATAACAGGGACATATGAGAATTTAATTCCTCTAAAAATTAGGGCTAGGGTTTAGTGTGCACTATTTCCTTCAGTAGGATACTCGATAACGTAAACGCACAACTTTACCGTAAACTTAACCCTTCATATAAGAACTTAGTTCTTCCTCTGGTTGAAATTTATAGAAACAAATCTCCCAACAAGTTGAGAATTTAATTCTTATCGGGAAGATTTTGTTCTACAGATTCAAAACTTAGGGGAAAAGAACTAAGTTAAAAATAAATAACATGGACATATGAGAATTTAATTCCTCCAAAAATTAGGGTTAGGGTTTAGGATGCACTAGTTCCTTCAGTAGGATACTCGATGATAACGTAAACGCATAACTTTACCATAAACTTAACCCTTCATATAAGAACTTAGTTCTTCCTCTGGTTGAGATTTGTAGAAGCAAATCTCCCTACAAGCTGAGAATTTAATTTTCATCGGGGAGATTTTGTTCCGCAGATTCAAAATTTAGGGGAAAAAACTAAGTTAAAAATAAATAACAGGGACATATGGGAATTTAATTCCTCAAAAAATTAGGGCTAGGGTTTAGGATGCACTAGTACCTTCAGTAGGATACTTTATGATAACGTAAACGCACAATTTTACCGTAAACTTAACCCTTCATAAAAGAACTTAGTTCTTCCTCTGGTTGAGATTTGCAGAAGCAAATATCACCACAAGTTGAGAATTTAATTCTCATCGCGGAGATTTTGTTCTGCAGATTCAGAACTTAGGGGAAAAGAACTAAGTTAAAAATAAATAACAGGGACATATGGGAATTTAATTCCTCCAAAAATTACGGTTAGGGTTTAGGGTGCACTAGTACCTTCAGTAGGATACTTGATAACGTAAACGCACAACTTTACCATAAACATAACCCTTCATATAAGAACTTAGTTATTCCTCTGGTTGAGATTTGCAGAAGCAATTCGCCCCACATGTTGAGAATTTAATTCTTACCGGGGAGATTTTGTTCTACAGATTCAAAATTTAGGGGAAAAGAACCAAGTTAAAAATAAATAACAGGGACATATGAGAATTTAATTCCTCTAAAAATTAGGGTTTGGGTTTAGGGTGCACTAGTACCTTCAATATCTCTAAGAAAAGACAAGAATAGCTTAGTGACTCGTTAGTGCTTAGCACTATTTTGAAGCCTCATATGTTTCCCACGTGAGTGCTTTAAGCGAACAAAAAGAAATAATAGGAATATATGAGAATTTAATTCCTCCAAAAATTAGGGTTTAACCCTATATAAAGAACTTAGTTCTTCAAATAAATTATGATTTATTCTTTTCAACCGTACACAAAACACATACACAATAACAACCCTAAAATTAAGCGAAATCATAAATTGAAATACAGATATACAGAATACAACTCATACTTGGGTATTTTCAAATCTAACATTTTTTATCAATAATTTATTCTTTTCAACGACAAACTTGTATCTACGGATTTTCTTCTTTGTCAGTAACCATCCCGTTCTTAGATTTCTCAATATAGTCATCATAACCTATAATTTATATGTTATACAGTCTAACATGGCCTATGAGTACATCATAGTTAAGGACTGGATGTACCTGGATTGGCAACAACGTATGTAACTTAAGTTTGTCGCAGGAGTTGCTTCTTTCATTGAATTTGATCGCGCACATATAATAAGATCGTGTTAGCGAAGATTCTCTGCCCGTGTGATAGATGTGGGAATAAGTACTGGCAGAACGTAGAATTCGCAGAGTTTCATATCGTTAAACATGGTTTTACTAGACTTTATACAACTTGGCTATACCACGGCGAAGGAGAAGAAGACAGTAATGCGGTAGAAGAAGAAGGAGAAGACGGTAATGCGGCAGAAGAAGAAGAAGAAGACGGTAATTTCTTTTCAGGAGAAGAAATGGTGGATATGATGAATCTATTCGTACCGAAGATGACATTCCATCCAGTCAAGGACCGCGTGCAGATAAGTATGAAAAGTTCATGAATGATGCTAGAAAACGAATTTATGAGAATGCAGAGTATTCCACCCTCTCATGGTTCGTCCAAAATTTCCAGATTAAGTGCCTAAATGGATGGAGCAACAAGTCATTCACAATGCTTCTTTTGTTCTTGAAAGATTCATGCCCCCGGAAAATAACGTGCCCGACAGCGAGTACGGAGCCCAGAAGATGATGTCTGATTTGGGTCTGAAGTGTGAGAAGATTCAAGCATGTTCTAAAAATTGCGTGTTGTACCGGAAAGAGAATTCAGATTTGAAAGAGTGTCCAACATGCGAAGAGGCCAAGTATAAGCCGACAGATTCTGATAAGAAGCCCGATATACCTGTCAAGATAGCACGATAATTTCCTATAACACAGAGGCTGCAGAGGCTATTCAGGTGCAAGAAAACAGCCGAGGCAATGATTTGGCATCACCGTGCTCCTCCAAGTGAAGATAGAAAAAGGAGTCATCCAAGAGATTCTCCGGCATGGAAGGATTTTGATAGGAGGCACGAAATATTCAGTAGCGATCCACACAATGTCAGGCTCGGAATCGCGGTGATGGCTTCTGCCCATTCAATTATATGGCTGGAAGCCACAGCGATGGCCCGTTGTATGATAGTTTATAATCTGTCGCCTTGGTTGGCTATGGATCAATCATACTTTATGATGTCTATTCTTTTTGACGGACCAAATTCACCGGGAAACAATATCGACGTCTATTTCTGACCTCTGATCGATGAGTTAAAATCTTTATTCATTGATGGTGTAGAGACTTACGATGCAAACATAAATACAACCTTCATACTGTGTGCGGCTTTAATATGGACAATTAATGACTTTCCTGCGTATGTAATGCTATCAGGTTGGTCCATACATGGTCATAAAGCATGTCCTTATTGCCATCAACATACAACATCGAAATTCTTGAATTTTTGCAGGAAGGTTTATTATTGCGGCCATCGACGTTTCCTGCTTCTAGACCATCCCTACAGGTTAGATGCTATTCACTTTGATGGTCATCAGGAGCTTCTTGGACCTCCAGCCCCATTGTCCGGAGAGGACGTGACTGCTCAGTGGGATGGTTACAACAATGTGACCTTCGGGATAGATCCGACAAAATAGGTCAAACCACCATTCTGGAACAAGTTAAGCATTTTTTTGAGCTTCCGTACTGGTCAATAAATTTAGTGTGTCATTTTCTGGACGTCATGCACATAGAGAAGGGAGTATCCAAGCACGCACTCAACTTGCTTCTTTGTAAAGACGGGAAATCGAAAGACAACCTCCATGCTCGGATAGATCTACAGGACTGGGAAATTAGAAGTGAATTGCATCCTAAACCGGTAGCAGGTAAACCAGGCAAGTTTGTACTTCCCAATACCGCGTATCATATGTCACAACTGGAGAAGAAAAGATTTCTGCAGGTGTTGCATGATTTGAAAGTTTCCACAGGTTTCTTAGGATCATTTAGAAAGAAGATAAAAATTGTGAAAGGTAAGATCGATGGGCTGAAAAGTCTTGATCACCATATTATTATGGGGAATCTTCTCCCATTAGCCGTCAGGACTTCCCTTCCCGAATCGGTTGGTCAAGTAACCAATGACCTATGTTGCTTTTTTTAGAGAATTATGCGCTAAAACACTGGATGTTGTGACGCTGGAGAAACTAGAAAATTCTATTTCGTTGATACTTTGCAAGTTTGAGCGTATTTTCCCACCGTCATTCTTCGATATAATACACCTGACAGTTCATCTTGCAACTGAGGCTAAGTTATCCGGACCTGTATAATATCGATGGATGTATCCTGTCGAGAGGTACGCGGAATTTTTTGTTTCACGCAATTTGTGAAATTATTGCTGTCCTGTATGACCGTATTTATTTATTTAACATATTTTTGTTGAGGATCCTCTACACTCTAAAAAAGTATATACGCAATAAAAATCGACCAGAGGGTTCTATCATGCAAGGTTATCTTCTAGATGAAGTAACCACATTTTGTTCCCGCTATCTGGACGAGAACATTGAGAAAAACTTAACCGGCCTCGAAGAATTCAGGACGGGCTATATGGTAAAATTGATTATAAGAGGGTAGACACTATATTTATCAACAAGATATATCGGTTTATCCTCCTCAATAGCGCATGTCTTGAAAATATTAAAGAGTAAGTTTTTTTGGATTAATTGTTATATTTGTGTTTGTGTGTGTATGAAATGACATAATATTAATGTCATAATTTTGTTGTGAACAGAATTCATTTTAACGAGGTACGTGAGGTACATCCTGATTGGAACGATGAACGATGGGAAAAATATCATCAGGATAATTTTTGCGATTGGTTGCAGATCATGTAAGTTATTCAAATAACATGTTATTGCTACCAGTTTTAATCTAAACTTATATCGTTATGTATTTGTCGTAAAATTTATTTTGTTAGATCCATGATCCGAACTTGTTTACATCATTAGAGAGTGATTCAAGATATTTTGCTCAGTTTCCTTGTATGGAGGTTGCATATTATAAATGATTCGGTGTCCTTGGATACAAATTCGAAGTCGAGGACATAGAAACATCTAGAACCACTCAGAATTGTAGGATTGCAACGGTAGGATCGGATGGTGTGATTTATTATGGATACTTAAATTGTATACTTGGCATCCAATATCCCGGACGATCAGAACCGTTTTATATATTTTAGTGTATTTGGTATGATACACGAACCGATACGGATAAGTAGAGAAACAATCTCGGGACTTGGAAAGATGAATATGGATTGACTAGTATGAACACACTTCGATTTTACGGTCAGGACGATCCGTTTATCTTTCCGAACCAAGCGTTCCAAGTACTACTCACAGTGTTTGAAGCATCCGGGATGGAGTGTCGTATGCCGTTGGAAACCCAGGGATGTTTATGATGTCCCAGAATTCAAGGACAGCGATGAGGATGAAGAAGAGAGAAGACTTAGAGTGCTCCGACCGTCTGTTTCAAAAGATGGGTTGTCTTCGGCTGATCATGAAATTACGTGGGTCAGAAATGATATCGATGATGAAATCCAAGTAGATATGACTAATGCGTCCACGAAACGAAAAAGGTTATCAGTAATGTTATATTATTACTTCACATTTTACGATCTATACATATATAGCATGCATATGTAATGATTGTCTAATGCATCATCGAACCGTTTTATCTAGATTTGATGACGATGACGGGAGCAGCGAGGGGCGACAGGAGCTCCAGCCGCGGCACCGGCAAAGGCAGAAGCAGAGCGGTTCTACCGCCCGGAGGGCTTAAGAGGGCCGGTCTTGCACCCCGATCGGAGACCCCTTCGGATTCCTCCTTCTGTGTGGACTTTGCCACACCTTTAGGTAAACTGCACACATATTCATTTTGAATGTAATATTATAGATATACATGCATATTTATATCAAAATTACTTATATAGTCAATGTTTGATTGTCTAGCTGTTAGTGGTGCGTCCACATCAGGGACATAGGCCACTCCTGCATCTCCAGGTATATTTATATATCCTATAGTGCATGCATATTGATTTAGAATGCTATATCATAAATATACATACATTCTTTTTGCTCTTATGTACTTAGATAATCAATTTTTAATTGTCTAGCTGTAGGTGGTACCTCCACATCTTTGGTAGAAGCCACCACCGCACCTGCGTATGTTTATATATCCTATAGTGTATACATGTTGATTTAGAATGTTATATTATTGATATACACATTCTTTTTGCAATTAATTATATAGTCAATGTTTGATTGTCTAATTATAGGTGGTGCGTCCACGTCTGGTGCTGGGGCCACTCCCGTCACTTCCATACCCTCCGCTCAGTCTGCAGGTTAGTATGAATAAATATAAAATATTTATTCATTTTACATAACCTTTAAGAATAAACATGAACTTCATGTAATTATATCGATGTTTATTTTCTAGTCGGAGGGGATGCGTCCATGTCCGGGTCACCGGCTTTTCCTCATCGGAGGAACTATTGTCCCGGGCCCAGGTTCGTGCTTCTGTCGCCGGAGGTATGTATCACACTTCAATTTTTGTTAAACCTTGATTTCTTAATACCACTTTTTCTTAATATTGATTGTCTTGATATTTCTTGTAGATGCAGGGCATCCCCATCCTGAAAAGGAGACTCGAGGCCCAAATTAGTCCCACAGGCTGAGACCCGACAGAGCTAGGGGGAGGCAGCATTCCCCCTCTTCTTTATCCCTGATTATCGCTATACTGGCGATTATGCCGAGAGGTTCGTCCGGTAAATGGGGGATGAGAGCCGCCTCGTGAAGAAGTATCCACTTCACGTTGAGTGGGGCGACCAACACTGGTGCTCATTTGCCCTCTTCTGGGATCAAGCTCGGGTATTAATATATATTTTCATTTGACTTATCCAATATATTTATTATTATTTAACACTTGCAATTTAATAACAGTTTTTTTCGTATTTGCAGATGGATTATGACTTTCAGCCTATACCCGACCCTGATGACCCTGAGAGAGTGCTCGATCTTCATTCTTTATACCATGGCCTGATGAAGAACATGCTATCAATGGTCTGATACAATAGGAACGAGCTGAAGATCGACTGCTATTCCCTGTGGATGGCGACCCCCGATACAGAGAGAGCGGCTCTCCTACATACTCTGGCCTTTGCGAGAGTCGACGTAGATACATGGCTTCTTTTGTGCCAATATTTCGACTCTCAGCACAAACAGGTTTGTATTTTAAATGTAATTCATTGTTTATTATATAATTTATTTTTTCGTGTTGCTTAATTAGAAAACTAAATCTGAATGTGTTGTGCACAAACAGGCCGATCAAAATAAAAATAATAGGAAGTCGGCGAAGAGAGGTCGCCCCACTTATACAGGTGGCTCGAGGAATATTACTCGTGCCATGGAGGCTTCGGTAAATTACAATAGATCTACTGTGATATAATGTAATATTAAGAGTTATTTTATAATATATGTAAATTTTTTGCGAATTGAAGAGAGCTCAGACCCTGGCGCAGGGTGGTACACCGAGCGTGCTGACCGTGTATCTTGCCGTTCACGGCACCTCGATAGATCCCGCCATGGGCTAGCTTCGATTCCCCGACACCGCTACCCAGGAGTATTTCATAAGTGTAAATATTTATTCTAATAGGTTTGAAATTTTTGTTTTGAAAAGTTCAAATTTAAAATGATATACTTATATTTTACTGGTTAATGTGGGTGTAGGAGCGGGGGTGGAGCAGGCGGAGGCATCGGGGATCGATTTTACTTGACAAAACGATCCGATACTGCTGACCCCAGTCCTAGACGCCGCACACGGAAGGCACCACAGAGGTTTGGAGAGAGGCCGGGGACTGGATCCTAGCAGGGCCCATATGAGGTTGGACTCTACTCCGGCGGTTACTTCCCCTACCTCCCGTGAGCGACGTCTAGAGTAAGATGTTGCCACATTGAAGACCACCGTCCAGGAGTTGAAGGAGATGATGGTATGTATACTACTTAACAGTAAAATATTATATCATATTATAGATAGTAACATATCCAATATTATATCATAGAACTGTTTAATTAAAATAAACTACAGTTTTCCAAACTAGATATCCAAACTAGGCCTAAGTCCCTAAGTATTCTTAGATTGGGGTTTCGCAATAATCTGATAATGATACGAATTCGATTAATACACAGTTCTTACTCGTTTATTACATACAAAATTGAACAGATGCGATAGGGTATTTTGGCTGCGGCTCCACATGCTTCTCCTTCGGCTGCGCTCCGCAAGCCACTACCTCGGCTGCGGTTGCGTAGACCACTCCTGCAGCTCCACAGCCTTCTCAGACTCCCGCACAGTCCGCTCCTTCATTGGTCGGGCTTTTGACGACTCAGGACTGCACTGAGGAGCAGATGCGCTAGATTACGGCGATTATCAGAGGTGGAGAAGCTGGAATGAGCTTGGGTAGCTTTTCTTTATATTTTAAGCATGTATGTACTTATATGATACATATTGTATATATTTTGGACGATATTGGTGGTGTTTGCGTGTTCACGATGATTTAGATTGATATCGTATTATGTTTGTTGATTTCTTTTATATATTATGCGTGAGATGTTGATTATGAATACTGCGGTATTTGGTTATATGCTTTATATATTATTGTGCACAGGGCGAGGAAAAAACAGAAAACCCTTTTTTAAAAAGGGCTATATGTTGCACCTACGGATTAATCCGTAAGTCCACAATTTTCCCCTACAAATTTGTCCGTAGGGACAAAATATCAGAATACCTGACATTTTGCCATATGGACTCAGTAACAGGCGTTACACTTGCCCCTACGAATTTATCAATAGGGCATTTTTCTGTCCCTACGGATTACTCCGTAGGGGCATAAAGATAGACCTACAAAGATATCCGTAGGGGCTGAAATCTGGACCTACGAATAAATTTGTATGGGCATGTCGTTTCCCCTACGGATTTATCCGAAGGGACAACTATTTTATTTTATAAACCAATAAATTAAATAAATATTTTGTCCCTATGGATTACACTATAAGGACATATGGCCCTACGCAGTAAACCGTAGCGACAATTATTTATCCGTAGGGCATGTTCGGGGCGAAGATTTTCACCTGCGGCCTTTGCACCTACGGTGTATTTTTGTGCCCCTACGAATATATCCGTAGGGCCAGTGCTTTGCTCCTACTGCTTTATCCGTAGGGGCAACCCCTTTTTGTTGTTGTGGGAGTTAATCCGACTTCCGTTTCGTTTTTCTTTAAAAATTCTATTTTTTCTTAAACCCTAAAATACTATACTCTCATATAATGTTTAACAAACATAAATAAACACATTAGAACAAGTTACATCTCAAAAAAATCTTTTATGCAACTTTTATCGCATTTATACGGTAAAATACCATATACTTTACATTTCGACATATTTCACATATTTCCTTGTATTACCTTTAGAAAACTCACGAGTTAAGGACCTAACTCATCACAACACACATATTGGACATAGAACGATTTACTTTTGGATAATACTTTTTTGGGAATATTACAAGTTACAATAAAATACCCTAAATTATTACAAAACCGTTTTCTTTAAGAAGAGTGTTAATTAAATTCCTTGCAATTGTGCCTCTACAACCTATTTTGGAGAACCCCGATTAGGATGGTGCGGGTTATCGCACGTTCTCGGGCTTAGTAGAGCGAGATGCAGACCTCCGAAAGGAGCATTCGATCTCGATGGAATTTTTAATGCTATTTTTAAGAAAATGAGATTTCTACAAAATAAAATATATATATATATATATATATATATATGAATATATCAAAAGATCTATTTTAAATATATTTTACAAATATTCCATGTTTTCTAACTCAAAGGAATTATAATTATATGAAATTACCATTTCAATACAAAACAGTTCCAATATTTCAATAAAATACCATATACAATGAAAAATAGGTTCTACTCACTAGAAATTTCACTTTTATAAAATATAAATGTCACGCCCCGCTTCTTAGAGTGCGCTAAGATAGGCACGTGACAGAGCCAACCATGCTACCTGTGGCTAGGAAACATCCCTCCACAGTCACATTACGGCTGTCTAGAGATATCAAGAACAGTGGAAATAAAATAAACTATCTAATACATGTCCATGAGCCAAAATAAATGAGTCAAGAAATAATATAATGCGGAAGCAAAAGATCCAAGTACAATAATAAACTGGAATGTACGTCCCATAACGCGGGCTCACATCAGGAATGAAAATACTGAAAGGAAAACTAAACTAAACTAATAACAGGTCCTCACTGCTCAGCCTGTTGATCAAAATACTCCTGGACAGCCTGTGATAAGGATAAGGGATCTGGGCCATGCAAAACCCAGATGTCAGTGCGTTACAATATCAATAATTCTAAGCAAGCAGGATGTAATGAAATATGCAGGCATGAAGTATGAACAATAACAAGTCATAAGTAAACCGTAACATGAATATATATCAGTAAACAGGATATAAACAGGTGAAGTGCAGTGAGTAGTCTAAACTGTGCTTTAGGGTTATCTACTCTATAGTTATTCGAAATCAATTAATGTAATTCTCATCATAATCCATCGATCTATATCCCGTTCAACCCCACGAGACCACAGTAACAAGATATAATAGACTGTGAGTCTAAGTCCCGTTCAACCCAACGGGACCACGGTAATAAGATGTAATAGCCCTTTGAGTTACGTTCGGATACATCCTTGATTTCCCCATACCCCCAAGATTATGTGTGTAAGTCAGGTATTGATAAATCTGGAGCTAATGCTAACACAGGATCAAGCAGGTACAGGTTTGTCTGTATAGACAACATGATATGTCTGTAGGGACAACATGTCAAGATTGTCGGCATTAGTTACAAGATCAGGTATCAAGTCAAGCAGTGGTATAATCAGGTCATGTCATGTAGTGCACATGTATCAAGTTATGTCAAGTAGTGTATTAGGTCATGTCAGGTAGTGCAAAAGTATCAAGCGGGTGCTCATAATCAAACTGTAATAATATGGGTGCACAAAATCAAGTATGGAGTACTAATATAATAATAAAATGAAATAATGTAACATGGTATGAAAATCGATATAAAATCAATGATATGGATGTACAATTATCGATTAGGGTTAAATTTATAGTTACAATACTAATTAGGATGCACTTTATTAAACATGGGGTGTTAATATCACAGTATTATGTATTAATGTGATCTATAGATGAAGTTATATATATTTTAAATGAGATGGATGCAAACGGGTATCCGAAAACAGTAAAACTGTAAAATAGTAATGTGGGATGTACAACTAAGCAATATGAGATGTAAATATTCCATTGGATGCAGTATATTGTAGTATAGTAAGTAACAAGATAAGTTTGCATGCGCTAGATGTAAAGTAACACGTACGGATGCAGATGGATGTCAAAAAAACTGTAAAAGTAAACATGGGGTGCATAATTTGAAATACCAGTATTATATTTATTAAAATAGATGTATATAGAGTAATGTAGCCTCAATGGATTAAGAAACGGATATGTACGGTACGCCCGACGTCGGCAAAATGTCGCGACGCACGCACGGCAAACGGAACGGGTCCAAGTAACGCACGAGTGTGATCATGCGGGTAAGGTACACAGTCTGGATCGTCGGTGTCGATCCCGGCTCCGGCAAACTACAAAATACAAAATCAAGAATCTAAAGAAAAGAAAAGAAAAGAAAGAAAGAAAGAGGAAGAAGAAGAAGAGGGGGAAGGGATTGCTCACTGTGGTTGTGGTGTGCTGTGGATTCAGGGAGATGAGATGGTGTCGAGGGGATGATCAGGGCTCCGGCGATGGGGTTTGGTTGTTAGGGTTCTGTGGTTTTAGGATTTGGGCTCGGGTTTTGTTGGCTGGGTTGCAGGGGTTGGTGTAGGAGGGAGAATGCAGAGGAAATGGATAGAAGAAGAATGGTGTGATGGCGGCGAGGTGAAGAGGATCGTCGGCGGTGAGGTGCTCTGTGGGTTGAGGAGTTGCAGGAGGTGCTCGGGAATGGGTGAAGAAGGAGAAGAATACGATGAGGAGGAAGTGAAGGAGATGGTAGAGGCTCGATTGAGGTCGAGGGATTGAGGAGTGAGGAGTTTAGGGTTAGGGTTTGAGGTGAGGTGAAGAGCTGTGATGGGTTCTCGCCAAGGAAGCTCGCGGGGTTTTAAAAAAGAGAGAAGAGAGGAAAAGAAAGAGGGAAAGAAAGGAGGTGACGAGATCACGGTGCGATGACCACATCCGAGAAGCCCACAGTAACAGCGAGACGAGAGATAAAGAAGAGAGGGAGAGAAGAGATCTGCGTGAGAGGAGAGAGAGAGAGACACGGGAGGAGAGAGATAGGGAGAGAGCGAGAGGAGAGAGAGAGAGAGGAGGAGAAAGAAATTTGGAGTGTAGCGGGGAGAGAGAAAGAGAGAAGAGAGAGAAGAGATTGCGAGATAGAGAGGGAGTGGTGTGGGGCCCAGAGTCAGAGAGAGAGAGTTGAGTTTGTTAAAGGAGTTAGGATTTTAGTTTAGAAAATATTTTAGTTAGTTTATTAAAAGATTTTAGTTGTTAAGCAATTTAAACGGTTAAATTAAATTTAATATTATATTAAATAAATTTGAATCTTGGCAGGATACAAAAATATTCCAAAACGCGCCCGGGTCGGGTCTGAAAATTCAGTTTTAAAATATGAAAAATATATGCGACGACCAAAATTGAGAATGAATGCTCGGGTAACGAAAAAGCATAACCCCAAGAACGGATGCACGTACATGCGCGTAGCTATCCAAACAAATTCGTTTAACTAACGGGATGAGAACAAAATACGCGGATGCTACTACGGGGTTAGGGGTAACAAGGAGGCCATGCAATGTATTTTTAAAATATTTTATATGACTTAAAATGTTATATGGTAAAAGATACAATGCCAGATAAAATGCCAGTATGCACTAAACATGAAAATGCACCAGTCTACATAACAAGTCCAGATAATTCATGAACATGAATCAAACAGGTTTCAAGCAAGCGGGTCGGGTCGAATGCAATGTAAAATGTAAAAAATACCATTCGCACGCAAAACACGATAAATCAAGAAAATACCACAAATAAGGAAATAAGTGAACTGAAATTGGTATAATTGAACTAGGGTGTTACATTATACACAACTACATAAGAATTTCGTCCTCGAAATTCCAAGAACAAAGAAGGATAAACAATCAAGAAACTACAAGAATAGATGGGGAAACTTCTGTCAGATTTCGTCTTCTCGTTCCGAAGTCGATTCTCCATGCGAGCGATTTCCCCAAGAAACAAGTACGAGAGGGAGAACCTTGTTCTTAAGAACCTTTTCTCTTTTATCAACAATCGATATCGGTCGCTCCTCAAAGGTCAAATCCTCTCTCACAGTCAGCTCCGAATAATCCAGCACGTGTGTTTCATCTCGAACATACTTACAGAGTTGAGATACATGAAACACGTCATGAACATTCGCCAAAGATTGCGGTAAAGCCAATCGATAAGCCACTTCTCCAACACACTCCAAAATCTCGTAAGGCCCTACGAATCGAGGACTAAGCTTGTCTCGACTCCCAAAACGAATCACTCCTCTAGTCGGTGATATCTTCAAGAATACCAGATCACCAACAGCGAACTTTAGAGGTCTTCTCGATGTATCGGCCCAACTCTTCTACCGATCTTGTGCTACCTTCATATGATTCCGAATGGTATTAACTTTCTCCACGGTTTGCACGATCAAATATGGTCTTAACAATCTTCGTTCTCCAACATCGTCCGAACAAACAGGTGAACGACACTTACGACCATACAACGCTTCAAATGGAGCCATCTGAATAGTCGCCTGAAAGCTGTTATTGTAAGAAAACTCCACCAAGTGTAGATGATCCTCCCATGAACTCTTAAAGTCTAACATGAAAGCTCTCAACATGTATTCAAGAGTTTGGATCGTTCTCTCTGACTGGCCATCTGTCTGAGAATGATAGGCTGTGCTAAACTTCAATAGAGTCCCCAAACTTAACTGTAAGCTCCTCCAGAAGTGTGATAAGAAACGGGTGTCACGGTCGGACGCGATGCTCACAGGTACTCCATGCAATCTTACAATCTCTTGCATGTACCGTTCCGCCAACGCTTCCGTTGATTGACCAACTCGAAATGGTATGAAATGAACTGCTCTGGTCAATCGATCAACAATCACCCAAACTGCATTGTTGCCCTTTGGACTACGCGGTAAAGCCGTCACGAAATCCATGGTTATATGTTCCTACTTCCATTGAGGAATCGGAAGTGGTTGCAATAAACCAGCAACCCTTTGAAGTTCAGCCTTAACTTGCTGACACACCAAGCACTTTGCTACGAAGCGAGCAATCTCCCTTTTCATGCCTTCCCACCAGAAATGCTGTCTTAGATCGCGGTACATCTTCGTGCCTCCTGGATGTACGGAATATGCGGAACTGTGTGCCTCCTTCATAACTTCTTCGCGAATGTTTCCCTTTGTCACACACAAACGACTACCATATCGCAACGAACCATCTTCATGAATCAACAAGTCCGTTCGAAGTCCAGCTTCAACTTGTTCTCGAAACTTTTGCAATTTAGGGTCTTGTAACTACGCTGCTTTAATATTCTCGATCAATGACGACTGTACTTGCAACTGCATCAACTGTCCCAAAGAATGCGGTAGCACGATCTCCAACTCGAATCTCCGAAAGTCTTCGATAAGTTCCTTCTGTGCAGTCAACATCTGAATTGCTGGTAACCGACTAAGCGCATCCGGCACAACATTAAATTTCCCCGGATGGTACTTAAGGTCAAGATCGTAGTCAGCCATAAGCTCCAACCCTCTGCGCTGCCTTATGTTAAGCTCTTTCTGTGTGAACACATACTTTAGGCTTTTGTGATAGGTGAATACTTCGACTCTTTTGCCCAATAAGTAGTGTCTGCAAATCTTCAAAGCGAAAATCACAGCTGGTAGCTCCAAATCATGAGTTGGGTAATTCTTCTCATGGGTCTTCAACTGTCTCAATGCGTAAGCTATAACCTTCCCATGCTGCATCAAAACACATCCCAAACATTTCCCAGAAGCGTCGCTGTGAATCACCAAACCTCAGGAACTTTCTGGTATGGTTAAACTAAGAGTGGTTATCAATTTCTGCTTCAATGCCTCAAAAGTTGACGCACATTTATCCATCCATACGAACGGTACTTCCTTATGCGTAAGCTTAGTCAGTGGTTCAGCCAAACGAGCAAAATTCTCCACGAACCTTCTGTAATACCCTGCAAGTCCAAGAAAGCTTCTGATCTCTGTTATGTTCTTCGGAATCGTCCAATCTCGAACTGCTGCAATCTTTTCGGGATCAACGGCGATTCCATCTCCGGATACGACATGCCCCAAAAACTCCACTTTCTCAAGCCAAATCTCGCACTTGCTCATCTTTACATACAATCTTTCTTGCCTCAATGTCTGCAGTGCGATCTTCAAGTGTTCTACATGCTCTTCTATGCTCCTCGAGTAGACCAGAATATCATCAATGAACACCACTATAAACTGGTCTAAGAATGGTGAAAAGATTCGGTTTATCAAGTCCATAAATATCGCCGGTGCATTCGTGACTCCGAATGGCATCACTAAATACTCGTAATGTCCATACCAAGTTCGGAACGCAGTCTTGCAAATATTTTCTGATTTAACTCGGACCTGATGATATCCGGATCGCAAATCCAACTTCGAGAATACCCTCGCGCCACTAAGCTGCTCGAATAATTCGCCAATACGAGGGATCAGGAACTTGTTCTTAATAGTCACCCGGTTTAATTCTCGATAATCGATGCATATCCTTCTTGTGCCATCTTTTTTCTTGACTAGAAGAACCGGAGCTCCCTAAGGTGAATTACTGCTGCGAATCCAACCCTTCTGTAGTAATTCAGTAACCCGCTTCTTGACTTCTTCCAACTCCACTGGTGCCATTGGGTAGTACGCCTTTGAGACTGGTGCGGCACCAGGAATAAGATCGATCGCGAACTCCACATCTTGTTTCGGTGGTAAACCTGAGATATCCTCGAATACGTCCATGAAATCTCGAACTACAGCTGGCGCTTCTTCCTTATCAACTTCCATCGACGAAAGAAAATTATTTGTCGGCCTAGCCTTAAACTCGGCTGGCCCGATAAAACTGCTTCCTCCAGTAAAGATAAACTCCGGATGTCCCGGAATCTAGAAAATCACTTTCTTTGCCCTACAATCAATGTGAGCGTGGAAAGTGCTGAGAAAATCCATTCCCAAGACAACTTCATAACTGCCGGTATCAATCACCAAGAAATATTCAAACAACTCTCGTCCGCAAATAACAACAGAACAATCCTTGCATTCTTTACTAGCTATGATCTTCCCATTCCCAATGTGTATGTCCCAACAACTAGATAAGGTCGTGCAAGGAATCGAGTGTACAGCAATAAACTTGGACGACATAAAACAATGGGATGCACCAGAATCGAATAATGCTAATGCTGGAAAATCATGAACAAGTAGGATACCTAAAATAAGTTCCTCTGAAGCCTTGGCCTCTTCAGCCGTCAGGGTAAATGGTCGAGCTTGATTGGGTCCCTGAGTCAACAGCTTCTGCCCCTGATATTGTTTCTGCTGTGGTCTCTGAACATCATTCTTCAATCGAAGCTTCGATGGACAAGTATCAACGTTATGATCAATTGACCCATAAACAAGGCAAAGTCCAAGTCTCCTTCGACAATCCTTCTATAAGTGTCCCGATCGTTGGCAGTAGTCGCACATTGTTCTTCCTTTCTGCACGGTTGTGATGGGCTTCTTCATAGGTACAACACCACGTCTATTTACCGGAATACCTCTGCGTGTATACGCTTGGTTTGGTGTAAACGTTGGCTTCCGTACTGCCACTGCTTGCTGCTGCGTACCCCCAGTCTTCCTAGATAGGCTCTGTTGCTCTTAGGTTGCTGTAAGCACTTGTGAGAAGGTGGTCAAACCCAGAGATATAATATGCCTCTGGATGTCCACATCTAAACTGCGCATAAACCTTCGTGCCCTATCAGCTTATTTGGCCACCAAAGGTCCAGCGAATCGACTGAGCCGTGTCCACTCAGCCGCATGCGCATCCATGGATCCGCCGTTCTGCTTTAAACTGATAAACTTTTCCTCCATTTCCTCCCGTGCAGTCTGCGGGAAGAACTTCTCCAAGAAACTCTTCGAAAAATCTGCCCAACTGATCGGCTTGGGCAAGCGGGTCTCTTCCACAAGCCACCATTCACGGGCATAGTTCACTAATTGGATGCGTACTACATCCACTCTCTTATCCTCTAGAATCTGTGCCACAACTAGCAAATTCTCTGTATCAACCAGCCACTGCTCCTCTGGCAACGGTTCCTCCAGACCAGTAAAGACGGACGGACCAAGTCTCCTGAAATTCGCCATGGTACCCACACGCTCAACTGGTTTGGCCACAACATTGTTTACGGACTTCTGGATGGTCCGCAAACCTTCCTGAAAAGCTTTGGCTTGCCACTGGTTCAGCTCAGTCTACCGCTTCTGGTTCTCCAGCATGCCACGAATTACTCCAAGTAAAGCGGCGTCATCCACGCGCGGCTTGTACGATCTCAGATTTCTGTCTGCCATGTTCCTGAAACCAAAACACCGAAAAGGATTAGTATGATAACAGATTTAAACTTTTGATGAAAAATGACCATAGATCAAGGATATGAATCAAGACTAGAACTCCAAGTTACTTAAATAGAGTACCGCATTGTAACCATGCCGCGGTATATAGTTACAATCACATAACTCCACCCAAGTCGCCCAAATTCTAGAGATAAACAATAGGAAACTAAAGTTTCAAGTCGAGATGCAAAGAGGATTGCATATCGTCAAGATAAGGATCAGGAGGAAGTTAAGATTCAAAAATGGCAAGATGGTAAAGCGGCAGGACATGTTCCTAATTAAAGGTTTTCTGATTCGTGTATTGGGTCCAATACCCAACTACAAAAGAATCAAACCCGATCAACCTAAATCCTATGGCTCCGATACCAAACAAACTCTGTCATGCCCCGCTTCCCAGAGTGCGCTAAGATAGGCACGTGACAGAGCCAACCATGCTACCCGTGGTTAGGAAATATCCATATACAGTCACATTACGGCTGTCTAGAGATATCAAGAACAGTAGAAATAAAATAAACTATCTAGTACATGTCCATGAGCCAGAATAAACGAGTCAAGAAATAATATAATGCGGAAGCAAAAGATCTAAGTACAATAATAAACTGGAATGTACGTCCCATAATGCGGGCTTACATCAGGAATGAAAATACTGAAAGGAAAACTAAACAAAACTAATAGCAGGTCCTCACTGCTCGGCCTGTTGATCAAAATACTCCTGGACAGCCTGCGATAAGGATAAGGGATCTGGGCCATGCAAAACCCAGACGTCAGTGCGTCATAATATCAATAATTCTAAGCAAGCGGGATGTAATGAAATATGCAGGCATGAAGTATGAACAGTAACAAGTCATAAGTAAACCGTAACATGAATATATATCAGTGAACAGGATATAAACAGGTAAAGTGCAGTAAGTAGTCTAAACTATGCTTTAGGGTTATCTACTCTATAGTTATTCGAAATCAATTAATGTAATCCTCATCGTAACCCATCGGTCTATGCCCCGTTCAACCCCACGGGACCACGGTAATAAGATATAATAGACTGTGAGTCTATGCCCCATTCAACCCCACGGGACCACGGCAACAAGATGTAATAGCCCTTTGAGTTACGTTCGGATACATCCTTGATTTCCCCATACCCCCAAGGTTATGTGTGTAAGTCAGGTATTGATAAATCTGGAGCTAATGCCATCACAGGATCAAGCATGTACAGGTTTGTCTGTATAGACAACATGATATGTCCGTAGGGACACAACAGGTCGAGATTGTCGGCATTAGTAACAAGATCAGGTATCAAGTCAAGCAGTGGTATAATCAGGTCATGTCAAGTAGTGCACATGTCTCAAGTTATGTCCAATAGTGTATTAGGTCATGTCAGGTAGTGCACAAGTATCAAGTGTTAGTGTATATGCCCTAGGGGCCATTATTGTATCATACTAGCTTGTATATTACTTAATGGAAGCTTGGGATATTCACAGTTATATTAACAGGCTTGCTAAACATAGTAGTATGCTACTTGGTTTATATCTATCTTAATATGTGTATATGTTAGCATATCGAGAATACATATTGATAGAGTCCTTAGGATCTTGCTTGACTACCAGCGTTGTGATGGCAGTCACACTAGTGGGGGCTGGGTAGTCTACAAGCACATCCTTTTTCAGGTCCCTAGTCGTAGGATTATCGAGACAGGGCATCGATACTCCGGAGTAGACTAGTGTGTACGCTTCTCATGCCAGCAGGGCAAATGGTCTGTCCCACTGCCATTAGTACGTTGTACTGGAGATAGTATACAGGTGCTCGTTGGGTTACGGGTACACCGGACAGGACTAGCAAGGAACCGTTGGTTGGTATTATACCCGTCGTCAGTTAACAGTTCCCAGGTGACATGAGTACAGCATAGTCCGCAGACTTGACGCTGTTGCTTCGCCTCGAGTGTGTTCCCACTGTTCTTAGATTGCTACCCTACCACGGCTCAAAGGAGTCGTGCAAACAGGTAGCAGTTGGGTGCAGTCCCGAAGCACTTGGAGGAAGTGGCAGTTAGATAGGATTCGTCTCTCCCGGTATTGGGAGTTGATATCGCGCTGTGTTTGGAGAGCCATTACGCAAAGTCCCTGGCCAGGGCAAGCGAGATTTACTGGTAGGATTACCAGTAGCTTCTCAAGGTGTAATGGGCTTCACTCCGACACGACTTATACCGCTTTTAGGGGACTGACGCTTGCCGCCCCCTAGGCCCGATATGCGATAGTCTTAGATAAACAGACCGGACTGTATGGAGATTTTCACATCAGGCTCAGTAAGAGTTCAGATGGGTTTCCTCATCGGCCTTCTTATCGACATCTACCTGGGGACCGTTACGTACTGCTAGTACCGCTTGCGGTCTGTGGTTAAACCCACTGCCAGCGTAGTGTCGAGTCTTTAGAGTCCCACACAGAGAGTTTCCCTGCTTCGGGCGAAACGATATAGAGGTCGTATGATTTTACGACAGGGTTCGGACACATACGTGTTTTTATGCACGTACGATGTTCGGACAGTTTATACTAGCAGGCTTTGGTTTAAGCCAGATTCTAGTATTGGATTATTGGATGTATACAGTCTCAGTATTTCCGTGTTTTCACGGATGGAAGGAGTATTCTCGTAATTAGTCGAGAAGATTCTAGAAGATTGATGAGTTAGAGGCTTAGGTGGAATTTGCATTAAATGGTTTAATGACTCATGGTGTGATTCATCCAAAGGAGTTAATGATGCATTTATTGTTTAATGACTCATGAGATGACTCACACAAAGTGAGTTAATGAAGCATGGTTGATATTATTATTTTTTATTCATTTAATAATATCTTATGCTTCATATATTCATAAATAAGATATTATTTCATATCATTCTCACTCTCACCTTCTCTCTCCTCAAGCTCTCTCTCTTTAAAGAACTAACCCTAACCTCTCATGTGTTGAGATCCAAGGGTTAGCAAGACTAATAGATCCATAATCCTATTCTATATCCTCTAGGTTACTTTGATTTGCACTCATAGCAACCTAGTTACCTCAAGTGAGAGGTTAAGCTTGGAGAAGTAGCTCTCGGGTGGATCTTTTATCATAACGAGGAGGCCGACGAGGAGGTGGTCTACGAGAATAAGAAGAACTTGATTCATTAGGTATAATCATCTTTCATAGTAGCTAATCACTTCTATGTTGTTGTTAGTTAGGGTTTAGCAAAGATCCGTAAAGTTAGTCGATATCAGTTTAAACTAAATGATTGTTTTACCTATTTTGCCTCCCCACATCTTGTGGGGTGTCTAACGTCGACTTACATCAAGCGGGTGCTCATAATCAAACTGTAATAAGTATGAGTGCATAAAATCAAGTATGGAGTACTAATATAATAATAAAATGAAATAATGTGACTTGGTATGCAAATCGATATAAAATCAATGATATGGATGTACAATTATCGATTAAGGTTACATTTATAGTTTTAATACTAATTAGGATGCACTTTATTAAACGTGGGGTGTTAATATCACAGTATTATGTATTAATGTGATTTACAGATGCAGTTATATATATTTTAAATGAGATGGATGCAAATGGGTATCCGAAAACAGTAAAACTGTAAAATGGTAATGTAGGATGTACAGCTAAGCAATATGAGATGTAAATATTCCATTGGATGCAGTATATTGTAGTATAGTAATTAACAAGATAAGTTTGCATGCGCTAGATGTAAAGTAATACGTACGGTTGCAGACGGATGTCAAAAAAACTGTAAAAGTAAACATGGGGTGCATAATATGAAATACCAGTATTATATTTACTAAAATAGATGTATATAGAGTAACGTAGCCTCTATGGATCAAAAACGGGTATGTACGGTATGCTCGACGTCGGCAAAATATCGCGACGCTCGCACGGCACACGGAACGGGTCTAAGTAACGCACGAGGGTGATCACGCGGGTAAGGTACGCTGTCTGGATCGTCGGCGTCGATCCCGGCTCCGGCGAACTATGAAATACAAAATCAAGAATCTAAAGAAAAGAAAAGAAAAGAAAGAAAGAAAGAGGAAGAAGAAGAAGAGGGGGAAGGGATTGCTCACTGTGGTTGTGGTGTTCTGTGGATTCAGGGAGATGAGATGGTGTCGAGGGGATGATCGGGGCTCCGGCGATGAGGTTTGGATGTTAGGGTTCTGTGGTTTTATGGTTTGGGCTCGGGTTTTGTTGGCTGGGTTGCAGTGTAGGGTTCCTAGGCACCCTAATGAGGCCTCGCAAGGCATCGAACATGCCAATTTCAAATTTAAACGGTGCCGAGAAACCCGACTACGGATCGTTGGCAAGAAATCTAAGCGAAAAAGCAAACTAGTTAACACTTAACTAAGAGATACGGAAATACAACCTTTGTAGATCCGGTTCTCCACCTCCATAGCTCCGCAATGAAGTCTCCTCGCTGTCCATAACAAGTCCCGGGCTCTAGCGTCGGCTTCATCGGAGAATGGACGGGCTAGGTCATCGATGTCCATGCCGAAGATGATCTACGTCGAGGCATCGCTAAATCAAGCTCCGACTTCACCAAGTTAAGAAACTTGTGAAGAAAACACACTCTACTACTTGGCAAGAGGTAGAGGATGAAGAAATAGGAAGTGGGTAGACTTTAGAATTGGATTTCTCACTCATTTCCATCAATCACCATTGATGGAGCTTGCTTTCTTCATGGAAGAAGATGAAGAAGATGAAGATTTATGTTATGATAAGAATTAAAGAATAGAAAAGAATAATCATCCTTATCATAATCAAACCATAGTTAGGTGTAGAGAATTAACAAGGGTTAGTGAATGGTTGGGTTAAGACATGAAGACAATATGGTCACTTAGGTCAAACCTTCATGAAGGTTCATAAACAAACAAAGAAAGCCACCATTATCTCTTCATAATTTTCTTTTGCTAAAATAAACAAAATGGATAAATAAATGAATAAATGAAGCAAAAGAAACCCTAACCATTGACCAACCATGGTTTAATCCATACACCAAACTATCATGTATCATCAAACATGATACAATCAAATGTACAAATGTATATCACATATACAATGTGCATAATCCAAGTGAGAAAATCCATTTAAAGTGAACCAATACTAGTTAATGCAAAGTAATATATCAAATATATAATTATGCATTAAATCATTAAATCAACACTTGATTTAACGATCCGGTCATGACGCACACAACCGACTGGTATCATTAGTAACAACTTATCGAATCAACACTTGATCCGATAACCCGGCTATATCGCATATAACCGATCAATGTCACATCGCGAGAATCGAACACAATATCACATACTGGTATTATTCTCGGTCCCGCACATATCTCATATGCGCTCCTATTTCGTTTCGCTTGAGCCAGGAAACCTCTGTGTAGGACTCTAAAGACTCGTCAATACGCCGGCAGCGGATGATGATCATATCAAACATCCACAAGCCGCAAGCGGTCTGCTAAACGTAACGGCCACCCGGGTATTGAGCGATCTGAAGATCGACGAGCAAGCCCGCTCACACTCCAGTGAATCCAACCAGTAACACTACCGTACAGTCCGGTCTGATCGTCTGATATGTCGCATATCTCGCCTATGGGTGGTAAACGCCAGACCCCAATAGCTCGATAATTCGTGTCGATATGAGGTCTATAACATTCGAGAAACTACTGGTAACACTTACCAGTAAATCTCAGCAACCCTGGCCAGGGATTTCCGGTTATAGATAATCGAACACAGCGCAACATCAACTCCCTATACCGGGAGAGACGAATCCCCTCCTATCGCTCATTGCCTCCATGTGATTCGGGACTGTACCCAAAAACCACCGTTTTGCACGCCCTCTTGGACGTGGTAAGGTGGAAATCAAAGCACAGTGGGAACCACACAAGACTCTATGACGATCTCGGGTCAACAGACTACTCTGTACCAGTGTCACCAGAGAACTGCCATCTGACGTAAGGTATAATACCATCTGGGAGTTCTCGGCGAGTCCGTCCAGTGTACCCAGTCTCTACTGAGCACCCGTATATCATCTCTGATGTCAAACACCAATGGATATGGGATCATCCATCGCCCATCTGTATGAGTCGAGAAGGTATACGCTAGTCTACTCTGGTATATCGATGCCCCGTCTCGATACACCCACGACTAGGGACTTTGAAGGATGTACTTATGGACTACCATGTCCCCACTAGTATGATCCGCATCATAGTCCAGGTAGTCAAGTACAGATCCTAAGGGCTTTACCAACATGTAACAGGGAGACAATCAGTATACACGTTAAGGTAAAGTTCAACCAGATAGCATACTATCATGTCGAGCAAGAAAGTCCTCCCTATATATGTCCCAGCATCCACTACAATATACATCCTATGTATAGTAATGGCCTCTAGGGCATACATATAACTAACAATCTCCCACTTGCACTAGGGCCATCTGATAGCAGTGGTTGTAGTATCTCATACTCAACCATCCCATAAAAGTCTCTCTCTGGGAACAGGCCTTTGTGAGTGGATCCGCTCGTGTTGTCCTCTGAGTCTACTCTCCTCACCTCGATCACCTTGGAGATCAATCATCTCCATGATCAGGTGATACTGCCTTAGAATATGTCTGGATCACTGATGGGACCGGCGTTCCTCGGCATAAGCCACAACTCCATTGTCATACAATGGGAGGAACTAAGTTCATCTCATGAACCAATATACACCCAGACAGCCTCTTTGGTAGCATCTTAAGTAGCGATGTATCCAGCCTTTATCGTCTAGTATGTCACGGTATCTAGCTTGGAACTCTTCCAATCATACCGTCCCTTTACTGAGGGTAAAGACAATGCCTGCGACTGACATTCAGTCGTCTTTATCACCCTGGAACCCTTCCAGTGATTCTCCCCAGGATCGGTTGATACCATCTCACTACAACTAGTGAGAATCCTAACATCCAATTAGATCTATCTCATAGATCCAAAATCTAGGATTTAGGAGGTATCACTTTGATCCTATATGGAGAATTATGGTGATAAGCGGAGATTGACCGAGCGTAGCATAAGAAACTCCTTCCCCATCAAGAGTATGTCATCCACGTACTCTACGAGGATCATCACCATACTCCCTACTACCTTTTTGTTTATACAAGGTTCATCTACCATTTTGATGATGTCAACTTCTTTGACTAATTCATCAAAACAGACGTTCCAACTCCGCGATGCCTGCTTTATCCTATAAAGCATCTTGCACACGTTTCCGCTGCTCCCACTGTCTACGAAGCCCTCTGGCTGTGTACTTATAGACGCTCTCTTCCAAATCATCATTTAGAAAAGCAGTCAAGACACCCAACCACCAGATATCGTAGTCATGGTATGTAGCCGTGGCAAGTAGGATCTGGATGGACTTAAGCATAGATCCTTAGAAAATGTTTCATCATTATCCACGCCTGGTCGATGACGAAAACCCTTAACAAGTCTAGCTTTGAAAGTCTCAACTTTTCCATGTACACCAAGTAATCTTCTCAAGATATACTTGCTCCTGATGGGGATTTAACCCTTCAGATATAGCAACCAAAGTCCATACTTTGTTGGTGTATAAGGATTCCATCTGAGATCGATAAACATCCAGCCATTCTTACAGAGTCTTACTCTAGATGGCCAGCTCGAAACTAGTTGGGTCATCATCTCATGATGCAATCCTCGCTCCCACTGTCATAGAGAAACCGAAGTATCTCTCAGGTGGGTGAGGAACCCTACTAGATCGGCGGAGAGGCCGAGGTTCGTTGGAATCTACTGAATCCTTTGGTTCTTTCAAATCATCTGCTGTAGTTTGTATAGCTGGAACCTTTCCAGTTCTACATAACTGACCTTGCCTCGAGCTTGTCCGGATTATGCTTTTAGACATAGCCCGGACAACCCCAAATCTTAACCAACTTAAGATATGGGCTCTTCCCTTATCATATCAAATATGAAGTGGTAGGCAACTGATTTGATTTGAACCCTATTCAATAGGTATGCAGCTTCTCAAGCGCATAACTCCCAAAAGGAAATAGTTAACTCAGTAGTACTCATCATAGAGCACACCTTATCATATAGGGTGTTATTGCTCCGCCCCGATATACCATCGTGCTATGGTGTATACAGAGGAGTAATGCTGAGAGAGAATCTCATTCTCCTTTAGAATAATCCAGGATTTTCGTGCTCAAGTATTCTCCTCCTCGATCTCATCAAAGGACATAATACTTATACCCGTATTGGTTCTCTACTTCTAACTTATATTCTGTGAATATCTCAAAAGGTTCGGACTTGTGTTTCAACAGGAACATATGTCTGAATCTAAAGAGATTATCAGAGAATGTAATGAAGTATAAAGAACCAGTCCTGGCATGTGTAGACAGAAGACCTTACATACATCATCATGTATCAGTCCCAAGAGTTCATTAACTCTTTCTCTGTTTCCAGTAAACGGAGCTATGGTCATCTTATCTTTTTGACATGACTGGCAAGTTTCACAAGATGTAAATTCAAACTAATTTAAATATACATCTAAATGTAACTTCAGCTAGTCGGGTCACATTGATCTGACCTAGTCTAAAATACCTCAAGAAGGATTCATTCATTTCTGAACTCTTCCTCTTGTGTGTGTTCCACATACTAAGAACTGTAGTTTGATTTAGAACATCAATTCTTTTAGATAACGTGCCTGAACCGATCAACCTTTGATATAGGAAATGTTCAAAACATTATCCAACAATACAAAATTTTACCGTTTCTTTACTAATAAAGAGACAGATATGATTTTGTATATCAGGTTCGGTATCTAATAACATTTGTTCAGAATCAATGTATTGTAATACAGGGTGACAGTGACCAACAGACTTGGCTGCAACACTTGCCCCGTTTTCTGCCTCATGAAACTTATCACCCGTTCTCAGTTCTCTACCTTTCTGTAGCCCTATGTACCATATTACATATCTGGGATCCTGATCTGGTATCACATACCCAGGACGTAGAGGATACAGAGAAACGGTTCTACATAATGAACACACCCCAAGATGATGCATCAGCATGCACTCTCTTCGTTTGGGCTGCACGGGAATTCTGGTAATCCCCAATTTCCTGCTCTGTCTTTTAACAATTATAAGTTGGAGCGGGACCAACGTTCCCCAGCTCAGTATAACAAGCGGGTTCGGTCAATAATCCGTATTATTATCTTGATTAAGGCGTGATATGGTCGCTACCTGGAGAGAGAGAGAAGAAAACACTCAGCGTGCGCTCTTGCAAGAATAGATTGGTTATTATTTTATCTAATCAGGATGGCTCCCACTGCTTTTTATCAAATCTTCCTTCAAACCCTAAAAGGAAAGACTAGCCGGGATTAATTACACACTACAAGTTTGCCAATCTTTCAGCCAGGCCAGTGTCGGTACTTTGAGGGAGGTCCCCCGTGCTTTCGCACGAACCTAATTAATGTAAACCTCGTTTTCCCAGAGGCGTAACCCCGTTGACACCTTTCTAGACACCTACTTGATCGGCTAATTGTAATGTATAAAACTCTCCCAGGAGTAACACTTACTCGCAGCGGGTATCGGGATCCAACTATCTCATAGAAGGTATGCAATCTCATTGCAAATTTCAACACTTGAAATTCCCGATAATATTTTGCCCCGAACGATCTATGACCTTGACAAGGTTAACAAACCATAGACCGCAAGTCAAGTTCAACCCGTCATTTCTTGATTGAATCAAACCCACCCGCACGACCCTTGACAAGGTCAACAAGGCCGCACGACTACCCTAACCCAATCTGCATCATATGCATAAGCAGATAAATACTGGTTAGCTACCGCACACTGCGCCTTGACAAGGTCAACAAACGCAGCACGAATACTAACAACTACTTATCTGAAATGACGGAGGGCCACGACAGGTTTTTCTGAAAACCTATTGCGTAATGAACTTGATATCGTTGTAGGATCGAATGAATTTTGAAATGGAGTGTTTTTGAGGCTTTTCTAGTTTTGCTAAAGGAGTCACTCCCGGTGAAGGGATCGTCGGTCCTTTCCTCATCGAATGAGGTGCGGGATATATCACATATATCACTGTGCAAAGCAAAAACACTTAAAAGCAATCAAAAGACAAACCGAGTGTGTAGCATCTGCCAGTTATTGCTAAAGGAGTCACTCCCGGTGAAGGGATCTCGGTCCTTTCCTTATCGAATAAGGTGCAGGATATATCTCATATACCGCTATGCAAAGCAAGAACTGTAGCTACCTGTTTTATTTTGAAATTCGATTCTACAACATCTTAGGTTTATTTTATTTCATTAATCACATTAATGAAGTCCCATCATTTAAGTACCTAAACATCACAGATAAATACGACGTACACTTATGCCATCCGCATTCGCCTCGATGTCCCCTCGTGCACCGTTAGGTTAGGTAACTAACGGCAGAGCGGGGCAGGGCTAGCGCGGGTGTAAAACATAAGTAACGCCTATATAATATATCATATATACTATATACTGTATCTATCACAGAACATCACATGATCACATCACAGATATCGCAGCAGAAGAAACATATGAAATATTGGATATACTAGGACGTCCGTGTTTTCAATACGAGCCAGTATAAAACACGGATTCCACGGTCGTGATGAATAGCCAATCCCACACCCCTAGACCCCTACGAGAGCGGCAAGCAACCCTGCCAATTCTAGGGTTAGGAGACCCGGACTCGACTCCTCGAGTTGGTCTCCCACTGGACCCCAGAACCCGGTTACTTGTGCTCCCCTCCTTGGGTCTATCCTAATGCGGAAAAGTAAATAATATACAAAGGGTGACAACTTCCGCAACCTGGAAGTGCCCCAAATAAAAGAATATTACATACAAGTTTTTACATGAATGAAAATGAAAAACACTCATCTCACATAAAAACCCCCGGCTATTCGAACACAACGATCCAATATAACATATCCAACAACACATAACATCACATGTCATCAACGTAAGTAAATATGCGCATCAAAATTGTCGTTGACATATAGCAACGAAACCGGCGATATCACATATTAAACTTACGGTCACAGAAAAGAAAGTGTAAAACTACAACAGTTGGAATCCGCAACCACCTCAGACATCGCATGCCTGACCAAATGAATTACTTAGACATCGCATGCCTAACAATTATAAACCCTGTATTTTAGTCTCAAAATCGAAAACACTTTTCAATATCAAGTCGGGCAATTCAACAAGATTCCCGACATCCTGATCGAATACTCGTCGCAAACTTCAGTAGGCGGCCGCACCCCAGATACCGTCGACGAAGTGCACCAAGGCAGAACACCGCTACCGCGAGCACCCGGACGGATGCTTTCGGCGACGGGGTTCTCCTACAGTCACTTGGTCGGGGCTATGGGATGTAGCTGTCTATTAAGTTTGTCCGGCGAATATCCGCGTACGCTACGTGATTGCGACGGACTTTTGATCGCATCAAAATTCCGTGGCAACCGATCAAGTGAGACTAAATTGCTAGATTTATAACATTCATTCCGTTATCTCATAACTTCTTGTGAATTCCAATTATTGTATCCCATTCCAGATAAATAGAAAATGCTAAACTTTTCGATCGAACAGTCAAACACCCAAGATTTCCTGATACTGATCAACACATGAAACAAGTCTAAAAACATTCAGTTCGTGCCTCAGAACCAACGGTCCAGCCGTAGAAGGGTCAAGCCAACGCCTCACATATGGCACGCCGTACTGCCCCAAACCCTAAGGTTCAAAGGGCAGTTCAAGACGGTCACATAATCGAGTTAAGGTTTGTTGTCTTCTAGAGGGTCCATCGCGTTACTTGCACTACTTAGAACGTCTTTAAACTACGGAAAAATCCAACACTTGGAAATTTCCCGGCAGGGGAAAAAGTGGGTATTTTTATCCGGTCGAACTTTTTAACATATTCTAAAATTATCCGGAAAGCCACATAGACAAAATTTGATACTCTGATCGAAACACCGAATCCCCAAAACAACCCCAGAAAATTCAACTCTTGAATAAATTTCAAAAATTCCCAGAAAATCCAGCATAATTAAATAGGAATTACTGTGCAAACAAATGAGGATGACGTCATCAATGTGCGGCGGAACCGCCGCAGAAGCCAGGCTTCTGCCGCGCTTCCGCCGCGGTTTGAATTGTTCATGGGAAAAAAATTGCACCGTAATTCTTATAATTCCCTGCTGAGTTTTCTGCATATTTTTATTTTGGAAAAATCCACGATTTTAGAAAAAGTACAAAGAGCAATTTTTGGGGTTGGGTTTCGGTTCGATCGGGTTTCAAATTCCGTCTAGACTTCGCCTAAGGCTCTAGCTAGGCTCTGATACCACTGTAGGGTTCCTAGGCACCCTAATGAGGTCTCGCAAGGCATCGAACATGCCAATTTCAAATTTAAACGGTGCCGAGAAACCCGACTACGGATCGTTGGCTAGAAATCTAGGCGAAAAAGCAAACTAGTTAACACTTAACTAAGAGATACGGAAATACAACCTTTGTAGATCCGGTTCTCCACCTCCATAGCTCCGCAATGAAGTCTCCTCGCTGTCCATAACAAGTCCCGGGCTCTAGCGTCGGCTTCATCGGAGAATGGACGGGCTAGGTCATCGATGTCCATGCCGAAGATGATCTACGTCGAGGCATCGCTAAATCAAGCTCCGACTTCACCAAGTCAAGAAACTTGTGAAGAAAACACACTCTACTACTTGGCAAGAGGTAGAGGATGAAGAAATAGGAAGTGGGTAGACTTTAGAATTGGATTTCTCACTCATTTCCATCAATCACCATTGATGGAGCTTGCTTTCTTCATGGAAGAAGATGAAGAAGATGAAGATTTATGTTATGATAAGAATTAAAGAATAGAAAAGAATAATCATCCTTATCATAATCAAACCATAGTTAGGTGTAGAGAATTAATAAGGGTTAGTGAATGGTTGGGTTAAGACATGAAGACAATATGGTCACTTAGGTCAAACCTTCATGAAGGTTCATAAACAAACAAAGAAAGCCACCATTATCTCTTCATAATTTTCTTTTGCTAAAATAAATAAAATGGATAAATAAATGAATAAATGAAGCAAAAGAAACCCTAACCATTGACCAACCATGGTTTAATCCATACACCAAACTATCATGTATCATCAAACATGATACAATCAAATGTACAAATGTATATCACATATACAATGTGCACAATCCAAGTGAGAAAATCCATTTAAAGTGAACCAATACTAGTTAATGCAAAGTAATATATCAAATATATAATTATGCATTAAATCATTAAATCAACACTTGATTTAACGATCCGGTCATGACGCACACAACCGACTAGTATCATTAGTAACAACTTATCGAATCAACACTTGATCCGATAACCCGGCTATATCGCATATAACCGATCAATGTCACATCGCGAGAATCGAACACAGTATCACATACTGGTATTATTCTCGGTCCCGCACATATCTCATATGCGCTCCTATTTCGTTTCGCTTGAGCCAGGAAACCTCTGTGTAGGACTCTAAAGACTCGTCAATACGCCGGCAGCGGATGATGATCATATCAAACATCCACAAGCCGCAAGCGGTCTGCTAAACGTAACGGCCACCCGGGTATTGAGCGATCTGAAGATCGACGAGCAAGCCCGCTCACACTCCAGTGAATCCAACCAGTAACACTACCGTACAGTCCGGTCTGATCGTCTGATATGTCGCATATCTCGCCTAGGGGTGGTAAACGTCAGACCCCAATAGCTCGATAATTCGTGTCGATATGAGGTCTATAACATTCGAGAAACTACTGGTAACACTTACCAGTAAATCTCAGCAACCCTGGCCAGGAATTTCCGGTTATAGCCAATCGAACACAGCGCAACATCAATTCCCTGTACCGGGAGAGACGAATCCCCTCCTATCGCTCATTGCCTCCATGTGATTCGGGACTGTACCCAAAAACCACCGTTTTGCACGCCCTCTTGGACGTGGTAAGGTGGAAATCAAAGCACAGTGGGAACCACACAAGACTCTATGACGATCTCGGGTCAACAGACTACTCTGTACCAGTGTCACCAGAGAACTGCCATCTGACGTAAGGTATAATACCATCTGGGAGTTCTCGACGAGTCCGTCCAGTGTACCCAGTCTCTACTGAGCACCCGTATATCATCTCTGATGTCAAACACCAATGGATATGGGATCATCCATCGCCCATCTGTATGAGTCGAGAAGGTATACGCTAGTCTACTCTGGTATATCGATGCCCCGTCTCGATACACCCACGACTAGGGACTTTGAAGGATGTACTTATGGACTACCATGTCCCCACAAGTATGATCCGCATCATAGTCCAGGTAGTCAAGTATAGATCCTAAGGGCTTTACCAACATGTAACAGGGAGACAATCAGTGTACACGTTAAGGTAAAGTTCAACCAGATAGCATACTATCATGTCGAGCAAGAAAGTCCTCCTTATATATGTCCCAGCATCCACTACAATATACATCCTATGTATAGTAATGGCCTCTAGGGCATACATATAACTAACATGCAGGAGATGGTGTAGGAGGGAGAATGCAAAGGAAAGGGAGAGAAGGAGAATGGTGTGATGGCGGCAAGGTGAAGAGGATCGTCGGCGGTGAGGTGCTCTGTGGGTTGAGGAGTTGCAGGAGGTGCTCGGGAATGGGTGAAGAAGGAGAAGAATACGATGATGAGGAAGTGAAGGAGATGGTAGAGGCTCGATTGAGGTCGAAGGATTGAGGAGTGAGGAGTTTAGGGTTAGGGTTTGAGGTGCGGTGAAGAGCTATGATGGGTTCTCGCCAAGGAAGCTCGCGGGGTTTTAAAAAAGTGAGAAGAGAGGAAATGAAGGAGGGAAAGAAGGGAGGTGACGAGATCGCGGCGCGGTGACCACATCCGAGAATCCCACAGTAACAGCGAGACGAGAGAGAAAGAAGAGAGAGAGAGAAGAGATCTGCGCGAGAGGAGAGAGAGAGAGACGCGAGAGGAGAGAGATGGGGAGAGAGCGAGAGGAGAGAGAGAGGAGGAGAAAGAAATTTAGAGTGTAGCGGGGAGAGAGAAAGAGAGAAGAGAGAGAAGAGACTGCGAGATAGAGAGAGGGAGGGGTGTGGGGCCCAGAGTCAGAGAGAGAGTTGAGTTTGTTAAAGGAGTTAGGATTTTAATTTAGAAAATATTTTAGTTAGTTTATTAAAAGATTTTAGTTGTTAAGAAATTTAAACGGTTAAATTAAATTTAATATTATATTAAATAAATTTGAATTTTGGCGGGATACAAAAATATTCCAAAACGCGCCCGGGTCGGGTCTAAAAATTCAGTTTTAAAATATGAAAAATATATGCGACGACCAAAATTGAAAATGAATGCTCGGCTAACGAAAAAGCATACCCCTAAGAACGGATGCACGTACGTGCGCGTAGCCATCCAAACAAGCTCGTTTCACTGAACGGGACAAGAACAAAATGCACGGATGCTACCACGGGGTTAGGGGTAACAAGCAGGCCATGCAATGTATTTTTAAAATATTTTATATGACTTAAAAGGTTATATGGTAAAAGATGCAATGCCAGATAAAATGCCAGTATGCACTAAACATGAAAATTCACCAGTCTACGTAACAAGTCCAGATAATTCATGAACATGAATCAAACAGGTTTCAAGCAAGCGGGTCGGGTCGAATGCAATGTAAAATGTAAAAAATACCATTCGCACCCAAAACACGATAAATCAAGAAAATACCACAATTAAGGAAATAAGTGAACTGAAATTGGTATAAATGAACTAGGGTGTTACATTATACCCAACTACAAAAGAATTTCGTCCTCGAAATTCCAAGAACAAAGAAGGATAAACAATCAAGAAACTATAAGAATAGATGTGGAAAATTCTGTCGGATTTCGTCTTCTCATTCCCAAGTCGATTCTCCATGCGAGCGATTTCCCTAAGAAACAAGTACGAGAGGGATAACCTTGTTCTTAAGAATCTTTTCTCTTCGATCAACAATCGACATCGGTCGCTCCTCAAAGGTCAAATCCTCTCTCACAGTCAGCTCCGAATGATCCAGCACGTGTGTTTCATCTCGAACATACTTATGGAGTTGAGATACATGAAACACGTCATGAACATTCGCCAAAGATTGCGATAAAGCCAATCGATAAGCCACTTCTCCAACACGCTCTAAAATCTCGAAAAGCCCTACGAATCGAGGACTAAGCTTGTCTCGACTCCCAAAACGAATCACTCCTCTAGTCGGTGATATCTTCAAGAATACCAGATCACCAACAGTGAACTCTAGAGGTTTTCTCGATGTATCGGCCCAACTCTTCTGCCGATCTTGTGCTACCTTCATATGATTCTGAATGGTATTAACTTTCTTCACGGTTTGCACGATCAAATCTGGTCCCAACAATCTTCGTTCTCCAACATCGACCAAACAAACAGGTGAACGACACTTGCGACCATACAACGCTTCAAATGGAGCCATCTGAATAGTCGCCTGAAATTTGTTTTTGTAAGAAAACTCCACCAAGTGTAGATGATCCTCCCATGAACCCTTGAAGTCTAACATGTAAGCTCTCAACATGTTTTCAAGAGTTTGGATCGTTCTCTCTGACTGGCCATCTGTCTGAGGATGATAGGTTGTACTAAACTTCAATCAAGTCCCCAAACTTTCCTGTAAGCTCCTCCAGAAGTGTGATAAGAAACGGGTGTCACGGTCGGACACGATGCTCACAGGTACTCCATGCAATCTTACAATCTCCTGCATGTACTGTTCCGCCAACGCTTCCGTTGATTGACCAACTCGAAATGGTATGAAATGAGCTGCTTTAGTCAATCGATCAACAATCACCCAAACTGCATTGTTGCCATTTGGACTCCGCGGTAAAGCCGTCATGAAATCCATGGTTATATGTTCCCACTTCCATTGAGGAATCGGAAGTGGTTGCAATAAACCAGCAACCCTTTGATGTTCAGCCTTAACTTGCTAACACACCAAGCAATTTGCTACAAAACGAGCAATCTCCCTTTTCATGCCTTCCCACCAGAAATGCTGTCTTAGATCGCGGTACATCTTCGTGCCTCCTGGATATACGGATATGCGGAACTGTGTGCCTCCTTCATAACTTCTTCACGAATGTTTCTCTTTGGCACACACAAACGGCTACCATATCGCAACGAACCATCTTCATGAATCAACAAGTCCGTTCGAAGTCCAACTTCAACTTTTTCTCGAAACTTTTGCAATCTAGGGTCCTGTAGCTGCTCTGCTTTAATATTCTCGATCAATGACGACTATACTTGCAACTGCATCAGCTGTCCCGAAGAATGTGGTAGCACGATCTCCAACTCGAATCTCCGAAAGTCTTCGATAAGTTCCTTCTGTGCAGTCAACATCTGAATTGCTGGCAATCGACTAAGCGCATCCGGCACAACATTAACTTTCCCCGGATGGTACTTAAGGTCAAGATCGTAGTCAGCCATCAGCTCCAACCATCTGCGCTGCCTCATGTTAAGCTCTTTTTGTGTGAACACATACTTTAGGCTTTTGTGATCGGTGAATATTTCGACTCTTTCGCCCAATAAGTAGTGTCTCCAAACCTTCAAAGCGAAAATCACAGCTGCTAGCTCCAAATCATGAGTTGGGTAATTCTTCTCATGGGTCTTCAACTGTCTCGATGCGTAAGCTATAACCTTCCCATGCTGCATGAAAATACATCCCAAACCTTTCCCTGATGCGTCGCTGTGAATCACCAAACCTCCGGAACTGTCTGGTACGGTTAAAATAGGAGCGGTTATCAATCTCTGCTTCAATACCTCAAAAGCTGACGCACATTTATCCGTCCACACAAACGGTACTTCCTTACACGTAAGCTTGGTCAGAGGCTCAGCCAACCGAGCAAAATTCTCCACGAACCTTCTGTAATACCCAGCAATTCCAAGAAACCTTCTGATCTCTGCTACGTTCTTCGGAATCGGCCAATCTCGAACTGCTGCAATCTTTTCGGATCAACGACGATTCCATCTCCGGATACGACATGCCCCAAAAACTTCACTTCCTCAAGCCAAAACTCGCACTTGCTCATCTTTGCATACAATCTTTCTTGCCTCAATGTCTGCAGTGCGATCTTCAAGTGTTCTGCATGCTCTTCTATGCTCCTCGAGTAGCCCAGAATATCATCAATGAACACCACTATAAACTGGTCCAAGAATGGTGAAAAGATTCGGTTCATCAAGTCCATAAATATCGCCGGTGCATTCGTGACTCCGAATGGCATCACTAAATACTCGTAATGTCCATACCGAGTTCGGAACGCAGACTTGCAAATATCTTCTGATTTAACTCTGACCTGATGATATCCGGATCGCAAATCCAACTTCGAGAATACCCTTGCGCCACTAAGATGCTCGAATAATTCGCCAATGTTAGGGATCGGGTACTTGTTCTTAATAGTCACCCGGTTTAATTCTCGATAATCGATGCAAATCCTCCTTGTGCCATCTTTCTTCTTGACTAGAAGAACTGGAGCTCCCTAAGGTGAATTACTGCTGCGAATCCAACCCTTCTCTAGTAATTCAGTAACCTGCTTCTTGACTTCTTCCAACTCCACTGGTACCATTGGGTAGTATGCCTTTGAGACTGGTGCTGCACCAGGAACAAGATTGATCGCGAACTCCACATCTCGTTTCGGTGGTAAACCTGAGATGTTCTCGAACACGTCCATGAAATCTCGAACTACAGCTGGCACTTCTTCCTTATCAACTTCCATCGACGAAAGAACATTATTTGTCGGCCTAGCCCTAAACTCGACTGGCCCGACAGAACTGCTTCCTCCAGTAAAGATAAACTCCGGATGTCTGGAAATCTGGAAAACCATTTTCTTTGCCCTACAATCAATGTGAGCGTGGAAAGTGCCGAGAAAATCCATTCCTAAGACAACTTCATAACTGCCGGTATCAATCACCAAGAAATCTACAAACAACTCCCGTCCGCAAATAACAACAGAACAATCCTTGCATTCTCTACTAGCTATGATCTTTCCATTCCCAGTGTGTATGTCCCAACAACTAGATAAGGTCGTGCAAGGAATCGAGTTTGCAGCAATAAACTTGGACGACATAAAACAATGGGATGTACCAGAATCGAATAATACTAATGCGGGAAAATCATGAACAAGTAGGATACCTGAAATAACTTTCTCTGAAGCCTTGGCCTCTTCAGCCGTCAGGGTAAATGCTCGAGCTTGATTGGGTCCGTAAGTCAACTGCTTCTGCCCCTAAAATTGTTTCTGCTGTGGTCTCTGAACATCATTCTTCAATCGAAGCTTCGACGAACAAGTATCAACGTTATGATCAGTTGATCCACAAACAAGGCAAAGTCCAAGTCTCCTTCGACAATCCTTTCATAAGTGTCCCGATCGTTGGCAGTAGTCGCACATTGTTCTTCCTTTTTGCATGGTTGTGACGGGCTTCTTCATAGGTACAACACCACGTCTATTCACCGGAATACCTCTGCGTGTATGCGCTTAGTTTGGTGTAAACGCTGGCTTTCTAACTGCCACTGCTTGCTGCTGCGTCCCCCCAGTCTTCATAGATAGGCTCTGCTGCTCTCGGGCCGCTGTATGCACTTGTGAGAAGGTGGTCAAACCCAGATATATAATATGCCTCTGTGTAAGTCTATTTTACCCACCCCGGTACTTACGGGGAGGCGGAAAGAGTAAAAATCAAATTTTTATCACAAGGAAACGTAGACATACCTTGAAAGATCTTTGCTAAACATGAACTGACAAAATATCTACTAGTTCTAACTACTAGGTTAGAAGGTTATACTTAGTTATTGAACTCCTTCTCTTCTTGTGTTGGTTCCCTTTCTTGTGTGCTCCTTTGAGTGGTGTAGACGGCTTCTCCTCTTCGTCTTCTCTTTGCCAAAGAAATATCCACCCGAAGGCCTCTACCTTGAGCTCCTATCTCAACAATGAGATAACTAGAGTGCTTGGCTTGCTAGACTAAGAACCTTAGAGTGAGTAGAGAAGTATTTTGGTGGTTTAGTCTCAAAGCTTGGATTTTAAACACATGAAACACTTAAGCTTTTGAGAGAGAGAGCAAACCATGAGAGAGAAAAATTATGAGAGAATGAGAGAACAAAGCTCTAATATTAGAGATATATGATAATAATAATAATAATTAGGAAAATTGTGATGGTGAGTTGATTTGACCATTATCATTTCACATTTAATGCTAAGCAAGCTTCAAGAAGTATCTTTTGCTTAACAAAAAGAAAATATCAAGGTCAATGAAAGTCAACAAGTCAAATGGTCAACCCAACCCTAACCATGATACAATTATCCTTAATTAATATTATTAATCATATTTCTCATTCTCATTAGGGTTTTGATCAAGTCAATGGTCAAAAACCCTGATGAGGTTTCTCCCTCTCCGCCTCTGTCAACTGTACGTACGTACCGCATTCGTGTTCCGAAGAAACATGAATACAATGAGACAAGACCAATCCTAAAATAAATACTAGGATCTGGCTTAAACCAAAGCCCACTAGTAATAACTGCCCGGACACCAAACGTGCACATGTGCGCGTATATGAACGAACCCCCGTCATAAAACCATACGACCTCTACTCTGTTTTGCCCAAAGGGGAACAACCCTCTGTGTGGGACTCTAAAGACTCGACACTATGGTGGCAGTGGGTTTAACCACAGGCCGCAAGCGGTACTAGCTCTACATAACGGTCCCCAGGTAGATACCGATAAGAAGACCGATGAGGTGAACCCATCCGAACTCCTACTGAGCCGGAATGTGACAATCTCCGTACAGTTTGGTCTGTTCGTCTAAGAGCATCGCATGTCGGGCCTAGCGGGGCGGTGAACGTCAGTCTCCTAATAGCGGTACAAGTCATGTCGGAGTATAGCCCAGAACACCCTGAGAAACTATTGGAAACACTACCAGTAAATCTCGCTTGTCCTGGCCAGGGACTTTATGTAATGGCTCTCCTAGACACAGCGCGATACCAACTCCCAATACCGGGAGGGATGACTTCTGTCTAACCATCACTGCTTCCAAGTACTTCGGGACTGCACCCAACTACTACCTGTTTGCACGACTCATTAGAGCCATGGTAGAGTAGTAATCTAAGAACCGTGGGAACACACTCGAGACGAAGTGACAGTGTCAAGTCAACGGACCAAGCTGTACTCATGTCACCTGGGAACTGATAACTGACGATAGGTATAATACCAACCAACAGTTCCCAGCGAGTCCTGTCCAGTGTACTCGTAACCTAATGAGCACCTGCATACTATCTCCAGTATGACGTACTGATGGCTGTGGGACAGACCATCTCCCCTCCTGGGATGAGAAGCGTATACACTAGTCTACTCTGGAGTATCGATGCCCTGTCTCGATAATCCTACGACCAGGGACCTGTATAAGGATGTGCTTATAGACTACCCAACCCCCACTAGTGTGACTGCCATCGCAATGCTGGTAGTCAAGAGAAAGATCCAAAAGGCTCTATCAATATGTATTAGCAATATGTCAAAAGAAACACAAACACATATTAGCATACTACCATATTGAGCAAGAATGGCAATCCGTGTATATATCCCAAGCTTCCAAAATGTAATATACAAACTAGTACTATACAATAATGGCCTCTAGGGCATATCACACTAACAATCTCCCACTTGCACTAAGGCCATGTGTTGGCATATCGCAGACCTATCATCTCGAATAGCCTCTCGAACTGCGTCTGAGAAATGGCCTTTGTGAATGGATCTGCAATGTTATCTTCTGTAGCAACCCTCCGAACCTCGATCTCCCGGCGATCCACGATCTCCCTGATCAGGTGATACCGCCTCAAGATGTGTCTGGACTTCTGATGGGACCTGGGTTCCTTTGCTAAAGCTATAGCCCCGTTGTTGTCACAATATAGAGGTATTGGATCAACAATGGACGGAACCACCTGAAGTTCTGTCAAGAACTTCCTCATCCAGACGGCTTTTTTTACGGCATCAGATGCTGCGATATACTCTGCTTCCATCGTCGAGTCAGCAACGGTTTCCTATTTGGAACTCTTCCAACACACCGCCCCTCCATTGAGAGTAAAGACATAAACCGACATGGATTTGGAGTCATCCTTGTCACTCTGGAAGCTGGAGTCAGCAAAGGCCTTGATCTGGAGGTCTTTTCCGCCGTAAACCAAAAACATATCCTTAGTCCTTCTCAGGTAATTCAGAATGTTCTTTACCGCTATTCAGTGTTTCTCTCCAGGGTTTGACTGATACCGGCTTACTACACTCAGTGCATAAGCTACATCTGGTCTGGTACACAACATCGCATATATTATAGAGCCTACTGCAGAGGCGTAGGGTATAATAGACATGCGATCCCTTTCCAAATCAGTCTTGGGAGACATCTCTTTTGAGAGGGTGATCCCATGACAAGCCGATAAATTACCTCGCTTGGAATCTTCCATACTGAATCTTTTCAGTATGGTGTCGATGTGCCTGGACTGTGAAAGTCCTAATATCCTTTTGGACCTATCATGATAGATCCGGATCCCCAGAATGTAAGAGGAATCACCCAGGTCTTTCATGGAGAACCTGTGTGACAAGAACCCTTTGACAGATTGTAGCATAGGAATGTCATTTCCTATCAAGAGAATGTCATCCACGTATAAAACGAGGAATACGACAGTTCGCGCTACAATCTTACTATAAATACATGGTTCATCTAGATTTTTGATAAAGCCAAATTCTTTGATCGTCTCATCAAAACAGATGTTCCAACTCCGCGATGCCTGCTTCAATCCATAAATGGACTTAAGCAACTTGCACACCTTCCCGCTGCTCCCACTCTGAATGAAACCCTATGGCTGGTCCATATAGACACACTCATCTAAATTACCATTTAGAAAAGCGGTTTTTATGTCCATTTGCCAAATCTCATAATCGTGGAAGGCAGCAATGGAAAGAAGGATCCGAATGGATTTGAGCATAGCCACTGGAAAAAAGGTTTCGTCATAGCCCAAACTAGATCTTTGACGAAAACCTTTTGCAACAAGTCTAGCCTTATAGGTCTCAACCTGTCCATCTACACCAATCTTCCTTTTGAAGATCCATTTGCAGCCTACGGGTTTTACCCCTTCTGGAGCAACGTCCAAAGTCCATACTTTGTTGGTGTACATGGACTCCATCTCGGTCCGTATTGCATCCAGCCATTTTATCGAGTCAGTGCTCTGAATGGCTTGCTGGAAGCTAGTCGGGTCATCATTATCAATGATGCAATCCTCTCTATCCCCGTCTATGAGAAAACCGTAGTATCTCTCAGGTGGATGAGAAAGCCTACTACTCCTGCGGAGCAGCGCAGGAATGTCTTGTCCATTCGAACCTTCTGGTTCTACTAAGCTTTCAGTAATAACTCATGGTTTTGGAATTTCTTCCAGTTCTATTGCGCTCCCACTTATCTGATTTTCCAAAAATTCAGTTTCCAAGAAGCAGACATGACGAGAAACAAATACCTTTTGTTCTTCTGCGTAATAGAAGAAATATCCCTTGGAGTTCTTTGGATATCCCACAAACTTGCATTGTACTGATCGTGCCTCGAGTTTGTCTGTATGCTGCTTTTTGACAAAAGCTGGACATCCCCATGTCTTAAAGTGTTTAAGATAGGGTTTCTTCCCACTCCACATCTGATATGGTGTAGTAGGCACTGACTTAGTTGGAACCCGGTTCAAAAGATATGTGGCTGATTCTAGTGCATATCCCCAGAAAGATCGCGGTAACTCAGTGTTACTCATCATGGAACGTACCATATCCAATAGGGTTCGGTTCCGTCTCTCCGATACACCATTGTGTTGTGGTGTGTATGGAGGAGTAAGTTGAGAGAGAATTCCATTCTCTTTTAAGTAATCCAGGAACTCGGCATTCAAGTATTCACCACCTTGATCTGATCTCAATGTCTTGATACTTTTGCCTGTTTGTTTTTCTACTTCATTCTTGTATTCCTGGAATTTTTCAAAGGCTTCAGATTTGTGCTTCATTAAGAAGACATGTCCATACCTTGAAAAATCATCCGTAAAAGTAATGAAGTAAGAACAACCACTTCGCGCATGTGTAGACATTGGACCACATACATCGCTGTGTATGAGTCCCAAGAGCTCGCTTGCTCTTACTCCATGTCCAGTAAATGGAGTCTTTGTCATCTTTCCCATGAGACAAGATTGACAAGTTGCATAAGACTGATATTCGAACGGATCCAAATATCCCTCTTTATGTAATTTAGTCAATCGTGTTTCATTAATGTGACCCAGTCTACAATACCATAAGAAAGCATGATTTAATTCTGGAGACTTTTTTTTGTGTGTATTCTGGATATTGAAAATCTGCGGTTGGTTTAATACGTATATCCCGTTTCTTAATGTACCCGACCCAATCAAACCATGATTAAGGTGAATGTTTACAACATTGCTTACAAATGCAAAATCATAACCTTCTTTAGACATTAAAGATACAGATATGATATTACAAGTCGAACTGGGTACAAAATAACAGTTGCGCAAAACCAAAACATGTCCATCTGTCAACCCTAAGTGATAGTCCCCCACGGACTCAGCATCCATGCTTGCCCCATTTGCAACTCTGAGGGTCATATCACCTGCCTTCAAAACTCTACGCCTTCTCAGTGCATGCAAAGAATTACAAATATGAGATCCTGATCCGGTATCCAATATCCAGGAAGTAGATTTGATTGACAAACAGTTTTCAATAACATACACACCTGAAGCCGAAGCCACAACTTGCTTCGGGTCCTAGTTCTTGGCCGTCCAAGCTCTGCAATCTTTCTTCCAGTATCTTTTCTTATGACAATAAAAGCATTCTTCCTTCTCCACAGTCTGTCCCGGTACCTTTCCTACCTTTGCCTTTCCCTTGGCATCCACCTTACTAACACCCCCCCTTGGTTTGGTGGGGGCCTTCTTCTTCTTTCCTTTGACTTTCGCCTTGGACCTAGAAGAGGAAGCTCCTCCAACAAACAAAGCGGGTGTTTCCCTGACTTTCTGCAGGGTGCCCTCTGCACTCCTCAACATGTTGAGGAGTTCCGGAAGTTCAAATTCTTTTCCTTGCATGTTGAAGTTCAGGATAAACTGGGCGTAAGTGGAAGGAAGGGACTGTAGAATCAAGTCAGTGTAGAGCTCGTTCTCTAATGTGGTCCCGAGGTCCGTGAGCTCCTCAATGTAGCCAATCATCTTAAGCACGTGTTCCGTTACAGATGATCCGACGGCCAACCTCGCTTGAAACTACTTTTTTGAGGTTTCATATCTGGCGATATGAGATTGCTCTCCATATAGTTCCTTAGTATGGATAAATATGGATTCAAGGTCCATATTCTCGTGCCTCCTCTGATGTTCATTGTCCATAGAGGCAAGCACGAGGCACTTGGCTTTCGCGCAGTCAATCTCCCAGGTCTTACGGATTTCTTTATCCGCGACACTAGATTCTGGACCTGGGACGGCGGGGGCTTTAGTGGTAAGGAGATACCCTAACTTGTCATAAGTGATTGCCATTTTGACATTCCTGAGCCAATCTTTTTAGTTTGGCCCTGTCAGTATATTTTTATCTAATAGTAACTTAAGGCCCATCATGATGTTTGGTCGCTGCAATTAGGAGAGAGAGAAGAAACACTTTAGCATGATGCTCTTGCAAGTTTAGAGTGGTTTTTAGTTTGTCTAAACAGGATGGCTCCCATTGTTTCTCGAATCCTTCCTCAAACTATAAAAGAAGAATTAGTCGGGATCGATCTCACCGTACAATACTTGCTTAACCGTTCAGCCAGGCCAGTGTCGGTACTTCGAGGGAGGTTTTACGACGCTTTCGCAAAGTTCCTTAATTAAATAACCTCTTTTCCCTGTGGGCGTAGCCCCGCTAACACCTTTCTAGACACCTACTTGGTTTATAGCATTGATCGTTAAGTGAGAAAGTTTCCCGAGGAGTAGCATATACTCACAGTAGGATCGGGATCCAAATATCATCATGTGATAAAGCTGAAGGAATCCTACCAAAATCATCACACACCAAATGGTATGCAACCCTAGCAAGTTTCAGTTTCTTTAGAAACTCCCGATGTGGATTTTTGCCCCATGCTCTTATGACCTTGACTTTGGCCAACAAATCATAAGTCACATGTCAAGTTCTACCCGTCATTTTCTAGGTTAATTTGACCCCACCCGTGCCTACCCTTGACTTTGGCCAACAAAGCAGTACGACTGTCCCAAACCAACGCATCTATCTATGCTACATATGAATATCCAATAGCTACCAATCACTATGCCTTGACTTTGGCCAACAAACATAGCTTGGATACTATTGACTCTCCATATGAAATGACGGAGGGCTATGAATGGTTTTTGCGAAACCGTGAACGTAGTGAACTTGATATAATCGAAGGAACCTGATAGCTTTTAAAAGGAGTGGTCTAAGCTCCGCGTTTTAAAAGTTTTCTGTTTTGGGAAAAAAAACCGAGTGGTTTTGAAATTGTTCCAACGATTTAATTTTGGTTTATTTTCTTTGCATTAATATAATGCGTCCCATCAATTAATCCTACCATTGCAGAAAACAATGAAAATATGACGTACGCTTATGCCATCTGCATTCACCACGGGGCCCCGTCATCACCCGTTAGGTTACTTAACTAACGACAGAGCGGGGGCTGGACTAGCGCGGATGCAAAACATAAGCAATGCCTACTAGATATCATATATAGATATATACATTCGTCAGACGCAATGATAGGCATTCCAGATCACTGATGAACACATTGGATATGCTAGGAATCCGCGTTTCGTTCGAGCCTGCAACGAAAGACGGATTACACGGTCGTGATGAATAGCCAAACCCCACCCAAGACCCCTACGGGTGCGGCAAACTACTCGCTAAATATCCAAAGTGAAGCAGCCTCCCTCAACAACGTGAGTATGCCACTCAGCACTTCAAAGTACCCGGTAGTTTGTGCATCCCTTCTTAGGTCTATCCTAGGAGCAAAAACAGTAAAAGAAATAATATACAATGGTGGCTACAACCTCAACCCGGATGCGCGACCAAAAAAATAATATTATATCAATTTACAATTTACAACAAATGAAAGATAAATAAACACTCATCTCACAACCCTGGCTATTCATCCGTAACAATCCAACAAGTTCATATACACAATCCATCATCACAGATCACAGATATGTACAACCTCCACTAATCGACGTATAGCGATTAGTCTACGTTCAGTACATATATCACATTGCAGATATAATCAATTAGCTAAAGTTTATAGAATTTCGATCAATATTCCAATTTGAAACTACCCTAAATACAACATTGTTCTCAGAAGAATCTGGGCAGAAATAAAGCATCTGAAAAATCACAAAACATCAAGCTGGACATTCTGCAGGAAAAACGAGTTGACTCTGAGTCGACTCGGCCGCGGATCCACGGCGAAACGCATGGTTTCGCCACGCTTCCGCGGCTGTCTGACCGAGTCACGAGCTCGTTTTTCTTGGGTGTCCTTATAAAACCCTGCACGTATTTTTCAGGTCTCTGAAAATATTTTTAGACCTGGTTTTGAAAACGGCAGAAAACACTAGATTTTGATGTTTTTTGCGATTTTTTTCGGGATCGAAGTTCTAAATACTTTGCTAACATGTTAGTTGTTGTTTAGCTAGTCTCTGATACCGCTGTAAGTCTATGTTACCCACCCCGGTACTTACGGGGAGGCGGAAAGAGTAAAAATCAAATTTTTATCACAAGAAAACATAGACATACCATGAAGGATCTTTCCTAAACATGAACTAACAAACTATCTACAAGTTCTAACTACTAGGTTAGAAGGTTATACCTAGTTCTTGAACTCCTTCTCTTCTTGTGTTGCTTCCCTTTCTTGTGTGCTCCTTTGAATGGTGTAGACGGCTTCTCCTCTTCGTCTTCTCTTTACCAAAGAAAGATCCACCCGAAGGCCTCTACCTTGAGCTCCTATCTCAACAATGAGGTAACTAGAGTGCTTGGCTTGCTAGCTCCAAATCATGAGTTAGGTAATTCTTTTCATGGGTCTTCAACTGTCTCGATGCGTAAGCTATAACCTTCCCATGCTGCATCAAAAAACAACCCAAACGTTTCCCAGATGCGTCGCTGTGAATCACCAAACCTCCGGAACTGTCTGGTACGGTTAAAATAGGAGCAGTTATCAATCACTGCTTCAATACCTCAAAAGCTGACCCACATTTATCCATCCATACGAACGGTACTTCCTTATGCGTAAGCTTGGTCAGAGGCTCAGCCAAACGAGCAAAATTCTCCAGGAACCTTCTGTAATACCCGGCAAGTCCAAGAAAGCTTCTGATCTCTGCTACGTTCTTCAGAATCGGCCAATCTCGAACTGCTGCAATCTTTTCGGGATCAACGGAGATTCCATCTCCGGATACGACATGCCCCAAAAACTTCACTTCCTCAAGCCAAAACTCGCACTTGCTCATCTTTGCATACAATCTTTCTTGCCTCAATGTCTGCAGTGCGATTTTCAAGTATTCTGCCTGCTCTTCTATGCTCCTCGAGTAGACCAGAATATCATCAATGAACACCACTATAAACTGGTCCAAGAATGGTGAAAAGATTCGGTTCATCAAGTCCATAAATATCGCCGGTGTATTCGTGACTCTGAATGGCATCACTAAATACTCGTAATGTCCATACCTAGTTCGGAACGTAGTCTTGCAAATATCTTCCGATTTAACTCGGACCTGATGATATCCGGATTGCAAATCCAACTTCGAGAATACCCTTGCGCCACTAAGATGCTCGAATAATTCGCCAATGCGAGGGATCGGGTACTTGTTCTTAATAGTCACCCGGTTTAATTCTCGGTAATCGATGCACATCCTCCTTGTTCCATATTTCTTCTTGACTAGAAGAACTGGAGCTCCCCAAGGTGAATTACTGCTGCGAATCCAACCCTTCTCTAGTAATTCAGTAACCTGCGTCTTGACTTCTTCCAACTCCACTGGTGCCATTGGGTAGTATGACTTTGAGACTGGTGCTGCACCAGGAACAAGATCGATTGCGAACTCCACATCTCGTTTCGGCGGTAAACCTGAGATGTCCTCGAACACGTCCATGAAATCTCGAACTACAGCTGGCGCTTCTTCCTTATCAACTTCCATCGACGAAAGAATATTATTTGTCGGCCTAGCCCTAAACTCGACTGGCCCGACAGAACTACTTCCTCCAGTAAAGATAAACTCCGGATGTCCGGGAATCTGGAAAATCACTTTCTTTGCTCTACAATCAATGTGAGCGTGGAAAGTGCCGAGAAAATCCATTCCCAAGGCAACTTCATAACTGCCGGTATCAATCACCAAGAAATCTGCAAACAACTCCCGTCCGCAAATAACAACAGAACAATCCTTGCATTCTCTACTAGCTATGATCTTCCCATTCCCAGTGTGTATGTCCCAACAACTAGATAAGGTCGTGCAAGGAATCGAGTGTGCATCAATAAACTTGGACGACATAAAACAATGGGATGCACCAGAATCGAATAATGCTAATGCGGGAAAATCATGAACAAGTTCCTGAATCGAATATTGATCTTGTCGATATTTTGCATTGCGTCTTCCAACAGAAGGCGATAATATCCGCCTACCAGAGGACAGAAGATATTAGTGGGGATCCTGACGCTTGTATTCGTGAGAAAATGCATAAGAAAATGGCCAAAAAGGCTGAAAGCACTTTACTCATACTGGCTTCCTAGTTCCTGAATCCGTGTCCGGAATTCAGTGTTTTGCCGTTGTAAACACCTCCTTTTTTATCATTGCCAATGTATAAATTTCTTCGAAATATGAATAACAAAATTCCCTTTTCTCTTTATGCCAATGCTCATATGTGTCTTAAATGAAGTGTTGTTATACATATATAGAAATTGCTGCTGGCGCTCACGGGTCGTGCGCATGAGGCGCTGCTGAGGATTTTAATCCTGAACTAGCGTCGGCGCTCACACGTTATGCAGTGAGGCGCCACATTAATCCCGGAAAGAATTAATGCGGGTGCTCACGTATCATGCACGTGAGGCGCTGCTGATGGAGTCGTTTCACCTCCTTGCTCTGATTCCCATGAGTCAACCCTTTCTTTTCCCATGCCATTTTTTTAGGCCTTGGAAATAGCTCCACCAGGCACAACATTTTCTATGCCTCGACTTGAATGCTTCCCTTTATAATCCGAAGCTCTACTTCCCTTTTCTTTCACAAGGAGAAAATCAAGAGTTATGGCTTGCAATCGTCCGCATGCTCATCGGCAACCGTGAGAGGTACCTATCGAGGGAATTGTCCATCGTTTTGCTGCGCGTTTGGTAGATACCGTTCGCACTAATGACCAGTGTGACACGGTGATGTACGAGCTTTTGGCATGACGAGGCTCTCCTCTTCCTGTCGGCTCCATTTGGCTGTCTACACTTGCTAACATCCCTCATCATCAAGCGGAGATGACTCTGACGATGCTCGACGCGGCGGAGGACAAGATCGAGTACTTCCATGAGGCTTGTTTGATTACTCAGCCTCTGAGGGATTGTTCGGTTCGTCTGCTAAGCCAAATACGGGTTGAGCGGGCCATCATGTCTGCTTTTGCTAATGAGCACGGTGCTGACCGATGGGGAGAAACTCCTTGCGAAGATCGCCGTTTCGACATGGTGGAGAAGGCAGAGAGGGAATTAGAGAATCTTGTATATCGTTTTGTTAATCCTTGTATCTCTGATCCCATATTTGGTGATCTTTTCTACATGTAATAAATAATAACAACAATGTCGACCACTAAACGTTTCATCCCCAATGCATATTCATATGGGCATCTTGCCTCTGTAGATGTATTTTGTATTTTAATCTTTAGAAGTTTCTGATGCATGTATTTAGACATAGTGAACATTGGACTGAAGTGATGTATAGTATCTGGCCGGTTTCGAGCTGGCATACACGATTTTTATTAGAATTTAGATCTGAGAAGATAGCGAGTGGATACAAGCGTCTTCTCAAATCTTTATCCTTAAGAAATGTAATTCTGAACCCCGAGGCCCATGAGTTGCACCTTTCTGCTTCTCGATGTCTTAATTTAGCGCCCATTAGTTTATTTACTCGTTTCGGACTCTATAGTTTATTCACTCATTTCGGAGTTTCTAGTTTATGTACTTATTTCAGAGTTTGTAGTTTATTCACTCGTTTCGGAGTTTCTAGTTTATGCACTCATTTCGGAGTTTGTTATTTATTCACTTGTTTCGGAGTTTCTAGTTTATATACTCATCTCGGAGTTTGTAGTTTATTCCCTCGTTTTGGAGTTTCTAGTTTATGTAATCATTTCAGAGTTTATTTAGTTTACCTACCTTAGGTTTACAGACAAACTTTTCCTAACGTTATATATAGATAACTTCCATTCTTTACGACAGAGGTCAGTTAGGTTTTGTGGTACTAGGGTTTTGGTCCGTGGTACCATCGCGTTGGCTGATGTATTCCTCGATATGCGGTCTATAAGCCATTGTTTGAGTAGCCCTACGACTGTCGTGTCTCTGATCCCTTCGAAGGCTGGACAAGACGTCTTCAAGTAATCTCCTTACGCTATATTACTGTCGAGAGAGCAAGCGTTAGGAATTTTCCATGTTGCCTTTTACTTGAGGTTATGCTCAATTTGGAGTCCCGATGAGTCATAACCACTCCGCGCTGGAGTGGAATGATCTCCGATAGTTTTTTAGGCTTTATATGTGTTGCCGTCAAGACCCGAAGCTAGGAATATGCCGTCACTTCACTTTTATTTTGACGATGTCATGCTGTTTCTTTGTTGAAGTAGGGTAGACATCTGTAGGACCTTTATACTGTATGTATTGCAGTTGAAGTCCGGAGCCAGGAATATGCCAGGGCTCCAATTTCATTTGATAGTTGCGTTCGCATCCTGCTGAAATGAGGAGAACGTCGAGTTGGAGCTAGGATTTTGCCATTACTCCTTTTGGATTTCGACCCTTGGGTCTTTTGTTGACGTTATGTCTGCACCCTATTGGAATGAGACGAGCGTCGAGCTGATCATTAGGCTGTAGACGTTTCCATCAAGATTTGGAGCTAGGAGTTTGCTATTGGTCCATTTTGATTTGGCTTGTTGGAGCTTTTTTTGACGTCGCGTTTGCACCCTGATGGAATGAGAAGGAACGCCGACATAGTCTTTAAGTTGTATATGAACCGTCAAGACTTGGAGCTAGGAATTTTCCATGGCTCCATTTTGATTTGGCTCGTTGGATCTTTTGTTGATGTCACATCTACATCCTGCTAGCATGAGAAGGAACGCCGAGATGATCTTTAGACTGTAGATGTTTCCGTTGAGATCTGATTCTTCTTTTGACGGAATCTGGTGGGAAAATATGGTTCCCTTTTTCATTTGTGCCCATAGATTGTATACAGGGATCAGTATGGACTCACCTGCAGGGCAAAGAAAATTTTCATTTTTATTTTTTTTATTTCCGCGATTCTCTATCTTTCAGGTTTTTTTTATCGCGAAAGTTGCAATTGCCCAATCATTTCGGCTATTTTTCGTGGTGCCCAATCATTTCGACTATGAATATTTTATTTTTACTCGCTGTTTTTTATTGCGAGTTGCCCAAACATTTCGGTTATTTCATATGCATATATATTTTGCTCGCCGATTTTTATTGCGAGTTGCCCCATCATTTCGGCTATTTCATATGCATTTTTTGCTTTCTTGCTAATCTTTATTGCGAGTTGGGGACTTGGGTCTTGATAACAATTTTGGCTTCAGTATCATTGCGACTGGAATTTTGCCAGGAGCGAATCATCATTTGCCTTGAGAGGACATGGAGTTTGACACCTGTTTAGACATCAGCATCGCCACAACTGGAATAGTGCCATGAGCGAATCATCATTTGCCTTTGTTGGTTTGAACAAAGGTGGCTTAGCAAATAGGGTTAGGATCCTTTTGATTAAGGCCTTTTGACTTTATGAGCCGTAAGGGTCTCATAAAGGTATTTCTCCCTACGAGTCAAGAGGATCTCATAGGTTTAAGTTCTCCTTAGAAGTCGTGAGGACTCCTAAGTGGTATTTTCCCTTGCAAGTCATAAGGACCTTACAAGAGTGTTTTCTCCTTATAAGTCGAAGGGACTTACAAGTGTCGTTCGCCATATGGAGACATTTCACGCCATTGGTGGAACTAAGTGAGGGCGATATTTATTTGTGCTCGTGGATTATATACAAGGGTCAATATTCGACCGCCTGTAGGGCAAATTGGGGAATGTGATGGCTTAAGAACAGGTTTAGGTGCCTGTAGCTTAAGACTTTTGAATCCCGTGAGCCGTGAGGTTCTCATGGGGAAATTCTCCTCACGAGTCATGAGAATCTCGTAAGTGTATTTATTTTAACGAGATTGCGCCCTTTCGGGTTTTCACAAGCTCACCGTAGTCCTGCTGCTTTTACTCACGACGCCCTTTCGGGTTTTCATCCATGTCCATTTTGCTTCTGGACGTAACTTTTTTTCTTTACCGAGATTGCGCTCTTTCGGGTTTTCACAAGCTCGCCGGCAGTCCTGCTGTTTTTACTCACGGTGCCCTTTCGGATTTTCAGAGTTGCCCATTTTGCTTGTGGACGTACCTTTTTTTTTACGTGACCCATCTGTTTGCCTGTGGGACTTAGGGGTGACTTCACCGCTGGAGTAGCTGTGCAGCCGATAAGACTTGAGTTGCAACCTTCGTCGTTGAGGATTCGATTGCAATATAGATCTCAAAGGTGGATATCGCCGTATTTAGGGCCATGTACCGTGTTTGCAGAGAAATTTTAGTTTAAGGACATTTCGGTCCGTTGTCGCCGTTTAAGGCGAAGTTTTAGTTTATGGACATCTCAATCTGTTGTCGCCGTATTTGAGGCGGAATTTCTAGTTTAGGGACTTTCGGTCCAATATCGCTATTTTTGAGGCGGATATTTCGTTTAAGGACATCTCGGTCCGTTATCACCATATTTGAGGCGGATATTAGTTTAAGGACTTCTCGGTCCGTTGTCGCCGTATTTGGGCGAAATTTTAGTTTAAGGAATTCTCGGTCCGTTGTCGCCGTGTTTGAGACGAGATTTTAGTTTAAAGAAATCTCGGTCTTTTATCGCCGTGTTTGAGGCAAAATTTTAGTTTAAGGACTTCTCGGTCTGTTGTCGCCGTGTTTGAGGCGGGGTTTTATTTTAAAGACATCTCGGTCCTTCATTCGGAAACGAGTATTAGTTTAAAGACGTTTTGATCTATTATCGCCATTTTCGAGGCGACGGGTCTTTTGGATCCTACTTTTAAGGTTCTGACTCAGGAAGATAGCAAGCGGACACAAGTGTCATCATCTATCACTGAGCAGGTAGGCTCCACCTTGGTAGATTTTGTCTATGATGTACGGGCCTTCATAGTTTAGCTCGAACTTCCCCCATTTTTCACGATCGGGGATCATTGATTTTTTGACTACTAGCACGAGCTCGCCATGGCGGAATGTTTTCATCCTGGTCAGTCTTTCGTATGACCGTGTTATCCTTGCTTTATAAGCCTCCAGGTTTTGCTGTGCTATAAGGTGGGTTTCGTCGAGGGCATCGAGCTCCTCAAGTCGAAGATGAGCATTTTCTTCATCTGTCAGCTCGTATCGAACCGCTACTCGTAGAGAGGGGAGTTCTATTTCCAGGGGCAGCACTGCTTCCGTGCTGAATACTAACGTGTATGGTGTCGTATTCGTGACCGTTTTGGACGTCGTTCGGTATGCCCAGAGAGCTTCGTGCAGCCTTTCATGCCAGTCCTTTTTGTTTCTGGACACCGTTTTCTTTATAATCTTTGTCAGGGTCTTGTTGAAAGCTTCAGCTAGACCGTTGGCACGAGAATTATAGATTGAAGAGTATCTCCAATCTATTTTATGCTGTTCTGCGAAGCGGCTGATTTTATGGCTCCTGTAGATTGGTCCATTATCCGAGATTATTCGTCGCGGGGTGCTGAACCGGTAGATGACACGGTTTTTAAAGAAATGGAGGATATTCTCCATCTTCACCTCCCTTAGTGGTACTGCTTCTGCCCACTTAGAAAAGTAGTCGGTCGCTACCAGTATGAACCGATGTCTTTTGGATGATGCTGGTTAAATGGGGCCAATTATATCGGTTCCCCACATTTCGAACGGCCAGCTGGCTACTATTGGGTGTGGCGGATTTGGATGCTGGTGGATAAAGTCCCCGTGAATTTTTCACGAGTGACACCGCTTTGCATATTCATGGCAGTCCTGAATCATTATGGGCCAATAGTGACCTATTCTTTTGATCTTCAGCTTCATTTTTCGCCCAGCTTGATGAGAACCGTAGAGTCCATCACGGGCTTCTTAGACGACTATGTTCGCTTCTTTTGGTCCTAGGCATCTTACAGGCAGTCAAACGATCTCTTGTATAGAGTATCATTGACGAAGGCAAAAGACAGAGCTCATTTCATGAGCTGATGTCTAGATGACGCATTTTTGGGCGTTCATTAGGATTTGAAGTAGTCTACGAAGACTTCCCTCCAATCCTCGAGCTTTTCTTCGTCCTCTATTTGGAGGGCTGTTTGTTTGGCCGTTTCATTTTCCTTAGATGGCTCTGTTAAGTCTTCCGAAGATATTTCTGCTGGCGCGAGAATCCTGCGGCTTTGCATGATGATCTTTATGTCGTCAAGGTCTTCGTCGGCTAATTCCTTAGCCAGCTTGGCCAATGCATCCACTTTGCTATTTTCTGCACGCGGTATGCTCTCCAGGATGAAGGAGTGGATTTGTGTCAGCAGTTGCTGCACTCTTTCGCCGTACGTTATCAGCTCTGGCTTGCATGTCTGATAGTCACCATTTACTTGGCTAACGATCAGCTGGGAGTCTCTATATATGAGGAGGTCTTTGATTCCCATGTCGACAACGATCTCGAGACCTGCTATCAAAACTTCATATTCAGCTTCGTTATTAGTCCTTGGCTCCGTTAAGGAAAGGACATAACGTCGTATCCCTCCTTACGGAGTCATGAAGATAAGGCCCACTCCGGCTTTGATTATGGGGGTGTTGTGCTTTCACCTCTTCAAGAAAGATGCTCCGTCGAAGTAAAGTTACCATTGGGAATCACTTTCTGTTAGTTGTATGTATGCCCTAGAGGCCAGTATTGTACAGATGATGTATATTATATTGGATGCTTGGACATATATAGAGAGGACTTTCTTGCTCGATATGATAGTATGCTATCTGGTTGCTCTTTACTTTAACATGTATACTTGTCTCTTTATACTGTCTTATCGTTACATGTTGGTAAAGCCCTAAGGATGTGTACTTAACTACCTGGACTATGATGCGGATCATACTAGTGGGGACATGGTAGTCCATAAGTACATCCTTCAAGGTTAGTCGTGGGTGTATCGAGACGGGGCATCTATATACCAGTGTAGACTAGCGTATATGCTTCTCCACCCATGAGATGGGTGATGGATGATCCCATATCCATTGGTGTTTGACATTAGAGATGGTATACGGGTGCTCAGTGGAGACTGGGTACACTGGACGGACTCGCCGAGAACTCCCAGATGGTATTATACCTCACGTCAGATGGCAGTTCTCTGGTGACACTTGTGCAGGTTAGTCTGTAGACCCGAGATCGTCATAGAGTCTTGTGTGATTCCCACTGTGCTTTGATTTCCATCTTACCACGTCCATGAGGGCGTGCAAAACGGTGGTTCTTGGGTACAGTCCCGAGTCACATGGAGGCAATGAGCGATAGGAGGGGTTTCGTCTCTCCCGATATTGGGGGTTGATGTTGCGCAGTGCGTGATTGGCCGTAACAGGGAAGTCCCTGGCCAGGGCTGATTTAGAGATTTACTGGTAAGTGTTACCAGTAGTTTCTCGACCTGTTATGAGCCTCATATCAGCATGACTTATCGGTTATTAGGGTCTGACGTTTACCACCCCTAGACTTGATATGCAACATATCAGACGAGGAGACCGGACTGTATGGGAAGTGTTACCGGCAGGCTTTTACAGGAGTTGGAGCGGGCTTGCTTGCTGATCTTCTGATCGCTCAATACCCGGGTAGCCGATACGTCCAGCTAGTACCGCTGACGGCTTGTGGGTGCGTGATGTGATCATCACCTACTGCCGGCGTATTGACGAGTCTTTAGAGTCCTACATAGAGGTTTTACTGGCTCAGGCAAAACGAAATAGGGGCGCATATGTGATATGTGCGGGACCGAGAATAATGCGTGTATGTGATACCGTATTCTATTCTCGCGACTTTCTGTATCGGTCGGTTATATATGATATAGCCGGGTTATCGAATCAAGTGTTGATTCGATAAGTCGATACATTGGATGTTAGTCGGTTATATGTGATATGACCGGATTATTAAGTCAAGTGTTGATTTAATAATTTATTGTATAATTGTATATTTGATATACTAGTTTACATTAACTAACACATGTTCACTTAGGGTTTTTTCTCATATGTACACAACTTTACTATATATATGATATATATTAAATTATGTTTTCTTAATGTATCATGGTTGATGATACACATGACTTGGGTGTATGAGACTTACACCATGCTATATATTATGTTGTGTTTTTATATTTTAAGTAATTACAAAATTAAGTGGAGGATTATATCAATGCATGAAGCTTGTGGAAGCTTGTGGATGCATTGACTAAGTCCACTTGAGTTTGTTTTTACCATAGATATTTCTTAACCCAACCATAAGTGTTAGCTATGGTTATGGCTCTACAAGAGTTAGTATATGATACTCACTCACCATGGTTAGACTTCTCACTTGATCATTATCCTCATCTCTTTCTTTTCTTCTTCTTCTTCATTGTGAAAAGGAAAAAGCTTGCTAGGGTTTGATCCAAAGTAAGAAAGAGTGTGAGAAATAAAATTCTAAAGACAACCCACTTCCTATTTCTCCATCCTCTACTAGACTAGCACTTTAGTTTAGGGTGTTTGCTTCACTAATTCTCAAGTTAGTGAAGTAGAAGCTTGAGTTGGCATCCCCTCGACGTAGATCATCTTCGGCCTCGAAGACTTCAAGCAAGGATGCGTCTTTCTCCTCGTGAAGCCATGCAAGGGTCCGGAAGAACCACGATCGCAGCGAAGGGACTTCAACAAGGAGCTAAAGAAGTGAAGGACCGATCTACAAAGGTTGTATTTCGTATTCACTTAGTCGTAAAGTTGTTTACTTGCTATTTGATTCGCCTAATCTCTAGTATACGATCTTTCTTAGGGTTGTTCGGCACATAAAAATTTAATTTTGGCATGGTCGATGCCTTGTAGAGTCTTGTTAGTGTGCCTAGTAACCCTATAGTGGTATCAGAGCCTAGCTAGAGCATTAGGCGATGTGTTAACGAAGTTAAAACTCCGAACGAACCCGAACACGTCAAAATGAACCCCTCTCTGTACATTTTTTAAAATCTGTGTTTTTTTCTGAATTAAAAATATCTAAAAAAATCAGCAGGTAATTTTAAGAATTACCAGAAAGTTCGAGACACTAATTCCGTACTATCGCCGCGGAACCGCGGTCCCACCCCACTTTCGGCAGCGGTTCCGCGGCAGATAAATTGAATTGGAGACAGAGCTTTTAGCAGTAATATCCAATAGCATTCCTGCATCTTTCTGGGTATTTTTATTCTGACTCAAGTGCTGAGTATTTTGGGGTTTATTTTGTAATCGTCGATTCGATCGGAGAATTTAATTTTGTTATGTTATTCCGGATAATTTAGAAATTATTAAAATGTTCGAACGGATATCATTAACTCAATTTTTCCCGGCACGAAAAACATTCAAGTGTTGAATTTTTCTCGGGTTTAAATCTTTCGGAAAAATGTGCAAGTAATGCGATGGACCCTCTAGAAGACAACAAACCTTAACTCGATTATGTGACCGTCTTGAACTGCCTTTTGAACCTTAGGGTTTGGGGCAGTACGGCGTGCCACATGTGAGGCGTTGGCTTGACCCTTCTACGGCTGGACCGTTGCTACTGTGACGTATTCTGGAATTTTTGAACTCCGCTCAAGTGTTGAGCTATTTAGGAAATCTTGAGTATTTGATTATTCGAACGGAAAGTTTAATACTGTCTATTTATCTGGAATGTGATACAATATGTGGAATTCACACAGTTAGGCATGAAATGCGAAATATGTGATATTTCGGATTTACGATGTCTAAAGAGATTATGGATTCCAAATGTTGTAGTTTTACACTTTCTTTTCTGTGACCGTAAGTGTAATATGTGATATCGCCGGTTTCGTTGCTATATGTCAACGACAATTGGGATGCGCATATTTACTTACGTTGATGACATGTGATATTATGTGTTGCTGGATATGTTATATTGGATCGTCGCGTTTCGAATAGCCGGGGTTTTTTTATGTGAGATGAGAGTTTTTATTTTCATTCATGTAAAATAAAATGTATGTAATATTCTTTTATTGGGGCACTTCCGGGATGAGGTTGATGTCACCTTTTATATATTATTTACTTTTCCGCACTAGGATAGACCCAAGGAGGAGAGCACAAGTAACCGGGTTCTGGAGTCCAGTGGGAGACCAACTCGAGGAGTCGAGTCCGGGTCTCCTAACTCTAGAATTGGTAGGGTTGCTTGCCGCTCTCGTAGGGGTTTAGGGGTATGGGTTTGGCTATTCATCTCGACCGTGGAATCCGTGTTTTACAAAGGCTCAAAATAAAACACGGACGTCCAAGTATATCCAATGTTTCATATATTTATTCTGCTGCGATATTTGTGATGTGATCATTTGATGTTCTGTGATAAATACTGTATATAGTATATATGATATATTATATAGGCGTTACTTATGTTTTACACCCGTGCTAGCCCTGCCCCGCTCTGCCGTTAGTTACCTAACCTAACGGTGCACGAGGGGACATCGAGGCGAATGCGGATGGCATAAGTGTACGTCGTATTTATCTGTGATGTTTAGGTGACTTAAATGATGAGACTTCATTAATGTGATTAATGAAAGAAAAGAAACCTAAAAAGATGTTGTAGAATCAAATTTTCAAATAAAAGGGTAGCTACAGTTTTGCTTTGCATAGCGGTATATATGATATACCCTGCACCTTATTCGATGGGGAAAGAGCCGAGATCCCTTTACCGGGAGTGACCTCTTTAGCAAAACTGGCAGATGCTACAATACTCGGTTTGACTTTTGACTGCTTTTGGAGTTTTGCTTTGCACAGCGATATATATGATATATCCTGCACCTTATTCGATGAGGAAAGAGCCGAGATCCCTTCACCGGGAGTGACCTCTTTAGCAAAACTAATGAAAGCCTCAAAATCACTCCATTTCAAAATTTCACTCGATTCTACAACGATATCAAGTTCATTACGCAATAGGTTTTCAGAAAAACCTGTCGTAGCCCTCCGTCATTTCAGATAAGTCCTGCTTAGTATTCGTGCTGCATTTGTTGACCTTGTCAAGGCGTAGTGTGCGGTAGCTGACCAGTATTTATCTGCTTATGCATATGATGCAGATTGAATTAGGGTAGTCGTACGGCCTTGTTGACCTTGTCAAGGGTCGTACGGGTGGGTTTAATTCAATCAAGAAATGACGGGTTGAACTTGACTTACGGTCTATGGTTTGTTGACCTTGTCAAGGTCATAGATCGTTTGGGGCAAAATATTATCGGGAATTTCAAGTGTTGAGATTTGCAATGAGATTGCATACCTTCTATGAGATAGTTGGATCCCGATACCCACTGTGAGTAATTGTTACTCCTGGGAGAGTTTTACACAGGGCAATTAGCCGATCAAGTAGGTGTCTAGAAAGGTGTCAACGGGGTTACGCCTCTGGAAAAACAAGGTTTACTTTAATTAGGTCCGTGCGAAAGCACGGGGAACCTCCCTCAAAGTACCGACACTGGCCTGGTTGAAAGATTGGCGATGTTGTAGGGTGTAATTAATCCCGGCTAGTTTTTCCTTTTAGGGTTTGAAGGATGATTTGATAAAAACTGTAGGAGCCATCCTGATTAGATAAAATAAAAACCAATCTGATCTTGCAAGAGCATACGCTAAAGTGTTTTCTTCTCTCTCTCTCCAGGTAGCGACCATATCATGCCTTAATCAAGATAATAATATGGATGTATTGACAAAACCCGCATGTTATACTGTGCTGGGGAACGTTGGTTCCTTTCTTTCTTATAAGAGTTATAGGACTGAACAGGATATAAGGGAATACCAGGATTCCCATGCCACCCGCGTGAAGAAAGTACATGTTGATGCATTTTCTTCGGGTGTGTTCATTACTGAGAACTATTTCTCCATTTCCTCTACGTCCTGGGTATTAGATACCGGGTCAGGATCCCATATATGTAATCAGTTATATGGGCTTAGGAAAGGTAGAGAACTTGGAGAAGGTGATAAAGACATAAGGGTTGGAAATGGTGCAATTGTTGCAGCTAAAACCGTCGGGGAATATCACCTTGTATTGCCAACTGGTAATACATTGATTCTGAACGAATGCTATTACATGCCGAACCTGATATGCAACATTATATCGGTTTCTTGTTGAGTAAAGAGGGATATAATTTTGTATTACAGGATAATGTTATGAACATTTTCCTTAACCAAAAGTTGGTTGGATCAGGCACGTTGTGAAATGGCATTTATGTTCTAAATCAATCAACAGTTCTGAGCATAACAAACACACAAAAGAGGAAGAGTTCAGAAATGAACGAATCTTTCTTGTGGCATTGTAGACTGGGTCACATCAATGTGACACGACTAGCTAAGTTGCATAAGGATGGATATTTGAATCCGTTTGAATTTTCATCTTATGACACTTGCCAGTCATGTCTTAAAGGCAAGATGACCAAAACTCCGTTTACGGGACACGGAGAAAGAGTTACCGAACTCTTGGGACTGATACATAGTGATGTATGCGGTCCCATGTCTACACATGCCAGGGATGGTTTTTCGTACTTCATTACATTCACTGACGATCTTTCTAGATTCGGATATGTGTTCCTGATGAAACAAAAATTAGAAGCTTTTGAGAAATTTAGAGAATATAAATAAGAAGTCGAGAACCAAACCGGAAAAAGTATTAAAATCCTTCGATCTGATCGAGGAGGTGAATACTTGAGCAATGAATTCCTGGACTTCCTAAAAGAGAATGGGATTCTCTCTCAGCTGACTCCTCCATATACACCACAGCACAATAGTGTATCGGAACGGAGGAACCGCACCCTATTAGATATGGTGCGCTCTATGATGAGCACAGCTGAGTTACCTATTTCCTTCTGGTGGTATGCACTGGAGACAGCAGCATAACTATTGAATCAAGTTCCATCTAAATCTGTACCTACCACACCATATGAAATATGGAGTGGGAAGAGGCCAAATCTTAAACGAGTTAAGATATGGGGTTGTCCGGCCTATGTCAAAAGACAAAATCCGGACAAACTCGAGGCACGGTCAGTTCTTTGCAAGTTTGTGGGATATCCAAAGAACTCATATGGGTATTTTTTATACCACGGTGAGGAACAAAAGGTGTTTGTTGCTTAACATGCCACCTTTTTGGAAAAGGAATTTCTTGTAAAAGAAATTAGTGGCAAAGTGGTAGAACTGGAAGAGGTTCCAGATACACAAACTGCAACTAAAGATTTAGTGGAACCGGAGGATTCGGTAGTTCCCGATGAACCCCAGCCACTCCGCCGATCTAGTAGGGTTCCTCACCCACCTGTGAGATACTACGGTTTTCTCATGGATGGTGGGAGCGAGGATTGCATCATGGTTGATGATGACCCAACTAGCTTCGAGCAGGCCATCACGAGTGGGGACTCAGTGAAATGGCTGGATGCAATGCGGTCCGAGATGGAATCCATGTACACCAACAAAGTATGGACTTTGGAAGATGCTCCTGAAGGGGTAAAACCCATTAGGAGCAAGTGGATCTTCAAGAAAAAACTTGGTGTAGATGGGAAAGTGGAGACTTTCAAAGCTAGACTCGTTGCAAAGGGTTTTCGTCAAAGACCAGGTGTGGACTATGACGAAACCTTTTCTCCAGTGGCTATGCTTAAATCCATCCGGATCATGCTTGCCATCGCTGCATATCATGACTACGAAATCTGGCAAATGGATGTTAAGACCGCCTTTCTAAACGGTGATTTAGAAGAGTGCGTGTATATGACTCAGCCAGAGGGCATCGTAGATAGTGGGAGCAGCGGGAAGGTGTGCAAGCTGCTTAAATCCATTTATGTATTAAAGCAAGTATCGCGGAGTTGGAACATCTGCTTTGACGTCGTTATCAAAGAGTTTGATTTTTTCAAAAACTTAGATGAACCTTGTATCTACAAGAAGGAGGCAGAGAGTAAGGTTGTCTTCCTCGTATTGTACGTGGATGACATACTCTTGATAGATAATGACATTCTTATGCAGCAATCGGTCAAGCTCTTCTTATCACAAAGATTCTCAATGAAAGATCTTGGTGATGCCTCCTGCATATTGGGAATTATGATCTATATGTAGGGTTCCTAGGCACTCCTGTGAAGGTTCATAAGGCATCAAACATGCCCGGATAAAAATTTAGACGTGCCGAACAACCCAAAGCCGGGATCTTTGCTAGATTATTAGAGTTAAACATGCAAGATGATAACTTTTATCTAAGTGTGAGGGATTACAACCTTTGTAGTCCGCTCCTTCGCTTCACAAGCTCCAAGTAAAAGTCCCTTTGCTGCGATCCACGATCTCCCGGACTCATGAGAGGCTCCACGACTCGAACGATCCATGCTAGCTTGAAGTGTTCCAAATCTCCGATGATCTACGTCGAAGTTGCAAAGACTCAAGCTTTCTCACTCTAAAGAGATGAACACACTAATCTCATGAGCTAGATGAGATGAGGATGAGAGAGTAGTATTTATGCTTTCTTTTTAAATCATTTTCTCATATTTATTCATCACATAAAGAATTTCAAGTGAGCTTCTTCAAGAGAGAAGAAGATGATAATGGAAAAAGATAATGAATCATTATTTTCTTTTGTGATGAATAGAAAGAAATGTATATGATTGATATATAAACCATGGTCAAGGATGAGTAGATAAGAATGTGTAGAGAATAAACTAGAGTTAGGGTTTGGTTGGTTAGAAATGTGTCATCACAAAATATCTTTACAATGACAAAAGAAAAATGCTTCTAGAAGGTGCATGAAGCATCTAACCCTAATCAAACCCTAACCTCAATTAATCATCCTTAAACATGTTTAACAATTAATCATATCATATCACAATAATATATATCACATATATATTATATATTTGCAACAAAAGAAAATAATACAATTAACATATATCGCATATATATCAATGTATCATCCAGTAAGAAAATGAAATAATAAAGCAAGCCAATATTAGATAATGTAATAATATATCATATATATTATTATACATTAAATCATCGAATCAACATTTGATCCGACGATCCGGCTATATCGAATATAACCGACTAATATATCATGTACCGATTCATCGAATCAACACTTGATCCGATGACCCGGTTCATATCTAAATATCGCGAGAATATAATACGGTATCTCATATCGCATTATTCTCGGTCCTGCACATATCACATATGTGCCTCTACTCCGTTTCTCCTGAGCCAAGAAACCTCTGTGTAGGACTCTAAAGAATCGTCAATACGCCGGTAGCAAGTGATGATCATATCAAACACCCACAAGCTGCAAGCGGTCAGCTCAACGTAACAGCCATCCAAGTATTGAGCGATCAGAAGATCAACAAGCTAGCCTGTGCGTTCTCCTGTGAATACAATCAGTAACACTCCCGTACAGTCCGGTCTGTTCGTCTGATATGTCGCATATCAAGTCTAGGGGTGGTATACGTCAGACCCCAGTAACCGATAAGTCGTGTCGATGTGTGGCTCATAACGGATCGAAAAACTACTAGTAACACTTACCAGTAAATCTCTATATCAGCCCTGGCCAGGGACTTCTAGTTATAGCCAATCGAACACAGCACAACATCAACTCCCTATACCGGGAGAGACGAATCCCCTCCTATCGCTCATTGCCTCCATGTGATTCGGGACTGTATCCAAAAGCCACCATTTTGCACGCCCTCTTGGACGTGGTAAGGTGGAAATCAAAGCACAGTGGGAATCACACAAGACACTATGACGATCTCGGGTCTACAGACTACCCTGTACCAGTGTCACCGGAGAACTGCCATCTGACGTGTGGTATATCACCATCTGGGAGTTCTCGGCGAGTCCGTCCAGTGTACCCAGTCTCCACTGAGCACCCGTACACCATCTCTGATGTCAAACACCGATGGATATGGGATCATCCATCGCCCATCATATGGGTCAAGATGCGTATACGCTAGTCTACTCTGGTGTATCGATGCCCTGTCTCGATATACCCTCGACTAGGAACAGTTATAGGATGTACTCATCGACTACCGTGGCCCCACTAGTATGATCTCATCACAGTCCCAGTAGTCGAGTACAGATCCTAAGGGCTTTATCAACATGTGAGAGTTAGACAGTAAACCAATACAAGTCAACATGTTAAGATAAAGTGAAACCAAATAGCATACTATCATGACGAGCAAGAAAGTCATCTCTATATATATCCAAGCATCCATTATAATATACATCATATGTACAACAATGGCCTCTAGGGCATATACATAACTAACAATCTCCCACTTGCACTGAGGCCAGCTGCTGTAGTATCTCATACCTAGCATCCCGAATAATCTCTCAAACTGTATCTGGGGAATAGCCTTCGTGAATGGATCCGCAGTGTTGTCCTTCGTATCTACTCTCCTGACCTCGATCTCCCGGCGATCAACTATCTCCCTGATCAGGTGATACCGCCTCAGAATATGTCTGGACTTCTGATAGGATCTGGGTTCCTTGGCCAATGCCACAGCTCCATTGTTATCGCAATACAGAGGTATTGGATGCTCAATGGATGGAACCACACCAAGTTCACTAATGAACTTCTTGATCCAGACAGCCTCTTTGGCAGCATCGTTGGCAGCGATGTATTCAGCCTCCATCGTCGAGTCTGCAACGGTATCCTGTTTGGAACTCTTCCAACATACCGCCCCTCCATTGAGGGTAAAGACAAAACCCGAATGCGACTTAGAGTCATCCTTATCACTTTGGAAGCTGGAATCGGTAAAGGACTCCACCTGGAGTTCTCCGTTACCATACACCAAGAACATCTCCTTAGTCCTTCGTAAGTACTTGAGAATGTTCTTCACAGCTGTCCAGTGACTCTCTCCAGGATCTGCTTGATACCGACTCACTACACTTAATGAGTATGCTACATCGGGTCTGGTACATAGCATCGCATACATGATAGAGCCTACTGCCGAAGCATAAGGTATCCCTTGCATGCAAGCTCTCTCCAAATCAGTCTTGGGAGACATCTCTTTGGAGAGAGTGAGTCCAGAGATCGTGGGTTGGTTCCCACGCTTGGATTCTTCCATACTAAACCTCTTTAGTATGGTGTCAATATACCTGGATTGGGACAATCCCAGTATCCGTTTAGATCTATCTCTATAGATCATGATTCCCAATATGCAGGAGGCATCACCTAGATCTTTCATTGAGAATCTCTGTGATAAGAAGAGCTTGACTGATTGCAGCATAGGAATATCATTTCCTATCAAGAGTATGTCATCCACGTACAATACGAGGAAGACAACCTTACCCTCTGCTACCTTCTTATAGATACAAGGTTCATCTATATTTTTGATGAAGTCAAACTCTTTGACTACAACATCAAAACAGATGTTCCAACTCCGCGATGCTTGCTTTAACCCATAAATGGATTTAAGCAGCTTGCACACCTTTCCGCTGCTCCCACTATCTACGAAGCCCTCTGGCTGAGTCATGTACACGCTCTCTTCTAAATCACCGTTTAGAAAGGCGGTCTTAACATCCATTTGCCAGATTTCGTAGTCATGGTATGCAGCAATGGCAAGTAAGATCCGGATGGACTTAAGCATAGCCACTGGAGAAAAGGTTTCGTCATAATCCACACCTGGTCGTTGACGAAATCCCTTTGCTACAAGTCTAGCTTTGAAAGTCTCAACTTTTCCATCTACACCAAATTTCTTTTTAAAGATCCACTTGCTCCCAATGGGTTTTACCCCTTCAGGAGCATTTTCCAAAATCCATACTTTATTGGTGTACATGGATTCCATCTCAGATCGCATTGCATCCAGCCTTTTCACAGAGTCACCACTCGTGATGGCCTGCTCGAAACTAGTCGGGTCATCATCATCCATGATGCAATCCTCGCTTCCACCATCAATGAGAAAACCGTAGTATCTCTCAGGTGGACGAGAAACCCTACTAGATCGGCGGAGAGGCTGGGGTTCGTCGGGTACTACTGAATCCTCTGGTTCCACTAAATCTTCAGTTGCAGTTTGTGTTGCTGGAACTTCTTCCAGTTCTACCTCAGAGCCACTAATCTCTTTTGCAAGAAATTCCTTTTCTAAAAAGGTGGCATGTTGAGCAACAAACACTTTTTGCTCCTCTCCGTGATAGAAAAAATATCCATAAGAATTGTTCGGATATCCTACAAACTTGCAAAGAACTGACTGTGCCTCGAGTTTGTCCGGATTCTGCCTTTTTACATAGGCCGGACAACCCCATATCTTAACTCGTTTAAGATACGGTCTCTTCCCACTCCATATCTCATATGGTGTGGTAGGTACAGATTTAGTTGGAACTTGATTCAATAGGTATGCTGCTGTCTCAAGCGCATACCCCCAGAAGGAAATAGGTAACTCAGCTGTACTCATCATAGAGCGTACCATATCTAATAGGGTGCGATTCCTCCGCTCCGATACACCGTTGTGCTGTGGTGTATAAGGAGGAGTAAGCTGAGAGAGAATCCCATTCTCTTTTAGATAATCTAGGAACTCACCGCTCAAATATTCACCTCCTCGATCAGATCGAAGAATCTTAATACTTTTGCCCGTTTGATTCTCTACTTCGTGCTTGTATTCTCTGAATTTCTCAAAAGCTTCAGACTTGTGTTTCATCAGGAACACATGTCCGAATCTAGAGAGATCGTCAGTGAATGTAATGAAGTAGGAAGAACCGTTCCTGGCATGCGTAGACATGGGACCGCATACATCACTATGTATTAGTCCTAAGAGTTCATTAACTCTTTCTCCGTGTCCACTAAACGGAGCTTTGGTCATTTTTCCTTTGAGACATGAATGACAAGTATCATAAGATGATAATTCGAACGGATTCAAATAACCATCCTTATGTAACTTAGCCAGTCGTGTCGCATTGATATGACCAAGTCTACAATGCCACAAGAAGGATTCGTTCATATCTGAACTTTTCCTCTTGTGTGTGTTTTGTATATTCAGGACTGTATTCTGATTTAGAATGAATATGCCATTATGTAACGAGCCTGATGCAATCAACTTTTGATCTAGGAATATGTTCATAACATTATCCTTTACTACAAATTTATATCCTTCTTTACTTAATAAAGAAACTGATATAATGTTGCACATCATGTTCGGTATATAATAGCACTCATTTAGAATCAGTGTATTACGACTTGGCAATACTAGGTGATATTCGCCAACTGCTTTGGCTACAACATTTGCACCGTTCCCTACTTGAACGGAATGATCACCTTTTCCCAGTTCTCTACCTTTACGTAGCCCATGTAACTGTTTACATATATGGGATCCTGATCCGGTATCTAATACCCAGGACGTAGGGTGAACTGAGAAACAGTTCTCAATAACTAACACACCCGAAGAAGATGCATCAACATGCATGTTCTTTTGGGCGGCGTGAGAATCCAGATATTCTCCTGTTTCCTGTTCAGTCTTATAACTCTTATAAAAAAGAACGGGTCCAACATTTCCTAGCTCAGTACAATAATTGGGTTCAGTCAATACATCCATATTATTATCTTGATTATGGCCTGACATGGTCGCTACCTGGAGAGAGAGAGAAGAAAACACTTTAGCGTATGCTCTTGCAAGATTAGATTGGTTATTATCTTATCTAATCAGGATGTCTCCCACTGTTTTTATCAAATCTACCTTAAAACCCTAAAATGTAAGATTAGCCGGGATTAATTACACCCTACAATTTCGTCAATCTTTCAGCCAGATCAGTGTCGGTACTTTGAGGGAGGTTCCCCGTGCTTTCGGACGGACCTAATTAAAGTAAACCTCGTTTTCCCAGAGGCGTAACCCCGTTAACACTTTTCTAGACACCTACTTGATCGGCTAATTGTCCTGTGTAAAACTCTCCCAGGAGTAACACTTACTCGCAGTGGGTATCGGGATCCAACTATCTTATAGGAGGTATGCAATCTCATTGCAAATTTCAACACTTGAAATTCCCAATAATATTTTGCCCCTAGCGATCTATGACCTTGACAAGGTCAACAAACCATAAATCGCAAGTCAAGTTTAACCCGTCATTTCCTGATTGAATTAAACCCACCCGCATGACCCTTGACAAGGTCAACAAGGCCGTACGAATACCCTAATCCAATCACATCTCATGTTTTAGCAGATAAACACTAATTAGCTACCGTACACTGTGCCTTGACAAGGTCAACAAACACAGCACGAATACTAAGTAGGATTTATCCGAAATGACGGAGGGCTACGACAGGTTTTTCAGAAAACCTATTGCGTAATAAACTTGATATCATCGTAGAATCGAGTGAAGTTTTGAAAAGGAGTGTTTTTGAGGCTTTTCTTAGTTTCGCTAAAGGGGTCACTCCCGGTGAAGGGATCGTCGGCCCTTTCCTCATCGAATAAGGTGCAGGATATATCATATATATCACTGTGCAAAGCAAAACACTAAAAGCAATCAAAAGACAAACCGAGTTTTGTAGCATCTGCCAGTTTTGCTAAAGGACTCACTCCCGGTGAAGGGATCTCGGTCCTTTCCTTATCGAATAAGGTGCAGGATATATCATATATATCACTGTGCAAAGCAAAACTGTAGCTACCCTTTCTATAAAGTTTTTGATTCTACAACATCTTTAGGTTTCTTTTCTTTTTATTAATCTCATTAATAAATCCCATCAGCTTATGCTTCCTAAGCATCACAGAAGAAACGAAAGCAGTAATATTCATATATCAGCATATATATATATATAGTATAAGCATTCGTCTCAGGCAGTAATATGATCTCATCACAGAACATTGCAGCAGAAGAACATATATGAAATATTGGATATACTAGGACGTCCGTGTTTTCAATACGAGCCTGTATAAAACACGGATTCCACGGTCGCGACGAATAGCCAAACCCACATCCCAAGACCCCTACGAGAGCGGCAAGTAACACTGCTAATTCTAGGGTTAGAAGACCCGGTCTCGACTCCTCGAGATGGCCTTCCACTGAACCCTAGAACCCGGTTACTTGTGCTCCCCTCCTTGGGTCTACCTAATGCGGAAAAGTAAATAATATACACTGGTGACAGCAACCGCAACCTGGAAGTGCCCCAAATAAAAGAATATTACATTACAAATGAATTTTACATGAATGAAAATAAAAACCCTCATCTCACATAAAACCCCCGGCTATTCAGAACGCGACGATCCAATATAACATATCACAGCAACACATAATATCTCATATCATCAACGTAAGTAAATATGCGCATCCCAATTGTCGTTGACATATAGCAACGAAACCGGGGATATCACATATTACACTTACGGTCACAGAAAAGAAAGTGTAAAACTACAACATTTGGAATCCACAATCACTTTAGACATCGTAAATCCGAAATATCACATACTTCGCATTTCATGCCTAACTCTATGAATTCCACATATTGTATCACATTCCAGATAAATAGACAGTATTAAACTTTCTGAACAGATAATCAAACACCCAAGATTTCCCAAAGTGCTCAACTCTTGAGCGGAGTTCAAATAATCCCAGAATATGTCAAAGTACCAGTGATCCAGCCGTAGAAGGGTCAAGCCAACGCCTCACATGTGGCACGCCGTACTGCCCCAAACCCGAAGGTTCAAAAGGCAGTTCAAGACGGTCACATAATCGAGTTAAGGTTTGTTGTCTTCTAGAGGGTCCACCGCTTAACTTGTACAATTTTTTTTTGAAAGATTTAAACCCGAAAAAAAATTCAACACTTGAAAGTTTTACGTGGCGGGAAAAAGTGAGTTAATGATATCCGTTCAACTAGTTTAACAGTTTCTAAATATCCGGAAAGAAATACGAATTTAAAATTTCCGATCGAGTCTACTATTACAAAACAAACCCCAGAATTTTCAACACTTGAAACAGATAAAAAATACCCAGAAGCATCAACAAGCACCTACGGATATTACCATAAAAGCCACGTGTCGCCAATCCATGAATCCGCCGCGGAACCGCCGCGCAAGCATGCTTGCGCCGCGGTTCCGCCGCCGTTTGGATGAATTGGAGGCCCGGGTTTTATGGTAATTCTTAGAATTCCCTGCTGATTTTTTTACGTATTTTTAATTCAGAAAAAACCCAAAATTTAAAAAATTTCCAGAGAGGGGTCTAATTTTGTCGTTTCGGGTTCGATCGGAGTTTTAACTTCGTAAACACATCGCCTAATGCTCTAGCTAAGCTCTGATACCACTGTAAGTCAGGCAGCCACCCCATCCAATAGGGTCACCGTGGCCCCAACGGGTCCCTCAGCAGCTACTTTTTACGCATGCCCTCTCACGAGGACTACAACCCGCCGGAACATCTTCCGGTCTCGGGACACCCTGGGGGTAAGAGCCTATGCTTCGCCACACTGTCACACAGTGAGAACCCCCCATAGGTCGACATCCAATGCCTAGTAGCTCTGATACCACTGTTGGTCAGGCAGCCACCCCATCCAATGGGGTCGCCGTGGCACCAACGGGTCCCTCAGCCGCTACTTTTTACGCATGCCCCCTCGCGAGGACTACAACCCGCCGGAACACCTTCCGGTCTCGGGACACCCTGGGGGTAAGAGCCAATGCTTCGCCACACTGTCACACAGTGAGAACCCCCCATAGGTCGACATCCAATGCCTAGTGGCTCTGATACCACTGTAGGGTTCCTAGATACTCTTGTGAAGGTTCATAAGGCATCAAACATGCCCGGATAAAAATTTAGACGTGCCGAACAACCCAAAGCCGGGATCTTTGCTAGATTATTAGGGTTAAACATGCAAGATGATAACTTTTATCTAAGTGTGAGGGATTACAATCTTTGTAGTCCACTCCTTCGCTTCACAAGCTCCGAGTAGAAGTCCCTTTGCCGCGATCCACGATCTCCCGGACTCAAGAGAGGCTCCACGACTCGAACGATCCATGCTAGCTTGAAGTGTTCCAAATCTCCGATGATCTACGTCGAAGTTGCAAAGACTCAAGCTTTCTCACTCTAAAGAGATGAATACACTAATCTCATGGGCTAGATGAGATGAGGATGAGAGAGTAGTATTTATGCTTTCTTTTTAAATCATTTTCTCATATTTATTCATCACATAAAGAATTTCAAGTGAGCTTCTTCAAGAGAGAAGAAGATGATAATGGAAAAAGATAATGAATCATTATTTTCTTTTGTGATGAATAGAAAGAAATGTATATGATTGATATATAAACCATGGTCAAGGATGAGTGGATAAGAATGTGTAGAGAATAAACTAGAGTTAGGGTTTGGTTGGGTTAGAAATGTGTCATCACAAAATATCTTTACAATGACAAAAGAAAAATGCTTCTAGAAGGTGCATGAAGCATCTAACCCTAATCAAACCCTAACCTCAATTAATCATCCTTAAACATATTTAACAATTAATCATATCATGTCACAATAATATATATCATATATATATTATATATTTGCAACAAAAGAAAATAATACAATTAACATATATCGCATATATATCAATGTATCATCCAGTGAGAAAATGAAATAATAAAGCAAGCCAATATTAGATAATGTAATAATATATCATATATATTATTATACATTAAATCATCGAATCAACACTTGATCCGACGATCCGGCTATATCGAATATAACCGACTAATATATCATGTACCGATTCATCGAATCAACACTTGATCCGATGACCCGGTTCATATCTAAATATCGCGAGAATATAATACGGTATCTCATATCGCATTATTCTCGGTCCTGCACATATCACATATGTGCCTCTACTCCGTTTCTCCTGAGCCAAGAAACCTCTGTGTAGGACTCTAAAGAATCGTCAATACGCCGGTAGCAAGTGATGATCATATCAAACACCCACAAGCTGCAAGCGGTCAGCTAAACGTAACAGCCATCCAGGTATTGAGCGATCAGAAGATCAACAAGCTAGCCTGTGCGTTCTCCTGTGAATCCAATCAGTAACACTCCCGTACAGTCCGGTCTGTTCGTCTGATATGTCGCATATCAAGTCTAGGGGTGGTATACGTCAGACCCCAGTAACCGATAAGTCGTGTCGATGTGTGGCTCATAACGGGTCGAGAAACTACTTGTAACACTTACCAGTAAATCTCTATATCAGCCCTAGCCAGGGACTTCCAGTTATAGCCAATCGAACACAGCACAACATCAACTCCCTATACCGGGAGAGACGAATCCCCTCCTATCGCTCATTGCCTCCATGTGATTCGGGACTGTACCCAAAAGCCACCGTTTTGCACGCCCTCTTGGACGTGGTAAGGTGGAAATCAAAGCACAGTGGGAATCACACAAGACACTATGACGATCTCGGGTCTACAGACTACCCTGTACCAGTGTCACCGGAGAACTGCCATCTGACGTGTGGTATATCACCATCTGGGAGTTCTCGGCGAGTCCGTCCAGTGTACCCAGTCTCTACTGAGCACCCGTACACCATCTCTGATGTCAAACACCGATGGATATGGGATCATCCATCGCCCATCATATGGGTCAAGATGCGTATACGCTAGTCTACTCTGGTGTATCGATGCCCTGTCTCGATATACCCTCGACTAGGAACAGTTATAGGATGTACTCATCGACTACCGTGGCCCCACTAGTATGATCTCATCACAGTCCCAGTAGTCGAGTACAGATCCTAAGGGCTTTATCAACATGTGAGAGTTAGACAGTAAACCAATACAAGTCAACATGTTAAGATAAAGTGAAACCAAATAGCATACTATCATGACGAGCAAGAAAGTCATCTCTATATATATCCAAGCATCCATTATAATATACATCATATGTACAACAATGGCCTCTAGGGCATATACATAACTAACACTATAGAGATAGATCTAAACGGATACTGGGATTGTCCCAATCTAGGTACATTGACACCATACTAAAGAGGTTTAGTATGGAAGAGTCCAAACGTGGGTTTTTACCCACGATCTCAGGGCTCACTCTCTCCAAAGAGATGTCTCCCAAGACTGATTTGGAGAGAGCTCACATGCAAGGGATACCCTATGCTTCGGCAGTAGGCTCTATCATGTACGCAATGCTATGTACCAGACCCGATGTAGCATACTCACTAAGTGTAGTGAGTAGGTATCAAGCTGATCCTGGAGAGAGTCACTGGACAGCTGTGAAAAGCATTCTCAAGTACTTGCGAAGGACTAAAGAGATGCTCTTGGTGTATGGTAACGGAGAACTCTAAGTGGAGTCCTTTACCGATTCGAGCTTCCAGAGTGATAAGGACGACTCAAAGTCTCAGTCGGGGTTTGTCTTTACCCTTTACGGAGGGACGGTTAGCTGGAAGAGTTCCAAGCAGGAAACCGTGGCAGACTCGATGATGGAGGCTGAATACATCGCTGCCAACGATGCTGCCAAAGAGGCTGTCTGGATCAAGAAGTTCATTACTGAACTTGGAGTGGTTCCATCCATTGAGCATCCAATACCTTTGTATTACGATAACAATGGAGCGATGGCTTTGGCCAAGGAACCCAGGTCCCATCAGCGATCCAGGAATATTCTGAGGCGGTATAACCTGATCCAGGAGATAGTTGATCGCCGGGAGATCGAGGTCAGGAGGGTTGACATGAAGAACAACACTGCGGATCCACTCACGAAGGCCATTCCCCAGATACAGTTTGAGAGACTTTTCGGGATGCTCGGTATGCGATGCTACAGCAGCTGGCCCTACTGCAAGTAGGAGATTGTTAGTTGTATGTATGCCGTAGAGGCCAGTATTGTACAAATGATGTATATTATATTGGATGCTTGGACATATATAGAGAGGACTTTCTTGCTCGATATGATAGTATGCTATCTGGTTGCTCTTTACTTTAACATGTATACTTGTCTCTTTATACTGTCTTATCGTTACATGTTGGTAAAGCCCTTAGGATGTGTACTTGACTACCTGGACTATGATGCGGATCATACTAGAGGGGACATGGTAGTCCATAAGTACATCCTTCAAGGTTAGTCGTGGGTGTATCAAGACGGGGCATCGATATACCAGTGTAGACTAGCGTATACGCTTCTCGACCCATGAGATGGGCGATGGATGATCCCATATCCATTGGTGTTTGACATCAGAGATGGTGTACGGGTGCTCAGTAGAGACTGGGTACACTGGACGGACTCGCCGAGAACTCCCAGATGGTATTATACCTCACGTCAGATGGCAGTTCTCTGGTGACACTTGTGCAGGTTAGTCTGTAGACCCGAGATCGTCATAGAGTCTTGTGTGATTCCCACTGTGCTTTGATTTCCACCTTACCACGTCCATGAGGGCGTGCAAAACGGTGGTTCTTGGGTACAGTCCCGAGTCACATGGAGGCAATGAGCGATAGGAGGGGTTTCGTCTCTCCCGGTATTGGGGGTTGATGTTGCGCAGTGCGCGATTGGCCGTAACAGGGAAGTCCCTGGCCAGGGCTGATTTAGAGATTTACTGGTAAGTGTTACCAGTAGTTTCTCGACCCGTTATGAGCCTCATATCGGCACGACTTATCAGTTATTGGGGTCTGACGTTTACCACCCCTAGACTTGATATGCAACATATCAGACGAGGAGACCGGACTGTACGGGAAGTGATACCGGCAGGCTTTTAAAAGAGTTGGAACGGGCTTGCTTGCCGATCTTCTGATCGCTCAATACCCGGGTAGCCGTTACGTCCAGCTAGTACCGCTGACGGCTTGTGGGTGCGTGATGTGATCATCACCTACTGCCGGCGTATTGACGAGTCTTTAGAGTCCTACATAGAGGTTTTACTGGCTCAGGCAAAACGAAATAAGGGCGCATATGTGATATGTGCGGGACCGAGAATAATGCGTGTATGTGATACCGTATTCTATTCTCGCGACTTTCTGTATCGGTCGGTTATATATGATATAGCCGGGTTATCGAATCAAGTGTTGATTCGATAAGTCGATACATTGGATGTTAGTCGGTTATATATGACCGGATTATTAAGTCAAGTGTTGATTTAATAATTTATTGTATAATTGTATATTTGATATACTAGTTTACATTAACTAACACATGTTCACTTAGGGTTTTTTCTCACATGTACACAACTTTACTATATATATGATATATATTAAATTGTGTTTTCTTAATGTATCATGATTGATGATATACATGACTTGGGTGTATGAGACTTACACCATGCTATATATTATGTTGGGTTTTTATATTTTAAGTAATTACAAAATTAAGTGGAGGATTAGATCAATGCATGAAGCTTGTGGATGCATTGACTAAGTCCACTTGAGTTTGTTTTTACCATAGATATTTCTTAACCCAACCATAAGTGTTAGCTATGTTTATGGCTCTACAAGAGTTAGTATATGATGCTCACTCACCATGGTTAGACTTCTCACTTGATCATTATCCTCAACTCTTTCTTTTCTTCTTCTTCTTCATTGTGAAAAGGAAAAAGCTTGCTAGGGTTTGATCCAAAGTGAGAAAGAATGTGAGAAATAAAATTCTAAAGACAACCCACTTCCTATTTCTCCATCCTCTACTAGACTAGCACTTTAGTTTAGGGTGTTTGCTTCACTAATTCTCAAGTTAGTGAAGTAGAAGCTTGAGTTGGCATCCCCTCGACGTAGATCATCTTCGGCCTCGAAGACTTCAAGCAAGGACGCGTCTTTCGCCTCGTGAAGCCATGCAAGGGTCCGGGAGAACCACGATCGCAGCGAAGGGACTTCAACAAGGAGCTAAAGAAGTGATGGAACGATCTACAAAGGTTGTATTTCGTATTCACTTAGTCGTAAAGTTGTTTACTTGCTATTTGATTCGCCTAATCTCTAGTATACGATCTTGCTTAGGGTTGTTTGGCACATAAAAATTTAATTTTGGCATGGTCGATGCCTTGTAGAGCCTTGTTAGTGTGCCTAGTAACCCTACACTTTCTTCCTTCTCTCTTTCGATAATGTTGAACGCATGTTCCTCCGGCAACTTAAAATTTAAGAGGGAGTCGGCTAGTATCGGATGCTCAGCAAGGAAGTCAGCAATGGCCTGGCCTTTCATTGCTTTGAGGGGTCGATACGTTATCGAGAACTCCATCAGTAGGAGGGCCCATTTGGCGAGCTTTCTCGTTAGTATAGCCTTCGACATTAGATATTTGAAAGGATCCACCTTTGATATAAGATGGACCTCATGTGCCAAGGCGTAGTGTCTGAGCTTCGTTATCGCGAAGATTAGTGCCAGACAATGCTTTACGATGGGTGAGCAGTTGTTTTCTGCTCCCAAGAGAACTCGACTCAAATAGTACAGAGCTCTTTCCTTTTCCTTGTCGTTCTCCTGTGCCCATAACGCACCTAGAGAACCTTCAAGGGCTGTTGTATATAGGATGAGGGGTTTTCTCTTAACTGGTGTGGTCAGCACCGACGGATTTTGTAAGTACCGCTTGATTTCGTCTAGTGCGTTTTGGCACTTTTGATCCTAGATGAACGGGGTCCCCTTCTTCATTAGATGACTGTAGGGACGACATTTTCCCGAGAGGTTAGCTATGAATCGTCGGATAAAAGCGAGCTTTCCTTGAAGGGGTCGCAATTGCTTGAGAGTCCTTCGCGTGGGCATTCCCATAATCGCCTTAATCTTCGAAGGGTCAATTTCGATACCCCGGTGCCGTATGATGAATCCCAAGAATTTTCCTAAGGAGACTCAAAACGCGCATTTGAGTGGATTCATCTTCAGATTGTATTTCCGAAGACGTTGGAACACTATGTTTAGATGTTCCCAATGTTCCTCATATGATTTGCTTTTCACCACAAGGTCGTCGATGTAGCATTCAACAACCTCATAAATGAGGTCATCAAAGATCTTCGTCATGGCCTTCTGGTAAGTAGCACCAGCGTTCTTCAGACCGAAAGTCATAACTTTATAGCAGAATATGCCCAGCGAAGTCCCGAAGGTAGTATGCTTTTGGTCTTCAGGATGCATTTTTATTTGGTTGTACCTTGAAGATCCATCTATAAAGGAGAAGATCTCATGGGTAGACATGTTATCGATCATCAGCTCGGTAATGGGTACTGGGAAGTCATCCTTCGGGCAGGCTTTGTTGAGGCCGCGAAAGTCCACGCAGATGTGCACCGTCCTATTTTTCTTCATCACTGGAACGATGTTGGCGATCCAGTCGGGATATTGAACTTCTTGGATGAAGCCGGAGTCAATTATTTTCTTGACTTCGGCGTTGATGCTCATCTCGAGTTCTAGTCGCATTCTTCTTGGCGCTTGCTTGACTGGCTTGATGTCCGGCGATATGGCCAGTTTATGTACTGCTACTTTTGGATCTAATCCCGGCATCTCGAAATAGTTCAATGCGAAGCAGTCTTTTATATTTCATGAGCACGCCTTTTAACGTAGCTACCTGTTTTCTACATAGCAGCTCACTGACGAACGTTGGCCTCGGATCATTTTCCCCTAGGTCAATTTTCCTCAGGTTGTTTGCCATAGTGTGCATCACGTCTTCCAGCTCTTTTGGTGCTGGTGGAAACTCTGAGATCACCTCATCCTCATCTTCATTTGCGAAGCACCTGAAGGGGTCATCTATCGTCTCATGCCCTCCCTCTTTTGAGAGTGTTATCACGTGGCAGGTACGGATTTGCTTCCATTCTTGACGTTGAGTTGGTCCTACCCTCGCGGTACAGGTCCTTTTTGGCTCATACTTTTGCGGCGGGGTTACCCTCCAGCTGTCGGATAAAGTGAACCTGCCTTATTGATACTGGTCTTCAACCCAGTTTTTGAAGGGAAGCGGTCTTCAAGGGGATGACTTATGGCTCGGTGGTAGGAGCAATAATCCTGATGATGGACCTCGTTTATTTGTTCGGGGTGCCGAGACTCTGGGTGCGTCACCATTTGGTGCTTTATGACAAGGTTGAATATTTTCCTTGTCTTGTCTTGAGGGAAAGAGTATTCCCTACCCATCTTCTTTATAAAGGACGAGTTCCAATCGACTTTTCCTTGATTGCAAGGCTTCTTCGATCCGTTTTGTTGTTTTCGAGCATTGTTTGCATTCTTCACCTTGTTTTTGCCTCTATTTCAGGATTTTCCCTCGTGGTGAGAATGTACAGCTGGCTGAGGATGAAAGGCATTGTAGTCTTCTTTCTTCATGGATTGCTGATTGAGACGTTGCGTCCTGGCCTTTTCATAAATAGCCATTTCGCGAATGTGGCTATCCCGACTTTTTTGACAGGATTCTTTTATTATCTTGTGAACTTGTTCTTCGAACGACGAAATTAATGTTCTTAGAGTGGGATTTCGCTTTGTTTCAGCATCATAGTTATTTGGAAGAGCGTTCTCTTCTTCACCGGAGCTGTTTATAACGCGGCAGCTATAGAATTGCTCCCGTTTCTTGGACCGAATGTATCTGAGCCTGGTTGTCTCCATCTTCCCGTTGGGCATCTTTCACTGGGTCCCATGGGTATCCCAAATTTTTCGTAGAAGTGGGCTTGTCGAACAGTTTGTCCGAAGGGTACACCTTGGCATCTTAATAGCCCTTTCAATCCCTCTGCGTAGTATCTTGGAAAACGGATTGGTTGAAGCTTATAAAGTGCAAAATTTGCATTGTGCCAAACTTCTTTCTCTACTCTGGTCTCCGTAGATTGGTAGAAGAGGATTGCCTTTTCACCTCTTCGCCTAGGAAGCATGTAGAAAGTCTGTAATTCCTGTACGCTGTATGTATCGAGCGCATCAAGTTCCTTGTAATGCCGAGGCGGAATCATTGTGATTTGCAGGCTATGATCTGCTTCATCGAGGGTTTGCTCTAACGGGTAGATGGAGAACTCTGCGTTGATCTCGTCCTCAGATTCTCTACCAAAGACCAGAATAGGGGTCGATGGTCCGGGCCTGCAGTTTTCCTTATAGGGTTGCCCCGAGTAGACTATTTCTTTATCTTCCTTGGTGTCGCTCCCAAAGATCGGGATGGTGGCAACGAACTTCCGTTTATCCTCCGGCTTATGACACCTTTCCGCATCTTCGAAATCTGGTAAGAAGTACTTTGCGTCTTCATATTTTCGGACTTCATTTACGGAGAATGGGTTTAGCTCTCTCGTGATGGTGTATTCCAAGCCGTATTTGAAATACTTCATACACTGATGTTGTGTAGAAGGGACAACGTTGTACTCATGTAACTAAGGCCTGATGAGTAGAGCATTATAGAAAGTCTTGGCGTCAATGACATGAAATTTGATGTCAGTGACGAGTAGCTCAAAGCGTAACGTCAGTATTATGGACCCAAGCGTCCGTGACGACTATGAGTCAAACCCGGAGATGGTAATTTTATCTCGGGCCAAGTGCTGAATATTCATGCAAATCTTTTTCAGCACTTTCACGTTGAGAAGATTGACAGAGGATCCGTTGTCGACAAGGATTTTTCTTATCTTGATGTCGTGGCAGTACCGGGTAACGTATAACGGGCGGTTATGCTCGCACATACCGAGGAGAAGATCTTCATCGCTGAATGTAATTTCAGCTGTGTGAACCTCTGCCAGCTCGTCCTTCATCTTCCCTTCTGCGAGGAAAGCTTGGAACTGATCAGGCACTTGTAATGCCTTGATTAGATAATCTCGTGCTTCTTTGGACAGGAGAAGAGCATCCAACATGCTTAGTTGTGAGGGTATTTTCCTCAGATGTCCTAGGACATTGTAATCCACCTTATTTTCCCTAGGCGGGTCCCTCACCGCGAGCTCTTTGACAACTCCCTCATCAAGGGTGATTTCCTTAGGGATTATTTCTTTCCCTTTGTCTTTTTTGCTCGAATCCTTGTTTGTAGGTCCGAGGTTCTTTTCAGGCAGCGTGCGGCTACGCAGCTGAATGTTCTCACAGTTCTTATCCCCCTCTTCTTTTTCGGAGGTGAAGTCCTTGAAGAGTGGGCTGAGGGTCATTTCATCATCAGAATCGCTCCCTATGGTAAGAACTTGGGGTTTTTTCTTTTTCGGACTGGTATCAACCATATTATAGTTGCAAGTCGTTTTTTTACACGTATTTGTCACACCTTTTTGCTGTCGACGAGCTTCGCGCTTCATTCTCTTGAAGTAATTTTGATGGGCAACGTATCCTTGTCACCACTTCTTGAAGGCACTGCATTCTTCAGTGGGGTGGGTGACCTTCCGATGATATAGGCTGTAGTTTGGATGTGAATCCTTTCCGTCGAGGCGTATGACCCTGGAAGAGCTTCCCACAAGAGGTGGCAGCTTCATTCCCTTTGACAGGGATTTGGCGAACTACTTCTCTGCCTTGATCTTACTCTTATTTATAGCAGGTGTGCTCCGAGTTGGTTGGAGTACTTTACGACTCATCCTCGCCGCAGCTTCTTCATTTTGACGCTGACACTTAGCCTTCTCGTATATGTCAATTTTGCGTTCTCGGTCAGGTTTGCTTTTTCGAAAGGCTTCGTTTAACAGCTTATCGATCGGGTCTTCTTCTAGCAGTTCCAAGGATTTTATCGCCGCATCTGCCCCTAGTTTCTCTGCGTTCTTTTCTGACATCGAGGGAGCTTCTTCGCCATTTAACAACGAATGGGAGACCATGTGGCAACTCGCTACATAATCTTCAATTTCTTCTGATGAGTCATTTTCCTCATCGTTGTCACTATCTTCATTCTCAAGAATATGCTTGAGGAATTCTTAGAGGGTGACCGGTGTCCGCGCCTTCTGGTTGTACTCTTCCAACGCGTCGATGTACTTTTGTATGTTTGTGCGCTTGTCGTCACACTCGGCAGGCTGCACAGGCTTCTTGGTCTACTTCTTTTCTTTGAAGACTTTGAAGGAATGACTTTGGGATTTTTCCCTTCGTCAAAAACTTTCGGTATGAGACGCGGTTTCAACATCCCTTCGATGATTTCAGGTTCAAGTGGGCTCTTCCACCTGACCCCCGGACATGCATGTAGATCCTTCAGCATTCTTTTGGTCTTTGCTGAAAGAACGATTTTCCACGGAGTTTCTTCCACGAGTGAGCATGATGCCCCTGGTGCATCCACCTTTTTGGGAGTGTGCTTCAGAGGCGGGTTCACCCTCCAATTCTTAGACAGCGCGAATTTCCCCCGTAGGTACTGGTCCTCAACCCAGTCCTTGAAGATGTAGCAATCCTCAATTGGGTGGCTCACCATTCTATGATAGGAGTAGTAGTTGGGGTTGTTGACGTTGCCAGGTTGCGGTGGACGCCGTGGGTCTGGCAGTATGACGAGTTTGTTGCGCACTGCCAACTCAAAGAGTCTTCTTGTTTTATCGTGGGGAAACGAGTATGCGCGTCCTAACCTTTCTTCTAGGAATAGGCGTGGACGTGCATTTTTTTGGCGAGCCGCCGGTTTTGGGTCGCTTGGTTGTTGTTAAGTGTTAGCGACGAAGGCTGCTTTCCCTTTACCCTTGGCGTTTCGAGGGTCCTTGTTTGAGGAGGAAAGTCCATGGCCCATCTGGTCCATTTGGACCAGGTTATCGATCAGAGCCTTGAAGGTCGTCAGCTTGAAGAATGCCAAGAATTAGGACACAATCGCTTGCGGATCTAAGGTCCCGACGAACAAGCCCATGGCGGGGGATTCTTCGATTCATTGTTCGTACTTTGACCACAGGTTCCGCCACCGGATCGCGTATTGGACCCAGGTTTCTCCCGACTTTATCCTGGCATTGATTAATGCCGTGATCTGGGTGCGCTCTCTTGCGGTGGTGAACCGCTGTGTGAACAGCAGTTCCATTTCTGTGAATATCTTCACGAAGTCATTTGAGAGCTCCGAGTACCATTCAAAGGCTGTCTTCGACAGGCTGCTAACGAACTGGCGAAGCAACAGTTTGTCGTCTCTTCCAGTGTTGCTGCACAGAGCTCTAAACTGCGCGATGTGCTGGTGTGGGTTGCATGTCCCTTTGTACACATGGAACTTGGGATCGTATATCCCGAAGGGTACTTGATTTGGTCATACCAGCCTAGATACGGTCGCCCAGATCTGACAGTTTGGCCGGCCGCTTTATTCGCTTGATGAGCTCGTATTTGTTGAGTGATGTAATTATTAAGAGCAGCCTTGGAGATCATTTCCTCCCTGGCCACTGATAGAGCCGGAAGAGGGTTTGATGTTTCCCCTCTGTCATCCTCGATGATTATCGACGGATTCTCGGCTGGAGGTTCTGGATGGATTATCATTCCAACCATATCCTGAAGCAAGAGCGCCATCTTCTTTATGTTGGTGGCTTGCTCAGCAGATTTTTTTCTTTTCTTTCAACCACCCTTCGCAAGAACTCTGTATCGGTCTCCTGCTCTTGGCGTTGTTCAGATATTGGTTCCGGACTTTCTTTCTGTCCGGTGAGTGCTGTCATTTTGGTCAGCATCTCTTGGAGCTTTTTTTTGTTGCTCTTGAGCTTTTGTCAGCGACCGAGTTTGCTGCCAGTGACCAACGGAAGCATGGCTTTCCTCTTTTCTGGGTGCCATGTAAACCATATGCACGATCATGGCCCCAAACTTGGGGTGTTTAGGTCTATCGCCTTTGGAGTTTGCTGCCGCCGGTGGAATTTTCTCCGGTCTCGTCCTTTTGTGGGAGGTCGAAGTTGAAGGAGCCGTAGTAACAGGCACCCGTGTGGAAGAAGTCCTTCGCTGTATGGTGGAGGGATGGTTTTCCTCATGCCGAACCTTCGAACTTTTTGGTCGACGAGTGTAGTTTTGATCAATCACGGAGTCCTGGACTTTTCGCCAGACTCTATGAATTTCGGAGGAGAGCCATTGATGGGGCTGCTCCAGCTTTGCCTACACTGTGGTTTCTGTAGGCGGGGGCGATTTCTTTAGCACCGTCGTTGGAGAGTTCTTTCACACCCTCCTAAGTAGATCAAAGATGTTCCTAATTGGAACAGCGGCATCAATTTCCACCATTGAAGCTGGCGGAGTAAGTCCAGAGGGGGAGTTGCCCCTAGCTTTTCTCACCCGGTGCCAGTGACGACGTCGAGCGTGCCTTGCAGCAGGGACCGCCTCAGTTTGGGAAGCGGCTTCTTCATGTCCCTGGCTTTGGTGAGGGACTGTTGCTAGTGTCAGCCTATTGAAGACTGACGTTCTTTGCAGAGTTTGCGAAGGAACGGCCAATCTTCCGAAGACCGATCTTCTGGTAGGGGAAGCACTTTTGACGACTTCACCTGCAGGAGTAGTTGGGTAGGCTATCCGTTTTAGGGCAGTCCTTTCATGTATGATGAGCTTCTTTGCGAGCGCGTTTTGGTTCTGGCTCATCCTGTTGAAGACTGAGACGTCTGAGCTTCGGCTCAGCCTGTTGAAGACTGAGACATCATATTTGGACGACCCATTGAGTTGGGTTGTTGTGGTTGCATGTCATCGAAGAACGACTTCTTGGGAGCTTCGTCTTGCGGCGTTGTGGCGCTGAAACTCGTTGGTGGGAGCATGGTCCCGAAGAATAATCCGGTAGTAGCTTGAGTTACTTGCCCCACCGGCATTGAAAAGATGGAGGCTGCATTGGGCCCGTAAGTCACTCTTCTAATTGGGGAGGAGTGGGAGGTGCTGTTGCAGGTTGTGCGGTTGGAAGCCATTGATGTTCTCTTCTTCTAGACAAGAACAAGACACCAAATCTTAGTATCTCGAATCCAAGGGTAACCATAGCGAACCACGATTTTGTTCGCGAAACACGACACACGAAGTGTGGAGTGGAAAGAGAAAAATGTCCCACTGGGCGTGCCAGAATCTGTTCACCGCCGGAAGACGGATTGGGACGTTGAGACGTCTGGCCTGAATTCTGGGGGCAGATGCTATTTGGATTTATCCGTCCACCTCTCTGAAGATGACAAGTTGATTTATGGCACTGTATATCTGATGTTTGGACGGATGCGGCCGTTGTAGCGGACTTCGTCAGATTCCCCCTCGTTTTATGAGGGGGTTTTGATTGTGGGGACGCTCTTCCCTGCAGGCGCAAGCCTCTGCAGTTAATTACGTTACCGCATCGTGATAACCACTTTCTCCTGCTCCGGAAGTTCACTTCAAGTCGTGTGTTTTGTTTTGGTTTTGGTTGCCCATGGATTGTATACGGAGATTAGTTTCTGTCGTTGCCCATAGGGCGTGGATTAGTCCAAATCCGTATATTTTTAGATTTGGGTTTAAGTTGATTTAAGGATTGTTAATCTGGTTTGAGATTAAGATCAACTTAAAACGTATGAGCGTTCAGGCTTGATTATTTTAGTTGAAGGACATCGCGGTCCATTATCACCATGTTTGAGGTGAAATTTTAGTTTAAGAATGTTTCGGTCCTTTGTTGCCATATTTGAGGGCGAATATTAGTTTAAGGACATTTTGGTCCCTTATTCAACTCGCGCGCACGTGTATTTGTTACGTGGTGGAGTGAACGATGTTGATATGGAATATGCCCAATTTGGGGCACGCTCCGATTTGAGGCGTGCACGTCAGTTTGGAAGTGCATCAACGAAACAAGTTGTTGGTCGTTGGGACCCACCACTTCTCTGAAGACGTTGAGGAATTACAATGACATATATTATAGATGTGAAGAGATGTACCTTTAAACCAATCCCATATTTGAGGGAAAATGGTTGTGGTAGACCTAAGAATCATTAGTCGTATTTGAGACTAAGATTACTTTAGGAGATATAGGATGAATATCATTTTGTATATCATCGATGGGAGACCACTAGTCATTTTTTAGAATAAGATCTGTTTGGGAAACCATGAGCCATATGAGCTTGATTGATTTTAAAATCAAAGAGGTTTAACCTCAGGAAACTTAGCCAATTTTGGGCTGAAATTGAGTTTCCTTAATTACCCAACAGTTCTGAGCACTGGGATATGCAGTGCTCATGTGTGAAACATGTGAGGTACTGAATTAGTGCTAAGCACTAGAGTTCCGTGGCACTCAAGTGTGAAATACATGAGGCCCCCGGATGTGAACGTTTGTTAGTATTTTGGACTAATCATGGAGTGCTGAGCACTCTGCATGATACTCAGTGAGAAGCACGTGAGTACTATTCTTTGGGATTTATTTGCTCATTTCCCACTTTTTACAGAAGTGCTAAGCAATTGGATAGAGCTCACGTGCATTTCATGTGACTGCTTTCTTTTGGGGATACTGCCTAATTCACAAAGAAGCTTTTCTTTTCTTTTTAGGTGCCCACGTGAGAATCACGTGAGGCAGCTTTTGCCGTTCTTTTTGTTCGTTTAAAGCACTCACGTGGTAAACACGTGAGGCTTCAAAATAGTGCTAAGCACTGACGAGTCAACAAGATGTTCTTGTATTTTCTTAGAGATATTGATCTCTGTTAATGACATTTTAGTCATTGATGATCATCAAGATTTAGGTTTTGAGGATCTTAGATCATCATCATTTGAAGAACTAAGTTTTTTATATAGGGTTAAACCCTAATTTTTGGAGGAATTACATTCTCATATGCTCCTGTTATTTCTTTTTCTTTTATAACCTAGTTCTTTTCCCCTAAGTTTTGAATCTGCAGAGCAAAATCTCCCCGATGAGAATTAAATTCTCAATTTGTGGGGAGATTTGCTTCAGCAAATCTCAACCAGAGAAAGAACTAAGTTCTTATGTGAAGGGTTAAACTCTTAGATAGGTAAAGAAGAAACACTATGATCTCTGTATTTTTTTTTACCTAGGGTTTCAATGAGGCAAGTCTTCTTCTTCTTTTGAGAATTAAATTCTCTTTCTTTTTCAAGAGCTTACTATATTTTTTTTTTGCAGAAGCTTGTGTAGAGTTATCTTCCTTTTTTTTTCTTCTTTGTTTTTCCCTTCTATTTATAGGATAAGAGAAGAGATCAACTTGTTAGGAAAATCTCTGATTGAGAGATCATGGTCAATCCAAAATGACCTCTCGGATCGCTTGGTGAATTTTACTCACCATTTAATTTTTAATCCAAAGGCTCTCTATTTAATAAAGAAGTTTTCTTGTTTATTTAACAAGATTAGGAAATATCGTTTCCTAGATAGAATTTTTATTCTGTTGGATGATCGTTGGGTGATTTTATAATCACCGTTGGATCTTTGATCCAAAGATTTTTCTAGTTTGAGAAAGATTAAGGAAAATATTTTCCAAATAGAAATTAATTCTATCTTGCCAAAGAGTGCAGCAGAAGAACTCACGTGTTTAACACGTGACCCCTAGCATGGGTTTCAATATACTTTATTTTCAGCGCATATAAACTCTTACGTGTTTAACACGTGAGGTCTATTCGGCTTGCCAATTATTTGATTGCAGCACCTATATGCTTTGCATATAAGCGCTCACGTGTTTAACATGTGTGGCCCTTTTAGCCCAGTTGTTTTTAACTAAGGCACTTATATACTTTTTCATATAGGTGCTCACGTGTTTAACACGTGAGACTTTAATAGTGGGGAATTTCCCCCTTTTTCCTTCTTTCTATTTTTTTATGAGGGAACAGATAACATCTGGAGTTTCAACCCGGAGAGCATGTAGTCCTGAAGATCTCTTCAAACAGAGGAGTGATACGTTTTGGCAAGATGCGTAAACTAAGTTCATGGTACATAGGACCATTCGACATGCTCCAACGAGTTGGAGAAGTAACATACCATTTAGCATTACCATCCTCTTTGAAAGAAATGCACAACGTGTTCCACATATCCCAACTACGACGATATGTGAGCGACCCCAGCCATATACTTGATCACTCAGAGCTCACGGTACAGAATGATCTAACTTGCAAGCAGCAACCAGTTGAGATCCTGGACTGAAAGGTAAAGACATTGTGGAACAAGGAGGTGAAACTTGGCCCGAATAATGTAGAGAAATGATTCGCCGGGAGAATCAACTTGGAATAGAGAAGAAGATATGCGTGCACGATACCCTTACCTTTTTGAAAATTAGTCTCTATGTAAATTTCGAGGACGAAATTTTTATAAGGAGGGTAGAATGTAACAATTCTGAAATCCCTGTACAAAATTATTTGTTTAATTTATAGAAAGGGTATTTCAGCCTGTTTAGGAGTTAAAAGTTATTTTTGTTTAAGAAAAAAAAGAAACAACTTGTAGCTCACTAGTAAAGGCTCTACACTGCTGTGACATAGCATGTGTGTTCGAATCCCATCAGTGCCAATTATTTTTTATACTTTTCCTTTTAACTTTTCGGAAGTCCAAGAGTTGCATGTGCAATACTCGGAGAAACAAAAAGTTTCAGAAAAAATCAAACGGAATAAATGAGGAGTAAACAAAGAGCAAAACACGTGGCATGAATCTCGAGGCAAACCATCAAAATCCGATCGCCCGTTCATCACTTTGGCCGGTACCGATGGTCCACATTGCTCCGTTCGACTCCGTGCTTTACACACACACCCCTTCAGCTCCCCACTACTGCCGTGCACTGTTTGATTTCTCTGCAGACTATTCAATTCATCATTTAACATCAATTTTAATTCTTTTAATTCCCATACCCTAAATTCTTCACTATAAATACCACCCCATTCCCTAGCTCTCTCCCATTCTGAAATTTCTATGAAAATTCTCATAAACTCTCTAAATACTAAGTGGAGTTAAGAACCCAAGTGGAGTAGCAAACCAAGCTCGACGACCGAAGCCTTTCCGACGAAACCACGACCCCGAAGGCTTCCCCTCTCACTTGTTAACAATTTAACCAGTAATTTATTTCTCTCTCTATTTATTTTCATCTCAAATCGGCTTCTAAAAGCACATCGACAACGTAGAGTTAGCTCCGATATAATTTTCTTTTTAACATTTGTAATCCACTTGATAAGCAAATTAGCTCAAACTAACATCCTAACACCACTCTTAACCTTATTTACATCATTTAGCTTTTAGTTTAATAAAATTTTCTATGCGAAATAATCATAAAACGAAGTTTTTCAGAAAAATACCATGAACTTTAGTATTACCATTATTTCAATAATTATTATATATACCTTTAGGAAAATTTCACGGGGTAACGACCTACCCTACACACACACTATGGTTTCATAGCATGATGTATAAATATATTGTTAATTCAAAGAATAGGTTTTACGTTAAAATACCACATTTTTTTCAAAAAGGGTTTCTTAATCGATATTTTAAAATCCTAGGCAATTGCGCCTCTACAACTTTCGTTAGGGGACCCGGTAATAGATGGTGCGAATTATCGCACATCCTGGGGATAATAGAGCGAGATACAGAACTCCTCATGGAGTATTCGGTCTCAAAAGGAAATAAAAATACTGTTTTTTAAGAAATACGACTTTTCTAAACAAAACTAAACTTTGGAAAATTATATAAAACTATGAATCCATATTTTCAATAAAAACAAATTATGAACCCATATTTTTAAAATGAACGATTAGAATTTTAATAAAATACCAACAAGTATCCAAAAGTAGTAGTTTTTTATAAAAGTACCATAAACTTTTAAAAGTTAGGTTTTATCACTAAATTACCACAACAATTAAAATACATGTTCATGAAAACTCTAAATATTATAAATCACCCTCGAGGTTTATTTTTAAACCATATTAAAGCATTTTTCACAGAACACTATCAAGAAATGCAAATAATATAAATACAAAGTAAACAACTATAATAAATATTTAAGAACTCTAGATTAATATAGTCTTAAGCGATATCATTTCTTTTGAGCCCCAGGGAGCCGGAGAAGGTGAGTACTTGCCTATTCAGGCTAGACAACTTAACGGAGTTATCAATGAAAATTGTCTTGGAAAAAACACAAATCCTGCCGTCTATGTGCAGCAGTTGCCGATTTCTCCCGAACATAAAATATTTAACAGTTAAATCAATTCATATGAAAAGACCATGAACTCAAATCTAAACTTGAATATGAACTCGAACCCAGTCTACTCGAACTAACTTGAGTCGAACCAAGATTGTAATTGATATGACTCGCATTTTACTCAACTCAATCGACTTCATTTTACACCTTTTGCAATCTACGGTTTTGATCAAGATATGTTATAATCAATCAATCAATTTAATTAAGTATATTATATAGTTATAGACTATTTATACTCGGAATGCTTGGGATAGTTTCTTGTGTGAATATAACGAAGTTTCAGGAGTCCCGTATTAACTTTTTTTATTTTACTCGAATATCAGTCGGGTCAACTCCTCTACAGCCTAGAATCCCATTGCTAACACATTAAATGGGCCCATGTTTTTTTTTTCCCGGGGCCCTACTCTTGAGCTCATGAATACTTCTACGGTTGCGTTGACATTCACACTTGGAACTTAACGTTAACATAATGACCATTTAGAGACCTATAGTATATACACCCATGAATCATATACTTTTTCTCGTCATATATATTCAACACTTGTCATTTTTACTCTTGTTATATCCTTGGGACTTACCGAGCGCTAGTTCGCTGACGAACATTTCACCCACTTTTGTTTTCTTGGAATGTTCGTTAGATACGGTTGAGACGGAGGAAGTGGAGGCCACAGAGGAGGACTACAACTAGATTGCTACTCAGGATTAGCTTAGCTTCATTTTTTTCTTTCATCTTATGTATGCCACATGTTTAGACATTTTCTTATATTGTATTTACTTTTCAGTTGAAACTCATGTACTTGTAAATATTTGAAGTTGAATGTAAATAAAGATATTTGATGAAAATTTTACGGTCTCCATTTATTCTTGCATTGTGTATTATTGTTTCAATACGCTTAGTATATTTATTTAGGGAATGACCTTCTCTGGATAAATATATTGCGAGCTTGCCACGTTATCGTTTCTATCTACTCGGAAGTGGGGCGTGACATATATAGAGTTTTGTCGATTAGGGCGAACGATAAGGCTCCTTTCATAGGCTGATGCCTTTGCGATGCATCTTCAGGCATTTTTCGGGACTTGAAGTAGTCTATAAATACATCTCGCCAGTCAGCTTCTTCTTCTCTGGCTTCTTCCACTTGAAGGACATCTTCATCGATTTCCTCGGGTAGGGGTTCCAAGGATATATCTGTCGGGGCTAAGACCTTGCTACTTTGAATGATAATCCTTACATTGTCAAGGTTTTCATCGGCCAATTTTTTGGCTTGTTTAGCTAATGTACCCGCTTTGCTGTTTTCCGGTCGCAGCACATTTTCTAGCGTATATGAAGGAAGTTGCGTCAGTAGCTGTTGCACTTTTTCGCCAATCAATTTTATCTTGCATGTTTTGTAGCCTCCATTGACTTACATGACGATCAACTGAGAATCCCTCTATATGTGGAGATCCTCGATTCCCATGTCGATCGCGATCTTAAGACCAGCTATAAGAACTTCATACTCGGCTTCATTATTGGTCCTGGGCTCTATCAGCGAGATGGCATTGCGGGTTATTCTGCCTTGAGGGGTTACGAAGATGAAGCCTATCCTAGCCCTGATTATCAGGACATTATTCTTTCACCTTTTCATCTAGAAGTCTCCATCAAAATATAATTCCCAACAAGGCTTCTCTGATTTTTCTTTCTCTTCGATTGCGTTGAACGCATATTCATCCGGTAATTCACAGTTCAATTGAGAATCGGTGGAGATTGGGTGTTCAGTGAGGATATCAGCGATAGCTTGTCCTTTTACCGCTTTGGCGAGTCTTTCCGTCAGTATAACTTTCGTCATAATATATTTGAGAGGATCCACCTTTGATATGAGGTGTACTTCATGGGCCAAGGTATAGTGTCTGAGCTTCGTTATCGCGAAGATCAATACCAGACAGTGCTTCTTAATAGAGGAGTAGTTTCTTTCTGCTCCCAGTAGGACTCGACTTAGATAGTACAAGGCCCTTTCCTTTTCTTGTTCATTCTCTTGTGCCCATCGTGCATCTTAGGAACCATCAAGGGCAGTTGTATATAGGATAAGAGGCATTCCCTTAACCGAAGCGGCCAATACTGGCGGATTCTGTAAATACTGCTTGATTTTTTCTAGTGCTTTCTGACATTTCTTGTCCCATAACGGGAAGTCCATTTCTTTATCAGATGGTTGCATGGATGACACTTTCCAGAGAAGTTGGCGATGAACTGTCGAATATAGGCGATCTTTCCTTGGAGAGATCACAGTTGCTTGAGGTTTCTTGGCGTGGGCATTTTAGTAATCGCCCTGATCTTGGAGGGGTCGATCTCGATTCCTCGGTGAAAAATTATAGAACCCAGGAATTTTCCGGAAGATACACTAAATGCACATTTTAGCGGGTTTATCTACAGGTTGAAATTATGAAAGGCGCTTGAAGACTATCCTTAAGTGCTCCTAGTGATCTTCGTAGGATTTTCTCTTGACCACCAAATCGTCAATGTAACATTCGAAGATATCATGTATAAGGTTGTCGAATATTTTCGTCATGGCTCTTTGATATGTGGACCAGCATTCTTCAGTCCAAAAGGCATCACTTTATAACAGTAAACTCCTAATGGTTTGCAGAAAGCCATATGCTTCTGGTCTGCGGGATCCATCTTTATTTGATTGTAACCTGAAAATCCATCCATGAAAGATAAGGCCTCGTGAGAGGAGGTGTTGTCGATCATAACCTCCGTCACTGGTACGGGAAAGTCAACTTTTGGGCATGCCTTATTGAGATCCCGAAAGTCAACACAAATCCGGACCGTCCCATTCTTCTTCATTAAGGGGCGATATTGGCTATCCAATCCGGGTATTGCACTTCATGGATGAAACCGGAGTTGATGAGCTTCTTGACTTCGGTGTTGATGCTTATCTCGAGTTCAAGATGCATCCTTCTTGGTGATTATTTAACTGGCTTTATCCCGGGGGTTATGGCTAGCTTGTGAACCGCTACATCTGGATCAAGACCCGACATCTCAGAGTAATTCCAGGTGAAGCATGTAAGTCGATGTCATGCACCCCGCGGGTTCGTGGGGAGGCGGAATTTACAACAAAATGATTTTTCTAACTTCACAGCACCGACTAAACTCCATGATCTTAACAGAAACCTTAACCAGTTATTCTACTTGGAGGTTTAACTACTCGGTAAGAGTTTTATACCTCCTTATTTACAAGTCCTTCGGGTCTTCTTCTTCTCTTCCACTTCTTGAGCTTCTCGAAGATCGGATCACGCTTGAAACATTGGCCTCCTCATGTCGAAGACGATCCACACGAGAGTATATACTTCAAGCTCCAACCTCTAAATCGAGGTAACTAAGGTACCTGGTTTGCTAAGCTAGATAGCCTAGAAGATGTAGAGTGTCTAATGGAGTGTTTTATCTCATATAACCCTATGGCTCACAACACATGTGAAGGTTAGGGTTTTTGACGAAGAAGGACGAGAAAATGGAAAGAGAAAGAAAGTTTACAAATGATTAAGTCTTTTTCCAAGTGAAAGAATGGCTCATACTCATCACTCATGAAGCATGGATTATTTTCACATAGAAAATAACGACCATACTTCAATAGTGTATCCAAACTAATAAACAAATGCATAAGCCATGCTTCACTCCCATGCTTCCAATTTCCACCTCATTAATCTATTTCCAAAATTAGATAAACCAAATAATGAGGTGTCCCCTTCTAGAAGCATCTCTTGTGAAATTACAAGAATGCCCTCACCATATATACATACCCGTATTCGTATTCTGAAAAATATAAATACAATGAGATGATAACAATCCAATAATATAATACTAAGATCCGGCTTAAACCAAAACCCACTAGTATTATCCGTACGAATATCATCCCTATAGTCAGTATACGTATATGATCGGAACCCTGCCGTAAAACCATACAGCCTCTACATATTTTTGCCAGAAGCAGGGAAACCCTCTGTGTGGGACTCCAAAGACTCGACAGTACGCTGGCAGTGGATTTAACCATAAGTCTTTCAGTAGTAGTAGTTGCACGTAACGGCAACCCAGGTATCTGTCGATAAGAAGGCCGATGAGTAAATTCATCTGAACTCCTACTGAGCCTATCTGTGAAAATCTCTGTACAGTCCGGTCTGTTCATCTAAGATACTTGCATATCAGACCTAGGGGGATGGTAACCGTTAGACCCCTAATAGCGCAATAATTCGTGTCGGGCTAGAACCCAATACACCTTAAGAAACTACTGGAGTACCTTCCAGTAAATCTCGCTTGCTCTGGCCAGGGACTTTGTGTAATGGCTTTCCGAACACAACACGATATCAACCCCTAATACTGGGAGAGATGAATCCTATCTAACCATTACTGCCTCCAAGTGTTTCGGGACTGCACCCAACCACTACCTGTTTTCACGACTCCTTTGAGTCGTGGTAGGGTAGTAATCTAAGTACATTGGGAACACACTCGAGACGAATAGTGATGTCAAGTCAACGGACTAACCTATACTCATGCCACCCGGGAACTGCTACCTGATGATGGTATAATACCAACCAGCAGTTCCCATCAAGTACATCCAGTGTAACTCATAACCCAATGAGCACATGTATACTATCTCTGGTACGACGTACCAATGGCTGTGGGACAAACCATCTCCTTTGCTGGGATGATAAGCGTATACACCAGGCTAATCCGGAGTATCGATGCCCCATCTCGATAATCCTATGAATAGGGACCTGTATAAGGATGTGCTTATAGACTACCCAGCCCCCACTAGTATGACTGCCATCACAACGCTGGTAGTCAAGCAAAGATCCTGAGGGCTTTACTAATATGTATTAGCGATATGCTAAAAGAAATATATACACATATTGAGGTAGAATCAAACCAAGTATCATACTACCATTTTGAGCAAGACTGTTATTATATCTATGAATATCCCAAGCTTCCAAAATGTAATATACAATCCAGTACGATACAATAATGGCCTATAGGGCATATATCACTAACAATGTCCCGCTTGCACTAAGGCCATGTATTGGCATATCGCAGACCTATCATCTCGATTAGCCTCTCAAACTGTGTTTGAGGGATAGCCTTTGTGAGTGGATCTACAGTGTTGTTCTCCGTCTCTACTCTCCGCACCTCGATCTCCCATGATCAACGATCTTCCATGATCAACGATCTCCCAGATCAGATTGTACCGCCTCAAGATATCTCCCGTGATCAACGATCTCCCTGAACATAGTCTAAACCAGATATTTGACGAATACCTTTTGCAACAAGTCTAGCATTATAGGTTTCAACTTGTCCATCTACACCAATCTTCTTTCTGAAGATCCATTTGCAGCCTATGAGTTTTACCCTTTCTGGAGGAATGTCCAAAGTCCATACTTTGTTGGTGTACATGGACGCAATTTTGGTCTGCATTGCATCCAGCCATTTTACTGAGTCTCTGCTTTGAATGGCTTGCTGGAAGCTAGTTGGCTCATCATCGTCGATAATGCAATCCTCTCTATCCCCGTCTATAAGAAAACCGTAGTATCTCTCGGGCGGAAAAGACTGCCTATTAGTTCTGCGGAGTAGCGCGGGGATATCCGGTTTTTTCGAAACTTCTGGTTCCACCATACTTTCAGTAATAACTTGTGGTTCTGGAATTTCTTCCAGTTCTATTGCGCTCCCACTTATTTCTTTTTCAAGAAATCGAGTCTCCCAAAAGTGGGCATGCTGAGAAACAAAGACCTTTGGTTCCTCCGCGTAAAAGAAAAGATACACCCTGGAGTTCTTTGTGTTGGCTATAGTGCCCTCAAGTCAATTATTAGATCGCAAGCATGTGATTGCAATGATTGAGGGAGGACTTATACCGGTAGAACAGACTTACTCGAGATGATAGTATACTATCTGGTTTATCTTTATCATCGTGTACATGCTTCAGGTGACATTACAGATCACTATTACATATTGATAAAGCCCATGGGATTCTTGTTTGACTACCAGCAGTATGATGGCGATCATATACGTAGGAGCTGGGTGGTCTATAAGCACATCCTTAAAGTGTCTATAGTCGTGGGAGTTTTGAGTCCGGGCATCGATACTCCGAGAGTAGACTCATGTATACGGATTGAGACCCCGACGAGGGGCGGTGGCTGGTCTCACAAGTCATTGGTATCAGTTGGTTCACCTAAGATTTATACAGATGCTCATTGGATTGTGAGTACACTGGACAGACTCGCCGGGAACATGCTAGTTGGTATTATACCTATTGTCAGATAGTAGTTCCCTAGTAACATGTGTACAGATTAGTCTATCGACCTGAGATCATCATTTGTCTTGTGTGAGTTCCCACTGTGCTTTGATTACTACCCTACCATGGCTCAAAGGAGTCGTGCAAACAGGTTTTAGTTGGGTACAATCCCGAGCCACCTAGAGGCAGTGAGCGGATCGTCAGGGGATTCCTCTTTCCCGGTATTGGGGGTTGATGTCGCAGAGTGCACGGGTGGCCATCACCAGAAATCCTTAGCCAATGTAGTCGAGAATTACTGATCTAGGATCGCTACTTTCTCAGGTGGTGACAGGTTTCATACCGACACTAAATGTCGCGTTATTAGGGGTCTGACTTTATCCACCCCCTAGACTCGATATGCGATACTCATAGACGAACGGACCAGACTGTAGGATATTGTCACTGTCAGGCTCAGTAGGGTTTCAGGATGAGTTTGCTCGTCGGCCTCCCTTTCGCTCAATACCTGGGTAGCCGTTACGTACAGCTAGTGCTACTGACGTGCTTGTGGTTAAACCCACTGCCGGTATATTGACGAGTATTTAGAGTCCCACACAGAGGGTTTCCCTGGTTCGGGCGAAACGTTGTAGAGGCCGTATGGTTTTATGGCAGGGTTCGATCATATACGTGCACTTATGCACGGATCATGATCGGACGGATAATACTAGTGGGCTTTGGTTTAAGCCGGATCCTAGTATTATATTATTGGATTATTTTCGTCTAATTGTATTCGTATTCAGTCGGAATACGGATGCAGGTATGTATATACGGATGAGAGATATTCTTGTAATTTGTTAGTTAGTTGATTCCATTTCTTTTTGGGATTAAACATTTTGGTTTAAATGTTTAATTGGTGGAAAATATGAGTGCAAGTCTTGGCTTTGTGCATTTATGTAGCATGTGCACTTGGTGACTCATGGTATTGGATCATGGGATTGTTTTGTTTTGGTATAGATATTTGTGTGTGAGATATTTATTGGTGTGGGGGCAGCTCATTTTCAAGAGAGCTTTTCTTTAGTTGCTCTTGCTCACAACAATAAATCACACACAAAACACTTAGCAAAACAACACAACAAAAAGAGCAGACACTTTCTTCACTTGCCTTTTTTCTTTAGCCAAGCCTTTGAGCTCACACTTTCCTCTCATGGGCATCTTCTTCAACCTCCACCCATACCCTCTCATGAGTTGAGAATCCTTGGGTGTTTTGAGACAAAGTATTCACACACACTTTCTACTTCATCTTGGCTATCTAGGCTAGCAAACTAGATACCCGAGTTGCTTCGGTTTTGAGGCGGGAGCCCGTATTACTAACCCTCAATGTGGATCTTCTTCGATGTGGGGAGACCGGAGATCAAACTTGATCGGGAAAGCCGCGAGGAGCTTGGGATAGAGGTTGAAGACCGAAGGACATGGATCGATCGGCATAACCTCTCTAAACTCCTTTTATAGAACTAGTATAGGGTTAATGGTACGATCCGTCGATTAGGGTTCCGTTAGCGCCGGGTTTTAAAAGTTTTTGTTCCGTATTTGGCTATGTATTGATGGCCGGGACGCTACCGTAACCCAACATGGTATCAGAGCAAACTAATTAACCACATACTAGTTGGTTTAGACGATGTTAAAGTGTCGAAACCGAAACAACTCCAAAATATCACTCGATGTATTCTATTCTCTGTTAATTTTTTCCGAGTCTTCTAAAATTATTTAAGCAACTGCAAAAGACTACTCTGATGAAAACTAGAACATACACCAAATACGAACCCCTTTCACCTGAAATGACCCGGCCACATGACCAAAATTTCCGAGTTGGCCGGTCCTAGAAGGGAATTGGGATTTGAAATTTTGGGTGTGTGCTATTCTCTGGAATATTGGTTCAGAGGTATTGCTTGTTTAGCCCAGTTTGGGTATGGTTTTATCTATAAATTTGGGGGCTATTTGGGGTATTTTGAACTCGACATTTTTAACACCGTTTAAAGTTTTACAGTATATGCATTACTATCAGCGACCGTGAATGTCATTAGAGCGGTACAACTTGTCTAATTGCTATAGTTCTTCTAGACGGTTTTGCGAACGTGACATTCACGTTGATGTTCTGTATTGTGCTGTGATGTTGAGGGATCGTCGTGGTGGATAGCTTGGGTACAATGTTAGTACAGTTTATATTTATTTGTACATTTGATATCGCGGGACGAGCATCCGACATGTGGACTGCCGTCACTGCCAGCTTGTATATTATTTATTTGAGGCACGACCGAGTTGTGTTCGATATCACCGTTGTACATATTTTTCTTTTCTGTACTAGGATTAACCCGCTGTGGAGTGCACGAATAGCCGGGTTCTAGAGGGCAACGGGTCCGCATCTCATGGCATTAAGAAGGAGGGGGCCTCACTCTAGAATTGGCGGGCTATTCGCCGCAGTCGTAGGGGGTACAGGTTGACCCAAGGAGGGGTGCTCAAGTTACCGGATTCCGCGAAGTGCCAGGTGTCCCATTCAATTTGATGAAGGGGGCTGCCTCACTTCTGGATTTGGCGGGTAACTTTCCGTGCTCGTAGGGGTCTAGGTTTTCATTGCACAGGCTATCCACACGACCAGGGGAACGTCGAGTTTCAATTGCGGATCAAAGAAAACCCAGGGTTCCGAGATTATCTGTATTGTTCTGTGATGCTTATTGCCTGTCTGTGATGTTGCATTTATCATGCCTGGAGCGATTGTTATATATTGTTATATATATACTAGTAGATGTTGCATATGTTTTTCACCCATGCTAGTCCAGCCCCCGTTCTGTCGTTAGTTAAGTAACCTAACGGGTGATGATGGGGCCCAGTGGCGAATGCGGATGGCATATACGTACATCATATTTTCGTTCTTTTCTGGTGTGATTAATTGATGGGACTGCGTTGATTCTGATCAATGCAAGGAAAACAGACATATTCGTTGTTGTTGGAACAAATTTTCAATAGCTGTTATTACAAGGACGTTTTCTTTTGTTTTGCACAGCGGTATTCGGTTATGAATATCCAGCACCTTATTCGACGAGGCAAGAGCCGAGACCCCTTCACCGGGAATGACCTCTTAGGCAAAAGTTTGCATCAGGGTAATAACTTCACTATAGTCGATTACCTTTTGCTTTGCGTCGAGATATTCAGTGGGAATATCCTGCACCTCATTCCACGAGGAAAGAGCCGAGATCCCATCACCGGGAGTGACCTCTTTAGCAAAGGTTTTCGCCAATATACATTTGTAAAATGCTATCCGGTTCCTTCAACAATATCAAGTTCATTACGTTAAAGGTTTTTCGCCACAAACCATTCGTAGCCCTCCGTCATTTCAGACGGGTAGCACTCAGTGTTCGTGCTATGTTTGTTGGCCTTCGTCAAGGCATAGTGTATGGTAGCTGTTTGTTACTTTTCTGTTGCATAGATAGATGCGTTGGTTTGGGAAGTCGTACTACTTTGTTGGCCTTCGTCAAGGGTATGTACGGGTGGGTTCAAATTAACCTGGACAATGACGGGTAGAACTTGATATGTGATTTATGATTTGTTGGCCTTCGTCAAGGTCATAAGAGCATGGGATAAAAATTACATCGGGAGTTTCAAACATACAGGAAACTTGCCAGGCATGCGCATACCTTCTGGAGTGTGATAACTTGAGTGGATTCTATCAGGTTATCATGCGATGATAGTTGGATCCTCTTTTGCTCGTCCTCGAGCAAACTTAGTTTTATTCTCGAAAAAAACCTAGCCTCACTTTCGCAGGGAAACGCGATTGCACTGAGCTCGTGCAACAAGCCGTTAAACCTCTAGGTGTCTCTAGTAGGAAGAGTGTTGTCTCCTGAGGGTTTTCAGCGGATACTACCCACAAAATCCTATCAATTTGGCATATTGACTTTTATTCTCCAATTAGGTTTGCCAACAAGGAATTCTATTATCTTTGACTCAGAAATTATCCACCCGTATTTTTCACGCTTCCTTATCTTTTAACTTAAGATCATATATGGTTTTGTAAATTTACTTAGCTTTTAGCATCTTTTAAGTTTTCCTTCTAAGGTTCCATCTCAACTTAGGAATTTTTATCATCTCTATTAAAGATATAAGTCCTATTTTTCATTCCCATCTCTTATCTAACCCCAATCACATACCCCTACGTGTGTGTATATATCACCCCTGCACTTGGAAATTCAAATCAAGCTATTATACTCTTGTCCATCGTCCAAAGTACTTCTTAATTGGTGCAATTTTAGATGAAATTTGCTCACACATCCTTCATGCGACCGTTAATACTTCTTGAGGTACCAACGACCGATTACAAAATGTGTTTGCACATTAAAGCGTAATTCCTAGTCTTGTAACACCTAAGATTTTAGCAGTGACTCACAAACCAGTTGGTCTAAGGCACTAGGTGATAAAGCACCCTCGCTAAATATTTTTTTCTATTTATGCAGCCTTTAGTAATTACAAAAACCAGTGTTCATTTTTTTTCCTCTTTATTCACACTTGTATTTTTTATTTTATTTTCCTTCATACTAAGGACTTTAGACAAGAGCATTTCAAGGTCTCTTCTATTATTCCAAGTTTCAAGATTCGTGTTTGTGCAATTTGTAGGGTATATATTTTCAGAATTTAGATTTAAGTTCAGGAATTATTTTTCAGACTTATATTTTAATAAAAATATCAATACTTTTCCCTTGTATTAACTTAGCCCAAGAAGTGAACTCGAAATTTGCCTATTTCTAAATAAACTACAACGACATATACTTTCTACCGTTAAATTTTAAGAAAGGTTATTATTAGGGTTTTTAATTTACCAAGTCTAAGATCTAGTTGTTCCTAGCTAGTTAACCTTTTTGTCAAACTCAAGTCAATTATAGTTAAAATTGAATGTTTTAATTTTTATAGTTTTCAAAATTTTCAATTTTTATGGATTTTAAAATAAGTATGCAAATGCAAGAATATACACATGAAAGCGAAGGAAGAAAGCTTACCGAGCATACCCCCAAACTTAAACTTGACAGTGTCCTCACTGTTAGGCTACACCAAGAGGGTCAAAATTGTCAGCACTCCCCTGTTTATTTTTTTATAGTTTTTTTTATTGTTAAAAGAAAAACAAAATATATATACAAAAATGTCCCCCCAAACTTAAGTGAAACAGTGTTTCCACTGTTTTAAGCGTTAAAGTTCAGAGTTAGGGAGGAGAAAAATCAAACTATACAAGACCTTACACAGGCCAAAGGTTAACACCAACCATTCAAAAAATTTATCGTTATAATAGTAGAGTTGGTGGAAGAATGGAGTGTAGAGAAAGGAGTTGAGAAACACATGAGACCGTATGGGAAGAAGGGTGGAATATGGTCTCGGTATATTCGGAGAAGAATGGCGGAAGAGAGAAAGAAGTGTAGTACAAACTTGAGGGTGTAAATTGAGTGAATAAATTAGCACAAATTGTGATGACCGATGTGTTAAAAACGATTGTGCTAATTTATCAACCCGTCGAGAAATGGGGTCAAATCCCTCAAGATTTGCAAGAAAACATGGGTACGTTGAACTTGGTAAACCATCTATTGAAAATGGAAGCGCGACGGATTCTTGCGCGATCGAAACGATGGAAAGGACGAAGGGGAGTGATTTAGGGATAGTCTTATTCTCACCTAAGTAAACTGTCTCGAACTCGAAAGATTCCATCAATGGTTCGAAATGACTGTAAGTAACCGAGTCTGATGGTTCAACTATCTCATCTGAAAATTCAAAGGACTCAAACTCGGGCGGTGAGTCTTCAAAATCGTCCGAAAAAGTGAAACACTCATAATCGATATCAGTTGTGAGAACTGTGTCAGATTCAAGGAGGAACGCACTAGTGGCGTCAAAACTGCTGTGATCGAACAGAAATTTTTCAAGCTCACAGTCCTCCTTCGTGATCTTTTGCGTGGTCGAAACGATTGGAAGGATGGAGGGTGATTTAGGAAGTATAACAGTTAAAGGTTCAGGAGGATGAATTGGAAAATCCGACTCATCAAACAAAAATGGTTCATCCTCAATACTATCCTCAATACTCTCTTCAATACTATCATCATAATTCTCCTCAAAAGTTATCCCATCCATGCAATTATCATCAAAATCAAGACGCATATGAGGTTCGGGAGAAATATTTAATAACTCGGGATGATGAATTGGAGATAAAATTTCAGTCAAATCTACGGGTTCATCATCCAAAATATTCCCGGTGTCAATATCCTCAATCAAGTGAAAATCAATTTTTTTAGACACCTCATCACAAGCATGGATATTTATCAATTCAGGTTCTAGATTGGAGGCGCAGAGGTTGAAAGGATTGGTGATGGTTTCACTCGAAAGGGACCCTTCACAATCTGGCAAATCAAGCACTACAAAGTCCCACAACTCATTAAACGTTTTATTTTCAACGGGTGAATCATTTGGGACACTTGTTTGAAAACTGGAGTTGTGGGATTCAATTGAGGAAGGATAGGTTTGATTTAAAAGGGTGCACAGCTCACTCTCTCCACTCAAATTCTCAATCTGTCCAACCGCCTCATTATACATTGGAAAATTTGGAGCTAGTTGGAAACTAGCTACCAGTTCACTAGGTTGTCTTGATGAATTAAGGACGGCAATAGACGCATCCAAATTCCTCATATGTTGGTTTGTTGCTACAATATAAGCTTCCAACGACTGTTTCAGACTAGACATGGGTTGTGAAGGGGTTTTAGTAAAAAAATTCAAAATTGTTTGGATTCTGGAGACTCCCAAATGGCTGTGTAGAAGCAATGTCTAGGGAAGGTGCGAAAGTCGGGTAAGACTGGTAGGAATTAAATGGTTGGACAGGAGTAGGATCAACATTTGGATAAAAAGGTGAATGGACTTGTTGATCCAAGAACTAGAAGTGTTGAAAGGAGTGAAAGATCAGTTATGAGATTGTTCAATATGTTGAACAATAGACATGGGTTTCGGAGTTACAACAGGACTCGAAAAAGGAGTATCAACGTAAGAAGATGGTGAAGGTTGAAACGGTTGATACAAAGTGGATTGCGGAGTCCAACTGTTTCTCCTAAACGCTTCTATTCGATCTTTCAAAGAAATTTTGGGCATAGAGGGATCGTCCGTAATTCGACCAAAACAATGCGCGTAGGAAGCAATTTTTGGATGAGGGTACCAAAGTTCGGCAAGAGTTTTGTGAGGTGGGGTACCCATGATGTAAGAACGAGAAGAAAAAGAATGTGGGTGCAAGTGGGGTGCACGGAATTCTTAGTGACAAGTTGCAATTTTTGTAATTTTTTTTTCCTTTTTGTGTTTTTTTATGGAGCTTTTTGCAAAAAGATTTTCAATAAAAGGCTTAGACACGCGTTCAATCAATCACAAATGCACAATCAAGCCTAGATCTAGGGTCACTTAGGTCAGTTAGACAGCTCCTAACTGTTCCAAAGGGAAAGATGTGAGGACCTCAAACCGCCTATTCACCGCCAATTGTAGCCAGGTAAGCACAAGTAGAGAAAGGAGGGATCCGCTCACGAATCACCGTGAGACGGGCCTTTTAAAGTTACCTTTCACTACATGTCTAGCCTAGGCACCATAAAGTCAGGTTAGGATCAACGGTCGATGCCTACAACTATTCCTTTGTTCTATTGAGCGCGAAGTCCTTAGGGCTGAGTCTAATCTTTTTTAATTAACTTGATGGTCAATGCAATATGCTTTATGTGATTTTTGGGGTCCTGGGAAGGGTGATGAAATCCCCACCCAATCTGGATTGGTGTTCAAGCCCCTTAAAGTCAATTAAAATATGCAAAGCAATAACACAATCAGTTGCAAACAATTTTTTTTAGCACGGCGCAAAGAATCCTGCACAAGATCAATTATTGGAGAAGGGGAGAAATTTTTGGCGCAAAGAATCCTGCAGGAAATTTTTACAGAAGAGATATCAGGGGGTTCAGAGAAGGAGAAAGGGAGCTTACAGTGGAGATTCCACCAGCTGACGTCACCACCGCGCGGCGAATGCGCAGCCAAAAGTGGGTTGCGGCAGCGGAAACGCGGTGGGATATCAGGTTCAGTTCCCGAGATTTTCTCTGCTCCTCTAGTTTGACTTTTCTCTGTTGTTCAGATCTAGGGTTTTCTGTTTTGCTCTCTGGATTTTTTCCAGATCCGAACTCGTTCGTCGATCCAGCAAAATTCACACGAAACACCCTTCAAACAATAAAAAGATAATAAAATTTTTATATTTTTTAATTTTTCAGTTTTTTATGAGTTTTATGATTTTATATTAACCCAAAATTGCAAAAAGAAAATACTACGCCATCCCCGGCAACGGCGCCATTTGATTGAATGATGATTATTGTGATCAGAATATTTTTTACCGCAATCAAGAACGGCGTCGCTTGGTAGCTAGCCGGTAAGTACGGGTCGGTCCACAGGGATTTTATGTATTCTCAATTTGTTCTAACGAGTTAATTCCAAATGGTGTCGGATTGATTGTTGCTAAAAACTGAAATGAGTTTATTAGGATTAAAATCTTGCTAGGGTTAGGTTTAAGTTAAGTTTGGAAAGTCAATATTCCTCAACTCTTTCTATGCCCTAATTAAGATTTATGAGGTGTTATGGTAATAATTAATAAAGTGGATTAGTACCATCGGGAAGAAACTAGGTTTCTTCCTCTAGGTTCTTGTCCTTCCTTTCTTAATTCTTACCCTAACCTCCATGGAAAACATACACAACCGGTCTTTTAAACTACGGTATCACTACTACCTCATGGGATAGGGTGCCGTAGTGAGCGGTGTGTATGTATGCATGGAGTCCTATAAAAATATGTGATGGGCAAGAAAGGGGTGAGAGATTTTCATCTCTCAAACCTTCCCTATTCCTAACCCTAACAAGTGAGGAATTACTCACTCATTAGGGAATTGAAAAACATGTTCTAAACTAATTAACTACGGCAGATAATAAAAATTAACTAGGGCAAGATAATAAAAGTTATATTAGGGCAGAAAGAAAATTAACTAGGGCAATAAAAAGAAAACTTACTCTAATTTTTATTTGATGCTCTCTTCAATCATTTACAGGAATTGAATTCTGAATTTTTGATAAATACAATGAGGCACACGAAGAGGCATACCTCAAAAAGAGGTTTAGGATTTCTATTTATAGAACATAAAAACCTAGGGTTACAATCGATTCAGATCTGCATTTACAAATTTGCCCCTAAGAAGCCTAGTTAACGCACCGCCGCACCGACACGAAACTGCACCGACACAGGCTCCTCATGGTCGCAGAACCGTGGCCAAAACCCATGTTTGGCCGCGGATCCGCGGCCATAAAGTGGTGTCTTGGGCTGCACTTTTTAGGTCTGCTTCTGGTTGTATTTTGATACTTGTTTCTTCACTTGGTTTCTCAGATTGTCTTCTAGTTTTCTTCCAGATTTCCACAGTGCATAATGTCGTGGACTTTTACCGTTTGCTTCGTGTCGAAGTCTTTAACCTTGCGCTGCCTTTTTGCTTTGTGAAATTGTCCATTGATCTTCGTTTATTTTTCAAACTGTAGGCGTGATCAAGATTCTTCCATTTGTTGGTTGTAGTCTCACTTTTGTATCGTCTTTTCATCGTTTTCACTGTTTTTGTTCCGAGAACCTGTAACCTGCAACTATGTAGCAGACATGGATCAAAAGCACCTGTTTATTTGTTAAATGAATAAGAATGGGGAATATAATAATGCAAAATTATGATATGAACAGATCCCGATACCCACTGATGAGTTTGTTTACTCCTCGGGTGATTTTAGATGATCTCGACTAATTCTTCTATCAAGTTTGGAGGAGAATTTGAGGATATAGTAGGAGACATCCTGATTAGATAAAGTGATTAACCATTCTAATTTAGGTTAGAGTGCACGCTGAGTATTTTTTTTCTCTCTCTCTCTCTTTGGCAGCGACCATGTTGCGACCCTAGACTAGAACTCATAAACCAGGTTAACCGAACCTTCTTAAAACGCATTGGTTTTTGGATTGTCAGAGTTGCATACTTCATTGTCACTCCTACTTTTACCCTTTTCTTTTCTCCAGAACATTCCATATCACTACGAAGATCCACAGTCATTTGATATGACCATCGTATAGTTACATACGAACTTGTAAAAACTTGTTTCAGATTCGAGAATGGTTTCCGGTTCTGGAGAAATTGAATAGGACTATTCAGTTGTCTTTTCCTTTTACCTTCTCTCAGGTTGTGAGGGCTCCTAAGATTGGGAAAGGGTACACCTATTGCACTTATTGGATATTGTTCTTCCAAACCATAGGCAGGTGACGAAATGTGAGGAAGAAAGAAAATCAATTAACCTAAGTGAGGTGTACAGAAGGTAATAAGTAAAGACAAATAAAGGGATTAGAAAGAAGGCAAAGTAAATTGCGGCTGCTATTATTCACGACCAAACCGCGTATATCATCACCACTTCTACTTCACCTTTGTATTTCTCCAGAACACCCCGTATCAGTATGAAGATCCACATTTATTGGATAATCTATCGTATAGTTACATACAAATTCAAAGGAACTTGTTCCGGTTCAAGGATGGATTCTGGTTCAGGAGAAATAGGATAAGGATTATTCAGTTGTCTTTATCTTTACCTTCTCTCAGGTTGCGAGGGCTCCTAAGATTAGGAGAGTACACTGTTAGTTATATGTATGCCCTAGAGGCCATTACTGTACATTGGATGTATGTTGTAGTGGATGCTGGGACATATATAGGGAGGACTTTCTTGCTCGACATGATAGTATGCTATCTGGTTACTCTTTACCTTAACGTGTACATTGATTGTCTCTCTGTTACATGTTGGTAAAGCCCTTAGGATGTGTACTTGACTATCTGGACTATGATGCGGATCATACTAGTGGGGACATGGTAGTCCATAAGTACATCCTTCAAAGTCCCTAGTCGTGGGTGTATCGAGACGGGGCATCGATATACCAGAGTAGACTAGCGTATACCTTCTCGACCCATAAAGATGGGCGATGGATGATCCCATATCCATTGGTGTTTGACATCAGAGATGATATACGGGTGCTCAGTGGAGACTGGGTACACTGGACGGACTCGCCGAGAACTCCCAGATGGTATTATACCTTACGTCAGATGGCAGTTCTCTGGTGACACTGGTACAGAGTAGTCTGTTGACCCGAGATCGTCATAGAGTCTTGTGTGGTCCCCACTGTGCTTTGATTTCCATATTACCACGTCCAAGAGGGCGTGCAAAACGGTGGTTTTTGGGTACAGTCCCGAATCATATGGAGGCAATGAGCGATAGGAGGGGATTCGTCTCTCCCGGTATAGGGAGTTGATGTTGCGCAGTGTTCGATTGGCTATAACCGGAAATCCCTGGCCAGGGTTGCTGAGATTTACTGGTAAGTGTTACCAGTAGTTTCTCGAATTGTTATAGACCTCATATCGACACGACTTATCGAGCTATTGGGGTCTGACGTTTACCACCCCTAGGCGAGATATGCGACATATCAGACGACGAGACCGGACTGTACGGTAAGTGTTACTGGTTGGATTCACAGGAGTGTGAGCAGGCTTGCTCGTCGATCTTCTGATCGCTCAATACCCGGGTGGCTGTTACGTTTAGCAGACCGCTTGCGGCTTGTGGGTGTTTGATATGATCATCACCTGCTGCCGGCGTATTGACGAGTCTTTAGAGTCCTACACAGAGGTTTCCTGGCTCAAGCGAAACGAAATAGGAGCGCATATGAGATATGTGCGGGACCGAGAATAATGCGTGTATGTGATACCGTATTTCATTCTCGCGATGAATGTGTCGAATGGTTGTATGTGATATAACCTAGTTATCGAATCAATGATTGATTCGATAAGCCGATACATTGAATATTAGTCGGTTATATGCGATATGACCGGATCGTTAAATCAAGTGTTGATTTAATGATTTAATGCATAAATATATATTTGATATATTACTTTGCATTAACTAGTATTGGTTCACTTTAAATGGTTTTTCTCACTTGTTTGTGCACATTGTATATGTGATATATTTTTTGTGCACATGTTTGTATCATGTTTGATGATGCATGCTAACTTGGGTTTGTGTAAAGACTAAACCATGGTTATATGAATGGTTAGGGTTTTGTTTTCTTTTTCATTTATCTTATTTAGTTATTCATTTTGAAAATGATAAGCATAAAGAGAAAATGGTGGCTTAATTTGTTTTCTAGTTGAAGCTTCATGAAGCTTTGACCAAAGTGACCATTTTGTCTCATGCTTAACCCTAACCACTCCATTTAACCCTAGTTTATTCTCTACACTTGACCATGGTTGTATTATGATAAGTATTGATTTTCTTTTCTTTTTCATGATAACTTATCATAATATCATCATCATCTTCTTCTTCTTCTTCTTCACATGAAGAAGCTTGCCTCCATCAATGGCAACTCTTGAAAATGAGTGAGAAATCCAATTTTAAAGTGAACCCACTTCCTATTTCTTCATCCTCTACCTCTTGCCAAGTAGTAGAGTGTGTTTTCTTCACAAGTTTCATGACTTGGTGAAGTGGGAGCTTGATCTTGTGATGCCTCGACGTAGATCATCTTCGGCACGAAGCCGACGACCTTGCCCGCCCATTTCTCCGATGAAGCCAACGCTAGAGCCCAGGATTTGATTTAGACAGCGAGGAGACTTCATTGCGGAGCTATGGAGGTGGAGGACCGGATCTACAAAGGTTGTATTTCCGTTCTTCTAGTTAAGTTGTTATCTAGATATTTGTTTCGCCTAAAATTCTAGTTAACGATCCGTATTAGGGTTTCTCGGCACTTGTAAAATTATAAATTGGCATGGTTGATGCCTTGTGAGACCTCTTGGGAGTGCCTAGGAACCCTACAGTGGTATCAGAGCCTAGCTAGAGCCTTAGACGAAGAGTAGACGAAGTTTGAAACCCGATCGACCCGAAACCCTAACATCAAAGTGCTCTCTGGACTTTTTCTAAAAACTGGGTTTTTTCCAGATTAAAAATGCTTAAAAAATTCAGTAGGGAATTCTAAGAATTACGGTGCAAAATTTTTCCCATGATCTATTAAAGGAGCGGCGGAAACGCGGCAGAAGCATGCCTTCTGCGGCGGTTCCGCGGCCAAAGGATGACATCATCATCCCCTGTTTGCACAGTAACTCTTATTTTATTATGTTGGATTTTCTGGGAATTTTTAATATTTATTCAAGAGTTGAATTTTCTGGGGTTGTTTTGGGGATTCGTATATTCGATCGGATTATCAAACTTTGTCTATGTGTTTTTCCGGGTAATTTTTGAATATGTTAAAAAGTTCGACCGGATATAAATACCCAATTTTTCCCCTGTCGGGAAATTTCCAAGTGTTGGATTTTTCTGTGGTTTAAAGACGTTCTAAGTAGTGCAAGTAACTCGATGGACTCTCTAGAAGACAACAAACCTTAACTCGATTATGTGACCGTCTTGAACTGCCCTTTGAACCTTAGGGTTTGGGGCAGTACGGCGTGCCACATGTGAGGCGTTGGCTTGACCCTTCTACGGCTGGACCGTTGGTACTGAGGCACGAACTGAATGTTTTTAGACTTATTTCATGTGTTGAGCTGTTTCGGGAAAACTTGGGTGTTCGAATGTTCAATCGGAAAGTTTAACATTTTCTGTTTATCCGGAATGTGATACAATAATTGGAATTCACAACTAGTTATGAGATAACTGAATGAATGTTATAAATCTAGCGGTTTAGTCTCACTTGATCGGTTGCCACGGAATTTTGATGCGATCAAAAGTCCGTCGCAATCACGTAGCGTACGCGGATACTCGCCGGGTAAACTTAACAGACAGCCTCACTCCATAGCCCTGACCAGGTGACTGTAGGAGAACCCCGTCGCCGAAAGCATCCGTCCGGGTGCTCGCGGTAGCGGTGTTCCTCCTTGGTGCACTTCGTCGATGGCATCGGGGTGCGGCCGTCTACTAAAGTTTGCGACGAGTATTCGATCAGGATGTCGGGAATCTTGTTGAATTACCCGACTTGATATTGAAAAGAGTTTTCGATTTTGAGACTAAAATGCGGGGTTTATAATTGTTAGGCATGCGATGTCTAAGTAATTCATTTGGTCAGGCATGCGATGTCTGAGGTGGTTGCGGATTCCAACTGTTGTAGTTTTACACTTTCTTTTCTCTGACCGTAAGTGTAATATGTGATATTGCCGGTTTCGTTGCTATATGTCAACGACAATTGGGATGCACATATTTACTTACGTTGATGACATGTGATGTTATGTGTTGCTGGATATGTTATATTGGATCGTCGTGTTTAAATAGCCGGGGGGGTTTTTATGTGAGAAGAGTGTTTTTCATTTTCATTCATGTAAAAAACTTGTATGTAATATTCTTTTATTGGGGCGCTTCCAGGTTGCGGATGATGTCACCATTTGTATATTATTTACTTTTCCGCACTAGGATAGACCCAAGGAGGAGGGCACAAGTAACCGGGTTCTGGAGTCCAGTGGGAGACCAACTCGAGGAGTCGAGTCCGGGTCTCCTAACTCTAGAATTGGTAGGGTTGCTTGCCGCTCTCGTAGGGGTCTAGGGGTGTGGGTTTGGCTATTCATCACGACCGTGGAATCCATGTTTTATACTGGCTCGTATTGAAAACACGGACGTCCTAGTATATCCAATATTTCATATGTTTCTTCTGCTGCGATATCTGTGATGTGATCATGTGATGTTCTGTGATAGATACTGTATATAGTATATATGATATATTATATAGGCGTTACTTATGTTTTACACCCGCGCTAGCCCTGCCCCGCTCTGCCGTTAGTTACCTAACCTAACGGTGCACGAGGGGACATCGAGGCGAATGCGGATGGCATAAGTGTACGTCGTATTTATCTGTGATGTTTAGGTACTTAAATGATGGGACTTCATTAATGAGATTAATGAAAGAAAAGAAACCTAAGATGTTGTAGAATCGAATTTCATAAAATAAAACAGGTAGCTACAGTTCTTGCTTTGCATAGCGGTATATATGATATATCCTGCACCTTATTCGATGAGGAAAGGACCGAGATCCCTTCACCGGGAGTGATTCCTTTAGCAATAACTGGCAGATGCTACACACTCGGTTTGTCTTTTGATTGCTTTTAAGTGTTTTTGCTTTGCACAGTGATACATATGATATATCCCACACCTCATTCGACGAGGAAAGGGCCGACGATCCCTTCACCGGGAGTGACCCCTTTAGCAAAACTAGAAAAGCCTCAAAAACACTCCATTTCAAAATTCATTCGATCCTACAACGATATCAAGTTCATTACGCAATAGGTTTTCAGAAAAACCTGTCGTAGCCCTCCGTCATTTCAGATAAGTCATGTTTAGTATTCGTGCTACGTTTGTTGACTATGTTAAGGCGTAGTGTGCGGTAGCTAATTAGTGCTTATCTGCATAAGCATATGATGTTATTGGATTAGGGTAGTCGTGCGACTTTGTTGACTATGTTAAGGGTCGTGCGGGTGGGTTTAATTCAATCGGGAAATGACGGGTTGAACTTGACTAGTACTTATGATTTGTTGACTATGTTAAGGTCATATAGCTGCTAGGGGCAAAATATTATCTGGAATTTCAAGTGTTGAAATTTGCAATGAGATTGCATACCTTCTATGAGATAGTTGGATCCCGATACCCGCTGCGAGTAATTGTTACTCCTGGGAGAGTTTTACACATTACAATTAGCCGATCAAGTAGGTGTCTAGAAAGGTGTCAACGGGGTTACGCCTCTGGGAAAACGAGGTTTACATTAATTAGGTTCGTGCGAAAGCACGGGGGACCTCCCTCAAAGTACCGAAACTGGCCTGGCTGAAAGATTGGCGAACTTGTAGTGTGTAATTAATCCCGGCTAGTCTTTCCTTTTAGGGTTTGAAGGAAGATTTGATAAAAAGCAGTGGGAGCCATCCTGATTAGATAAAATAATAACCAATCTATTCTTGCAAGAGCGCACGCTGAGTGTTTTCTTCTCTCTCTCTCCAGGTAGCGACCATATCACGCCTTAATCAAGATAATAATACGGATATTTGACCGAACCCGCTTGTTATACTGAGCTGGGGAACGTTGGTCCCGCTCCACCTTATAATTGTTATAAGACAGAGCAGGAAATTGGGGAATACCAGATTTCCCGTGCCGCCCAAACGAAGAAAGTGCATATGATGCATCATCTTCGGGTGTGTTCGTTACAAAGAACTGTTTCTCAATATTCTTTACGTCCTTGGTATGTGATACCAGATAATGATCCCAGATATGTAATCTGTTACATAGGGCTACAGATAGGTAAAGAACTGAGAACGGGTGATAAGTTTCATGAGGCAGAAAACGGGGCAAGTGTTGCAGCCAAGTCTGTTGGTCACTGTCACCCTGTATTCTAAATACATTGATTCTGAACGAATGTTATTAGATACCGAACCTGATATACAAAATCATATCAGTCTCTTTATTATTAAAGAAATGATAAAATTTTGTATTGTTGGATAATGTTTTGAACATTTCCTATATCAAAAGTTGATCGGTTCAGGCACGTTATCTAAAAGCGTTGATGTTCTAAATCAAACTACAGTTCTTAGTATACGGAACACACACAAGAGGAAGAGTTCAGAAATGAACAGATTCTTCTTGAGGTATTGTAGACTAGGTCATATCAATGCGACCCGACTGGCTGAAGTTACATATAGATGCATATTTAAATCAGTTTGAATTTACATCTTGTGAAACTTGCCAGTCATGTTACAAAGATAAGATGACCATAGCTCTGTTTATTGGAAACAGAGAAAGAGTTAGTAAACTCTTGGGACTGATACATGATGATGTATGTAAGGTCCCCTGTCTACATATACCAGGACCGGTTCTTTCTACTTCATTACATTCTCTGATAATCTCTTAAGATTCAGACATATGTTCCTATTGAGACACAAGTCCGAACCTTTTGAGATATTCACAGAATATAAGTTAGAAGTAGAGAACCAATACGGGTATAAGTATTATGTCCTATGATGAGATCAGGGAGGAGAATACTTGAGCACGGAATTCCTGGACTATTCTAAAGGAGAATGAGATTCTCTCTCAGCATTACTCCTCTGTATACACCATAGCACGATGGTATATCGGGGCGGAGCAGATACACCCTATTTGATATGGTGTGCTCTATGATGAGTACTACTGAGTTACCTGTTTCCTTTTGGGAGTTATGCGCTTGAGAAGCTGCATACCTATTGAAAAGGGTTCAAATCAAATCAGTTGCCTACCACTTCATATGTGATATGGAAAGGGAAGAGCCAATGTCTTAAGTTAGTTAAGATTTGGGGTTGTCCGGCATATGTCTAAAAGCAAAATCCGGACAATCTCGAGGCAAAATCTGTAATGTAAAACTGGAAATGTTCCAGCTATGCAAACTACAGTAGATGATTTGATAGAACCAAAGGATTCAGTAGATTCCAACGAACCTCAGCCTCTCCGCCGATCTAGTAGGGTTCCTCACCCACCTGAGAGATACTTCGGTTTCTCTATGACAGTGGGAGCGAGGATTGCATCATGAGATGATGACCCAACTAGTTTCGAGCTGGCCATCAGGAGTAAGACTCTGTCAGAATGGCTGGATGCTTAGCGATCTGAGATGGAATCCATCTACACCAACAAAGTATGGACTTTAGTTGCTATATCTGAAGGGTTAAATCCCCATCAGGAGCAAGTATATCTTGAGAAGATTACTTGGTGTATATGGAAATGTTGAGACTTTCAAAGCTAGACTTGTTAAAGGTTTTCGTCATCGACCAGGCGTGGATAATGATGAAACCTTTTCAAGTGGCTATGCTTAAGTCCATCCAGATCCTACTTGCCACGGCTACATACCATGACTACGATATCTGGTGGTTGGGTGTCATGACTGCTTTTCTAAATGATGTTTTAAAAGAGTGCGTCTATAAGTACACAGCCAGAGGGCCTCGTAGACAGTGGGAGCAGCGGAAACGTGTGCAAGATGCTTTATAGGATAAAGCAGGCATCGCGGAGTTGGAACATCTGTTTTGATGGATTAGTCAAAGAAGTTGACATCATCAAAATGGTAGATGAACCTTGTATAAACAAAAAGGTAGTAGGGAGTATTGTGACGATCCTCGTAGAGTACGTGGATGACATACTCTTGATAGGGAAGGAGTTTCCTATGCTACGCTCGATCAATCTCCGCTTATCACAATGATTCTCCATATAGGATCAAAGTGATACCTCCTAAATCCTGGGTTTTGGATCTATGAGATAGATCTAATTGGATATTAGGATACTCACTAGTTGTAGTGAGATGGTATCAATCGATCTTGGGGAGAATCACTGGAAGTGTTCCAGAGTGATAAGAACGACTGAATGTCAGTCATAGGCATTGTCTTTACCCTCAGTAAAGGGACGGTATGTTGGAAGAGTTCCAAGCTAAATACCGTGACATACTAGACGATAAAGGCAGGATACATCGCTACTTAAGATGCTACCAAAGAGGCAGTCTGGGTGTATATTGGTTCATGAGATGAACTACATTCCTACCATTGTGAGACAATGGAGTTGTGGCTTATGCCAAGGAACGCCGGTCCCATCAGTGATCCAGACATATTCTAAGGCAGTATCGCCTGATCATGGAGATGGTTGATCTCTAAGGGATCGAGGTTAGGAGAGTAGACTAAGAGAATAACACGGCGGATCCACTCACGAAGGCCTATTCCCAGAGAGAGACTTTTATGGGATGGTTGAGTATGAGATACTACAACCACTGCTATCAGATGGCCCTAGTGCAAGTGGGAGATTGTTAGTTATATGTATGCCCTAGAGGCCATTACTGTACATTGGATGTATGTTGTAGTGGATGCTGGGACATATATAGGGAGGACTTTCTTGCTCGACATGATAGTATGCTATCTGGTTACTCTTTACCTTAACGTGTACATTGATTGTCTCTCTGTTACATGTTGGTAAAGCCCTTAGGATGTGTACTTGACTATCTGGACTATGATGCGGATCATACTAGTGGGGACATGGTAGTCCATAAGTACATCCTTCAAAGTCCCTAGTCGTGGGTGTATCGAGACGGGGCATCGATATACCAGAGTAGACTAGCGTATACCTTCTCGACCCATAAAGATGGGCGATGGATGATCCCATATCCATTGGTGTTTGACATCAGAGATGATATACGGGTGCTCAGTGGAGACTGGGTACACTGGACGGACTCGCCGAGAACTCCCAGATGGTATTATACCTTACGTCAGATGGCAGTTCTCTGGTGACACTGGTACAGAGTAGTCTGTTGACCCGAGATCGTCATAGAGTCTTGTGTGGTCCCCACTGTGCTTTGATTTCCATCTTACCACGTCCAAGAGGGCGTGCAAAATGGTGGTTTTTGGGTACAGTCCCGAATCACATGGAGGCAATGAGCGATAGGAGGGGATTCGTCTCTCCCGGTATAGTGAGTTGATGTTGCGCTGTGTTCGATTGGCTATAACCGGAAATCCCTGGCCAGGGTTGCTGAGATTTACTAGTAAGTGTTACCAGTAGTTTCTCGAATTGTTATAGACCTCATATCGACACGACTTATCGAGCTATTGGGGTCTGACGTTTACCACCCCTAGGAGAGATATACGACATATCAGACGACGAGACCGGACTGTACGGTAAGTGTTACTGGTTGGATTCACAGGAGTGTGAGCGGGCTTGCTCGTCGATCTTCTGATCGCTCAATACCCGGGTGGCCGTTACGTTTAGCAGACCGCTTGCGGCTTGTGGGTGTTTGATATGATCATCACCTGCTGCCGGCGTATTGACAAGTCTTTAGAGTCCTACACAGAGGTTTCCTGGCTCAAGCGAAACGAAATAGGAGCGCATATGAGATATGTGCGGGACCGAGAATAATGCGTGTATGTGATACCGTATTTCATTCTCGCGATGAATGTGTCGAATGGTTGTATGCGATATAACCTAGTTATCGAATCAAGGATTGATTCGATAAGCCGATACATTGAATATTAGTCGGTTATATGCGATATGACCGGATCGTTAAATCAAGTGTTGATTTAATGATTTAATGTATAAATATATATTTGATATATTACTTTGCATTAACTAGTATTGGTTCACTTTAAATGGTTTTTCTCACTTGTTTGTGCACATTGTATATGTGATATATTTTTTGTGCACATGTTTGTATCATGTTTGATGATGCATGCTAACTTGGGTTTGTGTAAAGACTAAACCATGGTTATATGAATGGTTAGGGTTTTGTTTTCTTTTTCATTTATCTTATTTAGTTATTCATTTTGAAAATGATAAGCATAAAGAGAAAATGGTGGCTTAATTTGTTTTCTAGTTGAACCTTCATGAAGCTTTGACCAAAGTGACCATTTTGTCTCATGCTTAACCCTAACCACTCCATTTAACCCTAGTTTATTCTCTACACTTGACCATGGTTGTATTATGATAAGTATTGATTTTCTTTTCTTTTTCATGATAACTTATCATAATATCATCATCTTCTTCTTCTTCACATGAAGAAGCTTGCCTCCATCAATGGCAACTCTTGAAAATGAGTGAGAAATCCAATTTTAAAGTGAACCCACTTCCTATTTCTTCATCCTCTACCTCTTACCAAGTAGTAGAGTGGGTTTTCTTCACAAGTTTCATGACTTGGTGAAGTGGGAGCTTGATCTTGTGATGCCTCGACGTAGATCATCTTCGGCACGAAGCCGACGACCTTGCCCGCCCATTTCTCCGATGAAGCCGACGCTAGAGCCCGGGATTTGATTTGGACAGCGAGGAGACTTCATTGCGGAGCTATGGAGGTGGAGGACCGGATCTACAAAGGTTGTATTTCCGTTCTTCTAGTTAAGTTGTTATCTAGATATTTGTTTCGCCTAAAATTCTAGTTAACGATCCGTATTAGGGTTTCTCGGCACTTGTAAAATTATAAATTGGCATGGTTGATGCCTTGTGAGACCTCTTGGGAGTGCCTAGGAACCCTACATACACCTATTACGCTTATTAGATTTTCTTATTCCAAACCATAGGCTGGTGCCGAGTGGTAGGGAAGGAAGAAAACCATTTAGCCTAAGAGTGGTGTACAGAATGTAATGAGTAAAAACAAATAAAGGGATTAGGTAAGATGGCAAAGAAATAAACGGTTCCAGTCGTGAATTTGTATAATGGAAGAGGCATTACTAGGAATACCCGGCTACCCCTTCGAAACATTTTTCATGTTTCAGTTTCACTATGCGTTGTTAATTAAAAACTGATTTCCCAATTAGATCCTTACTCCGGAGTATGTATTTACCACGTTTGATTCTTACATCTGTATGGTTTTACAGATGATGAGTGGGAGTACGTTATTGGGAATTAGGTGATTATAGGCTCATTATATCGGAATTCGTTGTAATTGGTGATATTTTAGGAAATCACCTGGGGTTTTGCCTGATGGCAAATATTCGGTTTTGAATATCTATTGTTATGCACCAATTTCAAACTAATATATCTGTACGTTTATTTTATAAAGTGAAATATAACTTTTTGAAATTATGTCCATGACATATACCTATATCAGTTGATGATTGGGTAAGGAGTATTAAATAGCGGTGTAATTCTTCTTAACCATAGTACAATTTTCAACCTATGACGCACAGGGTTTGAGTTATTAAACTCAGGAGACTTATACAAAGTATTGTATGTTGTCCAGTGTCTATTAGGACAAAGGGGTTGGTGCTCGTACTATATTCTATTTACTTATGACTTCTCCAGTTTTAGACAAGTGTTTCGTAGAAATACAATGTCCAAGTTTTGAGAAGTTATAGGTAAAAGAATAAAATAGAGAATCATGTGTTGCAAGTATCAGGATTTTTCAAGGTGATTGAAGATGTAGATACTTATGGGTGGTATTTAGTTGATAATAATAGTTCTGAGAACTTGCTTCTCTTTTAGATTACTCATAATTGGATGCACTCCTAAGTTGAGTAAATGCTGATTGGCCTCCTTCCATTTAGTTGACATGCACTGGAGATAGCTGCATGATTTGAATCTGGTTCCAATTAAATCAGTGCCTCTGTTTCTATATTGTATATAGAATGGTTCATATCTTAACGATGTTAAGGTATATGGAGTTGTCTGGCTTATACTTAAAACCAGACTCTGGTCATACTCAAGGCACGCTTCAGTAATGGCAATTTGTGGGTTAACCCGGGCTATGAAGAGGGTTAACTTTCTACGATCTGGAAGATCAATAGTGATATTTTTCTTGACTCGCCACAGTTTTAGTAAAATGGACTTTTTCAGAAAACAGTAGTGGGAGTATGGTAGAATTGGAAGTGATTCTAGAACCACAAACGATTACTGAAAATTTAATAGAACCTAAAGATTCAATCGGGTTTGACATTCCATTAGCCACTCCGTAGATATGGTGGGTAACCTCAGGCACCCGAGAGGTACTTCGGTATCCTCAAAGATGGTGACAGGGAGGTTCTTATTTACCCAGACTTGCCATTACTGCTATTCTAGACTATGAGACCCGGCAGGAGGATGAGTATAGCGTCGTTCTAAACCAGCTTTAGAAGTGCACGTGTATATGACTCTGCCAGAGAGTTGTTGTAATCAGTGGGAGCAGCGGAAGTATAGTGGACAAGTAGCTTATGTCTATTTATAGACTACAGCAGGTATAGCGGAGATAGATCATCTATTTTTGATGTGATAGTCATAGGCTTTGACTTCATCAGAATAGAAGATGGATCTGTTAAGAAAGTAGTAGGGTGTAATGTCCTGGTATTTGGATGACATACACTTTGTAGGAAGTGAAATTCCTATACTACGATCGGTTATACTGTGGTTGTCACACAGTGGTTTTTCTATATAAGATATGGATATTATATTAGGCATTCTGGTTACTAGATCTATGGTTTTAGATCTAGATTTGGATAGTTTCCCAATCTGGATACTTGGACAGTATTCTAAATGTGCTTTAGAATGGACGACTCCTGGCAGGTGGTGTACCTGCAAGTGATGGAGTCACCCTCTCTAAAGGTATCTTAAAGACTAAAGAGGAGAGGGATGTGCATGATTGGCATATCACTTGCTTAGGCAATTGAGTCAATCATGAGATGTCAAGTACCACACCAGATATTGTTTTTGCACTAGCTGCAATAAGTTTATATATTAATCCAATCCTGAAGAAACATTCAGAAGCAGTTTATGAACATAAGTGAATGTTTTAGGGACGTGAATGATAGAGTGACTGTTTGAGTTATAGTTTTCCCTCTGTTGAGGGGCAGTAGTTTGGACAGGTGGTCCAAGCGGATACTGTGGGAGGCATGGCACATGATACTGATTGAATTCAGCGGACGATACAGTCTCAGAAGTTTGCTGGATTTGGAGTTCATTTGTGAACTGGGTCCCATCAGATATCCAGACATATTCTAAGGCAGGTATTGCTCATTTCGGAAGATGGCTTTCTCCGCGAACTTGAGATAAAGAGAGGCATAGAAAGAAACATTGTAGCGGATCTACTCACCGAGGCTGTTTCTCGAACGCAATAGTTTTACAAACGATCTTTGTGAAACTGATTAGTAGAGAAGTTGGGTGTTCGGTATCACACGGGCTGTGAATATGCGACACCGCAATAATTAGCCTTAAGTGCAAGTGGGAGATTGTTGGTTATAGTGCCCTCAAGTCAATTATTGGATCGCAGGCACGTGATTACAATGATTGAGGGATGACCTATACTGGTAGAACAGTCTTACTCGAGATGATAGTATGCTATCTGGTTTGTCTTTATCATCGTGTAATGCTTCAGGTGACATTACAGATCACTATTACATGTTGATAGAGCCCATAGGATTCGTGCTTGACTACCAGCAGTATGATGACGATCATATACGTGGGAGCTGGGTGGTCTATAAGCACATCCTTAAAGTGTCCCTAGTCGTGGGAGTTTCGAGACTGGGCATCGATACTCCGAGAGTAGACTAGTGTATACAGATCGAGACCCCGATGAGGGGTGGTGGCCGGTCTCACAAGCCATTGGTGTCAGTTGGTTCACCTAAGATGTATACAGGTGCTCATTGGATTATGAGTACACCGGACGGACTCGCCGGGAACATGCTAGTTGGTATTTTACCAATTGTCAGATAGCAGTTTCTTGGTGACATGTGTACAGGTTAGTCTATCGATCTAATATCGTCATTTGTCTCATGTGAGTTTCCACTGTGCTTTGATTACTACCCTACCATGGCTCAAATGATTCGTGCAAATAGGTTTTAGTTGGGTATAGTCCCGGGCCACATGGAGGCAATGAGCGGATCATCAGGGGATTCGTCTCTCCCGGTATTGGAGGTTGGTGTCGCGGAGTGCACGGGTGGCCATCACCAGAAATCCTTGGCCAAGGTAGTCGAGAATTACTAATCTAGGATCGGTAGTTTCTCAGGTGGTGATAGGTTTCATACCGACACTAAATGTCACGTTATTAGGGGTCTGACTTTATCCACCCCCTAGACTCGATATGCGATACTCATAGAATAACGGACCAGACTGTACGGATATTGTCACTGTCAGGCTCAGTAGGGTTTCAGGATGAGTTTGCTCGTCGGCCTCCCTTTCGCTCAATACCTGGGTAGCCGTTACGTACAGCTAGTGCCACTGACGTGCTTGTGGTTAAACCCACTGTCAGCGTATTGACGAGTCTTTAGAGTCCCACACACAGGGTTTCCCTGGTTCGGGCGAAACGTTGTAGAGGCCGTATAGTTTTATGGCAAGGTTCGATCATATACGTGCACTTGTGCACGGATCATGATCGAACGGATAATACTAGCGGGCTTTGGTTTAAGCCGGATCCTAATATTATATTGTTGGATTGTTTTCGTTTCATTATATTCGTATTCAGTCGGAATACGGATGTGGGTATGTATATACGGATGATGGGTATTCTTGTAATTTGTTACAAGATTTCTTCAGTTGATGCCATTTCTTTTTAGGATTAAACATTTTGGTTTAAATGTTTAATTGGTAGAAAATGTGAGTGCAAGTCTTGGCTTTATGCATTGATGTAGCATGTGCACTTGGTGACTCACGGTATTGGATCATGGGATTGTTTTGTTTTGGTATGGATATTTGTGTGGGAGATATTTATTGGTGTGGGGGCAGCACATTTTCAAGAGAGCTTCTCTTTAGTTGCTCTTGCTCACAACAATAAATCACACACAAAACACTTAGCAAAACAACACAAGAAAAGAGCAGACACTTTCTTCACTTGCCTTTTTTCTTTAGCCAAGCCTTTGAGCTCACACTTTCCTCTCATGGGCATCTTCTTCAACCTCCACCAATACCCTCTCATGAGTTGAGAATCCTTGGGTGTTTTGAGACAAAATATTCACACACACTCTCTACATCATCTTGGCTATCTAGGCTAGCAAACTAGATACCCGAGTTGCTTCGGTTTTGAGGCAGGAGCCCGTATTACTAACCCTCGATGTGGATCTTCTTCAGTATGGAGAGACCAGAGATCAAACTTGATCGGGGAAGCCGCGAGGAGCTTGGGACAGAGGTTGAAGACCGAAGGACATGATTCGATCGGTATAACCTCTCTAAACTCCTTTTATAGAACTAGTATAGGGTTAATGGTACGATCCATCGATTAGGGTTCCGTTAGCGCCGGGTTTTAAAAGTTTTTGTTCTGCATTTGGCCATGGATTGATGGCCGGGGCGCTGCCGTAATCCAACACTTTGGGTATCCCATAAACTTACACAGTACTAAGCGTACCTCGAGCTTGTCCGCATGCTGCTTTTTTACAAAAGCTAGACATCCCCATATCTTTAGATACTTTAGATTGGGTTTCTTCCCACTCTACATCTGATATGGTGTGATAGGAACTGACTTAGTAGGTACCTTGTTCAAAAGATATGCAGCTCGTTCTAGTGCATAATCCCATAAGGATCGCGGTAAATAAGCGTTGCTCATCATGGAACGTACCATATCCAATAAGGTTCGGTTTTGCCTTTCCGATACACCGTTGTGTTGAGATGTGTATGGAGGAGTAAGCTGAGAGAGAATTCCATTCTCTTTTAAATAATCCAGGAACTTGGCACTTAAGTATTCACCAACTCGATCAGATCTAAGTGTCTTGATACTTATGCCGGTTTGTTTTTCCACTTCATTCTTATATTCCCGAAATTTCTGAAAGGCCTCGGATGTGTGTTTCATCAATAATACATGTCCATAGCTTGAGAAATCATCCGTAAAAGTAAGGAAGTAGGAATAATCACTTCTTGCAAGTGTAAACAATGGACCACACACGTCGCTGTGTATGAGTCCCAAGAGCTCGCTAGCTCTTACCCCGTGTGCAGTGAACGGAGTCTTTATCGTCTTTCCTTTGATACATGATTGACAAGTTGCATAAGACTGATATTCGAACGGATCCAAATATCTCTCTTTATGTAACTTCGTCAACCATGTTTCATTGATGTGACCTAGTCTACAATGCCATAAGAAAGCCTGATTTAATTCTGGAAACTTTCTTTTGAGTGTGTTCTGGACGTTGAAAACCTGAGCTTAATTAAATACGTATATACCGTTATCTAGTGTACCTGACCCAATCAAACTTTGATTAAGGTGGATGTGGATGACATCGCTTATAAATATAAAATCATAACCTTCTTTAAAAAGTAAAGATACAGAGATGATATTACAAGCCAGACTAGGTACACACAAACAGTTATGCAAAATCAAAATCTGCCCACTTGTCAATCCTAGGTGATATTCCCCTACGGATACAACATCCACAGTCATTCCGTTAGCAACCCTGAGAGTCATATCACCTGACATGATAACTCTACGGTTTCTCGGAGCATGTAATGAATTACAGATATGAGATCCTGATCCAGTATCTAGTACCCAGGAAGTAGAGTTAATTGACAGACATTTTTCAATCATAAACACACCTGAAGCCGAAGTTACAACGTGCTTCGAATCCCGGTTTCTAGCTTTCCAAGCCCTGCAGTCCTTTTGTCAATGCCCTTTCCCGTGACAATTGAAACATTCCTCCTTTTCTACTGTTAGCCCCGAAACTTTTGCCCTACCCTTTCCCTCTACCTTACTGACACCGCCAATCGGCTTGGTGGAAGCCTTTTTCTTCTATCCTCTGGCTTTCGCCTTAGATCTAGAAGAGGAAGATTCCCCAATAAGCAGAGCGGGTGTCTCCCTGAATTTCTGTAAGGTGCCCTCAGTGCTCCTCAACATGTTGAGGAGTTCTAGAAGTGAAACTTCCTTCCTTTGAATGTTGAAATTCAAGATAAACTGAGCGTAGGTAAAAGGGAGGGACTGTAGAATCAAGTCAGTATATAACTTGTTCTCCAACGTGGTCCCAAGTTCCGTGAGCTCTTCAATATAGCTAATTATCGTAAGGGCATGGTCCCCTATAGATAACAAGACAGCCAACCTAGCTGAAACAATTTTTTCGAGGTCTCATATCTTGCGATACGAGATTGCTCTTTATATAAATCCTTGGTATGGAGGAAGATGGAAATAAGTCCATCTTCTCGTGCCGCCTCCGATGTTCATATTCCATTGAGGCTAATACGAGGCACTTGGCTCTCGCACTGTCTTTTTCCCATGTCTTACGGATTTCAATATCCGTGATGGTGGAATATGGATCTGGGACGGCAGGGGCTTTGGTAGTAAGGAGGTAGCCCAGCTTGCCATAGGTAATAGCCATCTGGATATTGCTTAGCGAATCTTTATAATTTGACCCAGTCAATTTATTATGATATAGCAGTAACTTAAGCCCGGTCATTTTGGTCACTGCTGTCAGGAGAGAGAGAAGAAACACTCAGTATGATACTCTTGCAAGTTTAGATTAGTTATTAGTTTATCTAAACAGGATGGCTCCCACTGCTCCTCGAATCCTTCTTCAAACCATAAAAGAAGAATTAGTCAGGATTAATCTCACCCTACAATTCTTGTTAACCTTTCGGCCAGGATAGTGTTGGTACTTCGAGTGAGGTTTTCTAACACTTTTGTGAAATTTCTTAATTACATAACCTCTTTTCTCTTGAGACGTAGCCCCGCTAACACCTTTTTAGGCACCTACTTGGTTTATAGCATTGATTGTTTAGTGAAAAATCTCTCGAAGAGTAGTGGATAGTCACAGTAGAATCGGGATCCAAATATCATCGTGTGACAACCTTGAAGGAATCCTACCAAAATCATCACACTCCATATGGTATGCAACAGTAGCATGTTTCATTTTGCTTTGAAACTCCCCATGTGGATTTTTGCCTCATGCGCTTATGACCTTGACGAAGGCTAACATATCATAAGTCCCAAGTCAAGTTCTACCCGTCATTATCCAGGTTAATTTGAACCCATCCATACAAACCCTTGACGAAGGCCAAAATAGCTGTACGAATGTCCCAAATCAACGCATCTATCTATGCTATACATGAATACCCAGCAGCTACCAATCACTATGCTTTGGCGAAGGTCAAAATACATAGCTTGAATACTACTGAATACCCATCTAAAATGTCAGAGGGCTACAGATGGTTTTGGTGAAACCGTGAACGTAATGAACTCGATATAGTCGAAGGAATTATGATAGCTTTTAAAAAGAGTGGTTTAGGCTCTGCATTTAAAAGTTGTTTTTTAAGAAAACCGAGTGGTTTTGAAATTGTTCCAACGATTTAAAATTTGGTTTGTTTTCTTTGCATTAATCAGTATTAATGCGGTCCTATCATTTAACCCTATCATTGCAGAAAGAAACGAAAATTGAACGTACGCTTCTGCCATCCGCATTCGCCACGGGGCCCCGTTATGCACCGTTAGGTTACTTAACTAACAGCAGAGCGGGGGATGGACTAGCTCGTGTGCAAAACGTAAGCAATGTTTATTATATATAATATATATATATATATATATATATATCCGTTCCACTCACGCAATAATAGGCATTCCATATCACAGATGAATACATTGGATATACTAGGAATTCCGTATTTCGTTTTAACCTAGAACGAAAGACGGATTCCACGGTCATGATAAATAGCCAAACCTCACCCTAGACCCCTACGGGTGCGGTAAACTACCCATCAAATTCCCGAAGTGAAGCAACCTCCTTCAAAAAAATGAGTAGGCCACTCGGCACTTCAAGAACCCGATAGATTGTGCACTGATTGAATGATTCTCGGTGTGTAGGTAGAAAATATATAGAAATCATAACCAAAGAAATTTATACCGCAATCAATTAATGGTGTCGATGTAGCGCGTTAATGAATACAGATCGTCCACTGAGATATGTGTTTTGCTCGCTTTCGTTTTAGATGAGTCGAAATGAAAAGATAAAAGAAAAATTACAAGAAAATTGATTCAAGAATTTTGAAATTAAGTTTCAAGAATAGTAAAGACTAGATCTAAAGATCAAGAATCAATAAAATTCTAGAAGATGTCCAAATCTAATGAACTATCAAGATTTGTAATGAAGCTCATAGGAATCGATTGAATCGATAGTGAGGATGAAGACTTGTGGTTACGTATTCCTATCCATTGATGATTTGTTGCTAGATCGATGATGATCAACGAGGATTAGGGATCTCTTGAAGAAACTAGGGTTTCTCCATCATCATCCCTTGTCATTTCGTTGATTATCATTCACAAGCTAGCCTTTAGGAAATTCAATCACCGATCGTTGATCTCTAATTAAGAGCGAAAACATTCAATAAAGCATCTCGCTCAAAACTAGATTGTCGATAATTCAATTTTCTAGAGTTTACAAAACTCATAGGACTTAAGAATCATTTCAAGATTGTAATCATCATCATCTATATATTCTCTCGATTCCTCCATGAGCGAAGTTTTTACTGAAACATTATAACAAAGAAATCAATCAAGAATCGAAAAATCATCATAATACTCAAATATAAAGATAAGCAAGATAAAGAAATTTCACCTTTTATTATTCAACAATTCCGTTACAATTCGCTCAAGAACTACAAGAATTGAGGAAAGAACTCGATCGTCTAATTAGCTTCGCATCGTCTCCGTGAGTCGCGGATCGTCTTGGATCACTTGCGCGGTTGAAAATCGGCGTCGCTTCTAAAAGGTTGATGGCTTCTTGCTTGATATAGTACTCGGTGATCTTGATTTTTTTGATCAAATTGTGTCACTCAATTTGATTTGAATTTTGATTTGGATCTACAATTTTTCCCTCCAAAATGAACCACTCACTAACTAACCACCCAAAACCCTAGATCTAGATCTCATTTTATAGCCACCTCATTTGAATATTCCCTCCAAAGCTAGGTTGTTAGAGAGAGACTTCTAGAAGAAGTTTGTTGGAGGGAATATTCTAGAATAAGGTATATTCTAGGATAAGGTTGTTAGGCCGAGCCTTCTGGATGAAGCCACGTGGTATTTGGGAGTCTTCTGGAAGCTGAGGCCATTATAATAAGGCATATAGGAAAATCTCGACTCATGACGTGTCAATTACGCCGCGGATCCGCGGTGGATAGGCCAACTTGGCCGCGGATCCGCGGCCATGTGGTTGATTTGCTGCATGAAGTTTCTGGGCTGTTCTGTGTTTGCTTTTTGGGTCTTTATCTGATGTCTGGAATCCTATGTTTCTTTCTTGATTTCTGCCAGATCTCAGGTCAAAGACTTGACGTATTTATATCAGCACTTTTCACAGTTTCGGCTCTTTTACCTTGAATTTCCTATACACATTCTCGAGACAAGTGTTGCGATACACAAAGATCATGCGTGCAATAATAAACACTCAATTTCCCTCAAAATGCCGGTTATAATATATGACACATGTTATTTTGTATTTTACAGTCAATTTGCTAATATGTGCTATATTCATACCGAACACCTTTAGATGAGTGCAAATGGTAGGAAAATTGATGTGTTAAAAATGCAATATTTTTGACTGATCAAATTCCCCCAAACTTATTTTCGGTCGTCTCGAGCAAACTGTTTTATTAGAAAGAGAAGGAGAAAATAAAAAAAAAGAAAAACTAACTAGCACACTTTCATAGGCAACACGATTGCACTGAGCACGTGCAACAAGCCTTTAAACCTCTAGGTGTCCGTGGTAGGAGGAGTGTTGTCTCCTGAGGGTTTTCAGCGGATTGCACCCACAAAATCCAATAATAAAAGGAAGACCGTGAAAGTTACATGTAAAGATAAGAATTGTAAAAGAAAGACTTTGAAAATTAGAGTTTCCAACTATACTAGCTTTTCGGTTGTCATGAGCCCTATCTTAATAGTCATAAAAAGATATTAAAAATCACATCATCCCTCAATAAAAATCGTCTTTATTTTTCATTCCTACCTTTCTTCTAAACATCGATCATATAACCCTACGTGTGTGTAAAAGACATCCCTACACCCGGAGAATTCAATTCAAGCTATCATACTCTTGTCCATCTGCCTCAGTACTTTTTAATTAATGAATATTTAGATGGATTTGCTCACACATTTTTCATGCGACCGTTAATACTTCTTGAGGTACTAACCGACCGATTACTCATGTGCTTGCTTATACGGTGTATTTTCCTCGTCTTCCACCACCTAAGGCTTAGCAGTGACTCCCAGACCAGTTGGTCTAAGGCACTAGGTGATGAAGCACCCTCGCTATATTTTTTTATTGCTGTCTTGGCGATAACAAAACTAGTGTTCATTTTTCTTCACCATTTTTTTATTTTTTATTCATTTTTAATTTTCTTCATACTTTGGCTTTTAGACAAGAGTATTTTAAGGTATCCTCTACTATCCCGAGTTTCAAGACATATGTAAGTGCGTATAGTAGGGTATCAACGTTCAAATGTTTGGCTTCCAGAATAGGAACTATTTTTCAAACTTATTTTTATTCTCAAATTAGTGACTTCCTTCATCTTACAACCCTTGGGACAACGGCTCATAACTACTTATTACTAGTTCGTTTCAGAAAACTTCTAATTTTCTTGGTTTTCTTAAATTTTTCCAATCTTTTGGATGTAATTTTTCACTATCTAATCTTTTATTATCTTATTTATGTACAAAATTAAATTTTTATCTTTTGAAAATTTTTAAATTTTTATATGTTTTTAAAATGTTTTGTGCTTATGCAAAGTATGATGCAAATGATGCGTAAATAAGCACAAACCTCCCCCAAACTTGTTTTCAACAGTGTCCTCACTGTTGCCAACCGCTAGATCACAAAAACCTGTAAGCATGGGAGGAAATTTATTAATGGGGGAAAAATATATTAAAGTGAAAATCCTCCCGCAAACTTATTTTTGGCTCACAATTTTTGAGTAAAATTTTTTTTTTTAAAAGCCAAATTATCCCCCCCCCCAAACTTGAGTTAAACCATGTTAATCTTTTGAAAATCACAAGAGGAGGTCAAGATTATTGGTCGATGCCAAGCTTTGTAAAGACTGAAAGTCAACACCAACCATTCGAAAATTTTATCCGTATAGTGTACCGGTTGGTGGAAGAACAAGTTGAAAAGAGCCAAGAAGAAATGGGGAAAAGGTAAGTGGTGGGATAGAATGTGTTTGCGTCTCGTTTTGGAGAAACGACTCAGAGATTGTGATGGATTACTCGCATCCTCTTTATAGTCCAGAAGAAGGGGTGGAGGTTCAATTTCTTTGTTTTGGAGATGATTCATCTCAACACCCGTATTTGCTAAGAGTGCGAGTCTATCAGCGAAGCTTTCATCGATATCCCGAAGAATAATGTCATCAAAAAGTGCGGGTTGATACTCAGACTCCAGAAAAGGTTCATCATCGACGTTAGATGTTGACCCGGACAACTCGAAAGAATGGTCCGTATGTAAATGATACATATCTGGGTCAAACAACAACGTATAAAGGAAGTCTGGATCTGTATCGTGAAGCTGATCAAATTCGCTGCTGTTGACATCCATTAATTCGACAGAATAGACTCGAGCATGAGGATCGGAGGGTTGACTTCCCAACTTGTAAATGTTGAGCTCAATTGTTGGGGAAAAGCCGTGTCTACAGTGCTTGACATGAACACTTTTTTCGGCACTTGAGTCTTCCTCTTCCTAGTGCACAAGTTCTTAAGAATTTTCGCATAAGACGGAACTTGGTGGATAGCATCTAGGAGTGAGATATTGATGTTAACTTCCTTAAACATGTCCACAAGCTTCTCCCTTTGTGCATCATGTTTGTTGGGCCTCAACCTTTCAGGAAATGGAGCTCTATCAATATGTGTTGGGTCCAACATTTGTCGAGAAGTTTGTGGGGGTGGAAAAGGTGAAGTAGGTGGAGGGTTCGAGCCTTTGGGAAAACGGAGTATAGGCTCGGAAGAAGAAGAAAGTAAATAGGACGAAATAGGACAAGGAGTAGAAGTGGGAATGGAAGTGGAAGTGGAAGCCGGGATGTTAATGATCAATTCATCATTATCAATTTGTTCACCCACATGATTGTCTAGCACTCTTCCAGATCTCAATGTTGTAAATGCATCCACATTAGTGCAATGTGAAGGTCCAAGATCAGGTAGGGGTTGAGATGGAAGATTCCCTTTTTCTCCAGCACTCATTCTGGCAGTCAGTTATGCAATTTGTACTTCTATCGATTTGATACTCTCACCGTGGGAGACAATGTTTTGCAGTAACGTCTGGATAGAATATTTTAAAATGTCATTCGTTTGCATGTACTGTGTAATGAACATGTCGAGTGCAGAGGGTGTAGAAATACCTGCAGAAGAAGGATCGAAGTTGTTGGCCGGGTTTTGAAAATTTTGTGGTTGAAAGGGGTGCTGACTCATTTGTAGTGGTTGCTGTTGCTGTGGAGGGACCCGTTGGAAGTTATTATGGTTTGGATCCGTGTATTGAGTTTGGTGTTGGTTCCAAGAAAGGTCAGGGTGATTTCTCCAATCTTGATTATATGAGGAAGAAGAAGGATCGTTTCCAGGTCTTTGCTGAAATGTAGCATTAGTGTGACCTTGAAATGGTACATTCAAAGGATATTCTTCCGTCAAATGTGATGGGTTGAACAGCAACCATACATGGTTTTGGGAAGTGTGTATTGGTTTAGGGAGGCTGAGAAGAACTTGTTTTCTAGAGCATCGAGCTTCCTTTGCATTGCGGCCATTTCGGCTCTCATTGTGATGGAAACATCGAGCTGACTGATATCATCCCTAGGTGATGGTGGTCTAACACTTTCCCATTGTAAAGTGTTTTGAGCTAAATCTTCTAAATATTTCCAAGCTTCACCATCATCTTTAGATAGGAATTGGTAATGACACATGGTTTCAAGTATCTGTTTTGTCATGAGATTAATACCCTCATAGATAACTCGACACAAATCCCATCTGGGGATTCCGTGATGAGGGCATTGTAAAAGAAGATTCTTGAACCGTTCAAAGCATTTCCAAAATGGTTCATTGGGAAGTTAGGTAAATTTGAAGACTTCGCTCCGAACACGGGCGGTTTTATGATTGGGATAAAATTTCTTAAGGAATGCTGCAACGAATTCGTCCCATGTTGAAATAGAATGTGCGGGTGTGTTGTGAAGCCACTTCTCGGCTAAATTGCACAAAGTGAATGGGAGAAGACGTAAACGCAGAGCATCCAAAGACATTTGTGAATTACCCATCAAGGCACATACGTTTTCAAATTTGGTGATAAATACGTATGCGTCTTCAGACTCGAGCCCGTGAAATTTGGATAAAAGTTTGATGAATTGGGGTTTAATTTCGAAATTGTCCCCATTGGCTGGTGGTATAGAAAGACAGGTGGGAAGGGGAACACGTGTAGGATAGCATCTCTCTTAGAGAGAAATGCGTGGAGGATTCTGCGCACCTGCTGGCGGTGGCAGAGTGGTGTTAAAGTTTGATGGAAATCCGTCCATCGCGGTCGTGGTGGGTAGTGGGAAAGAAGACGAAGAATTACCGACTCTGGGGTCGATAAAAGAAACGCAGACAAGACAGGAAATAGAATCCCGTGTCCAGCCTAACATGTGCTAAAAGGTTGTAGCAAAAGTGGCAGCGTTGGTTATAATTAGGGGAAAAGTTGGTTGGTGTTTGTTTTGAAAAATACGGGTTTTGAAAAATCAAATCACAAAAATAATGCACACACCACCCTAGATCTAATGGTCACCTAGGTCAAGTCACTAGACCGCTCCTAGACTTCCAGAAGACAAATCGCAGGATAAATCCTACTGCCTCTTTATCCCTTCTGTGGCCAGGTAAGTGCCAGGTAAGTGGAAGGTTCTCCATTACGTAAATAGTGGGCCTAATTAAGTAACCACTTGCCTTAGACAGACTTGCCTTAGACACCATAAAAGAAACGCGGATAAGTAATAGATTACCCACGACCTCCTTCAGTCCTAATTGAGCGAGACGGTCCTTAGAGTCTTGTCTAGATTTCTTTTAATTAATGAGGGTGATGCGGATGAATGTTTGTGATTTCCGGGGCTTAGGAAGGGTAATGAACTCCCCACCTAATCTAAATTTGGTTTGTGCCCCTTAATTTCCGTATTAAAATATGCAAACAACCAATTTCAACAAATTTATTTTTTTAGCAGCGCTGAATTTTGCAAAGAATCCTGCAAGAAATTGATTATTGGACAAGATTAGAGAGGAGAGGAGAAAACAGAGAGCAAACCTGAGAAATTTGGCACAATACAAACCCTAAACGGCGGCGGTTCCGCCGCAAAAACATCACAATAGCCGTGGATCCACGGCTCTATAGGGGAATTAGGGATTCAACTTTTTCCTGTAGCTTTTTGTACTCCTCTGGAATCTGTAGAACTTCTCTGAATCTTGATCTCACTGCTGAAATGATTCCAGATTCCCTCGCAAAAATTCAAACACTAAACGTTAAGCACTTGAAGCGAATCTTGGATGAAAATTTGATGGAATAATAATTTTTCAATTCAAATAACGAACAAAATAGCATACATCCCCGGCAACGGCACCATTTGATTGAATAATTCTCGATGTGTAGGTAGAAAATGTATTGAAATCACAACCAAAGAAATTTATACTGCAATCAATTAACGGTGTCGATGTAGCGCGTTAATGAATACGGATCGTCCACTGAGATTTGTGTTTTGCTCGCTTTCGTTTTAGATGAGTCGAAATGAAAAGATAAAAGAAAAATTGCAAGAAAATTGATTCATGAATTTTGAAATTAAGTTTCAAGAATAGTAAAGACTAGATCTAAAGATCAAGAATCAATAAAATTCTAGAAGATGTCCAAATCTAATGAACTATCAAGATTTGTAACGAAGCTCGTAGGAATCGATTGAATCGATAGTGAGGATGAAGACTTGTGATTACGTATTCCTATCCATTGATGATTTGTTGCTAGATCGATGATGATCAACGAGAATTAGGGATATCTTGAAGAAACTAGGGTTTCTCCATCATCATCCCTTGTCCTTTCGTTGATTATCATTCACAAGCTAGCCTCTAGGAAATTCAATTACCGATCGTTGATCTCTAATTAAGAGCAAAAACATTCAATAAAGCATCCCGTTCAAAACTAGGTTGTTGATAATTCAATTTTCTAGAGTTTACAAAACTCATAGGACTTAAGAATCGTTTCAAGATTGTAATCATCATCATCTATCTATTCTCTCGATTCCTCAACGAGCGGAGTTTTTACTCAAAGATTATAACAAAGAAATCAATCAAGAATCGAAAACTCATTATAATGCTTAAATATAAAGATAAGCAAGATAAAGAAAATTTCACCTTTTATTATTCAACAATTCCGTTACAATTCGCTCAAGAACAACAAGAATTGAGGAAAGAACTCGATCATCGAATAAGCTTCGCATCGTCTCCGTGAGTCGCGGATCGTCTTGGATCACTTGCTCGGTTGAAGATCGGTGTCGCTTCTAAAAGGTTGATGGCTTCTTGCTTGATATGGTACTCGGTGATCGTGATTTTTTTGATCAAATTGTGTCACTCAATTTGATTTGAATTTTGATTTGGATCTACAATTTTTCCCTCCAAAATGAACCACTCACTAACTAACCACCCAAAACCCTCGATCTAGATCTCATTTTATAGCCACCTCATTTGAATCTTCCCTCCAAAGCTAGGTTCTTAGAGAGAGGCTTCTAGAAAAAGTTTGTTGGAGGGAATATTCTAGAATAAGGTATATTCTAGGATAAGGTTGTTAGGCCGAACCTTCTGGATGAAGCCACGTGGTATTTGGGAGTCTTCTGGAAGCTGAGGCCGTTATAATAAGGCATATGGGAAAATCTCGGCTGATGACATGTCAATTACACCGCGGTTCCGCGGCGGATAGGCCAACTTGGCCGTAGATCCGCGGCCATGTGGTTGATTTGCTGGATGAAGTTTCTGGGCTGTTCTGTGTTTGCTTTTTTGGTCTTTATCTGATGTCTGGAATCCTATGTTTCTTTCTTGATTTCTGCCAGATCTCAGGTCAAAGACTTGACGTATTTATATCAGCACTTTTCACAGTTTCGGCTCTTTTACCTGGAATTTCCTGCACACATTCTCGAGACAAGTATTGCGATACACAAAGATCATGCGTGCAATAATAAACACTCAATTTCTTTCAAAATGCCAGTTATAATATATAACACATGTTATTTTTTATTTTACAGTCAATTTGCTAATATGTGCTATATTCATACCGAACACCTTTAGATGAGTGCAAATGGTAGGGAAATTGATGTGTTAAAAATACAATATTTTCGACTGATCATGCATCCCACCTTGGGTCTATCCTAGGTGTAAGAAAAAGTAAATGAAATAATAAAATGGTGGATACAACCCCAATCCGGATGTGCCCCGCAAAAATAATATTACATCAATTACTAATTACATGAATGAAAGAAAAGAAAACACTCTTCTCACATCCCCCGGCTATTAATCCACGACAATCCAATACTACATATACACAAACCATCATCAAGATACAAATATGTGCAACCCCCACAAATCGACATATAGCAATTAGCGGACGTTTAGCAACACATATATAAACTGAAACGAATAAACGATGTTAAAATTGCGACTTCGAAACACTCCGAATTGCTCCAACACAAAGATAACAGAATATGTAATCTAGGCAAAATCAAACAACACCTGAAAACCTAAATCCAAGAGTATAGAACATCACCAAAAAACTAAGTCCCAATTCTCCAATGGGACTAGCTAGGCCGGTAAAAATGAATATATTGCCGGGCAAAATTTTGACTCTGGGTATCGTTTTTCTATGGAGTTCTAGTTACATCATGAGTAGCCTTCAGCACTTGTTTAAAAAAATTTTAGAAGTCTTTTTAAATTCGACAGAAATTTGGATTTAAGTTTAATCATTTTGGAGTCGTTTCGGTTTCGAACTTTATACATCGTCTAAACTGGTAGTTAAGGTTTAGGTAGGCTCTAATACCACTGTAAGTCGATGTCACGCATCCCGCGGGTTCACGGGGAGGCAGAATTTACAAAAAAATGATTTTTCTGACTTCGCAACACCGACAAAACTCCAGGATCTTAATAGAAACCTTAACTAGTTTTTCTACTTGGAGGTTTAACTACTCGGTAAGAGTTTTATACCTCCTTGTTTACAAGTCCTTCGTGTCTTCTTCTTCTCCTCCACTTCTTGAGCTTCTCGAAGATTGGATCGTGCTTGAAACGCCGGCCTCCTCATGTCGAAAATAATCCACCAGAGAGTATGTATTTCAAGCTCCAACCTCTAAACCGAGTTAACTAAGGTACCTAGTTTGCTAAGATTAGCCTAGAAGATGTAGAGTGTCTAATGGAGTGTTTTATCTCATATAACCCTATGGCTCACAATACATGTGAAGGTCAAGGTTTTTGAGGAAGGAGGAGAAAATGGAGAGAGAAAGAAAGTTTGCAAATGATCAAATCATTTTCTAAGTGAAGAATGGCTCATTCTCATTACTCATGAAGCATAGATTATTTTCACATAGAAAATAACAACCATGCGTCAATAGTGTATCCAAAATAATAAACAAATGCATAAGCCATGCTTCACTCCCATGCCTCCATTTTCAACCTCATTAATCTATTTCCAAAAATAGATAAACCAAATAATGAGATGTCCCCTTCTAAAAGCATCTCTTGTGAAATTACAAGAATACCCTCACCGTATATATATACCCGTATTCTTATTCCGAAAAATACGAATACAATAAAATGATAACAATCAAATAATATAATACTAGGATCCGGCTTAAACCAAAGCCCACTAGTATTTATCTGTCCGAATATCATCCGTGTAGCCAGTACACGTATTTGATCGGAACCTTGCCGTAAAACCATATGGCCCCTACATCATTTTACCCGATCCAGAAAAACCCTCTGTGTGGGACTCTAAAGACTCGATAGTACGCTGGCAGTGGGTCTAGCCAGAAGTCCATCAGCTGTACTAGCTGCACGTAATGGCTAGCCATGTATCTGTCGATAAGAAGGCCGATGAGCAAACTCATCCGAACTCCTACAGAGCCTATCTGTGACAATCTCCGTACAGTCTAGTCTGTTCATCTAAAATACTTGCATATCGGGTCTAGGGGGATGGTAACCGTCTGACTCCTAATAGCGCAATAAGTCATGCCGGGGTAGAGCCCAATACACCCTAAAAGACTACTGGAGTACCTACCAGTAAATCTCACTTGCCGTGGTCAAGGACTTTGTGTAACGGCTTTCCAAACACAGCGCGATATCAACCCCCAATACCGGGATAGACGAATCCTATCTAACCATTACTACCTCTAAATACTTCGGGACTGCACCCAACTACTACCTGTTTGCACGCCTCATTTGAGCCGTGGTAGCGTAGTAATCTAAGTACAGTGGGAACACACTCGAGACGAATAGTGATGTCAAGTCAACAGACTAACTAACCTGTACTCATGCCTCCCGGGGACTGCTACCCGACGATAAGTATAATACCAACCAGCAGTTCCCATCGAGTCCGTCCAGTGTAACTCATAACCCAAAGAGAACCTGTATACTATCTCCGGTATGACATACCAATGGCTGTAGGTGATCATCACAGAAAACTGCATTTTAATACTGCTCATTCATTATCTATTTTGTGATATATCGGTGCTATTAACCAGTGTCTGCTCATTAATTCCATATTACAGGTATTCGTGATAAAATACTGGAAACACATTCAAAATCACGGATATAACATTTGAGAGTCGACACTGCAAACAGAACAATAAACAGACCGATATCCAATGAGTTCTTTTTGAAATAAACATGTGTACACAATTTTGGTCCAACACAATATAAGTGTACACACAACTCTTTGGCATGGACCATGACATGGTGGGGCTGCCCATGGCACACAAGACATGAAGAAGTGGGCACATCGGAGGACATGAGTTTTAATGCTAAAAGTTTCGATGTGATGTGTGGTATCTTGTTCCCTCCAAATCTCTGCATACAAACCAGGTTATTTTAGACCAACCAAATAGCACCAGAATGATGTTGGAGTTGACACTAACCCATGACATCAATACGAGCCTCGGAGCTAGGATTTGGACCGGCCACACTCCTACAAAAACCGGTGAGTTCGACCCCCCTTGCTCCAATAGCCCCCAGTTTTCCACTGTCCCTCCCTTGCTGCCACATCACCTTATTTTTATTGTTTGTTTATTTTTGTTTGGTGCCTATAAAAGAAGACCAGCGGGCAAGTGAAGGTCTTTCTCTCATTCTCCCATACATTTTTATAGTTTCTTTTGTTTAGCTTGAGGGTGAGTGGGTTTCATCATTGGTTTCTTCTTCTTCTTCTCTCCGGAAGCTTTCTTTGGAAAGCTTCATTAAGGAGGTTGAACAAGTAACCAAAATCTTGTATCTCTTTCTTCAAGTGTTAATAAATTGTTGTTTCTTTTATACTTGCTTTCTTTTGCTTATTTGTTTTCTTTTTATTCATCATGCTTAACTAATCTTCTTGGTGGTGGTAATGGTAAGGAAGTAAAATGAAAGGCTTTGCCTCCTCCTTCTCTTGTTTATATTTAATGTGCTTATTTATATGATTCTAACTTAAATATTGCTTATGTTTTGATGTGATATGGTATTTTGACACATGGATACTTTGTAACCTCCTTATATACATATTCACTCACTTTCCCCATTTCAATGTTTAAGTTAAAATCAATTTAGTGTTAAGATTGCTAGGTTTGGATATCTTATTTTGTGATCAAGTGCTTGACAATCTTTTGGTTTCATATACGATATACCATCACAAACACTTAGCAAACTCAACACTAAAATCATTTGCTATCACTCACTACTTTGTGTTTTTTATGTTGCGGTATGCTTGCTAACCCTTGTGTTTAGTGTTGATACCCCAAACTTGGACATACAAACGGTATGTGAACAAACGGACTCGTTTCGTGTTTTGCGAAGAATATCGGAATTTGACGACTTGTGCCTTGCAACCACTTTGACAAGTCGTGCTTCATGCCGAGATCAACGTGAGGATGAACAACTCAAGATCAAAGGAACGTCGAGGGAATCTTCACGATTCAATCTTCCGAACCAAAGCCACGACCATTCTTTCTTAACTTGTTTTCTTGTTTTCATATTCTTTCATTTTTAAGTGACAACCAACTAATTCGTTAATTTGTTGAAACTTAAATCACAATACCTAATCATAATTCCCTGCAGATCGACCCGTACATGCCGGTTTGCTACAATGCGTCGTGCACTTGCGGTTTATAAATATTTAAAATGAGAACGATCTCGCGTGCGCATTCCGTTTCCTTAATATCATATCAGTTTCCATAACATACACGTTTGTGCGCGCGGGAGGATTCCAAACAAGTTTTTGGCGCCATTGCCGGGGAGTTGGTAGTTATTAGGAATTATTATTTCTGGTTCAAACTAACTCACTAACTCTTAACTCAATTTTTTTTTCAAAAACTAACAATACGACATTCTTTAATTTTGTTCTCTATCCTTCAGACCTGCTATCACCCTAAACTTCAAATAAAAAATCAAGTTAGACCATTATAATACTAATATAGCCTAGAGAACCCACCAAAAATTTGTGCACCTAACTCTTTGAAAAAACCGGCAACACCCTCACTTTATCCGAGCTCGCCGGCCTATTTGGTTGAGTTTGGGTTTTTTTTTCTTTTTTGGTGATCTCCAGTGAAGTGTTTGCATTCTAATGGTATTATTTGATTTTTCTAATTTTGAGTGTGCAGGAATTGGTGCAGATATACAGCTTTTTGACACTAAATATCGTATTTTCCGACATTTCAGGTTTTTAAGGAATTACGACCAGCGATCGTGCAGAGCGAGGCTCAAACTCAATTTCAAGACATTAGTGAAGTACGGTGCCTAAGAACCGGGTAGTTTGACCTGCGCAAGCGAACAATCAAAATCTCGGGATCACGTCAAAAAAGGGTTTTCTTAAACCAAATCACATCGGTACTTATTTCCAAACACATTCTTCTCGAATCCAACGCATTCCAACATTTCTATCTTTTGCAGGATTCTTCGCACAATTTTGCCGCCAATTGAACAGAAAACTGACCGTATTTGTTGCAGCACTTAAAACTTAAATGAAAAAGAATTGCTTAAATTACTTGATTTCTTGAATTCTTTTATTGCGCATTTGCATCTTAATACGGATTTAAGGGCAAAAAGACTAAACAAGATACGGTAAAGGATTTCATAACCTTTCTCCGTAGCCCACAAATCACAAAATTGCATTCTTGCATACCCACAGTAATTTAAAATCAACTAGAATTTTTGACTTTAACGACTTCGTGCTCATTAGGAGAAGTTAATTGTGTTTAGAACACTGCTTAACGGTATATTGTTCACGGGGTGTCTATGCAAGTGTTCAAGAGAAAGGGTTATCTAATTAAGGAACTTCACAAAAGCGTTGGAAAACCTCCCCTTCTCTCTTGCACTTACCTGGCTTCGTGATCCGTATATCTTGAGCCCGTTTCTCGACACAGTTTTACTTCGACAATCAGGTTCTTGAGCAGGTCTAGTTGACTGGCATACCATAGACTACTAGGGGTGTGATATTCTTTATTTTTGTGATATTTGTGAATTTTTGTTAATATGGGTGATACACTATTTAATTCAATTTCTCATGATTCTTATTCTTTTGTTTATACTCAGTCCCAATTCTTTTGTTCAAATTGCCAAAATTCTTCCCACATTCATGACAACTGTCCTTTCTTACGGGGTGACCAACCGTCCCAGATTTTTGATAATGGTCACCCACCTAACACTCTTGAACCTAGTCTCACTTCAATTAGAGACCTAATGATTGAAGATTTAGAGAAAGAGGTCAACAGACTGACTGCTTTAGCATCACCACCATCACAACCCCTTCAACCCGAAACAATTGAATCATCATTAGGGAATGATAGTGAGATGGATGCTAAGTTGGCCACTTTAGAGAAGGGTATTGAAGTGATGATTGAGATCGAGAATCAAACAGCTGCTACGCTAGCCCTGTGTATACAGCAATCTGAGTAATTATTTCACGCTCAAGTTCAATCTTTGGCTAGAATAGAAGAACAAGTGAAACATTTAGCTGTGAGGATTCTAGAGAGTAAACATGGTCAATTGGAACCCTGTCATCTAGGAAGTCATCCAAGTGAGATAAAGGATCAAACAAATTTTGATGATTTCATAGATGATGATGCAATTGAATTGACTAGGTGTTACCAGGACACACAAGAAAAATCTCCGACTGGTTTTTGCATTCCAATTTTTGAGGAGGAACCTTGTGAATTTGTCGGGTATGGTTTGGATAGATTGTTTGAGGAGATCAATGATCGGGAACCCACAATTTTTGTATCACCTAGTGATATTGTTTTGGAAGAAACATTACTGTGGGAACTTACCTTTTTAGATGACATGAACCTACCCAGGTATGAATGTGATGAGGGAGAAATTGTATTGGGAGAGTTGGCAAATTATAGCAATAAGAATAGAATTGTGGTAGATTATAGGGAGGATGGCAGCATTGAAAAACATTCTTTCATATCGAGTTTTGAGAAAATTTTTGCGGATGAACTTGATATTCTTGGTGAGTTTGAGTCAGGATTAATTTGGGAACATCCTAAGAATCTTTCTTTTGCCGAAATTTTTGCGGATGAACTCCAGTTTTTACACGAACTTGACTTTGGAACTCAACACGTGCTTTTTGAACATTCAATTCATCTAGGAAACAATTCTTTGACCTCTTCAAAACTTCATTTTCATCTTCAGCGTATTCTGATCGCTACCTTTACACGCCCATGCCCTTCACTAACATCTAACATATACCTTTTTTTTTCTTTTTCTTTTATATATATATATTCTTTTACCAGCCACTGCACTATATAGACAAAATCTTTAAATGGCTGGTATTAATTTCTGGACTAACCCAATCCTTTAACTTGTACATGTTGTAATTATTCTTAGGTCTTTTCTTCTTTTTCTTTGAATAAATTCTCACCATGATGTCTAAATCTAGCTACCGGAGACGGGGGCAATGATGAGGACATCGTAAAACTTAGGTTTAGGGGTGAGCACCGCGTTTATTTTGCTGCATCATGTGTATATTGTATATTCTGCATTGCATACATATTAAAAAATCCATAAAAATCGGAAAATTTTCCCTAAAACATAAAAACTTTTTCATGTTCGCTAGCGGGGGAACTTAGACTCAAAGTCTAACGGTTCGAATGATAAGATAGAAGCAACTAAATCCTTGTTGTGAGATTGAAAATCCAAAAAATAACCCTCCTTTGAGTTTAATCGTAACCGATATACGTCTTTTATATCACTTTACATGTGTCGTATGTGTTTGAGAATTTGATGAAAGTCACACATGTCTATAAAATTTTAAAATTTATAAACATCTTTAGAATCAAACAGGTTTGTTCTGAGTTAAGTAATATCAAGAATAGTTCATAAAGTAAGGTGAATATGAAGGATATTATTGAGGTTTTAACAGAAGCTATAAGTCTGAAAAATAACCCATCTGAAACCCTGTTGGAGTAATTACATACCTTATTCACATAATCACATCTTTGGGATTTAGAAAAAAAGCTGGCTATATCTCCATTTTCACTGCTTTCAGAATACTTTAAATGTAAAATGAGTCTTTTGTTTTGTGGCCTTAGTAACTTGGGTAATTAAGTTCTTAGGGTGTCTCCATACCTAATGCCCTAAAGCCATCTGGTGTGGGAGTCATTGATCCAAAACTCGCTAAGTTTCCAATCGCCAAATAAAACAAGCTAAGCAAGTGTTTCACCGTAACCGATATACGTCTTTTATATCACTTTACATGTGTCGTATGTGTTTGAGAATTTGATGAAAGTCACACATGTCTATAAAATTTTAAAATTTATAAACATCTTTAGGATCAAACAGGTTTGTTCTGAGTTAAGTAATATCAAGAATAGTTCATAAAATAAGGTGAATATGAAGGATATTATTGAGGTTTTAACAGAAGCTATAAGTCTGAAAAATAACCCATCTGGAACCCTGTTGAAGTAATTACATACCTTATTCACATAATCACGTCTTTGGGATTTAAAAAAAAGCTGGCTATATCTCCATTTTCACTGCTTTCAGAATACTTTAAATGCAAAATGAGTCTTTTGTTTTGTGACCTTGGTAACTTGGGTAATTAAGTTCTTGGGGTGTCTCCACACCTAATGCCCTAAAACCATCTGGTTTGGGAGTCATTGACCCAAAACTCACTAATTTTCCAATCGCCAAATAAAACAAGCTAAACAAGTGTTCTCTCCGAGTTAAAAGTCCTAACGGTTCTTTGTGGGAGAACAATCTTGGCGGAGACGAATTTTCTATTAAAACAGTTTTTTTGCGGAGATATGAAGGTTTGTATTTATTAAAACGTTTTGCACGATAACGAAAGGTGTGTATGAACAAAAACAATTGAAAGGGTGGACTGAAGTATAAGACTTAGGTTCTCTGTTAAAATTGATATATATTCTGACTTGAAACCTAACTGGAGAATAAAACTTGAGAAAATCTAACTCCTTTCAAACTCGTATGATTCTTCAAAAGTTTATCCTGATCTGCAATTATGACATGATGACCCTAATCAAAGTTCTTACAAACTTATGGACACTATCCGCAATATAATGTAAAGACGTATATAAGCTTATGTTGAACAAATTGTGAGTAGTGAAAAATGGGGTTTAACGTTTCTAACTTGGGTGATAGAACTTCCAACATTGATCTCTAACCTTAAGATTAGAGTCAATAGTTTCCGCGCAACGCTAACTTGACTGGATTTTGTGGGTGTAATCCGCTAAAAACCCTCAAGAGACAACACTCCTCCTACTAGGGACACCTAAAGGTTTAACGGATTGTTGCACGTGCTCAGTGCAATCATGTTCCCTGCGAAAGTGAGGCTAGGATTTTTTGTATTGCTCGGGATGAGCAAAAGATAAGTTTGGAGGTATTTTTTCATCACAGAAAACTACATTTTAATACCGCTCATTCATTATCTATTTTGTGATATATCGGTGCTATTAACCAGTGTCTATTCAGTAATTCCAGATTACATGTGTTCGTCATAAAATACTGGAAACACATTCAAAATCACGGATATAATATTTGGGAGCCGACACTGCAAACAGAACAGTAAACCGACCGATATCCAAAGAGTTCTTTTTGAAATAAACATGTATACACAATTTTGGTCCAACACAATACAAGACACAACTCTTTAGTATGGACCATGACATGGTGAAGCTGCCCATGGCACACAAGACATGATAAAGTGGGCACATAGGGGGACATGAGTTTTAATGCTAAAAGTTTTGATATGATGTGTGGCATCTTGTTCCCTCCAAATCACTGCATACAAACCAGGTTATTTTAGACCAACCAAACAGCACCAGAATGATGTTGGAGTTGACACTAACCCACCACATCAATACGAGCCTCAGACCTCGGATTTGGACCGACCACACTCCTACAAAAACCGGCGTGCTCGGCCCCTCTTGCTCCAATAGCCCCCAGTTTTCCACTGTCCCTCCCTTACTGCCACGTCATCTTATTTTTATTGTTTGTTTATTTTTATTTGGTGCCTATAAAAGCAAACCAGTGGGCAAGGGAAGGGCTCTCTCTCATTCTCTCATACATTTTTATAGTTTCTTTTGTTTAGCTTGAGGGTGAGTGGGCTTCATCATTGGTTTCTTCTTCTTCTTCCCTCTTGAAGCTTTCTTTGGAAAGCTTCATTAAGGAGGTTGAACAAGTAACCAAAATCTTGTATCTCTTTCTTCAAGTATTAATAAATTGTTGTTTCTTTTATACTTGCTTTCTTTTGCTTATTTGTTTTCCTTTTATTCATTATGCTTAACTAATCTTCTTGGTGGTGGTGATGGTAAGGAAGTGAGATGAAAGGCTTTTCCTCCTCCTCCTTTTGTTTATATTTAATATGCTTATTTATATGATTCTAACTTAAATATTGCTTATCTTTTGATGTGATATGGTATTTTGACACATGGATACTTTGTAACCTCCTCATATACCATATTCACTCTCTTTCCCCATTTTAATGTTTAAGTTAAAATCAATTTAGTGTTAAGGTTGCTATGTTTGGATATCGTATTTTTTGATCATATGGTTGACAATCTCTTAGTTTCATATACGATATACCATCACAAACACTTAGAGCAAACTCAACACTGAAATCATTTGCTATCACTCACTACTTTGTGTTTTTGATGTTGCGGTATGCTTGCTAACCCTTGTGTTTAGTGTTGATACCCCAAGCTTGGACATACAAACGGCAAGTGAACAAACGGAATCATTTCGTATTTTGTGGAGAATATCGGAATTTGACAACTTATGCCTTGCAACCGCTCTGACAAGTCGTGCTTCATACCAGGATCAACGTGAGGACGGACAACTCATGATCAAAGGAGCGTCGAGGGAATCGTCGCGATTCAACCTTCCGAACCAAAGCTACGACCATTCTTTCTTAACTTGTTTTCTTGTTTTTTATTGTTTTCATATTCTTTCACTTTTAAGTGACAACCAACCAATTCATTAATTTGTTGAACCTTAAATTACAATACCTAATCACAATTCCCTGCGGATCGACCCGTATTTGCCGGCTTGCTACAACACGCCGTGCACTCATGGTTTATAAATATTTAAAACGAGAACGATCTCGCGTGCGCATTCCGTTTCCTTAATATCATATCAGTTTCCATAAGATACGCATTTGTGCGCGCGGGAGGATTCCCAACAGTAGGACAGACCATCTCCCTTGTTGGGATGAGAAGCGTATACACTAGTCTACTCCGGAGTATCGATGCCCCATCTCGATATTCCTACGACTAGGGACCTGTATAAGGATGTGCTTATAGACTACCCAGCCCCCATTAGTGTGACTGCTATCATAACGCTGGTAGTCAAGCAAAGATCCTGAGGGCTCTACCAATATGTATTAGCAATATGCTAAAAGAAACATATACATATATTGTGGTAGAATTAAACCAAGTAGCATACTATCATTTTGAGCAAGACTGTTATTATATCTTTGAATATCCCAAGCTTCCAAAATGTAACATACAATCTAGTACGATACAATAATGGCCTCTAGGGCATATATCACTAACAATGCAATCTCTATATTCAATGAGCACGTCTTTTAAGTCATGTACTTGTTCATCAAACAGCAGCTCACTGATGAATGTTGGTCTACGATCATCTTCCGTTCTTAAGTTGATCTTCTTAAATTCATCTTCCGTAGTGTGGATTCCATCTTCCAACTCTTTCGGCGCCGGTGACAATTCTGAGATTTCCACATCTTCATTTGTGAAGCATTTGCAAAGCTCAGATATGTCTTCATAATTTGCGATGCTTATCGTGTGGTAAGTATGAGTCCACTTCCACTTTTCGGATTTAACAGGTTTCAATTGGATGGCATAAATTTTTTTCGGATCATGCTTCTATGGAGGGTCTATCCTCCAATTGTCAGATAACATGAATCTGCTTTGTTTATACTAGTCTTCGACCCAGTTCTTAAACACGAAGCAGTCTTCGATTGGGTAGTTTGTAACCCCGTGATATGGGCAATAATCTGGGTGATCGACCGCATTGAATTGTTCGGGTCTCCGAAGTCTCAAAAGTGATAACATCTGATACTTCATGATGATGGCGAATATCTTTCCTGTCTTATCACGAGAGAACGAGTATTCTCGCCCCATCTTCTTTATTAGGGAGGGATTGCAGCCGATGTTATTCTGGTGGATAAGCATCCCAGGACTAATTCGTTGTCTTTGAGTACTGATAGAGACCATCGCTTTGTTTTGTTTTCTTTTTGCAGGCCTTTCCCCTTGCTTGGCCGTGCTGTATATCAGCAAAACCTCTTCCTCTTCATTTATGACATGGCAGCGGTAAGTTTGCTGCCACTTCTTGGGTTGTATATATCCCAAGCCAGTAGTATCCATCTTCCCGTTCGGCTTGATTTGGCGAGTCTTGGGCACTTCCTATATTCTTTTATAGAATTGAGCTTGTCGAACGGTCTGCTGAAATGGTACTCCTTGACACTTCAGGAATTCCTTTAATCCCTTCGTGAAGTATCTCGGCATGCGGATGGACTGCTATCTGTTGAGGTTCGAATCGAGCCCATGCCAGATTTTTTCTCCAATCTGGTCTCTTCCGATTTGTAGAAGAGAATCGCCCTTTCTCCTTTATATCTAGGAGGTACATTAAAGGTGACTAACTCCTGCATGTTGTGGGTACTGAGTGCATCGAGTTCTTTATAGCGAAAAGACGGAACCATCTTAATATGTAGAGCTCGGTTTGCTTCATCAGGAATCTACACCTGCGGCTATGTAGAGAATGCTACATCAGCTTCTTCTTCCGAGTCACCACCGAAGACTGGAATAGGGGTTGACGAGCTATGTTTATTGGTTTCCTTCGGGGGTTGACCTGTGAACAGTATCTCTTCGTCTCCTTTAGAATCCATTCCAAAGAATGGGATGGTGGCCTCTTGTACTTGTTTATCCTTTGGTTTACCGCACTTCTCAGTATCTTTGAAATCTGATAGGAAGTACTTAGCATCTTCATAATTCCGTACTTCATTAAGGGAAAATGGGTTGAGCTCTCCTGTTATGTTGTGCTCTTGTTCATCCTTGAAATACTTCATACACTGGTGTTATGTAGAAGGTATGCCATTTTAATCGTACAACCAAGGTCTACCGAGTAAAGCTTTATATAACATGTCTTGCCTTCGATGATGTGGAGCTTGAAATCCATGACGAACTGCCCGAAGCGAAGTATCAACACCATAGAGCCAAGTGTTCACGAAGACTGCGAGTCGAACCCTGAGATGGTAATCTTTTCCTGGCCAAGGTATTGAGCATCAATAGACAGTTCTTTGTGCACCTTCACATTCAAAAGGTTAATTGAGGAGCCTTTGTCAATGAGGATCTTGTTTATCTTCTTGTCTTCACAGTATCCAGCTACATAGAGGGGTCTGTTGTGCTCGAATGTTCCCAAAAGCAAATCTTCTTCGCTGAAGGTAATGTCGGTGGTATTAGCCTCTGCTAGCTCACCTGTCATCTTTTTCTCTGCAAAGACCGCCTGGAACAGATCAGGCTCCTCCAGTTCTTTGATTAGAATTTTCTGATGTTTTTTTGACAGGAGTAGAGTATCGTATATACTCAAGTGAGAAGGTAACTTCTTCAGATGGCCAATCTTATTGTAGTTCACCTTATTCCTCTTGGACGGGTCTTTGGCGGCGAGATCTTTAATTAGCTCTTCATCTAGAACAATCTCTTCGGGCATCTTCCCTTTACCCTTATCTTAATTGTTTGGATCTTTATTTGCAGGTCTAGAGTTTTTATCGGGAAGGGTGCGGTTCCATAGATGGATATTGCCGCAGTCTTTTGTTCTTTCTTCTTCTCCTGATGAGGAGCTGGCATAGGGGAAGTTGACGGGGATTTCATCTTCCGGGTCACCTCCAAAAGTAGGCATTATTCAACTCCCTTCTTTCGAAGACTGAGCCTTGGTCATACAACAACTCTCGGTCACTTACCTTTCTTGACCGTTTGCTTCCGAACTATCATGCGGGAGCGGGCGAACCTTGGCCTTCCGCTTCTATCTTTTTAAATGCCTTTTATGGGAGACATAATTTTGCCATCATTTCTTGAACGCTCTATATTCGTTGATGGGGTGACAGACTCTCCGGTGGTGGGGACAATATTTTGGGTTCTCCTCTTTACCTTCGAAGTCTACAACCCATAGGGTATACATATTTATATGTGTTAGCTTCATCATTTTCGATAAGTCCTTAGTGAAGTGCTTATCGGCCTTGACCTTGCTTTCTTCTTGGGCAATATATTTTGCTTTGGCTGGGGAGCTATAAAACTCACCTCATCCATGGCTTATCTGTTTAGACGCTGTTGTTTGGCCTTTTCATATATGGCGATTTCATGCCTCTAGTTTTCTTTACTTGTTTGAAGAGCCCCGTTTAAGAAATTTTCAATTAAGTCATCATGAGGCAAGCTTGGATCCTCGGGAATTGATTCTGTGCCCTGTTCATCTGAATCGCTTTCGGACGCAGCTGGAGCATCCTCGTCATATATGGAAGAACGAGAGACCATATGGCAGCTTTCCGCATGTTCATCTTTCTCCTCTTCCGAGTCCCCTTCATCCTCACGGATACCTTCGAGTATGTGTCGAAGAAACTCTTCAAGAGTGACCGATGAGCACGCTTTCTGGTTATATTCTTCCAGGGCATCTATATATTTCTGTATCTTCGAACGGCTGTCTACATATTCAGCAGCTCCACGGGCTTCTTTGCTTTCTTTGTCTTCTTCTTGGAGGACTTAACTTGGGGGATTTTCCCTTTATTATCAGTTTTGGTGTGGGACGTGACTTCAGCATCCCTTCTATGATTTCCGGTTCAAATGGGCCTTTCCACCTAATTGCAGGATATGCTCGCAAGTCCTTTAGCATCTTCTTTGTTTTAGGAGAAAGCATCACCTTCCACCGGGTTTCTTCTATGAATGAACAGGATGCCCTTTGCGTATTGGCCCCCTTAGGGGTATTTTTCTGGGGTGGATTCACCTTCCATTTATCTGATAGCATGAATTTACCCAGTTTATACCCAGCTCTTGAAGACGTAACAGTCTTCTATCGAATGGCTTACCACCCGATGGTAGGGGTAGTAATTTAGATTGTTGATCTCATTAACTTGGGCTGGTCGCTGTGGCTCGGGCAACTTCAGCATGCCATTCTTCATGGCAAGCTTAAACAACTTTTTTGTTTTATCGTGAGGAAACCAATATTTGAGTCACATCCTTTCCTCAAGAGTCGGACCCGTATGATTATTGTTTTGGAGATCGGATGCTTTAGGGCTGCTCTGCTGCTGCTGTGTATTAGCGACAAACGCTGCCTTTCCTTTCTCTTTATAGTTTTGTGAGTCTCCGACCGAAGAGGAAGGACCTTGACCCATTGAATACAACTGAGCTAACTTATCAACAAGCTCATAGAAGGTAGTAGTCTTGAAGAATGCCATGAACGAGTATACTTGTGAGTGTTGATCGATGTTTGCTATGAACATTCTGACGGCTGAAGCTTAGCCGATGTGCTGCTCGCATATAGACCATAGGTTTCGCCATCAGATAGTATATTGAACCCAAATCTTGTTTGACTTGATTCTTTCATTAACCAATACCGTCATATTGATGCGTTCATTCGCTCTGGCGAATCTTTGGCAGAAGAGCATCTCCATTTCATCAAAAGTATTAACGGAGTCGTTAGAAAGCTCTGAATACCACTAAAAAGCAGTGCCTGATAGACTGCTAATGAATTGGCGAAGAAGCAATACATCATCTCCTCCGGTGTTGCCTCACCTTGATATGAATTGAGTGATATGCTGACGAGAATTGCCGATTCCCTTGTATACTTGGAACGTTGGGATCGTATATCCCTGAGGGTATTTCCTCTGATCATACCATGCCGGGTATGGTTGAGTTATCTTAATCATCTTTCCTGCCGCTTCGCTGGCCTGAAGAGCTTTAAATTGCTAGGCGATATATTCGTCCAGCTTTGCTTTGGAGATCGTCTCCTCATTCTCCGCTGAAGGGGTTTGTACAAGATTCGACATGTCACCTTTGTCATCGATAACAAATATCGGTGGCTCATCTGCCGGTGGTTCCGGTTGGGATATCATTCCGACCATGCTTTGGAATAGGAAGGCTATCTTATCCATCCTAGCGTTCATTTCCGCAGCTCTCTCATCTTTCTTTTCAAGAACGCATCTCAGATAGTCGATATCAGACTCCTGCCCTGTTCATTCTTCGGGAGCGTTGTCAGTGTTAGTTATATGTATGCCCTAAAGGCCATTACTGTATATACGATGTATATTATAGTGGATGCTTGGACATATATAGGGAGGACTTTCTTGCTTGACATGATAGTACGCTATCTGGTTGCTCTTTATCTTAACATGTACTCTGATTGTCTCTATGTTACATGTTGATAAAGCCCTTAGGATGAGTACTTGACTACCAGGACTATGATGCGGATCATACTAGTGGGGACAGTGTAGTCGCCAAGTACATCCTTCAAATGTTCCTAGTCGTGGGAGTACCGAGATAGGGCATCGATACTCCAGAGTAGACTAGCGTATGCGCTTCTTGACCCATATGATGGGCGATAGATGATCCCATATCCATTGGTGTTTGACATCAGAGAAGGTATACGGGTGCTCAGTGGAGACTGGGTACACTGGACGGACTCGCCGAGAACTCCCAGATGGTATTATACATCACGTCAGATGGCAGTTCTCTGGTGACACTGGTACAGAGTAGTCTGTAGACCAGAGATCGTCATAGAGTCTTGTGTGATTCCCACTGTGCTTTGATTTCCATCATACCACGTCCAAAAGGGCGTGCAAAAAGGTGGCTTTTGGGTACAGTCCCGAATTACATGGAGGCAATGAGCGATAGGAGGGGATTCGTCTCTCCCGGTATAGGGAGTTGATGTTACGCTGTGTTCGATTGGCGATAACTGGAAATCCCTGGCCAGGGTTGCTGAGATTTACTGGTAAGTGTTATCAGTAGTTTCTCGAACTGTTATAGACCTCATATCGACACGACTTATCAAGCTACTGGGGTCTGACGTTTACCACCCCTAGGCGAGATATGCGACATATCAGACGAAGAGACCGGACTGTATTCGCAGGAGAAAGTACAGGCTTGCTTGTTGATTTTTTGATCACTCAATACCTGGGTGGCTGTTACGTTTAGCTGACCGCTTGCAGCTTGTGGGTGTTTGATATGATCATCACCTACTGCCGGCGTATTGACGATTCTTTATAGTCCTACACAGAGGTTTCTTGGCTCAGACAAAATGGAGTAGGAGCACATATGTGATATGTGCGGGACCGAGAATGATGCGTGTATACGATACCGTATTAGATTCTCGCGATATGAGATATCGGCCGGGTATATGTGATATAGCCGGGTCATCGGATCAAGTGTTGATTCAATGAACTGATACAGATTATATTAGTCGGTTATTTATGAAATAGCCGGATTATCGGATCAAGAGTTAATTTGATAATTTAATGTATAATTATATATTTGATATATTAAATTACATTAACTAATATAAGCTCACTAAAAGATTCTTTTTCTCACTCGGGTAATACATTAATATATATGCGATATATGTTAATTGTATTATTTTATTTTGTTACAATAAATATTGTATATGTGATATATAATATTGTAACATATTGTGGTTATAAATGCAACAAGTTTTGTGGAGTTTAATTATGGTTAGGGTTTGGATTAGGGTTAAACATTCATGAAGCTTTCAAGAATCTTCTTGAAGCTTTGACTTTGACCTTGATATTTTGTGATATTTTGTGATATTTCTTTAACCCAACCCAACCCTTTAACCATAGTAAAATCTCTACATGGGTTAAGTCTTCATACTTAGCCCATGGTTGCATTTCTAACCTCACTTGATTCATTATTCATCACAAATGGTTTTGGTTTTTCTTCTTCTTCTTCCTTGATGAAAAAGCTCACTTGCTTTTTCATTAGTGATGATTTTGAGTGAGATTAAGAAAACAAAAGAGTGCTAAATTCCTACTTCATTATCCTAATCTATTCTTGCCAATTAGATTAGGGTGTTCACTTCATTAGTGAGTGAGAGCTTGTGTTAAAGAAACTTCAAGGTAGATCATCTTTGTTATCGAAGATCGGAAGCAAGCTTGCATCTTTCTCTTCGTGGAGCCTCTCTAGAGTTCGGGAACTCGATGATCGGAGCGAAGGGATCTCAACACGAAACTTTAGAAGTGAAGGAACGGACTACAAAGGTTGTAATCCCAAACTCTTAGATGTTAAAGTGTTTAACATGCTTTGTTTCGCCTAATCTCTAGTTTAAAGATCTTGGTTAGGATTGTTCGGCACGTCTAAATTTTAAATCGGGCATGGTTGATGCCTTATAGACCCTTGTGAGAGTGCCTAGTAACTCTGCAGTGGTATCAGAGCCAAGCTAGAGCTTTAGGCGAAGTCTAGGCGAAGTTTAAAGTCCGATCAAACCCCGAAACCCCGACACGGACCCCTTCTCTGGAAATTTTTTAAAATGTTGATTTTTTCATATTAAAAATACTAAGAAAATTAAGCAGGAAAATCTAAGAATTACTGTGAAGTACGGACCACCAAGTCGATCACGTGACCACGGAACCGCGGCTAAACCACGCATGTGGCGGCGATTCCGCGGCCGAACAGTGTCGTTGGGACCCACTGCTTCACAGTATTATTCCTGGGTTCTTTTGCATTATTCTGGGAATTTTTAATTCCACTCAAGTGTTGAGTTTTCTGGAATGTATTGGGGACTCGTTGATTCGATCGGATAATTTAACTTCGTTTAATTTTTCCCGGGTAATTTTAGAACGTGTTAAAAAGTTCGAACGGATAACAATAACTCACTTTTTCCCCTGTCGGAAAATTTTCAAAAGTTGGATTTTTCTCGAGTTTGAAACTTTCGGAAAATCGTGCAAGTAATGCGGTGGACCCTCTAGAAGATTAAAAACCTTAACTCGATTATGTGACCGTCTGAACCGCCTCTAAATCTTAGGGTTTGTAGCAGTACGGCGTTGCCACATGTGAGGCGTTGGCTTGACCCTTCTACGGCTGGACCATTGGTACTGTGGCATGTGATAGATGCTTTTAAACTCCGCTCAAGTGTTGAGCTATTTAGGAAATCTTGGGTGTTTGTTTATTCGATCGGAAAGTTTAACATTGTCTGTTTATCTGGAATGTGATACAATATTTGGAATCCACATGTAGTTATGAGATAACCAATTTGAATGTTATAAATCTAGCAGTTTAGTCTCATTTGATCGATTGCCACGGGATTTTGATGCGATCAAAAGTCCGTCGTAATCACGTAGCGTACGCGGATACTCGCTGGGTAAACTTAATAGACAGCCACGCCCCATAGCCCCGACCAAGTGACTGTAGGAGAACCCCGTCGCCAAAAGCATCCGTTCGGGTGCTCGCGGCAGCGGTGTTCCGCCATAGTGCACTTCGTCGACGGCGTCCGGGGGTGCGGCCATCTACTAAAGTTTGCGACGAGGATTCGATCAGGATGTCGGGAATCTTGTTGAATTGCCCGACTTGATATTGAAAAGAGTTTTTGATAATGAGGCTAAAATGCGGGGTTTATAATTGTTAGGCATGCGATATCTAAGGAATTCATTTGGTTAGGCATGCGATGTCTAAGGAGGTTGCGGATTCCAACTGTTATAGTTTTACACTTTCTTTTCTGTGACCGTAAGCGTAGTATGTGGTATATCGCCGGCTTCGTTGCTATACATCAACGACAATCGGGATACGCATACTTGCTTACGTTGATGATATGAGATATTATGTGTTGCTGTGATATTTTATATTGGATCGTCGTGTTCTGAATAGGCGGGGTTTTTTATGTGAGATGAGAGTTTTTCTTTTTCATTCATGTAAAATTCATTTGTATGTAATATTCTTTTATTGGGGCACTTCCGGGCTGAGGATGATGTCACCATTGTATATTATTTACTTTTCCGCATTAGGTAGACCCAAGGCGGGGAGCACAAGTAACCGGGTTCTAGGGTCCAGTGGGAGACCATCTCGAGGAGTCAAGACCGGATCTCCTAACCCTAGAATTGGCGGTGTTGCTTGCCGCTCTCGTAGGGGTCTAGGGATGTGGGTTTGGCTATTCATCGTGACCGTGGAATCCGTGTTTTATACAGGCTCGTACTAAAACACAGACCTCTTAGTATATCCAATATTTCATATATGTTTCTTCTGCTGCAATGTTCTGTGATGAGATCATATTACTGCCTGAGACGAATGTTTATATTATATATATGAGATATATGTTATATTGCAGATTTCGTTTCAAATGTAATGCTTGTGAAGCATAATAAAATGGGACTTCATTAATGAAATTAATGAAATAAAAGAAACCTAAAGATATTGTAGAAACTTATTTAAAAACTGGTAGCTCTAGTTCTTGCTTTGCATAGCGGTGTTCCTTGTAGAACATCCAGCACCTTATTCGATAAGGAAAGAGCCGAGATCCCTTCACCGGGAGTGACCTCTTTAGCGAAACTAGCAGATGCTACAAACTCGGTTTGTCTTTTGATTGTTTTTATAGTTTTTGCTTTGCATAGTGATATTTGTGAAATATCCTGCATCTTATTCGATGAGGAAAGAGCCGATGATCCCTTCACCGGGAGTGACCTCTTTAGCAAAACTAGAAAAGGCCTCAAAAACATTCTTTTTAAAAATCACTCGATTCTACAACGATATCAAGTTCATTACGCAAAAGGTTTTCTTAAAAACCTGCCGTAGCCCTCCGTCATTTCAGATAAATACTAGTTAGTATTCGTGCTATGTTTGTTGACTATGTTAAGGCGTAGTGTGCGGTAGCTGATTAGTGCTAATCTGTATAAGCATATGATGCGATTGGATTAGGGTAGTCGTGCGACTTTGTTGACTATGTTAAGGGTCGTGCGGGTGGGTTTAATTCAATCGGGAAATGACGGGTTGAACTTGACTAGCACTTATGATTTGTTGACTATGTTAAGGTCATATAGCTGCTAGGGGTAAAATATTATTGGGAATTTCAAGTGTTGAAATTTGCAATGAGATTGCATACCTTCTATGAGATAGTTGGATTCCGATACCCGCTGCGAGTAAGAGTTACTCCTGGGAGAGTTTTACACATTACAATTAGCCGATCAAGTAGGTGTCTAGAAAGGTGTCAACGGGGTTACGTCCCTGGAAAAACGAGGTTTACTTTAATTAGGTCCATGCGAAAGCACGTGGAACCTCCCTCAAAGTACCGGCACTGGCCTGGCTGAAAGATTGGCGAACTTGTAGAGTGTAATCAATCCCGGCTAGTCTTTCCTTTTAGGGTTTGAAGGAAGATTTGACTAAACAGTGGGAGCCATCCTGATTAGATAAATTGATAACCAATCTAATCTTGTAAAAGCGCACGCTGAGTGTTTTCTTCTCTCTCTCTCCTGGTTACGATTATGTCACGCTTTAATCAAGATAATAATACGGATGTATTGATCGAATCTGCTTGTTATACTGCGCTAAGGAACGTTGGTCCCGCTCCAACTTATAATTGTTATAAGACAGAGCAGGAAATAGGGGATTACCAAAATTTCCGTGCCGCCCAAATGAAGAAAGTGCATGTTGATGCATCTTCTTCGGGTGTGTTCATTACACAGAACTGTTTCTCAATATCCTTTACGTCCTGGGTATTTGATACCGGATCAGGATCCTACATATGTAATTTGTTACATGGGCTACAGATAGGTAGAGGACTGAGAACGGGTGATAGGTTTCATGAGATAGAAACGGTGCAAGTGTTGCAGCCAAGTCTGTTGGTAGTTATCACCCTGTATTATCAGAATACATTGATTTTGAACGAATGTTATTAGATAACGAATCTGAGATACAACATCATATCAGTCTCTTTATTAGTAAATAAGGATATAATTTTGTATTGTTGGATAATATTTTGAACATTTCCTATATCAAGAGTTGATCGGATCAGGCACGTTATCTAAAAGCATAAACGTTCTAAATCAAACCACAGTTCTTAACGTACAGAACACACACAAGAGGAAGAGTTCATAAATGAACAAATCCTACTTGAAGCATTGTAGACTAGGCCATATCAATGCGACCCGACTAGCTGAAGTTACATATAGATGCATATTTAAATTAGTTTGAATTTACATCTTGTGAAACTTGCCGGTCATGTCACAAAGACAAGATGACCACAGCTCCGTTTATTGGAAACAGAGAAAGAGTTAGTGAACTCTTGGGATTGATACATACTGATGTATGAAAGTCCCCTGTCTACACATGCTAGTACCGGTTCTTTGTACTTCATTACATTCACCGATGATCTCTCAAGATTCAGACATATGTTCCTGTTGAAACACAAGTCCGAAACTTTTGAGATAATCACAGAATATAAGTTAGAAGTAGAGAACCAAAAACCGGGTATAAGTATTATGTCCTTTGATGAGATCAAGGAGGAGAATACTTGAGCACGGAATTCATGGACTATTCTAAAGGAGAATGAGATTCTCTCTTAGCATTACTCCTCCGTATACACCACAGCACGTCGGTGTATCGGGGCGGAGCAATCACACCCTATGTGATATGGTGTGCTCTATGATGAGTACTACTGAGTTTCCTATTTCCTTTTGGGAGTTATGCACTTGAGAAGCTGCATACCTATTGAATAGGGTTCCAATCAAATCAGTTGCCAACCACTTCATATGTGATATGGAATGGGAAGAGCCCATATCTTAAGTATGTTAAGATTTGGGGTTGTCCGGCCTATGTCTAAAAGCAAAATCCGGACAAGCTCGAGGCAAAGTCAGTTCTGTGGAAGTTTGTTAGATATCCCAAGCATTCGCAAGGGAATATCTTCTACCAAACCGAGGAACAAAAGATGTTTTGTTTCTCAACATGCCACCTTTGTGAAAGGGAATTTCTTGTGAAGAAATTATTGGTCATGAGGTAGAACTGGAAAGAGTTCCAGCTATACAAACTGCAGCTGATGATTTGGTAGAACCAAAGGATTCAATAGATTCTAACGAACCTCAGCCTCTCCGCCGATCTAGTAGGGTTCCTCACCCACCTGAGAGATACTTCGGTTTCTCTATGACTGTGGGAGCAAGGATTGCATCATGAGATGATGATCCAACTAATTTCAAACAGGCCATCAGGAGTGGGACTCTGTAAGAATAGCTGGATGCTTAGTGATCTGAGATAGAATCCTTATACACCAACAAAGTATGGACTTTAGTTGCTTTATCTGAAGGGTTAAATCCCCATCAGGAGCAAGTATATCTTGAGAAGATTACTTGGTGTACATGAAAAAGTTGAGACTTTCAAAGCTATGCTTAAAGTCTATCCAGATCCTACTTGCCACGGCTACATACCATGACTGCGATATCTGGCAGTTGGGTGTCATGACTGCTTTTCTAAATGATGTGTTGGAAGAGAGCATCTATAAGTACACATCCAGAGGGCTTCGTAGACAGTGGGAGCAGCGGAAACGTGAGCAAGATGTTTTATGTGATAAATCAGGCATCGCGGAGTTGGAACGTCTGTTTTGATGTGGTAGTCAAAGAGTTTGACTTCATCAAAATGGTAGATGAACCTTGTATATACAAAAAGGTAGTAGAGAGTATGGTGGTGATCCTCATAGAGTACGTAGATGACATACTCTTAATAGGGAAGGAGTTTCCTATGCTACGCTCGGTCAATCTCCGCTTATCACAAGGATTCTCCATATAGGATCAAGGTGATACCTCCTAAATCCTGGGTTATGGATCTATGAGATTGATCTAATTGGATGTTAGGATTCTCACTAGTTGTAGTGAGATGGTATCAATCGATCCTGGGGAGAATAACTAGAAAAGTTCTAGTGTTATAAGGACAACTGAGTGTCAGTCGCAGGCATTGTCTTTACACTCAGTGAAGGGACGGTATGTTGGAAGAGTTCCAAGCTAGATACCGTGACTTACTAGACGATTAAAGGCAAGATACGTCGTTACCAAGGATGCTACCAAAGAGGCAGTCTGGATATATAAAAGTTCATGAGATGAACTATGTTCCTACCATTGTGTGACAGTGGAGTTATGGCTTATGCTTAGGAACCCCTGTCCCATCTGAAATCCAGATATAATTCTTAGGCAGTATCACCTGATCATGGAGATGGTTGATCTCCAGGGAGATCGAGATTAGGAGAGTAGACACAGAGGACAACAACGCGGATCCACTCACAAAGGCCTTTTTTCCAGTAGAGACTTTTATGGGAAGGTTGAGTATGAGATACTTCAACCATAGCTAATTGTTGGGTATGCGATACCACAACAGATGGCCCTAGTGCAAGTGGGAGATTGTTAGTTATATGTATGCCCTAGAGGCCATTACTGTACATACAATATATATTGTAGTGGATGCTTGGACATATATAGGGAGGACATTCTTGCTCGACATGATAGTACGCTATCTGGTTGCTCTTTATCTTAACATGTGTTAGTTATATGTATGCCCTAGAGGCCATTACTATACATAGGATGTATATTGTAGTGGATGCTTGGACATATATAGGGAGGACTTTCTTGCTCGACATGATAGTATGCTATCTGGTTGCTCTTTACCTTAACGTGTACACTGATTGTCTCCCTGTTACATGTTGGTAAAGCCCTTAGGATCTGTACTTGACTACCTGGACTGTGATGCGGATCATACTAGTGGGGACATGGTAGTCTATAAGTACATCCTTCAAAGTCCCTAGTCGTGGATGTATCGAGATGGGGCATCGATATACCAGAGTAGACTAGCGTGTACCTTCTCGACCCATACAGATGGGCGATGGATGATCCCATATCCATTGGTGTTTGACATCGGAGATGATATACGGGTGCTCAGTAGAGACTGGGTACACTGGACGGACTCGCCGAGAACTCCCAGATGGTATTATACCTCACGTCAGATGGCAGTTCTCTGGTGACACTGGTACAGAGTAGTCTGTTGACCCGAGATCGTCATAGAGTCTTGTGTGGTTCCCACTGTGCTTTGATTTCCATCTTACCACGTCCAAGAGGGTGTGAAAAACGGTGGTTTTTGGGTACAGTCCCGAGTCACATGGAGGCAATGAGCGATAGGAGGGGATTCGTCTCTCCCGGTATAGGGGGTTGATGTTGTGCTGTGTTCGATTGGCTATAACAGGAAATCCCTGGCCAGGGTTGCTGAGATTTACTGGTAAGTGTTACCAGTAGTTTCTCGAATTGTTATAGACCTCATATCGACACGACTTATCGAGCTATTGGGGTCTGACGTTTACCACCCCTTAGGCGAGATATGCGACATATCAGACGATCGGACCGGACTGTACGGTAGTGTTACTGGTTGGATTCACTGGAGTGTGAGCGGGCTTGCTCGTCGATCTTCTGATCGCTCAATACCCGGGTGGCCGTTACGTTTAGCAGACCGCTTGCGGCTTGTGGATGTTTGATATGATCATCATCTGCTGCCGGCGTATTGACGAGTCTTTAGAGTCCTACACAGAGGTTTCCTGGCTCAAGCGAAACGAAATAGGAGCGCATATGAGATATGTGCGGGACCGAGAATAATGCGTGTATGTGATACCGTATTTCATTCTCGCGATGAATGTATCGATTGGTTATATGCGATATAACCTAGTTATCGAATCGAGGGTTGATTCGATAAGCCGATATATTGAATACTAGTCGGTTGTGTGTGACATGACCGGATCATTGAATCAAGTGTTGATTTAATGATTTAATGCATAATTATATATTTGATATATTACTTTGCGTTAACTAGTATTGGTTCACTTTAAATGGATTTTCTCACTCGGATTGTACACATTGTATATGTGATATACTTTTGTGCACTTGATTGTATCATGTTTGATGATACATGTTATGCTAGGGTTTTTGTGTAAAGATCAAACCATGGTTACATGATTATGGTTAGGGTTTTTTTTTATTCACTTATTTATTTATCCATTTCATTTTGGAAAATAAATGGAAAAGAGAAAAGAATGGTGGCTAATTTTGTTTCTAGTTGAAGCTTCTTGAAGCTTTGATCAAGTCAACCATTCTTATCTCATCCTTAACCCTAACCATTCCCACTAACCCTAGTTTAATCTCTACACTTTACCATGGTTACCTTTATGATAAGAATGATTATTCTTTTCTTTTCTAATCAATCTTATCATAATATTCATCTTCTTCTTCCTTTCTTCACTTGAAGAAAGCAAGCTCCATCAATGGTGATTGATGGAAATGAGTGAGAAATCCAATTCTAAAGTCTACCCACTTCCTATTTCTTCATCCTCTACCTCTTGCCAAGTAGTAGAGTGTGTTCTCTTCACAAGTTTCTTGACTTTGTGAAGTGAGAGCTTGATCTAGCGATGCCTCGACGTAGATCATCTTCGGCATGGACATCGACGACCTAGCTTGCCCATTCTCCGACGAAGCCGACGCTAGAGCCCGGGAACTCATTTGGACAGCGAGGGGACTTCGTTGCGGAGCTATGGAGGTGGAGCACCGGATCTACAAAGGTTGTATTTCCGTATTCTTAGTTAAGCGTTAACTAGTTCTTTTATCGCCTAGAAATCTAGCCAACGATCCGTATTAGGGTTTCTCGGCACCTCTAATTTTTGAAATTGGCATGGTTGATGCCTTGTGAGACTTCTTGAGAGTGCCTAGGAACCCTACAGTGGTATCAGAGCCTAGTTAGAGCCTTAGGCGAAGTCTAGACACAATTTGAAGTCCGATCGAACCGAAATTTAGAACCCAAAATAGCTCTCTGTCCTTTTTTCAAAAACTGGGATTTTTCCAAATTAAAAATTGCTAAAAAATTCAGCAGGGAAATATAAGAATTACGGCGCAAAAATTTTCTCATGAACAGTCCAAGATGCGGCGGAACCGCGGCAGAAGCCTAGCTTCTGCGACGGTTCCGCGGCTAGGTGATGACGTCACCTTCCCATTGTTGCACAGTAATTCCTATTTTAATATGCTGGGTTTTCTGGGAATTTTTAATATTTATTCAAGAGTTGAATTTTCTGGAGTTGTTTTGGGGATTCGGTGTTTCGATCGGAGTATCAAATTTTGTCTTTGTGGCTTTCCGGATAAATTTTAGAATATGTTAAAAAGTTCGACCGGATATAAATACCCAATTTTTCCCCTGTCGGGAAATTTCCAAGTGTTGGATTTTTCCGAAGTTTAAAGACGTTCTAAGTAGTGCAAGTAACGCAATGGACCTTCTAGAAGACAACAAACCTTAACTCGATTATGTGACCGTCTTGAACTGCCCTTTGAACCTTCGGGTTTGGGGCAGTACGGCGTGCCACATGTGAGGCGTTGGCTTGACCCTTCTACGGCTGGACCGTTGGTACTGAGGCACGAACTGAATGTTATTAGACTTATTTCATGTGTTGATCTATATCGGGAAAACTTGGGTGTTCGACTGTTTGATCGAAAAGTTTAACATTTTCTATTTATCCGGAATGTGATACAATACTTGGAATTCGCAAATAGTTATGAGATAACTGAATGAATGTTGTAAATCTAGCAATTTAGTCTCACTTGATCGGTTGCCACGGAGTTTTGATGTGATCAAAAGTCCGTCGCAATCACGTAGCGTACGCGGATACTCGCCTGGTAAACTTAATAGACAGCCTCACTCCATAGCCCCGACTAAGTGACTGTAGGAGAACCCCGTCGCCGAAAGCATCCGTTTGGGTGCTCGCGGCAGCGGTGTTCCGCCTTGGTGCACTTCGTCGACGGTATCGGGGGTGCGGCCGCCTACTAAAGTTTGCGACGAGTATTCGATCAGGATGTCGGGAATCTTGTTGAATTACCCGACTTGATATTGAAAAGTGTTTTCGATTTTGAGACTAAAATGCGGGGTTTATAATTGTTAGGCATGTGATGTCTAAGGTATTCATTTGATTAGGCATGCGATGTCTATGCAGATTGCGGATTCCAACTGTTGTAGTTTTACACTTTCTTTTCTGTGACCGTAAGTGTAATATGTGATATCGCCGGTTTCGTTGCTATATGTCAACGACAATTGGGATGCGCATATTTACTTACGTTGATGACATGTGATGTTATGTGTTGCTGGATATGTTATATTGGATCGTTGTGTTTGAATAGCCGGGGGTTTTTTATGTGAGATGAGTGTTTTTCATTTTCATTCATGTAAAAGCTTGTATGTAATATTCTTTTATTGGGGCACTTCCAGGTTGCGGAAGATGTCACCGTTTGTATATTATTTACTTTTCTGCACTAGGATAGACCCAAGGAGGAAGGCACAAGTAACCGGGTTCTGGAGTCCAGTGGGAGACCAACTCGAGGAGTCGAGTCCGGGTCTCCTAACCCCAGAATTGGTAGGGTTGCTTGCCGCTCTCGTAGGGGTCTAGGGCTGTGGGTTTGGCTATTCATCACGACCGTGGAATCCGTGTTTTATACTGGCTCATATTGAAAACACGGACGTCCTAGTATATCCAATATTTCATATGTTTCTTCTGCTGCGATATCTGTGATGTGATCATGTGATGTTCTGTGATAGATACAGTATATAGTATATATGATATATTATATAGACGTTACTTATGTTTTACACCCGCGCTAGCCCTGCCCTGCTCTGCCGTTAGTTACCTAACCTAACGGTGCACGAGGGGACATCGAGGCGAATGCGGATGACATAAGTGTACGTCGTATTTATCTGTGATGTTTAGGTATTTAAATGATGGGACTTCATTAATGTGATTAATGAAATAAAAGAAACCTAAGATGTTGTAGAATCGAATTTCAAAAATAAAACAGGTAGCTACAGTTCTTGCTTTGCACAGCGGTATATATGATATATCCTGCACCTTATTCGATAAGGAAAGGACCGAGATCCCTTCACCGGGAGTGACTCCTTTAGCAATAACTGGCAGATGCTACACACTCGGTTTGTCTTTTGATTGCTTTTAAGAGTTTTTGCTTTGCACAGTGATATATATGATATATCCCGCACCTCATTCGACGAGGAAAGGACCGACGATCCCTTCACCGGGAGTGACTCCTTTAGCAAAACTAGAAAAGCCTCAAAAACACTCCATTTCTAAATTCATTCGATCCTACAACGATATCAAGTTCATTACGCAATAGGTTTTCAGAAAAACCTGTCGTAGCCCTCCGTCATTTCAGATAAGTCCTATTTAGTATTCGTGCTACGTTTGTTGACCTCCGTCAAGGCGTAGTGTGCGGTAGCTAACTAGTATTTATCTGTTTATGCATATGATGCAGATTGAGTTAGGGTAGTCGTGCGGCCTTGTTGACCTCCGTCAAGGGTCGTGCGGCTGGGTTTAATTCGATCAAGAAATGACGGATTGAACTTGACTAGTAGCCTATGGTTTGTTGACCTCCGTCAAGGTCATAGGGTGCTAGGGGCAAAATATTATCGGGAATTTCAAGTGTTGAAATTTGCAATGAGATTGCATACCTTCTATGAGATAGTTGGATCCCGATACCCGCTGCGAGTAATTGTTACTCCTGGGAGAGTTTTACATATTACAATTAGCCGATCAAGTTGGTGTCTAGAAAAATGTCAACGGGGTTACGCCTCTGGGAAAACGAGGTTTACATTAATTAGGTTCGTGCGAAAGCACGGGGGACCTCCCTCCAAGTACCGACACTGGCCTGGCTGAAAGATTGGCGAACTTGTAGTGTGTAATTAATCCCGGCTAGTCTTTCCTTTTAGGGTTTGAAGGAAGATTTGATAAAAAGCAGTGGGAGCCATCCTGATTAGATAAAATAATAACCAATCTATTCTTGCAAGAGCGCACGCTGAGTGTTTTCTTCTCTCTCTCTCCAGGTAGCGACCATATCATGCCTTAATCAAGATAATAATACGGATTTATTGACCGAACCCGCTTGTTATACTGAGCTGGGGAACGTTGGTCCCGCTCCAACTTATAATTGTTATAAGACAGAGCAGGAAATAGGGGATTACCAGAATTCCCGTGCCACCCAAACGAAGAGAGTGCATGATGATGCATCATCTTCGGGTGTGTTCATTATACAGAACTGTTTCTCAGTATCCTTTACGTCCTGGGTATGTGATACCAGATCAGGATCCCAGATATGTAATCTGTTACATAGGGCTACAGATAGGTAGAGAACTGAGAACGGGTGATAAGTTTCATGAGTCAGAAAACGGGGCAAGAGTTGCAGCCAAGTCTGTTGGTCACTGTCACCCTGTATTACAATACATTGATTCTGAACGAATGTTATTAGATACCGAACCTGTTATGCAAAATCATATCTGTCTCTTTATTAGTAAAGAAACGATAAAATTTTGTATTGTTGGACAATGTTTTGAACATTTCCTATATCAAAAGTTGATCGGTTCAGGCACGTTATCTAAAAGCATTGACGTTCTAAATCAAACTACAGTTCTAAGTATACGGAACACACACAAGAGGAAGAGTTCAGAAATGAACGAATCCTTCTTGAGGTATTGTAGACTAGGTCAGATCAATGCGACCCGACTGGCTGAAGTTACATATAGATGTATATTTAAATCAGTTTGAATTTACATCTTCTGAAACTTGCCAGTCATGTCACAAAGATAAGATGACCATAGCTCCGTTTACTGGAAACAGAGAAAGAGTTAGTGAACTCTTGGGATGATACATGTTGATGTATGTAGGTCCCCTGTCTACACATACCAGGACTGGTTCTTTATACTTCATTACATTCTCTGATAATCTCTCAAGATTCAGACATATGTTCTTGTTGAAACACAAGTCCGAACCTTTTGAGATATTCACAGAATATAAGTTAGAAGTAGAGAACCAAAATACGGGTATAAGTATTATGTCCTTTGATGTGATCAAGGAGGAGAATACTTGAGCACGGAAATCTTGGACTATTCTAAAGGAGAATGAGATTCTCTCTCAGCATTACTCCTCCGTATACACCATAGCACGATGGTATATCGGGGCGGAGCAATCACACCCTATATGATAAGGTGTGCTCTATGATGAGTATTACTGAGTTACCTATTTCCTTTTTGGGTGTTATGCACTTGAGAAGCTGCATACCTATTGAATAGGTTTCAAATCAAATCAGTAGCCTACCACTTCATATGTGATATGGAAACGGAAGAGCCCATATCTTAAGTTTCTTAAGATTTGGGGTTGTCCGGCCTATGTCTAAAAACAGAATCCGGACAAGCTCGAGGCAAGGTCTGTAATGTAGAACTGGAAAGGTTCCAGCTATACAAACTACAGCAGATGATTTGATAGAGCCAAAGGATTCAGTAGATTCCAACGAACCTCAGCCTCTCCGCCGATCTAGTAGGGTTCCTCACCCACCTGAGAGATACTTCGGTTACTCTATGACAGTGGGAGCGAGGATTGCATCATGAGATGATGACCCAACTAGTTTCGAGCTGGCCATCAGGAGTAAGACTCTGTAAGAATGGCTGGATGCTTAGTGATCTGAGATGGAATCCATGTACACCAACAAAGTATGGACTTTGATTGCTATATCTGAAGGGTTAAATCCCCATCAGGAGCAAGTATATCTTGAGAAGATTACTTGGTGTACATCAAAAAGTTAAGACTTTCAAAGCTAGACTTGTTAAAGTTTGCATCATTGACCAGGTGTGGATAATGATGAAACCTTTTCAAGCAACCAAGCTTAAGTCTATCCAGATCCTACTTTCCACGGCTACAGACCATGACTACGATATCTGGTGGTTGGGTGTCATGACAGCTTTTCTAAATGATGTTTTAGAAGAAAACGTCTATAAGTACACAGCCAGAGGGCCTCGTAGACAGTGGGAGCAGCGGAAACGTGTGCAAGATGCTTTATAGGATAAAGCAGGCATCGCGGAGTTGGAACATCTGTTTTGATGGATTAGTCAAAGAAGTTGACATCATCAAAATGGTAGATGAACCTTGTATAAACAAGAAGGTAGTAGGGAGTATGGTGACGATCCTCGTAGAGTACGTGGATGACATACTCTTGATAGGGAAGGAGTTTCCTATGCTACGCTCGATCAATCTCAGCTTATCACAATGATTCTCCATATAGGATCAAAGTGATACCTCCTAAATCCTGGGTTTTTGGATCTATGAGATAGATCTAATTGGATGTTAGGACTCTCACTAGTTGTAGTGAGACGGTATCAACCGATCCTGGGGAGAAGCACTGGAAGGGTTCCAGGGTGATAAAGACGACTGAATGTCAGTCACAGGCATTTGTAGGGTTCCTAGGCATCCTAATGAGGTCTCACATGGCATCAACCATGCCAATTTCAAACATTCTAGGTGCCGAGAAACCCGACTACGGATCGTTTGCTAGAAAACTAGGCGAAAAAGAAATCTAGTTAACACTTAACTAAAAGTTTAACGGAAATACAACCTTTGTAGATCCGGTGCTCCACCTCCACGACTCTGCAATGAAGTCTCCTCGCTGTCCAAGACGGATCCCGGGCTCTAGCGTCGGCTTCATCGGAGAATGGACGGGCTAGGTCATCGACAACGTGCCGAAGATGATCTACGTCGAAGCATCACTAGATCAAGCTCCACCTTCACCGAGCTTTGAAAACTTGTGAAGGAAACATACTCTACTACTTGGCAAGAGGTAGAGGATGAAGAAATAGGAAGTGGGTTCTATTTAGAATTGGATTTCTCACTCTTAATCTTCAATCACCATTGATGTAGTCAAGCTTTTCTTCTTGAAATGAAGAAGAAGAAGAAAGCAAGAAGATGATAATTATTATGATAAGAATAATAATAGAAAAGAAAAATTCAATCTTATCATAACACTTACCATAGTTAAGTGTAGAGAGTTAACCAAAGTTAGTGAGTGGTTAGGGTTTGGCATAAAACAAAAATGGTGGACTTTTCAAAAGTTCAAGAAACTTCAACAAAAGAAATAAATAAAGCCACCATTTTCCTTTTGCCAAAAATAAATAAAACAATAAATAAATCATTTAAAACCCTTAACCATTAACTAACTATGGTTTAAACATACATTTAACCAAGTATTGCATGTATCATCAAACATGATACAAGCAAGTGCACAAAATCATATCGCATATGCAATGCGCACACCCGAGTGAGAAAATCCATTTAAAGTGAACCGATACTAGTTAATGCAAAGTAATATATCAAATATATAATTATGCATCAAATCATTAAATCAACACTTGATTTAACGATCCGGTCATATCGTATATAACCGACTAGTATAAATAGTAACAACTTATCGAATCAACACTCGATCCGATAACCCGGCTATATCGCATATAACCGATCAATGTCACATCGTGAGAATCGAATACAGTATCACATACTGGTATCATTCTCGGTCCCGCACATATCTCATATGCACTCCTATCTCGTTTCGCTTGAGCCAGGAAACCTCTGTGTAGGACTCTAAAGACTCGTCAATACGCCGGCAGCAGATGATGATCATATCAAACATCCACAAGCCGCAAGCGGTCTGCTAAACGTAACGGCCACCCGGGTATTGAGCGATCTGAAGATCGACGAGCAAGCCCGCTCACACTCCAGTGAATCCAACCAGTAACACTACCGTACAGTCCGGTCTGATCGTCTGATATGTCGCATATCTCGCCTATGGGTGGTAAACGTCAGACCCCAATAGCTCAATAAGTCGTGTCGATATGAGGTCTATAACAATTCGAGAAACTACTGGTAACACTTACCAGTAAATCTCAGCAACCCTGGCCAGGGATTTCCTGTTATAGCCAATCGAACACAGCGCAACATCAACCCCCTATACCGGGAGAGACGAATCCCCTCCTATCGCTCATTGCCTCCATGTGACTCGGGACTGTACCCAAAAACCACCGTTTTGCACGCCCTCTTGGATGTGGTAAGATAGAAATCAAAGCACAGTGGGAACCACACAAGACTCTATGACGATCTCGGGTCAACAGACTACTCTGTACCAGTGTCACCAGAGAACTGCCATCTGACGTGAGGTATAATACCATCTGGGAGTTCTCGGCGAGTCCGTCCAGTATACCCAGTCTCTACTGAGCACCCGTATATCATCTCCGATGTCAAACACCAATGGATATGGGATCATCCATCGCCCATCTGTATGGGTCGAGAAGGTATACGCTAGTCTACTCTGGTATATCGATGCCCCGTCTCGATACACCCACGACTAGGGACTTTGAAGGATGTACTTATGGACTACCATGTCCCCACTAGTATGATCCGCATCACAGTCCAGGTAGTCAAGTACAGATCCTAAGGGCTTTACCAACATGTAACAGGGAGACAATCAGTGTACACGTTAAGGTAAAGATCAACCAGATAGCATACTATCATGTCGAGCAAGAAAGTCCTCCCTATATATGTCCCAGCATCCACTACGATATACATCCTATGTACAGTAATGGCCTCTAGGGCATACATATAACTAACAATCTCCCACTTGCACTAGGGCCATCTGTAGCAGTGGTTGCAGTATCTCATACTCAACCATCCCATAAAAGTCTCTCTCTGGGAAAAGGCCTTTCGTGAGTGGATCCGCTGTGTTTGTCCTCTGAGTCTACTCTCCTAACCTCGATCCCTTGGAGATCAACCATCTCCATGATCAAGTGATACTGCCTTAGAATATGTCTGGATCACCGATGGGACCTGCGTTCCTTGGCATAAGCCACAACTCCATTGTCGCACAATGGGAGGAACATAGTTCATCTTATGAACCAATATATACCCAAACAGCCTCTTTGGTAGTATCTTAAGTAGCGATGTATCCTGCCTTTATCGTCTAGTATGTCACGGTATCTTACTTGGAACTCTTCCAGCATACCGTCCCTTTACTGAGGGTTAAGACAATGCCTGTGACTGACATTCAGTCGTCTTTATCACCCTGGAACTATTCCAGTGATTCTCCCCAGGGTCGATTGATACCATCTCACTACAACTAGTGAGAATCCTAACATCCAATTAGATCTATCTCATAGATCCAAAATCCAGGATTTAGTAGGTATCATTTTGATCCTACGTGGAGAATCTTTGTGATAGGCGGAGATTGATCGAGCGTAGCATAGGAAACTCCTTCCCTATCAAGAGTATGTCATCCACGTACTCTACGAGGATTTTCACCATACTCCCTACTACCTTTTTGTTTATACAAGGTTCATCTACCATTTTGATGATGTCAAACTCTTTGACTAACTTATCAAAACAGATGTTCCAACTCCGCGATGCCTGCTTTATCCTATAAAGCATCTTGCACACGTTTCCGCTGCTCCCACTGTCTACGAAGCCCTCTGGCTGTGTACTTATAGACGCTCTCTTCTAAATCATCATTTAGAAAAGGCAGTCAAGACACCCAACCACCAGATATCGCAGTCATGGTATGTAGCCGTGACAAGTAGGATCTGGATGGACTTAAGCATAGCTACTTGAAAAGGTTTCATCATTATCCACACCTGGTCAATGATGCAAACTTTTAACAAGTCTAGCTTTGAAAGTCTCAACTTTTCCATATACACCAAGTAATCTTCTCAAGATATACCTGCTCCTGATGGGGATTTAACCCTTCAGATATAGCAACTAAAGTCCATACTTTGTTGGTGTATAAGGATTCCATCTCAGATCGATAAACATCCAGCCATTCTTACAGAGTCTCACTCTTGATGGCCAGCTCGAAACTAGTTGGGTCATCATCTCATGATGCATTCCTCGCTCCCACTGTCATAGAGAAACCGAAGTATCTCTCAGGTGGGTGAGGAACCCTACTAGATCGGCGGAGAGGCTGAGGTTCGTTGGTTTCTACTGAATCCTCTGGTTGTACCAAATCATCTGCTGTAGTTTGTATAGCTGGAACCTTTCCAGTTCTACATTACAGACCTTGCCTCGAGCTTGTCCGGATTTTGCTTTTAGACATAGGCCGGACAACCCCAAATCTTAACTATCTTAAGAGATGGGCTCTTCCCTTTCCATATCACATATGAAGTGGTAGGCAACTGATTTGATTGGAACCTTATTCAATAGGTATGCAGCTTCTCAAGTGCATAACACCCTTAAGGAAATAGGTGACTCAGTAGTACTCATCATAGAGCACACCTTATCATATAGGGTGTGATTGCTCCGCCCCGATATACCATCGTACTATGGTGTATACTGAGGAGTAATGCCGAGAGAGAATCTCATTCTCCTTCAGAAAAGTCCAAGAATTCCGTGCTCAAGTGTTCTCCTCCTTGATCTCATCATAGGACATAATACTTATACCCGTATTCTGGTTCTCTACTTCTAACTTATATTCTGTGAATATCTCAAAAGGTTCGGACTTGTGTTTCAACAGGAACATAGGTCTGAATCTCGAAAGATCATCAGAGAATGTAATGAAGTACAAAGAACCGGTCCTGGCATGTGTAGACAGGGGACCTACATACATCAACATATATCATCCCAAGAGTTGACTAACTCTTTCTGTGTTTCCAATAAACAGAGCTGGTGTCATTATATCTTTGTGACATGACTGGAAAGTTTCACAAGATGTAGATTCAAACTGATTTAAATATGCATCTAAATGTAACTTCAGCTAGTCGGGTCACATTGATCTGACCTAGTCTACAATACCTTAAGAAGGATCCGTTCATTTCTGAACTTTTCCTCTTATGTGTGTTCTATATACTAAGAACTGTAGTTTGATTTAGAACATTAATGCTTTTAGATAACGTGCCTGAACCGATCAACTTTTGATATAGGAAATGTTCAAAACATTATCCAACAATACAAAATTTTATCATTTCTTTACTAATAAAGAGACTGATATGATTTTGTATATCAGGTTCGGTATCTAATAACATTCGTTCAGAATCAATGTATTGGTAATACAGGGTGACAGTGACCGACAGACTTGGCTGAAACACTTGCCCCGTTTTCTGCCTCATGAAACTTATCACCCGTTCTTAGTTCTCTACCTTTCTGTAGCCCTATGTAACATATTACATATCTGGGATCCTGATCTGGTATCACATACCCAGGACGTAAAGGATACTGAGAAACAGTTCTGTATAATGAACACACCCGAAGATGATGCATCAGCATGCACTCTCTTCGTTTGGGCGGCACGGGAATTCTGGTATTCTCCAATTTCCTGCTCTGTCTTATAACAATTATAAGTTGGAGCGGGACCAACGTTCCCCAGCTCAGTATAACAAGCGGGTTCGGTCAATATTCCGTATTATTATCTTGATTAAGGCGTGATATGGTCGCTACCTGGAGAGAGAGAGAAGAAAACACTCAGCGTGCGCTCTTGCAAGAATAGATTGGTTATTATTTTATCTAATCAGGATGGCTCCCACTGCTTTTTATCAAATCTTCCTTCAAACCCTAAAAGGAAAGACTAGCCGGGATTAATTACACACTACAAGTTCGCCAATCTTTCAGCCAGGCCAGTGTCGGTACTTTGAGGGAGGTCCCCCGTGCTTTCGCACGAACCTAATTAATGTAAACCTCGTTTCCCAGAGGCGTAACCTCGTTGACACCTTTCTAGACACCTACTTGATCGGCTAATTGTAATGTATAAAACTTTCCCAGGAGTAACACTTACTCGCAGCGGGTATCGGGATCCAACTATCTCATAGAAGGTATGCAATCTCATTGCAAATTTCAACACTTGAAATTCCCGATAATATTTTGCCCCTAGCGTCCTATGACCTTGACGCAGGCCAACAAACCATAGTCCGCTAGTCAAGTTCAACCCGTCATTTCCTGATTGAATTAAACCCACCCGCACGACCCTTGACGCAGGCCAACAAAGTCGCACGACTACCCTAATCCAATCACATCATATGCTTATGCAGATAAGCACCAGTTAGCTACCGCACACTACGCCTTGACGCAGGCCAACAAACGTAGCACGAATACTAACTACTACTTATCTGAAATGACGGAGGGCTACGACAGGTTTTTCTGAAAACCTATTGCGTAATGAACTTGATATCGTTGTAGAATCAAATGAATTTTGAAATGGAGTGTTTTTGAGGCTTTTCCAGTTTTGCTAAAGGAGTCACTCCCGGTGAAGGGATCGTCGGTCCTTTCCTCATCGAATGAGGTGCGGGATATATCGTATATATCACTGTGCAAAGCAAAAACACTTAAAAGCAATCAAAAGACAAACCGAGTGTGTAGCATCTGCCAGTTATTGCTAAAGGAGTCACTCCCGGTGAAGGGATCTCGGTCCTTTCCTTATCGAATAAGGTGCAGGATATATCACATATACCGCTATGCAAAGCAAAAAACTGTAGCTACCTGTTTTATTTTGAAATTCGATTCTACAACATCTTAGGTTTCTTTTATTTCATTAATCACATTAATGAAGTCCCATCATTTAAGTACCTAAACATCACAGATAAATACGACGTACACTTATGCCATCCGCATTCGCCTCGATGTCCCCTCGTGCACCGTTAGGTTAGGTAACTAACGGCAGAGCGGGGCAGGGCTAGCGCGGGTGTAAAACATAAGTAACGTCTATATAATATATCATATATACTATATACTGTATCTATCACAGAACATCATATGATCACATCACAGATATCGCAGCAGAAGAAACATATGAAATATTGGATATACTAGGACGTCCGTGTTTTCAATACGAGCCAGTATAAAACACGGATTCCACGGTCGCGATGAATAGCCAAACCCACACCCCTAGACCCCTATGAGAGCGGCAAGCAACCCTACCAATTCTAGAGTTAGGAGACCCGGACTCGACTCCTCGAGTTGGTCTCCCACTGGACTCCAGAACCCGGTTACTTGTGCCCTCCTCCTTGGGTCTATCCTAGTGCAGAAAAGTAAATAATATACAAACGGTGACAACTTCCGCAACCTGGAAGCGCCCCAATAAAAGAATATTACATACAAGTTTTTACATGAATGAAAATGAAAAACACTCATCTCACATAAAAACCCCCGGCTATTCAAACACGACGATCCAATATAACATATCCAGCAACACATAACATCACATGTCATCAACGTAAGTAAATATGCGCATCCCAATTGTTGTTGACATATAGCAACGAAACCGGCGATATCACATATTACACTTACGGTCACAGAAAAGAAAGTGTAAAACTACAACAGTTGGAATCCGCAACCACCTCAGACATCGCATGCCTGACCAAATGAATTACTTAGACATCGCATGCCTAACAATTATAAACCCCGCATTTTAGTCTCAAAATCGAAAACACTTTTCAATATCAAGTCGGGCAATTCAACAAGATTCCCGACATCCTGATCGAATACTCGTCGCAAACTTCAGTAGGCGGCCGCACCCCTGATACCGTCGACGAAGTGCACCAAGGCGGAACACCGCTACCGCGAGCACCCGAACGGATGCTTTCGGCGACGGGGTTCTCCTACAGTCACTTGGTCGGGGCTATGGGGTGTAGCTGTCTATTAAGTTTACCCGGCGAGTATCCGCGTACGCTACGTGATTGCGACGGACTTTTGATCGCATCAAAATTTCGTGGCAACCGATCAAGTGAGACTAAAGTGCTACGTTTATAACATTCATTCAGTTATCTCATAACTTCTTGTGAATTCCAATTATTGTATCCCATTCCAGATAATTAGAAAATGTTAAACTTTCCGATTGAACATTCGAACACCCAAGTTTTCCCGACACAGATCAACACATGAAATAAGTCTAACAACGTTCAGTTCGTGCCTCAGTACCGACGGTCCAGCCGTAGAAGGGTCAAGCCAACGCCTCACATGTGGCACGCCGTACTGCCCCAAACCCGAAGGTTCAAAGGGCAGTTCAAGACGGTCACATAATCGAGTTAAGGTTTGTTGTCTTCTAGAGGGTCCATCGCGTTACTTGCATTACTTAGAACGTGGTTAAACTATGGAAAATCCAACACTTGGAAATTTCCCGACAGGGGAAAAATTGGGTATTTATATCCGGTCGAACTTTTTAACATATTCTAAAAATTATCCGGAAAGCCGCATAGACAAAATTAGATATTCCAATCGATACACGGAGTTCCTCATACAACCCAGAAAATAAAACTCTGGAATAAATATTAAAATATTCCCAGGAAAACCAGTAGAGAATCTTATTAATTATGGTGCAAAATTCGATGACCAATACGACAAAACAGCCGCGTTTCCGCCGCATGAGGCATGCTCATGCCGCGGATCCGCGGCTGAATGATGGAGTTATGGTCAAGAATTTTACAGTAACCCATATAATCGCCTGCTGATTTTTCTGCATATTTTTAATTTCGAAAAATCCACAATTTACAAAAAAGTCCAGAGAGCCATTTTCCGGGTTAGGTTTCGGGTCGATCGGACTTCAAATTCCGTCTAGACTTCGCCTAAGGCTCTAGCTAGGCTCTGATACCACTGTAGGGTTCCTAGGCATCCTAATGAGGTCTCACATGGCATCAACCATGCCAATTTCAAACATTCTAGGTGCCGAGAAACCCGACTACGGATCGTTTGCTAGAAAACTAGGCGAAAAAGAAATCTAGTTAACACTTAACTAAAAGTTTAACGGAAATACAACCTTTGTAGATCCGGTGCTCCACCTCCACGGCTCCGCAATGAAGTCTCCTCGCTGTCCAAGACGGATCCCGGGCTCTAGCGTCGGCTTCATCGGAGAATGGACGGGCTAGGTCATCGACAACGTGCCGAAGATGATCTACGTCGAAGCATCACTAGATCAAGCTCCACCTTCACCGAGCCTTGAAAACTTGTGAAGGAAACATACTCTACTACTTGGCAAGAGGTAGAGGATGAAGAAATAGGAAGTGGGTTCTATTTAGAATTGGATTTCTCACTCTTAATCTTCAATCACCATTGATGTAGTCAAGCTTTTCTTCTTGAAATGAAGAAGAAGAAGAAAGCAAGAAGATGATAATTATTATGATAAGAATAATAATAGAAAAGAAAAATTCAATCTTATCATAACACTTACCATAGTTAAGTGTAGAGAGTTAACCAAAGTTAGTGAGTGGTTAGGGTTTGGCATAAAACAAAAATGGTGGACTTTTCAAAAGTTCAAGAAACTTCAACAAAAGAAATAAATAAAGCCACCATTTTCCTTTTGCCAAAAATAAATAAAACAATAAATAAATCATTTAAAACCCTTAACCATTAACTAACTATGGTTTAAACATACATTTAACCAAGTATTGCATGTATCATCAAACATGATACAAGCAAGTGCACAAAATCATATCGCATATGCAATGCGCACACCCGAGTGAGAAAATCCATTTAAAGTGAACCGATACTAGTTAATGCAAAGTAATATATCAAATATATAATTATGCATCAAATCATCAAATCAACACTTGATTTAACGATCCGGTCATATCGTATATAACCGACTAGTATAAATAGTAACAACTTATCGAATCAACACTTGATCCGATAACCCGGCTATATCGCATATAACCGATCAATGTCACATCGCGAGAATCGAATACAGTATCACATACTGGTATCATTCTCGGTCCCGCACATATCTCATATGCACTCCTATCTCGTTTCGCTTGAGCCAGGAAACCTCTGTGTAGGACTCTAAAGACTCGTCAATACGCCGGCAGCAGATGATGATCATATCAAACATCCACAAGCCGCAAGCGGTCTGCTAAACGTAACGGCCACCCGGGTATTGAGCGATCCGAAGATCGACGAGCAAGCCCGCTCACACTCCAGTGAATCCAACCAGTAACACTACCGTACAGTCCGGTCTGATCGTCTGATATGTCGCATATCTCGCCTGGGGGTGGTAAACGTCAGACCCCAATAGCTCAATAAGTCGTGTCGATATGAGGTCTATAACAATTCGAGAAACTACTGGTAACACTTACCAGTAAATCTCAGCAACCCTGGCCAGGGATTTCCTGTTATAGCCAATCGAACACAGCGCAACATCAACCCCCTATACCGGGAGAGACGAATCCCCTCCTATCGCTCATTGCCTCCATGTGACTCGGGACTGTACCCAAAAACCACCATTTTGCACGCCCTCTTGGACGTGGTAAGATGGAAATCAAAGCACAGTGGGAACCACACAAGACTCTATGACGATCTCGGGTCAACAGACTACTCTGTACCAGTGTCATCAGAGAACTGCCATCTGATGTGAGGTATAATACCATCTGGGAGTTCTCGGCGAGTCCGTCCAGTGTACCCAGTCTCTACTGAGCACCCGTATATCATCTCCGATGTCAAACACCAATGGATATGGGATCATCCATCGCCCATCTGTATGGGTCGAGAAGGTATACGCTAGTCTACTCTGGTATATCGATGCCCCGTCTCGATACACCCACGACTAGGGACTTTGAAGGATGTACTTATGGACTACCATGTCCCCACTAGTATGATCCGCATCACAGTCCAGGTAGTCAAGTACAGATCCTAAGGGCTTTACCAACATGTAACAGGGAGACAATCAGTGTACACGTTAAGGTAAAGATCAACCAGATAGCATACTATCATGTCGAGCAAGAAAGTCCTCCCTATATATGTCCCAGCATCCACTACGATATACATCCTATGTACAGTAATGGCCTCTAGGGCATACATATAACTAACAGCATTGTCTTTACCCTAAGTATAGGGACGGTATGTTGGAAGAGTTCCAAGCTAGATACCGTGGCATACTAGACGATAAAGGCTTGATACATCGCTATTTAAGATGCTACCAAAGAGGCTGTTTGGGTAGATATTGGTTCATAAGATGAACCATGTTCCTCCCATTGTGTGACAATGGAGTTGTGGCTTATGCCAAGGAACGTCCGTCCCATCAGTGATCCAGACATATTCTAAGGCAGTATCACCTGATCATGGAGATGGTTGATCTCCAAGGGATCGAGGTTAGGAGAGTAGACTCAGAGGACAACACAGCGGATCCACTCACAAAGGCCTGTTCCCAGAGAGAGACTTTTATGGGATGGTTGAGTATGAGATACTACAACCACTGCTATCAGATGGCCCTAGTGCAAGTGGGAGATTGTTAGTTATATGTATGCCCTAGAGGCCATTACTATACATAGGATGTATATTGTAGTGGATGCTTGGACATATATAGAGAGGACTTTCTTGCTCGACATGATAGTATGCTATCTGGTTGCTCTTTACCTTAACGTGTACACTGATTGTCTCCCTGTTACATGTTGGTAAAGCCCTTAGGATCTGTACTTGACTACCTGGACTGTGATGCGGATCATACTAGTGGGGACATGGTAGTCCATAAGTACATCCTTCAAAGTCCCTAGTCGTGGGTGTATCGAGATGGGGCATCGATATACCAGAGTAGACTAGCGTGTACCTTCTCGACCCATACAGATGGGCGATGGATGATCCCATATCCATTGGTGTTTGACATCGGAGATGATATACGGGTGCTCAGTAGAGACTGGGTACACTGGACGGACTCGCCGAGAACTCCCAGATGGTATTATACCTCACGTCAGATGGCAGTTCTCTGGTGACACTGGTACAGAGTAGTCTGTTGACCCGAGATCGTCATAGAGTCTTGTGTGGTTCCCACTGTGCTTTGATTTCCATCTTACCACATCCAAGAGGGCGTGCAAAACGGTGGTTTTTGGGTACAGTCCCGAGTCACATGGAGGCAATGAGCGATAGGAGGGGATTCGTCTCTCCCGGTATAGGGGGTTGATGTTGTGCTGTGTTCGATTGGCTATAACAGGAAATCCCTGGCCAGGGTTGCTGAGATTTACTGGTAAGTGTTACCAGTAGTTTCTCGAATTGTTATAGACCTCATATCGACACGACTTATCGAGCTATTGGGGTCTGACGTTTACCACCCCTAGGCGAGATATGCGACATATCAGACGATCAGACCGGACTGTACGGTAGTGTTACTGGTTGGATTCACTGGAGTGTGAGCGGGCTTGCTCGTCGATCTTCTGATCGCTCAATACCCGGGTGGCCGTTACGTTTAGCAGACCGCTTGCGGCTTGTGGATGTTTGATATGATCATCATCTGCTGCCGGCGTATTGACGAGTCTTTAGAGTCCTACACAGAGGTTTCCTGGCTCAAGCGAAACGAAATAGGAGCGCATATGAAATATGTGCGGGACCGAGAATAATGCGTGTATGTGATACCGTATTTCATTCTCGCGATGAATGTATCGATTGGTTATATGCGATATAACCTAGTTATCGAATTGAGGGTTGATTCGATAAGCCGATACATTGAATACTAGTCGGTTGTGTGTGACATGACCGGATCATTGAATCAAGTGTTGATTTAATGATTTAATGCATAATTATATATTTGATATATTACTTTGCGTTAACTAGTATTGGTTCACTTTAAATGGATTTTCTCACTCGGATTGTACACATTGTATATGTGATATACTTTTGTGCACTTGATTGTATCATGTTTGATGATACATGTTATGCTATGGTTTTTGTGTAAAGATCAAACCATGGTTACATGATTATGGTTAGGGTTTTGTTTTATTCACTTATTTATTTATCCATTTCATTTTGGAAAATAAATGGAAAAGAGAAAAGAATGGTGGCTAATTTTGTTTCTAGTTGAAGCTTCTTGAAGCTTTGATCAAGTCAACCATTCTTATCTCATCCTTAACCCTAACCATTCCCACTAACCCTAGTTTAATCTCTACACTTTATCATGGTTACCTTTATGATAAGAATGATTATTCTTTTCTTTTCTAATCAATCTTATCATAATATTCATCTTCTTCTTCCTTTCTTCACTTGAAGAAAGCAAGCTCCATCAATGGTGATTGATGGAAATGAGTGAGAAATCCAATTCTAAAGTCTACCCACTTCCTATTTCTTCATCCTCTACCTCTTGCCAAGTAGTAGAGTGTGTTCTCTTCACAAGTTTCTTGACTTTGTGAAGTGAGAGCTTGATCTAGCGATGCCTCGACGTAGATCATCTTCGGCATGGACATCGACGACCTAGCTTGCCCATTCTACGACGAAGCCGACGCTAGAGCCCGGGAACTCATTTGGACAGCGAGGGGACTTCGTTGCGGAGCTATGGAGGTGGAGCACCGGATCTACAAAGGTTGTATTTCCGTATTCTCTTAGTTAAGTGTTAACTAGTTCTTTTATCGCCTAGAAATCTAGCCAACGATCCGTATTAGGGTTTCTCGGCACCTCTAATTTTTGAAATTGGCATGGTTGATGCCTTGTGAGACCTCTTGAGAGTGCCTAGGAACCCTACAACATGTACTCTGATTATCTCTATGTTACATGTTGATAAAGCCCTTAGGATGAGTACTTGACTGCCAGGACTATGATGCGGATCATACTAGTGGGGACAGTGTAGTCGCCAAGTACATCCTTTAAATGTTCCTAGTCGTGGGAGTACCGAGATAGGGCTTCGATACTCCAGAGTAGACTAGCGTATGCGCTTCTTGACCCATATGATTGGTGATGGATGATCCCATATCCATTAATGTTTGACATCAGAGAAGGTATACGGGTGCTCAGTGGAGACTGGGTACACTGGACGGACTCGCCGAGAACTCCCAGATGGTATTATACCTCACGTCAGATGGCAGTTCTCTGGTGACACTGGTACAGAGCAGTCTGTAGACCCGAGATCGTCATAGAGTCCTGTGTGATTCCCACTGTACTTTGATTTCCATCATACCACGTCCAAGAGGGCGTAGAAAAAGGTGGCTTTTGGGTACAGTCCTAAATCACATGGAGGCAATGAGCGATAGGAGAGGATTCGTCTCTCCCGGTATAGGGAGTTGATGTTGCGCTGTGTTCGATTGGCTATAACTAGAAATCCCTGACCAGGGATGCTAAGATTTACTGGTAAGTGTTATCAGTAGTTTCTCGAACTGTTATAGACCTCATATCGACACGACTTATCAAACTACTGGGGTCTGACGTTTACCACCCCTAGGCGAGATATGCGACATATCAGACGAAGAGACCGGACTGTACGGGAGTGTTACTGACTGGATTCGCAGGAGAAAGTACAGGCTTGCTTGTTGATCTTCTGATCACTCAATACCTGGGTGGCTGTTACGTTTAGCTGACCGCTTGCAGCTTGTGGGTGTTTGATATGATCATCACCTACTGCCGGCGTATTGACGATTCTTTAGAGTCCTACACAGAGGTTTCTTGGCTCAGACAAAACGGAGTAGGAGCATATATGTAATATGTGCGGGACCAAGAATGATGCGTGTATGCGATACCGTATTAGATTCTCGCGATATGAGATATCGGCCGGGTATATGTGATATAGCCGGATCATCGAATCAAGTGTTGATTCGATGAACTGATACAGATTATATTAGTCGGTTATTTATGAAATAGCCGGATTATCGGATCAAGAGTTGATTCGATAATTTAATGTATAATTATATATTTGATATATTAAATTACATTAACTAATATAAGCTCACTAAAAGATTCTTTTTCTCACTCGGGTAATACATTGATATATATGCGATATATGTTAACTGTATTATTTTATTTTGTTATAAATATTGTATATGTGATATATAATATTGTAACATATTGTGGTTATAAATGCAACAAGTTTTGTGGAGTTTAATTATGGTTAGGGTTTGGATTAGGGTTAAACATTCATAAAGTTTTCAAGAAGCTTCTTGAAGCTTTGACTTTGACCTTGATATTTTGTGATATTTTGTGATATTTCTTTAACCCAACCCAACCCTTTAACCATAGTAAAATCTCTATATGGGTTAAGTCTTCATACTTAACCCATGGTTGCATTTCTAACCTCATTTGATTTATTATTCATCACAAATGGTTTTGGTTTTTCTTCTTCTTCTTCCTTGATGAAAAAGCTTACTAGCTTTTTCATTAGTGATGATTTTGAGTGAGATTAAGAAAATAAAAGAGTGCTAAATTCCTACTTCATCATCCTAATCTATTCTTGCCAATTAGATTAGGGTGTTCACTTCATTAGTGAGTGAGAGCTTGTGTTAAAGAAACTTCAAGGTCGATCATCTTTGTTATCGAAGATCGGAAGTAAGCTTGCATCTTTCTCTTCGTGGAGCCTCTCTAGAGTTCGGGAACTCGATGATCGCAGCGAAAGGACCTCAACACAGAGCTTTAGAAGTGAAGGAACGGACTACAAAGGTTGTAATCCCAAACTCTTAGATGTTAAAGTGTTTAGCATGCTTTGTTTCGCCTAATCTCTAGTTTAAAAATCTTGGTTAGGGTTGTTCGGCACGTCTAAATTTTAAATCGGGCATGGTTGATGCCTTATAGACCCTTGTGAGAGTGCCTAGTAACCCTGCAGTCAGGTTTTGCATTAGGCGGTGGACTCATAAGTTCTACCGCTTGAGCCAATATCTCCTGCAACTTTTATGGGTTTTTCATTATAGATCGAGTGATTGGTCTGTGGGAAACAGAACCTCGGCTATCATCTTTGGAGATCATCATATATACCATGTGAACTACCATGCCCACAGACTTAAGGCGTTTAAAATGCTAGCCTTTGGAATTTGCCTTGGGCACCACAACTCTATCTGGCCTCTCTCTTTTGTGAGAATCCGATTTGGAAGGAGCCATCATAGCCGGAACCTTCTGAACATAAGCCTTCTTGAATTTAGGAAGGGATTTGTTATCATCTTTTTGACCTTTGATCTTCTTCGGTGGCCGAGAGTAGCTGTCATCAATGACAGAGTTTTGGACTTCTTTCCAAACTCTGTGTATGGTTGAGAAAAGATGTTTGACCGAGCGTACCACCTTTAGCTCATCATGTATCTCCACTGGAAGTGGAGACTTCTTCAACACTCCAGTAAGAAAGTTACGTTTGACCATCCGCAGCGGTTCAAAACTGTTCCCAGTTGGAATAGCAGCTTGGATCATCAGAGCCGGCGGAGTCAACCCGGATGGGGAATTGCCCCCTGCCTATCTTAGTCGGCGCCAATAACGACGTCGGGCTTGTTTGGCAGTTGGAGCTTCTTCAGTCTTAGGAGCCTCATGAATCTGCCGCTTGTGTCGTTCTCGGCATTCGGCAGGTGCCAGTCACTGAAAGACCGATGCTTTAGGAGGAGAAGAAATATGAACTTTGGGTGCCAATCTTTTAAAGACTAACTGGCATAGGGGTAAAGCATTCTTTGCTGCATCGGGAGAAGTTGGCGCCTCAAAGGACAATTGCTTGAAGACTGCCTTCTTTGGAATCATAGGATTTTCAGGAAGGCCCACAGAGTTGGTTCCCAATCTTTTGAAGATGGAGCCTTCAGGCTTATTAGCAGAGCTCACAGTGGTAGCCAGCTGATCAAAGACCAACTTCTTCTGGGTATCCTCCTTTGGCGCTGGGATGCCAAGAGTAGGAGGCAGAAGCATCGCTTCAAAGAAGAGCCCGTTCAGTTGTTAAGCCACCTGAGCCATTGGGATGCAAAGCACGGGTGCCATGGCCTTCCCTGACCAAGTTACTCCAGATGGAGTGGTGCTAGAGCTAGCATTGCGGTTGGAGTTGCTGGGTAAGGTCATTGATCTGCATGGAAGCGAAACACCAGCTTTAATAACCAAAACATTCAAGGGCAACATAAACATATATACCACGATTTTGTTTGCGTAAACACGATGCATGAAGTGTGGAGTGGATAGGGAAAAAAGTCCCACCGAGCGTGCCAGAATCTGTTTACCGCCGGAAACTGGACTGAGACGCGGGGAGTACGTCCAGCCTGAATATGGGGGCCGATGCTATTTGGAACATACCCATCCACCTCTTCGAAGATACCAAGTTGATTTATGGCATCGTGTATCGAAGGTTTGGAAGGATGCAACCGTTGTAGCTGACTTCTCAGATTCCCTCTTAATGATGAGGGGTTTTTAATTGGGGGGACACTTTTTCCAAGAATCGCAAGCTCCTACACTTAATTACGTTATCACCAAGCGATAAAACTTTCTGTACTCCAAATATATCATTTCATGTCGTATTATGGTTTGTTTATTTTTTGTTTGCCCTTATATGAAGACTAATATATATCGCCACCCGTAGGGTACAGATTTGTCCAAATCCATATAGAATAGATTTGGGATGAACTTAGGTCACATATTTCCTATAAATGAAGTCAATCAGTTCATGAGATATATGTCTAAGGATCGTTAGTTGTATTTGGGATTAAGATCAACTTAGATAATCATATAAGGACCATTAGTCATGTTTGTACTAAAGTCAACTTAAGTATCATCTAAGGGCCATTATTCGTATTTGGATCAGGGTCAACTTAAGTATTTTGAGCATATGGGATATTTAGATTCATAATTAAAGAAGTTTAACTTTAGGAAACTTAGCCAATTTTGGGCTAGATGAAGGGATTTTATGTTACTGTTGGGAACTCACCCGCGCGCGCAAATACGTATGTTATGAAAATGGATTTGAATTTAAGGAAACGGATTGCACACGCGAGATCGTTCTCATTTTACTATTTATAAACCGCAAGTGCACGGCGCGTTGTAGCAAGCCGGCAAGAACGGGTCGATCCGTAGGAAATTGTGTATTAGGTATTTTGATTTAAGATTCAACAAATAATGAATTGGGTTGGATTTCACAAAAAATAGAAAATACGAAAACATGAAAAGAATACAAAAACAAGAAAAAGCAAGTAAAGAAGTTAAGGAAGAAATTGGCCATGGGTTTAGCTCGGAAGGTCGAATCGCGACGATTCCTTCGACGCTCCTTTGATCATGAGTTGTCCGTCCTTACGTTGATCCCGGCATGAAGCATGATTTGTCAAGGCGGTTGTGAAGCACAAATCATCAAATTCCGATGTTCGCCGCAAAACACGAAACGAGTCCGTTTGTTCACTTACCGTTTGTATGTCCAAGCTTAAGGTATTAATACTAAACACAAAGGTTAGCAAGCATACATCAACATCAAAGATACAAGTTAGTGAGTGAGAGCAAATGATTTTAGTGTTAACTTTGGTAAGGGGTTGTGATAGTATACGGTATATGAAAACCGAGGGTTTGTCAAGTTCGTGGTCACAAAATACCGTATCCAAATTAGCAAACTTAACACCAATTTGATTACCCGCCACCTCATGTGCCAAAGTCAAGCGGTTGTTTTAACTTAAACATTGTAAAATAGGGAATGGGAGTGAATATGATATTTGAAGAGGTTACAAAGTAACCATGGATTCAAAATACCATATCACATCAATAAATAAAACAATCCTTAAGTTATAATCATGTTAAAACGCATTAAACATAAACAAGAGGAGGAGGAGGCAAAGCCTTTCATCTCACTTTCTTACCATTACCACCACTAAGAAGATTAGTTAAGCATGATAAAGAAAAGCAAATAAGGAAAAGAAAGCAAGTATAAAAGAAACAACAATATTATTAACACTTGAAGAAGAGTTAAAAGATTTTGGTAACTTATTCAACCTCCATAATGAAGCTCTCCAAAGAAAGCTTCAAGAGGAAAGAAGAAGAAGAAACCAAGTTGAAGCCCACTCACTCTCAAGCCTAAACAAAAACAAACTAAACTAAAACTATAGAATATACATGAGAATGAGAGAGCCCTTTCCTTGCTCACTGGTCTTCTTTATATAGGCACTAAAAAAGATTAAACAAGTAATATGAATGAGGTGATGTGACTGCAAGGAAGGGACAGGGAAAATATGGGGTCATTTTGAGCTAGGGGGGCCGGCGAGCTCAGATCCTAGGGGGTTGTGACCGGTCCAAATCCGAGATTAGGGGCTCGGGTTAATGTGGTAGATAAGGGTGCTCTCCCCAATCACAATGATGCTGCTTGATTTAGCTGTTTCAGCCTGGTTTGATGCAGAGATTTGGAGGGAACAAGATGCCATACATCACATCAAAACTTTATGCATTTATTAGCCATGTCCCCCCATGTACCTATTTCATCATATCTTGTGTGCCATGGGCAGCCCCACCATGGTCTAAGCCAAAGAGTTGTGTGAACACTTGTGTTGTGTTGGACCAAAATTGTGTACACATGTTTATTTCCAAAAGAACTCTTTAGATATCAGTCGGTTTCCTGTTCTGTTTGCAGTGTCGGCTCCCAAACGCTGTATCCGAGATTTTGGATGTGTTTTCTAATATTTTATCACGAACACCCATAATCTGTAATTATTGAGCAGACACTGGTTAATAGCACCGGTATGTAACAAAATAGATAATGAATGAGAGGTATTAAAATGCAGTTTTCTAAGATGAACAAATACCCCCAAACATATCTTTTGCTCATCCCGAGCAAAACAAAAAATCCTAGCCTCACTTTCGCAGGGAACGCAATTGCATTGAGCATGTGCAATAGGCCATTAAACCTCTAGGTGTCCCTAGTGCAGGGTTGCCTAGCACGGCAGCAAGGTTTCGGGAGGTATCGTCCATGCCAATTTCAAAAATTTGTCATTCTATCTAACCCTAACACTAGAATCTTTACTAGAAAATCCGACGAAACATAATACAAACAACTTTGCATAAGAAGTGAACAAGAAATACAACCTTTGTAGACCGGTCCTTCACTTCAATAGCTCTGTATAGTAGTCCTTTCACTGGGATCATGAACTCCCGGACCCTTGAGAGGTTCCCATGAATAAATGAACAAGCTTACATCGAAGTCTTCGAGGCCGAAGATGATCTACGTCGAGGAGACACTAACCCACGCTACCCCTTCAATAATTATGGAATTAGTGAAGCAAACACCCTATACTAAATGGAAAGTAGTAGAGGATGATGAAGTAGGAATTTTGCTCACATTAGAAATAATTTTCTCACACTAATTCTTCACTTAGAAAAAACCTAGTGAGCTTTTTCTTTGATGAAGAAGAAGAAGAATGAACTCATGAGAGAGTGAATGGCAACCTTAGGTGAGTTAACATCATATGTTAACCTTTGTAGAGACTTAACCATGGCTTGGATAATTGGTTGGGTTAATAAATATCTTAGGCAAAACAAAACTTGTGGACTTAGTAAATGCAAACAACAAGCTTCTACAAGCTTCATGCCTTGACCAAATGATTTAGTTTTGAATTACTTAATCCATTAAAAATCCTAGGATTAAACCAAGCATGGTGTAAGTCATACACACACCCAAGTTGCATGTATCATCAAGCATGATACAAAATAATGTACAGTTGCATATATCACATATATACAATGTGCACAAACAAAATGAGAAAAGAAATCATAAGTGAGTCAATACTAGTTAATGTAAATTAATATATCAAATATATAATTATACATTAAATTATTAAATCAACACTTGATTTAATAATCCGGCCATATCTCATATAACCGACTAATATCAAATGTAACGACTTATCGAATCAACACTTGATCCGATAACCCGGCTATATCTCATATAACCGACCTATGTCACATATCACGAGAATAGAATACGGTATCACATATCGTATTAATCTCGGTCCCTCACATATCACATATGTGCTCCTACTCCGTTTCGCTTGAGCCAGGAAACCTCTGTGTAGGACTCTAAAGACTCGTTAATACGCCGGCAGTAGATGACGATCATATCAAACACCCACAAGCCACAAGCGGTTTGCCAAACGTAATGGCCACCCGGATATTGAGCGATCAGAATATCAACAAGCATTCCTTACTCCTGCGAGTCCAATCAGTGACACTACCGTACAGTCCGGTCTCTTCGTCTGATATGTCGCATATCTCGTCTAAGGGTGGTAAACGTCAGACCCCAGTAACTCAATAATTCATGCCGATATGAGGCTCATAACGGGTAGAGAAACTATTGATAATACTTACCAGTATATCTCCGAGTCAGCCCTAGCCAGGGACTTCCTGTTATAGCCAATCGAGCACAGCGCAACATCAACTCCCTATACCGGGAGAGACAAATCCCCTCCTATCACTCATTACCTCCATGTGACTCGGGACTGTACCCAAAAACCACCGTTTTGCACATTCTCTTGAATGTGGTAAAGTGGAAATCAAAGAACAGTGGGAATCACACAAGACTCTATGATGATCTCGGGTCGACAGACTAACCTGTACCAGTGTCACCAGAGAACTGCCATCTGACGTGAGGTATAATACCATCTGGGAGTTCTCAGTGAGTCCGTCCAGTGTACCCAGTCTCCACTGAGCACCCGTATACCATCTCTGATGTCAAACACCAATGGATATGGGATCATCCATCGCTCATCACATGGGTCGAGAAGCGTATACGCTAGTCTACTCTGGAGTATTGATTCCCTGTCTCGATACTCCCACGACTAGGAACATTTGAAGGATATACTTGCCGACTACCTCTGCCCCACTAGTATGATCCATATCATAATCCTGGTAGTCAAGTACTCATCGTAAGGGGTTTATCAACATGTAATAGAGAGACAATAAGTGTACATGTTAAGATAAAGTGCAACCAAATAGCATACTATCATATCGAGCAAGAAAGTTCTCCCTATGTATGTCCAAGCTGAAGGGTTCCTAGGCACACTATAGAGGTCTCACAAGGCATCAACCATGCCAATTTCAAAAATTATGGGTGCCGAGAAACCCTAATGCGGATCGTTGACTAGAAATCTAGGCGAAAAGTTAATCTAGTTAACTACTTAACTAAAAGTTAGATGCTACAACCTTTGTAGATCCGGTTCTCCACTTCCTTAGCTCCATGTGGGTGTCCTCTCGCTGTCCATCATGAATCCCAAACTCAATCGTCGGCTTCATCGGAGAAACGGGCGAGCTAGGTCGTCGGCTTCGTGTCAAAGACGATCTACGTCGAGGTTGCACAAGCTCAAGCTCCGACTTCACAAAGTTGTGAAACTTGTGAAGAAAACACCCAAAACAACTTGGCAAGAGGTAGAGGGTGAAGAAATAGGAGGTGGGTTCACTTTAGAATTGGATTTCTCTCACTAGAACTCAAGTTGCCATTGATGGCATCAAGGTTTCTTTCTTGAAGATGAAGGTGAAGAAGAAGAAAGAATATGATAAGTGTTCTTTTTAAAAAATGAAACTAATATGAATACTTATCATATCTTGACCATGGTCAAGTGTAGAGATTAAACTAAGGTTAGTTGGAATGGTTAGGGTTAAGGATGAGATAAGGATGGTGGACTTTGTCAAAGCTTCAAGAAGCTTCAACATAGCTCCAAAATAAGCCACCATTCTTAACTTAATCCTTTCCAAATAAATAAACAAATAAATAAATGAAAAACCAAAACCCTAATCATCACTTAACCATGGTTTAATCCTTTACACTTAACCACATTATCAAGTATCATCAAACATGATACAAAAATGTGCACAAAAGTATATCACATATACTTTTTGCACATCAAGTGAGAAAATCCATTTAAAGTGAACCAATACTAGTTAATGCAAAGTAATATATCAAATATATAATTATACATTAAATCATTAAATCAACACTTGATTTAACGATCCGGTCATATCGCATATAACCGACTAGTATCCCATGTATCGGCTTATCGAATCAATGATTCGATAACTAGGTCATATCAAATATAACCAATCGAAACATATATCGCGAGAATGAAATGCGGTATCATATACACGCATTATTCTTGGTCCTGCACATATCTCATATGCGCTCCTATTTCGTTTCGCTTGAGCCAGGAAACCTCTGTGTAGGACTCTAAAGACTCGTCAATACGCCGGTAGCAGATGATGATCATATCAAGCATCCACAAGCCGCAAGCGGTCTGCTAAACGTAACGGCCATCCGGGTATTGAGCGATCAGAAGATCGACGAGCTAGCCCGCTCACACTCCTGTGAATCCAACCAGTAACACTTACCGTACAGTCCGGTCTGTTCGTCTGATATGTCGCATATCAAGTCTAGGGGTGGTATACGTCAGACCCCAATAACCGATAAGTCGTGCCGATGTGAGGCTCATAACGGGTCGAGAAACTACCGGTAACACTTACCAGCAAATCTCTGATCAGCCCTGGCCAGGGACTTCCCTGTTACGGCCAATCGAGCACAGCGCAACATCAACCCCCAATACCGGGAGAGACGAAACCCCTCCTATCGCTCATTGCCTCCATGTGACTCGGGACTGTACCCAAAGACCACCGTTTTGCACGCCCTCATGGACGTGGTAAGGTGGAGATCAAAGCACAGTGGGAATCACACAAGACTCTATGACGATCTCGGGTCTACAGACTAACCTGTACAAGTGTCACCTGAGAACTGCCATCTGACGTGAGGTATAATACCATCTGGGAGTTCTCGGCGAGTCCGTCCAGTGTACCCAGTCTCCACTGAGCACCCGTATACCATCTCTGATGTCAAACACCAATGGATATGGGATCATCCATCGCCCATCTCATGGGTCGAGAAGCGTATACGCTAGTCTACTCTGGTATATCGATGCCCCGTCTCGATACACCCATGACTAGGGACCATGAAGGATGTACTTATGGACTACCATGTCCCCACTAGTATGATCTGCATCATAGTCCAGGTAGTCAAGTACACATCCTAAGGGCTTTATCAACATGTAACTATAAGACAGTTTAAAGAGACAAGTGTACATGTTAAGATAAAGAGTAACCAGATAGCATACTATCATATCGAGCAAGAAAGTCATCTCTATATATGTCCAAGCATCCAATATAATATACATCATCTGTACAATACTGGCCTCTAGGGCATACATACAACTAACACAAGCATCCACTACAATATACATCGCATGTACAGTAATGGCCTCTAGGGCATACATATAACTAATAATCTCCCACTTGAACTATGGCCATCATATAGCAGTGGTTGTAGTATTTCATACTCAACCATCCCATAAGAGTCTCTCTTGGGAAAAGGCCTTGTGAGTGGATCCGTCGTGTTGTCCTCTGGGTCTACTCTCCTAACTTCGATCTCCTTAAAGATCAACCATCTCAATGATCAGGTGATACTGTCTTAGAATGTGTCTGGATCACTGATGGGACGGGGGTTCCTAGGCCTAAGCCACATCTCCATTGTCACACAATGGTAGGAACGAAATTCATCTCATGAACTTATATACATCCAGACTGCCTCTTTGGAAGCATCCTTGGTAGAGATGTATCCAGCCTCTAACATCTAGTTTTCCACGGTATATAGCTAGGAACTCTTTCAACATACCGTCCCTCCACTGAGGGTGAAGACAATGCCTGCGACTGGCATTCAGTCGTCCTTACCACCCTGGAAGCTATCCAGTGATTCTCCCCAGGATCGATTGATACCATCTCACTACACCTAGTGAGAATCCTAACATCCATTTAGACCTATCTCATAGATCCAAAAGCCAGGACTTAAGAGGTATCACCTTGATCCTATATGGAGAATCAATATGATAAGAGGAGATTGATCGAATGTAGCATAGGAAACTCCTTTCCTTTTAAGAGTATGTCATCCACGTACAATACAAGGAACACCACCATGCTCCCTACTACCTTTTTGTATATACAAGGTTCATCTACCATTTTGATAAAGTCAAACGCTTTGACTACCACATCAAAACAGATGTTCCAACTCCGCGATGCATACTTTATCACTTAAAGCAACTTGCACACGTTTCCGCTGCTCCCACTGTCTACGAAGCACTCTGGCTGTGTACTTATAGACGCTCTCTTCTAAATTACTATCTAGAAAAGCAGTCATGATACCCAACTGCCAGATATCACAGTCATGGTATGTAGCTATGTCAAGTAGGATCCGGATGGACTTAAGCATATCTTCTGGAGAAAAGGTTTCATCATAAACCACACCTGATCAATGACGAGAACATTTTGCAACAAGTCTAGCTTTGAAAGTCTCAACTTTTCCATCTACACAAGTAATTTTCTCAAGATATACTTGCTCCTAATGGGGATTTAACCCTTCAGATGAAGCAACCAAAGTCCATACATTGTTAGTGTATATGGATTCTATCTAGGATCGCTTAGCATCCATCCATTCTCACAGAGTCCCCACTCTTGATGGCCTGCTCGAAACTAGTTGGGTCATCATCTCATGATGCAATCCTCGCTCCCACTGTCATAGAGAAAACCGAAGTGTCTCTCGGCGGAGAGACTGAGGATCGTCGGGAACTATTGAATCCTCCGGTTCTACCAAATCATCAGCTGTAGTTTGTATAGCTGGAACTCTTTCCAGTTATACCTCATGACCACAAATTTATTTCCAAAAATAAATTCCTTTTCTAAAAAAAGGTGGCATGCCGGGAAATAAAACACCTTTTGTTTCTCGGTGCAGTAGAAGATATTCCCTTGCGGATGCTTGGGATATCCAACAAACTTCCACAGAACTGACCTTGCCTCGAGCTTGTCCGGATTTTGCTTTTAGACATAGGCCGGAAAACCCCAAATCTTAACATACTTAAAACATGGGCTCTTCCCATACCATATCGCATATGGAGTAGTAGGCACCTGATTTGGTTGGACCGCAATTGAATAGGTATGCAGTTTCTCAAGTGCATAACTCCCTAAAGGAAATAGGCAACTCAGTAGTACTCATCATAGAGCGCACCATATCTAATAGGGTGCGATTGCTCCGCCCCGATGCACCGTTGTGTTGTGGTGTATACGGAGGAGTAATACTGAGAGAGAATCTCATTCTCCTTTAGAATAGTCTAGGATCTCCGTGCTCATGTATTCTCCTCCCTGATCTCATCATAGGACATAATACTCGTACCCTTTTTGGTTCTCTACTTCTGACTTATATTCATTAAATTTCTCAAAAACTTCAGACTTGTGTTTCAACAGGAACATATGTCCGAATGAGAGATCATCAGTGAATGTAATAAAGTACAAAGAACCGGTCCTGGCATGTGTAGACAGGGGACTTATATACATCATCATGTATCAATCTCAAGAGTTCACTAACTCTTTCTCTGTTTCCAGTAAACGGAGCTATGGTAATTTTATCTTTGTGACATGACTGGCAAGTTTCACAAGATGTAAATTCAAACTGATTTAAAATATGCATCTTAATGTAACTTAGCTAGTCGGGTCGCATTGATATGACCTAGACTATAATGCCTTAAGAAGGATTCGTTCATTTCTGAACTCTTCCTCTTGTGTGTGTTTTGCACGTTAAGAACTATGGTTTGATTTAGAACGTATATGCTTTTAAATAACGTGCCTGAACCGATCAACTCTTGATATAGGAAATGTTCGAAACATTATCCAACAATACAAAATTATATCCTTCTTTAATAAATAAAGAGACTTATATGATGTTGTATACCAGGTTCGGTATCTAATAACATTCGTTTAGAATCAATGTATTTGGTAATACAGGGTGATAACTGCCAACACCTTGACTGCAACAATCGCACCGTTTCCAACTTTTAAAACTTATCACTTATTCTCATTTCTCTACCTTTATGTAGCCCAAGTAACAGATTACATATATGGGATCCTGATCAGGTATTTCATAACCAGGACGTAGAGGGTACTGAGAAACAGTTCTCGGTAATGAACATACCCGAAGAAGATACATCGGCATGCACTTTCTTTGTTTGGGCGGCATGGGAATCCTGGTAATCCCCTATATCCTGCTTGGTCTTATAACAATTATAAGTTGGAGTGGGACCAACGTTCCCCAGCTCAGTATAACAAGCGGGTTCGGTCAATATATCCATATTATTATCTTGATTAAGGCGTGACATGGTCGCTTCCTGGAGAAAGAGAGAAGAAAACACTGAGCGTATGCTCTTGTAAGATTAGATTGGTTATTATTTTATCTAATCAGGATGGCTCCCACTGTTTTTATCAAATCTTCCTTCAAACCAAGAAAAGACTAGCCGGGATTAATTACACCCTACAAGTTCGCCAATCTTTCAGCCAGGCTAGTGCCGGTACTTTGAGGGAGGTTCCCCATGCTTTCGCATAGACCTAATTAAAATAAACTTTATTTTCCCAGAGGCATAACCCTATTGACACCTTTCTAGACACCTACTTGATCGGCTAATTGTAAAGTGCAAAACACTTCCAGGAGTAACTATTACTCGCAGTGGGTATCGGGATCCAACTATCTCATAGAAGGTATGCAATCTCATTGCAAATTTCAACACTTGAAATTCCCGATAATATTTTGCCCCTAACCTCCTATAACCTTGACAAAGGCCAACAAACCATAGGATGCTAGTCAAGTTCAACCCGTCATTTCCTAATTGAATTAAACCCACCCGCACGACCCTTGACAAAAGCCAACAAGGTCGCACGACTACCCTAACTCAATCGCATCATATGCTTATGCAGATAAGCAGTAATCAGCTACCGCACACTGCGCCTTGACAAAGGCCAACAAACGCAGCATGAATACTAACTATTACTTATCTGAAATGAAGGAGGGCTACGATAGGTTTTTAAGAAAACCTTTTACGTAATGAACTTGATATCGTTGAAGAATCAAATGATTTAGATGGAGTGTTTTTTAGGCTTTTGCTAGTTTTGCTAAAGAGATCACTCCCGGTGAAGGGATCTCGGCTCTTTCCTCGTCAAATGAGGTGCAAGATATTCACAATACCGCTACGCAAAGCAAGAACTAGAAAAGCAATCAAAAGACAAAACCGAGAGTTGTAGCATCTGCCGGTTGTTACTAAATATGTCACTCCCGGTGAAGAGATCTCAGCTCTTTCCTTATCGAATAAGGTGCTGGATATTCTACAAGGAATACCACTATGCAAAGTAACAACTAAAGCTACCTGTTTTTGAAAATTCGATTCCACAACATCTTTAGGTTTATTTTCTTTCATTAATCTCATTAATGAATGTCCCATCATTTAAGTTACCTAAGCATCACAGATAAATACAACGTACACTTATGCCATCCGCATTCGCCTCGATGTCCCGTCATGCACCGTTAGATTAGGTAACTAACGGCAGAGCGGGGCAGGGCTAGCGCTGGTGTAAAACATAAGCAACGTCTATATAATATATCACATATACTATATACAGTATCTATCACATCATATAAAGCGATCACATCACAGAATATCGCAGCAGAAATCAACATATGAAATATTAGATATACTAAGAATTCCGGGTTTTAAATTAAGCCTGTATAAAACACGGATTCCACGGTCGTGATGAATATCCAAACCCATATCCCTAGACCCCTATGCGAGCGGCAAGCAACCCTACCAGTTCTATAGTTAGGAGACCCGGTCTCGACGCCTCGAGATGGTCTCCCACTGGACTCTAGAACCCGGTTACTTGTGCTCTACTCCTTGGGTCTATCCTAATGCAGAAAAGTAAATAATATACATCAACGGTGACATCTTCCTCAACCCGGATGTGCCCCAATAAAGAAATATTACATACAAGTTTTTACATGAATGATAATATAAAACTCTCATCTCATATAAAATCCCCCGGCTATTCAAACATGACGATCCAATATAACATATCACAGCAACACATAACATCACTTGTCATCAATGTAAGTAAATATGCGTATCCCAATTGTCGTTGACATATAGCACCGAAACCGGCGATACACCACATATTACACTTACGGTCGCAGAAAAGAAAGTGAAAATCTACAACAGTTGGAATCCGCAACCTCCTTAGACATCATAAACCCAATGTATCACATATATTGGATTTCATGCCTAACCAAATGAATTTCTTAGACATCATGTGCTTAACAATTATAAACCCCGCATTTTAATCTCGATATTGAAAACACATTCCAATAACCAGTCAGGTAATTCAACAAGATTCCTGATAACCTGATCGAATGCTCTTCGAAAACTTTATTAGTCGGCCGCACCCCCCGATGCCGTCGACGAAGTGCACTAAGACGGAACACTGCTGCCGCGAGCACCCTAACGGATGCTTTTAGCGACGGGGTTCTCCTACAGTCACTTGGTCGGGGCTATGGGGCGTGGCTATCTAGTAAGATTACCCGGCGAGTATCCGCGTATGCTACATAATTGCGACGGACTTTTGATCAACATCAAAATCCCGTGGCAACCGATCAAATGAGAATAAAGTGCTAGATTTATATAATTCAAAATAATTATCACATAACCAATTTTGTGGATTCCAAATATTGTATCACAATCACAGATAGCTATACGAAGTTAAACTTTTCAATCGAATAAGCAAGGACCCAAAAATTCCCAACAAACTCAACACTTGAGCAGAGTCGAAAAAAGCACCAAGAACATGCCACATCACCTATGAACCAGCCGTAAAAAGGTCAACCAATGCCTCACCTATGGCACCGCTAAACTACCACAAACCCTAGGGTTTAGTGGCAGTTTTGACGATCACAGAATCGAGTTAAGGTTTCGTTCTTCTAGAGGGTCCACAGAATCACCTGCATGATTTTCTAAATATTTTAAACTTGGAAAAATCCAACACTTGGAAAATTTCCAGCAAAGGAAAAAGTGGGTTATTGATATCCGTTCGAACTTTTTAATACCGTCTAATATACCCGAAACAAAGTTAGTATAATGAATACGAAACAGTCCGAGTTGCCTATGCAGAAAATTAACATCACATGAAATTTTTAGCAAAAACAAACAACACCTAAAACCCAAAAAGCCAGAGACTGGAACATCTTGAAAATTTGAAGACTAAATTCCAAAATCCACCCGAGGAGCTCGGATTTTTCTTCATTGTGGCCAGCCACTTCATGGCCAAAGTGCTTCAATTTTTCATGGTGTTCATGTTATATGACATATAACATTCTGCAGTTATTTAAAAAAAATTTAGAGCATCTTTTAAATTCGACAGAAACTAGGTTGTTAGGTTTCAAGTTTCGGTTTCGTAATTTAACAAACATCTTGGAATTTTCTAGCTAGGCTCTGATACCACTACAGGGTTGCCTAACACGGCAGAAAGGTTTCGGGAGGTATCGTCCTTGCCAATTTCAAAAATTTACCGTTCTAGCTAACCCTAACACTAAAATCGTTACTAGAAAATCCGACGAAATATAATACAAACAACTTTGCATAAGAAGTGAATAAGGAATACAACCTTTGTAGTTTCACTTCAATAGCTCCGTGTAGTAGTCTATTCGCTGCGATCATGAACTCCCGGACTCTAGAGAGGCTCCCATGAATAAATGAACAAGCTTGCATCGAAGTCTTCGAGGACGAAAATGATCTACGTCGATGAGACACTAATCCAAGCTACCCCTTCACTAATTGTGGAATTAGTGAAGCAAACACCCTATACTAAATAGAAAGTAGTAGAGGATGATGAAGTAGGAATTTTGCTCACATTAGAAATAATTTTCTCACACTAATTATTCACTTAGAAAATACCCGGTGAGCTTTTTCTTTGATGAAGAAGAAGAAGAATGAACTCATGAGAGAGTGAATGGCAACCTTAGGTGAGTTAACATCATATGTTAACCTTTGTAGAGACTTAACCATGGCTATGATAATTGGTTGGGTTAATAAATATCTTAAGAAAAACAAAACTTGTGAACTTAATCAATGCAAACAACAAGCTTCTACAAGCTTCCTGCCTTGACTAAATGATTTAGTCTTCTACAAGCATGATGTAAGTCATACACACACCCAAGTTGTATGTATCATCAAGCATGACACAAAATAATGTACATTTGCATATTTCACATATATACAATGTGCACAAACAAAGTGAGAAAAGAAATCATAAGTGAGTCAATACTAGTTAATTAAATTAATATTTCAAATATATAATTATACATTAAATCATTAAATCAACACTTGATTTAATAATTCGGCTATATCTCATATAACCGACTAATATCAAATGTAACAATTTATCGAATCAACACTTGATCCGATAACCCGGTTATATCTCTTATAACCGACCTATGTCACATATCGTGAGAATAGAATACAGTATCATATATCGTATTAATCTCGGTCCCGCACATATCACATATGTGCTCCTACTCCGTTTCGCTTGAGCCAGGAAACCTCTGTGTAGGACTCTAAAGACTCGTCAATACGCCGGCAGTAAGTGATGATCATATCAAATACCCACAAGCCGCAAGCGGTCTTCCAAACGTAACGGCCACCCGGGTATTGAGCGATTAGAAGATCAACAAGTATGCCTGCACATACTCCTATGAATCCAATCAGTAACACTACCGTATAGCCCGGTCTCTTCGTCTGATATGTCGCATATCTCATTTAGGGGTAGTAAACGTCAGACCCTAGTAACTTGATAAGTCGTGCCGATATATGGCTCATAACGGGTAGAGAAACTACTGATAACACTTACTAGTATATCTCTGAGTCAGCCCTGGCCAGGGACTTCCTGTTATAGCCAATCGAGCACAGCGCAACATCAACTCCCTATACCAGGACAGATGAATCCCCTCCTATCGCTCATTGCCTCCATGTGACTCGGGAATGTACCCAAAAACCACCGTTTTGCACGTTCTCTTGAACATGGTAAGGTAGAAATCAAAGCACTGTGCTAATCACACAAGACTCTATGGCGATCTCGAGTCGACAGACTAACCTGTACCAGTGTCACCAGAGAACTGCCAACTGACGTGAGATATAATACTATCTAGGAGTTCTCGACGAGTCCGTCCAGTGTACCCAGTCTCCACTGAGCACCCGTATACCATCCTTGATATCAAACACCAATAGATATGGGATCATCCATCGCCCATCACATAGGTCGAGAAGCGTATACTCTAGTCTACTCTGGAGTATCGATGCCCTGTCTCGATACTCCCACGACTAGTAACATTTCAAGGATGTACTTGTCGACTACCTCTGCCCCACTAGTATGATCCGCATCATAATCCTGGTAGTCAAGTACTCATCCTAAGAGCTTTATCAACATGTAATAGAGAGACAATAAGTGTACATGTTAAGATAAAGTGCAACCAGATAGCATACTATTATGTCGAGCAAGAAAGTCCTCCCTATGTATGTCCAAGCATCCACTACAATATATATCGCATGTACAGTAATAGCCTCTAGGGCATACATATAACTAACACCTAATAGGAGGAGTGTTGTCTTCTGAGAGTTTTTAGCGGATTACACCCACAAAATCCAGTCAAGTTAGTGTCGTGAAAAAACTGTTGATTCTAATCTTAAGGTTTAATAATCAAAGTTAGAAGTTCTATTACCCAAGTCAGAAACGTTAAACCCTATTTTCACTCCTCGTAATAAACTTATACGCGTCTTTACGTGATTGTGTGGATCGTGTCCATAAGCTTTTAAGAACTTTGATTAGGGTCATCATGTCATAATTACAGACCAGGATAAATTTTTGAAGGATCACACGCGTTTGAAAGGAGTTAAGATTTTCTCAAGTTTTATTCTCCAGTTAAGTTTCAAGTCATAATATATATCAATTTTAACAGAGAACCTAAGTCTTATACTTCACTCCACCATTTCACCTGTTTTTGTTCATACACGCCTTTCGTTATCGTGCAAAACGTCTTAATAAATACAAACATTCATATCTCCGTGAAAAAACTGCTTTTATAGAAAACTCATCTCCGCCAAGATTATTCTCCCACAAAAAACCGTTAGGACTTTAACTCGGAGAAAACACTTGCTTAGCTTGTTTTATCTAGCGATTAGAAACTTAGCGAGATTTTGGTCAATCACTCCCAAACCAGATGGTTTTAGGGCATTAGTTGTGGAGACACCCCAAGAACTTAATTACCTAAGTTACCAAGGCCACAAAACAAAAGACCCACTTTAAAAATTTCTAAACTTAGTGAAAACGGAGATATAGCCAGCTTTTTCTTTTAAATCCGATGACGTTACATGTGGATAAGGTGTGTAATTACTCCAACAAGATTTCAGATGGGTTATTTTTCAGACTTATAGCTTCTGTTAAAACCTCAATAATATCCTTCATATTCACCTTACTTTATGAACTATTTTTGATATTACTTAACTCAGCACAAACCTATTTGATCTTAAAAATATTTATCAATTTTTAAAAGTTTACAGACATGTGTGACTTTCATCAAATTCTCAAAAACATACGACACGTGTAAGTGATATAAAAGACGTATATCAGCTATGGTTAAATATAAAGGAGGGTTATTTTTCGTGTCGTCAGTCTCACAAAAAAGATATAGTTATTTTTAACTTTTCAACCGAACCGTCAGACATCGAATCTAAGTTCCCCCGCTAGCTAACATGACAAAGTTTTTATATTTTAAGGAAATTTTTTCATTTTTTATGGGTTTTTTTAATATGTATGCAATGCAGAATATACTATATACACATGATGCAGCAAAATAAACGCAGTGCTCATCCCAGACCTAAGTTTTACGATGTCCTCATCGTTGCCCCCATCTCCGGTAGCTAGACTTTAGATATCAGGGTGAGAATTTTATTCAAAGAAAAAGAAAAAAACCCAAAACTAATTACAACATTTACATGTTAAAAGATTGGGTTAGTCCAGAAATTAATACCAGCCATTTAAAGATTTTGTCTATATAGTGCAATGGCAGGTAAAAGAATATGTATATACAAAAGAAAAAGAAAAAGAAAAGGTATATGCTAGATGTTAGTGAAGGGCATAGGCGTATAAAAGTAGGGATCGGAAGATGCTGAAAGTGAAGATGAAATTTTGAAGAGTTAAAAGAATTGTTTCCTGGATGAATTGAATGTTCAAAAAGCACGAGTTGAGTTCCAAAGTCAAGTTCGTGTAAAAACTGGAGTTCATCCGCAAAAAGTTCAGCAAAAGAAAGGTTTTTAGGATGTTCCCAAATTGATCCTGACTCAAACTCACCAAGAATATCAAGTTCATCCGTAAAAATTTCCTCAAAACTTGATATGAAAGAATATGTTTCAATACTGTCTTCCTCCCTATGATTTTTCACAATCCTATTCACAGACTCTCCCAATACAATTTCTCCCTCATCACATTCACAAATGGGTAGGTATATTCATCCAAAAAAGTAGGTTCCCAAACTAACATTTCTTCCGAAACAATATCACTAGGTGATAACAAAATTGTGGGTTCCTGATCATTGATCTCTTCTGACAATCTATCCAAACCATACTCGTAAAAGTCACAAGATTTCTCCTCTAAAATTGGAATGTACAAATCAGTCAGAGGTTTTTCTTGTGTGTCCTGATAACACTCAGTCAATTCATTTGTATCGTCATCTATGAAATCATCAAAATTTGTTTGATCGTTTATCTCACTCGGATGACTTCCTAGATGACAGACATTAACACTATTGGATTCCGATTGACTGTGTTCACTCCCTAGAATCCTCACAGCTAAATATTTCGCATGTTCCTCTATTCTAGCCAATGACTGAGCTTGAGCAAGAAACAATTGCTCAGACTGCTGTATGAACACGGCTAGCGTAGAAGCTGATTGATTCTCGACCTCAGTCATTACTTCAATACCCTTCTCTAAAGTGGTCAACCTAGCATCCATCTCACTATCATACCCTAATGATGTATCAGTTGTTTCAGGTAAGGAAGGTTGTGATGGTGGTGATGGTAAAGCAGTCAATCTGTCGACCTCTTTCTCTACATCTTCAATCATTAGGTCTCTAATTGAAGTGGGACTGGGTTCAAGAGTGTTAGATGGGTGACCATTATCAAAACTCTGGGACAGTTGGCCACCCCCAAGAAAAGGACAATTATCATGAATGTGGGAAGAATTTTGGCAATTTGAACAAGTGAATTGGGATTGAGTATAAACAAAAGAATAAAAATCGTGAAAAATTGAATTAAATTGTGTATAACCCATATTAACAAGAATTCACAAATATCACAAAAATAAAGAATATCACACCCCTGACAGTCTATGGTATGCTAGTCAACTAGACCTACTCAAGAACCTGATTGTTGAAATAAAACTGTGTCGAGAAACATGCTCAAGATATACGGATCACGAAGCCAGGTAAGTGCAAGAGAGAAGGGGAGCTTTTCCAACGCTTTCGCGAAGTTCTTTAATTAGATAATCATTTCTCTTGAACGCTTTCCTAGACACCCCGTGAACGATATACCGTTAGCAGTTAACTTCTCCTAATGAGCGCGAAGTCCTTCAAGTCAAAGTTCTAGTTGATTTTAAATTACTGTGGGTATGCAAGAATGCAGTTTTGTGATTTGTATGCTACGGAAAAAAGGTGATGAAATCTTTTACTGTATCTTGTTTGGTCTTTTTGCCCTTAAATCTTATTAAGATGCAAATGCGCAATCAATAAAAGAATTTAAGAAATCAAGCAATTTAAGCAATTCCTTTTCGTTTAAATTTAAGTGCTGCAAAAAAATACGGTTAGTTCTCTGTTCAATTGGTGGCAAACTTGTGCGAAGAATTCTGCAGAAGGTAGATATATTGGACTGCGTCGGATTCGAGAAGAATGTGTTAGGAAATACGTACCGATGTGATTTGGTTAAGAAAACCCCTTTGAAGTGATCCGAGTCTTTGATTGTTCGCTTGCGTGGGTCAAACTACCCGGATCTTTGTCACTATACTTCACTAACGTCTTAAAATTGAGTTTGAGCCTCGCTCCGCACGATCGCTGGTCATAATTCCGTAAAAAAAAACTGAAATGTCGGAAAATACGATATTTAGTGTCAAAAGCGATATATCTGCCCCAATTCCTGCACACTCAAAATTATAAAAATCAAACAATACTAATAGAGAACTGACAACACACTGGAGATCACACAAAAAGAAAAAATCAAAACCACCCTCATTGGGCCGAGCTCGCCGGATTTTGCAATGATGTCGCCGGCCGAATGAAGCTGTTTTGTGCTCAAATTTTGTGTGAGTTCTCTAGGCTATATTAGTATTCCAATGGTATAACTTGATTTTTTCATTTAAGTTCAGGGTGATTGCAGGCTACAGCAACAGAGAGCAAATTGTTAGAAGTGTATTTTTGTTAGTTTTAAAAAAAATTTGAATTAGAAATTAGTGAGTTAGTAAGAACCAGAAATAACAATTCCTAATACTACCAACTCCCCGGCAACGGCGCCAAAAACCTGTTGGGAACTCACCCGTGCGCGCAAACGCGTATGTTATGGAAACGGATTTGAATTTAAGGAAACAGATTGTGCACGCGAGATCGTTCTCGTTTTACTATTTATAAACCGCAAGTGCACGGTGCGTTGTAGCAAGCCGGCAAGCACGAGTCGATCCGCAGGGAATTGTGTATTAAGTATTGCGATTTAAGGTTCAACAAATAATGAATCGGGTTGGTTGTCACAAAAAATAGAAAATACGAAAACAAGAATAGAATAAGAAAACAAGAAAAAGCAAGTAAAGAAGTTAATGAAGAAATTGGCCGTGGCTTTGGTTCGGAAGGCCGAATCGCGACGATTCCTTCGACGCTCTCTTGATCATGAGTTGTCCGTCCTTACATCGATCCCGGCATGAAGCATGATTTGTCAAGGCGGTTGTGAAGCGAAAATCATCAAATTCCGATATTCACCGCAAAACACGAAATGAGTCTGTTTGTTCATTTACCGTTTGTATGTCCAAATTTGAGGTATCAACACTAAACACAAGGGCTAGCAAGCATACATCAACATCAAAGATACAAGTTAGTGAGTGAGAGCAAATGATATTAGTGTTAACTTTGATAAGGGGTTGTGATAGTATACGGTATATGAAAACCGATGGTTTGTCAAGTTCTTGGCCACAAAATACCGTATCCAAACTTAGCAAACTTAACACCAATTTGATTTAAACTTAAACATTGTAAAATATGGAAGGGGAGTGAATATGGTATTTAAAGAGGTTATAAAATAACCATGGATTCAAAATACCATATCACATCAATATATAAAACAATCCTTAAGTTATAATCATGTTAAAGCACATTAAACATAAACAAGAGGAGGAGGAGGCAAATCATTTCATCTCACTTCCTTACCATTACCACCGCCAAGAAGATTTGTTAAGCATGATAAAGAAAAGTAAATAAGGAAAAGAAAGCAAGTATAAAAAAACAATATTATTAACACTTGAAGAAGAGTTACAAGATTTTGGTAACTTATTCAACCTCCATAATGAACCTCTCCAAAGAAATCTTCAAGAGGGAAGAAGAAGAAACCAAGTTGAAGCCTACTCACTCTCAAGCCTAAACAAAAACAAACTAAACTAAAACTATGGAATATACATGAGAATGAGAGAGCCCTTCCATTGCTCATTGGTCTGCTTTATATAGGCACCAAAAAAGATTAAACAAGTAATAAGAATGAGGTGATGTGACTACATGAAAGGGACAGGGAAAATATGGGGACGTTTTGAGCTAGGGGGGCCAGCGAGCTCGGATCCTAGGGGTTGTGGTCGGTCCAAATTCGAGATTAGGGACTCGGGTTGATGTGGTGAATAAGTGTGCTCTCCCCAATCAAAATGATGCTGCTTGATTTAGCTGTATTAGTCTGGTTTGCATGCAGAGATTTGGAGGGAACAAGATGCCATACATCACATCAAAACTTTATGCATTTATTTTCCATGTCCCCCCATGTGCCCACTTCACCATATCTTGTGTGCCATGGGCAACCCCACCATGGTCCAAGCCAAAGAGTTGTGTGCACACTTGTGTTGTGTTGGATCAAAATTGTGTACACATGTTTATTTCCAAAAGAACTCTTTGGATATCGGTCGGTTTCCTATTCTATTTGCAGTGTCGGCTCCCAAATGCTGTATCCGAGATTTTGGATGTGTTTCCAGTATTTTATCACGAACACCCGTAATCTGTAATTACTGAGCAGAAACTGGTTAATAGCACTGATATATAACAAAATAGATAATGAATGGGCGGTATTAAAATGCAGTTTTTTGTGATGAACAGTTACCCAGTAGTGCTAAGCACTCAGCCATATTTAGGCTGGAGGGTATAATACCCAGATCATGTTCTGGCGCTCATGTGAGTATCACATGAGACGCTGGGTCTCTGGCTCTTACGTGGGTATCATGTGGGACGCTCAGGCTCTGGTGCTCATGTGGGTATCACATGGGCCGCTCACGATCTGGCGTTCATGTGAGTATCACGTGGGCCGCTTACATGTTAAACACGTGCGGCGCTGCCACATGTATAGAAATTAAACTCCGATCTTTAACAAAGTTAAACTCTCAAGGAGATGGATCAAAATTTCTATATTTTTCACAAGAAGGCCAGTCTTTTGAGAACAATTTTGAAAATCTTTTTTGTAAGATCTAAGTTCTCAAATATATAAATATTTCATAGGGGAACTAAGTTCCTTGAGATAAAACTCCATATTTTTTCTTTTCTTTTTTCTCCTTCTCTTTTTTTATGATAGTGAACATGCTCCAAATTTCTTCTTTGGACCATTAAGTTCAAGATCTCTCTCTCTGAGAATTTAAGTCTCTTTTTTATGAGAGACTTGTTTTATGGATCTCAGATCCAAAGGAAGAACCAAGTTCTTATGGAGGGCTAAGCCTTTATTATACATGAGATAGGCAAAAGGAAATCTATTTCTCCATTATTTACCTAGGGTTTTATGAGGAGGAAGACGATCTTCAAAGAGAATTAAATTCTCGATTGTAGCAGAAGCTTATGAGGGTGATTTCGTATTTGAAATTTAATATCCTGGGTCAGCATGAAAAACTGCATATTTGTTGAGAGAATCTTTCATTTAAAAGATATTTTATTGATCAAATTGATCTTAGAATCAATTGGTAATTTTTATCTACCGTTTAATTCTTTGATCTAACGGTCCTCTATTTAACAGAGTATATTTTTCTTATTATTTTAACAAGATAAGGAAAAATATTTTCCATATAGAATTTAATTATATCTCTTGATTTGAACGCTGATTTTTAATCACCATTATATTTTTTAATCTAAGAATTCTCTGTTTAACAGAGCAAATCTTTCTCGTTTTAGAAAAATTAGGAAAATATTTTTTCTCAAATAGGATTTAATTCTATCTGAAGCAAATGCTTCACAATCTTAACAGTGGCGCTCACGTGTTCAACACGTGAGGCACTGCCATACATATGGCTATGACACTCATAGGCCTTGCACGTAAGGCGATGCTATTTTTTAAGAGGGAACATGGGATAGTGCGGAGTTTGACGGATGTCAGATATATGCCAAATCTGAAGAAGAGTTTGATTTCTGGACGAGCTTTGACGGGAATTGGTTGTAAGTGCATAGTCGATGAATATTCCATGAAAATTTCCAAGGGTCTCTTATTGTCATGAAAGGAAAGAAGGTGAGGAACTTAAACTTTGTAGAGGGGCGGTCAGTTACATATGATATTACTGCGATATTTACTCGTTTAGGTGATTCAGATTTTGCTAGATTGTGGTACTTATGGTTTGGCCATATTGGAAAGTCAGGTTTGGAGGTGCTTCATAAGAAGCAATTACTTGGAGATGGAGATTTTGGCAGTCTTGATTTCTGTGAGGAGTGTGTCCTAGGAAAGAAGACAATAATGAAGTTCGGGACAACGGTACATGATATGAAGGGTATTCTTGATTATGTCCACTTTAATGTTTAGGTTCCAGCACTGGTTCTTTCGTGATGTGGATCCAGATACTTCGTTTCCTTCATTGATGACTTTTCGAGAAAAGTTTAGGTGTATGTTCTCAAGTCTAAGGCCGACACTTTTGAGAAGTTCAAGACGTAGAAGGCCAGGGTGATGAAGCAGATTGGTAGGCACGTAAAAGGTTGTTCTGTCCTATAACAGCGGAGAGTTTACTTCGCATGCGTTTGTAGAATTCTGCAAGTCAGAGGGAATTGTGCGCCATTACACCACTCCGGGAGACTTTCAGTCAGATGGCGTTACAGAGTAGATGAATCGGACACTATTAGAGAAGACTAGATGTTTGCGGCTTACAGCTAAGCTTCCTAAGGAGTTTTGGGCTGAAGCCCTATCTACCGCCGTGTATCTCATCAATAGATCACCATCGATGGCGATAAATAAGAAAATTCCCGAGGAAGTATGGACCGGGAAGGTTGGAGATTATAGGCGGCTTCGTATATTTGGGTGCTCAGCTTATGTTCACCAGAGAAGCGATAAGCTAGAGCCGAGAGTTAGGAAGTGTGTCTTTCTCGGTTACGGAAGTGAAGCCAAAGGGTACAGGCTGTATTGTCCTGAGACCCAGAATATAGTAATCAACCAGCATGTTACATTCGATGAGTCTGCGATGGTTCGTAGAAAACTGACTCAATCAGATGGTGAAGAGAGAACTGTTGCACCACCAAACGAGGTGGATATCGATGTTCCGGTTCAGGATAGTAAGAGAGATGAGGTGATTGATACTCAGATTCAGACGGAGGGTCCGACAAAGCTAGATGATCCAGTACAGACAGAGGGGCGGAGATTTATGCGAGTTAGGTGTCTGCCGATCATACTTGGCTTTGAAGACATGACCGCAGTTTGTTTCGACGACATGACATCGTATACATTGACTATTGAGCATGAGGAACCGTCCAGTTACAGAGAGACTACAGTCTACCAATTTTGCTAGTTGGAGAGTTGCGATAGAGGAGGATATTTAAATGCATCAGCCATAAGGGTTCATAATTGATGGCAAGATTGGCTATGTTTGCAAATTGAAGTAGTCGCTATATGGTTTGAAGCAGTCTCCGAGACAGTGGTACAAACGATTTGATCATTTTATGTTGGAATTTGGGTACATAAGGAATATTATGGATCGGTGCGTTTATTTGAGGCTATTAGACGATGGGTCCCGAATTTATCTTTTATTGTACGTGGACATTATGTTGGTGGCATCACACAAGATGCCAGAGGTCAAAAGGTTGAAACAGTAGTTGAGTCAGGAGTTCGAGATGAAAGATTTGGGGTCTGCGAAGAAAATACTTGGCGTTGAGATTGTCAAAGAAAAGAAGTGTGTTGAGTCACGTCTGCGACAAAAATAGTATATCGAGAAATTTCTCGCTCGATATGGGATGGAGAAGGTAAAGCCCGTGTCTACTCTTTTAGGGGCACACTTCATGTTTTCGGCGAAATTATCACCAGAGTCAGATACGGAGAGGGAATACATGTCCAGAGTGCCATATGCGAGTGCAGTAGGCAGTTTAATATATGCGATGGTTTGCATGTGTCCATACATTGTACATACAGTAGGGATGGTCATCCGGTATATGGCTAATCCGGGCAAAGAGCATTGGCATGTTGTAAAGTGGATTTTGATGTACTAGAAGGGTACTACGGGGTTTGGCTTGTTATTCAGCAGAGACAGTACGGATGGTTGTATTGTGAATGAGTATTGTAACTCAGATTTTACTGGTGAAAGGGATAGACAGAGATCTACGACGGGTTACGTATTCACATTGGGCACTGGCGCAGTGTCATGGAGATCGATATTACAGTCTGTTGTCGCATTTTCAACGACAAAGGCAGAGTTGATAGCTGCTACGGAGGAATTCAAGGAGGCCATATATTTGTATGGATTGATGGATGTTATAGGTGTTCCACAGGATTTTACAGAGGTGTTTTGCGATAGTCAGAGCGCGATTCATTTGGCGGAGCATCTAGTTTATAGTTCGAAAACTAAGCATATCGAGATGAAAAATTTCTTTTTGGAGAACGAGAAGAAAGTTATTTCACCTACGAAGATGGGTACCCATAAAAATTCGGCGGACACATTTACGAAGGTCGTCCTAGTTTCCAAGTTCAAGTTTTGCTTGGACTTGATTTTCCTAGTTACTTGATAAAGAATAGAGACGATGAATTGCAGAATTCCAAGTTCTTTCATGGAAGTGTAGATATTTTGCGAATTTGAATCAAAGTGAAGATTGTTGAAGCTGATTGCAAGTTCAGAGCCCGAGATTAAGAGCCCAAAAGCTCAAGATTCAGAGGCACGTGCATAGTGCGTGCAACACGTACGGAACGCGATACGTGCGGTTAGACGTGCACTATAGACATCTATGGGGTTTTGAATAGGAATATATTTGAAGAAAATTTAATTAATCAAATTAATTAAATTCTCAAATTTACCTCTACTTGAATTAATCTTTATTTAAATATACAATCTTATCTCTAATAAATCTATTAGCCTATATATATCCCATATATATTAATTAATTAATCTCAAGGCCAAGAAATCAATCCACAGAGCCTCAAAATCGAAGTCTGCCGCAGCTAGGAATTAATCCAACATAGGCTTTTTTAAATCCTTGCGGCATGAATTTAAAAAAGCCCAGGAAGAGAGAGGAAGAGAGAGATTTGTATAGAGAGGGTTTGCTTTATATTTGAGTGAAATCTTGAGAGCAGCAATTATCTTTTGTAATTCTTCGTTGAATGGTGGAAATAATTCGTCGTCGGTTTGCAGAAATAGACGCAAGCCTGAATAATATCTTGTGTTCTTTGTTTGGTGTGTTTTTCTTTTATTACCTATTGTTTTTGCGTAGTTGCTGCTTTTGATCTTTTTCATTAGTTCCGATTCACGCGTATCGATCATCTGCTGCGTACTTTGGTGCTATTTTCATAATATTATCGACCTCTGTATATATTGATATTTTGGTCCAGTTAATATTTTGTTCGGTAGCCAAGGTATATGTGTCCAAGGTATATGTGTTGAGCAGTTATTTCCAACTACTCATTTCAGCATCCACCACCTCCCCAGATAGAAAGATGTCATCGGCAAACATGAGATGCGATATCATATATCGACCATGATGTAAAGTGAGACGCCCAATTTCATTCGTGCCAAAATGATGTCAAATCAATAAGCACATTTGCGAATGTTATAAAAACCAATTGGCGACAATGAGTCCTCTTGCCGAATACCATTCGAAACACGGATTGGTTAAGAGTAAGCCATGTTAACTAGTACACGTATCACCGGTGTTGTTACACATCGAGGAATCCAAGCAACCCACATTAATTTGTCTCAACATATTATGTAAGCTATATTATCTAAGCAACAATCACACATGAACAAGATTTTTTTCTAAAGTTTGATAAATTAAAAAATAATTAAATTCCTTCAACTTCAAGTTGATTGCCGAAGATTTTTCTTGTCTTGTGACAATGATGGATCTATTAATTTGCCCGCTTAATATAACGAATTGAGCTGGTTGTTTTGACTTGTTATTCTCATTGCTCACGATAAAGATCGACTTAAAATATGGTTTCAAGCACATAATTATCTGTCTCTGTTGTTGAGTTAGAAATTAGTTATGTTCGTTACCCTTGTTTTAATAGACGTAAGCCGGCTAATTTTAATTTTACTTCCAAAGTAAGCAGGAGGCAGAAAAATAAAAATAATTTCTCTTAGATACGAGCTACACTGAGCATAATGCTATGGCTTTAGCATCATCACTCAAAGAAATATTGTAATTCGTTTACTCATTGATAAATATTGTTTGAAATTAAATGAGTTTATATATCTGTGTATGAGAGGCTCTTTTATCAAATCATGTCTGAAGTTAATTTATGTCACCAGTATTGTCTAATTTGATCTCATAATCTTATAATCAATTGGCTGCCATATATTCATGGTTATAACAAAAACTAATTTTTTTCTAACAGTAAAAAGTTAAAATCCTGAGTTTTATATGGTTATGGGTGAAACGTATGAAGAATTAATAACTTTTAAGTTTATTTTTGATTAAAGGAAGTCTAATCACACCTGTTAAAAGATAATTTAATGAAACTGCATAAAGGAAAAAGGAAAATAAATAGAAAGAAAAAACAAAACAATGTCCAATAAATAAAACCACCGAGTCCTCGGGGGAACAATGAACCCCATCCTTACCTTGTATATGCTTACCGGATGCTAACTCCGGTGAGGACGTTACCCTGCTTCGTCTAGGATCCTCTCAGGCTCCAAAGGGACATTGGTCTGAAAGCAATGTAAACTTCATCCTTTATCAACTAGATGATTTCACAAATTAAACCTTTCCTTTTATCTCCTCGACACGATTTCACAAAACCTTCATCCTAACTACTTCACCTTCATCTCCTAATTTGCAAAATAAATATATTATTGTATATACAAGTGTATCACACCTGCAAAACACTATAATACATAAGATTTTACCATCGGTTAATTTTGTCACTTCTTTGTATAAAAATGTTTAATGTGCACATTCTTCGAACTACCACTAATTAAGCATATGCTTTACAGTTAACTTCATATAAAATTTATGAATCACGCCATTGCAATTGATATTATATAACCAACATTTTAGTTGCATGACCTAATTGGTTCTGTCGTAAAATTATGAGCTATTTGCACACAAAAATAAAATGCAATACCCTCAATATGCATTTCTCTTTCTATTTATATCACGAAAGAGATTAAAGTTATACATTATATGCTTTAAGGTAAACATTGGAACTTAAAAGAGCTGGGCATCTTATAGATTTTGAAGCAACCGAACCCCTGGCGAGGCTTATTTGGACCGTGTTATAAACGCTCTGTCAATAGAGGCTCGATTTACAGCCTCATCAAGCAAATATGGTTATGGAATCCATTTGAACGGCGCATTTTATCAATACAATATAGGTGCTCTATTCTAAGTCTCCTTTGGTCCAGTGGTCTACCAAGAGCATCAAGTGAGATTTAGCCTAGATTTTATAACTTAGGGGGCGAATCACGGTGCAAGAACTTTAGATTGGAGCAACATTTAAGACTCAAAAGCAAATATTATCAGGAGCTGTCATGATATGGCTCTGTAGCAGCAAGCAAGCAAATAATCATATGTTAGCCTAAGTGATATGCATGTTGGAAAAATATGTAATAGATGTTGTGAAGGTGTCATGTATATCTACGAGATTGTGCATCCAGAGAAGGGGCAGATGTCTGAGCATTTGTGCTTGAGACGTCTGTCATTCAAGTCCAAAATTCCAGAGAGCAAGCAAACGTATGAAGCATTGTGTTTAGACATCGGTCATTCAAGTCTAGAATTACAGAGAGCAAGCAAACGTCTGAAGTATTGTGTTCAGACGTCTGAAGGATATCGGGCAAACGTCTGAGCGTTGAACATAAGGCGTCTGGCAATATTTTGGATCTGAACAGATTGAGACTAGACGTATGACCTTCATGGGTTAGATGTCTGTCGATTGGTTCTGCGCACATTTCAGGTTTTTGGATGGCAGCTTCGTAAATACTGAAATCCTATTATATTAATTAAAGATTTGTATATTTAGTATAAATATATAGGAAACTAAGGTGAAACTTTAAAGTGCTTTTAGTTTTGTTATTATAAAGTTTAAGGAAGATGACGGCTCCATAAGAGATCAAGACGAAGGCCATCAGGAAGAACTTGAGAGAGAAGGAGTAGTTCTCATTATAGATCTCGTTGGAGAGGGTTTTTGTAACTCTTATAAGGTTTTTCTCTAAATTTCTTATAAAGTTTTCTCCCTTTTCCCTGTGGTTTTCCTCGTTTGGGGTTTCCATGTATATCTCTTGTGCGTTAATTGATTTTGAATTATTTCTAGTTGTTATTCATTTAAAGAGATTTTAGTTTAGATCGGGTGTTTGGTGTTCCGCTGCGCACCAAGTCACAACAATTGGTATCAGTGCCTTACTCTTTGGTTTTACGATTTAAGTTTATAGTGGGTGACGACGCTTGTGTCCGTTCCCCATCTTCTTAGATCGTGATTCTGAAGATCTGGATCATAAGGATACGAGAGAAAGATTTTTACGAATAACAAAATCAATAGTATCAAGTCTGAAGTGGAGCAATTCAATGGAAAAGGGAACTTCTCGATGTGGCAGAGAAGGGTCAAGACACTTCTTGTAAAAGAAGGGTTGTTTAAGATTCTTGGCGATAATAAACCTACCGACATAACAGATAATGCATGGCAAGACATGTATCAGAAGGCATAATGCAAGATAGAGCTTTGTCTAGGGAAAAACGTGATGTACAACGTCATGTCAGAAACTTCTGCGCCAAATTTATGGTTGAAACTAAAGAGTTTGTATATGACAAAATTTTTGTCTAAGAAGTTTTACCTAAAGAAGCAACTCTATGGTTTACACATGAAGAAAGGTACTCAAATTAAGGATTACTTAAATAGTTTCAATAAGATGGTTAGTGATCTTCTATGTCTTGAAATAAAGTTAGAGAAGAAAGACCAAACGCTTTTGCTCTTATCTTTGCTTCTAAATTCTTATAAACCGTTGGTGACAACAATTCTTTCTAGAAAGGAGACTTTCGAGATGGAGGAGGTTACAGTGATGCTTTTCAACAATGAGATCATGAAGAAATCAAATCTATGAGAGGAGTCATCAGGGTTGTTTTCCAATGAAAGGGAAAGATTGAAGACTAGAGACGGAGGCAAAAGCAAAAGGGGGAAATCCAAATCATCTGGGCAAGATGGCAGTCCATGCTTTTTTTACAAAAAGCCAAGGCATCTAAAGAAACAATGTCAAAAGTACAAACAGTGATTGTAGAAGAAGGGTAAACATGCTAGTACATGTAGTTCGAGTCAAGCTAAAGTTGCGATAGAAGCCGAAGAAGAAGATTCGTGTGATGTACTCGTAGTACATACATAGGAGGAAAATTCTGATTCTTGTATTCTTGACTCCGGATGTTCTTATCATATGTGTCCCAAAAATAAATTGTTCGATACCTACAAGAATTTCAATGGTAGCAGTGTTCTCATGGGGAACAATACGGCATGCAAGGCCATTAGAATAGGGAACCTCAAAGTCCGCATGTTTGATAGGGTGGTGCGAACACTTATGAATGTGCAACACATTCTACAATTAAAGAAAAATCTGATTTCTCTAGAAGTATTGAATGCGGCAGGATGCAAGTTTGTTGGTCAAGATGGAGTGCTAAAGGTTGTCAAGAGTGCCCTAATAGTCATGAAAGGAAAACGACTAAAGAACTTGTTGAAAGGTCTATGTTACCCACCCCGGCACTTACGGGGAGGCGGAAAGAGTAAAAATCAGTTTTTTCTCACTAGGAAACATAACTAACCATGAAGGATCTTTGCCAAACAAAAGCTAACAAACTATCTACAAGTTCTAACTTCTAGGTTATAAGGTTATACCTAGTTCTTGAACTCCTTCTCTTCTTGTATTGCTTTCCTTTCTTGTGTGCTCCTTTGAGTGGTGTAGACGGCTCCTCCTCTTCGTCTTTTCTTTGCCGAAGAAAGATCCACCCGAAGGCCTCTACCTTGAGCTCCTACCTCAACAAAAAAGTAACTAGAGTGCTTGGTTTGCTAGACTAAGAACCCTAGAGTGAGTAGAGAGGTGTTTTGATGGTTTTATCTCACAAAGCTCGTGTTTTTCAACTCATGAAACAAGAGAGCTTTTGAGAGAGAGGAAGAGGGAGAGTAAACCATGAGAGAGAAATGTTATGAGAGAATGAGAGTCTAGAATGAACCTTGTTCTCATATTAGAGATATAAGATAATAATAATAATAATAATTAAGAAAATTATGATGGTTAGTTGATTTGACCATTATCATTTCATATTTAATGTTAAGCAAGCTTCAAGAAGTATCTTTTGCTTAACAAAAGGAAATATCAAGGTCAATGAAAGTCAACAAGTCAAATGGTCAACTCAACTCTAACCATGACACAATTATCCTTAATTAATATTATTAATCATATTTCTCATACTCATTAGGGTTTTGATCAAGTCAATGGTCAAAAACCCTAATGAGGTTTCTCCCTCTCCGCCTCTGTCAACTGTACGTACGTACCCGCATTCGCGTTCCGAAAAAACACGAATACAATGAGACAAGACCAATCCCAAAACAAATACTAGGATCTGGTTTAAACCAAAACCCATTAGTAATAACTGTCCGGACACCAAACGTGCACAAATGCGCGTATGTGAACGAACCCCGTCGTAAAACCATACGACCTCTACTCTGTTTTGCCCAAAGGCGAACAACCCTTTGTGTGGGACTCTAAAGACTCGACATTACACTAGCAGTGGGTTTAACTACAGGCCACAAGCGGTACTAGCTGTACGTAACGGTCCCCAGGTAGATGCCGATAAGAAGACCGATGAGGTGAACCCATCCGAACTCCTACCGAGCCTGAATATGACAATCTCCGTACAGTCCGGTCTGTTCGTCTGAAAGTATCGCATGTCGGGCCTAGGGGCGGTAAACGTCAAACACCTAATAGCTGTACAAGTCGTGTCGGAGTGTAGCCCAGAACACCCTGAGAAACTACTGGAAACACTACCAGTAAATCTCGCTTGTCCTGGTCAGGGACTTTGTGTAATGGCTCTCCTAGACACAGCGCGATATCAACTCCCAATACCGGGAGAGACGAATCATGTCTAACCGTCACTGCCTCCAAGTGCTTTGGGACTGCACCCAACTACTACCTGTTTGCACGACTCAATAGAGCCGTGGTAGGGTAGTAATATAAGAATAGTGGGAACACACTCGAGGCGAAGTGACAGTATCAAGTCAACGGACTAAGCTGTACTCATGTCACCTGGAAACTGTTAACTGACGATAGGTATAATACCAACCAACAGTTCACGAAGAGTCCTGTCCAGTGTACTCTTAACCTAACGAGCACCTGCATACTATCTCCAGTACAACGTACTGATGGCTGTGGGACAGACCATCTCCCCTGCTGGGATGAGAACCGTATGCACCAGTCTACTCTGGAGTATCGATGCCATGTCTCGATAATCTTACGACTAGGGACCTGTATAAGGATGTGCTTACAGACTACCCAGCCCCCACTAGTGTGATCGCCATCACAACGCCGGTAGTCAAGAAAATATCCTAAGGGCTCCATCAATATGTATTAGTGATATGTTAAAAGAAATATATACACATATTAAGATAGAAATAAACCAAGTAGCATACTACTATATTGAGTAAGACTTTCATAAACCCGTATATATATCCCAAACTTCCAAAATGTATTATACAAACTAGTACTATACAATAATGGCCTCTAGGGCATACATATCCAACAATCTCCCACTTGCACTAAAGGCCAGTAATTGGTGTACCGCATACCCAACGTCTGCTCTATGGCTAGCTGCTGGCGTACCGCATACCCAATAGCTCAAAAATTCGCTCGAACTGTGTTTGAGGGAGGGCCTTTGTGAATGGATCCGTCGTGTTGTCTTTTGTGTCCACTCTCCTTACCTCGATCTCCTGGCGATCAATGATCTCCCTGATCAGGTGATACCGCCTTAAGATGTGTCTGGATTTCTGATGGGACCGTGGTTCCTTCGCTAAAGCTATAGCCCCATTATTATCGCAATACAAAGGTATTAGGGACGGAACAACCTGAAGTTCACTAATGCACTTCTTCATCCAGACCGCCTCTTTTGCGGCATCGCTTGCAGCAATGTATTCAGCCTCCATCGTCGAGTCTGCGACGGTATCCTATTTGGAACTCTTCCAACACACCGCCCCTCCGTTGAGGGTAAACACAAAACCCGAGACAGACTTGCTGTCTTCCTTGTCACTCTGGTAGCTTGAATCGGTAAAGGACTCGACCCTGAGGTCTCCATTATCGTAAACTAGGAACATCTCCTTAGTCCTTCTCAGGTACTTGAGAATGTTCTTCACTGCTGTCCAGTGGTTCTCACCTGGGTTTGACTGATACCGGCTCACCACGCTTAGCGCGTAAGCTACATCTGGTCTTGTATCTAGTATCGCATACATTATAGATCCTACCGCCGAAGCGTAGGGTATAGTGCTCATGCGAACGCTCTCCTCGTCAGTCTTAGGAGACATCTTCTTGGAGAGGGTGATTCCGTGCAATGCGGGTATATTACCACGCTTGGAATCTTCCATACTAAATCTCTTTAGTACGGTCTCTATGTACCTGGACTGCGAAAGTCCCAGTAATCTCTTGGATCTATCTCTGTAGATCTTGATCCCCAGAATGTACGAGACATCACCCAGGTCTTTCATGGAGAACCGTTGTGACAAGAATAGCTTGACTGATTGTAGCATAGGAATGTCATTTCCTATCAAAAGAATGTCTTCCACGTACAAGACTAGGAACACGACAGTTCGTCCTACAATCTTCTTATAAATACAAGGCTCATTTTCGTTCTTGATGAAATCAAATTTCTTGATTGCTTCATCAAAACAGATGTTCCAGCTCCACGATGCCTGTTTTAATCCATAAATGGATTTAAGCAACTTGCACACCTTCCCGCTGCTCCCACTGTCTACAAAACCTTCTGGTCGATCCATATAAACGCACTCTTCCAAACTGCCGTTTAGAAAATCCGTTTTTACGTCCATCTACCAGATCTCATAGTCATGGAAGGCAGCAATGGCAAGTAGGATTCGAATGGATTTGAGTATAGCCACTGGAGAAAATGTTTCGTCATAGTCCACACCAGGTCTTTGACGAAAACCTTTTGCAACGATTCGAGCCTTATAGGTTTCCACCTGCCCATCTACACCAAGTTTCCTTTTGTAGATCCATTTGCATCCAACGAGTTTTACCCCAGGTGGAGCAATATCCAAGGTCCACACTTTATTGGTGTACATGGACTCCATTTCGGATCGCATAGCATCCAGCCATTTATCAGAGTCCCTACTGATAATGGCCTGCCTGAAACTGGTAGGGTCATCTTCTTCCAAGATGCAATCCTCTCGATCCCCGTCTATGAGAAAACCATAGTATCTCTCGGGTGGATGAGAAATCCTACCAGATCTGCGGAGTGGCTGAGGTTCGTCTGGGGTTATTGAATCTTGAGGTTCTGTCAAATCTTCAGTTTCATTTTATGGTCGCTGAATTTCTTCCAGTTCTACCGAACTCCCACTAGTTTCTTTTGCAAGAAATTGCCACTCTAAAAAAGTGGCGTGGCAAGATACAAACACCTTCTGTTCCTCGGTGTGGTAGAACAGATATCCTATAGAATTTTTAGGATATCCCACAAATTTACATAGAACTGAACGTGCCTGAAGTTTGTCCGGATTTTGTACTTTTACATAGGCCGGACAACCCCATACCTTAATACGCTTAAGATACGGCCTTTTACCATTCCATATTTCGAATGGTGTCTTAGGCACTGATTTAGACGGAACATCATTCAATAGATATGCCGCTGTCAAAAGCACATGTCCCCAAAATGAAAGAGGTAATTCAGCACTACTCATCATGGAGCGAACCACATCCAACAGGGTACGGTTCCTCCGCTCCGATACACCATTATGCTATGGTGTGTACGGAGGAGTAAGCTGAGAGAGAATACCATTTTCTTTTAAGTAATCTAGGAAGTCCGTGCTTAAGTACTCCCCTCCTCTATCAGACAGGAGGATCTTGATACTTTTGCCTATCTGGTTCTCCACTTCGTTTCTGAATTCTCTGAATTTCTCAAAACTTCAGATTTGTGTTTCATCAGATACATATATCCGAACCTAGAGAGATCGTCAGTGAATGTGATGAAGTATGAGAACCCACCCCTTGCATGTATAGACATTGGACCACATATATCACTGTGTATGAGTCCCAAGAGCTCTGTTGCTCTTTCTCCATGTCCGGTGAACGGAGATTTGGTCATCTTTCCTTTGAGACAAGACTGACAAGTTTCATAAGATGAAAACTCGAACGTATCCAAAAGTCCATCTTTATGCAATTTACTTAGTCTTTTCTCTCCGATATGACCAAGTCTACAATGCCACAAGTAGGATTCATTCGTATCTGAACTCTTTCTCTTGCGTATGTTTTATATATTGAGAACTGTATTCTGATTTAGAACATAGATACCATTACACAGTTTACCTTCTGCAACCAGTACCTTATCAAGGTAAATGTTCATGGTATTTCTATCAAGAACAAAGTTATATCCATCTTTATGCAGTAAAGACACTGATATTATGTTGCAAACTATGGAAGGTACATAGTAGCAATTGTTCAAAATCATAGTGTTGCCATTTGGCAACACTAGGTGATATTCACCAACGGCTGCAGCATTAACTTGTGCTCCATTCCCTACTCTGAGGGACATATCACCATGTGCAACTTTCCTACTTTTTCTTAGTCCCTGTAATAAATTACAGATATGAGATCCTGATCTGGTATCAAGTACCCAGGAGGTAGGGCTGACCGAAAAGCAATTCTCAATTACAAGAACACCTGAAGTAGATGCAAAACTATGCTTCTTCTTCAACTGGGTCTCCTTGGAATCCATACAATCCTCTTTCCCTTGCTCATACTTATGACTGTTGTCGTAAGTTAGAGCTGAACTGTCGTTCCCCAGGCCCGAATAAGAATTCGGATCGGTCAAGTGATACATTTTATTATCTTGATTAGGGCGTGAAATGGTTGCTACCTGGAGAGAGAGAAAAGAAACAACTCAGCGTGCGCTCTTGCAAGATTAGATTGGTTATTAATATATCTAACCAGGATGGCTCTCACTGTTTCATCAAATTCTTCTTCAAACCCTAAAAGAAGAACTAGTCAGGATTAATCGCACGTCACAATACTTGCTTAACCTTTCAGCCAGACTAGTGTTGGTACTTCGAAGGAGGTTTTCCAACGCTTTCGCGAAGTTCCTTAATTACATAACCTCTTTTCCCTAGAGACGTAGCCCCGCTAATACCGTTCTAGACACCTACTTGGTTTATAGCATTGATTGTTAAGTGAAATAATCTCCCGAGAGTAATCCAATTCATCAGTGGGATCGAGATCCAACTATCATTATGTGATGACCTAGATGGAACCACTCTAGTCACCACACTCTAGAAGGTATGTCACGCCCCGCTTCCCAGAGTACGCAGGATTGGGCACGTAACATAGCCAACCATGCTACCTGTGGGTAGGAAGTATCCATCCACAGTCACATTACAGTTGTAAGGATATCAAGAACAAGATAAAGTACTAATCTAACACATGTCCAAATCCATAATAACAAGAAATCAATGAACAATAAGTGCGGAAGCAAATGATCCAATATAATAATAGAAAGGTACGTCCCATAATGCGGGATCGCACCTGGAAATAAAATGCAATAAACAAACTAACCACTATAGAACTCAAATCAGCCTGCTGGCTGAAGTACTCCTGCACGGTCGGCGACAGTGGTAAAGAATCTGGGCCATGCAAAACCCAGACGTCAGCGCGTCATGACATCAAGTATATAATGTAAACATGGTGATAAGCAATGCAATTATGAACATGAATAAAGCAGTACTAAGAAATAACAGAGCAGGGTAATGTGCAATGGTGACTAAACTGTCCTATCAGGTTTTCTACTCTATAGTCTTTGAAACCAATTGATGAATCGTCGATGTAACCCAATAGTATCCCGTACATACCCGGGACCACGGCCACAATATTCTCGGCGGCAGCCGAGACATGCCGTTAGGCACAGAATAGGAAGGTGTTAGTATCCCGTACATACCCGGGACCACGGCCACAATATTCTCGGCGGCAGCCGAGACATGCCGTTAGGCACAGAATAGGAAGGTGTTAGTATCCCGTACATACCCGGGACCACGGCCACAATATTCTCGGCGGCAGCCGAGACATGCCGTTAGGCACAGAATGGGAAAGTGTACACTCGGTATTACCCCGTACATACCCGGGATCACGGCCACAATATTCTCGGCTGAAACCGAGACATGCCGTTAGGCACAGAATAGGAATGTGTACACTCGAACGGTAGTGAACTGTCGAGTTACAAGTCAGGTTCATCTTTGATTTCCCCATACCCCCAAGCTATGTATGTCAGGTCAGGTATTCAGTAGTCAAGGACTAATGCCAACACAAAATCCGGTAAGAGTAGGTCTGTCTGGATAGACAGCGGGGATGGTCGGGTTCGTCGGCATTAGGCATGAAATCATGAAATAAGTAATGTCATGGTACAACAGGATGAGTCGGTATGTATGTATATGTCAGGTGTAGCAGGGTCAGGCCAATAGGTGGTGCAATCGGGTAAGTGCTCACAACAGGTATACAATCAATAATGAACAGCAGCAGGAAACAGTAATTAACCATAATATTCCATGTAACCACGGTGATGTTTGTATTCTCTTATTAACAGGTTCAAGCACCTTTAGGGTGCAATGGTCACAAGGTGAAGCAATATCCACAATTATGAAGTAATGAAGCTACAGGAATTTACACTACGTATAATAATTGTCTCGTGAATGATTTAACAGTTTAAGCAGATATGATCTAGTCGTTTTATTTAGTTGAAATATGGATTGATGTGGGTTGATTAGTTACGAGGAACTGTTGTAACGATTCCATGATAAAGATGACTGCAATAGTATGATATCAATTACCATCATTAGGTTGTCTTATGATATGAATTCAATTGCGTGGCAAGACTAGATCTCGCACGCTAGCTGTTAGAGCAAGTATTCAGATACTTGCCTCGACGGTTCTGCAATCTGGAATACGGATGCGATGTCGGCAGAAAACACGATATGATAGCACGGGCCACGGATCGAGCCCTAACAGAGAACAACGGGATCACGCGGACCAGGATACTTCGCTGGAGCGTCGGGTTCGCCAAGACGGCACGGTCGGATTCCGGCAAAACACGGCAACGAGTTAGCAACACATGATAACTTAATACGATCAGCGGGGGTGATCTGCACAGAAGGAAGGAAGAGGAAGCTTACAGAGAGATATACCAGGTGACCCCGGCTAGCTCGACGGCGCTGGAACGCCGGCGAGGCAACGGTGGCGGCTGCAAGGGCTGAATGGCCTCGGGGTGCGCGGGAGAGGGTGCTGCGGCGAGTGGATGAAAGGGTGGTCGGCTCTGGTGGTCGAGGGGGAGACGGAGGTGGCCCTGGTGACGACGGCGAGGTCGCCGGCGCGTTCTCCGGCGAACAGTGGAGGGTAGGCGATGGGTGAAGGGCTCGGGTTGGTGGTCCGGCGAGGGGAGGAGGGAAGCGACGACGAGGTCGGGACGAGGAGGGTGAGAGGGAGTCGTGGGAGTCGTCGGCGACGAGAGGTGGCGTCGACGTCGGCTCTGCAGTGGTTGGAGGCGTCGTCGGGGTTGGGTGCAGGTGCGGGAATCGGCGGAGGAAGGAGGTAAGTTGGTGCGGTGAGGTCGACGAGGTGGTGACGGCGACGGCGAGGTCGTGAGGAGGTCGGCGGTGAGGTCGCGAGGCTAGGGTTAGGGTTTTCGTTGGGTTCTCATGATGGAGCAGAAAGGTGGGGGAGGCGGCTGCATGCGTTTTTAAATAGAGGAAGAGAGAGAGAGGGATTGGAGAGAGATTGAGGGAAGAGAGAGAGAGAGATAGGGAAAAGGGAAGGGGGCCCACGCGGTTACACTCCCCTCTGTGATTGGCTGATCACGAGATAGGGAAAGATTTGAAGGGATTGAAATTAAAATTTGAAGGAGTTGGATAGGTAAAGCAGGTAGAGAAAATATATTTCGTATATAATTAGTTTAAGGTATTAAATTAAAGTGGGCCTTTTTGGCACGAAATGAAACATTTCCAAATCGCGCCCGGTTTGCGCCCAAATATTCCAAATTCAAATTATAGGATTTTAAGCGGGTTCCAAATTTTGAAAAGAGGTGTTTAATGATTAAAATGCATGCCCCCAAGTCGGACACTTGCACGCGCGCGTAGTCGTCCAAACTTGCCCGTTTAGCCGAACGGGACGGAATCTCGACACGCGGACGCTACCACGCGACTAGTGGCGACGAGTAGGCCAACATGGACACTTTTAATTTCATTTTAGGGGTTAAAATTTGTTATGTGCCAAAATGACTTAACCGGTTAAAATTTAGCAATAAACCCCAGAAAAACAGAATAATTGGAAATGAGCAATATATAACCCTCAACTAGTAATATAGATAGTATTATTGGGCTCGGGTGTTACATCATACCCAACTACAAAAGAATTTCGTCCTCGAAATTCCAAGGATACAAGATAGCTAACTACTGGAAAAGGTGAGGGAAATTCTGTCGGATCTCGTCTTCTCGCTCCCAAGTGGATTCTCCATGCGATCGGTTACCCCAAGAAACTAGCACAAGAGGGATAACCTTGTTCTTAAGAACCTTTTCTCTTCGATCCTTGATTTCAACTGGTCGCTCCTCAAAAGTCAGGTCCTCTCGTACAGTCAACTCCGAATGATCCAAGACATGAGTCTCATCACGAACATACCTCCGTAGTTGAGACACATGAAACACGTCGTGAACTCCTGCTAATGACGGTGGTAACGCCAACCGGTACGATACCTCTCCAACACGCTCCAATATCTCGAAGGGTCCAACGAATCGAGGACTAAGCTTTCCGCGACTTCCAAAGCGAATCACTCCTCTAGTCGGTGATATCTTCAGGAATACCAAATCACCCACGGCGAACTCTAGGGGTCTTCTTGACGTGTCGGCCCAACTCTTCTGTCTGTCTTGAGCTGCCTTCATATGCTTCCTGATTGTATTCACCTTCTCGACTGTCTGTACCACCAAATCTGGTCCTAGTAACCTTCGTTCACCAACATCATCCCAACAAACAGGTGAACGGCACTTACGACCATACAATGCTTCAAACGGGGCCATCTGAATAGTTGCTTGGAAGCTATTGTTGTACGAAAACTCCACCAGGTGTAGATGATCTTCCCAAGAACCTTTGAAGTCCAACATGCAAGACCTCAACATATCTTCAAGGGTCTGGATCGTTCTCTCTGATTGTCCATCAGTCTGAGGATGATAAGCTGTGCTAAACTTCAATCGAGTCCCCAAACTTTCTTGTAAACTCCTCCAAAAGTGCGACAAGAATCGAGTGTCCCGATCGGACACGATGCTCACCGGCACTCCATGCAATCTGACAATCTCCTGCATGTATCGCTCTGCTAAAGTCTCTGTCGATTGACCAACCCGAAAAGGAATAAAGTGAGCTGCCTTGGTCAACCGATCGACAATCACCCACACAGCATTGTTGCCCTTTGGACTCCGCGGTAAAGCCGTCACGAAATCCATGGTTATATGTTCCCACTTCCACTGAGGAATCGGAAGTGGTTGCAACAAACCAGCAACCCTTTGGTGTTCAGCCTTGACTTGCTGACACACCAAGCACTTAGCCACGAAGCGAGCAATTTCCTGTTTCATACCTTCCCACCAGAAGTGCTGTCGAAAATCTCGGTACATCTTTGTCCCTCCTGGATGTACAGAGTAAGCTGAACTGTGTGCCTCCTTCATAAGCTCTTCACGCACGTCTCCCTTTTGGCACACACACACGGCTACCATATCTCAATGAACCGTCTTCATGGATCAGTAAATCGGTTCGTAGTCCGGCTCCAACCTGCTCCCGAAACTTTTGCAGTCTAGGATCCTGCGATTGTGTCGCTCTAATCTTCTCAACTAAGGACGACTGTACTTGCAACTTCATCAACTGTCCTGTAGCTTGTGGTAGCACAATCTCCAAGTCAAATCTTCGAAATCCGCAATTATCTCTCTCTGTGCAGTCAATATCTGAATTGCTGGTAACCGACTCGGCGCATCCGGCACGACGTTGACTTTTCCCGGATGGTACTTAAGATCAAGGTCATAGTCGGCCATCAGCTCCAACCATCTGCGTTGCCTCATGTTCAACTCCTTCTGAGTGAACACATACTTTAGACTCTTGTGATCTGTAAAGACTTCAACTCTCTCGCCCAAAAGGTAGTGTCTCCAAATCTTCAGGGTGAAGATTACGGCTGCAAGCTCTAAGTCATGAGTCGGATAGTTCTTCTCATGAGTCTTCAGTTGTCTCGATGCGTAAGCGACGACTTTCCCATTCTGCACTAAAACACATCCCAATCCTTTTCCAGATGCGTCGCTGCGAATCACCAGTCCTCCTGAATTATCCGGTACGGTCAGGATAGGGGCGGTTATCAACTTCTGCTTCAACGTCTCGAAGGCCAATGCCCATCCATCCGTCCAAACAAACGGTACCTCCTTACGCGTAAGCTTGGTTAACGGCTCAGCTAAACGAGCGAAGTTCTCCACAAATCTTCTGTAGTAACCGGCGAGTCCAAGAAAACTACTTATCTCCGCAACATTCCTTGGAATAGGCCAATCTCGAACTGCTGTAATCTTCTCGGGATCGACGGCGATTCCATCGCCCCGACACGACATGCCCCAGAAACTTCACTTCTTCCAGCCAGAATTCACACTTACTCATCTTCGCAAATAACTTCTCTTGTCTCAGCGTCTGCAGTGCGATCCTTCTTCTTCCCTAAAAGAACTGGAGCTCCCCAAGGTGAGTTGAGCTGCTTCGAATTCATCCCTTCTCGAGTAGTTCACCAACTTGTTTCTTAACTTCTTCCAATTCTACCGGTGCCATCGGATAATAAGATTTTGATACTGGCGCTGTACCAGGAATAAGGTCAATCGCAAACTCCACATCTCGCTTCGGCGGTAAGCCCGAAATATCCTCAGACATATCCATAAAGTCACGAACAACTGCCGGCTCTTCTTTACCATCAACTTCTATAGTTGCAAGAACACTGTGTGTCGGCCTAGCCCTGAACTCGACTGGCCCGACAGAACTGCTTCTTTACCGCAACTGCTGTCTACATCGTTGGCCGCGAAAGGTCTAGCGAGACTACTGAGTCTCGTCCACTCTGCTGCATGCACGTCCACGGCTGCTCCATTCTGCCTTAGTCAGATGAACTTCTCTTCCATTTCCTCCCGTGCGGTCCGCGGGAAGAATTTCTCCAGGAAACTTTTAGAGAAATCCGCCCAACTGATCGGCCTGGGCAAGCGGGTCTCCTCCACAAGCCATCACTCTCGGGCGTAATCCACCAGCTGAATGCGCACCACATCAACTCCTTTGTCCTCTGGAATCTGTGCCGCAATCAGCAAATTCTCCGTGTCACTAGCCACTGCTCGGCTGGCAACGGCTCCTCCAGACCAGTGGAAGTAGACGGACCCAAAAGTCTGAAATCTGCTACAGTCCCTACTCGTTCGACTGGTCTAGTTCCATCGTTTTTTACAGACTGCTGAACGATCTGTAAACCTTCCTGAAACGAATCTGCTATTGCTGGATCAGCTCAGTCTGTCTCTTTGATTTCCAGCATTCCTCTTATCACTCCAAGCATGGCGGCTTCGTTCACACGCCTCTGGTAAGTCTTCAACTTCTTACCTGTCATAATCCTGAACTCAAAACACCCAACATTAGCATGATGATAGATTCTGAATGTGGATCAAGGCTAGAACTCCAAGATACTTAAATAGAGTGCTGCATTGTAGCTATGCCGCGGTATCATAGCCGCAATTACTTAACTCCACCCAAGTCGCCCAAGTCCTAGGGATAACAATAAATCAGGTTTCCGAGTCGACATGCAAAGTAAGTTTGCACGTCGTAAAAGATATAATCAGGAAGAATGTGATTCAAGAATGGTAAAACGGTCAATGTGGCCGGACATGTTTCCTAAACACGGGTATTCTGATTCGTGTATTGGGTACAATACCCAACTACAAAGAATCAACCCAGTTAACCTATGGCTCTGATACCAAAAGAACCATGTCACGCCCCGCTTCCCAGAGTACGCAGGATTGGGCACGTAACATAGCCAACCATGCTACCTGTGGGTAGGAAGTATCCATCCACAGTCACATTACGGTTGTAAGGATATCAAGAACAAGATAAAGTACTAATCTAACACATGTCCAAATCCATAATAACAAGAAATCAATGAACAATAAGTGCGGAAGCAAATGATCCAATATAATAATAGAAAGGTACGTCCCATAATGCGGGATCGCACCTGGAAATAAAATGCAATAAACAAACTAACCACTATAGAACTCAAATCAGCCTGCTGGCTGAAGTACTCCTGCACGGTCGGCGACAGTGGTAAAGAATCTGGGCCATGCAAAACCCAGACGTCAGCGCGTCATGACATCAAGTATATAATGTAAACATGGTGATAAGCAATGCAATTATGAACATGAATAAAGCAGTACTAAGAAATAACAGAGCAGGGTAATGTGCAATGGTGACTAAACTGTCCTATCAGGTTTTCTACTCTATAGTCTTTGAAACCAATTGATGAATCGTCGATGTAACCCAATAGTATCCAGTACATACCCGGGACCACGGCCACAATATTCTCGGCGGCAGCCGAGACATGCCGTTAAGCACAGAATAGGAAGGTGTTAGTATCCCGTACATACCCGGGACCACGGCCACAATATTCTCGGCGGCAGCCGAGACATGCCGTTAGGCACAGAATAGGAAGGTGTTAGTATCCCGTACATACCCGGGACCACGGCCATAATATTCTCGGCGGCAGCCGAGACATGCCGTTAGGCACAGAATGGGAAAGTGTACACTCGGTATTACCCCGTACATACCCGGGATCACGGCCACAATATTCTCGGCTGAAACCGAGACATGCCGTTAGGCACAGAATAGGAATGTGTACACTCGAACGGTAGTGAACTGTCGAGTTACAAGTCAGGTTCATCTTTGATTTCCCCATACCCCCAAGTTATGTATGTCAGGTCAGGTATTCAGTAGTCAAGGACTAATGCCAACACAAAATCCGGTAAGAGTAGGTCTGTCTGGATAGACAGCGGGGATGGTCGGGTTCGTCGGCATTAGGCATGAAATCATGAAACAAGTAATGTCATGGTACAACAGGATGAGTCGGTATGTATGTATATGTCAGGTGTAGCAGGGTCAGGCCAATAGGTGGTGCAATCGGGTAAGTGCTCACAACAGGTATACAATCAATAATGAACAGCAGCAGGAAACAGTAATTAACCATAATATTCCATGTAACCACGGTGATGTTTGTATTCTCTTATTAACAGGTTCAAGCACCTTTAGGGTGCAATGGTCACAAGGTGAAGCAATATCCACAATTATAAAGTAATGAAGCTACAGGAATTTACACTACGTATAATAATTGTCTCGTGAATGATTTAACAGTTTAAGCAGATATGATCTAGTCGTTTTATTTAGTTGAAATATGGATTGATGTGGGTTGATTAGTTACGAGGAACTGTTGTAACGATTCCATGATAAAGATGACTGCAATAGTATGATATCAATTACCATCATTAGGTTGTCTTATGATATGAATTCAATTGCGTGGCAAGACTAGATCTCGCACGCTAGCTGTTAGAGCAAGTATTCAGATACTTGCCTCGACGGTTCTGCAATCTGGAATACGGATGCGATGTCGGCAGAAAACACGATATGATAGCACGGGCCACGGATCGAGTCCTAACAGAGAACAACGGGATCACGCGGACCAGGGTACTTCGCTGGAGCGTCGGGTTCGCCAAGACGGCACGGTCGGATTCCGGCAAAACACGGCAACGAGTTAGCAACACATGATAACTTAATACGATCAGCGGGGGTGATCTGCACAGAAGGAAGGAAGAGGAAGCTTACAGAGAGATATACCAGGTGACCCCGGCTAGCTCGACGGCGCTGGAACGCCGGCGAGGCAACGGCGGCGGCTGCAAGGGCTGAATGGCCTCGGGGTGCGCGGGAGAGGGTACTGCGGCGAGTGGATGAAAGGGTGGTCGGCTCTGGTGGTCGAGGGGGAGACGGAGGTGGCCCTGGTGACGACGGCGAGGTCGCCGGCGCGTTCTCCGGCGAACAGCGGAGGGTAGGCGATGGGTGAAGGGCTCGGGTTGGTGGTCCGGCGAGGGGAGGAGGGAAGCGACGACGAGGTCGGGACGAGGAGGGTGAGAGGGAGTCGTGGGAGTCGTCGGCGACGAGAGGTGGCGTCGACGTCGGCTCTGCAGTGGTTGGAGGCGTCGTCGGGGTTGGGTGCAGGTGCGGGAATCGGCGGAGGAAGGAGGTAAGTTGGTGCGGTGAGGTCGACGAGGTGATGACGGCGACGGCGAGGTCGTGAGGAGGTCGGCGGTGAGGTCGCGAGGCTAGGGTTAGGGTTTTCGTTGGGTTCTCGTGATGGAGCAGAAAGGTGGGGGAGGCGGCTGCATGCGTTTTTAAATAGAGGAAGAGAGAGAGAGGGATTGGAGAGAGATTGAGGGAAGAGAGAGAGAGAGATAGGGAAAAGGGAAGGGGGCCCACGCGGTTACACTCCCCTCTGTGATTGGCTGATCACGAGATAGGGAAAGATTTGAAGGGATTGAAATTAAAATTTGAAGGAGTTGGATAGGTAAAGCAGGTAAAGAAAATATATTTCGTATATAATTAGTTTAAGGTATTAAATTAAAGTGGGCCTTTTTGGCGCGAAATGAAACATTTCCAAATCGCGCCCGGTTTGCGCCCAAATGTTCCAAATTCAAATTATAGGATTTTAAGCGGGTTCCAAATTTTGAAAAGAGGTGTTTAATGATTAAAATGCATGCCCCCAAGTCGGACACTTGCACGCGCGCGTAGTCGTCCAAACTTGCCCGTTTAGCCGAACGGGACGGAATCTCGACACGCGGACGCTACCACGCGACTAGTGGCGACGAGTAGGCCAACATGGACACTTTTAATTTCATTTTAGGGGTTAAAATTTGTTATGTGCCAAAATGACTTAACCGGTTAAAATTTAGCAATAAACCCCAGAAAAACAGAATAATTGAAAATGAGCAATATATAACCCTCAACTAGTAATATAGATAGTATTATTGGGCTCTGGTGTTACAAGGTATGCTAAATCTGCAAGTTTCCTGTATGTTTGAAACTCCCGATGTGATTTTTACGCCTAACGGTTTATGACCTTGACTAGGTCAACAAGCCATAAACCGCTAGTCAAGTTCTACCCGTCATTATCTTGATTGCATTAAACTCACCCGTACGTGCCCTTGACTAGGTCAAAATGACCGCACGACTGTCCCAACCAATCGCATTATATGCTATAGAAAAATATTACATAGCTACCGTACACTACGCCTTGGCTGAGCACGAAATACGTAGCACGAATACTAAGCAATACCAATCTGAAATGACGGAGGGCTACGGCTGGGTTTTGGCGAAAACCCGTTAACGTAATGAACTTGATATCGTTGAAGGAACCTGATAACCTTTTTAAAATATATAGTGGCGAAAACTTTTGCTAAAGAGGTCACTCCCTTTGAAGGGATCTCGGCTCTTTCCTCGTCGAATGAGGTGCATGATATTCCAAACTGAATAGCTCAATGCAAAGCAAGAATAATTGACTATAGTGAAGTTATTACGCTGACGCAAACTTTTACTCAAGTGGTCACTCCCGGTGAAGGGACTCGGCCCTTGCCTCGTTGAATGAGGTGCTGGATATTCCAAACTGAATACCACTGTGTAAAGCGAAAAAGAACATCTGTAATGTCTGTTTTAAAACTTGGTTCCAACAACATCTTTTAGGTTTGTTTTTTTCTTGCATTAATCAAAATTAATGTTGTCCCATCAATGTAACCTACCATTACAGAAAACAACGAAAATATGACGTACGCTTATGCCATCCGCATTCGCCACTGGGCCCCGTTAGGTTACTTAACTAACGACAGAGCGGGGGCTGGACTAGTGCGGATGCAAAACTTAAGCAACGCCTACGACACGTGTCTTCGATGCCGTCCCACTCCACGGTGCTCGCATGGGAAGGTCAGAAAGAGCCTCGCCAAGAGGCAACCGAGCAGCTTCACTGCTCGGTCCTTCTTTAGGGATCAAAGCCCTCATAAGGAGGTAGCCGAGCGGCTACCCTGCTCGGCTATCCCTGACCGGTAGCTTCCCTACCCACGACGCTAGGGATCAAAGCCCTCACAAGGAGGCAGCCGAGCAGCAACGTTGCTCGGCTATCCCTGGCCGGTAGCTTCCCTACCCACGTCGCCAGGGATTAAAGCCCTCATAAGGAGGTAGCCGAGTGGCTAATCTGCTCAGCTATCCCTGGCCAGTAGTTTCCCTACCCACGACGCCAGGGATCAAAGCCCTCACAAGGAGGCAGCCGAGCGGCTACCCTGCTCGGCTATCCCTGGCCGGTAGCTTCCCTACCCACGACGCCAAGGATCAAAAGCCCTCACAAGGAGGCAGCCGAGCAGCTACCCTGCTCAGCTATCCCCGGCTGGTAGTTTCCCTACCCACGATGCCAGGGATCAAAGCCTTCGACAAGAGGCGGTCGGGCAGCAACCCTGTTCGGCCATCCTTAAGGACCCAAAAGCCCTCGAAAGAGGCAACCGCTTAGCACAACCATACTCGGTTATCCCTGGCACACCACCAGGGAACAAAGCCCTCGCCATGAGGCACCGGGCGGCAACCCCGCTCGGACATCCTTAGTAGGCCTCCCACGCCCCCCCTGCGCGCGCTAAGGATGAAAAGCCCTCGAAAGAGGCAACCGCTTAGCACGATCTGTGCTCGGTTATTCCTGGCAAAACCAGGGATCAAAGCCCTCGCCAAGAGGTACCGGGCGGCAACCCCGCTCGGGCATCCTTAAGGATCAAAGCCCTCGTCAAGAGGCACCGAGCAGCTACCCTGCTCGGCATCCTCAGCAGGCCTCTCATGACCCCTCTCACGCTGAGGATCAAAGCCCTCGCCAAGAGGCACCGAGCAGCTACCCTGCTCGGCAATCTTCCTCAGCAGGCCTCTCACGGCCCCTTCAGCGTCAAGGATCAAAGCCCTCGCCAAGAGGCACCAAGCGGCTACCTGCTCGGCCATCCTCAACAGGCCTCTCACGGCCCTTCTCACGCTGAGGATCAAAGCCCTCGCCAAGAGGCAACGAGCAGCTACCCTGCTCGGTAATATCCTCAGGTGGCCAATTACGGCCCCTCCAACAACAGAGAAACGTGACTCAACAAGAGGCATCCAATCTATCAACGTCTTAGCGATCTACACTTCGACTTCGGGGCCATGGAGACACCGTCTTCCTGCCGGTCCTTGCACACTCGATAAATGATCAGAGTCAAGTCGACAAGTAATCACTAGACGAGGAACATGCCGACCACAAAGCAGTACTGTGCAGACACAAGTGTCCACCAACAAAAGGAAACGCGATCACAAACGCTACTGCAAAACAAAAAGTTTTTATTCAAAAAGTTAAAGCTTCTACAAGGTATTGTGGGCTCCCCAACCTTACAAAAAGCCCGGAGGCCTACCAAACTCCTGAAGAAACAAATAAAAAGAAAAAAAAAGAAAGGCAAAAGACGGCGGGTCTCAGGCCTCAGGGCCGGGCGCATCCCCGGGAAGCCCAGCGCCCGCCGCAGGGGCCTCCGCGTTGCCCTCACCGGGTATCTCCTCCTCGGCCTCTCCCCCGAGATCCTCCCCCTGCTCCTCGTCCCCGCGAGGATATTTGGCTCAGAGTTCCTGGTCGGCGAACCCCGGCACCCGAGCCTTGATGGCATTAAGAGCCTCATGCCAGATGACGGTAGTGGCCGAGGCTAGGACGGTATAAAATTCTTCCGATTTCTGGAAGTTCTCCACCGCCTTCGCCGCTAAGAGGTCGGCCCGTTTCGCCGCCTTTACTGCCGCCCCCAGCTCCTTCTGAAGGGTGCTCACCGACTTCCTCATGGTGCCGACGAGTGCCGTAGAGTCCTGAAGCTTGGCCTCGACGGACTGGGCGTCTTTGTGGAGCCTGGCAGCCTCTTGCTTCGCCGCCACCACTTCCTGCTTCACAGTAGCCGCCTCCTGCTTCGCGGCCGCTAGCTCCTACTTCCCGGCCACCACCTCGGCCTCCAGAGCGGCGACCCTCGCCGTCGCCCCTTCCAGCGCCCGCCTCGAGCTCTCCGTCAGCGAGGAGGACTTGCCCGAGGCTTGGATTGCCGGGCCTATCTCCTCCTCCATCCGGATGGCAAGAGCGACGTGATGGAGGACCTGGGGAAACAAAAAAGGGGTCAGAAAGAAGAAGGATCACCAAGTCTCATGAAAGATGAAATGAGAAAAGTATGAGCACTAACCTGCACGGCCTCTTGGGCGATGGACGCCGGTTGCCCCTTCAGAGTTCCCCCGGGAACCCTGCCCCCGGCTGACCTCTCCATGTCATGCAGAAGGCTGTCGGCGACGGAGAGCCCCGAGGGCACCTCAAAGCGGAGCTTCCCATCGTCCACCAAGATCGGGGAGGCTGGGTCCTGCAGGGTTGCACGGGGGTGCCTCTTAAGAGCCGGCGGCGGCGGACTGGTGTCCGCCTCTGAGGCCGGGGCTTCCTGCCCTCTAGCCCTCTTTCGGGTCGGCGCCCTGCTGGACTCCGGGGCCCGATCAGCGCTCGAGCGCTGGTGCTAGACGGCTGACAAAGGAGCCGGGGTCGGCGCCTGACGGGAAGAGCTGGCCTCTCCAGCCCTTGACCCCTTCTTCGGCTTGCGCATAGCCGCTTGAAGGAAGCTCAGATCCATGGGTTCTGCACGAGACGAGATAAAATGAGGTCAGCGACTCAAGCAAAAATCAGAGTAAATACAGGCCTAACTTACCAACGAATTGAGCAGGGCTGAGCCCGGCCCAACTAAGGGCCCGCTCAGAAAGCAACACATCGGCCCGAGGAATGGGCTCCCACGCCGCCACTATCACCATGTCGGGGTCATTAGACGGGTTTCCTTGCCAGCACTTATCCCTAGACCACTGGATGGGTACGGGCCAGTCTTCACCTTCTGGCGGCCCGACGAAAAAAACCTTCTTCTTCCAATCGTGGATGGAAGAAGGCAGGGTGATGACTCCCGACCCGGGCGCACTTCCCCGACGTTTCCTAAAGGAGAACCGGGGTGACTTTTGTATATGAGAGAGGAGGTAAGGATGGACAGACCGAAGGGGACCATCTGCAATTTCAAGCGGTCCAAAAACCCAAGGAGAATCCTCCAGGAGTTCGGCACTAACTGGCCTGGGGCTAACCCGAAGTAAGACAGCGCTGCAGCGATCTCGGGAGAGAAGGGCAAGCGCATTCCGGCCCAAAAGGATTTCAGGAACAGCACAATCTCTTTACCCCGCACCTGATCTGCCCTCTCCCCTTCCTCGGCCCAGCGCAGAGTATAGCCAGAAGGGATATGGAAGCGGGCCCGAGCGGTGGCAAGATCTCCCTCGTACCTCACCAAAGAAGGCACACCGGGGGCTTCCGCCTCCTCCACTCGGGGATCGCCTCCTGACACACGACCACGGGGAGAGGATCTGACCCCATCTCCCTGGGAAGACCCTGACTCGGCAGAAGAATCTCTAGAATCTACCCTTGTGACATATACAGACTCCCCAATAGAAGACATCTAACCTGATTGAGAAGCCCTCGGGAAAGTAGAAGATCCGACCTAAGATGAGAGCGCCGAGCTTACGAGATGAAAGATGAGGGAAGTATGAAAAGAGATGGGCCCTGAAGCGGGCCCCACCTCTACCTATAGCCTCCGGCGCCCCATCCAACGGCGACCGTCGACTCCAGCCAAAAACAACCCCTCACATACGATGACCCAGATCGCTCCACCTGGCGCGCGCGCATTGGACAGCATCCCATCAGACGCCGCAGGTCTGCAACACGTCGCGTTGTCCAACCGACGCTCGACACGTAGACCGTCGCTTCAGTGACGGAGCGCACGAACCAGCGCACCCTCTTTAATGTAGAAGGTCTTGCCCTGATTCGCCTGCGTCACCCAGAAAAAGACAATGGATTGCCCGGGGACACGCCCGACGATATCTTCGGAAGAGAGCTCACCTCGGGTGACCAAGCAGGCCACTTTCGACCCGACCCGACCCATCAGCTGGTCGGGACGAGAGTGGGGGGCTAATGATGATGCTCGATATCGGCGATCTCTCAGATCATGACACGTGACAGATGACGTGTCCCAGAGCATGCAAGAAAGGGCCTACAGCAGCCGACCAAACCACCCTATGCTCGTCCTACTGAGCAGACGCTGGCTCGGCTCCGAGCCCCAGCACAGTTAGCCTCCTCGGCCTCACAGCTCGTTCCCTAGCTACCGCAGAAACTGGATACCTCGGCTCTCCCGCTCGTCCGCGAGCTCTCCCGCCGAGGTCATCTTCCTCGGTCTCATCGACCGACCACCAGCACCGCTTGCAGGCGTAATCGCCATCCCGTGAATCTCGCCATGCGCGAGATCTCCGCCGGCCACATCCAACGTTCCACGCCACCACGATCTCCCATTAACAAGCTTGTCTCGCCATTAATGGGAGGTCCCGCTCATCAAGCGGGCATGACGTCGGGAGCGAAACGGCCGGCGTGATTCTCACGCCTGCTGCACCTGCTGCCACCACTACTTAAACCCCTCTTTCAGACGGTCAAGGTAAGCCAATTCTACTCCACTAAGTCGTTACTCTACTCGGATCTCTAGATTAACTTGATCGTCGGAGGGTCCTCGGTGGTACAACCAACCACTCCGGGACTTTCTTGCAGGTAGCTCGGCATCCACAACCTCAACCCATTGAGATCCACACGCTTCAGGAGCGACAACCTCCAGATCCAATCTCAGCCACACATCGCTAGCCATCCGCAGATCAACGGGAAGCAACATCTGATAGGAGATTCCACCCCCCATCGATCCTTAAATTTGAGAAATTGTGAATCCGCGAATCCAGTTCGTAACGTATCATGTTTCTATATCTCAATCTTGTCATCTAGGAGTTATTAATATGAGTTATGCTACGCACTGTCCGAAGTAGGGAATCCAGCCAGGAAAAAAATCTTGTTGCATTTATCCATATGATCGCTTTACTTGCAAATTACTTTTCCTTGATCCTATACATATCTTCATATGCAAGTAGGTGAACTTAATCAAAGAAACGAATAACCTAAGGGCACAAAAGGGGCCTGCCTTAACTCAAGTAAGGAATAACCTAACTAACAACTACTAATATATATAAAGCAAGCATGCTTATACTTTTCCTCTTCAGGTTGTTTTTCATCTATATCTTCAGGTTGGTTTTCTTTCTTTCTTGAGCTTATTAATTTATATTCAATAAAAATGATTATTTTTTCTTCTCTTCTTTTTGTACATTAATAGCTGTGATTGTTAGAGATTGTTACTTTTTCCCACAATTTTTATTTTCTTCCAATAGATAAAATCATATCACATATCCTGATGACTATCGGTATATCGATCATAGGATTGTTCAAAGGTTACTTTTCAGTAAGATGTTCCATTTAATTATAGTTAATTTACTCATTGCTAAATGTTTCTGTTAGTTAATTAATTTGTCCCATCCATTCTCTAATCCAAATTTATGGAATGAGAGTTCTATTTTATTTCATATTTTCTAGTGAACTGATCATGCATGCAAACTATCTTTTTAATTATCATTTTATCAACCAACAATTTAGTAAATAAGAAGATCTAAGAAATTTCGTGTGAACTAATTATAGTCAAATTACCTTTATTACTGGTAATGCTACATTTGCATTCTCAAGTTTTTGGTGTATCTAATTACGATGTCAAGGAAATGCAGGCAGCACACTGAAGGAACAGACAACTTTAGATTCGAGGATGTGACTAGATACAATAAATGTGTGAGATAGGCTTTAAAGATATAGATATACTTTTTTAACGAAACATCAACCCAGTTTAATACAAAAGAAAAGCACAAGTAAAAGAAAATAAAAGACAACAAAACTAAAAGAGAAAAAGCAAATCACACTTCTTGCAGAATTGAAAAAACATTCCTTTCCGCATCTGGTATCCAACAATCGCCCTAAACAGTTCTTCTCGACTCCTGATCTCTCTCTTCTGCAATATCTGACGACCTCTGTCCTCGTTCTTCTGTCATCGCTGATTCCTCCCCTATATTGATCTTAGCCTTTTTCCACGTCTTTGCAGCAGTTGTATCTAACCAAAATGCAAAATTTGACCCAATCCCATTTATCACATGTGTAACAGTATTTCTAACATTATTAAAGACACTGTCGTTTCTCTCTGACCAAATACTCTAGCATATAGCTAAGGCCACAATACCCATGATACCTCGTACTCAAAGCCCCCCTTCACTGACTGCATATATCAAAAAAAAAAAGCACCAAAAGGTAATCCAGTGAAAGCGTTCTCTCCGAACCTATCCCAAATATGTCTAACCCCGGAACACATCTAAAATAAATGATACAGTTTCCGCATCCTTCCCGCAAATTCCACAAAGTACGTACCGAATCCATCCACTTTCTTCTATAAAGATTGTCTTTAGTTAAAATCGCATTATTATAGGCCAGCCACATGAATATCTTAACCTTTAAAGACACAGAAAACTTCCATATCATATTTTTATCATGCGAAGTCACTCCCCCGAAGAATTGAATAGCAGAACTTTACGTCCTTGCTCGCCATCCACTTCCAAGCCGTCTTATCCACCCCTTCCTTTTCCATCGGTTTCCAATCCTTTAAATGCACGATCAATAATCTATGATCTTTACGCTCTTGATTAGTCAAACCTTGTGCAAATTGGGGCCACCACTTAGTCCTTCTCCACTGATTTAAAACTGATGATTCCGTATTCTTTGCTGAGGCAAACAAATTAGGGAATTTTTCCTACAAAGTTTGATCCCAACAACAGTAATCTTGCCAAAATTTAATCACACCACCATTCCTTATTGTATAAGAAATTCCCCTTAAAAACGCTTCCTTGACATCCATTGCATCTTTCCAAAAGCCCGACACCGACGATATGTTTTTATTAAACGCATTGATCGCCTCTGACTTATTACCGAAATAGTACTCTAAAAGAATGAGGGATCACATCGAAATCATATCATATATGTAAAAGTTTTCTATTAGTAATGTACCCTATTTAGAATGTATACAAGCTTTAGAGAAAGTTACCAGAAAAATGAAAGGGTGTGCACCTATGGACTTCAAAAATACAACTAAGTAACATATAAGATAAGAAAAGCTATGATTATAAGTTAACAAGATATGAATAAGAGTTAAAAAAAAAAATCGAATCCTCCAATGGCAGAGGAGTCAACTCACAAATCCGATCGATCCATGGATCAACCCGTAAGACATAGATAGTGGATAATAAATTTACTCTCTTATAAAATTATCCATACTTGATCTGTCCTTCTAAAAGTACCACCACATCGACGCAACCCGTGGGTTTGTTGGTTTTTCCGGGTGTCTGCTGATAAAAAATCAAGTGACTTCTCATTCATTTTCTTAGATAATATATACTTCTTATTAATAACTAGTGATTTAAATATTAAGTGATTTTGACTTTTGAGATTGTACATATGAATTTAGTTGCGACCTTTAATTAAGAAAGTTAATATACTCAATTAAAATATGTAATCATTGTAATACAACTCGTGCTATGATGTTGTAGCCGGTCGAGGATTCATGTGTTTTGCCTAGCTCGCTTATTCTTTTTGCTTCCTTAAAGGTTGACAGCGCTTTTAATTAGATTAAACTCGTGACCAAAGGCTATTTATATTAGGATTAATATAAGATGTTGTAACAAAGAATACAAGTGTGCTTTTCATTTACAGAATGCCTGAACAAAGGATCATGGAGATTGTACGCCCGCTTACAATTCAATTGAAAGAAGCTAGGAAGTTTGCTGCTAAATGTAAGGGGAATGTTGGTAATCTTATTGAAGATATCAATGGAGAGATCTGCTTTGTTGCTAATATTTTTCAAAGACTGGAGAAATGGGAGAAAGACATGAAGGATAAATTCGGAGATATAGTCAAGGAACTCAACGATGCTTTGGAACATAGCAGTGATGAGATTAAATTTCGCTCCAAGCTTCAAAGTGTCGGGAACACGACCTCTGGCTTTAAAAGAAGCATGATCAAAGGTTCCCCACTCCTTTTAGAACGTCTTGAGGCCTATGTTAAATCTGTATCCTATGAAATTCCATTGCTAGATATTAGCAGTCATCAAACATCCACCGATAGTGCGGAACCTCTAGAGCTTCACTTTGACAGATTGAAATCATTAAGTGAAATAGAAGAGAATATAAAAACACTCCACACTTACAATATGCAAATACTAGTATTCTTGAGTATCTTCCCGCCAGGTTCTGTGATAAAGAAAACGATGATATATTACTGGTGGATAGGGTCCCACTCACACTCACAAGAAGACGAAGAGTTACAACTAAACTCGATTTTGGAAGAGCTAGCTCATTGCGGATTGATAAGGAATATATATAAAAATTATAAACAAAATGTTATTGATTGTTGCATCATCAATCCATTAGTTCCCCAAGCGGTAATCAATCTTAATGAGCATCCAACCGTTGGAAGATATATCAACACGATATATGATCCTCTTTCAATTCGTCCATTATCATCGACAGCACCAAAACACATGATGAGGTTATTCAGTGAGCAAAATGATCCATTTGGTAATACATGCTTTAACATCAAACGTAACTGTTTAAAATTTGAGAGGAAAAATATTGAATATATGAAAGAATCTGCTGTTCTTATGCTTGGGAGGTGGCATAACTCAGTCAAGCATCACATCGAAGTAGAAAACACAGAATTCCTCAAATGGTTAGGGTGTTTTAATTCCTTAAGGTATCTCAGCCTCCGAGGTATTTCAAGAATCATTGAGCTTCCCCGTGAGATCGGCGAATTAAAAAGCCTTTGTGTTCTTGATCTCCGAGCATGCTATGATCTACAAAGGTTGCCAATTGAGATCACGAAACTCCGACGGCTCGAACATTTAGATACATCAGAATGTTACTTTCTAAGTCACATGCCTCAGGGTATTAGTCTTCTTTTGTGTCTCAAAGTGCTAAAGGGCTTCGTTGTCGGGAATTTGCAAACACAAGAGTCATGTCGACTTGGTGAGCTTTCCAAATTGAACTTCTTAAAAAAATTAAGCATTAACATTGGAAGAGGTTCTGTGCTTGAAGAAGGTGAATTCGGAAAACTCGGTGGGTTGACCTCCCTGGTTTCGCTCACAATAACATGGTCGACGAGCCAACCTCCTTCAAGAAATGGGGATTCCACATTATTAGGGGTTTTGACGACGGATGAGATTGATGTCTCTCCACCTCCAAATCTTGAGAAGATAGATCTACGATGCATTCCGGAAAGGACACCGCCACGGTGGTTACTTCCTAGTAAATTGACAAAATTAGAAAGGTTGTATATCAGAGGCGGAAAGCTGAGTGTTCGCACTTTGCGTGATTTAGGATTAACATGGCCTGGTGTTAAGGTTCTACGCGTACGATTCTTTGAGGGAGAGGATACAGAAGACTTTATCGATCCATTTCCAAATCTCGACTATGTAGAATACCACAAACATGACAAGTCTGAAATTAGTTTTCATTTGACAAGGTAAGTGTCTTAATTTTTTGAAAAAATAGTAATACTTTACTCATACCTTGTTTCCAGGTTGTTTGCAATTTGTTTACATGATTTATACCATTTATTTTTTTGTGACAGAAATGCTATTGAAGAATCTATTGAAGAATTTAGACAAAGAAGAGAGAAAGGAAATCTAGACCGCGAAGGTAAAACCATAGATAAGTATTTAATTGGGCTCTTAGTATATAATGATGGATACTTGCTTTTATTTATAATTAAAATTTAAGTTGATTAGATATTTTATTTTTATTTTTATTTTTATTTGTTGTCCTTCTTATTCTTAAGAGCGGTTAATGAGCATATTTAGGTCATTCAACTCGGATATATTAGGTAGCCCACAATTACAGAATTGTGAGTGTACATCTGACACACACATACAGATAGATACAGATACGTGTGTGTGGGAATAATGGAGGACATACATTAGAAGGGATATGCTCCTATGGCATCAGAAAAAATAAACCCTCCACGATTTTTTGGTGATGATCGGAACCTTCTATTTTGATCCTAAGATGTAAATACACCAAATTTTATATGATTATAGCATTTTTTCACCGTTGATCTAGTGTTGTGAAAATTCTAAAACTGTTCAATTATCGAAAAACAATTAATTTTGCACTCACCAATCAACGGTGAAAAAATATTATAATCACACGAAATTTGGTGTATCTACATCTTAATCGATGAAGATGAAGATGCATCGAAACAAATAGAGGAAGAATGACATTTTTTTATGCTATAGAGGGAAATCCTCTGATAGGGCCTTTGTCCTCTATTATTCTCTCTCTCTCTCCACACACATATATCACGCGCACACACATACGCTACTCTCTCTTTCTCTCACACACACACAAAAGTATATATATAAAATGACTAAGATATTATTGGTATGATTTGAAAACAAATCCTAACATATTTGTTCCAATAAGATATACTTTAAGATTTATGCATACAATGATATCATACTTGAAATAAATGAGAGCTATTCTTCATAATTGATGGCACAAATCCCAAAAAGATTTTAATGGCTATAAAGATGGTAGGATTTGTTTCTAAATACTACCGATAGAATTCTAGTCATTCTCTCTATCTCTTTAGTCTTTCTCTACTGGAGAAAAGAGGCCAAATGAGCGAATTTTCTCCTACGGCATCAATAAAAATCAATTATTCATCATTTTATTCAACAAACAGCAACCATCATCTTTATTTTTATTATTTTTTCACAGTTGATTTAGTGGTCCAAACTTAACGGTTTACCAACAATAAAAATTTTTACCTTGCTAAATTAACGGTGAAAAGGAGTTAGGATCTCATGAAATTTGGTATATCGACATATTACATCAAGATCGAAAGTGCCGATCGTCGGAAAAATAATGGAGGGTGTACCTTTTCGATGTCATAGAAGATTTGTCCTTCTATGTCCTCTGCCTTCATATAAATATCACGTAGTGATCTATTTCAAACCGGTCCGCGTTTTTTAAAAACGAGAACTTTCGATCTACGATATATTCTAACGATCTGATCCGTTCAAGTTGATTACCACATCCTCAAATGTATGTGCATGAAAAATCAAAGGATTAGAAGACCTTTAACCTATGCGTCGGATGTAGTTGATATTGCATAATCGAAAAACGTTGAATTTTGCACCCATCGATGCATAGGTTAAAGGTCTTCAAATCCTTTGATTTTTCATACACATACATTTGATGGTAGAATGATCAACTTGAACGGAAGATCGTTAAAATATTTCATATATCGAGAGTTCCCGCTTTTAAAAAACGCGGACCGGTTTACAATAGAGCGCTCTCCAATATATATATTCGATGTCATAGAAGATTTTTCCTCCTATGGACTCTGCATTCATATGTGTGTGTGTGTGTGAATAATGGAGGAAAAAGGCCTTAAGAGGCTTTTATGTCAGGTGACGTCTAAAATCTATATCCTTCGAAAATTTTTCGACGTGACCCATCATCACCATGAGATCTTTATCATGTAAGATGTGAATACACCAAATTTCATGTGATTCCATCACTTTTTCGCCGTTGAATTAGTAATATAAAAAGTTCTATTGCTATTAAACCGTTAATTTTGCACCCACTAAATTAATGGTGATAAAGTGTTGGAATCAAATGAAATTTGGTATATTAACATCTTAGATGATCAAGATGAAGATGATGGATGCCGATCGTACGTCGAATAAAAAAGTGGAAGGTATATTTCTTCAACGTCATAGGAGGAAATTCTCTCCTATGGCACCTTTCTTCCATTATTCTCTCTCTCTCTATGGGGGGGGGGGGGGAGGGGGGGCTAATTTACTTTCTAGATGTAACTAAGTTAGTTACAATCTATGCAAAAACAACATGAGAGCTCGTTTTTTCGTATAATTTTCACCGTCATACCAAATTTTATGTCATTTGGACATTTTTTACCTATGCATCGAATGGTACCAAAATGAACGGTTTTCCGACAACATAACATTTTACAAACCAAGATCAATGGGCAAATAGTGTCCAACTCATGAAAACCTTATATGAATGAATAACACAATAATGAAGGGGTTATATACGCTGCTTCTTTCAATTTCTTATTGTTTCATGTATAGCCTTTTCTACTACACATTTTAAAGAAACTTTTGTTCAGTCTCTGTTTTTGTTCATGAAGTTTTGTCTACTGAACAGAAATTAAATTAGAGCATTATTTTTTTTAAATTTTTTATCTTGCAGTGCCTTGGGACGATCTTTATGGATTCAACTCCTGATGTAAGTTACCATATCTATTCCTTTGCTGCAATCCATGTTGGACTTGTTAATTTCTTTTTTATGCTCGAGCTTTACCGTAAATAATCAGGATCAAATTTGTGAGCAACAATGAAGTTGACTTTGGACCCTGTTCTTATCGCAAAAAAAATCCATGAAGAGATAAAAAGAAGACAAAAGATTTGGCAAGGAAGCTGCAGTATCATAATCAGAGCAAATAAAAAAATTTAGGCTCAGCAAATAAAAAAAAAATTCAAGAAGAGATAGAAAGAAGACAAAGTTAGTTACTATCAAGCTCATCTTTACTGGATAATTCATGCTTGTCAAATGCCCAAATGTATGTTGCTTGTTCTGCTTAATGTTAGTTCCATTTTTTTTTTTTGGCACTGGTTGTTTTTTTTTTTTTTTTTTCCCAATTGAATTGCAGAATCAGAACGAGCTATCTTAATAATTATTATTGAGATGATTATTGTTGATTCTTAACCCATTGCACTTAAGCTCTTACAAGAAAATCTAATGCATGATCGAAATCATTTGTAACGTTCCTTAGGAAACCTGCATGAATGAGATAAATGGTCATTTCACACACAAAGTTAACATCATTAGCCTTGACCCGTTTTGATAGTTAACATGGTAGTTTCTCGTAATTTTGAAGATTTTGGTTGTTTCTTGTAACTGGACCAAAGTATTTAATAGCATAAGAAATGATGGTTGCATGAACAAAAAGCCTGGTGGTATAAACTGTGAAGATAGTATAAATGAATTTATATGATTCTGAACATGGAAACAGTACAAAAAGGAGATATTAAAATTAAATCAAAAGACCATTACAATAATTATAAAGTGCTATGTAATTACTTCTAACAATAAAACATAGTTTAGCACAAATTAGAACAAAATGGTAATAAATATTTTCTTAATCGTTTGCTGTTATACAAATCAACACTTGACTTGGTCAACAAGTATTTTTGCTAATTTGTTTTCAATATCCTCCAACATGATAAAAAAAATCCCCAATGCTTTATTATATACATTTAATTTCAGGACAATTTTTTTTATATTAAATCATATTAAAATAATATATTTTTTTAAAAACAAACCACTTTTAAAATATATTACACAAACATGCTACTTTCTGCTTCGTAGGCGCCACGTCGGCGCCACGTCAGCGCCAGCTCAGCGCTGACGCTGGCGTCAATAAAATTTTTTAAAGGATGTAGTTTGAAACTGCGCCCATTACAAATGTATGGGACACACTTTCAAACCGAGTCCCTTACAATTGTTCTGGGGGAAGTTTCAAATTGTGCTCCTTACAAATGTAATGACCGCAGTTCAAACCGCGCCTCATACAAATGTATTGGGCGCAGTTCTAAACAGAGCCCATATATTTTTGGGCAAAACAAAGTGCGTCTCTTTCCCCTACTTAAATACATACGATCTATTTACTTTCCTCACTCCTTACTATTCTCTCTCTCATCTCTCTCTCGTTCGCGTGCTCTCTCCCTGCTCTCTCACCTTCTCGATCTCTCTCTTCCCCCTCGAGACCTCTATTCCCTCCTGACCTCCCCCCCGAGACCAATCTCTTCCCCCCCTTCCCAGCGATCACTCCCTCTCTGTCTCATCTCTCTCCCTCTGTCTTGCTTTCATCTCTCCGTCTCACTCAATCTCTTTCGACCCCTCTCTGTCTGTCATCTTTCGATCTCATATTCTCTCACTCGTGCAGCTTTAGATGTAAATTCACGGGCGAATAATCACCTTCATCCTCGTTTTCGTCATCGCCACTATGAGCATCCAGAAGGTTAGCTAAACCCTAACTTTATTTTAAAATAATTCATAATAAAATTTGGTTAAAATTTCGTATTGAGAAAGCAATTCGAACAAATTGGGTATATATCGGGATTTTCCTCGATTTTACCTATGACAGATCAATTAGTAGGATACAAGTTCTTGCAACTTGTTACATGCTAGAAATATGAATTTTACTGTAATTTTATGTAATTAGATGAATATAAATGTGAAGATAAATAAATAGGTTGTTTGATAAGAACCTCAAAGCATTCGTCAATATTTCTGGAAGGTGGAAAAATAACGAATAATTACATCCATCTAGTTTGCTATTTCGATGGCCAATTATTGATAAGAAAAAATAATATTCCTGAATATGTCAAAGGAAAAACTAAGATGATTAGAGTCAAGAAATCTAACACATACTGTTAGTGATATATGCCCCAGAGACCATTATTGTATAGTACTAGTTTGTATATTACATTTTGGAAGCTTGGGATATACATGGATTTTATGACATTCTTGCTCAATATAATATTATGCTATTGGTTTGTTTCTATATTAATATGTGTATATGTTTTTTTTAGCGTATCGCTAATACACATTGGCATCGATACTCCAGAGTAGACTAGTGTATACGCTTCTCATCCCAGAAGGAAAGATGGTCTGTCACACAGCCATTAGTACGTCGTACTGGAGATAGTATGCAGGTGCTCATTGGGTTATGAGTTACACTGGAAGGACTCGTAGAGAACTGTTGGTTGGTACTATATCTATCATCAGGTAGCAGTTCTCAGGTGACATGAGTACAGCATAGTCCGTTGACTTGAAACTGCTACTTTGCCTCGAGTTTGTTCCCACTGTTCTTAGATTACTACCCTACCACGACTCTGATGAGTCGTGCGAACAGGTAGTAGTTGGGTGCAGTCCCGAAGCACTTAGAGGCAGTGGCGGTTAGATAGAATTCGTCTCTCCCGGTATTGAAGGTTGATGTCGCGCTGTGTTCGGAAAGCCATTACACAAAGTCCCTGGCCAGGGCAAGCGAGATTTACTGGTAGGTACTCCAGTAGTTTCTCAGGGTGTTTTTGTGCACTACTCCGGCATGACTTATTGCGCTATTAGGGGTCTGACGGCTACCGCCCCCTAGGCCCGATATGTGATACTCTTAGACGAACAGACCGGACTATACGGAGATTGTCACAGATAGGCTCAGTAGGAGTTCGGATGAGTTTGCTCATCGGTCTTCTTATCGACAGATACCTTGGTAGCCATTACGTGCAGCTAGTACCGCTGATGTGCTTGTGGTTAAACCCACTGCCAGCGTACTGTCGAGTCTTTAGAGCCCCACATAGAGGGTTTCCCTGCTTCGGGCAAAACGATATATAGGTCGTATGGTTTTACGACAGGGTTCGATCACATACGTGCACTTTTGCATGTAGGATGTTCGGGTAGATAATACTAGTGGGCTTTGGTTTAAGCCGGATCCTAGTATTAGATTATTGGATTAGTTTTGTCTTATTGTATTTGTGTTTTTCGGAATACAGATACGGGCATGTATCGGTGAGGGGTATTCTTGTAATTTACTCAAGTATACTTCTAGAAGGGGACACCTCATTTGTGTTTTTATCTTTTGATTAAAAGATAAATGAGGTGGAGATATGAGGTGTTATTTTGTGATAAATGAAGCATGGCCACTTGGTGACTCATGGATGACTATTGAGGCAAGAGTGGACTTAGATATTTTGTGAGATATTTGGTGAGATATTTTGCATGCTTCATAGTCATCTCAAGTAGCCATATTCATTTCATTATTATCTAAAACACTCTCTCACCTCAAGAGCTCTCTTCTTCTCCCTCAAACCCTAATTATCTCATGTGTTGAGAATCCTAGGGTTAGTGAGACTTATTAATCCTTAATCACTCTTTATATCCTCTAGGTCACTTAGATAAGCACTCTAGGTAACCTAGTTACCTCATCTTAGAGGTAGAAGCTCAAGGTAGGCACTCTCGGGTAGATCAACTTCAATTTGAGGAGGCCGACGAGGAGGCACGATCCATACATACTCTAAGCAGCTCACGAAGAGGAGGAGGACAGCAAGAACAAGAAGGACTAGTAACTTGAGGTATAACTTTCTTACATAGTAGTTAAACCTTTTAGTTAGCTTGTTAGTTAGGGTTTAGTATCGATCCTGGAGTTTAGTCGATGTTACGAAGCATATAAAAATCGTTTTTTACAAACTCCTTCTCCCCGCGAACCCGCGGGGTGCGTTGCATCGACTTTCAGTAGTATCGGAGGCAACTAAACCATAACTAATAGATTAAACGACAAGTAAAACTACGAAACCTAAATAAATCCGAAACACGAAACAAAAGATCTAAGTTTCTGTTGAAATTTTTAGATGCTCTAAATTTTTTTTAAACAATTGCAGAGTGCTCTTCTTCTTACCACTAGAACACCATACAAATACGAACCCAAAACTCCATAACATGGCCAGCCAGATGCTCAAAATAACCGGCCTAGGTTGTTTTGGCATTGAGTTTTGTGTTTAGGTTTCTATGGTGTTTTTGCCACTTGGATTTAGGGTTTCAGGTGTTGTTTGATTTTTCCAATATTGATAATACTTTTAATTCTCTGTTGTGGCAATACGGAGTGTTTCGAAGTCACAGTTTTTAACGTCATTTAACTAGTTTTAGTTGTTATATGTGTTCGTAAACTTTCGCTAATTGCTATATGTCGGTTAGTTGGGGGTTGTACATATCTGTGATGATTGGTTTGCATATATGAACTTTATTGGATCGTCGTGGATGAATAGCCGGAGATGTGAGATGAGAGTTTCTTTCTGTAATGCCTTAGATTTCGTTTAGTGTTAGTTTAGACGTTAATATGGGTTTACTGTAAAAAGTTTACCAATTCGGGTTCCTCACATTTTATAACATTTAATTAATAATTTATTGTTATTTGTTATGAGCATGCACGAACGTGTGCACGTAAATGTGAGGTTTGTTTGTGCTAATCTAGTATTAGTGACCATGACACTTAACCACTTATCTTATCCTTTTTGCCTTAACCCTAATCCTTGCCCTAATCCTTGATCTTTGGTGTGAGAAACAGGAGATATTTGTTAGGGTTTTTGTTTGTGAGAAAGGTGGCATGGTGACTTGTATGAATGCATTAATGGGAGAATTAATGGAAATGATACACTCACCTCTCACTCTCACCCTACACTCACCTCCCTCTCTCACCCTACACTCACCTCCCTCTCTCTTATCCTCACACACTCTTTCATTTCTCTATCTCTTTTCATTTTCCTTATTCTCTCACAACTCTAACCGAACACTTCATATTCCATCACAAATCCATCTCAAAAACTTCATAATCTCATCAAAAATCACATCTTTGATTTAGTTTTGCCTCTTGGATGCCTAGGAGCTAGGAAAACTTGGATCTTTGAGTTCTTTTGGTTAGGTAATTATCTCTATCTGTTCTTTAAGTAGTTTTTGTGTTGTGTAGACTTTTAGTTTTAGTTTTGATTGTTTAAAGTTAAGTTTTATGCATAATATCGTATTTTTAGTGTCGTGTATGATATCTGTGATCTGCTGTGACCCGAAAATTTTACTAGAAAACCAAACAATATAGTTGTGTTGTACCAGAGACCATAGGACATCACCTGGAGCACGAACCCAAGGAGCTCGGACTCGGCCGGCGACGTCTGAAGGGGAATCCGGCGTCCTCGGCCGTGGGTTGGAGTTAGGGTTTGGGTTTTTGTAGGTAGGTGTCTGCTTTGGTTTAAGTGTGTTTGGTCTTATTTGGTTGTTGAGTTTTCTCAGTATACAAAATCTGGGATCACCTAGATAGTGTCTTGTGTTTCGTCTAAGCGCGATACGTTATACGACACGGATCATGCACTTTGTCTGATTTTTCTCTTAGGTTGTTTTCGTCGTGTCGCTACGCACGTTAGCCACAATACAAACACTTGAGAGTAAGTTTTGTGTTGTTGCGTCGGTCAAATGTAGTTTGTACGTGTTTTGGGCCTGTTATCAATATATACTTGCTTTATTGTTTTAATGTTACAGGTTCGCAGGCGGAAACTTCGGACGCTGCTACAAAGGGAAAACAGGTGGTTGGCTTCACTTAGCCAGGAGCGTTGGTGAGTAGATTTAACATCTACAAGGGAATCGCTCGCATGGCGTTATGCGTCTGGGCTAAAGATGTTAATTTTGTCGCATATTCTATGTCATATTTAGAATTGCGCATTCACCCTACTGCTTAGTTATTGTTGTGCTTAGACTAGTATCCTTAGGACACTGCACATATTATTGACGACTCATGTTGCACGAGCACTGATTGTTTGCCACACACACCGTCAATAATTGCCATGACACGCACAATCCACTTATAGATATGATATTGCTTGGTTAGGGACATTGAGACATTGATTCATATTTCTTATCGCATATGACATATAGCATACCTGTATACCTACATGCTTACACATATGCCTTCACATACTTACATGCTAGTTACCTGTATACCTATAGAGTATTGTACCATTAGTGATGCATACACATATAATGATATAGCTACTTATATACTTTGCATACATACTTCACTTATACCTGGAGGGTATATCACATCATTACTAATAGGTAGATACCTATATCTTGCTATACCTTTATGTTTACACATATATCTGGTTATAGCTACATGTTTATCTTTACTTGATATTATTTAGAATTGGAGAAATTAGGAACCGCATTATATTTATATTAACTTGTTGCAGTTAAATAGCGGCTTTTCCTTTATATGCTCGCATTTCAGTTTTATGTTGCATATATTATATTCATGGAATTTCGCATCGTGGTATGGATTTTTCCTGAAATTATGCAAGTATTTCTTATTCTTTACTTGATATTTGGATGCATCCACTCTGAGATTTGTTTTAAACCGATACGTGGATCACGGGTGTCGATACCGGACACTTACAATTTGAGGAACGTATATACCGATACGTGGATCACGGGTGTCGATACCGGGCGCTTACGATTCGAGGAACGTATAAACATGAGAAAGACCGATACGTGGATCACGGGTGTCAATACCGGACACTTACGATTCGAGGAACGTATAGATTTGAGTATTTCTGTGTCGATACTTGACACATTGTTTTCATGATATTTTTACTTCTAAGTATATATAACAGTGGAATGGGACGCTGTTATATATATATATATATATTAGTGGAATGAGACGCTAATATATATGTATATATATATATATATATATATCAATTCATATACAACATCATATTTATTCATGCAATTATACTTAGGATATTAGAGATTTACTTGATATTAGATTTGGGATATAGGAGATTTATTTGAGATTTGATACGGGATATATATATATATATGAGATTACTGATTATGTACCTTCTGGATATATGAGAGATATTTGATATTGTACATTCAGGATTTGTGAGACTTATATAATATGAGAGCCAATTTGGGGGCTGATTTGAGGAATTGGGATTTGAATTGTCTTGATGGAGTATGATCCTACCACGATATCAGGATTCCGTGGAAATGACATGTTTCATTCCATACTCTACATTTATTGTTTATGCACTGCTTCATGTATTAGTTGTACCTGTTAGTGTACCTTTCATGATTGTTGCATGTTTCCCCAATCAGAGCAAAGCTCTGTTCAAATTCCAAGATTAGAAAGCGAAGCAATGCTTCGTGAAAAGTGCTAGCATTAAATGCGCCTGCAATAAGAGTCAAAGACTCTGAAACGACGCTCACGTAAAAAATATGAGAGCGCTAAGCGCCAGAAGCGCTTCACCCTTGCAAGAATTACTTGCACCTGGCTATAACAAATTAAATTATGCAGCGCATAAGCACCTAAAAAACCGATAACAAAGAGTTAAAAATAAGGGAGCACTTGGCGGATAATAAAATACTTAATTAGACATCTTTTTTATTATTACAATGTAAACAGATCACCAAAAATGGGATCAAAAGGACAGGGGTTTGCAAAACTAAGAATGAGATTATCCAGTTCCCTCTCTGTCTTCTTCACCATGTCAAAACGGCGATCCTCTCGAGAAGTAGCCATCCATCGATCAGCGCCGCACTCACCAGAGAAAGTGGAAATAACGACCCGACGAACCTGTATCTGGCTCAGCAAGTCGACAGAGCAATCCCTCAAGGCTTTGGTGATCAAATGCGCCTCGAAGAAGCTCTCAATCTTGTCTTCAGCAGCATCGAGCATTGCCGAGGTCATCTCTACTGGAGGAGGGGGAATATCAGCGAGCACGGACGCAAGGATCATCCGAAGCCAAATAGAGTGTGGGGGGAGAGGAGACCCTACACGAGTCAAGAGCTCGTACAGCGCTGCGTCGCATTGGTCATCCGTAAGAGAAGGATCCACCAAGCGAGCAGCAAAACGAGGGACAATGTCCTGGATGAGCACTTCCCATGGTTGTCGGCGAGCATGTGGGCGGTTATAAGCCATAACTGAGAAGATTCTTTGGAGGCGAGAAAAGAAAGAAGCCTTGCTTCAGATTATAAAGACTAGGCACAAAAAATTTTGTGTGCACAGTGGAGCTATTTCCAAGACCTAGGAAATGAAAGTTCTGGGGAATACAAGTTTGACTTAAAAGGAAGGTGAAAAGACACCTCTGGTAAAGCAACGCTTTAGATTCAGCGCCAGGTGCGCTGCGCCCTAGGCAGCGCATCATGAGTGCGCTAGCGCTAGGCGCGCTGCGCGCCACGTGTCAAACACGGGTGCGCTAGCGCAGACTGCGCTGCGCTCTGAGCAGCGCACCATGTGTCAAACACTGGTGCGCTAGTGCTAAGTGCGCTGCGCTCTGGGCAGCGCACCACGTGCAAAGCACGGGTGCACCAGCGCTGGAATTATAAAATTCCCCACGCTTAGATTAAAAGATCTAATAATAATGATAAATTATTAATTAATCAGAATTAAAATTTTGTTATGGAAAGAGTTTTCAAAATCTTTCCAAACAACAATATTGTACTCTGTAAATCAGAGCACCATTGGATCAATGATCCAATGGTAAATAAAAATTACCAAAGACAGAATAAATTCTGCATGGAAAGATTTCTCAATCTTATTAAAACAAGAAGATTATCTTCTGCAAAAAAGAAGCCTTAGGATCAAAGATCCAACGGTGGGAAATATCCCCAAATCAATCAGAGAAAGATCTCTTTAACTGATTCAACAAATCAGCTTGCCCTATATAAAGGCCCCAAGACTTCAAGTCTGATATAGAGAAATCCCCCCCCTAAATTTTGAGAAAACTCAAAAAGAAAGAGAGCAAGCTCTTGAGAGAAGATTATTTTTTCAAGGTAAAGATCATGAATGATGAACACAGAGATGAAATCATCTCATAAAAAGAAGAATCATCTTCTTAAAAGATCATAGATCTACAAAGACCAAGGTCTTTTCTAAAAAGATCAATAGATCTCATCACATAATAAAAGAAGAACATATTCTTCATACAGATCATTGATCTATAAAGGAAAAACCCTTTCAAAAAAGAAGAACTGTTGTTCTTGAATCTTGAGACATAGTCTCTTTTAAAAAGAAAATAAATTTGTTCTCTGATCATAAAAATTGATCAAATACGCCTTGCGCTCTTGAACAGCGCTTATGCGCTCTCTGGACCGGCGCTCAGCGCCAATGCGCCACGTGTCGACCACGTATGCAACTTGCGCTTCTGAAATAGAGCACTGCGCTCATGGGCTGGCGCTCATGCAATGCGCCACGTGTCACTCATGGGTGTGACACAAAGTTGATAGCGCAATGCGCTTATGTACTAGCGCTTAGCGCTCATAAACTGGCGCAATGCGCCCATCATCTGACGCTTATCTCCAAACGCGACGCGTGTCCTTCTCATGTGCGCTACTTAGTAGAAGCGCACTACTCTCTTTAACTGGCGCAAAGCGCCCAGCGCACCATAGGCTGCGCTGACAGAACATAAATTGTTCTGATGAGTTCTCTGCATTCAATACAATACAATAAAAGTGTCAGGATCTAATGCGCAGCATTTTTAAAAAGGCCAAGCCCAAATAAAGGCTCAATAGCCAGAACAGAATAAAATGTTAAACATTTATTGGACTTAGCCAATATTGGCCATAAGTCCTCAATTTATATTTAATTGAGCCCCATCTTCTCACGAATATTTAACAGATCTTAGTCCCAAATTGGACTACAAATCTTCCGACCAATTCACACCGGTTCAAGGGTACATCTCTTTATTCATCTGATAATTATCGTTGTAATCCTTCAACGTCTTCAGAGAGGTGACGGGTCCCGACAACTACACATTTCTACGGACTGTGGGGTCCTTAAACTCATGGAATACGATGTCCTTAAACTTCATAGACTATGACGTCTTTAAACCACGGACTGTGGGGTCCTTAAACTCACGGACTACGATGTCCTTAACCTGGACTGTAGGGTCCTTAAGCCCATGGACTACGATGTCTTTAACCTTGACTGTGGGGTCCTTAAACCCACGGACTATGATGTCCTTAACCTTGGACCGAGATGTCCTTAAACTAACGTTGGACCGTAATATCCTTAAACTAATCGACCGCAATGTCCCTAAAATAAACAACAGAGCCCAATTGCTCTCTTGTTGGATCTAAATGATCTCGTTAAGTTGATCTTAGTCTAAAATGAGACTAACGTATCCTTAACAAACGTTTAAGTTGATCTTAATCTCAAACGAGGCTAACGTATCCTTAAACCCAACCCCCAAACTCAAATCTAAGAAGATACGGATTTGGACTAATCCACGCCTTACGGGCGACAACATAAATTAGTCTCCATATACAATCCACGGGCAACCACAAACAAAACAAACACTCACGACACGAAGTGACTATCTGGAGAAGGAGAAAGTTGTTACCGTGATGCGGTAGTGTAATTAACTGCAGGGGCTTGCGCCTGTAGGGAAGAGCGTTCCCACAATCAAAACCCCTCAAATGAGGGGGAATCTGACGAAGTCTGCTACATCGACCGCATGCGTTTAAACCTTCGATACACGGTGCCATAAATCAACTTGGCATCTTCGGAGAGGTGGACGGATAGCACCAATTAGCATCTTCCCTGAAATTCAGGCAAGACGCCCACCGCGTCTTCACGCGTCTTTCGGAGGGGAACAGATTCTGGCACGCCCGGTGGGACCTTTTCCTCTTTCCACTCCACACCCGTGTTCGTGAACGAATCGCGGTTTAATATGGTTGCCCTTGGGTTCGAGGTACTAAGATTTGGTGTCTTGTTCCGTGCAGAAAATGAAAGATCAATGGTGTCTACTTGCACCAAGTGTTCCAGCTGCAACTGCAACTCGCGTTCTGACTCATCTGGAGGCATAGCTTACGGACCTTAGGCGGCCTCTCTGTTCATGATGCCGATAGAACGGGTGACGCAATCTACCACCGGTTTGTTCTTCGGGACCATGCTTCCACCTGTGAGCATTAACATCCCGCTGCCGCAAGAAGCACAAAAGAAGTCAGTCTTTGATCGGCTTACTACCATCACGACCCCTCTCAACGGGTCATCCAATGTCAAGCCAACGGCATCAGTCTTCGACAGGCTGAGCCTGAACTCCAATGGGCCCGTCAAGAAGCCTGTGATACCTGAAGCGACCATCCCGAAACGGATAGCCATTCCTACTCTCGAGGTCACTGAAGAAGCCTCTCCTATCAAGGGATCAGTCTTTACGAGGCTGGCCACCCCGACTTCCGTTCCTGCTCAAAAGTCTGTCTTTGACAGATTGGATACTGCTGCTAGACGGACGTCGGTATTTAAGAGGCTAGTACCAGCAGCGCCTCATTAGAACAGAGGGCATGACGAAGGCATCCCTAAAGCTGACACAATCCCAACGGCTCGACACGCTCGACATCGCCACTGGCGCCGAGTGAGGAAGGCTGGGGGCAACTCCCCCTCTGGGCTAACTCCACCGGCCCCAACGGTAGAAGTCAATGCTGCTGTTCCAATCGGGAACAGCTTTGAATTGCTGAATAAGGTGCGCAGGAACTCTCCTACCGCCGTACTGAAAAGATCTCCTCCACCCGTGGAGAATATTACAGAAACGAAGCCGGAGCAGTCCCCTCAGAGGCTTTCATCCAAAATTTACAAAGTCTGGCGACAGGTTCAAGACTCAGTAATTGATCAAGATTACCCTTGCCGATAGAAAAAGGTGAAGGTTCAGCAGGAAGAGAACCGTCCTGTCAAGCCACAAAGTGTTAGTGTATATGCCCTAGAGACCATTACTGTATCATACTAATTTGTATATTACTTAATGGAAGCTTGGGATATTCACCTTGTATAAACAATCTTGCTCAATATAGTAGTATGCTACTTGGTTTGTTTCTACTTCAATGTGTACATGTGTTTATTTTATTATATCACCTATACGTATTAGTGGAGCCCTTAGGATCTTTGCTTGATTACCAGCGTTGTGATGGCAGTCACACTCGTGGGGGCTGGGTAATCCATAAGCATATCCTTATACAGGTCCCTAGTCGCAGGACTATCGAGACAGGGCATCGATACTCCGGAGTAGACTAGCGTATGCGCTTCTCATCCCAGTAGGGGAGACGGTCTGTCCCACAGCCGTCAGTACGTCGTACTTGAGATAGTATGCGGGTGCTCGTTAAGTTACGAGTACACTGGACAGGACTCGTCGGGAACTGACTGGTTGGTATTATACCTATCGTCAGTTGTCAGTTCCCAGGTGACATGAGTACAGCTTAGTCCGCTGACTTGACACTGCCACTTCGCTTCGAGTGTGTTCCCACTGTACTTTGATTACTACCCTACCACGGCTCAAAGGAGTCGTGCAAACAGGTAGTAGTTGGGTGCAGTCCCGAAGCACTTGGAGGCAGTGACGGTTAGACAGGATTCGTCTCTCCCGGTATTGGGGGTTGACATCGCGATGTGTCTAGGAGAGCCATTACACGAGTAGTCCCTGGCCAGGGCAAGCGAGATATACTGGTAGGCTTCCAGTGTTATCTCAGGGTGTTTTGGGCTTCACTCCGACACGACTTGTACCGCTATTAGGGGACTGACGTTTACCGCCCCCTAGGCCCGCCATGCGATGTATCAGATGAACAGACCGGACTGTACGGAGACTGTCACATTCAGGCTCAGTAGGAGTTCAGATGGGTTTCACCTCGTCAGTCTTCTTGTCGGCATCTACCTGGGGACCGTTACGCACAGCTAGTGCCGCTTGCGGTCTGTGGTTAAACCCACTGCCAGCGTAGTGTCGAGTATTTAGAGTCCCACACAGAAAGCTATTCGCCTTTAGGCAAAAGAGTAGAGGTCGCATATTTTTGCGACAGGTCGCATGGTTTTGCGACAGGGTTTGGTCACATCCGTGCACTTGTGCACGTTTAGTGTCCGGACAGTTAACACTAGCGGGCTTTGGTTTAAGCCAGATCCTAGTGTTCGTTTTGGGATTGATTTTATCTCGTATGTATTAGTGTTCCTCGGAACGCGGATGCGGGTGTGTATGCACAGTTGACAGAGAGACAGAGGCAGAGGATTCTCATTAGGGTTGTTGACTGTTAACTGTTGACTGTTGACCATTGACTCTTTGCTAAACCTTAATAAGAATATGATATATGATTAACAATAATATTAATTAAGTATTATGGTGACATGGTTGTTAAGGGGTTGACTTGTTGACTTTGTTGACCGGTTGACTAGGTTGGACTAGTTGACCATCATCATGATAATAGCTATCATTTCATGGCAAAGACTTTTGCTTGCTTGTTTATCTTGTGCAAAATGAGTGCATGAAATGATATGGCTATTTTGACTTAAACCATCACATAATACTTGATTGCTATTATTGGTTATGATGGCTTTGGATTATGAGAGCCAAGAGAGAAAAGTCTTGCTCATTCTCTCATTTCCTTTCTCTCTCTTGTTCTTGAGCTCTCATCCTCTTCCTCTTGCTTTCTCTCTTTCTCTAGTCTATGGTTCACTTGTCTCATGTGTTGAGAAGCAAGAACCATATAGAAAAATCCCAACACACTCTTCTCTACTCACTCTAGTTCACAAGGTTTAGCAAACCGAGTGAACTAGTTTCTTTAAAGTTCGAAGAAGAAGCCAAAGGTAGAAGCTTTCGGGTGGATCGATCTTCGGCGCAAGGAGACGACGGGGTGAAGCCGATCCGTACACCATCGTGGTTTGAAGACGAAGGAGTTCAAGAAAGAAAGATATAACCCCCTAATCGAGTAGTTAACAACTCCTAGTTAGGTTGTTAGGTAGATAGTTTAACAAAGATCCGTTTGAGTCCATGTTACCGCCTCTAGAAAATTATTTTTCATCAAATTCCGCAAGCCCGTAAGTACCGGGAGAGGTAGCATGGACTTACAGTGGTATCAGAGCCTAGTTAAACACTACCTAATATGTTAGCATAGTAACTAGAAATTCGATCGGAGAAAAAGTCCCGAAATAGACCCGGAAATCAAACTTGCTGTCGATTTTTTAAGTTCTGTAAAATTAATAAATCATGCTTTAAAAATCGACTCAGGGTTTTTATAAGATACTGTAGAAAAACGGTGCATAGAACCCATTAAACCGCCGCGGAAACGCGGCAATAGCTTGCTATTGCCGCGGTTCCGCGGCTAACTTAGCTCTTCTCTGGATCTTCTTTACTGCAGTATACTCAGTGGGGTATTTTGGGAATTTTTGTATATGTTTTTTCAGCCCAGATTTTCCAGAAAGAATTTTTTTTTTTGGGGCTTTAAAAACCGTATTTTGATCGAGTTTCTAAAGACTTAAGCTGACGGGTATTTATCTGTGATGTGATATTTGTATTGAACGTCTGCTAATCGCTATATGTCGATTAGTGGGGGTTATACAAATCTGTGATCTGTAATGTTGCTGGTATGTGTATATGAATTCATTGGATTGTCGCGGGTGAATAGCCGGGGGTTGTGAGATGAGTGTTTTTATTTCTTTCAATTCATGTAAATTTGTAAATTGATGTAATATTATTTGTATGGCCGCACAACCGGGTCGGGGTTATAGCCGTCATTGTATAATTTCTTTTTACTGTTTTTGCTCCTAGGATAGACCCATGGAGGGGGTGCACAAACTACCGGGTATCTCGAAGTGCCGAGTGACCTACTCACGGTGTTGAGGGAGGTTGCTCCGCTTCGGGTACTTGGCGGGTAGTTTGCCGCACCCGTAGGGTCTTGGGTGGGGTATTGGCTATTCACCGCGACCGTGTAATCTGCTTTTCGTTACAGGCTCGTACGAATTGCGGATTCCTAGTATATCCAATGTATTCATCTGTGATCTGAAATGGCTATCTTTGCAATATATATCTATATATGATATTATTTAGGCGTTGCTTATGTTTTACAGCCGCGCTAGCCCAGCCCCCGCTCTGTCGTTAGTTAAGTAACCTAACGGGTAATGACGGGGCCCCGTGGAGAATGCGAATGGCATAAGCGTACGTCATATTTTGGTTGTTTTCTGCAATGGTAGGATTAAATGATGGGACGCATTAAAAGAACTAATGCAAGAAAATAAACCAAGTAAAAGTTGTTGGAACACTTTCGAAAAACCACTCGGTTCTTTTCAAAACCAACTTTTAAATGCGGAGCTTGAGCCACTCCTTTTAAAAGCTATCTCGTTCCATCGATTATATCAAGTTCACTACGTTCACGGTTTAGCCAAAACCATTCGTAGCCCTCCATCATTTCAGTTAAATATTCGGTAGTATTCAAGCTATGTATTTTGACCTCATGCCAAGGCATAGTGATTGGTAGCTGCCGGATATTTATCTGTTGCATAGATAGAATGCGTTGGTTTGGGACATCCGTACTGCCATTTTGGCCTACGTCAAGGGTAGGTATGGGTGGGTTCAAATCAACCTTGATAATGATGGGTAGAACTTGACATGTGACTTATGACATTTTGACCTCACGCCAAGGTCATAAGAGCATGGGGCAAAAATCCACATCGGGAGTTTCATAAGTACTGAAACTTGCTAGAGTTGCATACCATTTGGAGTGTGATGATTCTGGTAGGATTCCTTCAGTTTCGTCACGCGATGATATTTGGATCCCGATCCTACTGTGAGTATATGCTACTCCTCGGAAAATTTCTCACTTAACGATCAATACTATAAACCAAGTAGGTGTCTAGAAAAGTGTTGGCGGGGCTACGCCCCCAGGGAAAAGAGGTTATTTAATTAAGGAACTTCACGAAAACGTTGGAAAACCTCCCTCGAAGTACCAACACTGGCCTGGCTGAACGGTTAAGCAAGTATTGTACGGTGAGATTGATTCTGACTAATTCTTCATTTTTGGTTTGAGGAGGAATTCGAGATACAGTGGGAGCCATCCTGTTTAGACAAACTAAAAACCACTCTAAACTTGCAAGAGCATCATGCTGAGTGTTTCTTCTCTCTCTCATAATTGCAGCGACCAATTGACATGACCGGACTTAAGTTATTACTAGATAAAAACATACCGACAGGGCCAAACTACAAAGATTGGCTCAGGAATGTCAAGATGGAAATCACTTACGAAAAGTTGGGGTATCTTCTTACCACCAAAGCTCCCTCTGTCCCAGGTCCCAAAACCAGCATCGCGGATAAGGAAATCCGTAAGACCTGGGAAATCGACTGCGCGAAGGCCAAGTACCTCGTGCTTGCCTCTATGGACAACGAACATCAGAGGAGGCACGAGAATATGGACCTCGAATCCATATTTCTCCATACAAAAGAACTGTATGGAGAGCAATCTCGTATCGCAAGATACGAAGTGTCGAAGAAGTTATTTTCGGCAAGATTGGCCGTCGAATCATCGGTAGCGGAACACGTGCTTAAGATGATTGGCTACATTGAGGAGCTCGCGGACCTTGGGACCACGTTGGAGAATGAGCTCTATACGGACTTGATTCTCCAGTCCCTTCCTTCCACTTACGCCCCGTTTATCCTGAACTTCAACTTACAAGAAAAGGAAGTTGAACTTTCAGAACTCCTCAACATGCTGAGGAATGCAGAGGGCACCCTACAGAAAGGTAGGGAAACATCCACTTTGTTTGTAGGAGGATCTTCCTCTTCTAGGTCCAAGGCGAAAGCCAAGGGAAAGAAGAAGAAAGCCCCCGCCAAACCAAGGGGCGGTGTTAGTAAAGTTGATACGAAGGGAAAGGCAAAAGCAACAAAGAAAGTAGGGAAGCTTGTGGATAAGGAAAGATGCTTCTACTGTCATAAAAGTGGACACTAGAAGAATGATTGCAGGGCTTGGAAAGCCAGAACACAGGAACTGAAGCAAGTTGCGGCTTCAGCTTCAGGTGTGTATGTTATTGAAAACTGTCTATCAATAAACTCTACTTCCTGGGTATTGGGTACCGGATCAGGATCTCATATCTGTAATTCTTTGCAGGCGTTGAGAAACCGTTGGGTTTTGAAGGCAGGTGACATGACCCTCAAAGTTGCAAACGGAGCTAGCATGGATGCTAAGGCCGTGGGGGACTATCACTTGGGGTTGTCAGATGGACACGTTTTGGTTTTGCGTAATTGCTTTTTTGTACCCAACGCAACTTGTAATATCATTTCTGTATCTTTGATTTCTAAAGAAGGTTATGAATTTGCGTTTGTAAGTAATGTTGTAAACATTCACCTTAATCAAGTTTTGATTGGGTCAGGTACATTAAGCAATGGTATATATGTACTAAACCAACCATAGATTTTCAATGTCCAGAATACACACAAAAGAAAGTCTCCGGAAATAAATCAGACTTTCTTATGGCATTGTAGACTGGGTCACATCAATGAGAGAAGGTTGACGAAGTTACATACAGAAGGATATTTGGATTCGTTCGAATATCAATCATATGCCACTTGTCAATCCTGTCTCAAAGGAAAGATGACAAAGACTCCGTTCACTGGACACGGAGTAAGAGCGAGCGAGCTCTTGGGACTCGTACACAGCGACGTGTGCGGTCCAATGTTTACACATGCGCGAAGCAGTTTTTCTTACTTCATTACTTTTACGGATGACTTTTCAAGGTACGGATATGTCTTCTTAATGAAACATAAATCTGAAGCCTTTGGAAAGTTCCAGGAATATAAGAATGAAGTAGAAAAACAAACCGGCAAAAGTATCAAGATTCTAAGATCGGATCGAGGTGGTGAATACTTGAATGCCGAGTTCCTGGACTATTTAAAAGAGAATGGAATTCTCTCTCAGCTTACTCCTCCATACACTCCGCAACATAACGGTGTATCGGAGAGACGGAACCGAACCCTATTGGATATGGTACGGTCCATGATGAGTAACGCTGAGTTACCGCGATCATTCTGGGGGTATGCGCTAGAATCAGCTGCATACCTTTTGAACCGAGTTCCCACTAAGACTGTGCCTACTACACCATATGAGATGTGGTGTGTGAAGAGGCCCCATCTTAATCACATTAAGACGTGGGGATGTCCAGCTTTTGTCAAAAAGCAGCATGCGGACAAACTCGAGGCACGCTCTGTACAGTGCAAGTTCGTGGGATATCCAAAGAACTCCAAGGGATATTTCTTCTACCGCGAAGAGGAACAAAAGGTTTTTGTTTCTCGTCATGCCTACTTCTTGGAAACTGAGTTTTTGGAAAACCAGATAAGTGGGAGCACAGTAGAACTGGAAGAAATTCCAGAACCACGAGCTATTACTGAAAGCTTAGTGGAACCAGAAGGTTCAAAAGATCAGGACATTCCTACGGCGCTCCGCAGGAGTAGTAGGCAGTCTCATCCGCCCGAGAGATACTACGGTTTTCTCATAGACGGGGATAGAGAGGATTGCATCATAGATTATGATGAGCCTACTAGCTTCCAGCAGGCCGTTCAGAGCGTTGACTCGATAAAATGGCTGGATGCAATGCGGACCGAAATGGAGTCCATGTACACCAACAAAGTATAGATGTTGGACATTGCTCCAGACGGGGTAAAACCCGTAGGATGCAAGTGGATCTTCAAAAGGAAGATTGGTGTAGATGGACAGGTTGAGACCTATAAAGCTAGACTTGTTGCAAAGGGTTTTCGTCAAAGACCTGGTTTGGACTATGACGAAACCTTTTCTCCAGTGGCTATGCTGAAATCCATTCGGATCCTTCTTGCCATTGCTGCCTTCCACGATTATGAGATTTGGCAGATGGACATAAAGACCGCTTTTCTAAATGGAAATTTAGAGGAGTGTGTCTATATGGACCAGCCAGAGGGTTTCATTCAGAGTGGGAGCAGTGGAAAGGTGTGTAAATTGCTTAAGTCCATATATGGACTAAAGCAGGTATCGCGGAGTTGGAACATCTGTTTTGATGAGACGGTCAAAGAATTTGGCTTTATCAAAAATCCAGATGAACCATGCATCTATAGTAGATTTGTAACGACAACTGTAGTATTCCTCGTTTTATACATGGATGACATTCTCTTAATAGGAAATGACATTCCTATGCTACAATCTGTCAAGGGGTTCTTGTCACACAGGTTCTCCATGAAAGACCTGGGTGATGCCTCATACATTCTGGGGATCCGGATCCATCGTGATAGATCCAAGAGGATATTAGGACTTTCACAGTCCAGGTACATCGATACCATATTGAAAAGATTCAGTATGGAAGATTCCAAGCGCGGTAACCTACCGGCTTGTCACGGGATCACCCACTCCAAAGAGATGTCTCCCAAGACTGATTTGGAAAGGGATCGCATGTCTATTATACCCTACGCTTCTGCGGTAGGCTCTATAATGTATGCGATGTTGTGTACCAGACCGGATGTAGCTTATGCACTGAGTGTAGTAAGCCGGTATCAGTCAAACCCTGGGGAGAAACATTGGATAGCGGTAAAGAACATTCTCAAGTACCTGAGAAGGACTAAGGAGATGTTCTTGGTGTATGGCGCAAAAGACCTCCAGATCGAGGACTTTGCTGACTCCAGCTTCCAGAGTGACAAGGATGATTCCAAGTCCATGTCGGGTTTTGTCTTTACCCTCAATGGAGGGGCGGTGAGTTGGAAGAGTTCCAAACAGGAAACCGTTGCTGACTCGACTATGGAAGCGGAATACATCGCTGCATCTGATGCCGCAAAAGAAGCCGTCTGGATGAGGAAGTTCTTGAAAGAACTTCAGGTGGTTCCATCCATTGTTGATCCAATACCTCTGTATTGCGACAACAACGGGGCTATAGCTTTAGCGAAGGAACCCAGGTCCCATCAGAAATCCAGACACATTTTGAGGCGGTATCACCTGATCAGGGAGATCGTGGATCGCCAGGAGATCGAGGTTCGGAGGGTTGCTTCAGAAGATAACACTGCAGATCCATTCACCAAGGCCTTGCCCCAGACTCAGTTCGAGCGGCTGATCGAGATGATAGGTCTTCGATACGCCAGTACATGGCCTTAGTGCAAGTGGGAGATTGTTAGTGTATATGCCCTAGAGGCCATTACTGTATCATACTAGTTTGTATATTACTTAATGGAAGCTTGGGATATTCACCTTATATAAACAATCTTGCTCAATATAGTAGTATGCTACTTGGTTTGTTTCTACTTCAATGTGTACATGTGTTTATTTTATTATATCACCTATACGCATTAGTGGAGCCCTTAGGATCTTTGCTTGATTACCAGCGTTGTGATGGCAGTCACACTCGTGGGGGCTGGGTAATCCATAAGCACATCCTTATACAGGTCCCTAGTCGCAGGACTATCGAGACAGGGCATCGATACTCCGGAGTAGACTAGCGTATGCGCTTCTCATCCCAGCAGGGGAGACGGTCTGTCCTACAGCCGTCAGTACGTCGTACTTGAGATAGTATGCGGGTGCTCGTTAGGTTACGAGTACACTGGACAGGACTCGTCGGGAACTGACTGGTTGGTATTATACCTATCGTCAGTTGTCAGTTCCCAGGTGACATGAGTACAGCTTAGTCCGCTGACTTGACACTGTCACTTCGCCTCGAGTGTGTTCCCACTGTACTTTGATTACTACCCTACCACGGCTCAAAGGAGTCGTGCAAACAGGTAGTAGTTGGGTGCAGTCCCGAAACACTTGGAGGCAGTGACGGTTAGACAGGATTCGTCTCTCCCGGTATTGGGGGTTGACATCGCGCTGTGTCTAGGAGAGCCATTACACGAGTAGTCCCTGGCCAGGGCAAGCGAGATATACTGGTAGGCTTCCAGTGTTATCTCAGGGTGTTTTGGGCTTCACTCCGACACGACTTATACCGCTATTAGGGGACTGACGTTTACCACCCCCTAGGCCCGCCATGCGATGTATCAGACGAACAGACTGGACTGTACGGAGACTGTCACATTCAGGCTCAGTAGGAGTTCAGATGGCTTTCACCTCGTCAGTCTTCTTGTCGGCATCTACCTGGGGACCGTTACGCACAGCTAGTGCCGCTTGCGGTCTGTGGTTAAACCCACTGCCAGCGTAGTATCGAGTCTTTAGATTCCCACACAGAAAGCTATTCGCCTTTAGGCAAAAGAGTAGAGGTCGCATGGTTTTGCGACAGGGTTCGGTCACATCCGTGCACTTGTGCACGTTTAGTGTCCGGACAGTTAACACTAGCGGGCTTTGGTTTAAGCCAGATCCTAGTGTTCGTTTTGGGATTGATTTTATCTCGTATGTATTCGTGTTCCTCGGAACGCAGATGCGGGTGTGTATGCACAGTTGACAGAGAGACAGAGGCAGAGGATTCTCATTAGGGTTGTTGACTGTTGACTGTTGACTCTTTGCTAAACCCTAATGAGAATATGATATATGATTAACAATAATATTAATTAAGTATTATGGTGACATGGTTGTTGAGGGGTTGACTTTGTTGACTTGTTGACTTTGTTGACCGGTTGACTAGGTTGGACTAGTTGACCATCATCATGACAATAGCTATCATTTCATGGCAAAGAATTTTGCTTGCTTGTTTATCTTGTGCAAAATGAGTGCATGAAATGATATGACTATTTTGACTTAAACCATCACATAATACTTGATTGCTATTATTGGTTATGATGGCTTTAGATTATGAGAGCCAAGAGAGAAAAGTCTTGCTCATTCTTTCTTTTCCTTTCTCTCTCTTGTTCTTGAGCTCTCATCCTCTTCCTCTTGCTCTCTCTCTTTCTCTAGTCTATGGTTCACTTGTCTCATGTGTTGAGAAGCAAGAACCATAGAGAAAAATCCCAACACACTCTTCTCTACTCACTTTAGTTCACAAGGTTTAGCAAACCGAGTGAACTAGTTTCTTCAAAGTTCGAAGAAGAAGCCAAAGGTAGAAGCTTTCTGGTGGATCGATCTTCGGCGCAAGGAGACGACGGGGTGAAGCCGATCCGTACACCATCGAGGTTTGAAGACGAAGGAGTTCAAGAAAGAAAGGTATAACCCCCTAACCGAGTAGTTAACAACTCCTAGTTAGGTTGTTAGGTAGATAGTTTAACAAAGATCCGTTTGAGTCCATGTTACCGCCTCTAGAAAATTATTTTTCATCAAATTCCGCAAGCCCGTAAGTACCGGGAGAGGTAGCATGGACTTACACAAAGGACAACAGCCATCTGGGTGCCTGCTGAAACGGCTCCCTCGACTTCAGCTGCCCAAAAGAAAAGGAGGCCAGAGAAAGCCCATGTGACTACGGCAGACCACAAAGACGCTGAGCCCAAACGCCCCAAGTCTGGGGCATAATGGTGCATACTGTTTATATGGCTTCCGAAAAAGAGGAAAGCTGTGCTTCTACGGGTCACCGACCGCTCACCCGATCCGTGACAAAAGCCCAGGAGCAGCAGCAGAAGCTTCAGGAAATGCTAACGCAAATGGCCGCACTCACCGGGACAAAAGAAAGCCCGGAGGCGTCGTCCAAGCAGCGTCATGAACAAGAAACCGATGCTGACTTCCTCCGCAGAGTCCTCGAAAAGAAGGACAGAGAAGCAGCAGAACAAGCGGCTAATATAAAACGAATGGCGCTTCTCTTCCAAGATATGGTCGGGATGATATTACAGCCAGAACCTCCAGCTGAAGACCCTCCTATCATCATTGAAGACGACATAGGGGAGACATCGAACCCTCCTCCGGCTCTTTCAACAGCCAAAGAGGAAACTATTTCCAAGGCCGCTCTGGATGACTATATAGCTTAGCAAATACGAGCTCACCAGGCGAATGAAGTGGACGGCCAAGTCGTTAAAACTGGGCGACCATATCCAAGCTGGTATGACCAGATAAAGTACCTGCCGGGATATACGATCCCTAAATTTCATGTATACAAAGGGATGAGCAATCCCCACTAGCATGTCTCCCAGTTCAGGGCTCTATGTGGTAACACCGGAGGTGATAATAAATTGCTACTTCGCCAGTTCGTCGGCAGCTTGTCGGAGACGGCCTTCGATTGGTACTCTGAACTTCCAAACGACTCCGTCAAGACTTTCACAGAAATGGAGCTATTATTCACCCAACGATTCGCGAGTGCTAGTGAACGTACCCCGATAACGGCATTGATCAATGCCAGGGTGAAGCCAGGTGAAACATGGGTTCAATATGCAATACGATGGCGGAATCTGTGGTCGAAATGCGAACAACGCATCGAAGAAGCGCCGGCGGTGGTCATGTTCGTGGGCACTCTGGACCCTCATGCAACCATATCCCAATTCATGATGTTTTTCAAGCCGACCACATTCCAATCCTTGATCGACAAACTGGCCCAAATGGACCAGATGGGTCATAGGTTGTCTCCTCCAAAGCCGGACTCGCGGAACGAGAAGGGAAAGGGGAAAGCGATCGTCGTCGCCAATGCTCAATAGCAGCCCAGTGGTCCAAGACCAGTTGATCGCCAAAATAATAGAACTCGATCTCTCAAAGATAAAATGAGACGCCCTTACTCGTTCCCTCGAGACAAGACAAAGAGGTTATTCGAGCTTGCACTGCGCAACAGGCTCATCAATCTACCGGAGCCAAGACGCCCAGCGCAACCAGGCGACATTAGCAATCCTAACTATTGCCCTTATCACCGAATATTGGGCCATCCGATCGAGGATTGTTACATCTTCAAAAGTTGGATAGAAGATCAGTACCAGCAGGGCAAATTCGTATTTTCCGAGAATTGGAAGGTGAACCCGCCTCAGCCACACACTCCCAAGAAGACGGATACACCGGGGGCATCATGCTCTTTCGTAGAAGAAGCTCCATGGGAGGTCGCTCTTTCAGCCAAAACTAAAAGAATGCTGAAGGATCTCCACGCATGCCCGGCGATCAGGTGGAAAGATCCACTCGAACCCGAGATCATCGAAGGAATGTTAAAACCGCGTCCAACTCCAAAGATCGGTGGTGGTAGCCAAAGCACTCACACCCAGCCATCAAAATCTTCTAAGAAGAAGAAGAAATCCAAGAAGCCCGTGAAGCCTGGTGACAAGCGCATGGACCTGCAAAAGCAGATTGATACGCTGGAAGAGTATAACCAGAAGGCACGGACTCCAGTCACACTCCAAGAGTTTCTCAGCCACGTCCTTGAGGACGGAGATGATGGAGAAGACTCGTCGGATGAATCTGAAGATTACGTAGCAAGCTGCCTTGTGATCTCTCACTTGTCAATAGACAATGAGGAAGCTCCATACACAGAGAAACTGGGGGAAAATCCTAAACCGGAACTTCTAGGACCGTCAGACGAAACGATTGATAAATTCCTGAACGAAGCTCTTCTTAAAAGCAAAGCTGCTTGAGAGCGTAAGACGGCCATATTTGAAAAAGCCAAACACCGGCGACTGGACGAAAGAGTTGAAACACTCCCGCCAGATCAAAGCACATCCGTCGCAAATAAAAACAGGCTCAAGACGAGGAAAAATTTCGCTAAAGCCATATCAATAGGAATGAAGCTGCCACCCTCTGAAGCGAACGCTCTTGGTGAAGCAGAAACACATCCTAACTACTGCTTATATCATCGAAAGATTTCGCACCCCACCAAAGAGTGCAACGCTTTTAAAAGATGGTGGCAGGGATATGTTGCTCACCGGCAACATTTCAAGAGGATGAAATGCCAAACTCGTCGAGAGCAAAGAAACACGACCGAGGAGCGTAAAAGAACTACCGGTGACTGTCGTATGGTCAACGCCTGGGGATCACAAGTTCTCACCTTCGGAAGTGACTCTAACGAAGAAATGGCTCTTGGCCCTCTCTTTAAAGAGTCCACCTTGGGAAAAGAGGAAGAACCGAAGACCTGTGAAAATATTCACCTGCGCAACCGTAAGCTTCCCGAAAAGAATCTTGGGCCCTCGAACAGTGGGTCAAATAGAAAAGATAAGGGAAAAGAAAAAGTCCCTGAGGATATCATCCTTGATGACCAAGCCGTCGAAAAGCTGACAGCCAAGGACTCGCCAAAGAAAAGCAAGGTGGATTACAATATCCTGGCACACCTAAGAAAGCTACCTTCGCAATTAAGCATTCTCGACGCCCTTCTGCTATCAAAAGAAGCAAGAGATTCTTTGATCAAGGCACTGCAGGAGCCCGAGCAATTCCAAGCTTTCCTCGCCGAAGAAAAGATGAAGGATAAGCTGGAAGAAGTACACACAGCCAATGTCACCTTCGGCGATGAAGACCTCCTCCTTGGGACATGCGAGCACAACCGCCCCCTATATGTCTCCAGATACTGTCATGACATTAAGATAGGTAAAATCCTGGTCGACAATGGGTCTTCCGTCAATCTCCTTAACGTGAGGGTGTTAAAGGAAATCTGCATAAGCGTTCAACACCTCGCTCGTGATAAAATCACCATCTCCGGGTTTGACTCCCAGTCATCATGGACGCTCGGGTCCGTGATACTGACGTTACGCTTTGGGTTGCTCGTCACTGATATCAAGTTTCATGTCATTGACACCAAGACATGCTACAACGCTATGCTCGGCCGGGTTTGGTTACACGAGTACAACATCATCCCTTCTACACAACATCAGTGTATGATGTATTTCAAAGATGGTCTCGAGTACACCGTGACAAGGGAACAAAACCCATTCTCCGTGAATGAAGTTCGAAAGTACGAGGATGCCAAGTACTTCCTGCCTGATTTCGAAGACACAGAAAGATGTCGCAAACCGGAGGACAAGAACAAAGCTATTATCACCATTCCGGTCTTCGGGAGTGATACCGAAGAGGAAGAAGAGATAGTCTATTCAGGACCGCCCCAATGCAACAAGTCGGGACCGTCCACTCCTATGTTGATCTTCGGAAGTGACTCGGAAGATGAAGTCAATGCCATATTCTCCGCTCGGCCATCAATACAAGCCTTTGCTGATGAAGATCAATGTTTGCAAGTTGCCATGGTTCCGCCAAAGCATCATAAGGAGCTAGACGCGCTTGATACCTATAGTGTGGAAGAATTGCAGACATTCTACGTCCCTCCCACGCGAAAAAGTGAAAAGGCAATCCTATTCTACCGATCCGGGGAAACCAAAGTGGAGAAAGAAATCTGGCATGGTGCGGATTCTACACTTGACAGGCTCCAGCCCATCCGTTTGCCCAGATATTACACAGACGGACTAAAGAGACTCTTGAGATGCCAAGGTATATCTCTTAAGCAAACGGTGCGACAAGCACGGTTCTATAACAGGATCTGGAACGTTCCCAGAACTCAACGAAAGTTGCCCAACGGAAGAATGGAAACGACCGGGCTTGGGTATGTTCAATCCAAGAAACGGGAGCTACTCCGCGACTGCTACGTCGTACATGACTTTGATGAAGAAGGAGATGCTCTGTGGGAAGATGCTAACCCTGAACCAGAAAGAGCTCCCGTCATGAAAATGCCCAGTCCGTCGTTCGAAGAACAAATGGACAAGCTTATAAGGGAAGCGGGTCAAAAGGTTCGAGACGACCATAATCGCGAAATGGCCATCTACGAGAAAGCCAGGACGCAACGCCTCCTTCAGCAGGCTGTGAAAAATGAAAATGCTCCTCCTTGTCAACCTGTTGTACAAAAGGCCCGACGCAGAGGCAGAAATAAATCAAAAAGCGGGAAAGGCGTTCGACAGCGACAAAGCGGGACCAAGAAGCCACGCGATCAGGAATCGAGCAATCCGGATACGTCTTTTATAAAGAAGATGGGTCGAGAATATTCTTTTCCCCAAGACAAGACAAGGAAGATATTTGATCTTGTCATAAAACATCAGATGATGACACTCCCGGAGTCCAAGCACCCCAAGCAAGCAGGCGAAGTCTCTCACCTGGACTATTGCTCCTATCACAGGGCAGTAGGACATCCTCTCGAAGACTGCTTCACATTTAAAGACTGGGTAGAAGACCAGTATCAGCAAGGTAGGTTCGCTCTATCCAGCAGCTGGAAGGTAACCCCGCCGCTAAAGCATGAACCCAAAGCCACGAGAGTAGAGCCGGATCAACATCGGTCTTGGAAGCGAGCTCGTACTTGTCATATGATAATGTTGTCAGAAGAAGAGCCTGAGAATATGGATGACCTCCCCCGGTGCTTCGAAAACATTGATGATGAAGTAATCTCAGAATTTCCACCGGCGCCAAAAGAGCTGGAAGATGGGATACATACTACTGCAGATAACCTCAAGAAAATTGATTTGGGGACGGTAAGTGACCAGCGACCGACATTCGTCAGTGAGCTGTTGTCTGAAGAAAGGGTGGCTACATTAAAGGATGTACTCATGCAGCATAAAGATTGCTTCGCATGGAACTATTCCGAGATGCCAGGACTAGATCCAGAGATTGCTGTGCACAAATTGGCAATATCTCCGGACGTCAAGCCGATCAAACAAGCGCCGAGAAGAATACGACTCGAGCTTAGATGAGCATCAATGCCGAGGTCAAAAAGCAAATCGACTCCGGCTTCATCCAAGAGATTCAATATCCTGATTGGATCTCCAACATAGTCCCGGTGATGAAGAAGAATGGGACGGTGCGCATATGTGTGGACTTTCGGGATCTCAATAAAGCCTGCCCGAAAGATGACTTCCCAGTACCGGTCACCGAGCTGATGATAGACAATACGTCCACTCATGAAGTTTTCTCTTTCATGGACGGCTCGTCAGGATACAATCAGATAAAGATGCATCCCGAGGACCAGAAGCATACCGCTTTCCGGACTCCTTTAGGCATATTCTGCTACAAGGTGATGCCCTTCAGTCTAAAGAACACTGGTGCCACCTATCAGAGGGCCATGACGAAGATTTTCGATGACCTCATACATGAAATCGTTGAATGCTATATCGACGACCTCGTAGTTAAAAGAAAATCATACGAGGAACATTTAAAGCATCTGAAGATCGTGTTTCAGCGCCTTCGGCAATACAACTTTAAGATGAATCCTCTCAAATGCACGTTCGGAGTTTCCTCGGGCAAATTCTTAGGATTCATCGTCCGACACCGAGGCATCGAGATAGATCCGTCAAAGATTAAGACGATTATGGAAATGCCTCCGCCAAGGACTCTTAAGCAACTGCGGTCTCTCCAAGGAAAGCTCGGATATATCCGACGATTTATAGCCAATCTTTCCGGCAAGTGCCGTCCTTACAGTCACCTGATGAAGAAGGGAACCCCGTTCATCTGGGATCACAAATGCCAAAGCGCACTGGACGAAATCAAACAATACCTACAAAATCCTCCAGTGCTAACCGCTCCGGTCAAGGGAAAGCCTCTTATTCTGTATACAACCACCCTTGAAGGTTCCTTAGGCGCATTATGGGCATAAGAGAACGACCAAGGGAAGGAGAAAGCCCTTTATTATCTGAGTCGAGTTCTCCTGGGGGCAGAAAGCAATTACTCTCCCATTGAAAAACACTGCCTGGCGTTGATCTTCGCAATAACGAAGCTCAGACACTATGCATTGGCGCATGAGGTCCATCTCATATCAAAAGTGGATCCTCTCAAATATTTGATGTCAAAGGCCATATTAACAGGACGGCTCGCTAAATGGGCCCTCCTCTTGATGGATTTCTCAATAACTTATCGTCCTCTTAAGGCAGTGAAAGGCCAGGCCATCGCCGACTTCCTCACTGAGCATCTGATACCTGCCGATTCTCCTTTGAATTGCGAACTGCCAGACGAATATGCATTTGACACGATCGACGGGGGTGATACCCGGTGGGAACTTTATTTTGATGGAGCGTCTTCCATGAAGAAGCGCAAACAAAGCACCCCTATAATCAAATCGGGGGTAGGCCTCATCTTCGTAACTCCATAAGGAGGGATAATGCGCTTCACCTTCTCCTTGACAGAGACGAGGATGAACAATGAAGCCGAATACGAAGGTTTGATAGCAGGTCTCGAGATCGCCATCGACATGGGAATTGAAAACCTGCTCATATACGGAGGCTCCCAGCTGATCGTTAGTCATGTAAATAGCGATTATCAAACGTGCAAACCAGAGTTGGTGAAGTACGACGAGAGAGTACAACAACTACTGACTCAAATTCCTTCCTACACCTTGGAAAGCATACCGCGTGCGGAAAATAGCAAAGCGGATGCATTAGCCAAGCTCGCTAAAGAACTGGCTGACGAAAACCTCAATGACGTGAGGATCGTTGTGCAAAGCCGTCAGGTTCTCGCACCGGCAGAAATATCTCCGGAATTGTCCGAAGAAAAGGGAGTGACCGAGAAAACGACTCTACAAATAAAAGACTAGGAAAAGGCTATGGATTGGAGAGAAGTCTTTATATACTACTTCAAATCCCGTCGAACGCCTGAAGATGCGTCCTCACGACATCAGCTTATGAAACGAGCTCTGTCTTTTGCTTTCGTCAAAGATACTCTGTATAAGAGATCATTTAATTCTCTGTAGTTAAGATGCCTGGGACCAGATGAGGCAAGGAGAGTCGTCCAAGAAACTCATGACGGACTCTACGGTTCTCACCAAGCCGGGCTGAAGATGAAGCTGAAGATCAAACGGATGGGTTATTATTGGCCCACAATGATCCAGGACTGCCTCGAATACGTGAAGCAGTGCCACTCGTGCCAGATTCACGGAGAATTTATCCATCAGCATCCAAATCCACTACATCCAACGGTGGCTAGCTGGCCGTTCGAAATGTGGGGAACTGACATAATTGGTCCCATCGAACCAGCATCGTCCAGAGGACATCGATTCATTTTGGCGACAACTGATTACTTCTCCAAATGGGCAGAAGCAGTACCGCTGAGGGAAGTGAAGACGGAGAATATCCTCCATTTCTTCAAGACACACGTCATTTATCGGTTTGGAACTCTGAGACGGATCATCTCCGATAACGGGCCAGCCTACAGAAGCCACAAGATCAGCCGCTTCGCACAACAGCATAACATAGACTGGAGATACTCTTCAGTCTATAATCCTCGAGCTAACGGTCTAGCAGAGGCTTTTAACAAGACCTTGACGAAGATCGTAAAAAAGACGGTGTCTCGAAATAAGAAGGACTGGCATGAGAGACTGCATGAAGCTCTCTGGGCGTATCGAACTACGTTCAAAACGGCCACGAACACAACTCCGTACGCATTGGTATTCGGTACAGAGGTGGTACTCCCCCTCAAGATAGAGCTACCCTATCTACGAGTGGAAGTTCATTATGAGCTAACAGACGAAGAAAATGCTCACCTTCGGCTTGAGGAGCTCGATACCCTTGATGAAACCCGGCTTATAGCGCAACAAAATCTGGAGGCTTATAAAGCAAAGATGACGCACTCATACGAAAGGTTGACTAGGCCGAGGACATTCCGCCAAGGCGAACTCGTGCTGGTAGTCAAAAGACCCATGATCCCCAATCGTGCCAAACGGGGGAAATTCGAGCTGAACTATGAAGGCCCGTATATCGTAGACAAAGTCTACCAGGGTGGAGCCTATCTACTCATGGACATGCACGGCGAAAGGCCCTTCAGGCCAATAAATGGTCGCTTCCTGAAAAAGTACTACGCCTGACGAGTCACGGCCTCGGTCAATGATAGATGACGACGACTATGTCCACTCGCCATCTTCCTAAGCCCAAACTCTATAAGTAGTAGCCGGCTAACGGAGCGAAATGTCCTTAAACTAACAGCGGACCGAAACGTCCTTAAACTAACAACGGACCGAAACTTCCTAAAACTAACAATGGACCACTATGTCCTAAAACTGGCGTCGGACCGAAACGTCCTTAAACTAACGATGGAATACTATGTCCTAAAACTAGCTGTTGACCAAGACGTCAATAAACTACTGTGGACTGCAGCATCCCAAGGCTGACAAAAAAAATATAAAGAATAAAAAAAAGAAAAAAAAAGAAAACGGTATGTCCATAAGCGAAATGGGCACGGATGAAAACCCGAAAGGGCTCCGTGAGTAAAAACAGCAGGGCTACCGGCGAGTTTTTGTGAAAACCCGAAAGGGCGCAACCTCGTTAAAAGACACTTGCAAGGTCCTCTCGACCTTGTGAGGAGAAACCACCTGCGTGAGATCCTTACGACTCACAAAGGAAGTAACACACTTAGGGATCCCCACGATTCCTAAGGAGAAATTACACTTACGAGATCCTCACGACTCGTAAGGAGAACTCTTTTATGAGACCCTCACGGCTCATAAGATTCAAAAGTCTTAAGCTACAGGGATCTAAACCTGTTCTTAAGCGGCCACCACGACCTCCAACTTTGCCCTACAAGCGGCTCAGTGCTGACCCTTGTATATAATCCATGGGCGCGAATAAACATTTCCCTAACAAAGTCCCATCCATGACTAGGATTATGTTTGCACAGTGAACAGCCCTTGTAATTCCTCTCGACTTATAAGGAGAAAATACTCTTGTAAGATCTTTACGACTTATAAGGGACCATACACTTAGGAGTCCTTACGATTCCTAAGGAGAAAACGCACTTACGAGATCCTCACGACTCGCAGGGAGAAATACCTTTATGAGACCCTTACGGCTCATGAAGTCAAAAGCCTTAGTCGAAAAGATCCTAACCCTGCTCGCTAAGCCATCTTTGTTCGACATAGACAAAGGCAAATGATGATTCGCTCCTGGCAATATCCCAGTTGTAGCGGTGCTGATGCCGGAATCGGTTCCTAATTCCAAGCTTGCAGCGAAAATCCAGCGAGCCACACATGCATACAAAATAGCCTAAATGATGGGGCAACTTGTAATAAAATCAGCAAGTAAAAATGTATGCATGCAAAATAGCCGAAATGATTGGGCGACTCGCAATAAAAAGCAGCGAGTAAAAATAAAACAAATAGACGAAATGATTGGGCACCGCGAAAAATAGCCGAAATGATTGGGCAATCGCGACCTTCGCGATATAAAAGCTGAAATGATAGAGCATCGCAGAAAGAAATAAAAAAATATGAAATTTACGCCCTGCAGCTGATATCACATTAATCCCTGTATACAATCCAGGGGCACAAACAAAGAAGGAATCACACCTTCCCTCCCCAGGCTCCATCAGAAAACGAAGCCGAATCTCGACGGTTCAGGGATAGCCTAGAGATCATCAACAGCGTTCTTCCCCATTCCAGCAGGATTCAGACGCTGCAATCAACCCTGGAGCTACAGCAAAGCCCCTACTCTAAATCTCGAGGGTCCCTAGACAACCTGGAGACCACTTCTATATTCGTCTCATTACACCAGACGCTACGTCATCCACATGACCCCGTCTCGGAAATACGTCATCCACATGACCCCATCTCAGAAATACGTCATCCACATAACCCCGTCTCGGAAATACGTCATCCACATGACCCCGTCGCGGAAACACGTCAACCAAAAGACCCCGTCACGGAAATACGTCATCTACATGACCCCGTCTCGGAAATACGTCATCTACATGACCCCGTCACGGAAATACGTCATCCACATAACCCCGTCTCGAAAATACGTCATCCACAAGACCCCGTCTCGGAAATACATCATCTACATGACCGCGTCGCGGAAACACGTCATCCAAATGGCCCCGTCACGAAAATACGTCATCTACATGACCCCGTCTCGAAAATACGTCATCTACATGACCCCGTCATGGAAATACGTCATCCACATGACCCCGTCACGGAAATACGTCATCTATATGACCCCATCTCGGAAATACGTCATCCATATGACCCCGTCTCAGAAATACGTCATCCACATGACCCCGTCGCGGAAACACGTCATCCAAATGGCCCCGTCGCGGAAATACGTCATCTACATGACCCCGTCTCGGAAATACATCATCTACATGACCCCGTCACGGAAATACGTCATCCACATGACCCCATCGAGGAAACACGTCATCCAAATAGCCCCAAACGTCATCTACATAACCCCGTCTCGGAAATACGTCATATACATGACCCCGTCGCGGAAACACGTCATCCAAATGACCCCGTCTTGGAAATACGTCATCCACATGACCCCGTCGCGAAACACGTCATCCACATGACCCCGTCACGGAACTACGTCATCCACATGACCCCGCCGCGGAAATACATCATCCACATGACCCCGTCTCAGAAATACGTCATCCACATGACCCCGTCGCGGAAACACGTCATCCAAATGGCCCCGTCGCGGAAATACGTCATCTATATGACCCCGTCTCGGAAATACGTCATCCACATGACCCTGTCTCGGAAATACGTCATCCACATGACCCCGTCTCGGAAAAACGTCATCCACATGACCCCGTCACGGAAACACGTCATCCAAATGGCCCCGTCGCAGAAATACGTCATCTACATGACCCCGTCTTGGAAATACATCATCTACATGACCCCGTCACGGAAATACGTCATCCACATGACCCCGTCTCAGAAATACGTCATCCACATGACCCCGTCACGGAAACACGTCATCCAAATGGCCCCGTCACGGAAATACGTCATCTACATGACCCCGTCTCGGAAATACGTCATCAACATGACCCCGTCGCGGAAACACGTCATCCAAATGACCCCGTCTCGGAAATACATCATCCACATGACCCCGTCGCGGAAACACGTCATCCACATGACCCCGTCGCGGAAACACGTCATCCACATGACCCCGTCGCGGAAATACGTCATCCACATGACCCCGTCACGGAAATACGTCATCCACATGACCCCGTCTCGGAAATACGTCATCCACATGACACCGTCTCGGAAATACGTCATCCACATGACCCTATCATGGAAACACGTCATCCAAATGGCCCCGTCGCGGAAATACGTCATCTACATGACCTCGTCTCGGAAATATGTCATCCGCATTACCCCGTCTCGGAAATACGTCATCCACATGACCCCGTTACGGAAATACGTCATCCACATGACCCCGTCTCGGAAATACGTCATCCACATGACCCCGTCTCGGAAATACGTCATCCACAAGACCCCGTTGCGGAAACACGTCATCTAAATGGCCCCGTCGCGGAAATACGTCATCTACATGACCCCGTCTCGGAAATACGTCATTTACATGACCCCGTCATGGAAATACATCATCCACATGACCCCGTCTCGGAAATACGTCATCCACATGACCACGTTGCGGAAACACGTCATCTAAATGGCCCCGTCACGGAAATACGTCATCTACATGACTCCGTCTCGGAAATACGTCATCCACATGACCCCGTCGCGGAAACACGTCATCCAAATGACCCCGTCTCGGAAATACATCATCCACATGACCCCGTCGCGGAAACACGTCATCCACATGATCCCGTCGCGGAACTACATCATCTACATGACCTCGTCTCGGAAATACGTCATCCATATGACCCCGTCTCGGAAATACGTCATCCACATGACCCCGTCACGGAAATACGTCACCTACATGACCCCGCCCCGGAAACACGTCACCCAATGACGCTGTGAAATGCGGATAACTTCAATCTCATTAAACACTTACGGGTCCTCTCGATTCATAAGGAAGAGAACTCTCTTATACGATCCTTACGACTTATAAGGGAAAACACACTTAGGAATCCTCACAACTCCTAAGGAGAAAAGACACCTACAAGATCCTCACGACTCGTAGGGAGAAAAGTCGTTATGAGACCCTCACGGCTCATAAAGTTAAAAAGTCTTAGGTAGCAGATCTGAACCTGCTTCCTAAGCCATCAATACCCCTCGAAGAAGCCAAGATAGAATGCTCTCTATCTTCTACAAGCTATGCTTACTAAAGTGACATGCCGGCAACAAAGAGAAGAGAAGAAAGTGACAAGGAGAACATTTGATTCACATTTGATTAAGCGTTCGAAGCATACCAGTCCATGCATGTGCAAAAGATTTAGTACATAAAATAAAACACGCTGAAATGAGAAATTTACCATTCATACTTCGAAAAGTTCTTACAATCATGAAAGCGGTAAACGAAAACATCATCAAAATGATTACAATGGTAAAACCTCAGATCCAGGGCATGGATTGATGAATTCGAAAGTAAGGCCGTCTAGAATCTTTCTGGTCTTTCTGACCATTCTCGTGTGCATCCTCTCGCGCTCACGAGTATCGAAATCCTCGCCAATGTCCCCCTCCTTTTGATAAGAAGCGATTATCGTCGTCTGTTGGAAAGTTTGATGCAGAATGTCAATGAGGTTTTCTCGCCGCTTCTTCGAGATCAGCCCCGACAGGTACACTGAATGCACCTTGTCTTCGGTATCATCCAGCGCATTAAGCGGCATGGCCTCATGAAACCCAGGAAGTGCTCTCCAAATTGCTCCCACTACGATTTTCAAGAGATCGGAATGGCGAGGAAGCAGCCAACCGACGCGTGCATGCAGATGATCCATAATCTCCGCACATTGGGCATCTATAAACTCTTGGTTTTGGCAACGGCCCTGTACGCGAATATCCTCATAAGAGATGAACTCGTTCAGACTATATAAATGAACAGCCATAGTGCCTGAAAAGAAACATCATTAAAAGATTAGTAATGAGGCAAAATGGGCAAAGGGATTTAAACGACTCTTGATATCCCCATGGAGAAAACAAATTCTAATTATGATACCTAACAAATTTGAATTTGTGAGAGATTCTAAAAGAAGGGAATCTCGTTTAATAAACGACCCCTCGGGTCAAGGAGTTAAACTCCTCGAGAGCAATGCTCTGCAGACAAGAATGACACCTGTCAAAGTCAATTATGAAAGGAATTTAAAGAGATTCCCCGAGAATGCTAAGAGCCTGGCTCTGTGATGATGATGGAAAAATCCATCAGAAAAGAATTAATTAAAATTAATTAAAAATTCTAGGATCTTCAAGATCCATGAACAAACTCTTAAGAGTTCTTCACAAGAGATTAAGAAATCTACATGTTATCAAAAGAGAAGATCTCTGATTCATGGGCTAAGAAACCCCAAGAAAAGATCTCTTTAGATCTATGGGTCCATGATCTGAAGAGAGCAAAGCTCTATTAATGAAACCCTAAAGGGTTTTCTTTAGATCAAAGAACTATGAAGAGCAAGGCTCTGTTAACGGGTAAAACCCTAATTTATTGAAATTTTTAAACTTTACCTAAGTTTTAACAGAGTCTTTTCTCTTAAAAGGTTCTTAAACAGGAGAGCAATGCTCTGAAGAAAAGATGATTCTCAAGAAGAAGATGAAAATCATCTAGGGGGACCAAAAGTCCTATTTATAGGCATTGAGAGCCGTTTCAACTTCCAAAAGTTGATCCAACGACTGAGATGCTACCACCGCCGTATGGGCCACGTAAGCGCAACGGTGGGGGCATTTGTTTCCCCAATCAGAGCAAAGCTCTATTCAAATTCCGAGATTGGAAAGCGAAGCAACGCTTCGTGAAAAGTGCTAGCATCAAATGCGCCTGCAATAAGAGTCAAAGACTCTGAAACGGCGCTCACGTGCAAAGCACGAGAGCGCTAAGCGCCAGAGGCGCTAAGCGCCAGAAGCGCTTCACCCTTGCAAGAATTACTTGCACCTGGTTATAACAAATTAAATTATGCAGCGCATAAGCACCTAACAAAGCGATAACAAAGAACTAAAAATAAGGGAGCACTTAGCGGATAATAAAATACTTAATTAGACATCTTTTTTATTTTTACAATGTAAACAGATCACCCAAAATGGGATCAAAAGGACAGGAGTTTGCAAAACTAAGAATGAGATTATCCAGTTCCCTCTCTGTCTTCTCCACCATGTCAAAACGGCGATCCTCTCGATGAGTAGCCATCCATCGATCAGCGCCGCACTCACCAGAGAAAGTGGAGATAACAACCTGACGAGCCCGTATCTTGCTCAGCAAGTGGACAGAGCAATCCCTTAGGGCTTTGGTGATCAAATGCGCCTCGAAGAAGCACTCGATCTTGTCTTCAGCAGCATCGAGCATTGCCGAGGTCATCTCTACTGGAGGAGGGGGAATATCAGTGAGCACGGACGCAAGGATCATCCGAAGCCAAATAGAGTGTGGAGGGAGAGGAGACCCTACACGAGTCAAGAGCTCGTACAGCGCTGCGTCGCATTGGTCATCCGTAAGAGAAGGATCCACCAAGCACGCAGCAAAACGAGGGACAATGTCCTGGATGGGAACTTCCCATGGTTGTCGGCGAGCATGTGGGCGGTTACAAGCCATAACTGAGAGGATTCTTTGCAGGCGAGAAAAGAAAGAAGCCTTGCTTCGGATTATAAAGACTAGGCACAGAAAATTTTATGTGCACAGTGGAGCTATTTCCAAGACCGAGGAAATGAAAGTTCTGGGGAATACAAGTTTGACTTAAAAGGAAGGTGAAAAGACACCTCTGGTAAAGCAACGCTTTAGATTCAACGCCAGGTGCGCTGCGCCCTAGGCAGCGCATCATGAGTGCGCTAGCGCTAGGCGCGCCGCGCGCCATGTGTTAAACACGAGTGCGCTATCGCAGACTGCGCTGCGCTCTGAACAGCGCACCACGTGTCAAACACTGGTGCGCTAGCGCCAAGTGCGCTGTGCTCTGGGAAGCGCACCACGTGCAAAGCACGGGTGCACCAGCGCTGGAATTATAAAATTCCCCACCCTTAGATCAAAAGATCTAATAATAATGATAAATCATTAATTAATCAGAATTAAAATTCTGTTATGGAAAGATTTTTCAAAATCTTTCCAAACAACAAGATTGTGCTCTGTAAATCAGAGCACCGTTGGATCAATGATCCAATGGTAAATAAAAATTACCAAAGACAGAATAAATTCTGCATGGAAAGATTTCTCAATCTTATTAAAACAAGAAGATTATCTTTTGCAAAACAGAAGCCTTAGGATCAAAGATCCAACGGCGGGAAATATCCCCAAATCAATCAGAGAAAGATCTCTTTAACTGATTCAACAAATCAGCTTGCCCTATATAAAGGCCCTAAGACTTCAAGTCTGATATAGAGAACCCCCCCTAAACTTTGAGAAAACTCAAAAAGAAAGAGAGCAAGCTCTTGAGAGAAGATTATTTCTTCAGGGTAAAGATCATGAACGATGAACACAGAGATGAAATCATCTCATAAAAAGAAGAATCATCTTCTTAAAAGATCATAGATCTACAAAGGCCAAGGTCTTTTCTAAAAAGATCAATAGATCTCATCACATAATAAAAGAAGAACATATTCTTCATACAGATCATTGATCTATAAAGGCAAAACCCTTTCAAAAAAGAAGAACTGTTGTTCTTGAATCTTGAGACAAAGTCTCTTTTAAAAAGAAAATAAATTTGTTCTCTGATCATAAAAATTGATCTAATGCGCCTTGCGCTCTTGAACAGCGCTTATGCGCTCTCTGGATCGGCGCTCAGCGCCAATGCGCCACGTGTCGACCATGTATGCAACTTGCGCTTTGCGCTTCTAAAATAGCGCATTGCGCTCATGGGCTGGCGCTTAGCGCCAAGCGCGCCACGTGTCACTCACGGGTGCGCCACTAAGTTGATAGCGCAATGCGCTCATGTACTAGCGCTTAGCATTCATAAACTGGCGCAATACGCCCATCATCTGGCGCTTAGCTCCAAACGCGACACGTGTCCTTCTCGTGTGCGCTACTTGGCAGAAGCGCACTGCGCTCTTTAACTGGCGCAAAGCGCCTAGCGCACCATAGGCTGCGCTGACAGAACATAAATTGTTCTGATGAATGCTCTGCATTCAATACAAGACAATAAAAGTATCAGGATCTAATTCTCAGCATTATTAAAAGGGCCAAGCCTAAATAAAGGCTCAATAGCCAGAACAGAATAAAATATTTATTAGACTTAGCCCAATATTGGCCATAAGTCCTCAACTTATATTTAATTGAGCCCCATCTGCTCACGAATATTTAACAGATCTTAGTCCCAAATTGGACTATAGATCTTCCGACCAATTCACACCGGTTCAAGGGTACATCTCTTTACTCCTCTGATACTTATCGTTGTAATCCTTCAACGTCTTCAGAGAGGTGACGGGTCCCGACAACCACACATTTCTACGGACTGTGGGGTCCTTAAACTCATGGACTATGATGTCCTTAAACTTTATAAACTATGACGTCTTTAAACCACGGACTGTGGGGTCCTTAAACTCACGGACTACGATGTCCTTAACCTAGACTGTGGGGTCCTTAAGCCCATGGACTACGATGTCCTTAACCTTGACTGTGGGGTCCATAAACCCACAGACTATGATGTCCTTAACCCTGGACCGAGATGTCCTCAAACTAACGTTGGACCGTAATGTCCTTAAACTAATCGACCGCAATGTCCTTAAACTAAACAACAGAGCCCAATTGCTCTCTTGTTGGATCTAAATGATCCCGTTAAGTTGATCTTAGTCTAAAATGAGACTAATGTATCTTTAACAAACGTTTAAGTTGATCTTAGTCTCAAACGAGGCTAACAAATCCTTAAACCCAACCCCCAAACCTAAATCTTAGAAGATACGGATTTGGACTAATCCACGCCCTACGGGCGACAACATAAATTAGTCTCCGTATACAATCCACGGGCAACCACAAACAAAACAAACACTCACGACACGAAGTGACCATCTGGAGAAAGAGAAAGTTGTTACCGTGATGCGGTAGCATAATTAACTGCAGGGGCTTGCGCTTGCAGGGAAAAGCATCCCCACAATCAAAAACCCCTCAAATGAGGGGGAATCTGACGAAGTCTGCTACATCGGCCGCATCTGTATAAACCTTCGATACACGGTGGCATAAATCAACTTGGCATCTTCGGAGAGGTGGACGGATAGCACCAATTAGCATATGCCCCGAAATTCAGGAAAGACGCCCGCCGCGTCTTCGCACGTCTTTCGGAGGGGAACATTGCATTTACATACTTGTTTAATATGCATTACTTCATGTGTTAGTTGTACCTGCTAGTGTACCTTTCATGACTGCTGCATATATTCCTTTTCATATCATTATTGCATGATTATTGCATACCGATTGTCATATTATTGCTTCATGTATTTGTAGTAACTGTTAGTGTACTTTTCATGATTTCTACATTATTATGACCTTTTATTGCCATTAATTGCATATGTTAAATTCGCGCTGTACGTGCATACTTGCGATTACCTGCATATGTTATTTACAATTCACGAGTTGGCAACTCACCCCCGTTGTGCCACAATTTGTTTTGCAGGGTGTTCCCCAGAGTAGTCGAGGCAGGCTATTCATCTATCTTATCATTTTTTGCTACGGATACCGCATCAGCTCACAGTGTACAGTTTGCTTTAGGTGGGTTTTGTGGTTATTCGTTTTTGTATTGTATATTCGTTGTATTCTTGTACTCTCCATCTACTATTTTCATGTTGACATAGAGACTTGGTGAGGATGATATTGTATATTATTTTGTGACTTGGTTGTCTTTGTAGGGTCCCGGCCGTGCCCCGGCCGTCGAAACACGGCCAAAATGCGGAACAAAAATTTTCTAAACCGGCGCTACCGCTACCCGATTTCCGGATCGACCTTAAACCCTATTCTAGCAAACTAACTAAGAGTTAGAAAGGTTATACCGAGTTGATCCGTGTCCTTCGGTCTTCATTCCAAGCTCCTAGTGATCCTTTGACGATATTTGGTTACCGGTCTTCCTCCATCTCCGATGATCCACCCGAGGGAAACGGCGCAAGCTCCAGCCCCGTCGAACGAGAAAACCGACGCTCCATAGTTGCTAGTGATGGAGAGTGGGGGTGTATAAAAGTGTCACTACGATTTTCTCTCATCCATGTGCTCCATGGAGCAACTCAAGAAGAAGATGAAAGAGGTGATGAGGCTTTTGGCATGAGCAAAGAATTGGCTAAGTATTTTCTTGAGAGCATGAGAAAGTGAGAGAGTGTGTAATGCAATCTACAAAAACAAAAAATGAAATCCCCACCATGATAAGTGGTCGGCCCCCCCATTTCTCATGCCCACAAAAAATATCATTTTCCAATTAATCAAATAAACAAATCCAACCATACTTTGCACCATGCTTTGACTCATGCCTTTGCCACATCATCCCTTCCACCTCATTTATAAAACAAATGATTTTCCAAAATGGAAAATCATATAAATGAGGTGGCATCATCTTCTAGAAGCTATTCCGTACAAAATACGGAATACTCCCGGTACATGTACCGAAATACAAATACGCGTATTCGTACCAAAATACGAACAGCCGAGAGAGAAAATAAATAGCGAACAATAATACTAGAATACATATATATAAATACATATGCAAATTATTAAATCAAAAACCTGATTTAATAATCTGGCTTAATCCTAAGCCGCTAGTATTATCAACCGTCCGATTAAAGTCTGCACAGCATGCACATATTTAATCGGACACCTGTATGTACCAACATACGCCATGTACACCATATCGCCTGAACCGTGAAAACCCTCTGTGTGGGACTCTAAAGACTCGTCAATACGCTGGCAGTGGGTTTAACCACAAGCACGTCAGCGGCACTAGCTGTACGTAATGGCTACCCAGGTATTGAGCGAAAGGGAGGCCGACGAGCAAACTCATCCTGAACCCCTACTGAGCCTGTCAGTGACAATATCCGCACAGTCTGGTCTGTTCGTCTAAGAGTATCGCATATCGAGACTAGGGGGGTGGATAAAGTCAAACCCCCCAACAATGCGATATTTAGTGTCAGTATGAAACCCATCACCACCTGAGAAACTATCGATCCTGGATCGATAATTCTCGTCCACCGTGGCCATGGATTTATGGTGATGGCCATCCGTACACAACGAGACATCAACCCCCAATACCGGGAGAAAGGAATCCCCGACGATCCGATCACTATCTTCATGTGGCTCGGGACTGTACCCAATTAAAACCTGTTTGCACGACTCCTTTGAGCCGTGGTAGGGTAGTAATCAAAGCACAGTGGGAACTCACACGAGACAAATGATGACCTCAGGTCGACAGACTAACCTGTACACATGTCACCTGCGAACTGCTATCTGACAATAGGTATAATACCAACTAGCAGGTTCCCGGCGAGTCCGTCTAGTGTACTCATAACCCAATGAGCACCTGTATACTATCTTAGGTGAACAAACTAACACCAATGGCATGTGAGACCTGGCCACCGCCCCTCGTCGGGGTCTCGATCAGTATACACCAGTCTACACTGGAGTATCGATGCCCGGTCTCGATACTCTTATGACTAGGGACATTTAAGGATGTGCTTATAAACCCCAGCTCCCTCATATATGATCGCCATCATAATGCTGGCAGTCAAGCAAGAATCGTATGGGCTCTATCAACATGTACATGATGATAAAGAAAAACCGATAGCACACTATCATCTTGAGTAAGACTGTTTTATCGGTATAGGTCATGCCTCAATCATCATAATCATCTGTCCGCGACTATGATAATTGCTTTGAGGGCACTATATCCAACAATCTCCCACTTGCACTTAAGGCCAATTATTGCGATGTCGCATACTCACAGCCTGTGTAATACCGAACACCCAACTTCTCTACTAATCAGTTTCGCAAAGCCCGTTTGCGTAAATGATTGCGTTCGAGAAATAGCCTCAGTGAGTGGATCCGCTCCAATGTTTCTTTCTGTATCTCTATATCTCAACTTCGCGGAGAAAACTATCTCCCGAAATGAGCAATACTTGTCTTAGAATTTGTCTGGATGTCTGATGGGACCCAGTTCATAAATGAACTCCAAATCCAGCAAACTACTTAGACTGTATCGTCCACTGAATTTAATCAGTATCCTGCGCCATGCCTTTCCTCAGTATCCGCTTGGACCACCTGTCCAACAAACTGTCCCTCAGAAGAGGGAAAAACTATAACTCTGACAGTCACTCTGTCATCCAGGTCACCTGGGAAGCTTGAAATGATAACCGTCTCCTGAAGGAGGCTGCCATTACCATATCCGTAGAACATCTATTTATGTTCATAAACTGCTTTCCAATGTTTCTCCACGATTGGACTGATATATCTGCTTATTTGAGCTAGTGCAAAAACAACATCTGGTGTGGTACTTGACATTTCATGATTAACACAATTGCCTAAGCAAGTGATATGTTAATCATGTAGATCCCTCTCCCCTTTAGTCTGTAAGACACCTTTAGAGAGGTTGACTCCATCACCTGCAGGTTCACCACCATGCCAGGAGTCGTCCATTTAATGTCAAAGTACCCAGATTAGGATACTTCCCAAATCTATATCTAAAACCATAAATCTAGTAACCAAAAAATGATATTATATCCATATCCTCTGTGGAGAAACAACTTTGTGACAACCACAATATAACCGATCGTAGTATAGGAATGTCCCTTCCTATCAAGTGCATGTCATTCCAATACCTGGACATCACTCTCTACTACTTTCTTAGCAGATCCATCTCCTATTCTGATGAAGTCAAAGCCAATGACTGTTACATCAAAAATAGATGATCTATTTTCGCTATACCTGCTTTAGTCTTTAAATAGACATAAGCTACTTGCCTACTATGCTTCCGCTGCTGCCACTGACTACAACAACCCTCTGGCAGGGTCATATACACATGCACTTCTAAAGCCAGTTTAGAACGACGCTATACTCATCCTCCTACCGGGTCTTATAGTCTAGAACAGCAGCAATAACAAGTCTGGGTAAACAAGAACCTCCCTGTCACCATCTTTGAGAAGATCGAAGTACCTCTCAGGTGCCTGAGGTTACCCACCAAAATCTGCGGAGTGGCTAATGGAACGTCGAAACTGATTGAATCGTTAGGTTCTATTAAATCTTCAGTAATCGTTTGTGGTTCTGGAATCACTCCCAGTTCTACCATACTCCCACTTCTTTTTTTCTGAGAAAAAAATCCATTTTATTAAAACTGTGGCGAGTCAAGAACAATATAAATATTGATCTTTCTGATGGTAGAAAGTTAACCCTCGTCAAACCCCGGGATAACCCACAAACAGCCATCACTGAAATGTGCCTTGAGTTTATCCGGATTCTGGTTTTAAGCATCAGCCGGACAACTTCCTATACCTTAACATCGTTAAGATATAAATTGATTCTTTATAGAAGCAAAAGCACTAATTTAATTGGAACCAGATTCAAATCATGAAGCTGTCTCCAGTGCATATCAACCAGATGGAAAAAGGACAATCAGCATTACTCATCTAGGAGTGCATCCATATATGAGTAACCTGAAAAAGAAGCAAGTTCTCAAAACCATTATTATTAACTGAATACCAAACACAAGTATCTACATTTTCGACTTCCTCGAAGAATCCTGATACTTACAACAAATGGTTCTCTACTTTATTCTTATACCTATAACTTCTGAATATCTGGACCTTGCATTTCAACGAAATACATGTTTAGAACTGGAGAAGTCATAAGTAAACAGAATATAGTACGAGTACCAACCCTTTTATCCTAATGGACACTGGACAACATACAATACTTTGTATAAGTCCCCTGAGTTAAATTACTCAAACCCTGTGCGTCCTAGGTTGAAAAACTGTACTATGGTTAAGAAGAATTACACCGCTGTTGAATGCACCTTACCTAATCAACAGCTGATATAGGTAAATGTCACAGACATAATATCAAAAAGTTATATCTCACTTTATAAAATAAATGTACAGATATATCAGTTTGAAATTGGTGCATAACAACGGATATTCAAAACCAAATATTTGCCATCCGGCAAAATCCAGATGATTTTCTCAAATATCACCAATTACAACGAATTCTGATAGAAAGAGGATCTAATCACCCAATTCCCAATATCTTACTCCCACTCACCATCTGTAATAACATACAGATGTGAGAAACTGATCTGGTAAATACATACCCTGGAGTCAGATTCCAATTGGGAAAACAGTTTTCAATTAACGTCGCACAGTGAAACTGAAACATGAAAATGTTTCGAAAGGGTTTACTGGTATTCCTAGTAACGCCTCTTCCACTATCCTGATTTACGACGGTAACCATATACTATACCCGCCCTCACTGCAATCCCTTTATTATGTCTTTATTTATTACCTTCTGTACACCTTCTTTAAGCTAACTGGTTTTCTTCTTTCCCTACCCTTCGGCACCAGCCTAAGGTTTGGAAGAAGACTATCCAATAAGCATAATAGGTGTACTCTCCAAATCCTAGGAGCCCTCGCAAATTGAGAGAAGGTAATGGGAAAAGACATCTGAATAATCCTATCCAATCTCTCCAGAACCAGAATCCATCCTCGAAAAAGTTCCTTCGAGTTCGTATATAACCATACGATGGATTTATCCAATGGAAGTGGATATCCGTAGTGATACGGAGTGTCCTAGAGAAAAGCAAAATGGATGTAGGAGTGGCAGGGGTATACATGGTCTTTGTCGTAAATGATGGTGATCGCAATTTCCTTTGCTATTATTCTAATCCCTTTATATGTCTTTACTTATTACCTTCTGTACACCACACTTAAGCTTAATTGGTTTTCTTCCTTCCCTACCGTTTGGCACCTGCCTATGGTTTGGAAGAAGACTATCCAATAAGCTCAATAGGTGTACCCTCTCCTAATCCTAGGAGCCCTCACAACCTGAGAGAAGGTAAAGGGAAAAGACAACCGAATAATCCTATTCAATCTCTCCAGAACCAGAATCCATCCTCGAAAAAAGTTCCTTCGAGTTCGTATATAACCATACGATGGATTTATCCAATGGAAGTGGATACTCGTAGTGATACGGGGTGTTTTGGAGAAAAGCAAAGGTGATATAGAAGTGGAAATGATGTATGCGACACCGTGACATTCCAAAAGCCAAAGTGTTTTAAGAAGGTTCGGTCAACTTGGTTTCATGAGTTTTAGTCAAAGGTCGGGTCATAGTCGCAGCCAGAGAGAGAGAGAGAAGAAACACTCAGCGTGCACTCTGACCTAGATCAGAATGGTTAATCAATTTATCTAATCTGGATGGCTCCCACTGTTTCCTCGAATTCTCCTCCAAACCCAAAAGGAGAATTAGTCGGAATTACCCGAGGAGTAGTCCTACTCATCAGTGGGAATCGGGATCCAACTATCATCACATGATGACTTGATGGAAGCCACTCAAGTCACCACACTCCAGAAGGTATGCGCAAGCCTGGCAAGTTTCTTGTATGTTTGAAACTCCCAATGTGTGTTTTTACCCCAAGCAGTTTATGACCTTGACAAAGGCCAACAAATCATAAACCACAAGTCAAGTTCAACCCGTCATTATCCTGGATTACTCTAGACCCACCCGTACAAACCCTTGGCAAAGGACAACAAGGTTATACGGCTGTCCTAGACAATCGCAACTCAATGCAACAGACAAGCAATATCTAGCTACCGCACACTACGCCTTGACAAAGGCCAATAAACACAGCACAAACACTAGGTACCACCTGAAAGAAACGACGGAGGGCCACGGCTAGTTTTTGGCGAAAAAAGCTTTAACGTAATGAACTTGATATCGTTGAAGGAATCCAAGTAGTTTTATAGATATATAGTGGCGAAAACGTTTGCTAAAGATGTAGCGTTTTGAAAATCGTTTCGGTGAAATTTCGGAAAATCGGTAAAATAAGAGGGTTTTCTGTAAAAAGTCAAAATGCAAATATCTTATTATAAAAATTAAATATACATATTCTAGCTATGTAATTGCTAGTATTTGGTGTTTATTGAGCCACTGGTGAAATTTCAAATTTTCTGAAAAAAATTTATTTTATTATTATTTTAAGCCGTCACTAATACATTTAATTAGGGAAAATTACAAATTGGAATGAGTTGAAACAAATTTTGTGCATCATGACACACTAAAACAAAATGTAACATGTTGCTTTTAAATGAATTGGAGTTGTCATGAGGGTTCTAGAAATTTAGGAATGAGTTATTAGAAAATAAAAGAAAACTAAATAATTAATAAAAGACTTAATGAATGTGAATTTTGGAGAAGTTCCTACACTAACCCGCAAACCAACCCAACATGGCCAAACCCATGGGCTGCCCCCAAATCCCCAAGTCTCCATTTCATTTCCTTTTCAAATCAAATAGAAAAGAAATTTGAAAGAAACTAATAAAATAATGAGGTATGGGCATACTTGAGGTATGGATTAATTTTGCTTTGACTTAGAATTCCCCCCCCCCCCCCTCACACACACCTCACTCCTCTCCCTCCACTACCGAATCTGCAACCCCATCTCCCCCCCCCCCCAATTTCCACTTCATTCCATCTCATAAAATCCACAACTTAGCATCAAAAAATTCACTCAAAATCAACACAAAACCACACAAATCATTAATCTAACCTTTATCCATTATTTCTTTGCCTTATCTACCATGGATCATAGAGCTAGAGAGCAAGTTGGGAGGCCAAGTTTGCATGGGAGATCTCTAAAATTGTGGAGGTAAATCCTAACCCAAGTGTTTAGTTGTAGGTTGAATACTTTAAATCAACTTAATTAGGTGTTTAATTTAGGTTTTAAATCTGCAAGTTTAAATTCAAGAGAAGGGTTAAATTAAAGTTATGGTTGTGATAATTTATTCATGGTTGTGTGATGTATTTTAGCATCTTAAGACATGCAAAACCTAATCTTGTAGCTAATTTGCAAATTGTTATATTTATATTTCCCAAATTGTGATAATTATGCTAAATTGCTAACTAGGTTTTAGAAATTTAATTAAAATGTGGGATTAAAATCTAGTTAGGGTTTTTAGCACATCATTAAGGTTTCCATGTGTGGTTTAACCATTTAAAATATGCAAAACCAAGCTTAATTGTTAAATTGTGAATTTTGCTTTAAAAATTGTTAAAATTGGTTATTTTTGCAAACTTGAATTTTGGGTTAATGATAATTAGTGAGATTAAAAATATGGAAATGGTTTATATGACCTGGTTATGATACTTAGTGAATATTATGGCTATTAGTTGGGTTAAAACATCAAGTTTCGAATTAAAACGGTAATTAAGTGCTTTCTAGGTTTTGTGAAATAAATCGATTTGAGCAAATTTAAGGTTTTTATGAATTGCACCATATTTTCAATTAAATTCTAGTGCGTTATGAACGCGTGATTGGTATGTTGGGTTTTTCTCGATTGATTGACGTTTGTACATCGACATCGAGGGTTGGTTTGGCTATTTTGGCATGCGTAGGCGATAGGTTTTGACCTATGCGTGATACGCGTGCCGATTTGATTTTCGTGTGCTGTTTCGATTTCGAATTTGGTTTTAATGCGATACGATGCGTTATGATATGTAGGTACCCCATGTGGACTTCGAGATGACAAGCAAGCACGTGGCGACGTCGGCACCGGCTAGCGAGGACCAGGTGAGTAGATTTATATCTACGGGGAGAAGTCGGGTGGAAGGCGTATAGCACCCCCGCAGTTCGTGGTGATGTATACGAATACGTATACACACATATATATATTGTTTATATATTGTTTGAGTATATTGATGATAATATGGATATTTGGTGTTCTTGGATGATTTAGTGTCGCGAAACCCTAGAGTAGTGGTCGCACTACACATGCACACACTAACCCATACTTGCATACTTTCTTCTTTCATTTGTGCTTATACGGGAATATATAGTTATGTGTTCACATGGGTATGGGACTATGTGTTCACATACGGATTTGAGGATGATACTTAGGTTTGAGATGAGTCGATGAGATTTGTTTTGAGGTTGTGAATTCGGTGATATGGCAGGATTCGTATTTGAGATACGACGTGACGTTGTAGCGGGTCCTTGACGTAGTGTTTCACACACGTCCATGCATACTTAGGCGGTATCAGTATTGTACTAGACGTAGATCAGTACCCCGATCATGATATTTGATAAAGAGGATACCAGGTGAATAGTATGATGAATGTGATATTAACCCGTACCCAGATTTAGGGATGCCGTACGACGGATTTACGTACGAGCTATATTTTGATGATTGATCCGCACTCTTGACTTGGGATGTCTGATTATAGATATGGTATCGGATATGATACTATTGAGGCGGGATCACCGACTAATATATATACATGTATGTATATGTATCGACTCAGATGTTAGGCGGTTTCCTTACTTGTAACCCTTTAGTTTAGTTTAGTTGTTAGATTAGATTTGATTCTTTCCTATTTCAAAAACTAACGAATCGTGGGTATTTTAAAAGACAGCCCAAGGGATCCTACGGATATTTCAAAAGACGTATCTTTTCATAAAAACACCGTAGCCCCTATTTTCAAAACCCTATGATTCGTGTTATTTCAAAAGGCACCATTTGTAGGACTTATATTAGATTAATGCAGATTAGTTATAGTTGCGTCTAGTATTCAGCTCCCGCTCATTATTGTGGTTCGCTTCGCATCGCATCGCAGACTTATATTATGTTTCATACTCCATTATTGATATCATGCTATTAGGACACCAGCACCATTACCGATGATGCGTATGTACCACGTACACTTACTTGCCGGCTCACACACATCTTCATCGGTAATTGCCATGTCACGTACACCTTAGAAAATATTAGTGCTTGACATAGCCTGTTAGCTAATAGTTTAGACATGATATTAGTGTACTTGCCTTATATGTTAGTTTAGACATTGTAGTTATTAACTGCTACTTTATGCATACTGTTATTCATTGTTATGCCTCATTCATGGATTCTCATGCATATATTCACTTTTTACGTGCTATTGAGGTTTTGGATTCGGATTTCCATGAGATTTTCTGGATTTGGGGAAAACCGCAAAACATATACAAACTTCTTCTTTCTCTTTTTAAATGAAAAGCGCGGTTTTTCCCATGATGTATGAGTCGTCCACCATGAGTTTGCTGATGGATTTCGAGACCTGATTCGAGGAGTTGGATGAACCGTTTCGGGTACATGGTGGACCCGGTAAGGTATCCCAGGGCAAGAAGCTCGTGGTGATGACGATGAGCCTGGCAGGGGGAGACTACCTACCGGTGATTTTACCCGACGCGTCGGATATCCGGAGGATACCGTCGTGGTCTTGAGATGGATGGTAGGGGTCGGTCTGGACTGACGGCGCCCTAGAGATTGAGATTGAGACATTGAGATTTCGAGATATTGAGGTACTGAGATTTGATGATACAGGCCAGTCCGGATAGCCGGAGCCTGAGGCTTTGAGACATTGAGATTTATGTTTTGTGTCGATGCTAGACACTGTTGATGCTGATTTCATTTATGATACCTTTTTTTAAAAATACAAAGGAAATCTCACTAATTTATGAAAACAGTTCTTCATTTACATGTATTCTGTTTTCATGCATTCATACCTCATTCATATGATATATTGCTACCTGAGGCACTAACACGGGCACATGAGATCACACTCGGGTTAGATATTACCCTAGCCATTGTTATAGGCTGCATGTTATTCATATATTTGAGGATATATTATGATCATTGACCTAGGTTGCGTTATTTATGCGATTTCTGTGCGTAGATGTTTTTCTACTCACGAGTTGGCAACTCACCCCCGTTGTGCCACAGTTCTTGCAGGTTTCACCGTACAGGTTTCATTACGACTTTGCTGGCACTATTTCCATTTCCGGGTGACTTGCTAGTAGGTGGGTTTATTTGTATCGTACCCATCATTACATCTTGTATATTATTATTCTGTTGTATCTAGAAGTTCCATCAACCGAACATGTATTTATTTTTGAGATAGAGACCAGTGATGTTATTCTTTCGACCTTAGAGTCGCGCGTATATTTCTGCGGATTTCTTGTGGTTTTGAGTTTCCTTTTGAGTTTTTGATCCTCGCCGTTGGCGTTGTATATTATATTGCTTGTGTGGTTGTGACCGTCGTTTGACGAAGAGCTAGCTCCCGCCTGGGGATGCCTTTTATTGATTTCGTATACTATTCATGTTGTATCCCGTTTGGGGGCCAGAATTTACAAAGGAGACTCTGCCGAAATTTTCGGGAAATTTTTGATGTTTTTAGAAACCCGCATAATTCGGCTTATGCTATTAAAACTACTTATTTAAATTGGTTTTCCTTCACTCTACTACTTTTCTTGGTTTGCATTTCTGGGTTTTCGGCTTACTTGGATTACGTACGCCTCGAGACGTTTCGTAGTTTAAGAGCCGGTCATGTTTCGTACTTTCGGGACGTGACAAAAGAGGTCACTCCCGGTGAAGAGATCTCGGCTCTTTCCCCGTCGAATGGGGCGCAGGATATCCCAAACTGAATACCACGATGCAAAGCAAAAGTAATCGACTATAGTGAAGTTATTACGTTGACGCAAACTTTTACTCAAGGGGTCACTCCCGATGAAGGGATCTCGGCCCTTGCCTCGTCGAATGAGGTGCAGGATATTCCAAAATGAATACCACGGTGCAAAGCAAAAGAGAACGTCTGTAATTTCAGTTTTTAAAAACTTGGTTCCAACAATATCATATATATAGGTTTGTTTTTATCCTTGCATTGATAAGAATCTATGCAATCCTATCAATTAATCACACCAGAAAAAAACGAAAATAAAATGTACGTATATGCCATCCGCATTCACCACTGGGTCCCGTCATCACCCGTTGGTTACTTAACTAACGACAGAGCGGGGACTGGGCTAGCGCAGGTGCAAAACATATACAACATCTACTAGTATATATATATATATATATATGTAGCGCCTTGAAAATTCGTTTTGGTGTTTTCCTGAAAATCGGTGAAAATTCGGTATTTTTCCGAAAACCGTCTTTCTCGTTATTTTGCAGTTTAGGACTAATTATACCTAAAATGGATAGGTAATTGCTTGTTTTTAGTAGCTAATGAGTTACTTATGAAATTTTGTTCATTTAAAAAATTTTCCCTATTTTTTCAATTTTTTAATATTATTTTAAGCCGGTAAGAAAATACATTAAATTAACGATAAATACAAATTTAAATGGGCTAAAATTAAGCTTTAAAATCATGTTAATTAAAATCTAGTTGTAACATAAATTTTTAGTATTTTATTTTAAGTTTTAACAAATTTTTAAGATGGAAAACGAAATTTATTGAAATTAAGCTTAAACTTGCAATTTTGGACTTGTAGGGGGTCTTTTTGCAAATTTTTTTTTGTGCACTCTCACACACACATCCTCACATCTCCTTGGCTGTCCCAAACTGCAGAAAATTCCCCCTCTCTCTTTTGTTTTAAAATTCTTTTGTTAAGGATGAATTGAGTTGAATGTGTATGTTTAAAATATTGTATGTTGAAGGTATGGTGCTTTGACTTTGAGGGGGGTTGACCATGACTTTTTCCATACACCAACACCACTCCCCTCTCCCTCCTCTGGCCGAAATCTGCAGCCCCTCCCCTCTTCATCATTTTTCTTTTCATCTTGTTCAAAAATTCATCAAGTTGCTCCAAAATTCAAGCTAAAACTCACAAATTAAAACCCCATTCTTCATCCCTTTTTCCTTCACCTCTCTTGCTTGGAATCATGGTGCTAGGAGGCCATCATTGAGGCAAATTTCTTCTTGCTAGATCCATAGGTTTGAGGTATAATTTCTACTCTTTTAATTTCTTATGGTTAGAATACTTTAATCTAGTTGCTCAGTGTTAATTTTAGTGTTAATCCTAATCTAGTTTTTTTTAGTTAATGATTGAAAATTAAACTAGGGTTTCTTGAAACCATGTTTTAGTCAATTAAGTCTTTTTAATTAACCTAGTTGTTTACTTAACCAATTTATATGGTTACTTTGCTTAAGTGGCTTCATATTAGGCTAATCTATGTTAAAGTTGTGTGAAATTTTCATTAAGGTTGCTAATTATCAAAATCAAGAAAAGGTTTGTGTATGGAATGTGGGTTTTGATGCATGGTAAAGGGGTTAATTTTATTGTAGTGGCTTTCTAATGGTTTAATTTGGATATTTGTGTGATAATGTGTGCACTTTGTCGCAAATTGTCGATGTTTGCACCAAATTTGCAAACTTCTAGCTTACTAGGTTTTTATTATATTATTGTGGCGAATTAATTGCGATATCTAGATTATATTGTTGGCTTATCCTATGACATTTAGGATGCGTGAGTGCGGATTTTTGAGTAATCGGGTTTTAGTTTTGCCGGGCGACCAAATCGGCGATTTTTGCAGTTTTTGCGATTTTCGCGTGTGTTCCGCGCACGTTGTGCACGTTGTACCTAGCTTGTGAACGTTAGTGTTTTCATTTGGGTTTTGCGTCGTTCTTGATATGTAACCTTATGTTTGGTATTGATGTAAATTCCAGGTTCGGTCGCGGAGACGTCAGACGCGGCTCGAAAGGGGAAAGCGGTGATCCGACGTGACTAGCTAGGGATTTCTGTGAGTAGATGTAACATCTACGGGGGACTATCGTTGGATGGCGCAAGCCGCCCGATAGTTTTAGTAACTTAAAAGATTCTTAGTGATGTTAGTAATTAGGGGTGTAATACTTGTATGATTATTTGCCACATTCATGCTCTATATTGACATACATATACGAAACCATTTTATAGGACACCTGCACCATTGCCAGGATTTTTATATGCAGCACGAGCACTATTCATGCTTACACACACACCCTGGTAATTGCCATGCCACCATACTAGATAACCTTTAAATTGAAACCTTTTACTATAATTGATACTTAAACTCGCGCTATTTCTTTAATTCCTTAAAATGAAATCGTAGGATTGCTATTCATGTGCATGTACCTCATCATATTATTTGTTCATGCTCAGTCTATTAATCACGCATCGCAACTTGATTATTGATATCATATGCACTCATTATCATTGACATATGCACTTATGAGGATTTCTTGAGATTTTATGATATTTCTGGATTTCGGGGGAAAGCCGCAAAATTTCTAAACTTATTATGTTTTTAAAATATGTAATTGCGGTTTTCTAGTGATGTAAAGTGTCGTTCACCATGAGTTTGCTGTGGTTTTCGAGATCCGTGTCGAGAAGTGGAGGAACCGTCACGGGTACATGGTGGGCCCGGTATGGTACCCCGGGGCAAGATGAATGTGGTGTTGACGTTGAGCCTGGCAGGGGACGGATTACCTACCGGTGACTGTTTGGCACGGCGGATATCCAGAGGATACCGACCGTGGCCGCGAGATGATGAGATTTTGATATTGAGCTGGGTCAGCCGGATGGCTGAGGCCAGAGACACTATGACATGGATATATGAGATTTGTGATAGTTTTGAGGTGTCGTTGCTGGACACAGGTTCTTGTTGATTCTATTGGTATTGTGCTAGTATTTCAAAAGAGATTCTTAAAGGGAAAAACATGATTTCTTATACTTACACATTCAGATCACGAGTTGATTCGCATTGCATTCATACCTGCTAGTATATTCATATTGCATCCATACCTGCCATTATGTCCTGCCATACCTGTATTATAGATGCTAGGATGCTTGTGTGCATGCATTCGATAGCCTGTGTAGATGTTATTTATTACTCACGAGTTGGCAACTAACCCCCGTTGTGCCACAGCCTTTTTCAGGTCCGCTCTGTCAGTACAGTAGCGGCGGGCGCACTTGCTTCTTTTGCCTGGACTCGAGGTTTTGCTCTTAGGTGGGTTATATCATTATTTTTGTACCACCTTGTATATTCTTTGTATCTAGTGTACTCCATCTACTGTTTCTATCAGTATTGTTGTATATTGACCTAGAGATGAGACTGTGAGATTTGTGGACTTTTTATGCTGTATTTTGGGGTCGAGCTCACTTGAGTCGACGTGCTGTTTTCTCATGCTCCTTTATTATTATTTTGCATGTTGTTGTTTTAAATTGCGTGGGATTTGTGACCGCCTTGTGGCGAAGAGCTAGCTCCCGCTTGGGGATGCCTTATTTGTTGGATTCATATATATTCTTGTTGTACCCATTTTGGGGGCCAGTATTTACAAAGGTGACTCTGCCGAAATTTTCGGAAAAATTTGCATTGTTTTTAAAAAAGGTTTTTATGTGACTTATTGATAAACTCGTTTTCAATTGATTGGGTTCTCTTCACTCTTTTGCTTATTTGGTTTTGGTTTCTGGGCTTTGGCTTACTTATTTTACGGACGCCTTGAGACGTTTCATAAACTTAAGTGCCAGTCACGTTCCGTACCCTGCGGGTCGTGACAATATATATATATATATATAACATTCGTCCCAGGCATGATATAAAGCAACATTACAGAAACATCACAGAAACAACACAGAATGGTGGATAATCTGGAGCCCCGGGTTTTACTTGAGCCGCAAGTGAGACCCGACGTTCCCTGTCGTGTGGATAGCCTATGCAATGAAACCCTAGACCCCTACGAGCGCGGCAAGCTACCCGCCAAAACCAGAAGTGGGGCAGCCCCCTTCAGCAAAGTGAATGGGCCACCCGGCACTTCACGGAATCCGGTAACTTGAGCACTCCTTCTGGGTCAACCTATACCCCCTACGAGTACAACGAACAGCCCGCCAATTCTAGAGTAAGGTCCCCTCCGTCTCAACGCCATGTGATGCGGATCAGTTGCCCTCTAGAACCCGGTTATTCGTACACTCCACCGCGGGGTAATCCTAGTACAGAAAAGAAAAAAAATATACAAGGATGACATCGACCTCAGCCCGGTCGTGCCCCAAAAGAATAATATACAAACTAGCAGTGACGGCAGTCCACATGTCGGACGCTCGCCCTGCAATATCAAATGTATAAATAAAATTAAAACTGTACTATCATTGCACCACTGGCTATCCACCACGACGATCCAACCAATATTACAGCACAACACAGGACATCAATGTGAATGTCACGTTCGCAAACCCGTCTAAAAGACATATAGAAATTAGATGAGTTTACCGATCAAATGACATTCACGGTCGCAGATTGAAAAGTATGTACTGTTAAACGCCCACGTAAAATATCAATTGACTAAGTTTCCAAATTGGCCCAATAGCAAAACCAGCACTGAAACAGAAATTTGGGCCAAAACAGAATATGTCAAAAATCACAATTCCAAGTCAGAGGGCTACAGAAAAATTTTGGAAGCCTATCGCCGCTAAACGACCGCGGAACCGCCGCCAATAGGGGGTAAGTACGGCGGTTACGCGGCGCTTTGGAGGTTTCAGAAGCTCAAATTTTTTCTTTACCCATAAATTCGCCTGCACGGATTTTTAAGATGCTTGAAATAATTTTTTGACCACTTTGGAAAATCGACAGCAAACAGAAAAATGGAATCGTGATTTTGGAAATTTCCGTCGATCGAACTTTCAAGCACGTTTAGACAAGCTAGTAAGGGGTTTAAAGGGTGGCTCTGATACTATGTAGGGTCCCGGCAGTGCCCCGGCCGTCGAAACTCGGCCAAAATGCGGAACAAAAATTTTCTAAATCGGCGCTACCACTACCTGATTTCCGGATCGACCTTAAACCCTATTCTAGCAAACTAACTAAGAGTTAGAAAGGTTATACAGAGTTGATCCGTGTCCTTCGGTCTTCATTCCAAGCTCCTAGTGATCCTTTGACGATGTTTGGTTGCCGGTCTTCCTCCATCTCCGATGATCCACCCAAGGGAAACGGCGCAAGCTCCAGCCCCGTCGAACGAGACAACCGACGCTCTATAATTGCTAGCGATGGAGAGTGGGGTGTATAACAGTGTCACTACGATTTTCTCTCATCCATGTGCTCCATGGAGCAACTCAAGAAGAAGATGAAAGAGGTGATGAGGCTTTTGGCATGAGCATAGAATTGGCTAAGTATTTTTCTTGAAAGCATGAGAGAGTGAGAGAGTGTATAATGCAATCTACAAAAACAAGAAATGAAATCCCCACCATGATAAGTGGCCGGCCCCCCCATTTCTCATGCCCACAAAAAATATCATTTTCCAATTAATCAAATAAACAAATCCAACCATACTTTGCACCATGCTTTGACTCATGCCTTTGCCACATCATCCCTTCCACCGCATTTATAAAAATGATTTTCCAAAATGGAAAATCATATAAATGAGGTGCATCATCTTCTAGAAGCTATTCCGTACAAAATACGGAATACTTCCCGGTACATGTACCGAAATACATATACGCGTATTCGTACCAAAATACGAACAACCGAGAGAGAAAATAAATAGCAAACAATAATACTAGAATACATATATATAAATACATATGTAAATTATTAAATCAAAAACTTGATTTAATAATCTGGCTTAATCCTAAGCCGCTAGTATTATCAACCGTCCGATTAAAGTCTGCACAGCATGCACATATTTAATCGGACACCTGTATGTACCAACATACGTCATGTATACCATATCGCCTGAACCATGAAAACCCTCTGTGTGGGACTCTAAAGACTCGTCAATACGGTAGCAGTGGGTTTAACCACAAGCACGTCAGCGGCACTAGCTGTACATAACGGCTATCCAGGTATTGAGCGAAAGGGAGGCCGACGAGCAAACTCATCCTGAACCCCTACTGAGCCTGTCAGTAACAATATCCGCACAGTCCGGTCTGTTCGTCTAAGAATATCGCATATCGAGTCTAGAGGGGTGGATAAAGTCCGACCCCCAACAACGCGATATTTAGTGTCGGTATGAAACCCATCACCACCTGAGAAACTATCGATCCTGGATCGATAATTCTCGTCCACCGTGGCCACGGATTTATGGTGATGGCCATCCGTACACAACGCGACATCAACCCCCAATACCGGGAGAGACGAATCCCCGACGATCCGATTGTTAGTCTACGGTAGCGCCCCGACCGTCATTCTGACGCCAAACGCGGAACAAAAACTTTTATAACTGGCGCTATCGCATACTATAACCCGGATCTTGCCATTAACGCCAAACTAACAAACTGTAAAGAGGTAGAATAGCTATACCGAACAATCCGAGTCCTTCGGTCTTTAGCCATCATCCCACGCTCCTTTGCGGCAACTCCGATCTCCTGTCTCCTCCTCGAGGTGGCACCACATCTACAGATCTTTAAACGGGCTCCCGCCTCTATACCGAGGCAACTTGGTCATCAAGTCTGCTAAAAGAGATGACCAAGATGAAATAGAGAACGAGTAGAATACTTTGTCTCAAACACCCTAGGGTTCTCATCACATGAGAGGGTTAGGGTGGAGGTTGAAGAAGATGCTAGGGTTTGGAAATGGTGAACTCAAGAAAACTAGTGAGCAAAAGAAAAACCAAGCATAATAATCTTCTCACTTATTTTCTTCTTCTTTTGTGTATAGATATATATAATGGTGGAGAAAGAAAAATATCTTATGAAAATATCCATCAAATATCTAAACCCAAAACAAACCTCATTTAATGCTATCATGACTCACTTAGTGACTCATTAGCATGAGTCACTAAGGAACATGATAGAACAAATGAGTCATTAATATGAGTCACCCTTTCCAAAACCCTTTTAACCATTTAAACTAAAATGATTAACCAAAAGAAATGCATCTTCTAAAATATTCTCGTAACGGATTACGAAAATACCCCTCACCTGTATATACATACCTGTATCCGTATTCCGACCGAATACGAATACGAGAGACTAAAATATTCCGACTCAATATAATACATAGATCCGGCTTAAACCAAAGACCACAAGTATTATCTGCCCAAAATATGACACGTGCATAAATGCACGTGTATTTTCCGAACCCTGGCATAAAACCATACGGCCTCTACAACGTTTCACCCGAACTTGCGAAACTATCTGTAGGGGACTCTAATGACTCATCAGTACCCTGGCAGTGGGTTTAACCACAAGCACGTCAGCGACACTAGCTGTGCGTAACGGCTGCCCATGTACTGACCTCAAGGGAAGCCGATGAGCGAACTCATCCTGGAACCCTACTGAGCCTATCAGTGACAATATACATACAGTCTGGTCCGTTCGTCTATGAGTATCGCATATCGGGCCTAGGGGGCTGCTAATGCCAGACCCCCAATAGCGTTATAAGTCATGTCAGAGTATAGCCCAAAACACCCTGAGTTACTATTGGAGTACCTATCAGTAAATCTCCTGCCTCGGCCGAGAGCTTTGTGTAATGGCTTTCCTAGACACAGCGCGATCTCACCCGCAATACCGGGAGAGACGAATCCCCTGCCGATCCCTCACTTGCCTCCATGTGGCTCGAGACTGTACCCAAAAAAGACCTGTTTGCACGACTCCTTTGAGCCGTGGTAGGGTAGAAATCAAAGCACGGTGGGAACTCACACGAGACAAATGACGACCTCAGGTCGATGAACTAACCTGTACACATGTCATCAGGGAATTGTTATCTGACGCTAGGTATAATACCAACTAGCAGGTTCCTAGCGAGTCCTGTCCGGTGTACTCATAACCCAATGAGTACCTGTATACATCTTAGGTGATCCAACTGACACCAGTGGCTTGTGAGACCGGCCACCGCCCCTCGTCGGGGTCTCGACTGTATACACTAGTCTACTCCGGAGAATCGATGCCCTGTCTCGAAACTCCCACGACTAGGGACCATAATTAAGGATGTGCTTATAGACTACCCAACTCTCACGTATATGATCGCCATCATACTGTTGGTAGTCAAGCAAGATCCTAAGGGCTCTATCAACTTGTAATAGTGATCAGTCACCTGAACCTGTACACGACTGATAAAGGAAAACCAGATAGCATACTATCATCTCGAGTAAGACTGTGCTACTGGTATAGGTCCTCCTAAATCATTGCAATCATGTGCCTGTGATCCAATAATTGACTTTGAGGGCACTATAACCAACAATCTCCCACTTGCACTTAAGGCTAATTATTGCGATGTCGCATACTCACAGCCCGTGTGATACCGAACACCCAACTCCTCTACTAATCAGTTTCACAAAGCCCGTTTGTAAAACTCTTGTGATCGAGAAATAGCCTCAATGAGTGGATCTGCCCTGATGTTTCTTTCTATGTCTCTCTTAATCTCAAGTTCACGGAGAAAGTCATCTCCTGAATCGAGTAATACCTGTCTTAGAATATGTCTGGATATCTGATGGGACCTAGTTCATAAATGAACTCCAAATCCAAACTTCTTAGACTGTATCGTAAACTGAACCTAATCAGTATCCTGCACCATGCCTCCCACAGTATCCTCTTGGACCACCTGTCCATAATACTGCCCCTCTTCTACAGAAGAAAAACTATAACTCTGAAAATCACTCTGTCATCCATGTCACCTTTGAAACCTGGAATGATAACCGTCTCCAAAGGAGGCTGCCGTCATCAAATCCGTAGAACATGCACTTATGTTCTAAAACTGCTTCCGTATGTTTCTTCAGGATTGGATTAATATAAACTTATCGCATCTAGTGCAAAAACAACATCTGGTGTGGTACTTGACATCTCACGATTGACTCAATTGCCTAAGCAAGTGATCTGCCAATCATGCACATCTCTCTCCCGTTTAGTCTGTAAGACACCTTTAGAGAGGGTGACTCCATCACCTGCAGGTACACCACCACGCCAGCAGTCATCTATTCTAAAATACTCTTAGAATACTGTCAAAGTACCCACATTGGGAAACTACCCAAATCTAGATCTAAAACCATAGATCTAGTAACCAGAATGTCAGATATTATATCCATATCCTTTGTGGAGAAACAACTGTGTGACAACCACAGTACAACCGATCGTAGTATAGGAATTTTACTTCCTACTCTGTGTATGTCATCCAAATACCAGGACATCGCACCCTACTACCTTCTTAACAGATCCATCCCCTATTCTGATGAAGTCAAACCCATGACTGTCACATCAAAAATAGATGATCTATCTCCGCTATATCTGCTCAAGTTTATAAATAGACATAAGCTACTTTCCCACTATGCTTCCGCTGCTCCCACTAACCACAACAACCCTCTGGCAAAATAATATATACGTGCACTTCTAAAGCTAGTTTAGAACGACGCTATACTTAACCTCCTGCCGGGTCTCATAGCCTGGAACAACAGTAGTATCAAGTCTGGGTAAACAAGAACCTCCCTGTCACCGTCCATGAGGCTACCGGAGTACCTCTCGGGTGTCTGAGGTTACCCACCATATCTGCGGAGTGGCTATTGGAATGTCAAACCTGATAGAATCTTTAGGTCCTATTAAATTTTCCATAATCGTTTGCGGTTCTGGAATCACTTCCAGTTCTATCATACTCCCACTACTGTTTTCTGAAAAAATCCATTTTACTAAAACTATGGCGAGTCAAGAATAATATCACCATCGATCTTCCAGATGGTAGAAAGTCAGCCCTCGTCATAGCTGGGCCAACCCGCAAACTGCCATTACAGAAACGTGCCTTGAGTTATCTAGAGTCTGGTTTTAAGCATAAGCCGGACAACTCCCCGTACCTTAACATCGTTAAGATATGAACCATTCTATATCCAATATAGAAACTTTGGCACTTATTTAATTAGAACCAGATTCTAATCATGCAGCTGTCTCCAGTGCATATCAACTTAATGGAGAGAGGCTAATCAGCATTACTCAACTTAGGAATACATCCAATTATGAGTAACATGAAAGAGAAACAAGTTTCTCAAAACCGTTACTATCAACTAAATACCAATCACAAGAATCTACATCTTCGATCTCTTTGAAGAATCCCGATACTTGCGACATCTGGTTCTCTACTTTATTCATATACCCACAACTTCTCAAAACTTAGACATTGTATTTCTACGAAACACTTGTCTAAAAACTAGAGAAGCCACAAGTAAACAGAACATAGTACGAGGACCAACCCCTTTGTCCTAATGGACACTGGACAACATACAATACTCTGTATAAGTCCGCTGAGTTGAATAACTCAAAACCTGTGCATCGTAGGTTGAAAACTGTACTTATGGTTAAGAACTACTCCGTTGTTCAATGCTCCTTACCCAATCGTCAATTGATATAGGTAAATGTCACAGACATAATTTCAAAAAGTTATATCTCACTTTATAAAAATAAACGTACAGATATATCATTTTGAAATTGGTGCACAACAACGGATACTCAAAACCAAATACATGCCGTCCGGCAAAAACCCAGGCGATTTCCTCAAATATCACCAATTACAACGAATTCCGATATAATGAGGTTGATCACCTTATTCCCAATAACCTACTCCCACTCATCATCTGTAAAACCATACAGATGTGAGAATCATACCTGGTAAATACATACCCTGGAGTAAGGATCTAATCGGGAAAATGGTTTTCCTTTAACAATGCACAGTGAAACTGAAACATGAAAATGTTTCATAGGGGTATCATGGTATTCCTAGTAATGCCTCTTCCATAAACCAATTCATGACTATAACCGTATATTTCTTTGTCATCTCTCCAAATCCCTTTATTTGTCTTTAGTCGTTACCTTCTGTACACCATCGTTTAGGCTAAGTGGTTTTCTTCCTTCCCTACCGTTCGGCACCAGCCTATGGTTTGGAAGAAGACTATCCAGTAAGCATAATAGGTGTACCCTCCTAAACCAAGGAGTACTCGCAACTTGAGAGAAGGTGATGATAAAAGACAACTGAATAATACCTTATTCTATATCTCCCGAACTGGGGCAAAAGGGAAAGGTGAAATAGGAGTGGCGATGAAGTACGCGGTTTGGTCGTGAATGATAGCAATCGCAATTTACTTTGCCCTCTTTCTAATCCTTTTATTTTGTCTTTACTTATTACCTTCTATACACCCTACTTAGGCTAATTGGTTTTCTTCATCCCCTACCTTTCGGCACCTGCCTATGGTTTGGAAGAAAACTATCCATTAAGCGTAATAGGTATACTCTCCTAAACCAAGGAGCCCTCGCAACCTGAGAGAAGGTGATAATAAAAGACAACTGAATAAACCAATTCATTTTCTCCTGAACCTGGATCCATCCTCGAAGAAGTCCCTTCGAGTTTGTATATAACCATACGATGGATCTATCTAATAGAAGTGGATGTTCGTAGTGATACGAGGTGTTCTGAGAAATGCAAAGGGTAAAAGAAGGAGCTGCAATGACTTATGCAACTTAGACAATCCAAAAGCCAGTATTTTAAGAAGGTTCGGTCAACTTGGTCGCTGAGTCATAGTCTAGGGTCGGTCAAAGGTCGCTGCCAAAGAGAGAGAAAAGAAACACTCTGCGTGCACTCTAACCTAGATCAGAATGGTTATCATTATCTAATCAGGAAACCTCTCACTGTACTGTCAAATTCTCCTCCAAACCTAAAAGAAGAATCAATCGGGATCACCCGAAGAGTAAACCAACTCATCAGTGGGAATCGGGATCCAACTCTCATCGCATGATAACGTGAAGGAATCCACTCATGTTATCACACTCCAGAAAGTATGCGCATACTTGGCAAGTTTCAGTTTCTTTAGAAACTCCCGATATGATTTTTGCCCCATGTTCTTATGACCTTGACTTTGGCCAAAATGCCATAAGTCACATGTCAAGTTCTACCCATCATTATCTTGTCAATTTGAACCCACCCGCACATGCCCTTGACTTTGGCCAAAATGGCAGAATGACTGTCCCAAACCAACTCATCTATCTATGCAACAAATGAATACCCAGCAGCTACCAAACACTATGCCTTGGCTTTGGTCAAAATACATAGTTTGAATACTACTGAATACCCAAAAGAAATGACGGAGGGCTACGGCTGGTTTTTGGTGAAAAACCTTTAACGTAACGAACTTGATATCGCTGAAGGAACCCGATAGCTTTTATAAAAATATAGTGGCGAAAACCTTTGCTAAAGAGATCACTCCCGGTGAATGGATCTCGGCTCTTTCCTCGTGGAATGAGGTGCAGGATATTCCAACTGAATACCGCGATGCAAAGCAACATGTAATTGACTCTAGTGAAGTTATTACCCTGACGCAAACTTCTGCCCAAGGGGTCACTCCCGGTGAAGGGATATCGGCCCTTGCCTCGTCGAATGAGGTGCAGGATATTCCAACTGAATACCACTATGCATAACAAAAGAAAACGTCCTTATAATAACACTTTTTAAAACTGTTCCAACAACGTCCAAACAGATTTGTTTTCTTTGCATTGATCAAAATCAACGCAGTCCTATCAATTAATCACACCAGAAAAGAACGAAAATAAAATGTACGTATATGCCATCCGCATTCGTCACTGGGTCCCGTCATCACCCGTTAGGTTACTTAACTAACGACAGAGCGGGGACTGGACTAGCGCGGGTGTAAAACATATACAACATCTACTAGTATATATACTAATATACAATAATCGCTCCAGGCGTGATAATATGCAACATTACAGAAAAAGTAATAAGCATCACAGAACAATACAGATAATCTGGGATCCCCGGGTTTCACAGAGCCGCTACTGAAACCCGACGTTCCTCTGGTCGTGTGGATAGCCTGTGTAATGAAACCTAGACCCCTACGGGTGCGGCAAGTTACCCGCCAAAACCTGAAGCGAGGCATCCCCCTACAGCGAAGTGAATGGACCACCCTGCACTTCATGGAATCCGGTAACTTGAGCACCCCTCCTTGGGTCAACCTGTCCCCCTACGAATGCGGCGAATAGTCTGCCAATTCTAGAGTGAGGCCCCTCTGCCTCTCAAAGCCATGAGATGCGGACCCGTTGCCCCCCAGAACCCGGCTATCCGTGCACTCCATCGCGGGGTAAAACCTACTACAGAAATGAAAAATATGTACAACGGGTACATCGACCTCAGCCCGATCGTGCCCCAAAAGAATATTATACAAACAGGCAGTGACGGCAGTCCACATGTTGGACGCTCGTCCCGCAATATCAGATGTACAAATAAATCCAAACTGCACTACCATTGCACACTACTATCCACCACGACAAATCCGCAACATCACAGCACAACACAGAACATCAACGCGAATGTCACGTTCGCAAATCCGTCTAAAAGAACTATAGCAATTAGACGCAATTTACCGCTCGAATGACATTCACGGTCGGAGATATAATGTAAGTACTGTAAACTAACAAGTTTAAAATTCCGATCGACAAAACTTCCCGAAGTGGGCCCCACGTACATCTGCAGTACAGTAATAAAATCTGGGCCCAAATAAAACATTCCAGAAACCACAATTTACATGAAAGACCCTACTGTAGAAAATTGGTGCACTGTTGCTCCAAAGCTGCGGAGGGACCGCGGCCAATGCATGGCTTGTGCGGCGGTTCCGCGGCGCTCTGGAGTCAACAGTTGACCAAATTTCACCAGTATTCTTAAAAATGCCTGCACGATTTTCTGAGATGCTCCAAAAAAATTTTAGACCAGTTTTTAAAATCGACAGAAACTTTACACTGAAAATCGCGGTTTCGGAAATTTCGTTTGATCGATATTTTAAACGCGTTAGAACAAGTTAGTAAAGCTTAATGGCGTGGCTCTGATACCATGTTAGTCTACGGTAGTGCCCCGGCCGTCATTCTGACGCCAAACGTGGAACAAAAACTTTTATAACTGGCGCTATCGCATACTATAACCCGGATCTTTCCAGTAACGCTAAACTAACAAACTGGAAAGAGATAGAAAGGCTATACCGAACGATCCGAGTCCTTCGGTCTTTAGCCATCATCCCACGCTCTTTTGCGGCAACTCCGATCTCCTGTCTCCTCCTCGAGGTGGCACCATATCTACGGATCTTTAAACGGGCTCCCGCCTTTATACCGAGGCAACTCGGTCATCAAGTCTGCTAAAAGAGATGACCAAGATGAAGTAGAGAACGAGTAAAATACTTTGTCTCAAACACCCTAGGGTTCTCATCACATAAGAGGGTTAGGATGGAAGTTGAAGAAGATGCTAGGGTTTGGAAATGGTGAACTCAAGAAAACTAGTGAGCAAAAGAAAAACCAAGCATAATAATCTTCTCACTTATTTTCTTCTTCTTTTGTGTATTGATATATATAATGGTGGAGAAAGAAAAATATCTTATGAAAATATCCATCAAATATCTAAACCCAAAACAAACCTCATTTAATGCTATCATGACTCACTTAGTGACTCATTAGCATGAGTCACTAAGGAATATGCTAGAACAAATGAGTCATTAACATGAGTCACCCTTTCCAAAACCCTTTTAACCATTTAAACTAAAATGATTAATCAAAAGAAATGCATGTTCTAAAATATTCTCGTAACGGATTACGAAAATACCCCACACCTGTATATACATACCTGTATCCGTATTCCGACCGAATACGAATACGAGAGACTAAAATATTCCGACTCAATATAATACATGGATCCGGCTCAAACCAAAGCCCACCAGTATTATCTGCCCGAAATATGACACGTGCATAAATGCACGTGCATTTTCCGAATCCTGCCATAAAACCATACGGCCTCTATAACGTTTCGCCCGAACTTGGGAAACTATCTGTGGGGGACTCTAATGACTCATCAGTACCCTGGCAGTGGGCTTAACCACAAGCTCGTCAGCGGCACTAGCTGTGCGTAACGGCTGCCCATGTACTGACCTCAAGGGAAGCCGATGAGCGAACTCATGCTAGAACCCTACTGAGCCTATCAGTGATAATATACATACAGTCCGGTCCGTTCGTCTATGAGTATCGCATATCGAGCCTAGGGGGCTGGTAACGCCAGACCCCCAATAGCGGTATAAGTCGTGTCGGAGTGTAGCCCAGAACACCCTGAGATACTACTGGAGTACCTACCAAAAAATCTCCTGCCTCGGCCGAGGGCTTTGTGTAATGGCTCTCCTAAACACAGCGCGATCTCACCCCCAATACCGGGAGAGACGAATCCCCTGTCGATCCGCTCACTTGCCTCCATGTGGCTCGGGACTGTACCCAAAAAAGACCTGTTTGCACGACTCCTTTGAGCCGTAGTAGGGTAGAAATCAAAGCACAGTGGGAACTCACACGAGACAAATGACGACCTCAGGTCGATGAACTAACCTGTACACATGTCACTAAGGAACTGCTATCTGACGCTAGGTATAATACCAACTAGCAGGTTCCCAGGAGTCCTGTCCGGTGTACTTATAACCCAATGAGCACCTGTATATATCTTAGGTGATCCAACTGACACCAGTGGCTTGTGAGACTGGCCACCGCCCCTCGTCGGGGTCTCGACTGTATACACTAGTCTACTCCGGAGTATCGATGCCCTGTCTCGAAACTCCTACGACTATGGACCATAATTAAGGATGTGCTTATAGACTACCCAACTCTCACGTATATGATCGCCATCATACTGTTGGTAGTCAAGCAAGATCCTAAGGGCTCTATCAACGTGTAATAGTGATCAATCACCTGAACCTATACACGACTGATAAAGGCAAACTAGATAGCATACTATCATCTTGAGTAAGACTGTGCTACCGGTATAGGTCCTCCTCAATCATTGAAATCACATGCATGCGATCCAATAATTGACTTTGAGGGCACTATAACCAACACCGATCACTGCCTCCATATGGCTCGGGACTGTACCCAACTAAAACCTGTTTGCACGACTCCTTTGAGCCGTGGTAGGGTAGTAATCAAAGCACAGTGGGAACTCACACGAGACAAATGACGACCTCAGGTCGACAGACTAACCTGTACACATGTCACCTGGGAACTGCTATCTGACAATAGGTATAATACCTACTAGCAGGTTCCCGGCGAGTCCGTCCAGTATACTCATAACCCAATGAGCACCTGTATACTATCTTAGGTGAACAAACTAGCACCAATGGCTTGTGAGACCTGGCCACCGCCCCTCGTCGGGGTCTCGATCAGTATACACCAGTCTACACTGGAGTATCGATACCCGGTCTCGATACTCCTACGACTAGGGACATTTAAGGATGTGCTTATAAACCCCAGCTCCCACATATATGATCGCCATCATAATGCTGGCAGTCAAGCAAGAATCCTATGGGCTCTATCAACATGTACATGATGATAAAGACAAACCAGATAACATACTATCATCTTGAGTAAGACTATTTTATCGGTATAGGTCCTGCCTCAATCATCATAATCATCTGTCCGCGACTATGATAATTGCCTTGAGGGCACTATATCCAATAGTCTTTTATACAGTTTCCTTTTTATCATCTTTTATTTCTTCGCTACGGCATCGTATATTTGTTGTGGTGGTTATTTTCCGCCTTTGAGCGTGTTTTTGCTCCCGTTTGGGGATGCTTTACTTAAAGAATTTATACTTGAGATTTTCAAAAGTTTAAATAATGTTTCTTATCTTTTCTTGTCTTTTAATGGTTTAGATTTCTGGGTTTTGGCTTTCTTTTACCGCGTTACGCCTGTAGACGTTGCGTAGTATTAGGGCCGTCACGTTCCAATTTCAGGTCATGATAAAGTTGGTATCAGAGTGCTAGGTTTTACCTTTCGGTGTGTAGGATGACCTTGGTATGATGGAGTAGGTAGCTTAAGCAGGGTAACATAGTGTGTGTATGTCCGCGGCATACTCACGATGCGGTACTCTGCCCAAAGTGACCTAAGTACAGATTGCTTGAAATTCCTTTCTTGATGATTCATATCCTTGTGATTCAATTTCCGTGTTCATATCGAATCCTATCTCTATTTATAGCCTTTGCCGCCGACGACTATGGGGACTCAGAGTGATGCAGCGAGGGCTAAGGTCAGAGTTGACTCGGATGGGTCAAGCACTGACCAGGATGGCATACTAGTTGCACAGGTGCAGACGGATCCGCCTTCGACTGATAGTATCGCTAGACTTGTGCCAGAGATGCAGGACATGCGCCAGACGATGAGTTCATTGGTTGAGGCCGTTCGAGCGCAGCGACAGGAGGTTGTCACCCCTGTTACCCAGTTGTTCCTTGCGATCAATATGCAACAATCCGTCACCTACATAGAACCAGTTGATACAGCCCCAGTTGACGAGACACGTATTCCAGAGAGTTTGGGAATTCCGAAAAAGTGGAGGACTCGTACCGGTGTAGCAGCCCAGAGACAGAGGTTCAGTCGTTGAGACAGATTTCGTGACCGTCGCGGGAGTAGCAGAGGCTTAAGACGAGGACAGTCGTTCAGCTCTCATCCCCAGGAGGGTCAGCAGTCATCGCGTGGATGTTTTCGATGTGGGAGCCTTCAACACTTCGTCAGACATTGTTCCTTAGCACCGCGTCAGACTAGTTATTCAAAGAGGTCGTGGACGCGGAAGGTTCGCTCAGAGGGGCCAGTTTAGCAGAGGAGGAGTTCAGCCAGTTGCGGGTAGGGGGCAGACACGAAAGTTTGCTTCTACTCATCGGGACGCGCGGGCGTCCAATGCAAAGTTTTCAGGTATTCTAAATTCGTATGTTCTTTTGATGTACTTGTTTGTTTTACACACTTTATGCCGTGGTTGGGACGAGAGTCGTGTTGGGTAGATCAGCCATTTGTTGTGTTAACTTCTGTCAGCGATTCTTTTGTTGCGCGACACGTATTTCAGTCGTGTGCCAATCGGATAGGAGACAGAGATTCATCCGTCGTTGTGATCCTTCTAGAGATGTTGGATTTGACGTTCTCCTGGGCACGGACTGTTTATCTACGTGCTAGACGTCTGTGGACTACCGTGGGAAAACAGTCAGGTTTTGTTTTCCCGGCGAATCAATTCTTGTTGTGCAGGGGGACAGTGGTGTCGCCTCTCACAGCTTGAATTCAGCCTTTTCGCTAGTCGTCTTTTGAGGAGATGATGTCGAGGATTCTTGGCGTTCATTCGTGATACCGGAGCCACAGTGGGTTTGTTGGACCTGGTTCCTTTCGTGCGAGAGTTTTTCAACGTTGTTCCAAATGAGCCGGCGAAGCTTAAGGAGCTTAAGGATCAGCTGCAGAGTTGTTTGTTGGGGGGCTTGTGCATCTGAGTGTTTCGCATTGGGGAGCTCCTATTTCTATTCGTCAAGGAGAAGGACGACAGTTTAGGGTTGTATATTGATGGATCGTCAATTGAACCGGCTTACGGTGCGGATAGGTATCCTTTACCTCGCATTGACGAATTCTTCGATCAGCTCGCGAGTGCGAGACATTTTTCTAAGTTTGTTCGGGATCAGGTCATCATTGTTGCGGGTTCGGAGTGATGAAATTCCGAAGACTGCCTTGTGCGTGCTACGGGCTTTGTGTGTGTTGGTGTGTCATTGGACTCACCAATGTCCTAACAGCATTCGTAGATATGATGAACCAGATTTCTTCAGGCCGTTCCTCAACCAGTTATTGTTGTGTTATTGACGACATTCTGGTCTATTCAATGTGTCGTGAGGAACAGGAGCAGCACTTGAGGATTTGTTTTGCAGATATTGGGAGAGCCCCAGCGGTTTGCTAGATTCTCGGAGTGTTCCTTCAGGCTTGTTTGTGTTGACTCCTAGGTCTTGTAGTTACGGGAGACGGTTTTCGTATGGTTCCGAGGAAGATCGAGGCCGTACAGCTTAGGCCCAGACTTGTGTGCAGGACGGAGGTCTGCAGATTTTTGGGCTTAGCAGGATTTTACCGCCGTTTCATGCAGGATTGCTAGTGTAGTGCTGCACCGTTGACTGGACTGACCAGAAAGGAGGTTCCTTTTCTTGGACTGAGGCATGCGTGCGGAGTTTTCGGCAGTTGAAGACTCGGTTAACAGCTGCATCAGTTCTTTCTTTGCTTTCTGGTTCGGGCGATTTTGTTGTTTAACTGTGATGTTTCGCGAGTGGGGCTCGATTTTGCACTGATGCGGCATTATAGAGTTATCGCTTTTGCTTCCTTACATTGGAGGAAGTACTAACAGGATATCCCAATCATGATCTAGAGATGGCCGCGGTGGTCTAGCGTTGGAGATTTGGAAGCACTACTTGTTCGGAGAGTCATGTTAGATTTTCACTGACCACCAGAGCTTAATATACATCTTCCTGCGGCGGATTTTGGTTGTTGAGATAGTCTTCTGAAGATTTACAGTTCTTGTTCGATCGTTGAGTATAGCTTAAGTTCGCCTCTACTGAGGGGACAGCTTGCTCATGTCCGCGCCCGACCACTTTTCCTTAATCGCTTTCGCGAGGCACTGCCCGCCGATACTCGTTCGTCAGAGATTCTTGAGCATACTCGGCTGGGTAATGATTCAGAGTCCTTGATTTATGACAAGGGTATGCTAAGTTTAGGGACGTGTTTGTGTACCTAATACTATGATACTATTGGGTAGAGACGCGAAATCCTAGAGCAGGCACATCTGTCAACTCTCTGTACTCATTCAAGTTCCACCAGCATTTGACGTGACTTGTGAGATAGTTACGGGTGGGTAACGATGTAAAGAGAAGTTTCGGGTTTCGTTTCAAGGTGTCTGTCTTGTTGTGTGCTAAAGTTGAGCATCTGAGACCGGCTGGAGAGTTGCAACCTTTAACCGTTCCAGAGTGGGAATGGGAGCAGATCTCCACGAATATTCGTTGTGGCGTCTACCCAGGGTTAGTCAGGGTGTGACTCCATTCGGGTGCTAGTTGTCCGGTTTTACTCGGTTTGCTCAGTTGTTCTTTGTTAAGTTTATGGGTTGCACGGAGTTCCTTCATGGGTCGTATCCAATGAGGGCACCCTGTTCGCTTGCCGTCTTGGGCAGGAGCTTTAGGAAGCCTTGGGTACTAGTTGAGATTTAGCTCCGTCATTCCATCCGCAGGATGATGGTTTTGTGAGAGCGGGTTATACCGACTCTGGAGGATATGCTTGTGCATGCGTACTAATTGTTGTCGGCAGTTGGGATCGTCACTTGCTATTGTTAGGGTTCTCCTTCGATAGCAGTTATCAGGAGGCACTCTAATTGGCAACCTTTAGGTTTAGTTGTTAGGTTGTGTCGATCACCAGTCTGTTTTTCCGTTGCCTTTAATTGGGCACTTCCGCCCAGATTATTGAGTATTCACCCCGTATTCCTTATGTCGATACTTTGCAATTACCTTCATGACCTTTCTCATATGTTTCAGCACCAGACCATTTAGCTTGAGACGCGATCTTTCGTTCACCAGCAGCAAATTGTGTTAATGGATCGGCAGGTGGAGAAACTTCGGTCAAGAGTCTTGCCATCTGTGAAGGGTTTTCTTGGGTATAGCCATATAGTGAGGTGATCACTTGGAAGGTTACGAGCGAGATTTGAGAGTTTCATAATCTTCTCTTTGAAGGTGCGCTTAGTGAGAATTTTAAATTCGGGGACGAATTTTTATAAGGGGGGAGATTGTAACGCCTTAGATTTCGGTTAGTGTTAGTTTAGACGTTAATGCGGGTTTACTGTAAAAAGTTTACCAATTCGGGTTCCTCACATTTTATAACATTTAATTAATAATTTATTGTTATTTGTTATGAGCATGCACGCACGTGTGCACGTAAATGTGAGGTTTGTTTGTGCTAATCTAGTATTAGTGACCATGACACTTAACCACTTATCTTATCCTTTTTGCCTTAACCCTAATCCTTGCCCTAATCCTTGATCTTTTGTGTGAGAAACAGGAGATATTTTTTAGGGTTTTTGTTTGTGAGAAAGGTGGCATGGTGACTTGTATGAATGCATTAATGGGATAATTAATGCAAATGATACACTCACCTCTCACTCTTACCCTACACTCACCTCCCTCTCTCTTATCCTCACACACTCTCTCATTTCTCTATCTCTTTTCATTTTCCTTATTCTCTCACAACACTAACTGAACACTTCATATTCCATCACAAATCCATCTCAAAAACTTCATAATCTCATCAAAAATCACATCTTTGATCTAGTTTTGCCTCTTGGATGCCTAGGAGCTAGGAAAGCTTGGATCTTTGAGTTCTTTTTGTTAGGTAATGATCTCTATCTGTTCTTTAAGTAGTTTTTGTGTTGTGTAGACTTTTAGTTTTAGTTTTGATTATTTAAAGTTAAGTTTTGTGCATAATATCGTATTTTTAGTGTCGTGTATGACATCTGTGATCTGCTGTGACCCGAAAATTTTACTAGAAAACCAAACAATATAGTTGTGTTGTACCAGAGACCATAGGACATCACCTGGAGCACGAACCCAAGGAGCTCGGACTCGGCCGGCGACGTCTGAAGGGGAATCCGGCGACCTCGGCCGTGGGTTGGAGTTAGGGTTTGGGTTTTTGTAGGTAGGTGTCTGCTTTGGTTTAAGTGTGTTTGGTCTTATTTGGTTGTTGAGTTTTCTCAGTATAAAAAATCTGGGATCACCTAGGTAGTTTCTTGTGTTTCGTCTAAGCGCGATACGTTATACGACACGGATCATGCACTTTGTGTGATTTTGCTCTTAGGTTGTTTTCGTCGTGTCGCTACACACGTTAGCCAAAATACGAACACTTGAGAGTATGTTTTGTGTTGTTGCGTCGGTCAAATATAGTTTGTACGTGTTATGGGTCTGTTATTAATATATACTTGCTTTATTGTTTTAATGTTACAGGTTCGCAAGCGGGAACTTCGGACGCTGCTACAAAGGGAAAACAGGTGGTTGGCTTCACTTAGCCAGGAGCGTTGGTGAGTAGATTTAACATCTACAGGGGAATCGCCCGCATGGCGTTATGCGTCTGGGCTAGAGATGTTAATTTTGTCGCATATTCTATGTCATATTTAGAATTGTGCATTCACCCTACTGCTTAGTTATTGTTGTGCTTGGACTAGTATCCTTAGGACACTGCACATATTATTGACGACTCATGTTGCACGAGCACTGATTGTATGCCACACACACCGTCAATAATTGCCATGACACGCACAACCCACTTATAGATATGATATTGCTTAGTTAGGGACATTAAGACATTGATTCATATTTCTTATCGCATATGACATATAGCATACCTGTATACCTACATGTTAATACATATGCCTTCGCATACTTACATGCTAATTACCTGTATACCTATAGAGTATTGTACCATTAGTGATAGGTACATACACATATAATGATATAGCTACTTGTATACTTTGCATACATACTTCACTTATACCTGGAGGGTATATCACATCATTACTAATAGGTAGATACCTATATCTTGCTATACCTTTATGTTTACATATATATCTGGTTATACCTACATGTTTACTTTTACTTGATGTTATTTAGAATTGGAGAAATTAGGAACCGCATTATATTTATATTAACTTGTTGCAGTTAAATAGCGGCTTTTCCTTTATATGCTCGCATTTCAGTTTTATATTGCATATATTATATTCATGGATTTTCGCATTGTGATATGGATTTTTCCTGAAATTATGCAAGTATTTCTTATTCTTTACTTGATATTTGGATGCATCCACTCTGAGATTTGTTTTAAACCGATACGTGGATCACGGGTGTCGATACCGGACACTTATGATTCGAGGAACGTATATACCGATACGTAGATCACGGGTGTCGATACCGAGCGCTTACGATTCGAGGAACGTATAAACACAAGAAAGACCGATACGTGGATCATGGGTGTCGATACCGGACACTTACGATTCGAGGAACGTATAGATTTGAGTATTTCTGTGTCGATGCTTGACATATTGTTTTTATGATATTTTTACTTCTAAGTATATATAACAGTGGAATGGGACGCTGTTATATATGCATATATATATATATATATATATATATATATATATATATATATATATATATTAGTGGAATGGGACGCTAGTATATATGTATATATATCAATTCATATACATCATCATATTTATTCATGCAATTATACTTAGGATATTAGAAATTTACTTGATATTAGATTTGGGATATAGGAGATTTATTTTAGATTTGATACGGGATATATATATATATATATATATATATATATATATATATATAAGATTACTGATTTTATACCTTCAGGATATATGAGAGATATTCGATATTGTACATTCAGGATTTATGAGACTTATATGATATGAGAGCTAATTTGGGGGCTGATTTGAGGAATTGGGATTTGAATTGTCTTGATGGATTGTGATCCTACCACGATGTCAGGATTCCGTGGAAATGACATGTTTCATTCCATACTCCACATTTATTGTTTATGCACGGCTTCATGTATTAGTTGTACCTGTTAGTGTACCTTTCATGACTGTTGCATTTACATACTTATTTTATATGCATTACTTCATGTGTTAGTTGTACCTGCTAGTGTACCTTTCATGACTGTTGCATATATTCCTTTTCATATCATTATTGCATAATTATTGCATACCGATTGTCATATTATTGCTTGCAATATTTGTAGTAACCGTTAGTGTACTTTTCATGATTTCTGCATTCTTCTGACCTTTTATTACTATTAATTGCATATGTTAGATTCGCGTTGTACGTGCATACTTGCGATTACCTGCATATGTTATTTACAATTCACGAGTTGGCAACTCACCCCCGTTGTGCCACAATTTGTTTTGCAGGGTGTTCCCCAGAGTAGTCGAGGCAGGCTATTCATCTATCTTATCATCTTTTGCTACGGATACCGCATCAGCTCACAGTGTGCAGTTTGCTTTAGGTGGGTTTTGTGGTTATTCGTTTTTGTATTGTATATTCGTTGTATTCTTGTACTCTCCATCTACTATTTTCATGTTGACTTAGAGAGTTGGTGAGGACGATATTGTATATTATTTTGTGACTTGGTTATCTTTTATACAGTTTCCTTTTTATCGTCTTTTATTCCTTCGCTACGGTGTCGTATATTTGTTGTGGTGGTTGTTTTCCGCCTTTGGGCGTGTTTTTGCTCCCGTTTAGGAATGCTTTACTTAAAGAATTTATACTTGAGATTTTCAAAAGTTTAAAAAATATTTATTATCTTTTCTTGTCTTTTAATGGTTTAGATTTCTGGGTTTTGGCTTTCTTTTACTGCGTTATGCCTGTAGACGTTGCGTAGTATTAGGGCCGTCACGTGCCAATTTCGGATCATGACACTTTCATCCGATATAAATTTTAATTTGATGTAATATTATTTTGCGGGGCACATCCGGATTGAGGTTGTAGCCACCGTTGAATTATTTCATTTACTTCTTTTTGCTCCTAGGATAGACCTAAGGTGGGGTGCATAAACTACCGGGTTCTTTTAAGTGCCGAGTGGCCTACTCATTTTACTGAGGGAGGTTGCTTCTCTTCGGAAATTTGGCGAGTAGTTTGCCTCACCCGTAGGGGTCTAAAGTAGAGTTTGGCTATTCATCACGACCGTGGAATCTGTCTTTCGTTACAGGCGTAAACGAAACGCGGAATTCCTAATATATCCAATATGTTCATCTGTGATCTGGAATGCCTATTATTGTGTGAGACGAATGGTTATATTATATATGTTATATAATAGACGCTGCTTATGTTTTGCACCCGTGCTAGTCCAGCCCCCGCTCTGGCGTTAGTTAAGTAACCTAATGGTGTTAAACGGGGCCCAGTGGCGAATGCGGATGGCATACGCATACGTTGTATTTTCGTTTCTCTTTATGATGATAGGTGTAAGTGATGGGACTGTATTAGATTAATGCAAAGCAAACAAACCAAATCCGAATCGTTAGAACAATTTTAAAGACACTCAGTTTTTTCAAAACAGAAACTTTTAAATGTGGAGTTTAAACCACTCCTTTAAAAGCTATCAGGTTCTTTTGATTAAATCAAGTTCATTACGTTCACGGTTTCCCCAAAACCAGCCGTAGCCCTCCATCATTTCAGTTTAATATTCAGTAATATTCAAGTTATGTATTTTGACCTTCGCCAAGGCATAGTGATTGGTAGCTACTGGATATTCATCTGTAGCATAGATAGATGAGTTGGTTTGAGACAGTCGTACTACTATTTTGGCCTTTGTCAAGAGTATGTACGGGTGGGTTCAAATTAACCTGGACAATGACGGGTAGAACTTGACATGTGACTTATGATATGTTGGTCTTCGTCAAGGTCATAAGAGCATGGGGCAAAAAACTACATCGGGAGTTTCTAAAGAAACTGAAACTTGCTAGTGTTGCATACCATTTGGAGTGTGATAATTTTGGTAGGATTCCTTCAAAGTTATCACATAATGATATTTAGATCCCGATCCTACTGTGGGTATCCGCTACTCTTCGGGAGATTTTTTCACTTAACGATCAATGCTATAAACCAAGTAGCTGTTTAGAACAGTGTTAGCAGGGCTACGCCTCCAGGGAAAAGAGGTTATTTAATTAAAGAACTTCACGAAAGCGTTGTAAAACCTCCCTCGAAGTACAGACACTAGCCTGGCCGAAAGGTGAGCAAGAATTGTACGGCGAGATTAATCCTGACTAATTCTTCTTTTATAGTTTGAGGAAGGATTCGAGAAACAGTGGGATCCATCCTGTTTAGATAAACTAAAAACTAATCTAAACTTGCAAGAACATCATGCTAAGGTGTTTCTTCTCTCTCTCCTAATTGCAGCGACCAAGATGACCGGTCTTAAGTTACTTTTATATAAAAACACATTGATAGGGCCAAGCTATAAAGATTGGCTCAGGAATGTCCATATGGCCATCACATATGACAAACTGGGCTATCTTCTTACTACTAAAGCCCCCGCTGTCCCAGGCCCATATTTCAGTATCGCGGATAAAGAGATCCATAAGACCTTGGAAATTGATAGTGCGAAAGCCAAGTGCCTCGTGCTGGCCTCTATGGATAATGAACACCAGAGGTGGCATGAGAAGATGGATCTTGAATCCATCTTCCTCCATACCAAGGACTTATATGGAATACAATCTCGTATCGTAAGATACGAGACCTCGAAGAAACTATTTCAAGCAATGTTGGCTATCGGATCATCTGTAAGGGACCACGTCCTTAAGATGATCAGCTTGATTGAAGAGCTCGCGGACCTGAGGTCCACGTTGGAGAACGAGCTGTATACAGATTTAGTTCTACAATATCTCCCCTCTACCTACGCCCAGTTTATCTTGAATTTTAACATTCAAGGGAAGGAAATTTGTAACGCCTTGAAAAGTCGTTTTGGTGTTTTCCTGGAAATCGGTGAAAATTCGGTATTTTTCCGAAAACCGTCCTTTTTGTTATTTTGCAGTTTAGGACTAATTATACCTAATTTGGATAGGTAATTGCTAGTTTTTAGTAGCAAATGAGTTAATTATGAAATTCTGGTCGTTTAAAAATTTTCCCTAATTTTTCAATTTTTAATATTATTTTAAGCCGGTAAGAAAATATATTAAATTAGCAATAAATACAAATTTTTCTGGGCTAATTTTAATCTTTAAAATTATGTTAATTAAAATCTAGTTGTAACATAAATTTTTAGTATTTTATTTTGATTTTTAACTAATTTTTATTATAGAAAACGAAATTTATTGAATTTTAAGCTAAAACTTGCAATTTTGGACTTGTAGGGGGTCTTTTTGCATAAAATTTCTTTTGTAAACCCCTCTCTCTCTTCCCTCAGCCCTAGGCCGGCCCCACCATGATCAGGTCCAGAAAGTTGCTTGCCTCACTTTGACTTTATTCATGTGATGAAATGGATTGTTTTGAGAATTGATTAAAATATAGTATTTGGAAGTATGGTGTATTGACTTTGAGGAGATTTGACTTGGTGATTTTTTTCCACACACCCCACACCATCCCCTCTCCCTTCTACTGGCCGAGAGCAGCCCCCCCCCCGTCCATTCCATTATTTTCCTTCTCTTTTCTCTCTTTTTCTTCAAAAAGATTGCATCAAAATTCAATAAAAATCAACAAATCCTTCACTTTTTCAACACAAAACCTTATTCCCTCTCTTCTCAAACCCAAATTGGTTCAAATCTTGGAGAAATATGGCATCTTGGGAGGTTTTAGCAACATAGGGATTGATCTTTTGAGGTATAATTTCCACTCTTTTAAGTTAATATGGTTAGAATTCTTTAATTTAGTTGTTTTAGTGTTAATTTAGTGCTATTTTCATTCTAGTTTTGTTTATAGTTAATGGTTGAGTTAACTAGGGTTTCTTGAAACCATGTTTTAGTTAATTAAATCTTTTAATTAATCTAGTTGTTACTTAACCAACCTAAATGGTTACTTTGCTTAAGTGGCTTGATGTTATGCTAATCTAAGTTAACTTGTGTGAATTTTTCATTGTTGTTGCGAATTGCCAAAAATCAAGAGAAGGGTTTGTGTTGGAATTATGGTTTGATGTATAGTTAATGGTTTAAAATTAGTGTAATGGCTAGCTAGTGGGTTAGTTTGGATTGTTGTGTTGGATTGTGTTAACTTTGTCGCTAATTTTCGATGTTTGTGCCAAATTGCAAATTAGTGCTTACTAGTTTTTACTAAAATATTGTGATGAATTAATTGCGATATCTAGATTATATTGTTGGCATACCCTATGACTTTTAGGATGTGTGAGTGCAGATTTTTGTGTAATTGGGTTTTAGTTTTGCCGGGCGACCAAATCGGCGATTTTTGCAGTTTTTGCGATTTTCGCGTGTGTTCCGCGCACCTTGTGCACGTTGTACCTAGCTTGTGAACGTTAGTATTTTCGTTTGGGTTTTGCGTCGTTCTTGATATGTAACCTTATGTTTGGTATTGATGTAAATTCCAGGTTCGGTCGCGGAGACGTCAGACGCGGCACAAAAGGGGAAAGCGGTGATTGGACGTGACTAGCTAGGGATTCCGGTGAGTAGATGTAACATCTACGGGGGACTATCGTTGGATGGCGCAAGTCGCCCGATAGTTTTAGTAACTTAAAAGATTCTTAGTGATGTTAGTAATTAGGGGTGTAATACTTATATGATTATTTGCTTCATCCATGCCTTATATTGACATACATATGCGAACCCATTTTATAGGACACCTGCACCATTGCCAGGGTTTTTATATGCAGCACGAGCACTATTCATGCTTACACACACACCCTGGTAATTGCCATGCCACCACACTAGATAACCTTTAAATTGAAACCTTTTACTATAATTGATACTTAAACTCGCGCTATTGCTTTAATTCCTTAAAATGAAATCGTAGGATTGCTATTCATGTGCATGTGCGTCATCATATTATTTGTTCATGCCTAATCTATTAATCACACATCGCAACTCGATTATTGATACCATATGCATTCATTTTCATTGACATATGCACTTATGAGGATTTCTTGAGGTTTTATGATATTTCTGGATTTCGGGGGAAAGCCGCAAAATTTCTAAACTTATTATATTTTTTAAAATATGTAAATTGCGGTTTTCTAGTGATGTAAGTGTCGTCCACCATGAGTTTGCTGTGGTTTTCGAGATCCGTGTCGAGGAGTGGAGGAACCGTCACGGATACATGGTGGGCCCGGTATGGTATCCCGGGGCAAGATGAATGTGGTGTTGACGTTGAGCCTGGCAGGGGACGGATTACCTACCGGTGACTGTTTGGCACGACGGATATCCAGAGGATACCGACCGTGGCCGCGAGATGATGAGATTTTGATATTGAGCTGGGTCAGCCGGATGGCTGAGGCCAGAGATACTATGACATGGATATATGAGATGTGTGATAGTTTTGAGGTGTCGTTGCTGGACACAGGTTCTTGTTGATTCTATTGGTATTGTGCTGGTATTTCAAAAGAGATTCCTAAAGGAAAAACATGATTCTTATAATTACACATTCAGATCATGAGTTGATTCGCATTGCATTCATACCTGCTAGTATATTCATATTGCATACATACCTGCTATTATGTCCTGCCATACCTGTATTAGAGATGCTAGAATACTTGTGTGCATGCATACGATAGCCTGTGTAAATGTTATTTATTACTCACGAGTTGGCAACTCACCCCCGTTGTGCCATAGCCTTTTGCAGGTCCGCTCCGTCAGTACAGTAGCGGTGGGCGCTCTTGTTTCTTTTGCCTGGACTCGAGGTTTTGCTCTTAGGTGGGTTATATGATTATTTTTGCACCACCTTGTATATTCTTTGTATCTAGTGTACTCCATCTACTGTATCTACCAGTATTATTGTATATTGACCTAGAGATGAGACTGTGAGGTTTGTGGACTTTTATGCTGTATTTTGGGGTCGAGCTCACTTGAGTCGACATGCTGTTTTTCTTATGCTTCATTATGATTATTTTGCATGATGTTGTTTTATATTGCGTGGGATTTGTGACCGCCTTGTGGCGAAGAGCTAGCTCCCGCTTGGGGATGCCTTATTTGTTGGATTCATATATATTCTTGTTGTACCCATTTTGGGGGCCAGTATTTACAAAGGAGACTGTGCCGAAATTTTCGGAAAAATTGATATTGTTTTTTTAAAGGTTTTTATATGACTTATTTGATAAACTCGTTTTCAATTGATTGGGTTCTCTTCACTCTTTTGCTTATTTGGTTTTGGTTTCTGGGCTTTAGCTTACTTATTTTACGGACGTCTTGAGACGTTTCGTAAACTTAAGTGCCAGTCACGTTCCGTACCCTGCGGGTCGTGACAAAGTTGGTATCAGAGCGATAGGTTTTACCTTTTTGAGTGTAGGATGACCCTTGGTAGATGGAGTAAGTGACTTAAGTAGGGTAACGTAGCGTGTGTATGTCCGCGGCATACTTGCGATACGGTACTCCGCCTAAGTGACTTTAGGATATACTTTCTTGAAAATTCCTTCTTCAATTCCGTGTATCCTATGATTCTATTGCACTGTTCTTATTATCCTTTTTCTGTACCAGCCACTATGCCGCCAAAGGCTACGAGGGCACAGAGGGCTGCCGCCCGAGACGAGATTCGAGCAGGCTCGTCCGAGACGGGGACTGAGCAGGGTGGCATGCCTACGCCGCAGGGACAGACTGATCCACCTTCCCCAGGCAGTATGGATAGGCTTGAGTCCGGTGTGCAGGAGCTACGACAGATGGTGGGATCCTTAGTAGAGGTCAATCGAGCGCAGAGATCGGATACTACTCCCCCTACGGTCGTTTCGAGACCGAGTCGGATTCGCACTGATATATTAGCACCTAGGCGTGTTCGCAGAGGCCGTGGCGGATTCTTTAGGGGCCAGTTGTATCGCCTTCACCCATATGGTCAGCAGCCATGGTTAGGATGTTTTTGGTGTGGTAGCCTACATCATCGTATCAGAGACTGTCCGGTGAGACGACAGGGAGCGGCGACAGTGCCACATGTTACCTTTCCACCATCACCGCCCCCTCCTCAGAGAGCTCTACTTCCTACCACTGGAGATGCTTCACGTCAGATAGGTGCACCCAGAGGCCGTGGACGCGGCGGTCCTGTTCAGAGAGGACGAGGAGGCAGAGGCCGAGGTCGAGGTCAGCCCGCTATCGGTGGAGGACAGGCCCGAGTTTTTGCTTTGACACCGCAGGATGCGCAGGCATCCAATGCCGTTGTGACAGGTACCTTGCCAGTTTGCTCTTTCGACGCACGGGTATTATTTGACCCAGGTTCCACACATTCGTACGTCTCTACACACTTTGCACCGATGTTGGGCCGTGAGTCGTCGTCGTTAGATCATCCGCTTGTTGTTGTTACTCCGGTAGGCGAGTCGTTTGTCGCTCGTTTTGTATTTCGTTTGTGTTCCATTCATATCTGGGAGAGGGATTCATCAGTTGATTTGATTCTCCTCGATATGTTGGACTTTGATGTGCTTCTGGGCATGGATTGGCTAGCAACTTGTTATGCTTCGGTGGACTGCCGTGAGAAGGCAGTCATATTTAGCTTTCTGGGAGAGCCAATCCTTGTTATTCAGGGAGACCGCAGCGTCACCCTTCCCAGCTTGTTTTCGTCTCTTCGCGCTGGTCAGCTCTTGCGGAAGGGATGTCATGGATTCTTAGCGTATATTTGTGATACTCGAGCTGCAGAGGTTCCGTTGGACCGGGTCCAGATTGTTTGTGAATTCCCTGATGTTTTCCCTGATGAGCTGCCTGGGCTACCACCTGAGCGCGATGTTGAGTTCTTCATCGATTTGTTTCCCGGCTCGGGGCCTATCTCTATACCGCCTTATCGGATGGCCCCGGCAGAGCTTCGAGAGCTGAAGGATCAGTTGCAGGAATTGTTAGATAAGGGGCTTATTCGACCTAGTGTTTCTCCGTGGGGTGCTCCGGTCCTGTTTGTCAAGAAGAAGGATGGAAGTTTGCGCTTATGTATCGACTACCGCCAGCTGAACAAAGTTACCGTTCGGAACAGATATCCGTTGCCATGCATTGATGATTTGTTCGACCAGCTTCAGGGTGCGGGGTATTTTTCGAGGATCGACTTGCGATCAGGATACCATCAGCTGCGAGTTCGACAGGAGGATATACCGAGGATAGCTTTTCGCACGCGCTACGGCCACTACGAGTTTTTGGTGATGTCGTTCGGACTCACCAACGCCCCAGCAGCATTCATGGATTTGATGAACCGTACATTCAGGCCGTATCTTGACTTGTTCATCATCGTGTTTATCGACGATATCTTGGTGTACTCCCGGAGCAGAGAGGAGCACGAGCAGCACTTGCGGATTACGTTACATAATCTGAGGGAGCACCAGCTATTTGCAAAGTTCTCTAAGTGTGCTTTCTGGCTGGACAGCGTCGGATTCTTGGGTCACGTGGTTACGAGAGACGGCATATGTGTGGACCCGAAGAAGATTGAGGCTGTTCAGCAGTGGCCCCGACCTACATCGGTTACTGAGATCCGTAGTTTTCTAGGCCTGGCGGGCTACTACAGGCGTTTTGTTTAGGACTTCTCCCGTATAGCTGCACCTTTGACCGGTTTGACCCGGAAGGGAGTTCCTTTCGTTTGGACAGAGGAGTGCGAGCGCAGTTTTCAGCAGCTACGGACTTGTTTGACTACGGCGCCGGTATTATCTTTGCCTTCGGGATCAAGCGGATTTGTGGTCTACTGTGATGCTTCGCGAGTGGGGTTAGGATGCGTACTGATGCAGCATGGCCGGGTGATCGCTTATGCTTCTCGGCAGTTGAAGAAGCATGAACAGAACTACCCCACTCACGATTTGGAGATGGCTGCAGTGGTCTTTGCACTGAAGATTTGGCGACATTACCTATATGGTGAGTCGTGCCAAATATTCACAGACCACAAGAGCTTAAAATACATATTTCAGCAGCGAGACCTGAACCTCAGACAGCGTCGTTGGATGGAGTTGGTGAAAGACTACGACTGCGAGATCTTATATCACCCAGGCAAGGCGAATGTGGTGGCAGATGCGTTGAGTGGGAGGCCCGGGGGTAGTCTATCCTTTTTGAGCGCAGTGCAGAGGCAGTCGTCAGCAGATTGGCAGATGTTATGCGACAGCCGAGTTGAGTTCGAGTTCACTCAGACAGGGGGACAGCTCGCGCATGTTCGTGCACGCCCACAGTTGCTTGACCGTATATATGAGGCACAGCGCAGTAACGACCGTTGCTCGGAGATCATGGCACAGATGGGTCAGGGCAGATTTTCCGAGTTCGTGATTGATGATCAGGGGATTTTACGCTATGGATCTAGACTGTGCGTACCAGATGCTGATGGATTGCGGCGCGACATTCTTGAGGAGGCACACCGATCAGTATATAGTGTCCACCCCGGTTCCACCAAGATGTACCATGATATGAGAGAGACCTACTGGTGGGACGGGATGAAGAGGGACATTGCGGAGTTCGTTTCGAGATGCCTGAATTGTCAGCAAGTCAAGGCCGAGCACCAGAGGCCCGCAGGAGAGCTACAGCCGTTACCCATTCCAGAGTGGAAATGGGAGCAGATTTCGATGGACTTCGTTGTGGGTCTACCCAGGACCAGTCGAGGGTACGACTCTATCTGGATGATCGTGGATAGATTGACGAAAGCGGCTCACTTCCTACCAGTGAAGACCACTTTCAGCTTCGCTCAGTATGCTCAGCTCTACATTGACGAGATCGTGCGACTACATGGCGTACCGACTTGTATTGTGTCAGATTGAGGCATCCAGTTCACCAGCCGACTATGGCAGAGACTCCAGGAGGCTTTGGGCACTCGTTTGAGCTTCAGCACAGCATTTCATCCACAGACCGACGGACAGTCAGAGCGGACCATTCAGACTCTCGAGGACATGCTCAGAGCGTGTATTTTAGAATTCTGCGGCAGCTGGGATCGTCATTTACCTCTAGTGGAGTTCTCCTACAACAACAGCTTCCAGGATACTATTCAGATGGCACCTTTCGAGGTATTGTATGGGAGGAGATGCAGATCGCCCGTCTGTTGGACAGAGCTCAGCGAGAGCAGTATTTTGGGGCCGCAGCTTGTTGAGGAGACGACAGCGAAGATACAGTTGATCCAAGACCGGATGAGAGCGGCTTAGAGCAGGCAGAAATCGTATGCGGACAGGCGCCGTCGCAGATTAGAGTTCGCAGTTGGCGACCATGTTTTTCTGAGAGTCTCTCCGATGAAGGGCGTGATGCGTTTTGGGCGAAAGGGGAAGCTTAGCCCTAGATTCGTAGGTCCCTTCGAGATCCTCGAGCGTGTCGACGCTGTTGCATATCGTTTGGCCCTTCCACCCAGCCTTCCCGATGTTCACCCCGTCTTCCATGTTTCGATGCTCCGCAAGCACCTTCACGACCCTTCGCATGCGATTCAGCACCCGACAGTCCAGCTAGAGCGTGACCTTTCTTTTGCAGAGCAGCCGGTGGCCATCCTGGATCGGCAGGTGAAGAAGTTGAGATCGAAGATTATACCAACCGTCAAGGTCCTTTGGCGTAGCCCGAGCAGCGAGGAGGTTACCTGGGAGACCGAGGGCCAGATGAGGAAGAAATATCCCCATCTCTTCGAAGGTACGCGTAGTTATTTTTAAATTCGGGGACCGAATTTCTTTAAGGGGGAAGATTGTAACGCCTTGAAAAGTCGTTTTGGTGTTTTCCTGGAAATCGGTGAAAATTCGGTATTTTTCCGAAAACCGTCCTTTTTGTTATTTTGCAGTTTAGGACTAATTATACCTAATTTGGATAGGTAATTTCTAGTTTTTAGTAGCAAATGAGTTAATTATGAAATTCTGGTCGTTTAAAATTTTTCCCTAATTTTTCAATTTTTAATATTATTTTAAGCCGGTAAGAAAATACATTAAATTAGCAATAAATACAAATTTTTCTGGGCTAATTTTAATCTTTAAAATTATGTTAATTAAAATCTAGTTGTAACATAAATTTTTAGTATTTTATTTTGATTTTTAACTAATTTTTATTATAGAAAACGAAATTTATTGAATTTTAAGCTAAAACTTGCAATTTTGGACTTATAGGGGGTCTTTTTGCATAAAATTTCTTTTGCAAACCCCTCTCTCTCTTCCCTCAGTCCTAGGCCGGCCCCACCATGATCAGGTCCAGAAAATTGCTTGCCTCACTTTGACTTTATTCATGTGATGAAATGGATTGTTTTGAGAATTGATTAAAATATAGTATTTGGAAGTATGGTGTATTGACTTTGAGGGGGTTTGACTTGGTGATTTTTTTCCACACACCCCACACCATCCCCTCTCCCTTCTACCGGCCGAGAGCAGCCCCCCCCCCCCATTCCATTATTTTCCTTCTCTTTTCTCTCTTTTTCTTCAAAAAGATTGCATCAAAATTCAATAAAAATCAACAAATCCTTCACTTTTTCAACACAAAACCTTATTCCCTCTCTTCTCAAACCCAAATTGGTTCAAATCTTGGAGAAATATGGTATCTTGGGAGGTTTTAGCAACATAGGGATTGATCTTTTGAGGTATAATTTCCACTCTTTTAAGTTAATATGGTTAGAATTCTTTAATTTAGTTGTTTTAGTGTTAATTTAGTGCTATTTTCATTCTAGTTTTGTTTATAGTTAATGGTTGAGTTAACTAGGGTTTCTTGAAACCATGTTTTAGTTAATTAAATCTTTTAATTAATCTAGTTGTTACTTAACCAACCTAAATGGTTACTTTGCTTAAGTGGCTTGATGTTATGCTAATCTAAGTTAACTTGTGTGAATTTTTCATTGTTGTTGCTAATTGCCAAAAATCAAGAGAAGGGTTTGTGTTGGAATTATGGTTTGATGCATAGTTAATGGTTTAAAATTAGTGTAATGGCTAGCTAGTGGGTTAGTTTGGATTGTTGTGTTGGATTGTGTTAACTTTGTCGCTAATTTTCGATGTTTGTGCCAAATTGCAAATTAGTGCTTACTAGTTTTTACTAAAATATTGTGATGAATTAATTACGATATCTAGATTATATTGTTGGCATACCCTATCACTTTTAGGATGTGTGAGTGCGGATTTTTGTGTAATCGGGTTTTAGTTTTGCCGGGCGACCAAATCGGCGATTTTTGCAGTTTTTGCGATTTTCGCGTGTGTTCCGCGCACCTTGTGCACGTTGTACCTAGCTTGTGAACGCTAGTATTTTCGTTTGGGTTTTGTGTCGTTCTTGATATGTAACCTTATGTTTGGTATTGATGTAAATTCCAGGTTCGGTCGCGGAGACGTCAGACGCGGCACGAAAAGGGAAAGCGGTGATTGGACGTGACTAGCTAGGGATTCCGGTGAGTAGATGTAACATCTACGGGGGACTATCGTTGGATGGCGCAAGTCGCCCGATAGTTTTAGTAACTTAAAAGATTCTTAGTGATGTTAGTAATTAGGGGTGTAATACTTATATGATTATTTGCTGCATCCATGCCTTATATTGACATACATATGCGAACCCATTTTATAGGACACCTGCACCATTGCCAGGGTTTTTATATGCAGCACGAGCATTATTCATGCTTACACACACACCCTGGTAATTGCCATGCCACCACACTAGATAACCTTTAAATTGAAACCTTTTACTATAATTGATACTTAAACTCGCGCTATTGCTTTAATTCCTTAAAATGAAATCGTAGGATTGCTATTCATGTGCATGTGCTTCATCATATTATTTGTTCATGCCTAATCTATTAATCACACATCGCAACTCGATTATTGATACCATATGCATTCATTATCATTGACATATGCACTTATGAGGATTTCTTGAGGTTTTATGATATTTCTGGATTTCGGGGGAAAGCCGCAAAATTTCTAAACTTATTATATTTTTTAAAATATGTAAATTGCGGTTTTCTAGTGATGTAAGTGTCGTCCACCATGAGTTTGCTGTGGTTTTCGAGATCCGTGTCGAGGAGTGGAGGAACCGTCACGGGTACATGGTAGGCCCGGTATGGTACCCCGGGGCAAGATGAATGTGGTGTTGACGTTGAGCCTGGCAGGGGACGGATTACCTACCGGTGACTGTTTGGCACGGCGGATATCCAGAGGATACCAACCGTGGCCGCGAGATGATGAGATTTTGATATTGAGCTGGGTCAGCCGGATGGCTGAGGCCAGAGATACTATGACATGGATATATGAGATGTGTGATAGTTTTGAGGTGTCGTTGCTGGACACAGGTTCTTGTTGATTCTATTGGTATTGTGCTGGTATTTCAAAAGAGATTCCTAAAGGAAAAACATGATTCTTATAATTACACATTCAGATCATGAGTTGATTCGCATTGCATTCATACCTGCTAGTATATTCATATTGCATACATACCTGCTATTATGTCCTGCCATACCTGTATTAGAGATGCTAGAATACTTGTGTGCATGCATACGATAGCCTGTGTAAATGTTATTTATTACTCACGAGTTGGCAGCTCACCCCCGTTGTGCCATAGCCTTTTGCAGGTCCGCTCCGTCAGTACAGTAGTGGCGGGCGCTCTTGTTTCTTTTGCCTGGACTCGAAGTTTTGCTCTTAGGTGGGTTATATGATTATTTTTGCACCACCTTGTATATTCTTTGTATCTAGTGTACTCCATCTACTGTATCTATCAGTATTATTGTATATTGACCTAGAGATGAGACTGTGAGGTTTGTGGACTTTTATGCTGTATTTTGGGGTCGAGCTCACTTGAGTCGACATGCTGTTTTTCTTATGCTTCATTATGATTATTTTGCATGATGTTGTTTTATATTGCGTGGGATTTGTGACCGCCTTGTGGTGAAGAGCTAGCTCCCGCTTGGGGATGCCTTATTTGTTGGATTCATATATATTCTTGTTGTACCCATTTTGGGGGCCAGTATTTACAAAGGAGACTCTGCCGAAATTTTCGGAAAAATTGATATTGTTTTTTTAAAGGTTTTTATATGACTTATTTGATAAACTCGTTTTCAATTGATTGGGTTCTCTTCACTCTTTTGCTTATTTGGTTTTGGTTTCTGGGCTTTGGCTTACTTATTTTACGGACGTCTTGAGACGTTTCGTAAACTTAAGTGCCAGTCACGTTCCGTACCCTGCGGGTCGTGGTGCTGGCCTCTATGGATAATGAACACCAGAGGTGGCATGAGAAGATGGATCTTGAATCCATCTTCCTCCATACCAAGGACTTATATGGAATACAATCTCGTATCGTAAGATACGAGACCTCGAAGAAACTATTTCAAGCAATGTTGGCTTTCGGATCATCTGTAAGGGACCACGTCCTTAAGATGATCAGCTTGATTGAAGAGCTCGCGGACCTGAGGTCCACGTTGGAGAACGAGCTGTATACAGATTTAGTTCTACAATATCTCCCCTCTACCTACGCCCAGTTTATCTTGAATTTTAACATTCAAGGGAAGGAAATTACACTTCCAGAACTCCTCAACATATTGAGGAGCACTGAGGGCACCCTGCAGAAGTCCAGGAAGACACCCGCTCTACTTGTTGGAGGATCTTCCTCTTCTAGATCCAAGGAGAAAGCCAAGGGGAAGAAGAAGAAGGCCTCATCAAGCCGAAAGGCGGTGTTAGTAAGGTAGAGGCAAGGGGCAAGGCAAAAGTTGGGGGGCCGATGGTAGGGAAGGAAGAATGCTTCTACTGTCACAAAAAGGGCCATTGGAAGAAGGATTGCAGGGCCTAGAAAGTCCAGAACCGGGATGCGAAGCCGATTATGGCTTCGGCTTCAGGTGTGTTTGTGATTGAAAGCTGTCTGTCAATCAACTCTACTTTCTGGGTATCGGATACCGAATTAGAATCTCATATATGTAATTCTTTGCAGGCACTGAGAAATCGTAGAGTTTTGAAAGCGAGTGATATGACCCTCAGGGTTGCTAACGGAGCGAGCGTAGATGCTGTGTCCGTAGAGGAATATCACTTAGGACCGATAAGTGGACATATTTTGGTTTTGCGCAACTGTTTTTGTGTACCTAGTTTGACTTGTAATATCATTTTTTTATCTTTGTTATCTAAAGAAGGTTATGATTTTACATTTTTAAGCGATGTCGTAAACATCCACCTTAATCATGGTTTGATTTGGTCGGGTATACTAAACAACGATATATACGTATTAAGCCAACTACAAGTTTTCAACATCCATAACACACACAAATGAAAGTCTCTAGAATTAAATTAAGTTTTCTTATGGTATTGTAGACCGGGTCACATCAATGAAACACGGTTGACCAAGTTACATAAAGAGAGATATTTGGATCCGTTCGAATATCAGTCTTATACAACTTGTCAATCATGTCTCAAAGGAAATATGGCAAGGACTCCGTTCACTGGACACGGAGTAAGAGCGAGCTAGCTCTTGGGACTCATACACAGTGACGTGTGTGGTCCAATGTCTATACATGCAAGAAGTGGCTATTCCTATTTCATTACTTTTATGGATGATTTCTATGGGTATGGACAAGTCATCTTGATGAAACATAAATCCAAAGCCTTTGAGAAATTCCAAGAATATAAGAATGAAGTGGAAAAACAAACCGGAAAAAGTATCAAGACACTTAGATCTGATTGAGATGGTGAATACTTAAGTTCCGCATTGGGAAGTACAAACTTGCCTAGTCTATCATATGTCTGGACGTCATATGATACGCGGCATTGGAAAGTACAAACTTGCCTAGTGTACCCGCTATCGATTTAGGATGCAATTAACTTCTAATTTCCCAGTCCTGAAGATCCATACGAGCACGGAGGTTGACTTTCGATTTTCCGTCTTTACAAAGAAGTAAGTTGAGTACGTACTCGGATACTCTCTTCTCTATGTGCATGACGTCCAGACAATGACGCACTAAATTTGTTGACAGTACGAAAACTCGTAGAAATTTCTTAACTTGTTCCAGTATGGTGGTTTGACCTGTTTTTCCGGATCTATCCCGAAGATCACATTATTGTAGCCATCCCACTGAGCAATCACGTCCTCTCCGGACAATGAGTATGGAGGCCTAAGATGCTCTTGATAACTATTAAAGTGAGCAGCGTCTAACCTGTAGGGATGGTCTAGTGGCAGGAAACGCCGATGACCGCAATAAAAAACCTTCTTGCTAAAATTCAACCATTTCGTTGTTGTATATTGATGGAAATAAAGGCATGTTTTGTGACCATGTATGGACCAACATGATAGCATTACATGCGCAGGAAAGTCATTAATTGTCCACATTAAAGCCGCACGCATTGTGAAGGTTGTATCTGTGTTTGCATTGTAAGTATCTACACCATCAATGAATAAAGATTTTAATTCATTGATCAGAGGTCGGAGATAGACGTCGATATTGTTTCCCGATATGTTTGGTCCATCAATAAGAAGAGGTATCATAAAATAGGATTGATCCATAGCCAACCAAGACGACAGATTATAAATTATCATCACAACGGGCCATGTGCTGTGGCTTCCAGCCATATAGTTGAATGGGAAGAAGCCATCACTAGCGAGTTCGAGCCTGACATTGCGAGGATCACTACTGAATATTTCATGCCTCCTATCAAAATCCTTCTATGCCGGTGAATCTCTTGGATGGCTCATTTTTTCATCTTCACTTGGAGCAGCACGGTGATGCCAAATCATTGCCTCGGCTATTTTCTTGCACCTGAATAGCCTCTGCAGCCTCTGTGTTATGGAAAAGTATCATGCTATCTTGACAAGTATATCGGGCTTCTTATTAGATTCTTTCGGCTTATACGTGGCCTCTCCGTATGGTGGACACTCTTTCAAATCTGAATTCTCTTTCCGGTACAACACGCAATCTTTAGGACATGCATGAATCTTCTCATACTTCAGACCCAAATCAAACATTATCTTCTGGGCTTCGTACCAGCTGTCGGGCACGTTATTTTCCGGGGTCATAGAATTTTTTAGGAACTTCAGAAGTATCGTGGATGACTTGTTGCTCCATCCATTTAAGCACTGAATCTGGAAAACTTGGACGAACCATGATAGGGTCGAATACTTTGCATTCTCATAAATTGGTCTTCTATCATCATTCATGAACTCTTTATACTTATCCGCATGAAGTCCTTGACCGGAAGGAATGTCATCTTCAGTAGGAATACTATCATCTAGGGCAGCCTCTACCATATCCTCCATTTCTTCTCCAGGAAAGAAGTTATCATCTTTTTTCTTCTACCGCATTACCGTCATTTCCTTCTTCTTCTGCCGCATTACCGTATTCTTCTTGTCCTTCCCCGTGATATAGCCAAGTTGTATAAAGTCTAGTAAAACCATGTTTAACGATGTGAAACTCTACGATTTCTACCTTCTGCCGGAACTTATTCCCATATCTATCGCACGGGCAGAGAATCTTCTCTAACACGATCTTATTATGTGTGCATGCAAATTCAATGAAAGCAGCAACTCCTGCGACAAATTTAGATTGCATGCGTTGTTGTCAATCCACGTACATCCAGTCCTTAACTCTGATGTACTCATGGTCCATGTTAGACTGTATAACATATAAATTGTAGGTTATGGTGACTATATTGAGAAATCTAAGAACGAGATGGTTACTGACAAAGAAGAAAATCCGTAGAGGCAAGTTTGTCTTTGAAAAGAATAAATTATCGATAAAAAAAGTTAGATTTGAAGATACCCAAATGTAACATTTCAGAAAAATAAAATATTATTTTTGGGAATTTTTATAATTAAATAATATTATATTGAATATTTTAATAAGACGGTATAATTAAATACCGATAAATTGGAAAAAATTTGGAAAATTATGGAAATTACTGAAATGAGGGTGCTTTATTGGATTTAAGCAAATTATGAAATTTTATGATTTATTATACACTATTTTAATGCTAATCGCGGTTAAATATCGCTAATCGCGCATTAAGCTTGTTTTGTGCAAAACATGCACCATATCATTTTTACATTGTGTTACATTTTCCTACATGGCCTTCTCTTCATTTTCATTCATGATTTTGGTATTATGTGAGAAGAGAAAAGAAAAAGGAAAAGAAAATAGAAAAGAAAAGAAAAGGAAAACATTAAAGTATTATGTATGGGTGAGAGAGAGAGGTGAGGGGTCAAACTTGGACCATAACACTTTGTTCCCTCATCATCTTCTTTATCTTTTCTTCTTCTTCTTTCCCCATGCCAGCACCCTCTCCTCCCTCCTCTTCAAGCCCACTTTTCATCATCAAAAACTCCCCAAAAGTCCATCCCCACTTCATTAAAAACATGCACAAGCTCACAAGCTACACTTTGGACAAAGAAAAATGAGATTTTGATGCTCTACGGGATTCATGAGTGCCAAATGAGGTAACCTCTTCACCATTGGTGTAGTTTTTCTTTCACTTTAGCACAAATACATGTTTAGATGCGATTGTTGGGGTAAAAATTTACACCCCGGTTGACCAAGTCAAAATCAAAGTCAACCCCAAGTCAAGCGGGCCCAAGCCCAGATCCAGTGGGCCCATGCCCGGGTCGAGCCCGAACATGAATTGGCCGGCCTCCCCCTATGCCAAGATAAAATTTTGTAATAAATAATTTTGTTGTATTTCTTTTGTTTTGTTTTATGGATAAATGTAAGAAAAATAGGCATAAAGCCAAATTTTTGTAAAGCCCATGGCTTATGTGCAAAAAGAAATAGCACATGAGCCATGGGATAGGCAAAATGCCATTTTGTGAAGCCCAAGGGGCTATGTGTAAAGTGTATGGCCTATAAAGGCAAAGATAATGAAAAAATCTAACAACTTTTTCTCTCTCCACAAAAATTTTAGATCTGAGATCTTTTCTCCTTCTTCAAGGTTCCAAAACCTTCTTCTTTCTTTTGAATTAAATCAAGAGTTTTACTCTTCATTTTATAAAACTAAATAGTTTTTCACCACAAAACACACAAAGGGGAGCATGGATCTGTTATTAGATCTCAAAAAGGAGAGATTTTTAGATCTCACGTCTTTTGATCTTCAAGATTCAGCCAACAGAGGAGGAAGAAGAAGACCCCCCCTTCATTAACCAAAACATTTTAGGAGTTTAACTCCACTCTAAACCCTATTTCTGGGACTAAAAGCCCCTTTTTGGTCGCTAGCGCTCTGCGTTCAAGCGCAAAGCGCCCACATGCCGACACGTGGCACATTTGCGTTCAGGCGCCCAGCGCTCGGGCGCAAAACGCCCACGTGCCGACACGTGGCGCGCTTGCGCTCCAGCGCCCAGCGCTCGAGCGCAAAGCGCCCACGTGCCGACACGTGGAGCGCTTGCGCCCAAGCGCACAGCGCTCGAGCGCAAAGCGCCCACGTGCCGACACGTGGCGCGCTTGCGCCCGAGCGCACAGCGCCCGAGCGCAAAGCGCCCACGTGTTGACACGTGGCGCGCTTGTGCCTAGGCGCACAGCACCTGAGCGCACAGCGCTCAAGGCGCTGACCCCACGCATCCTTTGGATGTCTTTTCCCCCTTTATTTATATATACATGTATATATATACATATGTATACATATGTACACATACACATACTCCACGACACTGTCCCCCTCAAAAACAAATTTGGGCCGGGGCGCTGCCCCGAACCCCGCAAGGGGGCTGCTAGCCCCCTTGACCCCCAGCCCGCTATCCGGGTAGCGGGACCCCCGTAAAAACTCTGCGTGGCTCCCGATATATCCAAAACCCCCTTTCAAAACAAAACACACGTACACTGCACATTGAGTTCGCATGACCAGTTTAACCCGTTAATCGGAGGTTCCCTCGCCCCAAAGGCAAAGGGTAATTAACGGCAGCTTAGTCCGCGGCTACCGGAGATTCGGATCCCCACAATCATTAAACCCCGGCCTACCCTAGGCAGGGGGAATCTGTAGTACGCCTGAGAAGCGTGCGCGTATTCCTATCTCAATGGGGTGACGAAAAACACCCTACAGATTCTGGCACGCCCGGTGGGACCAATCTCTCCTCCCCTATTTCGGGTTAAACGTTCATGCGAACTCAATCCATATACATATCGATTACCTATACTGAAATGATTTTTTTTTCTTCCGTGCAGCAATCAACCTTCGACGACAATGTCTCCCGAGATGAATTCAGCTTCCAACGTAACCCCAATTCCGTACGTGGTCAAGATCAACGCTCATGTGGTTCTCCCCGCAAGCCTCAGTCGACAGTGGGAGGAATCGCCCCGCCAGTTTGGCTCCGTCATTATCTACCCTGCCGGAAGCGCTCATCTGGCTGAGATCCCGGCGGAACAGGTGGCCAAGCCGGTCTCAAGGGGTAAGAGGCCGAATGTCGTGATCGCCAAGGCACCACAACCAAAACTTAAGACGGTATCTGAACGATTCTCTGGTGCTCCAGCGGGGGGCTAGAACTTCGGTACAAAGGGCAACATCAAATGTTGCGGACGAGCTCAGGCGATGACTCCAACAAATGCACAATCGAGCGTATCTCCAAGGCCCTCCATCGACCGGTCTGCGGCGTCTTCCCAAAGAGCCGAAGTCTGCCAGGCGCTTAGAACAGAAAAGTTAAGGCAGAAGTGGCTCAGGTATCGAGCCAACAAGAGGGCCAGGGTTTCGGCCAAATGGAATCGTGTGAAGTTCCAAGTGCAGGGTTGCCCTGCGACGACGGCTGAGTCGGACATAAGAATCAGCAATTCCTTCGAGCCTCTGAAGTGGGTTCAGAAAAATGTCATGACAGCCAGAATCAAGAAGACAGCGGTCCGAACGGTGCTACAAAGAGACGTGTCCCGGCCCCAACAGAAAAAGTATGGCACTGTCTCTTCAAGGGTCTATCAGGAGCTCTGTGCCGCACGAAAGCAGCGGGGCAAATCCAGAAAAGAAGCGCCAGCACCATTCAAGAACCTGGTTAGGCCAGCCGCCTTCAATCGACTACCAGCTACCGAAGCAAGGGGGTCAAGACAGCGATCCGTGAAATCAGCTGCCAATGATAGAAAGACGGCCGGATATATCATCCATACGGTCTATATGGCGGGCGGGCGCCCCAGCGACAACCTTCGCAGCAAAAGCAAGGATGGGGCTACCACATCCCAAGCCCAATCTAGCCTGAATGTGGTTGCCGCTGCCCAAGAACAGCCGCCCCCGCTGGATGAAGAAAGCCCTCTCGATGAGGATGATAGGCAGAAAGACCCCTCGGTCCATGCAGAGTCAAGCTCGGACAGCGAGGAAGAGCCGACTTTCCGCCCCAGGACTGCGGAGCAAGAGCTGCTTCAAGAGCTTCGAAAACAGCTCGGGAGCAAAGATAAAGAGATGGCCAAGCTCTATTCGAAGATTGGCGACTTAACGAACGTGGTGATGCAGCTTACGGCTCAAATTGCTCGAGCGCCTTCCAATCAAGCACCAGCCGCTGCTAATCAGCCGGATGGTGACAATCCGAGGCAGCCAATGACTGTTCCTTTGGGTCCAAGACTGCTCGAGCCACATGAAAGCCGGCCACACTCCGCTTCTGGGGGCGCCTTGGCCCCAGATAGCACTATCCCGCTAACACAGGATCGAATAATGGATCTGGTCACCAGCAAGGTTAAAACATTGGTGGCCGAAGCTGAAGCTCAGAAAGAAATCGGCAGTAGTGGGCGGCCATACCCCGCGCAGTACGATCTGATTGAGTTCCCGAGCGGCTACGTCATTCCTAAGTTCGGAAGATTTGATGGAACCGGGAATGCAAATCAGCACGTCGCCCACTTCAAAGCATCGTGTGGAAATACAGGGGGCAATGACGCACTCCTTCTTCGTCAGTTTGTCAACAGCCTGACCGGTGTCGCCTTCAACTGGTACGCGAGTATACCAGATGGGTCCGTCATTACCTTTGCCCAAATGGAGTCTCTGTTTCGGCAAAGGTTCATGAGTGTCAGTGATAAAATCTCCATTGCCGACCTTGTGAGGACCAAGCCGGGGAAAAATGAAAGCAACACCGACTTTATTGCCCGATGGCGTAATCTCACGGTTAAGTGCGAACCGCCGCTGGAGCAGGACTAGTCCGTCAGCCTTCTCATTGGGAACCTCAGCAATTGGATGGTCCCATTCTTGTGTACAGTGGGCTTCAAGACATTTCAGGAGCTAACCAAGAAAGTCCAAATGCCGGAACGCTCGAAGCAAGAGTCCCCGCTGGATTCTCAGAAAGAGAAAACTTGGAAAAGCAAGCGGGACGACAACCGTAGAAGCGGGAGTTCCAGCAGTACCAATGTCTTCAATGCATCCGACAATGAAGAAAAGCGAAGGGCGGCCGAATCCAAAACTAACCGGTCTTGAAAGCCATTGCTGGGAGGAAATGGGCCTTCCCAAGAGGAGAAAAAGAACAAGGTTTACTCTTTCAGAAGGGACAAGGTCCGCAAGATATTTAATGATGCCTTGAACAACGGCCTACAATTGCCGGAGTCGAAAAGACCCCAAGAAGCAAAAATGACCGACAATCCCCTGTATTGCCCATACCACCGAGTAGTGAGCCATGCGATCGAGGATTGCTATATCTTCAAGGATTGGGTCGAGAAGCAGTACAAGGCTGGAGAGATTGAGCTGTCCAAAAGTGTGTTGGTGAACAATCAAGTTGCAACCACCAACTTTATACAGACAGAAGCTGAAGCCTTCTGGGAGCAAACAGCCGAACACGCTGCCCTGAGAAATGAGACGGACTCATCGTGGTCTCCGTGGAGTACGCACATATCTAATAAGACGAAAAAGATGATAAAGCTACTTTGGAAAGAACCCAGGACGGAATGGGAAGGGCAGAAGAGGCCTACCAGTCCAGCTGCCAATGCGGCTCCATCAGGCTCAAAATCCAAGAAGCTCAAGAAGAAGAAAGGTGCAGCTCGGCACGAAAAAGAGTCTACAGGGAGATCGACCATTCAAAAATATATCGATTCCCTCGAAGAATATGAACAAAAGGAAAGAACATTGATTCAATTGAAGGAGTTCTTCCCTGTACAAGCGGCTGAAATTCTGGAGGAGTTAGAAGAAAACTCCAATGAAGAGATCCCAGTAGTGACCTGCTACGCCATCCATCTTGGCAGCGACTCCGAGGATGAGCTCTGTTTTCCTGAAGAAGACGAGGAGCTCGCCACAAAGGCCAACCAAATCCAGCTCAGAAGCGGCAGGGCTCTACCGCCAAATCAGGGCAATGCCCCAAAAGGAAAGGGAAAACAGGTGGCTAATGATGAAGATGGCGGAGAACCGGCCGATGAAAACTCGAGTCCTTCCCCAGTAGACTATAATGTCTTAGCTCACCTTCGAAGGCTTCCGTCTCTCCTGAGCATCTACGACGCCTTGGTCCTATCTAAGGAGCTTAGAGATGTTCTTATTCACGCTCTACAAAACCCCGAGCGGTATCAGGCTCACTTTGCGGAAATTAATATGAAAGAAGCTCAGCACGCTTTGCATGCCGCCGTAGTCACATTTAAGGATGAAGACTTGCTACTGGGAACGACTGAGCACAATCGGCCACTTTACGTGACCGGGTACAGCGACGGAGATCGAGTTAATCGCATATTGATTGATCCAGGGTCCTTAGTGAACATCATGAACTTGTGGACGCTGAAGAGTTTGTCAATGGACGTCCGACACCTGTCAAGGGAAAGGATTGTCATTCAAGGCTTCAACCAAAATTGCCAGCAAGTTCTGGGGTCCATAGCTCTGCCAATCAAATTCGGGGATCTGCAAACTGAAGCTAAGATATACGTGATCGACACCGACACGTCTTATAAGATTCTCTTAGGGCGGCCGTGGCTCCACGATTACGGCATCATTCCGTCAACTCTCCATCAATGCATGAAGTATACTAAAAATGGCGAAGAAATACGCATTGACGGAGACATCCAGCCGTTCGGTGTGCATGAAGTCCGCTATGAAGATTCTCGGTACTTTATGAATCATTAAAATGCTAAGCCACAACTGACTGAGGATAGACCGTCCCCAAGACTCAAAAGCAAATCTGCGCCGGCTATCACTTTCAAAAGCAAAAACGCCCAAGTACGCCCGCATTTCGGTAGCGACACTGATGAGTCCGACTCTGGAAGCCCGTCCTTCCGCAAAACTCGCCCTCGTTTCGGCAGCGATACGGACGAATCTGTTACTGAAGGCCCATCTAGCAGCAAAGTCCGCCCTCATCTTGGTAGCGACACTGAAGAGTCGGAGGAAGAGGACCTGCCGTACAACAGCGATGCAGATTGGACCCCTATGCAACAAGCGAAACTACGAGAGACCTTTGAAGTTGCAGAAGGGTCCCTAGCCGTCACAAAGGTACCAGAGCAGATGTGCAAAGAGCTCGATGCGTTATCAGTCTCCACCGTGGACCAGCTGAAAACTTTCTACGTTCCCGGGAGGAAAAGTGGACAGAAGGGCATCCTGTTTTATGGGTCAAACCCCGTTGTGCACCCGGACGATCTTTCTGTCACGTGCCTTCCCTATGAGAGGGGCATAAGAGCCGTCCTCAATCCCAGATACTATGCGCCCGAGATACGGGAATACTTTAAAAAGTGCGGATGCCGGTTATATCAAACGATGTCCGAAGCAAAGTTTTACGAAGGGCTATGGCATCCACCCCAGGTCCAAGCACTCATCGATGGACGAATTCCAAACAGACGGGGAATAGGTTACATTCAACCTGATTCCAGAGCGTGCTACATGATCCATGTTGGTGAAGCTGGCGAAAGATCAAATGATGATGATGAGATAGCCGAGCCAGAAGAAGCTCCTCAAGAGCTTGAAGATGGCGGACAAGCAACCTTTGACGAGCTAACCAAGATTGACTTAGGAACGCCCGATAATCCAAGGCCGACCTACATCAGCTCGCTCTTGTCAGGGGAAATGAAAGCACAGCTAATTGCCCTGCTGCATGAGTTCGTCGACTGCTTCGCGTGGACATACAAAGAAATGCCTGGCCTTTCCCCTGAAGTGGCCGTACATAAGTTGGCTATATCTCCTGATGCTAAGCCAGTCAAACAAGCTCCTCGAAGAATGAGAAGGGAACTAGAAGAAAAGGTCATCGAGGAAACTAAGAAGCTCATCGATGCTTGCTTCATCAGGGAAGAGAAATATGCGGACTGGATCGCATACATAGTCCCAGTGAAGAAGAAAAATGGGCAGATCCGAGTTTGTGTCGATTTCAAGGACCTCAACAAGGCATGTCCTAAAGACGACTTCCCGCTACCGGTCATGGAAATGATGGTCGATGACACCTCAAATTACGAGCTGTTCACCGTTATGGATGGCTCGTCTAGATATAATCAGATCAAGATGTCGCCTGAGGATGAGAAGCACACAACATTTCGAACCCCGATCGGAATATATTGCTACAAGGTAATGCCATTCGGACTGAAGAACGCAGGTGCTACATATCAAAGGGCAATGACTAATATCTTTGATGACCTAATCCATAAAGTCGTCGAATGCTATGTTGATGATCTGGTCGTCAAGACTAAAGCCAAGGCCGATCATATCCAAGATCTTAGGACCGTTCTCACCAGACTGAGGGAATATGACCTAAAGATGAATCCTCTGAAATGCGCTTTTGGCGTGTCGTCGGGAAAATTCCTGGGCTTCATAGTCCGACATCGAGGGATCGAAGTTGACCCATCAAAGATTAAGGCCATCATGGAGATGCCCCCTCCGAAGAGTCTGACGTAGCTAAGATCTTTTCAAGGCAAGCTCGCGTATATACGGAGGTTTATCTCAAATTTATCGGGAATATGTAGGCCCTTCTCAAAGCTCATGAAGAAAGGAGCTCCTTTTATCTGGGATGCCGAATGTCAAGCAGCGTTCGAAAGCATCAAACAATACTTGTTGCACCCTCCAGTGCTGGCCGCTCCCATTCCAAATAAACCGCTGATTCTCTACACTGCCGCGCTAGATGAGTCACTCGGTGCACTCCTTGCCCAGAATAACGAGGAGGGAAAGGAACATGCCCTCTACTACCTTAGTTGAACTCTAGTCGGGGCGGAACACAACTATTCCCCAATCGAAAAGCAATGCCTGGCTCTGATATTTGCTGTGAAGAAGCTGAGGCACTATCTGCTGGCTCACCGGGTTATGCTAATCTCCAAGGTCGACCCGCTCAAGCACTTGATGACCAGAGCAAGCCTAGCCGGCAGAATGGCAAGATGGGCCGTCATGCTACTTGAATTTGACATAGTATATACTCCTCAAAAAGCAGTAAAAGGTCAAGCTCTTGCAGACTTTCTCGCTGCTCATCCTATACCAGAGGGGTCACCACTCAATTGCGAGTTGCCCGACGAACAAGTGCTGCACCTAGAGAATGATGAGCCATGTTGGGAGCTCTACTTCGATGGGGCCTCATCAATAAGAAGCTCCGGCCGATCAAGCATCCCGGAGGTAAAAGCGGGGATAGGATTGGTGTTCATCACGCCATCAATGGGAACCCTACGGCGTTCTTTCGCTCTCACCGAGCCTCGGACAAATAATGAAGCTGAGTATAAAGCCCTGATGGCTGGTTTGGAGCTCGCCATAGAAATGGAAATCCTTCGGCTACGGGTTTACGGTGACTCCCAGCTTGTTGTCAACCAAGTAAGCGGCGACTATAAGATATACAAACCCGAGTTAGCTCGGTACAGAGGCCGAGCGGTGGAACTCATGAAACGTTTCACTCACATTGAACTAATGAGAATCCCCAGAGCATTGAACGGAACAGCCGACATACTCGCTCGCCTAGCCAAGGAGCTGGCTGATCCTGACATGGACAAAATTCTGATCACAGTTAGGAGCCGACAAATTCTACCCCCATTCTCTCTACGAGAAGAGGAAAGCGCGGAACAGAAGAGCAGTCCTGCCGAAGAAGCTTCGATCATCCAAGACGAGCCCGATTGGAGAGAACCCTTCATAGAGTACTTCCGATACGACAAGCTGCCCGAAGAAAAATCTGCGAGGATTCAGCTGAAGAAAAGAGCTCTCCGATACGTGTTTGTAAATAACACATTATACCGCAGGTCATATGACCAACTCTGGCTCAGGTGTCTGTCATTGGCCGAAGCCCAAAAGGTCATGAAAGATGTTCACTCGGGCGTTTGCGGTGCTCACCAATCTGGCCCCAAGATGCGACTTCAAATCAAACGGCTTGGGTATTACTGGCCTACCATGATACGGGATTGCGGAGAGCATGCAAAGAAATGTCAGATCTGCCAAATCCATGGTGATTTCATTCACAAGCATCCCAATCCGTTGCATCCAACGGTGGCGTCGTAGCCCTTTGAAGTCTGGGGCACCGACATTGTTGGCCCAATTGATCCTCCATCATCCAAAGGCCACCGGTTCATATTGGCCGCGACAAACTACTTCTCCAGATGGGCTGAAGCTGTCCCGCTAAAAGAAGTCAAGACAAAAGATATTCTGACATTCTTCTAGCATAATATTCTATACCGTTTCGGTACACCAAGAAAAATCATTTCCGACAATGGGCCTTCTTTCAAGAGCTTCAATGTCTCAAGGTTCGCTACTCAGCACAAGATAGACTGGAGATATTCCTCCATCTATAATCCAAGAGCCAATGGGCTAGCCGAAGCCTTCAATAAGACTCTATGCAAGCTCCTGAGGAAAAATGTTTCAGCCAACAAGAGAGACTGGAATCTCAAACTTCACGAGGCGTTGTGGGCATATCGTACCACGCACCGTACTCCAACACAGTCCACTCCATACTCATTGCTCTTCGGAGTGGAGGCGGTCCTCCCCCTCGAAGTCGAAGTTCCAAGCTTAAGAATGGCCGTTCAGCACGAGTTGACGGAGGAGGAAAACGTTCTCCTTCGACTTGAAGAGTTCGATGCTCTCGAAGAAAAGAGGCTCGCGGTGCAGCAAAATCTGGAGCTATACCGAGCCCAAATGTCACGGGCTTATGACAAGATAACCCGTCTCCGCGCTTTCAAGAAAGGTGAATTGGTGTTGGTCCTCAAAAGTCTGATCATCCCCAATCGACATGCCAAGGGAAAATTTGAGCCAAACTGGGAAGGACCATATGTCATCGAGAAAGTGTTCGACGGAGGATCCTACCAACTAATAAGTGCCGAGGGAGAAAGGCCCATGCCACCCATCAATGGCCGATATCTCAAGAAATACTACACGTGAATGCTCCAAGTCGCAGGCGAATTGAGCACATCAGCCCTACGGTCTGGATCATATCCTGCAAAACCGTATACAATCCACGGGCGTAAATGACCCCTATCTCTCCCAAATCCTGCCGGTGAGACTACTTTTAAAGTCCCACCAGCGGCAAAAAAAAAGAGAAAAAAATAATAAAAGAAAAAAAATAAATAAAAATAAATAAACGGTATGTCCACAAGCAAAACGGGCATGGATGAAACCCCGAAAGGGCTCCGTAAGTAAAAACAGCAGGACTACCGGCGAGTCTGTGAAAACCCGAAAGGGCGCAAACTCGTGAAAGGAGATGAAATACACTCGCAAAGTCCTCTCGACCTTGTGAGGAGAAAACCCTGCGTGAGATCCTTACGACTCACAAAGGAGCAACACACTTAGGAATCCTCACAATTCCTAAGGAGAAAATACACATGCGGGATCCTTACGACTCGTAGGGAGAAAATGCTTTTATGGGACCCTCACGGCCCATAAAATTGAAAAGCCTTAGGTGATAGGGACCCAAACTTGTCTCCTAAGCCATCGTTCCCCAACGGGAAACGGCAAATGATGAGTCGCTCCTGGCATTTCGCTTCAGTGTTAGCGGTGCTGATGCCGACCAAAAACCCAAATCCCAAGTCCTCCCAAGGCAAATGATGAGTTGCTCCTGGCATTATTCCAGTGCAGCAATGCCGATGCCAAACAAGATCCAAATTCCAAGTCCCCAAACGGCGAATGATGAGTCGCTCCTGATACCACATTCCAGTGCAGCGATGCAGACGCCAACCAAAATCCAATTTCTCAAAATTCTCCCGGCCCTACGGTGGGTCCCCAAGTTGACCATCGTATACAATCCACGGGCTCAAATAATTCTCATCATACCCATACCCCACTGTAATCACCAGTTACGCGGCTGGTCTCCGCTTTGGGAATGATGCTCCATTGATAAGACCCACTCATGTGTCCTCACGATATATGAGGAGAACAAACCTTTGTGGGATCCTTACGACTCGTAGGGAGAAAATGCTTTTATGGGACCCTCACGGCCCATAAAATTGAAAAGCCTTAGGTGATAGGGATCTAAACCTATCTCCTAAGCCATCGCTCCCCAATCCCCAAATGGCGAATGATGAGTCGCTCCTGGTACCATATTCCAGTGCAGCGATGCAGACGCCAACCAAATTCCAAATCCCATACCCCAACGGCGAATGATGATCGCTCCTGATACCATATTCCAATGCAGCGATGCAGACGCCGATAAAGTCCCGAAATTTTTCCGGCCCTACAGTCTGGATCATACATCCTGCAAAACCATATACAATCCACGGGCGTAAAACAATCCCAACCTCTCCCAAGTCCTAGAGACCACATTCAAAGTCCAAAAAAAAAAATCCTCCCGGGGCAAATGATGAGTTGCTCCTGGTATTATTCCAGTGCAGCAATGCAGATGCCAAACAAAAACCAAAATCCCAAAATCCTCTCAATGACAGGTGATGATTCGCTCCTGGTACCATATTCCAGTATAGCGATGCTGATGTTAACCCAAATCAAAATCAACAAGTCAACATCCACTCCGACACCGCAGAAAGCGGAGCAAGTCAGAATCCAATCTCGACACCGCAAGAAGCGGAGCAAGTCAAGTTTACCCCTGACACTGCAAGAAGCAGAGCAAGTCAAATCAAGAACCGACCGTCCAAGTCGCTAAAAGGGCAGCACCGACCGTCCACGTCGCTAAAAGGGCAGCACCGACCGTCCAAGTCGCTAAAAGGGCAGCACCGACCGTCCACGTCGCTAAAAGGGCAGCACCGACCGTCCAAGTCGCAAAAAGGGCAGAACCGACCGTCCACGTCGCTAAAAGGGCAGCACCGACCGTCCAAGTCGCAAAAAGGGCAGAACCGACCGTCCACGTAGCTAAAAGGGCAGCACCGACCGTCCAAGTCGCAAAAAGGGCAGAACTGACCGTCCAAGTCGCTAAAAGGGCAGCATCGACCGTCCACGTCGCTAAAAGGGCAGCACCGACCGTCCACGTCGCTAAAAGGGCAGCACCGACCGTCCAAGTCGCAAAAAGGGCAGAACCGACCGTCCACGTCGCTAAAAGGGCAGCACCGACCGTCCAAGTCGCAAAAAAGGCAGAACCGACCGTCCACGTCGCTAAAAGGGCAGCACAGACCGTCCAAGTCGCAAAATGGGCAGAACCGACCGTCCAAGTCGCAAAAAGGGCAGAACCGACCGTCCACGTCGCTAAAAGGGCAGCACCGACCGTCCAAGTCGCAAAAAGGGAAAAACCGACCGTCTAAGTCGCAAAAAGGGCCGCATCGATCGTCCATGTCGTAAAAAGGGCAGTGCCAGCTTCCCAAAAGGTGGGAAACGAATCAGGTCGCCTCCATGTGAAAGAAGATCCATCAATTTCATGCACACGACCTACATATGTGGTGTGCATTTATTGATGGGGGGCAATTTGTTGGGGTAAAAATTTACACCCCGGTTGACCAAGTCAAAATCAAAGTCAACCCCAAGCCAAGCGGGCCCAAGCCCAGATCAAGTGGGCCCATGCCCGGGTCGAGCCCAAACATGAAGCGGCCGGCCTCCCCCCATGCCAAGATAAAATTTTGTAATAAATAATTTTATTGTATTTCTTTTGTTTTGTTTTATGGATAAATGTAAGAAAAATAGGCATAAAATCAAATTTTTGTAAAGCCCTTGGCTTATGTGCAAAAAGAAATGGCACATGAGCCATGGGATAGGCAAAATGCCATTTTATGAAGCCCAAGGGGCTATGTGTAAAGTGTATGGTCTATAAAGGCAAAGATAATGAAAAAATCTAACAACTTTTTCTCTCTCTCCAAAAATTTTAGATCTGAGATCTTTTCTCCTTCTTCAAGGTTCCAAAACCTTCTTCTTTCTTTTGAATTAAATCAAGAGTTTTACTCTTCATTTTATAAAACTAAATAGTTTTTCACCACAAAACCCACAAAGGGGAGCTTGGATATGTTATTAGATCTCAAAAAGGAGAGATTTTTAGATCTCACATCTCTTGATCTTCAAGATCCAGCCAACAGAGGAGGAAGAAGAAGACCCCCCCCTTCATTAACCAAAACATTTTAGGAGTTTAACTCTACTCTAAACCCTATTTCTGGGACTAAAAGCCCATTTTTGGTCGCTAGTGCTCTGCGTTCAAGCGCAAAGTGCCCACATGCCGACACGTGGCACGTTTGCGCTCAGGCGCCCAGCGCTCGGGCGCAAAACGCCCACGTGCCGACACGTGGCGTGCTTGCGCTCCAGCGCCCAGCGCTCGGGCGCAAAGCGCCCACGTGCCGACACGTGGAGCGCTTGCGCCCAAGCGCACAGCGCTCGAGCGCAAAGCGCCCACGTGCCGACACGTGGCGCGCTTGCGCCTAGGCACACAGCACCTGAGCGCACAGCACTCAAGGCGTTGGCCCCACGCATCCTTTGGATATCTTTTCTCCCTTTATTTATATATACATGTATATATATACATATGTATACATATGTACACATACACATACTCCACAACACTGTCCCCCTCAAAAAAAATTTTGGGCCGGGGCGCTGCCCCGAACCCCGCAAGGGGGCTGCTAGACCCCTTGATCCCCAGCCCGCTATCCGGCTAGCGGGACCCCGGTAAAAACTCTGCGTGGCTCCCGATATATCCAAAACCCCCTTTCAAAACAAAACACACGTACACTGCATATTGAGTTCGCATGACCCGTTTAACCCGTTAATCGGAGGTTCCCTCGCCCCAAAGGCGAGGGGTAATTAACGGCAGCTTAGTCCGCGGCTGCCAGAGATTCGGATCTCCACAATCATTAAACCCCGACCTACCCTAGGCAGGGGGAATCTGTAGTACGCCTGAGAAGCGTGCGCGTATTCCCATCTCAATGGGGTGACGAAAAACACCCTACAGTGATTAAGTGGTGTTTTGTGAACTTTAAAAATTTAAAGTTGAGGTTAGGGTTTGGAATTGATTCCAAGGGTGTAATTGAGTGTAGTGGTGACCTTAAACCCCCCCCTTTTATGTTAGTTTTATGGAAAAAAACAGAGACTAGAACTCCTTAACCCTAACTTAGAAACCCCGACATCGGCATATTTTATGGAAATTGTGATGTATTTTGGTGTCTGCTATCACCCGGGACACCTGAAAAATATTTAGCAAATACAGAGACACAAGCAGACAACCTAGAACCTATACCCAAAACCCTGGACCATAACCCCACTGCCAGGCCGCAGATTTATTGTTCCTGGCCACAAATGGTGGCAAGGGTAGGGTCATTTAGGTCCGTGTTTTTTCTGTGGCTCCTTGATCAGTAAAATAGACCCTCCACATATGCAAAATTGGCTAATTTCAGTTAGGGTAAAATCTGGGACCATTTTCATAAGTTGTTGTTTTGATTCGGGGTTATATTTTTCGTATTTTGGATTCTGTATTTTATTATTTGTGTTTTATCTCGATCACTTGACGTTTTTACTACGACATCGAGGGTTGTTTGGTGGTTTGAAAGGCGTAGTACGTAGGTTCTAACCTATAGGCTTTTAGCGTGTCGTTTTGATTTTGATTTTGATTTTAATGCGATACGATACGTTGTGACATTTAGGTACCCCCATGAGGACTTCAAGACAAAAAGCAAGCGCGTGGCGACATCAACAACGACAAGTGAAGAGTAAGGTGAGTAGATTATATCTACGGGGGAAGTCGGGTGGATGGCGTATAGCACCCCCGCAGTTCGTAGTATATTGTATGGGGTGTGTGTGTATGTGTCTGTGTGTGTGTGTGTGTGTGTGTGTATGTTATATGGATATAATTATATGTTATTGTGAGGTTATGATTATCTAGATAGACTTTGGGAGTCATGGATAATTTTAGTATCGTTGGATGATGGTGTCGCTAGTTAGTTTAGTCGCGAGCCCTAGAATAAGGTTTACACCCCCACACACACATGCTTACTTTGTTTTACTGGTGCGTATATGGGGTATGTATATATACACACACACACACACATAGGTATGGGACTACGTATATATATATATATATATATATATATATATACACACACACACACACGTATACCTACCCATGGATGATGAAGATTGTATATGGTATTTGGAGATGAGTCGATGAGATTGGGCATGGTGCCATGAGATCGATGATATGATGTGGTTCGTATTACGAGATACGACATGAGATTTTAGCGGGCCATAGGCGTGTGTTTTCATACACGTATATATATATGTAGACGGTATCAGTATGTACTACTTAGATCAGTACCCCTAATACAGAAGATGATGATAATGGATACCAGATGAATAATGAGATGAATGTGATATTTGACCCGTACCCAGATTTGGGATGCCGTATGACGGATTTACGTACGAGCTATATATTGATCATAGATCCGCACTCTTGATTCGAGGATGTCATATTGTATATTGTATCGTATGTGATGCTATTGAGGCGGGATCACCGACTATTATTTTCATATATATCGACTCAGACTTAGCTGGTTTTCCCTTACCCTTTCGGTTAGACTGTTCGTTTAGTCCCGTAGTTTACTTGTAGATGTTAGACTAGACCCGAGTCATACCTATTTCAAAACTAACGAATCATGAGTATTTTAAAGACAGGCCTAGGGATTCTACGGATATTTTCAAAAGACGCATCTTTTCTTAAAAACACTGTAGCCCTTATTTTTTCTAAACACCACGATTCGTCTTATTAAAAATGGCAAAACTGTATGACATTTATATATTGATGTAGATTCTTCACTGTTGTGTTTATTATTCATTTTCCGCATATTCTTGCTATTCGCATCGCGTTGCATGTTCAAATGTGTTTATTGTTATATTAAACCCATGCTGTCAGAACACCAGCACCATTATCGATGATGCGTATGTTCCACGTACACCTGCTTGCCGGCTCACACACTTCATCATCGATAATTGCCATGTCACTACACAGTAGGATTGTTGCATCAGGATATAACTCCTTACATGACATACTTGCATACATAAACGTATTTGCACATACATAGATGATTCTGGCTTGATTTTGGAGATTTGGGAACCACAAGATATATTTTAAAACTGGATTCATTTTATAAGAGCGGTTTTCCCTCGATATGTGCATATTATTGTTCCAGGTTGCATGATATACGGATATGCTTACATTCTGTTATATGTCGCATACATCATGCTTTATGATTATACGCATTGAGATATGTTGTTTCCATGATATTTCTGGATTTGAGAACCGTGGGTATTTCAAAAGAAAGTATGTACTGCTTTAAAAACCCGGTTTCTCTTGATATGATATTTCAGCAGCCACCATGAGTTTTATCAGTTCTGATATATATATATACCCCATGCGAGGAGGAGCCATGGGCCATGTGCGGGTACATGGTGGGGCCCGGTATGGTACCCCGGGGCAAGAAAGAGATGCTGTGTATACAGACGGTGAGCCTGGCAGAGGGACTACTACCTACCGGTGATTGTATTTGGGCTCGGCTGATATCCGGAAGATACCAACCGGAGTTGAGAGATGATATGGGCCGATCCGGACTGACGGAGCCCATGGGCCGATCCGGACTGACGGAGCCCTATATATATGAGGATTTACGTGCCGATGCTGGGCACAGGTTTCATGATGTTTTCGAACGTCGATACTGGACACTCAGGTTTCATGATTTTGATATGTCGCGAGGGACACACGTTGATTTATATCCTGATACTTTCATACATATGCTTTATGATATTTACATGCATGATGTTTTGTGTCATTGGTTGACCCGTGGACGAGATCCACACGCATACAGGCATTGATTACATTGTTGGATGATATCCACATACTTATAGACTTGATGCTGTAGTTGGCACTGATTTCATGATGATTATATTGATCACAGCTCATGTTTATGATATTTTGCTACCTGAGGCACTGACAAGAGCACTTGGTATTACACATGGTATAGATGTTTACCCTTGCCACCTTATCATGCTTCAGACTTTATCATATTGAGGATGTATATTACTGATCGTTTTGACCTAGGATTGAGTCATACATCCGATTTCAGCTTTATGATGTTTTCTACTCACGAGTTGGCAACTCAACCCCGTTGTGCCACAGTTCTTGCAGGTTCTTGCCGTACAGGTTTCATTGCGGCTTTCTGGCACACTGCTTCCATTCTGGGTGATTGCTTTGATAGGTGGGTCCACTCGCATCGTGACCATCATTGTACTTATTTATTTCAGTTGTATCTAGTAAAAATTCCATCAACCAGACTTGTATATTATTTCAGACTTAGAAAACCAGTTGTTTATTCTTTCGACGCACGTTGTATTATTATGGTTTTCTTGATATTTTGAGTTTCCTTTTGAGTTTTGATCATCGCCCTTCGGCGTTGTATATTATATTGCTTGCGTGGTTATGACCGTCGATTGACGAAGATCTAGCTCCCGCTTGGGGATGCCTTTATTGATATTATGCATGTTGTACGCTTTTTGGGGCCGGTATTTACAAAGGAAACTCTGCCGAAATTTTCAGAAATGACTTGAGATTTTAAAATGCATATTCGACTTATGTTATTTAAAAACCCCTTATTTTAAAACATGTTTTCTTCACTTCTTTCTTTAAATGGTTTAGATTTCTGGGATTTTTGGCTTACTTGAATTAGATGGGGTCCTATAGACTTCATATGATTCAAGTGCCAGTCACGTGCCATTTTGGATCGTGACAAACTTGGTATCAGAGCGCTAGGTTAATCTTGGTTCAAGTATAAGTTTGACTATGCGGAGCCTAGGGCGTTTGTATATATACGGATCTAGGCTTGACCTTACGGAACTTAGACTTAGTCGAGAGGGTATTGGACTCGAACTTTCGTCGCGTAGGTTGACCTTGGTTGATGGAGTAGGTGACTTCAGTAGAGTGACGTACCGTGTGTATGTTCCGCGGCATACTTACGATACGCTACTCCGCTTAAGGAGCCTTAGGATGTACATTTCCTTGCATAGTATTATATTCATTCCTATGATCTATCCTCGTCGATATTGGTTTATGGTTTTGCTGCCACGATGACATGGGCAGAGAGAGCTACGGCTAGAGTTGCGTCAGCATGAGCTCGTCACGAACGAGGACTGACCAAGGCGTGTTTCCGGGGACATACGATTTGCATAGATGCGTCGTTTTATTGTGTTTTCGTGCCATGAGCGTTTGATGGATCGCTTTTACGAGATTTCTCGGATGTGCAGATCAGCACCAGAGGATCAGGCTACTGCTAGAGGCCAGCCAGAATGTAATGACCGTCGATGCACCGATTATTTGCTAATTGAGGCACTGTTCAGCGTGTGGACAAATGAGCAAGTTGCTGCTGTGAATGGCGAGATATCTCCCCAGATGTTTGGAGTTATTGTCGCACGAGTTGTACTTAGAGATATGATAGAAGATCGCTAGTCACCCATGGAGAAAGGACTAGAACAAGTGATTTGTTGCCTACCCCGATGCGAGGTCATCAGATTGATTGATTCCAGCTAAAGACGACTTCACGCAAGTACGTTGAGAGTCGATGGAGATGATCGAATGTCAGAAGCCCATTTTCCAAATTTATAGTATTCAGAGACAAATGCAAGTAATGCTATGGACCCTCTAGAAGAATAAAACCCTAACTCGACATAATGACCATGAGAACGCTTTGAAACCTTAGGGTTTACGGCAGTTCAGCGGTGCCATTAGTGAGGCTTGGGTTTGCCCTTCTATGGTTGGTCCACAGGTGCTGTGGCATGTACTGGAATACAATTAAACTATATCCAAGATGTTGAGCTCTTGGGGGATTATGGAACTTTGACGAATCGATCGAAAGGTTCGACATCTTTCGGATATCATGTGATAGGATGCATTGCTTAGGAGACTCCAGAGACGAGTATAGCCATTGGAGCACAGTTCATGCAGCCACAAAGAGACGAGTCTGAAGCAGTCGACAATAAAGAAAAGTGGAGTAAGAGGTTCGTACGAGATCTTGATAAGACGACGTTCCACTCCGCCGACGTCCGAGATGTGATACGCATGCAGAGGCATTGTATATGGAAATATCTTCCAGAAGGAGTCGCGAAGAGTATGCATCCGTTCCAGAACAAGGAATTGATTTAGCAAAAGACGATGGCTTCCGGGCAGTTCGGCAGAAACGAGATTGAGAGGGACCTCGACAGAACCTTTCTGGAATAATTTATGAGAAGACTTGGACCCAGGAGCGGTCATTTTACGCACACCCAGCAGGCCAGCGTTCGGCATCATCGACGAGACATGTTATGAGTGACCACGATAGTTGGCCAGAGATTCTTAGAGGATGTACTTGAGCGGGACTATTTCCGTCATCTTTGATTTGATATTTTGAACGATTTATTTGCATGATTGAGATTTTGTGCACCACAGTTGCACCTGACTTCGATTTGATGTCATTCGAGATATTGATTTTTGAGTTCATACCTATGGTATGCATGTGATTTGACTTATACCTTCGGCATAGTTTTCATGCACTTTTTGTATTTGATTTGCTTTTGTGCACGCTGATGCACATGGTTGTGAGATTATATACCACGGTATACCTGATTTGGATTTGGATTGAAAGGTGTTGTATACCATCGATTTCATTTGTGATACTAGATATTTGTTTTGTGCACCTTGTGCATCGGATTGGATCTTGCGCATGTTCAGCGTTTGATATTGGATTTCGTGATTTCGTACATATTGAATGCACATGATTTTGATTTTCTTCATGCATATCAGATGCACCTGATATTTGTTGTCAGGCACACCCGTTGCCTTTGACAGGTGTTTCGTGCACACCCGTTGCACTTAGATTTTGTTTCTGTGCACATGTATGGAACATTCATACATTTCGATTTCCGTGCGTACCAGACGCACAGGGTATTTTATATACATTTTGGGATTGATTTCTTATGGAGCAGTACGTTTTTATGATATTTGCTATTTGTTTTCGTACTGAGCATGACTAGTCAGAGGACAGTACTTGGATATATTTTGCATGCATCGATATTTATCGAAGGGATTTCCAAAAAGAGAGCTATAGTCTCAGTATTTACCTACGTGTCTGATATGACACGAAACGTTTAAAACAAGGAAACCCTTCTAAATTATTTTCAAAAAACGGCGGGACGTACATGTTAAACAAAGGATAAGTATATATAGTTATTTTCTTACAATAGACGTCCGCCACTGTGCCACGATACACGCATCGCACAGCAACATGAAAGGTTTGGCATGCATTTCCTTCAGATGTTTACATGTATGGTGTTGATTTATATCATATTGGTTTTCATATTGGATTTGACATTTGTGTCTTCACCATGACTCCGATGATTGCGAGATACTTGACGGAGTTTTGATTTGGATTTAGCTGCTCATTTTTCATGCGCATGCATTGCGCCATGATGCGTTTTATGTATTGATGATTTCGGAGCCCCAACGACTTGGACTTTTTACTGAAATGTTTTACTATTTGAGGGGTTTAAATTTAAATTCGGGGACCGAATTTCTTTAAGGGGGAAGATTGTAACATTTCAGAAAAATAAAATATTATTTTTGGGAATTTTTATAATTAAATAATATTATATTGAATATTTTAATAAGGCGGTATAATTAAATACCAATAAATTGGGAAAAATTTGGAAAATTATGGAAATTGCTGAAATGAGGGTGTTTTATTGGATTTAAGCAAATTATGAAATTTTATGATTTATTATATACTATTTTAATGCTAATCGCGGTTAAATATCGCTAATCGCGCATTAAGCTTGTTTTGTGCAAAACATGCACCATATCATTTTTACATTGTGTTACATTTTCCTACATGGCCTTCTCTTCATTTTTATTCATGGTTTGGGTATTATGTGAGAAGAGAAAAGAAAATAGAAAAGGAAAGAAAAGGAAAACATTAAAGTATTAGGTATGGGTGAGAGAGAAAGGGGTGAGGGGTCAAATTTGGACCATAACACTTTGTTCCCTCATCATCTTCTTCATCTTTTCTTCTTCTTCTTTCCCCATGGTAGCACCCTCTCCTCCTTCCTCTTCAAGCCCACTTTTCATCATCAAAAACTCCCCAAAAGTCCATCCCCACTTCATTAAAAACATGCACAAGCTCACAAGCTACACTTTGGACAAAGAAAAATGGGATTTTGATGCTCTAGGGGATTCATGAGTGCCAAATGAGGCAACCTCTTCACCATTGGTGTAGTTTTTCTTTCACTTTAGCACAAATACATGTTTAGATGTGATTAAGTGGTGTTTTGTGAGCTTTGAAAATTTTAAGTGGAGGTTAGGGTTTGGAATTGATTCCAAGGGTGCAATTAAGTGTAGTGGTGACCTTAAACCCCTTTTTTATGTTAGTTTTATGGACAAAAACAGAGACTAGAACCCCTTAACCCAAACTTAGAAATCCCGACATCGGCAGATTTTATGGAAATTGTGATGTATTTTGGTATCTGCTATCACCCGGGACACCTGAAAAATATTTAGCAAATACAGAGACACAAGCAGGCAACCTAGAACCTATACCCAAAACCCTTGACCATAACCCCACTGCCAGGCCACAGATTTATTGTTCGTGGCCGCAAATTGCGGCCAGGGTAGGGTCATTTTGGTCCGTGTTTATTCTGTGGCTCCTTGATCAGTAAAATAGACCCTACACATATGCAAAATTGGCTAATTTCAGTTAGGGTAAAATCTGTGACCATTTTCATGAGTTGCTGTTTTGATTCGGGGTTATGTTTTTCATATTTTGGATTCTGGATTTTATTATTTGTGTTTTACCTCGATCACTTGACGTTTGTACGACGATATCAAGGGTTGTCTGGTGGTTTGAAAGGCATAGTCCGTAGGTTCTAACCTATAGGCTTTTAGCGTGTCGTTTTGGTTTTGATTTGGATTTTAATGCGATACAATACGTTGTGATATGTAGGTACCCCCACGAGGACTTTGAGACGAAAAGCAAGCGCGTGGCGACATCGGCAACGACAAGCGAAGAGCAAGGTGAGTAGATTATATCTACGGGGGAAGTCGGGTGGATGGCGTATAACACCCCCCGCAGTTCGTAGTATAGTGTATGGTATATATATGTTATATGGATATAATTATATGTTATTGTGAGGTTATGATTATCTAGATAGACTTTGGGAGTCATGGATAATTTTAGTATCATTGGAAGATGGTGTCGCTAGTTAGTTTAGTCGCGAGCCCTAGAATAAGGTTTACACCCACACGCACACACATGCTTACATTGTTTTGCTAGTGCGTATATGGGGATATGTATATATATATATACACACACATAGGTATGGGACTATATATATATATATATATACCCATGGATGATGAGGATTGTATATGGTATTTGGAGATGAGTCGATGAGATTGGGCATGGTGCCATGAGATCGGTGATATGATGTGGTTCGTATTACGAGATACGACATGAGATTTTAGCGGGCCTTAGGCGTGTGTTTTCATACACGTATATATATATGTAGACGGTATCAGTATGTACTAGACTTAGATCAATACCCCTAATACAGGAGATGATGATAATGAATACCAGATGAATAATGAGATGAATGCGATATTTGACCCGTACCCAGATTTGGGATGTCGTACGATGGATTTACGTACGAGCTATATATTGATGATAGATCCGCACTCTTGACTCGAGGATGTCATATTGTATATTGTATCGTACGTGATGCTATTGAGGCGGGATCACCGACTATTATTTTCATATATATCGACTCAGACTTAGGTGGTTTTCCCTTACCCTTTCGGTTGGACTGTTCTTTTAGTCCTGTAGTTTACTTGTAGATGTTAGACTAAACCCGAGTCATACCTATTTCAAAACTAACGAATCGTGAGTATTTTAAAGGCAGGCCAAGAGATTCTACGGATATTTTCAAAAGGCGCATCTTTTCTTAAAAACACCGTAGCCCTTATTTTTTCTAATCACCATGATTCGTCTCATTTCAAATGGGAAAACTGTATGACATTTATATATTGATGTAGATTCTTCACTGTTGTGTTAATTATTCATTTTCCGCATATTCTTTCTATTCGCATCGCGTTGCATGTTCAAATGTGTTTACTGTTATATTAAACCCATGCTGTCAGAACACCAGCACCATTATCGATGATGCGTATGTTCCACGTACACCTGCTTGCCAGCTCACACACTTCATCATCGATAATTGCCATGTCACTACACAGTAGGATTGTTACATCAGGATATAACTCCTTACATGACATACTTGCATACATAAACGTATTTGCACATACATAGATGATTCTGGCTTGATTTTGGTGATTTGGGAACCGCAAGATATATTTTAAAACTGGATTCATTTTATAAGAGCGGTTTTCCCTTGATATGTGCATATTATTGTTCCAGGTTGCATGATATACGGATATGCTTACATTCTGTTATATGTCGCATACATCATGCTTTATGATTATACGCATTGAGATATGTTGTTTCCATGATATTTCTGGATTTGAGAACCGTGGGTATTTCAAATAAAAGTATGTACTGCTTTAAAAACCTGGTTTCTCTTGATATGATATTTCAGCAGCCACCATGAGTTTTATCAGTTCTGATATATATATACCCCATGCGAGGAGGAGCCATGGGCCATGTGCGGGTACATGGTGGGGCCCGGTATGGTACCCCGGGGCAAGAAAAGGATGCTGTGTATATAGACGGTGAGCCTGGTATAGGGACTACTACCCACCGATGATTGTATTTGGGCTCGGCGGATATCCGGAGGAAACCGACCAGAGTTGTGAGATGATATGGGCTGATCCGGACTGACGGAGCCCATGGGCCGATCCGGACTGACGGAGCCCTATATATATGAGGATTTACATGCCGATGCTGGGCACAGGTTTTATGATGTTTTCGAGCGTCGATGCTGGACACTCAAGTTCCATGATTTTGATATGTCGCGAAGGACACACGTTGATTTATATCCTCATACTTTCATGCATATGCTTTATGATATTTACATGCATGATGTTTTGTGTCATTGGTTGACCCGTGGACGAGATCCACATGCATACAGGTATTGATTACATTGTTGGATGATATCCACATACTTATTGACTTGATGCTATAGTTGGCACTGATTTCATGATGATTACATTGATCACACCTCATGTTTATGATATGTTGCTACCTGAGGCACTGACACGAGCTCTTGGTATTACACATGGTATAGATGTTCACCCTTGCCACCTTATCATGCTTCAGACTTTATCATATTGAGGATGTATATTACTGATCATTTTGACCTAGGATTGAGTCATACATACGATTTCTGCTCTGTGATGTTTTGTACTCACGAGTTGGCAACTCACCCCCGTTGTGCCACAGTTCTTGCAAGTTTTTGCTGTACAGGTTTCATTGCGGCTTTTTGGCATACTGCTTCCATTCTGGGTGATTGCTTTGGTAGGTGGGTTCACTCGCATCGTGACCACCATTGTACTTATTTATTTCAGTTGTATCTAGTAAAAATTCCATCAACCAGACTTGTATATTATTTCAGACTTAGAAAACCAGTTGTTTATTCTTTCGACCTTAGAGTTGTGTGTTGTATTATTATGGTTTTCTTGATATTTTGAGTTTCCTTTTGAGTTTTGATCCTCGCCCTTCGGCGTTGTATATTATATTGCTTGCGTGGTTGTGACCATCGATTGATGAAGAGCTAGCTCCCGCTTGGGGATGCCTTTATTTATATTATGCATGTTGTACCTTTTTTGGGGCCAGTATTTATAAAGGAAACTCTGCCGAAATTTTCAGAAAAGACTTGAGATTTTAAAATGCATATTTGGCTTATGTTAACCCCTCGTTTTAAAACATGTTTTCTTCATTTCTTTCTTTAAATGGTTTAGATTTCTGGGATTTCTGGCTTACTTGAATTAGATAGGGTCCTATAGACTTCATATGATTCAAGTGCCAGTCACGTGCCATTTCGGATTGTGACTCCAAATATGAGTTGTATTCTGTATATGTGTGTTTCAATTTATGATTTCGCTTAAGTTTAAGCTTGTTAGTGTGTATGTGCGTTTGTTGTGTATTCGTATTGTATGTGTATATTTCGATTGATGGGGGTAAGGCTTCTATCCCATTAAGAATACATGGAGCAGACACCCATTCGCTTATGCTTTCATCCGTTTCGAGTAAATTTCGGCAGCTCCTACCCGCTGTTCTCCGAGTACACTGTAATAGAATAGATAATCATTTCAATACTGTGAAACAACGTTGAAATGAATATATAATCTATCTTTGTACATGGAGAACCGGCAGAAAAGTACCGACGAAATAACTCGACACGAATGAAAACACAAGTGAATGCAGGTGTTTGCTTTATACATTCCTAATTTGTCCATACTGGATAAATCTATCGGTTATCATACGATTGAATCTTCTCGTCATATAGACTACACGACGGTTGTTAGCACCAAACTATACCGTCCGATATTTAACAACCTACATATGGTTCTATGTCACGACGAACATCGAACGTATGTTAACCGATAGACGGGGACTAAGTCGCGCTTTGATTTTCATATATGAATATCGATGAGAATATGAAAGTTTTATATTATCATCGAGTATCATATATTGGTTTTTACTTGAATATTTAACTTGAATAGGTTTTACGTTTACATTTCGTTTTTAAGGGTTTGAAGTTTTTAGTTTAGAGTAAGATTTTCTTACGTTTACGGTAAAGTTTTACGTTTACGTTATTATCGAATATCCTATTGAAGAAACCAGTGCACCTTAAATCCTAACCCCAATTAACCCAAATTAACCCTAATCATCGCCCTAACTTAAATTATCCCTAATTAACCCAAAATTAAGCTAATTAAACCAAATTAACCCTAATCAGCACCCTAACCCAAATTAACCCTATTTTACCTGATTAACCCTAACCCTAACCTTAATCATCATCCAAACCCAAATTAACACTATTTTACCTAATTAACCCAAATTAACCCTTAATCATCACCCAAACCCGAACCCAAATTAATCCTAGCTCAAACCAAAATTAACCCTAATTAATCCCAACTCTAACCCTAAACATCACCAACTCTGTTTTACCTAATTAACCCAAATTAATCCTAACCCTAACCCTAATCATCACCCAAACCCTAAAGCTAACCCTATTTTACTTAATTAACCCTAACCCTAACCCTAATCATCACCCAAAGCTTAACCCTGACCCAAATTAACCACCAATTAACCCGGCCCTATAACCCTAACCCTAACTCTAACCCTATTTTACCTAATTAACCCTAACCCTAACCTTAATTATCACCCAAAACCTAACCTTAACCCAAATTAACCCCAATTATCCCGGCTTGGTAACCCTAACCCTAAAATCAACAATAATAACACTAATTTAAAACAACAAAATTATAAATTAAAATCAAAATTAACTCACCTCTGCTGACGAGTAAAGTTCCTCGAAGAGGTGGAGAGCAAGGTTTCGATGAGGTGGAGGAGGCCGGGAAGATAGAGCTCGAAGTGGTGAAGGCGGCGACGATGACGATTGGCGGCGACGTGGCCGATTGGCGGGGACGAGGAACTCCACGACAAGCTTGATCGATGGAGATGGAGGAGGAACTCGGCGACGAGGAAGGCGGCGACGATGGGCGACGTTGGGCGATGAGGCCTGTGGCGCGGGTTGTTGGTGGGAAATTTTGGGGAACAGTGGGAAAATTCTTAGCTTTTTTTTTTAAATAACCATTTTTTCCCTTACGGATTAATCCGTAGGGATCTCGTTTGCGGCACCGTAGGGCCAAATAAGGACATTGCATTTTAATATTTTTTAATTTATTTATGCCCCTGCGGATTTAGCCGTAAGGGTAAGAAAAGGTTGCCCCTACGAATTCTTCTATCTGTAGCGGCAACCCCTCATTGTAGCAGTGATATTAAGTGATTTTGACTATTGAGATTGTGCATATGAATTTAGTTGTGACCTTTAATAAAGAGTTAATACACTCAATTAAAATATGTAATCATTGTAATACAACTCTTGCTATGATGTTGTACCCGGTCGAGGATTCATGGGTTTTGCCCCGCTTGCTTGTTCTTTTGGCTTCCTTTTTATATTTTGTGTTTTTTCAATTCTGTACTTTGTTTTGTTATGTAATTTTAATGAACGCGGGAAAATATTTCTTAACCTTTTTATTTAACTAAAAAGTCATCTAATTAACCCGCTCATGGATGAGCCGTTTATCTATATATGAGTTACTCGCACATCCACCCGCCATATGGTTCAAGTGATATGCACAAAATTTAGACCCGCAACTTTAGGTATTTTCATCCTTATCCATTTTATCTACCACTCTTAATGATTTTCCACGGGTTACTTGACCCATCCATTTGGCACCTTTAGTGGCAGAACCTTAAGTGACAGAAGACAAAATATCGACTGCATAACGATTTTAAGAAACAACCCTTCCTTTTCAATAGTGTTAAAAAAGTTTAGGCAAATGTCTTCTTAGACACATTTACTATTTTAAAAAAATTAAAGGTTGACCTATCCTGTTTATAAAAACTTGAGAAGGATTAAAGATTAAATATCAGATGATCCAGACAACATAATTTCATAGTGATTTTAAAGGTTGACAATGCTTTTAATTAGATTAAACCCGTGACCAATGGCTATTATATTAGGATTAATATTAGATGTTATAACAAAGAATACACGTACGTGTGCTTTTCATTTACAGAATACCTGAACAAAAGATCATGGAGGTTGTACGCCCGCTTACAATTCAATCGAAAGAAGCTCGGAAGTGTCGGGAAAGACATGAAGGATAAATTCAGAGATATAGTCAAGGAACTCAACGAGGCTTTGGAACATAGCAATGATGAGATTAAATTTCCCTCCAAGCTTCTAAGTGTCGAGAACACGACCTCTAGCTTTAAAAGAAGCATGATCAAAGGTTCCCCACTCCTTTTAGAACGTCTTGAGACCTATGTTAATTCTTTATCGTATGAAATTCTGTTGCTAGATATTAGCAGTCATCAAACATCCACCGATAGTGCAGAACCTCTAGAGCTTCACTTTGACAGATTAAAATCATTAAGTGAAATAGAAGAGAAAATAAAAACACTTCACACTTACAATATGCAAATACTAGTATTCTTGAGTGTCTTCCCGCCAGGTTCTTTGATTAAGAAAACGATGATATATTACTGGTGGATAGGGTCCCACTCAAACTCACAAGAAGATGAAGAGTTACAACTAAACTCGATTTTGGAAGAGCTAGCTCATTGCGGATTGATAAGGAATATATATAAAAATTATAAACAAAATGTTGTTGATTGTTGCATCATCAATCCATTAGTTCCCCAAGCGTTAATCAATCTTAATGAGCATCCAACCATTGGAAGATATATCAACACGATATATGATCCTCTTTCAATTCGTCCATTCTTGTCAACATCATCGACAGCACCAAAACACATGATGAGGTTATTCAGTGAGCAAAATGATCCATTTGGTAATACATGCTTTAACATCAAACGTAACTATTTAAAATTTGAGACGAAAAATATTGAATATATGAAAAAATCTGCTGTTCTTATGCTTGGGAGGTGGCATAACTCAGTCAAGCATCACATCGAAGTAGAAAACACAGAATTCCTCAAATGGTTAGGGTCTTTTAATTCCTTAAGGTATCTCAGCCTCCGAGGTATTTCAAGAATCATTGAGCTTCCCCGTGAGATCGGCGAATTAAAAAGCCTTTGTGTACTTGATCCCCGTGAGATCGGCGAATTAATGAGCACCTGTATACTATCTTAGATGAACAAACTAACACCTATGGCTTGTGAGACCTGGCCACCGCCCCTCGTCGGGGCTCGATAAGTATAAACTAGTTTACTCTGGAGTATCGATGCCCAGTCTTGATACTCCCACGACTAGGGACATTTAAGAATGTGCTTATAGACCACCCAGCTCCCACGTATATGATCGCTATCATAACGTTGGTAGTCAAGCAAGAATCCTATGGGCTCTATCAACATGTAATAGTGATCTGTAATACCACATAAAGCATGTACATGATGATAAAGACAAACCAGATAATATACTATCATCTTGAGTAAGACTGTTCTACCCGTAAAGGTCCTCCCTCAATCATCATAATCGCGTGCCTACGATTCAATAATTGACTTGATGGCACTATAGCCAACACGGGTGAATTCGGACAACTGCTGCACATGAACTGTAGGATTTGTGTCTTTTTCCAAGACAATTGCCATTGATAACTCCGTTAATTTGTAGTGTTGCCTAACCTGAATAGACAATCACTCACTTTGTCCGGCTTTCAAGGCTCCAGAGAAATGATACCGCTTAAAACTATATTAATTTAGAGTCCTTAAATATTTATTATTGTTATTTATATTGTATTTATATTGTTTGCATTTCTCGAGAGGGGTTTCTGAAAAATATTTTAATATCGTTTAAAAATACCCCTCGAGGGTGATTTAGACTATTAAGAGTTTTTATAAAGATATATTTTACTTATAGTGGTATTTTAGTGATAAAACCTAGTTTTTAAAACTTTATGGTATTTTTATGAAACTACTACTTTTGGAAATTCGATGGTATTTTATTAAAATTTTAATCTTTCATTTTAAAAGATAATTTTCACCATTTATTTTTATTTAAAATAAGGATTCATAATTATATATAATTTTCCAAAGTTGATTTGTTTTAAAAAAAAGTCGAATTTCTTTTAAATCGTATTTTCATTCCTTTCGAGACCGAATTCTCCGTGAGGAGCTCTGCATCTCGCTCTACTATCTTAAGAACGTACGATAATCCGTACAATCCATAAGCGGGTCCCCTAAAGAGGGTTGTAGAGGCGTAATTGCGAAAAGAGGTAAAAATATCGATTAAAATTGCATTTTTATAAAGTGATGATATTTTCTTGATAATTGTTTCATTTAGATGAAAATTCTAACCAAATATCGTGCTATGAATCAAAAGTGTGCGTGTGGGGTAGGCCATTACCCCATGAATGTTCTAGAGGTATGTATGATTAATCATCGAAAAAGGGTATATTAAAGTTCATGGTATTTTTGTGTCAAATTCAATATATGTTCTATTTAACGAGAAATTCTAAGCATGGGCGAGGTTAAATTATTTGAACATTATTTTAAGATTACGGTTGCAGGTTATTTGTGATCTATGTAGCATGATAATATTGTAAAGAGAGTGTTAATAAGTTAACTCCACTTTTTGTTTTTACCGGTTTTGTTTTCAAGGGAACGATTTGAGATGAAACGGAAAAGAGAAAGAAAGGACTTACGGTTTAGTCCGTAGGGCCAGACGGTTGCCCCTACGGTCCAAAACGTTTAATTTAAAAATATTAAATCTTAATTTGTTGTTTGTCCCTACGGAGCCGCAAACAAAGGACCTACGGACAAATCCGTAGAGGCCTCTAAATATGGATTTAATAGAAAAGGCACATAATTTCCCTACGCGCTGATTATTTCTCCTCTCTCTCGCTCGAGCGCGCGAAACCTCGATCCCAAATCCCGTCGCCGATCTCACCGATCTCGTTGCCGCGTCGCCATTCTCTCTGATCTCGTCGCCGATCTCACCGATCTCGTCGCCGTTCTCTCTCTCGTTCCCGATCTCATCGCCGTTCTCTCTCTCGTTCCCGATCTCGTCGCCGTTCTTCCTCGTCGACGATTGTCGATTGTCTCCTCCACCGAACAGGTAAGTAATTAAATCTTCAATTAAAGAATTTTTTTGATTATTTTAGGAGTTGGGGTTGCGGTTGGGGTTCGGCTAGGGTTGCGGTTGGAGTTGGGTTCGGCTAGGGTTGCGGTTAGGGTTGGGGCTGGGGCTGGGGCTGGGGCTGGGGTTAGGGTTAGTTGGGGTTCGGCTGGGGCTGGGGCTGGGGGTCTAAATTATTTTATGTTATTAATAGATGCATATCCTACCAAGAGAGTTATTTGGAACAACAACTTTTGGACTGGCTATGGAGCTTCTGAAATGGTTTCCTGTGAGATCAATTGTGGACAAAATTCTTCTAGTTTTGGCCAAGATGGTGATTGGAGACACTGAAAAATATGGAATAAGGAGGCCCAAAATTGGACCATTAGAGCTCAAGAATATCACTGGGAAATCCCCAGTTCTTGATGTAGGAACCCTTTCTTTGATTAAATAAGGAAAGATTAAGGTACTCTCCATATCACATGCGTACTTCCTCTTAAGATTCCCCAACTTATATTCCTATCTTAATTTCTTAACAAAAGGATAATTTTATGGTGTTTTTTTTCAGTAGGGTACTTTTTCTTCGCTTTTTGTTGATTGATGGGTCCAAATCCCAATTAATTGGGTTATCACAAGAGATTTTTATTTGTCTCTTATTAAGATATTCCATGTCAAGCTCATGATATTATGATTGGGAACCCATTGCTCTCATTCCTTGGTATTTCTTGCTATTATCATAATGACCGGTGATATACCAGTGGCCAAAATATCATAATGGATCCTCCTGTTTTATCTATTACTCAATCTAATAGTCGCTACTAGTAAAGAGAGTATAATAGCTGGCACTTCGCATCCATAATATTACTCCTTTAACTGCTCACACACACACACAACACACACACACGGCTGGGTCTGGGGCTGGGGCTGGGGTTAGGACTGAAAACAATGGATCTTGGTTAAGTTATATTTTCAGTTGTAGAATTTTATTTGAGGTGTTACATGAGATAGAATAACTTAGTTATATTTTCAAACAATTATAATTTTATTTTTCAGTTGTAGAATTTTAAACTAGTTAATAAATAGGAAAGATATCGTTAAGTAACTTATACGGTTCAAAATTCAGCCGTAGAATTCGAGACTAGTTGATGCGCAAGTAAAACATTGCAATATTTGAGGGAAGTAAACAGCATGAAAACAATGGATCTTGCTTAAGATGCTAAAAGTTCGTAGGAATCGAAAAACATGGACCTGCCGTATGCGAGCCTGTGTGGTGTCGTCCTCTCTTCACTGACAAGCACACATACACACGCCCATACATGTAGGGCCTAATACATAAATTTGCACTTTCATTCTCTCTACGGACACATGCACCACACATGCACGCATACACACGACCTAATACATAAATATGCACTGTCCTCTCTACATAGACATGCACACACACATACATGCATACACACAGGGCCTAAGACAAATATAAAACAAAAAAAACATCATATTTCAATACCTTGTTGCGTATGTATCAAATACTTGCAAATTTGATTTGCTGTCAATACGGAACATTTTCTATCCGTATATCATTAGATAAATAGAAAGGAGAAAGTTTGATATGTATGTGCTACTCCATGAAGGTCAATTGAACAGTGTCGGTGGTTATTAAAAAAATAACGAAGAATTGAATTTTGATTGCCACATGGCAGGAGAAAACTTTTCTGACACCGTGTACCCAATTTTCCCACACACACCCCTTCACACATGAAGATTGGCAGAAGATGATTTTCTGGTAACATCTTCAGCATCATCAAGACTTAATTGCATTTGAAAGGAGGATATATATTCTTTCAACTTGAATTTATATTATATTCATCTTGTTTATTGATTTCTTTTTTATGTTGAAGGTATGTATCTCAATCTCAAGTCTAATGCATCTTAGTTCTTTAATGCTCAATTCTTCATATATCTTATTCTCAAGTTGCAATTTGCAAGTAACTAAGAAAGTATTATTTCATAAGTTTAAAATCATGTTACACATACAATAAGAATACACAACAAACGCATCATTAGAGAGTGACTCAAGATGTTCAAGTTAAAACCAATATATGATACTCGATGATAATATGAAACTTTCATATTCTCATCGATACTCATATATGAAACTAAAAGCACCACTTAGTCCCCGTCTATCGATTAACATACGTTCGATATTCGCCGTGACATAGAACTATACGAAGGTTGTTAAATATCGGACGGTATAGCTCGATACTAACAACCGTCGTGACATAGAACCAAATAGCATCTGCCCCTCGAAGTTCAGGCCCGGACGTCCAAACGTCCCGGTCGCGTCTTTCGGCGGAGAACATATGTGACATGTGATGTGTATGCATGTGTTTATGTGATATCTGCGTATGTATGCATTTAAGTAAAAACAACCCTACGCTTAAGCGAAATCATAAATTAAAACACATATATACAGAATACAACTCATACATGGGTATCCTCAAATCTAACTTTGATTATCGATAATTTATTCTTTTCAACGAAAAACGCACACACAAAGCATATACACGGATTTTCTCCTTTGTCAGTAACCATCCCGTTCTTAGATTTCTCAATATAGTCATCATAACCTACAATTTATATGTTATACAGTCTAACATGGCCCATGAGTACGTCAGAGTTAAGGACTGGATGTATGTGAATTGGCAACAACGTATGCAACCTAAGTTTGTCGCTGGAGTTTCTGATTTTATTGAATTTGCACGCGCACATAATAAGAAGGAGAAGACAGTAATATGGCAGAAGAAGAAGGAGAAGACAGTAATGTGGCAGAAGAAGAAGACGGTAATTTCTTTCCGGGAGAAGAAATGGAGGATATGGTAGAGGCTGCCTTAGGTGAATCTATTCATACCGAAAATGACATTCCTTGTTCTCTGTTTCAGCATCAATCTTCTGATATGAACTAATGATGGCTTTCACATTGGCTTTTCCTTTTAGAGACTTCTTAGTGTCCAATGGAAAGTATACATCAGATTTGTGCAGGTCAGGTTCTTCTTTGACTTTCAAGAGTTTCAACTGATTCTGTAAATTACACCCTTGTTGGGTGATACTTTTACCACTTCTCACTGCAGGTGCGCTCTCTAATTGACTAAAAGGGTTTTCTGTTGCCTTCTTTGGCTTTATAGAAGTCTTTTGATGGGGGTCATCTAAAATCTGAGTATGATGCTTGATCAGAATTTTCACTTTCTTTTTTTGTATATTCAAAGTCCTATTCCTTTCAAGAATTTATGAGAATATTAGATGATATCTTATAGGAGTTCCAAGGTTTTCTCGACACCGCTACCTAGGAGTATTGCGTAAGTGTTAATATTTATTCTAACAGGTTTGAAATTTTTGTTTTGAAAAGTTCAAATTTAAATGATATACTTATATTTTACTGGTTAATGTGGGTGTAGGAGCGGGTGGTGGAGCAGGCGGAGGCATCGAGGATCGATTCACCCTCTTCTAGGATCAGGCTCGGGTATTAATATATATTTTCATTTGATTTATCCAATATATTTATTATTAACACTTGCAATTTAATAACATTGTTTTTTTTGTATTTGCAGTTGGATTACCATTTTCAGCCTGTAGGCATCGGTAAATTACAATAGATCTACTGTGATATAATGTAATATTAAGAGTTATTTTATAATATATGTAAATTTTTTGCGAATTGCAGAGAGCTCAGACCCTGGCGCAGGGTGGTACACCGAGCGTGCTGTCCGCGTATCTTGCCGTCCACGGCACCTAAACAGATCCCGCCACGGGCGAGCTTCGATACCCCGGAGTATTGCGTAAGTATTAATATTTATTCAACCCCTATTTGAAATTTTTGTTTTGAAAAGTTTAAATTTAAATGATCCGATTTTACTGGACAGAACGATCCGATACTGCTGACCCCAATCCTAGCAGGGCCCATATGAGGTTGGACTCCACCCCGGCGGTTACTTCCTCCGTCTCCAGTGAGCGACGTTTCCAGCAGGAACTGAAGAGCTTGAAGGCCACCGTTCAGGAGTTGAAGGAGATGCTGGTATGTATACTACTTAATAGTAAAATATTATGTCATATTATACATAGCAACATATCCAATATTAGTACGTAGCCTGAGCTTATTTGGTTGTAGACTTAGCTTTGATTAATCATACATACATATCTAATTAAAATAAACTACGGTTTTCCAAACTAGATATCCAAACGAGGCCTAAGTCCCTAAATATACATTGATTGGGGTTTCGAAATAACTTGATAATAATACGAATTCGAATAATACACAGCTCTTACTCGCTTATTATGCACGTAGGTCCAGACACGACAGGGTATATCGGCCGAGCCTCCACATGCATCTCCTTCGGCTAGGGTAGCTTTTTGATTCTTATATTTTAAACATGTATTTATTTATATGATACATATTGTACTACATTTTGGACGATATTGATATTGTGGTGTTTGCGTGTTTATATTGATATCATATTTTGCTTGTTGGTTCCTTTTGTATATTATGCGTAAGATGTGATTATGAATACTGCGATATATGTTCTGCGTGATGATTAATTTATATATGATCGATGTATATATTATTGTGCACAGGGCGAGAAAAAAATAGGCAGCCCTTTTTAAAAAAAACTGATAATATGTACCTACAGATTAATCTGTAGGGCCCAACGTTGCCCCTACGGATTAATCCGTAGAGCCCAACAGTGTACCTACAAATTTATCCGTAGGGGCAAAATATCAGGATACCTGATATTTTTCCCCTATGATCTCAGTATTAGGGGTTAGGAATACACAGGTATCCATAGGGACAACTATTTGGCCCTACGGATAAGTCCGTAGGTACACCTAATCTATTTTATAAAACCGTAAATGAAATAAATTTTTTGTACCTACGGACTAAGCCGTAGGGGAAACGGTACCTACACATAACTCCGTAGGGGCAATTTTTAGTCCGTAGAGACATGTTCAAGGCTTCGACTTGCACCTACGGTGTTTGTACCTATAGGATATTTTTTTGCCCCTACGAATATATCCGTAGGGACAACCCTTATTTGTAGTAGTGATGAGCCGTTTATCTATATATGAGTTACTCGTACATCCACCCGCCATATGGTTCAAGTGATATGCACAAAATTTAGACCCGCAACTTTAGGTATTTTCATCCTTATCCATTTTATGTACCACTCTTAATGATTTTCCACGGGTTACTTGACCCATCCATTTGGCACCTTTAGTGGCAGAACCTTAAGTGACAGAAGACAAAATATCGACTGCATAACGATTTTAAGAAACAACCCTTCCTTTTCATAGTGCTTTTAAAGGTTGACAAAAAAATTAAAGGTTGACCTATCCTGTTTATAAAAACTTGAGAAGGATTAAAGATTAAATATCAGATGATCCAAACAACATAATTTCATAGTGCTTTTAAAGGTTGACAATGCTTTTAATTAGATTAAACCCGTGACCAATGGCTATTATATTAGGATTAATATTAGATGTTATAACAAAGAATACACGTACGTGTGCTTTTCATTTATAGACCACCCAGCTCCCACGTATATGATCGCTATCATAACGTTGGTAGTCAAGGAAGAATCTTATAGGCTCTATCAACATGTAATAGTGATCTGTAATACCACATAAAGCATGTACATGATGATAAAGACAAACCAGATAATATACTATCATCTTGGGTAAGGTTGTTCTACCCGTATAGGTCCTCTCTCAATCATCATAATCGCGTGCCTACGATTCAATAATTGACTTGATGGCACTATAGCCAACACGGGTGATCGGACAACTGCTGCACATGAACTGTACGATTTGTGTCTTTTTCCAAGACAATTACCATTGATAACTCCGTTAATTTGTAGTGTTGCCTAGCCTGAATAGACAATCACTCACTTTGTCCGGCTTTCTAAAGCTCAAGAGAAATGACACCGCTTAAAACCATATTAATTTAGAGTCCTTAAATATTTATTATTGTTATTTATATTGTATTTATATTGTTTGCATTTTTCGAGGGGGTTTTCTGAAAAATATTTTAATATCGTTCAAAAATACCCCTCGAGGGTGATTTAGACTATTAAGAGTTTTTATAAAGATATATTTTACTTTTAGTGGTATTTTAGTGATAAAACCTAGTTTTTAAAACTTTATGGTATTTTTATGAAACTACTACTTTTGGAAATTCGATGGTATTTTATTAAAATTTTAATCTTTCATTTTAAAAGATAATTTCACCATTTATTTTTATTGAAAATAAGGATTCATAATTATATATAATTTTCCAAAGTTGATTTGTTTTAAAAAACTCGTATTTCTTTTAAATCATATTTTCATTCCTTTCGAGACCGAATTCTCCGTGAGGAGCTCTGCATCTTGCTCTACCATCTTAAGAACGTACGATAATCCGTACAATCCATAAGTGGGTCCTCTAAAGAGGGTTGTAGAGGCGTAATTGCGAAAAGAGATAAAAATATCGATTAAAGTTGCATTTTTATAAAGTGATGATATTTTCTTGATAATTGTTTCATTTAGATGAAAATTCTAACCAAATATCGTGCTATGAATCAAAAGTGTGCGTGTGGGATAGGCCATTACCCCATGAATGTTCTAAAGGTATGTATGACTAATCATTGAAAAAGGGTACATTAAAGTTCATGGTATTTTTGTGTCAAATTCAATATATGTTCTATTTAACGAGAAATTCTAAGCATGGGCGAGGTTAAATTATATGAACATTATTTTAAGGTTACGGTTACAGGTTATTTGTGATCTATGTAGCATGATAATATTGTAAAGAGAGTGTTACTAAGTTAACTCCACTTTTTGTTTTTACCGGTGTTGTTTTCAAGGGAACGATTTGAGATGAAACGGAAAAGAGAAAGAAAAGACTTACGGTTTTGAAGCGTTAACAAGGTAGGAAAAGCGGGAGGGGAAGCCTTCGGAGATTGTGGTATCATCGGGAAAGGCTCCGGTCTTCACAGAATGAAGTCGGTCGCTAACTCCATTTGACTAACCTTAACTTTTCTTTGCACTTAGAGAATTTTAAGAATTTCTTATAGGGTTTTTCAGAATGGGGAGAGCTAGAGGATGGGGTTGTATTTATAGTGAAATTTAAGAGTATGGGAATTAAAAAATGAATTAAAAAGAACTAAAATGATATTCATAGGGGAATTGAAGAGTCTCTGGTCAATTGCAGATAAATCAAACACTCCAAGTGAGTAGTAGGGAGCTGAAGGGGTGTACGGCCGAAGCATGGAGGCAGATGGGGGCATCTCGATCGCCGATAGTGGCTAGATGAGGAAAACGGGCGGTTGGATTGAGGTCATCTGCCTCGAGATTCGTGCCACGTGCTATATTTTATGTTAACTCCTTATTTATCTCATTTGATTTTTTTTGAAACTTTTCGATTCTCCGTGTATTGCACGTGTAACTCTTAGGCTTCCGAAAATTTAAAAAAAAATATTAAAAATAATTAGGACATATGGGAATCGAACACAAAAGTTATGTCATAGCAATAGAGAGGCTTTACCAGTGAGCTACAAGTTATTTCTTGCTTTAATTAAACAAATTTAACTTATAACTCTTAATCGGGCTGAAATACACATTCTATACATTAAACAGGCTAATTTTGTTCACGGGTTTCCATAGTCGTTACACAAAACCATCCCGAAAAACTTCTGATCTCACTATCAGTAAATCTCATCTGCCTTGTCCAATGTCTTATGGTGACGGACAATCGAACATAGCACGACATCGACTCCCTATAGCGGGAGAAATGAATCCCTTCTATCACTCACTGTTCCCAAGTGTTTCGAGACTGTACCCAACCAAAACTTGTTTGCATGACTCTTTAAAGCCGTGGTAGGGCAATGATCTAAGTATAGTGAGAACACGCTCAAGACAAATGACGATGTCAGGTCTAAAAACTACCCTATACGGATGTCACTAGAGAACTGTTATTCGACAATAGCTATATTACCATCTAGAAGTTCTCGACGAGTTTTTCCAGTGTAACTCATAATCTAATGAGCATCTGTATACAATTTTTGGTGCTATACACCAATTGCTGTAGGACCAACCATCACCTCTCATCAGGGTCAAGAAACATATACACTAGTCAACTCTAGAATATCGATGCCCAGTCTCGAAACTCCTACAGCTAAAGAATTTAAAGATGCGCTTATGGACTATCCAGCCCCTACAAGTATGATCGGCATTATAACGCTGGTAATCAAGTAAAGATCATACGGGCATTATCAACATGTATTAGCGATATGAAATAACAAGTAAAACACATACACATGTTAAGATAAAATCAAACCAAAAAGCATACTGTCATATCGAGCAAGATTGTCATGTACATACAAATCCCTAGCTTCCAAAATATAATGTACAATCTTGTAATATACAATAATGGCCTTTAGGGTATACATATCCAACAGTATTTGTTGAATTGTGAGTTCGGCTTAGCCTAAGAATTAGAGCTCACGAGCACTTAAGAAGCTCAGAAAGAGAGAGCGGGTACAGGTTTAGCGGGTTATTCATTTTGTGATGCTCATTGTAATCTCATGTAGTTCGTTCTCAATACCGGAAGTTCTCGTCGTGGATGTATGAGTAGGTACAGGTTGAGCGGAATCAAAGTAAAATCTTATGTCTCTTGTGATTGCTCTTTATAATTTTGTGGTTGATATGCGCTGTCTACCTTTTTCATAATACTCCAAAACACCATTCTTGAATTTCCGCCGCAACCGATTATTTCTCAATAGTACGTATGGGTGTCAACTGAACTCAGTGTATCTCAATAAATAGTATCCTAATGAATCATATCGATCCTTAAATTTGAGAAATTGTGAATCCGCGCATCCAGTTCGTAACATATCATCATGTTTCTGTATCTAAATCTTGTTATCTAGGAGTTATTAATATGAGTTATATGCTACTGTCCGAAGTAGGGAATCCAGCCAGGAAAAAAATCTTGTTGCATTTATCCATATGATCGCTTTACTTGCAAATTACTTTTCCTTGATCCTATACATATCTTCATATGCAAGTAGGTGAACTTAATCAAAGAAACGAATAACCTAAAGCGCACAAAAGGAGCCTGCCTCAACTCAAGCAAGGAATAACCTAACTAACAACTACTAATATAAAGCAAGCATGCTTATACTTTTCCTCTTTAAGCACAAGGAGCTTAAACACTTTGGGTTCATCTACATCTTCAGGTTGGTTTTCTTTCTTTCTTGAGCCTATTAATTTATATTCAATAAAAAATGATTATTTTTTCTTCTCTTCTTTTTCTCTTTTTTTTGTACATTATTAATACCTGTGAATGTTAGAGATTGTTACTTTTCTTCCCAATTTTTAGTTTCTTCCAATAGATAAAATCGTATCACATATCCTGATGACTATCGGTTTATCGATCATAGCATTGTTCAAAGGTTACTTTTCAGTAAGATGTTCCATTTAATTATAGTTAATTTACTCGTTGCTAAATGTTTCGATCTTAGTTAATTAATTTGTCCCATCCATTCTCTAATCCAAATTTATGGAATGAGAGTTCTATTTTATTTCATATTTTCTAGTGAACTGATCATGCATGCAAACTATCTTTTTAATTATCATTTTATCAACCAACAATTTAGTAAATAAGAAGATCTAAGAAATTTCGTGTGAACTAATTATAGTCAAATTACCTTTATTACTGGTAATGCTACATTTGCATTCTCAAGTTTTTGGTGTATCTAATTACGATGTCAAGGAAATGCAGGCAGCACACTGAAGGAACAGACAACTTTAGATTCGAGGATGTGACTAGATACAATAAATGTGTGAGATAGGCTTTAAAGATATAGATATACTTTTTTAACGAAACATCAACCCAGTTTAATACAAAAGAAAAGCACAAGTAAAAGAAAATAAAAGACAACAAAACTAAAAGAGAAAAAGCAAATCACACTTCTTGCAGAATTGAAAAAACGTTCCTTTCCGCATCTGGTATCCAACAATCGCCCTAAACAGTTCTTCTCGACTCCTGATCTCTCTCTTCTGCAATATCTGACGACCTCTGTCCTCGTTCTTCTGTCATCGCTGATTCCTCCCCTATATTGATCTTAGCCTTTTTCCACGTCTTTGCAGCAGTTGTATCTAACCAAAATGCAAAATTTGACCCAATCCCATTTATCACATGTGTAACAGTATTTCTAACATTATTAAAGACACTGTCGTTTCTCTCTGACCAAATACTCTAGCATATAGCTAAGGCCACAATACCCATGATACCTCGTACTCAAAGCCCCCCTTCACTGACTGCATATATCAAAAAAAAAAGCACCAAAAGGTAATCCAGTGAAAGCATTCTCTCCGAACCTATCACAAATATGTCTAACCCCGGAACGCATCTGAAATAAATGATACAGTTTCCGCATCCTTCCCGCAAATTCCACAAAGTACGTACCGAATCCATCCACTTTCTTCTATAAAGATTGTCTGTAGTTAAAATTATCCATACTTGATCTGCCCTTCTAAAAGTACCACCACATAGACGCAACCCGTGGGTTTGTTGGTTTTTCCGGGTGTTTGCTGATAAAAAATCAAGTGACTTCTCATTCATTTTCTTAGATAATATATACTTCTTATTAATAACTAGTGATATAAATATTAAGTGATTTTGACTTTTGAGATTGTACATATGAATTTAGTTGCGACCTTTAATTAAGAAAGTTAATATACTCAATTAAAATATGTAATCATTGTAATACAACTCGTGCTAATGTTGTACCCGGTCGAGGATTCATGGGTTTTGCCTAGCTCGCTTGTTCTTTTTGCTTCCTTAAAGGTTGACAACACTTTTAATTAGATTAAACACGTGACCAAAGGCTATTTATATTAGGATTAATTAATATAAGATGTTATAACAAAGAATACAATTACGTGTGCTTTTCATTTACAGAATGCCTGAACAAAAGATCATGGAGATTGTACGCCCGCTTACAATTCAATTGAAAGAAGCTAGGAAGTTTGCTGCTAAATGTAAGGGGAATGTTGATAATCTTATTGAAGATATCAATGGAGAAATCTGCTTTGTTGCTAACATTTTTCAAAGACTGGAGAAATGGGAGAAAGACATGAAGGATAAATTCGGTGATATAGTCAAGGAACTCAACGATGCTTTGGAACATAGCAGTGATGAGATTAAATTTCGCTCCAAGCTTCAAAGTGTCGGGAACACGACCTCTGGCTTTAAAAGAAGCATGATCAAAGGTTCCCCACTCCTTTTAGAACGTCTTGAGGCCTATGTTAAATCTGTATCCTATGAAATTCCATTGCTAGATATTATCGGTCATCAAACATCCACCGATAGTGCGGAACCTCTAGAGCTTCACTTTGACAGATTAAAATCATTAAGTGAAATAGAAGAGAATATAAAAACACTCCACACTTACAATATACAAATACTAGTATTCTTGAGTATCTTCCCGCCAGGTTCTGTGATAAAGAAAACGATGATATATTACTGGTGGATAGGGTCCCACTCACACTCACAAGAAGACGAAGAGTTACAACTAAACTCGATTTTGGAAGAGCTAGCTCATTGCGGATTGATAAGGAATATATATAAAAATTATAAACAAAATGTTATTGATTGTTGCATCATCAATCCATTAGTTCCCCAAGCGGTAATCAATCTTAATGAGCATCCAACCGTTGGAAGATATATCAACACGATATATGATCCTCTTTCAATTCGTCCATTCTTGTCAACATCATCGACAGCACCAAATCACATGATGAGGTTATTCAGTGAGCAAAATGATCCATCTGGTAATACATGCTTTAACATCAAACGTAACTATTTAAAATTTGAGAGGAAAAATATTGAATATATGAAAGAATCTGCTGTTCTTATGCTTGGGAGGTGGCATAACTCAGTCAAGCATCACATCGAAGTAGAAAACACAGAATTCCTCAAATGGTTAGGGTGTTTTAATTCCTTAAGGTATCTCAGCCTCCGAGGTATTTCAAGAATCATTGAGCTTCCCCGTGAGATCGGCGAATTAAAAAGCCTTTGTGTTCTTGATCTCCGAGCATGCTATGATCTACAAAGGTTGCCAATTGAGATCACAAAACTCCGACGGCTTGAACATTTAGATACATCGGAATGTTACTTTCTAAGTCACATGCCTCAGGGTATTAGTCTTCTTTTGTGTCTCAAAGTGCTAAAGGGCTTCGTTGTCGGGAATTTGCAAACACAAGAGTCATGTCGACTTGGTGAGCTTTCCAAATTGAACTTCCTAAAAAAATTAAGCATTAACATTGGAAGAGGTTCTGTGCTTGAAGAAGGCGAATTCGGAAAACTCGGTGGGTTGACCTCCCTGGTTTCGCTCACAATAACTTGGTCGGCGAGCCAACCTCCTTCAAGAAATGGGGATTCCACATTATTAAGGGTTTTGACGACGGATGAGATTGATGTCTCTCCGCCTCCAAATCTTGAGAAGATAGATCTACGATGCATTCCGGAAAGGACGCCGCCACGGTGGTTACTTCCTAGTAAATTGACAAAATTAGAAAGGTTGTATATCAGAGGCGGAAAGCTGAGTGTTCACACTTTGCGTGATTTAAGATTAACTTGGCCTGATGTTAAGGTTCAACGTGTACGATTCTTTGAGGGAGAGGATACAGAAGATTATATCGACCCATTTCCAAATCTCGACTATGTAGAATACCACAAACATGACAAGTCTGAAATTAGTTTTCATTTGACAAGGTAAGTGTCTTAATTTTTCGAAAAAATAGTAATACTTTACTCATACCTTGTATCCAGGTTGTTTGCAATTTGTTTACATGATTTATACCATTTTTTTTTTGTGACAGAAATGCTATTGAAGAATCTATTGAAGAATTTAGACAAAGAAGAGAGAAAGGAAATCTAGATCGCGAAGGTAAAACCATAGATAAGTATTTAATTTGGCTCTTAGTATATACTGATGGATACTTGCTTTTATTTATAATTAAAATTTAAGTTGATTAGATATTTTTTTTAAATTTTTTTTTGTTGTCCTTCTTATTCTTAAGAGCAGTTAATGAGCATATTTAGGTCATTCAACTCGGATATATTAGGTAGCCCACAATTACATAATTGTGAGTGTACATCTGACACACACATACAGATAGATACAGATACGTGTGTGTGGGAATAATGGAGGACATACATTAGAAGGGATATGCTCCTATGGCATCAGAAAAAATAAACCCTCCACGATTTTTTGGTGATGATCGGAACCGTCTATTTTAATCCTAAGATGTAAATACACCAAATTTTATATGATTATAGCATTTTTTCACCGTTGATATAGTGTTGTGAAAATTCTAAAACTGTTCTATTATTGAAAAACAATTAATTTTGCACTCACCAATCAACGGTGAAAAAATATTATAATCACACGAAATTTGGTGTATCTACATCTTAATCGATGAAGATGAAGATGCATCGAAACAAATAGAGGAAGAATGACATTTTTTTATGCTATAGAGGGAAATCCTCTGATAGGGCCTTTGTCCTCTTCTATTCTCTCTCTCTCTCTCCACACACATATATCACGAGCGCACACATACGCTACTCTCTCTCTCTCTCACATGCACACAAGTATATATATAAAATGACTAAGATATTATTGGTATGATTTGAAAACAAATCCTAACATATTTGTTCCAATAAGATATACTTTAAGATTTATGCATACAATGATATCATACTTGAAATAAATGAGAGCTATTCTTTATAATTAATTGCACAAATCCCAAAAAGATTTTAATGGCTATAAAGATGGTAGGATTTGTTTCTAAATACTACCGATAGAATTCTAGTCATTCTCTCTCTCTCTCTAGTCTTTCTCTAATGGAGAAAAGAGGCCAAATGAGCGAATTTTCTCCTACGGCATCAATAAAAATCAATTATTCATCATTTTATTCAACAAACAGCAACCATCATCTTTATTTTTATTATTTTTTCACAGTTGATTTAGTGGTCCAAACTTAACGGTTTACCAACAATATAACTTTTTCGTGAAAAGGAGTTAGGATCTCATGAAATTTGGTATATCGACATATTACATCAAGATCGAAAGTGCCGATCGTCGGAAAAATAATGGAGGGTGTACCTTTATGATGTCATAGAAGATTTTTCCTTCTATGTTCTCTGCCTTCATATAAATATCACGTAGTGATCTATTTCAAACCGGTCCACGTTTTTTAAAAACGAGAACTTTCGATCTACGATATATTCTAACGATCTGATCCGTTCAAGTTGATTACCACATCCTCAAATGTATGTGCATGAAAAATCAAAGGATTAGAAGACCTTTAACCTATGCATCGGATGTAGTTGATATTGCATAATCGAAAAACGTTGAATTTTGCACCCATCGATGCATAGGTTAAAGGTCTTCAAATCCTTTGATTTTTCATATACATACATTTGATGGTAGAATGATCAACTTGAACGGAAGATCGTTAAAATATTTCATATATCGAGAGTTCCCGTTTTTAAAAAACGCGGACCGGTTTACAATAGAGCGCTCTCCAATATATATATTCGATGTCATAGAAGATTTTTCCTCCTATGGACTCTGCCTTCATATATATGTGTGTGTGAATAATGGAGGAAAAAGGCCTTAAGAGGATTTTATGTCAGGTGACGTCTAAAATCTATATCCTTCGAGACTTTTTTCGACGTGACCCATCATCACCATGAGATCTTTATCATGTAAGATGTGAATACACCAAATTTCATGTGATTCCATCACTTTTTCGCCGTTGAATTAATAATATAAAAAGTTCTATTGTTATTAAACCGTTAATTTTGCACTCACTAAATTAATGGAGATAAAGTGTTGGAATCGAATGAAATTTGGTATATTAACATCTTAGATGATAAAGATGAAGATGATGGATGCCGATCGTACGTCGAATAAAATAGTAGAAGGTATATTTTTTTAACGTCATAGGAGTAAATTCTCTCCTATGGCACATTTCTTCCATTATTCTCTCTCTCTATGCGTGTGTGTGTGGGAGGGGGGGGGGGGCTAATTTACTTTTTAGATGTAACTAAGTTAGTTACAATCTATGCAAAAACAACATGAGAGCTCGTTTTTTCGTATAATTTTCACCGTCATACCAAATTTTATGTCATTTGGACATTTTTTACCTATGCATCGAATGGTACCAAAATAAACGGTTTTCCGACAACATAACATTTTACAAACCAAGATCAACGGGCAAATAGTGTCCAACTCATGAAAACCTTTTATGAATGAATAACACAAAATTGAAGGGGTTATATACGCTGCTTCTTTCAATTTCTTATTGTTTCATGTATAGCCTTTTCTACTACACATTTTAAAGAAACTTTTGTTCAGTCTCTGTTTTTGTTCATGAAGTTTTGTCTCCTGAACAGAAATTAAATTAGAGCATTATTTTTTTAAAATTTTTTATCTTGCAGTGCCTTGGGACGATCTTTATGGATTCAACTCCTGATGTAAGTTACCATATATATTCCTTTGCTGCAATCCATGTTGGACTTGTTAATTTCTTTTTTATGCTCGAGTTTTACTGTAAATAATCAGGATCAAATTTGTGAGCAACAATGAAGTTGACTTTGGACCCTGTTCTTATCGCAAAAAAAATTCCAGGAAGAGATAGAAAGAAGACAAAGGATTTGGCAAGGAAGCTGCAGTATCATAATCAGAGCAAATAAAAAAATTTAGGCTCAGCAAATAAAATAAAAATTCAAGAAGAGATAGAAAGAAGACAAAGTTAGTTACTATCAAGCTCATCTTTACTGGATAATTCATGCTTGTCAAATGCCCAAATGCAAGTTGCTTGTTCTGCTTAATGTTATTTCCATTTCTTTGGCACTGGTTGTTTTTGTTTTTTTTTCCCAATTGAATTGCAGAATCACGAACGAGCTATCATAATAATTATTATTGAGATGATTATTGTTGATTCTTAACCCATTGCACTTCAGCGTACGGTGGCGTCAATAAAAATTTTTAAAGGGTGCAGTTTGAAACTGCGCTCATTACAAATGTATGGGACACAATTTCAAACCGAGTCCCTTATAACTGTTCTGGGGGAAGTTTCAAATTGTGCCCCTTACAAATGTAATGGCCGCAGTTTCAAACTGCACCTCATACAAATGTACTGGGCGCAGTTCTAAACTGAGCCCATATATTTTAGTGCAAAACAAAGTGCGTCTCTTTCCCTTACTTAAATAGATACGATCTATTTACTTTCCTCACTCCTTACTATTCTCTCTCTCATCTCTCCCTCTCGTTCGTGCGCTCTCCCCCTGCTCTCGCACCCTCTCGATCTCTCTCTTCCCCTTCGAGAGCTCTATTCCCTCCTGACCTCCCCCCCGAGACCTCTCTTCCCCCCTTCCCTGCGATCTCTCCCTCTCTGTCTCATCTCTCTCCCTCTGTCTCGCTTTCATCTCTCCGTCTCACTCACGCTCTCTCGACCCCTCTTCTGTCTGTCATCTCACATTCTCTCGCTCGTGCAACTTTAGATGGAAATTCACGAGCGAATAATCGCCTTCATCCTCGTTATCGTCATCACCACTGTGAGCATCCAGAAGGTTAGCTAAACCCTAATTTTATTTAAAAATAATTCATAATAAAATTTGGTTAAAATTTCGTATTGAGAAAGCAATTCGAACAAATTAGGTATATATCGGGGTTTTCCTCGATTTTAGCTGTGACAGATCAATTAGTAGGATATAAGTTCTTGCAACTTGTTATATGCTAGAAATGTGAATTTTATTGTAATTTTATGTAATTAGATGAATATAAATGTGAAGATAAATAAATAGGTTGTTTGATAAGAACCTCAAAGCATTCGTCAATATTTCTGGAAGGTGGACAATTGACGGATAATTACATCCATCTAGTTTGCTATTTCGATGGCCAATTATTGATAGGAAAAAATAATATTCCTGAATATGTCAAAGGAAAAACTAAGATGATTAGAGTCAAGAAATCTAACACATACTGTTAGTGATATATGCCCTAGAGGCCATGCATTATTGTATAATACTAGTTTGTATATTACATTTTGGAAGGTTGGGATAAACATGGATTTTATGACAGTCTTGCTAAATATAATAGTATGCTACTTGGTTTGTTTCTATCTTAATATGTGTATATGTTTCTTTTAGCGTATCGCTAATACATATTGGTAGAGTCCTTAGGATCTTTGCATGACTACCAGCGTTGTGATGGCAGTCACACTAGTGGAGCCTGGGTAGTTTATAAACTCATCCTTATATAGTCCCTAGTCATATGATTATCGAGACATGGCATCGATACTCCAGAGTAGACTAGTGTACACGCTTCTCATCCCAGCAGGAGAGATGGTCTGTCCCACAGCCATTAGTATGTCGTACTGGAGATAGTATGCAGGTGCTCATTGGGTTATGAGTTACACCGGATGGACTCGTAGGGAACTGTTGGTTGGTACTATATCTATCATCAGGTAGCAGTTCCCAGGTGACATGAGTACAGCATCGTCCGTTGACTTGACACCGCTACTTCGCCTCGAGTGTGTTCCCACTGTTCTTAGATTACTACCCTACCACGGCTCTCATATTGTAAGTGAGCAATATGAGAAAATCACCTCCTATGGCACCTTTCCTCCATTAACCTCATGTGTGTGTGTATATATATATATATATATATGGATTTGAAGTTTCTCTATCTATATATACATATATTTCATTTGTGATAGTTGTTTACTTATTATTAATGTTATAGGGCGTATGTTGATTTTGGTGGATACCCATGAATGGACTCAGTTATTGTGTTTTGATCAATGTTCAAAATAGCGATAGAGTGTTGCGTAGCGTTCTATTACTAAATAGAGAAAACGCAAAAAGCGTTGCGCATAGCGTAAGCTACATGAATTATTAATTATTACTATAATCATCTCATTTACAATAAATTATATTATTATAAAGATATAAAATTGGCTTGGGAACATAGAAAAATAAGTAATATAACAATATTTTTTACAGTAGTAATTTCTCTGCTCCTCAAAATTCCAAAAAAAAATTATTTTCAAAATTTTCAATACTTGAGTTCATTTATATGATTCATACTAGATTAAACCTACCGAAAATCAATTAAATAATCTCTATTTGAGAATCATGTCTACTAAATATGATTTCAAATTAAGATGTTAGAACTTTAATGAAACTGTGTTCGTATAGTTTAGGATTAGATACTGAAATCTTAAGAAGTTCAATAGAAAAATTTTATATTAAAATTAGCGTACGCATAGCGTAGCGTATACTATTTGTTAAAAAGCGTAAGCTATTTGAAGAAAAAACGTAAGCCACTTGAAGAAAAAAACGTAAGCTAGTTTGTATTTGAATTTTTTTCCAAAGTTACGTAGCGAATATACTAAAGTATGCTACGTAGCGCAAAATAGCGAGCTACATAGCGAGTTATTTTAAACATTGGTTTTGATATTCCTTATGGTTACAGTTGTTTTTATTGTTGTTGTATCTTTTTTATTTTCTTGCCGAATATATCGAGTTAACGATATATTGTGGTATTCCGAGCATGTACATAATATATTTTGTTCTTACTTTCGGAGGAAGAGTATCGCTGGATAGCCCGTACTTCATCTATTTCTTGTACATAAACTGTTGTTCCTTAGCTTTAATTTTAAATAATAACAGGCTCTATTTTCTTACCATTTTTTTGCAGGAGGAAAAAAACGGTAAATTGTCAAAAAGCCCCCATCCCGCTCGGGAGTTGTCTAAAAGCCCTGTAATTTTCGAAATTGTTGGAAAGCATCTTCTACTGTTCAAAAATCTTTGTGAAAATCTCACTGGGCTGCATTTCATTTAGGCCTTGTATTCCCAGGCATATCCTCTCTCCCTCTTCTCAAAGAGTGAGCTTCTAAAAAGAGAGAAGAAAAATTAAAGAGAGAAAGAACAAGAGACTCTTCACTAAATCTCTTACCATTAATTCCTAACAAGTATAAATGGCAAGTTGCTTCACAAAAATTAACATCAAGATCGAGCTAGAGCTTGATCCCGGTTCTCTTGCGTGGACCATTTTTGACAAGTCGATGGGCGAGCAAGTTTGTTCCCAGAAGACTCGGAGCCTAGAGGGGTTTTTCCACAATTAGGTGGACACACTACAAAGGTTGTAGCATCACATAACCCTCTCTAGATTCTTTGCTTGCTCTCATATTGTTTCAAGTTATTATCTTTCGGGTTGATTCTAGGTTTTGGTTGCTTTTGCTCTCTAGTTTTTCTAAATTATAGCTTCCGTCTTATTTTAAATTGCAACCTAGTGAGCATTGCATCCTTATATGGTTTCAACTTCTTGGACATTTCAGGCAACCGCAGCTTCTTAGATACTACAGACAACTAGAATACACGGGGGTATGATTAGGCCCAGGGTTTTGTAACATATCATCATGTTTCTGTATCTTAATCTTGTTATCTAGGAGTTATTAACATGAGTTATGCTACGCACTGTCCGAAGTAGGGAATCCAGCCAGGAAAAATCTTGTTGCATTTATCCATATGATCGCTTTACTTGCAAATTACTTCTCCTTGATCCTATACATATCTTCATATGCAAGTAGGGGTGAACTTAATCAAAGAAACGAATAACCTAAAGGGCACAAAAGGGGCCTGCCTTAACTCAAGTAAGGAATAACCTAACTAACAACTACTAATATAAAGCAAACATGCTTATACTTTTCCTCTTTAAACACAAGGAGCTTAAACACTTTGGGTTCATCTACATCTTCAGGTTGGTTTTCTTTCTTTCTTGAGCTTATTAATCTATATTCAATAAAAATGATTATTTTTTCTTCTCTTCTTTTTCTCTTTTTTTTGTACATTAATACCTGTGAATGTTAGAGATTGTTACTTTTCTCCCCAATTTTTATTTTCTTCCAATAGATAAAATCATATCACATATCCTGATAACTATCGGTTTATCGATCATAGGATTGTTCAAATTAAGGTTACTTTTCAGTAAGATGTTCCATTTAATTATAGTTAATTTACTCATTGCTAAATGTTTATGTTAGTTAATTAATTTGTCCCATCCATTCTCTAATCCAAATTTATGGAATGAGAGTTCTATTTTATTTCATATTTTCTAGTGAACTGATCATGCATGCAAACTATCTTTTTAACTATCATTTTATCAACCAACAATTTAGTAAATAAGAAGATCTTAGAAATTTCGTGTGAACTAATTATAGTCAAATTACTATGTAGTTGTTTCTTTTCGATTTAGAATTTTCTGTTGGGTGTTAATGTTAGGTATCCAACAATAAAAGAAAAAGAAAAGCACAAATAAAAGAGTTCTTTTCGACTATATAAAAGCACAAATAAAAGAGTTCTGTTGGGTGTTAATGTTAGGTATCCAACAATAAAAAGAAAAGCACAAATAAAAGAACATAAAAGACAACAAAATTAAAAGAGAAAAAGCAAATCACACTTCTTGCAGAATTGAAGAAACGTTCCTTTCCGCATCTGGTATCCAACAATCGCCCTAAACAGTTCTTTTCGGTTCCTGATCTCTCTCTTCTGCAATATCTGAGCCGTTCTTTTGTCATCGTTGATTCCTCCCCTATATTGATCTTAGCCTTTTTCCACGTCTTTGCAGCAGTTGTATCTAACCAAAATGCAACATTTGACCCAATCCCATTTATCACATGTGTAACAGTATTTCTAACATTATTAAAGACTCTGTCCTTTGTCGTTTCTCTCTGACCAAATACTCTAGCATATAGCTAAGGCCACAATACCCATGATACCTCGTACTCAAAGCCCCCCTCCACTGACTGCATATATAAAAAAAAAGCACCAAAAGGTAATCCAGTGAAAGCGTTCTCTCCGAACCTATCCCAAATATGTCTAACCCCGGAACACATCTGAAATAAATGATACGGTTTCCGCATCCTTCCCGCAAATTCCACAAAGTACCGAATCCATCCACTTTCTTCTATAAAGATTGTCTTTAGTTAAAATCGCATTATTATAGGCCAGCCACATGAATATCTTAACTTTAAAGACACAGAAAACTTCCATACCATATTTTTATCATGCGAAGACACTCCTCCGAAGAATTGAATAGCAGAACTTTACGTCCTTGCTCGCCATCCACTTCCAAGCCGTCATATATATCCACCCCTTCCTTTTCCATCGGTTTCCAATCCTGTAAATGCACAATCAATAATCTATGATCTTTACGCTCTTGATTAGTCAAACCTTGTGCAAATTGCGGCCACCACTTAGTCCTTCTCCACTGATTTAAAACTGATGATTCCGTATTCTTTGCCAACACAAACAAATCAGGGAATTTTTCCGACAAAGTTTGATCCCAACATCAGTAATCTTGCCAAAAATTAATCACACCACCATCCCCTATTGTATAAGAAATTCCCCTTAAAAACGCTTCCTTGACATCCATTGCATCTTTCCAAAATCCCGACACCGACGATATGTTTTTATTAAACGCATTGATCGCCTCTGACTTATGTGAAAGAAGTTGTAGACAAGTTCAGATCTACAACTTACTTATTACCGAAATAGTACTCTAAAAGAATGAGGGATCACATCGAAATCATATCATATATGTAAAAGTTTTCTATTAGTAATGTACACTATTTAGAATGTATACAAGCTTTAGAGAAAGTTACCAGAAAAATGAAAGGGTGTGCACCTATGGACTTCAAAAATACAACCAAGTAACATATAAAATAAGAAAAGCTATGATTATAAGTTAACAAGATAAGAATAACAGTTAAAAAAAATTTTGAATCCTCCAATGGCGGAGGAGTCAACTCACAAATCCGATCTGGATCAAACCGTAAGACATAAATAGTGGATAATAAATTTACTATCTCTTACAAAATTATCTATACTCGATCTGTCCTTCTAAAAGTACCACCACATCGACGCAACCCGTGGGTTTGTTGGTTTTACCCGGTGTTTGCTGATAAAAAATCAAGTGACTTCTCATTCATTTTCTTAGATAATATATACTTCTTATTAATAACTAGTGATATAAATATTAAGTGATTTTGACTTTTGAGATTGTACACATGAATTTAGTTGCGACCTTTAATTAAGAAAGTTAATACACTCAATTAAAATATGTAATCATTGTAATACAACTCGTGCTATGATGTTGTACCCGGTCGAGGATTCAAGGGTTTTGCCTAGCTCGCCTGTTCTTTTTGCTTCCTTAAAGGTTGACAACGCTTTTAATTAGATTAAACTCGTGACCAAAGGCTATTTATATTAGGATTAATATAAGATGTTATAACAAAGAATAAAATTACGTGTGCTTTTCATTTACAGAATGCCTGGACAAAGGATCATGGAGATTGTACGCCCGCTTACAATTCAATTGAAAGAAGCTAGGAAGTTTGCTGCTAAATGCAAGAGGAATGTTGATAATCTTATTGAAGATATCAATGGAGAGATCTGCTTTGTTGCTAACATTTTTCAAAGACTGGAGAAATGGGAGAAAGATATGAAGGATAAGTTCGGAGATATAGTCAAGGAACTCAATGAGGCTTTGGAACATAGCAATGATGAGACTAAATTTCGCTCCAAGCTTCAAAGTGTCGGGAACACGACCTCTGGCTTTAAAAGAAGCATGATCAGAGGTTCCCCACTCCTTTTAGAACATCTTGAGGCCTATGTTAAATCTGTATCCTATGAAATTCCATTGCTAGATATTAGCAGTCATCAAACATCCACCGATAGTGCGGAACCTCTAGAGCTTCAGTTTGACAGATTAAAATCATTAAGTGAAATAGAAGAGAATATAAAAACACTTCACACTTACAATATGCAAATACTAGTATTCTGTCAACATCATCGACAGCACCAAATCACATGATGAGGTTATTCAGTGAGCAAAATGATCCATTTGGTAATACATGCTTTAACATCAAACGCAACTATTTAAAATTTAAGAGGAAAAATATTGAATATATGAAAGAATCTGCTGTTCTTATGCTTGGGAGGTGGCATAACTCAGTCAAACATCACATCGAAGTAGAAAACACAGAATTCCTCAAATGGTTAGGGTCTTTTAATTCCTTAAGGTATCTCAGCCTCCGAGGTATTTCAAGAATCATTGAGCTTCCCCGTGAGATCGGCGAATTAAAAAGCCTTTGTGTACTTGATCTCCGAGCATGCTATGATCTACAAAGGTTGCCAATTGAGATCACAAAACTCCGACGGCTTGAACATTTAGATACATCAGAATGTTACTTTCTAATTCACATGCCTCAGGATATTAGTCTTCTTTTGTGTCTCAAAGTGCTAAAGGGCTTCGTTGTCGGGAATTTGCAAACACAAGAGTCATGTCGACTTGGTGAGCTTTCCAAATTGAACTTCCTAAAAAAATTAAGCATTAACATTGGAAGAGGTTCTGTGCTTGAAGAAGGCGAATTCGGAAAACTCTGTGGGTTGACCTCCCTAGTTTCGCTCACAATAACATGGTCGACGAGCCAACCTCCTTCAAGAAATGGGGATTCCACATTATTAAGGGTTTTGACGACGGATGAGATTGGTGTCTCTCCGCCTCCAAATCTTGAGAAGCTAGATCTACGATGCATTCCGGAAAGGATGCCGCCACGGTGGTTACTTCCTAGTAAATTGACAAAATTAGAAAGGTTGTATATCGGAGGCGGAAAGCTGAGTGTTCGCACTTTGCGTGATTTAGGATTATCTTGGCCTGGTGTTAAGGTTCTACGTGTACGATTCTTTGAGGGAGAGGATACAGAAGACTGTATCGACCCATTTCCAAATCTCGACTATGTAGAATACCACAAACATGACAAGTCTGAAATTAGTTTTCATTTGACAAGGTAAGTGTCTTAATTTTTGAAAAAATAGTAATACTTTACTCATACCTTGTATCCACATTGTTTGCAATTTGTTTACATGATTTATGCCATTTATTTTTTTGTGACAGAAATGCTATTGAAGAATCTATTGAAGAATTTAGACAAAGAAGAGAGAAAGGAAATCTAGACCGCGAAGGTAAAACCATAGATAAGTATTTAATTGGGCTCTTAGTATATACTGATGGATACTTGTTTTTATTTATAATTAAAATTTAAGTTGATTAGATATTTTCTTTTTTTTTCCTGTCCTTCTTATTCTTAAGAGCAGTTAATGAGCATATTTAGGTCATTCAACTCGGATATATTAGGTAGCGCACAATTACATATTTGTGAGTGTTCATATAGCACACACATACAGATAGATACAGATACGTGTGTATGGGAATAATGGAGGACAAAGACATTAGAAGGGATATGCTCCTATGGCATCGAAAAAAATAAACCCTCCACCATTTTTGGTGATGATCGGAACTGTTCATTTTGATCCTAAGATATAGATACACCAAATTTTATATGATTATAGCATTTTTTCACCGTTGATCTAGTGTTGTGAAAATTCTAAAACTGTTCTATTATCGAAAAACAATTAATTTTGCACTCACCAATCAACGGTGAAAAAATATTATAATCACACGAAATTTGGTGTATCTACATCTTAATCGATGAATATGAAGATGCATCGAAAATAAAGGAAGAATGACATTTTTTGATGCTATAGAAGGAAATCCTCTCATAGGGCCTTTGTTGTCCATTATTCTCTCTCTCTCTCCACACACATATAGCACGCGCACACACACATACGTACTTACTCTTTCTCTCTCTCTCTCTCACACACACACACAAGTATATATATAAAACGACTAAGATATTATTGGTTTGATTTGAAAACAAATCCTGCCATATTTGTTCCAATAAGATATACTTTAAGATTTATGCATACAATGATATCATACTTGAAATAAATGAGAACTATTCTTCATAATTGATTGCACAAATCCCAAAAACATTTTAATGGCTATAAAGATGGTAGGATTTGTTTCTAAATACTACCGATAGGATTCTAGTCATTCTCTCTCTCTTTAGTCTCTCTCTAATGGAGAAAAGAGGCCAAATGAGCGAATTTTCTCCTACAGCATCAATAAAAATTAATCATTCATCATTTTATTCAACAAACGGCACCCATCTTCTTTATTTTTATTATTTTTTCATAGTTGATTTAGTGGTACAAACTTAACGGTTTACCAACAATAGAACTTTTTACCTTGCTAAATTAACGGTGAAAAGGAGTTAGGATCTCATGAAATTTGGTGTCTCGACATATTACATCAAGATCGAAAGTGCCGAATGTCGGAAAGAATAATGGAGAGTGTACCTTTTCGATGTCATAGAAGATTTTTTCCTTCTATGGCCTCGGACTTCATATAAATATCAGGTAGTGATCTATTTCAAACCGGTCCGCATTTTTTAAAAACGAGAACTTTCAATCTACGATATATTCTAACAATATGATCCGTTCAAGTTGATCACCACATCCTCAAATGTATGTGCATGAAAAATCAAAGGATTAGAAGACCTTTAACCTATGCATCGGATGTAGTTGATATTGCATAATTGAAAAACGTTGAATTTTGCACCCATCGATGCATAGGTTAAAGGTCTTCAAATCTTTTGATTTTTCATATACATACATTTGATGGTAGAATGATCAACTTGAACGGAAGATCGTTAAAATATATCTTATATCGAGAGTTCCCGTTTTTAAACAATGCGGACCGGTTTACAATAGAGCGCTCTCCAATATATATATATATATATATATATATATATATATATTCGATGTCATAGAATATTTTTCCTCCTATGGACTCTGCCTTCATATATATGTGTGTGTGTGAATAATGGAGGAAAAAAGGCCTTAAGAGGCTTTTATGTCAGGTGGCGTCTAAAATCTATATCCTTGGAGACTTTTTTCGACGTGACCCATCATCACCATGAGATCTTTATCATGTAAGATGTGAATACACCAAATTTCATGTGATTCCATCACTTTTTCGCCGTTGAAATAGCAATGTAAAAAGTTCTATTGTTATAAACCGTTAATTTTGCACTCACTAAATTAATGGTGATAAAGTGTTGGAATCAAATGAAATTTGGTATATTAACATCTTAGATGATAAAGATGAAGATGATGGATGCCGATTGTACGTCGAATAAAATCGTGGAAGGTATATTTTTTCAACGTCATTGGAGGAAAATTCCCTCCTATGGCACCTTTCTTCCATTATTCTCTCTCTCTCTGTCTCTCTTTATATATGTGTGTGTGTGCGTGCGCGCGCGCGTGTATGTGTGTCGGCTAATTTACTTTCGAGATGTAACTAAGTTAGTTACAATCTATGCAAAAACAGTATGAAAGCTCGTTTTTTCGTATAATTTTCACCGTCATACCAAATTTTATGTCATTTGGACATTTTTTACCTATGCATCGAATGGTACCAAAAAGAACGGTTTTCCGACAACATAACATTTTACAAACCAAGATCAATGGGCAAATAGTGTCCAACTCATATGAAAACCTTATATGAATGAATAACACAATAATGAAGGGGTTATATATGCTGCTTCTTTCAATTTCTTATTGTTTCATGTATAGCCTTTTCTGATAAAGAACACAAAGAAATTTGAGAGGAAAATCATATATTGAATGGAAAGCATTTAGGCCATTAAATAGCCATTTACATCAAAACAGAAAATACTACAAATAAGGGATCTTCCAACTAATGAAGACCTATTCTAAAGCAAGGAGTCCCAAATAAAATGGGATTTTATTTAACTAATTCCTAACAATTCCTCCCTTAATGGGATTTTATTTGACTAATTCCTAACAATTCCTCCCTTAAACTAAATTCTTGAATACTGAAAGAAATTAGTTTATGTTGTTTCTTGCACAAACTCCAAGCATTGCACGCTGAGTGGTTTTGTCATCACATCAGCAATCTGTTTCGAAGTATTGCAATGAATCAGTTCTATTACTCCTTCCCGTGCGAGCTCTCGAAGAAAATGAAAACGAACATCAATATGCTTGCTTCGTCCGTGCATAACTGGATTTCTTGAAAGCTTGATTGCAGAACTACTGTCACATTGAATAGCTATTGACTCTTGCTTTTCTTGATCAAGTGTCATTAGCAACCTCTTTAACCAAATAGCTTGACAGGAACATGATGCTGCTGCTATAAATTCTGCTTCCGTGGTTGACAAACTTACAATTGGTTGTTTCTTGGAACACCATGATACAGCTCCAGCTGCAAAAAGGAAGACATTTCCAGTTGTACTTTTTCTATCATCAAGATCACCCGCATAATCACTATCAGTATATGCCTTGAGTTTATCACTTCCTCCCTTCTTGTAGAAAATTCCAAACTCAGTTGTTCCTCGTAAATACCTTAACACCCTCTTTGCTAGTTGTAAATGGAGCTGAGTAGGTCTCTCCATATACCTGCTTAAAACACTAACAGCAAACATCATATCGGGACGAGTTGAAGTAAGATACATGAGACAGCCCACAATTTGCATGTAGTAAGTTTTATCCACCTTGGTCCCTTCTTCATCCTTGCAAAGCTTGAAACCAGGAACAATTGGACTTCGAACTGAATTGCTTTCGTTCATCCCAAAACGTTTCCACGTCTCCTCTGCATACTTCTTTTGACAAATAAAGATTCCACTAGATTTCTGCAAGACTTCAAGACCCAAAAAATACTTCATTTTTCCGAGATCCGTCATATCAAACTCAAGCTTCATCGAGTTCTTAAACTCAGTAAACATCAGCTCATCGTTCCCTGTAAAGAGAAGATCATCAACATATAAACTTACAATGAGCATGCTGCCCTCTTTGTTCCGCTTAATAAAAAGCGTATGCTCATAATCACATTTTTTAAAGCCTTCATTCAGAAAATATGCTTCGATACGACTGTACCAAGCACGAGGAGCCTGTTTGAGCCCATAAAGAGCTTTCTTTAACCTGTACACTTTCTCTTCTTTCCCTTTTTGAATGTAACCACATGGCTGCTCAACAAAAACATCTTCAATTAATTCTCCATGTAAGAAAGCAGACTTTACATCTAATTGATGTATAGCCCACCCCTTTTGTGCCGCCAAAGCAATCACCAAACGTACAGTCTCCATGCGAGCTACCGGAGCAAATACTTCTGTGTAATCAACACCATACCGCTGAGCATACCCCTTTACTACTAGCCTTGCTTTATACTTGTCAACTTCCCCCTTCTCATTAAGTTTAGTCTTATAAACCCACTTTACTCCAACTGTTTTAGCTCCTTTGGGTCGATCAATTAATTCCCATGTGCCATTTTTCTCAATTGCTTCAATCTCTGCATCCATGGCATTACGCCATCTTTCACTCTTCACAGCTTCTTCAAAATTAAGTGGATCTGCACCAGTGGTGTACAGCGCAAAGAATGCTGTGTAAAGCGCAGCCTCTTCATCGGACAAACCATCACCGGTTACATAATCTTATAACCAAGCTGGTTGCTTCCTACTCCTCCCTTCGACATGACCTGGTGAAGCTTCTTGATTAGTGACAATCGACTCCTCAATCGACTCCTCCGGTTGTGCAGCGGCAACATCATCTTCTTCTACTGCATATTCTTCATTGACAGCCCTTTCATTATTTTCCCATTCTAGCTCGCACATAACAGCTGACTCATGCTTCTTGTCCCATTCCCATTCTTCATCCTCGGCAAAAACCACATCTCTGCTTATTACAATCCTTTGTGAGATAGCATCATAAAGCCTATATGCCTTTGACTCTTCGCTGATTCCGAGTAGAACACACCTCAAGCTTTTCTCATCTAGCTTGGATCTCAATTTATCAGGTACATGAGCATATGAGACACAACCAAAGATTCTGAAATGTTGGACTGTTGGCTTGATTCCGCTCCAGGCTTCTTCAGGTGTTTTGTCCTTCACAGCTAGTGTTGGACTGCGATTTAAAACATGCACAGCCCAATTTACTGCTTCTGGCCAGAAAGTTTTGGGTACTTTCTTTTCAGATAGCATACTACGGACAAGATTCATGATGGTTCGATTCTTCCGCTCTGCAACGCCGTTTTGTTGCGGTGTATATGCAGCTGTCAATTTTCTTTGCAATCCATGTGCATTGCAAAACTCGTTGAATTCTCGAGATGTAAATTCTCCACCACGATCCGTACGCAACCCTTTAAGAGATGTACCTGTTGCTTTCTCAACATGTATCTTGAAACTCTTAAAGACAGCAAAGGCCTCTGATTTTTCTGCCAAAAAATAAACCCATGTCTTGCGGCTGTAATCATCAATGAAAGTAATTAGATACCTTTTCTTTCTGTTTGAGGCTGGCTTAATTGGTCCGCAAATGTCAGCATGAACAAGCTGCAAAATTTGTGATGCTCTCCAGGAACTCTTCATTGGAAACGAGTCTCGATGTTGTTTCCCAACAAGACAATTTTTGCACAGTTTTGAGGGTGGCTTAAGCAATGGTAAACCTTCCACCATTTGTTTTTATTGCAGTATTTGTAAGCCTTTGAAGCTTAAGTGCCCAAACCTGCAATACCAGAGTTGCGCCACATCTTCTGTAACCGTGTTAAAGCAAGTGGGTGCTGCAGGCAAAGTGATGGCATGCAAGATAAACATTCGATTTGCAGACATATTTAATTTCATAATCAAACCTTTGTCAGGATGATATATTTTGCACTGCCCTTGTTGAAACAAAATGCTTAGACCCTTCTCTTGCAACTGTCCCAAGCTTAACAAGTTGTTCTTTAGTTCTGGAACATAAAAAACTCCTGAGATAATGCTGACAACTCCATTGATTTGAAGTCGAATGTTGCCTTTCCCATGAACCACCATGTTTGAATTATTTCCCAACTTCACTGAATCAGAGAATTGTTCATCAAACTCGGAAAAATATTCTCTTTTTCCACACATGTGATTACTGCACCCAGAGTCCAAAAACCACATGTCTGTTGTTTTTTGCTCCTTTTCTTCAACATAAGCCATCAACAGCATGTGTTCTTCACTCTCTACTTCACTTTCTGCAAAATTTGCAACTCTACTCTTACATTCCCATTGATAATGCCCAAGCCTGTGACAAGCATAACATTCCACCGTTGCCTTGTCAAAACTCTGTCTGCCTCTTCCACGGCCTCTACCTCCAGAGTTCCCACGTCCTCGTCCTCGTCCAGAATATTGGCTCCCATGTGTCACCTTCAGTGCATGTTCTTCCTGTACAGTATTACTCATGCGTTGCTCATGCACAAGTAAACTGCTTTGCAATTCGTCAATGGAAAGCACACTCGTATCCTTGGATTCTTCAATAGAACACACAACATAATTAAACTTTGGAATCATTGACCTCAGAATCTTTTCCACAACAGCAACTTCTTTCAAATCTTCACCATTTGCTTTCATCTTGTTAGTAATGACAAGAATACGAGCAAAGTACTCGTCCACAGATTCTCCTTCTTTCATGTGAGCCATTTCAAACTCCTTTCGCAATGCCTGTAGGTGAGCACGCTTTACTCGTGTTGTTCCTTGATATTTCTGCTTCATAGAATCCCAGATACTCTTTGATGTGTCTTTGTTAACGATTGTTTCCAGAATAGTACGATCTAAAGCCTGAAACAGATAGTTCTTAGCTTTGAGATCCTTCAATTTCTGCTCTTCATAGTTTTTCCTTTGCACCTCAGATGCACCTTCTGCTGCTGCAGAAACTCCATTCTCCACCACATCCCAGTATTCCTTTGATCGGAGAAAATTTTCCATAAGCATCCCCCAATGACTGTAGTGACCATCGAACCTCGGCACTGCTGGTTGAACAAAAGCACCTTCTGTAGTCATTGCCTCTGCTTAAATCCTTAGAAGACTGCTGCTTCTACAAAGCCTCTTAACCTGGCTCTGATACCAAATGATAAAGAACACAAAGAAATTTGAGAGGAAAATCATATATTGAATGGAAAGCATTTAGGCCATTAAATAGCCATTTACATCAAAACAGAAAATACTACAAATAAGGGATCTTCCAACTAATGAAGACCTATTCTAAAGCAAGGAGTGCCAAATAAAATGGGATTTTATTTAACTAATTCCTAACAATTCCTCCCTTAATGGGATTTTATTTGACTAATTCCTAACATTTTCTACTACACATTTTAAAGAAACTTTTGTTCAGTCTCTGTTTTTATTCATGAAGTTTTGTCTACTGAACAGAAATTAAATTAAAGCATTATTTTTTTTAAATTTTTTATCTTGCAGTGCCTTGGGACGATTTTTATGGATTCAACTCCTGATGTAAGTTACCATATCTATTCCTTTGCTGCAATCCATGTTGGACTGTAAATAATCAGGATCAAATTTGTGAGCAGAGATAGAAAGAAGACAAAGGATTTGGCAAGGAAGCTGCAGTATCATAATCAGAGCAAATAAAAAAATTTAGGCTCAGCAAATAAAAATAAAATTCAAGAAGAGATAGAAAGAAGACAAAGTTAGTGACTATCAAGCTCATCTTTACTGGATAATTCTGCTTAATGTTATTTCCATTTTTTTTGGCACTGCTTAATGCTATCTTAATAATTATTATTGAGATGATTATTGCTGAGCTTAACCCATTGCACTTCAGCTCTTACAAGAAAATCTAATGCATGATCGAACATCATTTGTAACGTTCCTTAGGAAACCTGTATGAATGAGATAATTGGTCATTTCACACACAAATTTAACACCATTAGCCTTGACCCCTTTTGATAGTTAACATGGTAGTTTCTCGTAATTTTGAAAGATTTTGGTTGTTTCTTGTAACTGGACCAAAGTATTTAATAGCATAAGAAATGATGGTTGGATGAACAAAAAGCGTGATGGTATAAACTGTGAAGATAGTATAAATGAATTTATATGATTCTGAACATGGAAACAGTACAAAAAGGAGATATTAAAATTAAATTAAAATACCATTACTTCTAACAATAAAACATGGTTTAGCACAAATTAGAACAAAATGGTAATAAATATTTTCTTTATTGTTTGCTGTTATACAAATCAACACTTGACTTGGTTAACAAGTATTTTTGCTAATTTGTTTTCAATATCCTCCAACATGATAAAAAAATCCCCAATGCTTTATTATATACATTTAATTTCAGGACAATTTTTTTTATATTAAATCATATTAAAATAATATTTTTTTTAAAACAAACCACTTTTAAAATATATTACACAAACATGCTACTTTCTGCTCCGTAGGCGCCACGTCAGCGCCAGCTCAGCGCTGACGCTGGCGTCAATAAAAATTTGGTTAAAATTTGGTTAAAATTCATAATAAAATTCACGGGCGAATAATCACCTTCATCCTCGTTATCGTCATCACCACTGTGAGCATCCATAAGTTTAGGTAAACCCTAATTTTATTTAAAAATAATTCATAATAAAATTTGGTTAAAATTTCGTATTGAGAAAGCAATTCAAACAAATTGGGTATATATCGGGGTTTTCCTCGATTTTACCTGTGACAGATCAATTAGTAGGATACAAGTTCTTGCAACTTGTTACATGCTAGAAATATGAATTTTATTGTAATTAGATGAATATAAATGTGAAGATAAATAAATAGGTTGTTTGATAAGAGCCTCAAAGCATTCGTCAATATTTTTGGAAGGTGGGAAAACGACGGATACTTATATCCATCTAGTTTGCTATTTCGATGGCCAATTATTGATAGGAAAAAATAATATTCCTGAATATGTCAAAAGAAAAACTAAGATGATTAGAGTCAAGAAATCTAATACATACTGTTAGTGATATATGCCCTAGAGGCCATTATTGTATAGTACTAGTTTGTATATTACATTTTGGAAGCTTGGGATATACATGGATTTTATGATATTCTTGCTCAATATAATAGTATGTTATTGGTTTGTTTATATCTTAATATGTGTATATGTTTCTTTTAGCGTATCGCTAATACATATTGGTAGAGCCCTTAGGATTTTTGCTTGACTACCAGCGTTGTGAGGGCAGTCACACTAGTGGAGGCTGGGTAGTTTATAAACATATCCTTATATAGGTCCCTAGTCATATGATTATCGAGACAGGGTATCGATACTCCAGAGTAGACTAATGTATACGCTTCTCATCCAAGAAGGAGAGATGGTCTGTCCCACAGCTATTAGTACATCGTACTGGAAATAATATGCAGGTGCTCATTAGGTTATGAGTTACACTGAAAGGACTTTTGGAGAACTGTTGGTTGGTACTATATCTATCATCAGGTAGCAGTTCCCAGGTGATATGAGTACAACATAGTCTGTTGACTTGACACTGCTACTTCGCCTCGAGTGTGTTCCCATTGTTCTTAGATTACTACCCTACCACGGCTTTGATGAGTCATGCGAACAGGTAGTAGTTGGGTGCAGTCTCGAAGCACTTAGAGGCAGAGGCGGTTAGATAGGATTCGTCTCTCCCAGTATTGAAGGTTGATGTCGCGCTATGTTCGGAAAGCCATTACACAAAGTCCCTGATCAGGGCAAGCGAGATTTACTGGTAGATACTCCAATAGTTTCTCAGGGTGTTTTTGGGCTCTACTCCGGCATGACTTATTGCGCTATTAGGGGTCTGACGGCTACCGCCCGCTAGGCCCGATATGCTATACTCTTAGACGAACAGACCGGACTGTACGGAGATTGTCACATATAGGCTCAGGAGGAGTTCGGATGAGTTTGCTCATCGGTCTTCTTATCGACAGATACCTGGGTAGCCATTACGTGCAGCTAGTACCACTGATGTGCTTGTGGTTAAACCCACTGCCAGCGTACTGTCGAGTATTTAGAGTCCCACACAGAAGGTTTCCCTGCTTCGGGCAAAATGATGTAGAGGTCGTATGGTTTTACGACAGGGTTCGATCACATACGTGCACTTGTGCATGTAGGATGTTCGGGTGGATAATACTTGTGGGCTTTGGTTTAAGCCGGATCCTAGTATTAGATTATTGGATTAGTTTCGTCTTATTGTATTCGTGTTTTCTGGAATACGGATACGGGTATGTATCGGTGAGGGGTATTCTTGTAATTTAATCAAGTATACTTCTAGAAGGGGACACCTCATTTGTGTTTTTATCTTTTGATTAAAAGATAAATGAGGTGGAGGTATGAGGTGTTATTTTGTGATAAATGAAGCATGGCTACTTGGTGACTCATGGATGTCTATTGAGGCAATAGTGGACTTAGATATTTTGTGAGATATTTGTTGAGATATTTTGCATGCTTCATAGTCATCTCAAGTAGCCATATTCATTTCATTATTATCTAAAACACTCTCTCACCTCAAGAGCTCTCTTCTTCTCCCTCAAACCCTAATTATCTCATGTGTTGAGAATCCTAGGGTTAGTGAGACTTATTAATCCTTAATCACTCTCTATATCCTCTAGGTCATTTAGATTAGCACTCTAGGTAACCTAGTTACCTCATCTTAGAGGTAGAAGCTCAAGGTAGGTACTCTCGGGTAGATCATCTTCAATTTGAGGAGGCCGACGAGGAGGCGCGATCCATACATACTCCAAGGAGCTCACGAAGAGGAGGAGGACAGCAAGAACAAGAAGGACTAGTAACTTGAGGTATAACTTTCTTACATAGTAGTTAAACCTTTTAGTTAGCTTGTTAATTAGGGTTTAGTATCGATCCTGGAGTTTAGTCGATATTACGAAGCATATAAAAATCGTTTTTTGCAAACTCCTCCTCCCCGCGAACCCGCGGGGTGCGTTGCATTGACTTTCAGTGGTATCGGAGGCAACTAAACCATAACTAATAGATTAAACGACAAGTAAAACTACGAAACCGAAATAACTCCGAAACAAAAGATCTAAGTTTCTGTTGAAATTTTCAGAGGCTCTAATTTTTTTTAAAACAATTGCAGAGTGCTCTTCTTCTTACCACTAGAACACCATACAAATACGAACCCAAAACTCCATAACATGGCCGGCCAGATGCTCAAAATAACCGGCGTGGCCGGTTTTGGCATTGAGTTTTGTGTTTAGGTTTCTGTGGTGTTCTTGTCACTTGGATTTAGGGTTTCAGGTGTTGTTTGATTTTGCCAATATTGATAAAACTGTTAATTCTCTGTTGTGGCAATACGGAGTGTTTCGAAGTCGCAGTTTTTAATGTCGTTTAACTAGTTTCAGTTGTTATATGTGTTCGTAAACTTCCGCTAATTTTTATATGTCGGTTAGTTGGGGGTTGTACATATCTGTGATGATTGGTTTGCATATATGAACTTTATTGGATCGTCGTGGATGAATAGCCGGAGATGTGAGATGAGAGTTTCTTTCATCCGATATAAATTTTAATTTGATGTAATATTATTTTGCGGGGCACATCCGGGTTGAGGTTGTAGCCACCGTTGTATTATTTCATTTACTTCTTTTTGCTCCTAGGATAGACCTAAGATGGGGTGCATAAACTGCCAGGTTCTTTTAAGTGCCGAGTGGCCTACTCATTTTACTGAGGGAGGTTGCTTCTCTTCGGGAATTTGGCGGGTAGTTTGCCGCACCCGTAGGGGTCTAGGGTAGAGTTTGGCTATTCATCACGACCGTGGAATCTGTCTTTCGTTACAGGCTTAAACGAAACGCGGAATTCCTAATATATCCAATATGTTCATCTGTGATCTGGAATGCCTATTATTGCGTGAGACGGATGGTTATATTATATATATTATATAATATACGTTACTTATGTTTTGCACCCGTGCTAGTCCAGCCCACGCTATGGCGTTAGTTAAGTAACCTAACGGAGTTAGACGGGGCCCAGTGGCGAATGCGGATGGCATAAGAATACATTGTATTTTCGTTTCTCTCTATGATGATAGGTGTAAGTGATGGGACTGTATTAGATTAATGCAAAGCAAACAAACTAAAGCCGAATCGTTAGAACAATTTTAAAGACACTCAGTTTTTTCAAAACAGAAACTTTTAAATGCGGAGCTTAAACCACTCCTTTAAAAGCTATCAGGTTCTTTTGATTAAATAAAGTTCATTACGTTCACGGTTTCTCCAAAACCAGTCGTAGCCCTCCATCATTTCAGTTTAATATTCAGTAGTATTCAAGCTATTTATTTTGACCTTCGCCAAGGCATAGTGATTGGTAGCTACTGGATATTCATCTGTAGCATAGACAGATGAGTTGGTTTGGGACAGTCGTACTACTATTTTGGCCTTCGTCAAGGGTATGTACGGGTGGGTTCAAATTAACCTGGACAATGATGGGTAGAACTTGACATGTGACTTATGATATGTTGGTCTTCGGCAAGGTCATAAGAGCATGGGGCAAAACTCTACATCGGGAGTTTCTAAAGAAACTGAAACCTGCTAGTGCTGCATACCATTTGGAGTGTGATAATTTTGGTAGGATTCCTTCAAACTTATCACACAAAGATATTTGGATCTCGATCCTACTGTGAGTATCCGTTACTCTTCGGGAGATTTTTTCACTTAACGATCAATGGTATAAACCAAGTAGCTGTTTAGAACAGTGTTAGCAGGGCTACGCCTCCAGAGAAAAGAAGTTATATAATTAAGGAACTTCACGAAAGCGTTGTAAAACCTCCCTCGAAGTACCGACACTAGCCTGGCCGAAAGGTTAAGCAAGAATTGTACGGCGAGATTAATTCTGACTAATTCTTCTTTTAAAGTTTAAGGAAGGATTCGAGAAATAGTGGGGTCCATCCTGTTTAGATAAACTAAAAACTAATCTAAACTTGCAAGAGCATCATGCTAAACTGTTTCTTCTCTCTCTCCTAATTGTAGCGACCAAGATGACCGGTCTTAAGTTACTTTTATATAAAAACATATTGACGGGGTCAAGCTATAAAAATTGGCTCAGGAATGTCCATATGGCCATCACATATGACAAACTGGGCTATCTTCTTACTATTAAAGACCCCGTCATCCCAAATCCATATTCCAGCATCGCGGATAAAGAGATCCATAAGACCTTAGAAATCGATAGTGCGAAAGCCAAGTGCCTCGTACTAGCCTCTATGGATAATGAACACCAGAGGTGGCATGGGAAGATGGATCTTCAATCCATCTTCCTCCATACCAAAGACTTATATGGAGTGCAATCTCGTATCGTAAGATACGAGACCTCGAAGAAACTATTTCAAGCGAGGTTGGCTGTCAGGTCATCTATAAGGGACCACGTCCTTAAGATGATCAGCTTGATTGAAGAGCTCGCGAACCTGAAGACCACGTTGGAGAATGAGCTGTATACAGATTTGATTCTACAGTATCTTTCCTCTACCTACGCCCAGTTTATCTTGAATTTTAACATTCAAGGGAAGGAAGTTACACTTCCAGAACTCCTCAACATATTGAGGAGCACTGAGGGCACCCTACAGAAGTCCAGGAAGACACCCATTCTGCTTGTTGGAAGATCTTTCTCTTCTAGATCCAAGGAGAAAGCAAAGGGGAAGAAGAAGAAGGCCCCCACCAAGCCGAAAGGCGGTGTTGGTAAGGTAGAGGCAAGGGGCAAGGCAAAAGTTGGGGGGCCGATGGTAGGGAAGGAAGAATGCTTCTACTGTCACAAAAAGGGCCATTGGAAGAAGGATTGCAGGGCCTGGAAAGTCCAGAACCAGGATGCGAAGCTGATTATGGCTTCGGTTTCAGATGTGTTTGTGATTGAAAACTGTCTGTCAATCAACTCTACATTATGGGTATTGGATACCGGATTAGGATCTCATATATGTAATTCTTTGCAGGCACTGAGAAACCGTAGAGTTTTGAAAGCGGGTGATATGACCTTCAGGGTTGCTAACGGAGCGAGCGTGGATGCTGTGTCTAGGACTGACAAGTGGACATATTTTGGTTTTGTGCAACTGTTTTTGTGTACCTAGTTTGACTTGTAATATCATTTTTGTATCTTTGTTATATAAAGAAGGTTATGATTTTACATTTGTAAGTGATGTCGTAAATATCCACCTTAATCATGGTTTGATTGGGTCGGGTATACTAAACACCGATATATACGTATTAAACCAACTACAAGTTTTCAACGTCCATAACACACACAAAAGAAAGTCTCCAGAATTAAATCAAGTTTTCTTATGGCATTGTATACTGGGTCACATCAATGAAACAGGGTTGACCAAGTTACATAAAGAGAGATATTTGGATCCGTTCGAATATCCGTCTTATGAAACTTGTCAATCATGTCTCAAAGGAAATATGGCAAGGACTCCGTTCACTGGACACGGAGTAAGAGCGAGCGAGCTCTTGGGACTCATATACAGCAACGTGTGTGGTCCAATGTCTACACATGCAAGAAGTGGCTATTCCTATTTCATTACTTTTATAGATGATTTCTATGGGTATGGACAAGTCATCTTGATGAAACATAAATCTGAGGCCTTTGAGAAATTCCAAGAATATAACAATGAAGTGGAAAAACAAACTGGAAAAAGTATCAAGACACATAGATCTGATCGAGACAGTGAATACTTAAGTGCCGAGTTTCTGGATTACTTAAAAAAGGATGGAATTCTCTCTCAGCTTACTCCTCCATACACACCACAACATAACGGTGTATCGGAAAGACAAAACCGAACCTTATTGGATATGGTACATTCCATGATGAGTAACGCTGAGTTACCGCGATCCTTCTGGGGCTATGCACTAGAATCAGCTGCATATCTTTTGAACAAGGTTTCTACCAAGACCGTACCTACCACACCATATCAGATGTGGAGTGGGAAGAAACCCTATCTTCAGTATCTGAAAATATAGGGATGTCCAGCTGTTGTTAAAAAGCAGCATTCAGACAAGCTCGAAGCATGCTCAGTACTGTGTAAGTTTGTGGGATACCTAAAGAACTCCAGGTGGTATCTTTTCTATTACACAGAGGAACAAAAGGTTTTTGTTTCTTGTCATGCCCACTTCTTGGAAACTCAATTTTTAGAAAAAGAGATACGTGGGAGTGCAATAGAACCGGAAGAAATTCCAGAACCACAAGCTATTACTGAAAGCATGGTGAAACCAGAAGTTTCAAAAGAATAGGACATCCCCGCACCACTCCGCATGAGTTGTAGGCTGTCTTATCCGCCCGAAAGATACTACAGTTTTCTCATAGACAGGGATAGAGAGTATTGCATCATTGACAATGATGAGCCAACTAGCTTCCAGCAAGGCATTCAGAGCGGAGACTCGGTAAAATGGCTGGATGCAATGTGGACCAAAATAGAGTCCATGTACACCAACAAAGTATGGACTTTGGACATTACTCCAGAAGGGATAAAACCCGTAGGCTGCAAATGGATCTTCAGAAAGAAGATTGGTGTAGATGGACATGTTGAAACCTATAAGGCTAGACTTGTTGCAAAAGGTTTTCGTCAAAAACCAGGTTTGGACTATGATGAAACCTTTTTCTCCAGTGGCTATGCTCAAATCCATTCGGATCCTTCTTGTCATTGTTGCCTTCCATGATTATGAGATTTGGCAGATGGATGTAAAGACCGCTTTTTTGAATGGACATTTGGAAGAGTGTGTCTATATGGATTAGCCAGAGGGTTTCATTTAGAGTGGGAGCAGCGAGAAAGTGTGCAAGTTGCTTAAATCCATTTATGGATTAAAACAGGCATCACGGAGTTGGAACATCTGTTCTGATGAGACAGTCAAAGAATTTGACTTTATCAAAAATCCAGATGAACCATGCATCTATAGTAAGATTGTACCAAGAACTGGTGTATTCCTCGTCTTGTACGTGGATGATATTCTCTTGATAGGAAATGACATTCCTATGCTACAATCAGTGAAAGGATTTTTGTCACAAAGGTTCTCCATGAAAGACTATCCCTCAATATGGAAGATTCAAAGCGCGGTAATTTACCGGCTTGTCACAGAATCACCCTCTCCAAAGAGATGTCTCCCAAGAATGATTTGGAAAGGGATCGCATGTTAACTATACCCTACGCTTCTGCGGTAGGCTCTATAATGTATGCGATATTGTGTACCAGATCAGATGTTGCTTACGCACTAAGCGTGGTAAGCCGGTATCGGTCAAACCCTGGGGAGAAGCACTGGATAGCAGTAAAGTACATTCTCAAGTACCTGAGAAGGACTAAGGGGATGTTCTTGGTGTACAGCGGAAAAGACCTCCGGATCGAGGCCTTTGTTGACTCCAGCTTCCAAAGTGACAAGGATGACTCCAAGTCCATGTCGGGTTATGTCTTTACCCTCAATGGAGGGGTGGTCTATTGGAAGAGCTCCAAGAAGGACACTGATGCTGACTCGACGATGGAAGCGAAGTATATTGCCGTATGTGATGCCACAAAAGAAGCAGTCTGGATGAGGAAGTTCTTAACAGAACTTCAGGTGATTCCTTCCATTATTGATCCAATACCTCTGTATTGTGACAACAATGGGGCTATAGCTTTAGCGAAGAAACTCAGGTCTCATCAGAAGTCCAGACATATCTTGAGGCGGTATCACCCAATTAGGGAGATCGTGGATCGCCGAGAGATCGAGGTATGGAGAGTTGATACGGAGAACAACACTGCAGATCCACTCACAAAGACTATCCCTCAGATGCAGTTCGAGCGGATATTCGATGATAGGTCTGCGATATGCCAACACATGGCCTTAGGGCAAGTGGGAGATTGTTAGTAATATATGCCCTAGAGGCCATTATTGTATAGTACTAGTTTGTATATTACATTTTGGAAGCTTAGGATATACACGGATTTTATGACAGTCTTGCTCAATATGGTAGTATGCTATTTGGTTTGTTTCTATCTTAATATGTGTATATGTTTCTTTTAGCATATCGCTAATATATATTGGTAAAGCCCTTAGGATTTTTTCTTGACTACCAGCGTTATGATGGCAGTCACACTAGTGGGGGCTGGGTAGTCTATAAGCACATCCTTATACAGGTCCTTAGTCATAGGATTATTGAGACATGACATCGATACTCCAGAGTAGACTAGTGTATACGCTTCTCATCCCAGCAGAGGTGATGGTCTGTCCCACAGCCATTAGTATGTCGTATTGGAGATAGTATGCAGGTGCTCATTGGGTTATGAGTTACACTGGACGGACTCATGGGGAACTGTTGGTTGGTACTATACCTATCGTCAGGTAGCAGTTCCCAGGTGATATGAGTACAATATAGTCCGTTGACTTGACGCTGCTATTTCGCCTCGAGCGTGTTCGCACTGTTCTTAGATTACTACCCTACCACGGCTCTGATGAGTCGTAATATTGGCACAAGAAAGGCCATGTATCTACGTTGACTCTCGCAAAGGCCGGAGTACGTAGGAGAGCCACTCTCTCTGCCTCAGGGGTCGCCAGCCATACCAAATTGCAGTCGATCTTCAACTCGTTCCTATTGTTTCAGGCCTTTGATTGCATATTCTTCATCAGGCTCAGGTACAGAGCGTGAAGATCTAGCACTCTCTCAAGATGATCAGGTTCTGGTACAGGCTGAAAGTCGTAATCCAACTGAAAATACAAAAAAAAATTATTTAAATTGAAAGTGTTAAATAATAATAAATATATTGGATAAATAAAATGAAAATATATATTAATACCCGAGCCTAATCCCAGAAGAGGGCAAATGAGCGTCGGTGCTGATCGCCTCACTTAACGTGAAGTGGATACTTCTTTTGGTTGCGGCTCACATCCCCCATATACCGGCCGAATCTCTCGGAATAATCACCAGTATAGAGATAATCGGGGGTAAAGAAGAGGGGGAATGGTGCCTCCCCCTACCTCTATCGGGCCTCAGCCTATGTGACTGATTCGGCCCTCGAGTCCCCCTCTCAGGATGTGGCTGTCCTGCATCTACAAGAAATATCAAGACAAGAAATATTAAGACAAAATGGTATTGAGAAATTAAGGATTAACGAAAATTGAAGTGCGATATATACCTCCGGCGACAGCAGCACAAGCCTGGGCCCGGGCAGCAGTACGAGCGGGACGATAGTTCCTCCGATGAGTAACAGCCGGTGACCCGTGGACGCATCCCCTCCAACTAGAAAATAGACATTACTGATAAAATTACATGAATTTCATATTTATTCTTAGAGGATATGAAAAATGAATAAATATATTATGTTTATTCATACTAACCTGCAAACTGTGCGGAGGGTACGGAAGTGGCGGGAGTGGCCTCTGCGCCAGATGTGGATGCACCACCTATAATTAGACAATTAAAAATAGATTATATAAGTAATTGCAAAAAGAATGTGTATATCAATAATATAACATTCTAAATCAATATGCATGCAATATAAGATATATAAATATACTCGCAGGTGCGGTGGTGGCCTCTGCCTGAGATGTGGAGGCACCATCTACAGCTAGACAATAAAAAACGATTATCTAAGTAAGAGAAAAAAGAATGTGTGTATATTTATAATATAACATTCTAAATCAATATGCATGCACTATAAGGTATATAAACATAGCTGCAGGTGCGGTAGTGGCATCTGCTTCTGATGTGGACTCACCACCAACAGCTAGACAATTAAACATTGATTGTATAAGTAATGAAATAAATATGCGTGTATATCTATAATATTACATTTAAAATGAATATGCGTGCAATACCTGGAGGTGTGGCAAAGTCCACACGGAAGGAGTCATCCGAAGGGGATACCGATCGGGGTGCAAGACCAGCCCTCTGAAGCTCCTTATGCAGCTCTCCGGACGGCAGAACCGCTCTGCCTCTACCTTTGCCTCTTCCGCTGCCACGGCTGGTGCTCCTGCTGTCCCTCGCTGCTCCGGTCGTCGTTATCAAACTTAGATAAGAGTACAATCATTACATATGCATGCAATATATATATAGATCGTAGAAATGTGAAGTAATAATATAACATTACTGATAATCATTTTCGTTTCATGGACGCATTAGACATATCTACTTGGATTTCATCATCGATATCATTTCTAACCCACGTAACTTCACAATCAGCCGAAGACAACACATCTTTTGAAACAGATGGTCGGAGCACTCTAAGTTTTCTCTCTTCTTCATCCTCATCGCTGTCCTCTATACGATCCTCAAATTCTGGGACATCGTAAACATCCCTGGGTTTCCAACGGCATACGACACTCCATCCCGAATGCTTCAAGCACTGTAAGCAGTATACTTGGAATGCTTGGCTCGAAAAGATAAATGGATCGTCCTGACCGTAAAATCAAAGTGTGTTCATACTAGTCAATCCATATTCATCTTTCCAAATCTCGAGATTGTTTCTCCACTTATCCGTATCGGTTCATTTATCGTACCAAGTACACTGAAATATATAAAACGGTTCTAATCGTCCGGGATATTGGATGCCAAGTATGCAATTTAAGTATCCACAATAAATCACATCATCCGATCCTACCGTCGCAATCTCACTATTCTTAGTGCATCGAGATGTTTCAATATCCTTAACTTCAAATTTGTATCCAAGGACACCGAATCCTTTATAATATGCAACCTCCATACTAGGAAACTGAGCTAAATATCGTGGATCTCTCTTTAATGATGCAAAAAGTTCGGATCGTGGATCTGACAAAAAAAGTGTTACGACAAATGTATAACGATATAAGTTTAGATTAAGATTGGTAGCAATAACATGTTATTCGAATAATTTACATGATCTGCAATCCAATCGCAAAAATTATTCTGATAATATTTTTCCAATTGTTCATCATTCCAATCAGGATGCCATTCACGTAGGCCTCTGCTTCTGATGTGGACGCACCACCAACAGCTAGACAATTAAACATTGATTGCATAAGTAATGAAATAAATATGCGTGTATATCTATAATATTACATTTAAAATGAATATGCGTGCAATATACCTGGAGGTGTGGCAAAGTCCACACGGAAGGAGTCATCCGAAGGGGATACCGATCGGGGTGCAAGACCAGCCCTCTGAAGCTCCATATGCAGCTCTCCGGACGGCAGAACCGCTCTGCCTCTACCTTTGCCTCTGCCGCTGCCACGGCTGGTGCTCCTGCTGTCCCTCGCTGCTCCGTTCGTTGTTATCAAACTTATATAAGAGTACAATCATTACATATGCATGCAATATATATAGATCATAGAAATGTGAAGTAATAATATAACATTACTGATAATCATTTTCGTTTCATGGACGCATTAGACATATCTACTTGGATTCATCATCGATATCATTTCTAACCCACATAACTTCACAATCAGCCGAAGACAACCCGTCTTTTGAAACAGACGGTCGGAGCACTCTAAGTTTTCTCTCTTCTCCATCCTCATCGCCGTTCTCCATACGATCCTCAAATTCTGGGACATCGTAAACATCCCTGGGTTTCCAACGGCATACGACACTCCATCCCGAATGCTTCAAGCACTGTGAGTAGTATACTTGGAATGCTTGGTTCGGAAAGATAAATGGATCGTCCTGACCGTAAAATCAAAGTGTGTTCACACTAGTCAATCCATATTCATCTTTCCAAGTCTCGAGATTGTTTCTCCACTTATCCGTATTGGTTCATGTATCGTACCAAGTACACTGAAATATATAAAACGGTTCTGATCGTCCGGAATATTGGATGCCAAGTATGCAATTTAAGTATCCATAAAAAATCACACCATCCGATCTTACCGTCGCAATCCCACTATTCTGAGTGCATCGAGATGTTTCTATATCCTTAACTTCAAATTTGTATCCAAGGACACCGAATCCTTTATAACATGCAACCTCTATACTAGGAAACTGAGCTAAATATCGTGGATCTCTCTTTAATGATGCAAAAAGTTCGGATCGTGGATCTGATAAAAAAAGTGTTACGACAAATGCATAACGATATAAGTTTAGATTAAGATTGGTAGCAATAACATGTTATTCGAACAATTTACATGATCTGCAATCCAATCGCAAAAATTATTCTGATAATATTTTTCCAATTGTTCATCATTCCAATCAGGATGACATTCACGTAGCTCATTAATATGAATTCTGTCTTCAACAATAAATTATGACATTAATATTATATCATTGCATACACACACAAACACATATATAACAATTAATCCAAAAAACATACTCTCTAATTTTTTTCAAGACATACGCTATTGAGAAGGATAAATCGATATATCATATTCATAAACATAGTGTCTACTCTCTTATAATCAGCTTTACCATATGGCCCGTCCTGAATTCTGTGAGGCCGGTTAAGTTTTGTCTCGATGTTCTCGTCTAGATAGCGGAAACAAAATGTAGTTACTTCATCTAGAAGATAACCTTGCATGATAGAATCCTCTGGTCGATTTTTATTGCGTATATACTTTTTTAGAGTGTAGAGGTACTAAAAAAAAATATGTTAAATAAATAAATATGGGTATATAGGACAACAATAATTTTACAAATTGCGTGAAATGAAAAATTCCTCGTTCCTTTCGACGGGATACATCCATCGATATTGTACCGGTCTGGCTAACTTAGCCTCGGTTACAAAATGAACCATCCGGTGTATTATGATATCGAAGAATGACGGTAGGAAAATACGCTCAAGTTTGCAAAGTATCAATAAAATAGAATTTTCTAGATTCTCTAGCGTCACAACATCCAGAGTTTTAGCGTACAATTATCTAAAAAAAGCAATAAAGGTTATTGATTGGTAGACCAACCGATTCGAGAAGGGAAGTACTGAGGGCTAATGCGAGAAGGTGCTCCATAATAATATGGTGATCATGACTTTTCAGCCCATCGATCTTACCTTTCACAATTTTTATTTTCTTGCTAAATGATCCTGAGAAACCTGTGGGAACTTTCAAATCATGCAATACCTGCAGAAATCTTTTCTTCTCTGGTTGTGACATATGATACGCGGCATTGGAAAGTACAAACTTGCCTAGTTTACCCGCTATCGGTTTAGGATGCAATTAACTTCTAATTTCCCAGTCCTGAAGATCCATCCGAGCACGGAGGTTGTTTTTCAATTTTCCGTCTTTACAAAGAAGTAAATTGAGTATGTACTCGGATACTTCCTTCTCTATGTGCATGACGTCCAAACAATGACACACTAAATTTGTTAACCGGTACGAAAACTCGTAGAAATTTCTTAACTTGTTCCAGTATGGTGGTTTGACTTGTTTTGCCGGATCTATCCCGAAGATCACATTATTGTAGCCATCCTACTGAGCAATCACGTCCTCTCTGGAAAATGAGGCTGGAGGCCCAAGAAGCTCCTGATAACTATTAAAGTGAGCATCGTCTAACCTGTAGGGATGGTCTAGTGGTAGGAAACGCCGATGACCGCAATAACAAACCTTCTTGCTAAAATTCAACCATTTCGTTGTTGTATATTGATGGCAATAAAGGCATGCTTTGTGACCATGTATGGACCAACCTGATAGCATTCCATGTGCAGGAAAGTCATTAATTGTCCACATTAAAGTCGCACGCATTGTGAAGGTTGTATCTGTGTTTACATTGTAAGTATATACACCATCAATGAATAAAGATTTTAATTCATCGATCAGAGGTCGGAGATAGACGTCGATATTGTTTCCCGATATGTTTGGTCCGTCAATAAAAAGAGGTATCATAAAGTAGGATTGATTCATAGCCAATCAAGACGACAGATTATAAATTATCATCACAACGGGCCATGTGTTGTGGCTTCCAACCATATAATTGAATAGGCAGAATCCATCACTAGCGAGTTCGAGCCTGACATTGCAAGGATCACTACTGAATATTTCGTGCTTCCTATCAAAATCCTTCCATGCCGGTGAATCTCTTGGATGACTCATTTTTTCATCTTCACTTGGAGCAGCACGGTGATGCCGAATCATTGCCTCGGCTGTTTTCTTGCACCTGAATAGCCTCTGCAGCCTCTGTGTTATGGGAAAGTATCATGCTATCTTGACAAGTATATCGGGCTTCTTATTAGATTCTTTCGGCTTATACCTGGCATCTCCGCATGGTGGACACTCTTTCAAATCTGAATTCTCTTTCCGGTACAACACGCAATCTTTAGAACATGCATGAATCTTCTCACACTTCAGACCCAAATCAGACATTATCTTCTGGGCTTCGTACCAACTGTCGGGTACGTTATTTCCCGAGGGCATAGAATCTTTTAGGAACTTCAGAAGTATCGTGAATGACTTGTTGCTCCATCCATTTAGGCACTTAATCTGGAAAACTTGGACGAACCATGATAGGGTCGAATACTTTGCATTCTCATAAATTGGTCTTTTATCATCATTCATGAATTCTTTATATTTATCCGCACGCAGTCCTTGACCGGAAAGAATGTCATCTTCGGTAGGAATACTATCACCTAGGACAGCCTCTACCATATCCTCCATTTCTTCTCCTGGAAAGAAGTTATCGTCTTTTTTTCTTCTACCGCATTACCGTCTTCTCCTTCTTCTTCTGCCGCATTACCGTCTTCTTCTTGTCCTTCCCCGTGATATAGCCAAGTTATATAAAGTCTAGTAAAACCATGTTTAACGGTGTGAAACTCTACGATTTCTACCTTCTGTCGGAACTTATTCCCACATCTATCGCACGGGCAGAGAATCTTCTCTAACACGGTCTTATTATGTGTGCGTGCAAATTCAATGAAAGCAGCAACTCCTACGATAAATTTAGATTGCATGCGTTGTTGCCAATCCACGTACATCCAGTCCTTAACTCTGATGTACTGATGGGCCATGTTCGACTGTATAACATATAAATTATAGGTTATGGTGACTATATTGAGAAATCTAAGAACGAGATGGTTACTGACAAAGAAGAAAATCCGTAGAGGCAAGTTTATCATTGAAAAGAATAAATTATCGATAAACAAAGTTAGATTTGAAGATACCCAAATATGAGTTGTATTCTGTGTATGTGTGTTTCAATTTATGATTTCGCTTAAATTTAGGGTTGTTAGTATGTATGTGCTTTGTGTGTGCGTTTGTTGTGTATTCGTGTTGTATGTTTGTATTTCGGCTGTTGGGAGTAAGGCTTCTATCCCATTAAGAATACATAGAGCAGACACCCATCCGCTTGTGCTTTTATCCGTTTCAAGTAAATTTCGGAAGCACCTACCCGCTGTTCTCCGAGTACACTATAATAAAATAGATAATCATTTCAATACTGTGAAACAACATTGAAATAAACATCTAATCTATCTTTGTACATGGAGAACCGGCGGAAAAGTACCGACGAAATAACTCGAAACGAATAAAAACACAAGTGAATGCAGGTGTTTGCTTTATACATTCCTAACTTGTCCATACTGAATAAATCTATCGGTTATCATACGATTGAATCTTCTCGTCATATAGACTACACGACGTTTTTTAGCACCAAACTATATCGTCCGATATTTAACAACCTTCATATAGTTCTATGTCACAACGAACATCGAACGTATGTTAACCGATAGACGGGGACTAAGTCGTGCTTTGATTTCATATATGAATATCGATGAGAATATGAAAGTTTCATATTATCATCGAGTATCATATATTGATTTTTACTTGAACATTTAACTTGAATAGGTTTTACGATTACGTTTCGTTTTTAAGGGTTTGAAGTTTTTAGTTTAGGGTAAAATTTTCTTACGTTTATGGTAAAGTTTTACGTTCACGTTATCATCGAGTATCCTAGTGAAGGAACTAGTGCACCTTAAATCCTAACCCCAATTAACCCAAATTAACCCTAATCATCGCCCTAACTTAAATTATCCCTAATTAACCCAAAATTAAGCTAATTAAACCAAAATTAAGCTAATTATCCTAATCAGCACCCTAACCCAAATTAACCCTATTTTACCTAATTAACCCTAGCCCTAATCATCATCCAAAACCAAATTAACACTATTTTACCTAATTAACCCAAATTAACCCTTAATCATCACCCAAACCCTAACCCAAATTAACCCTAACCCAAACCAAAATTAACCCTAATTAATCCCAACCTTAACCCTAATCATCACCAACTTTATTTTACCTAATTAACCCAAATTAACCCTAAGCCTAACCCTAATCATCACCCAAACCCTAAACCTAACACTATTTTCCTTAATTAACCCTGACCCTAAACCTAATCATCACCCTAATCCTAACCTTAACCTAAATTAACCACCAATTAACCCGGCCCTATAACCGTAACCCTGACTCTAACCCTATTTTACCTAATTAACCCTAACCCTAACCTTAATTATCACCCAAAACTTAACCTTAACCCAAATTAACCCCCAATTATCCCGGCCTGGTAACCCTAACCCTAAAATCAACAACAATAACACAAATTTAAAACAACAAAATTATAAATTAAAATCAAAATTAACTCACCTCTGTAGACGAGTAAAGTTCCTCGAAGAGGTGGAGAGCAAGGCTTCGACGAGGCGGAGGAGGCCGAGAAGATAGAGCTCGAAGTGGTGAAAGCGGGGACGATGACGATTGGCGGCGACGAGGAACTCCACGACGAGCTTGATCGACGGCGATGGAGGAGGAACTCGGTGACGAGGAAGGCAGCGACGATGGGCGACGTTGGGCGATGAAGCCTGTGGCGCGGGTTGTTGGTGGGAAATTTTGGGGAACAGTGGGAAAATCCTTAGCTTTTTTTTTTAAATAACCATTTTTTCCACTACGGATTAATCCGTAGGGATCTCGTTTGCGGCACCGTAGGACCAAATAAGGACATTGCATTTTAATATTTTTTAATTTATTTATGCTCCTGCGGATTTAGCCGTATGGGTAAGAAAAAGTTTCCCCTACGAATTCTTCTATCTGTAGGGGCAACCCCTCATTGTAGCAGTGATATTAAGTGATTTTGACTTTTGAGATTGTACATATGAATTTAGTTGTGACCTTTAATAAAGAGTTAATATACTCAATTAAAATATGTAATCATTGTAATACAACTCTTTCTATGATGTTGTACCCGGTCAAGGATTCATGGGTTTTGCCCCGCTTGCTTGTTCTTTTGGCTTCCTTTTTATATTTTGTGTTTTTTTAATTCTGTACTATGTTTTGTTATGTAATTTTAATGAACGCGGGAAAATATTTCTTAACCTTTTTATTTAACTAAAAAGTCATCTAATTAACCCGCTCATGGATGAGCCAATTATCTATATATGAGTTACTCGCACATCCACCCGCCATTTGGTTCAAGTGATATGCACAAAATTTAGACTCGCAACTTTAGGTATTTTCATCCTTATCCATTTTATCTACAACTCTTAATGATTTTCCACATGTTACTTGACCCATCCATTTGGCACCTTTAGTGGCAGAACCTTAAGTGATAGAAGACAAAATATCGACTGCATAACGATTTTAAGAAACAACCCTTCCTTTTCAATAGTGTTAAAATTTTTTAGGCAAATGTCTTCTGAGACAAAACATCCACCGATAGTGCGGAACCTCTAGAGCTTCACTTTGACAGATTAAAATCATTAAGTAATAGAAGAGAATATAAAAACACTTCACACTTACAATATGCAAATACTAGTATTCTTGAATATCTTCCCGCCAGGTTCTGTGATAAAGAAAACGATGATATATTACTGGTGGATAGGGTCCCACTCACACTCACAAGAAGACGAAGAGCTACAACTAAACTCGATTTTGGAAGAGCTAGCTCATTGCGGATTGATAAGGAATATATATAAAAATTATAAACAAAATGTTATTGATTGTTGCATCATCAATCCATTAGTTCCCCAAGCGTTAATCAATCTTAACGAGCATCCAACCGTTGGAAGGTGTATCAACACGATATATGATCCTCTTTCAATTCGTCCATTCTTGTCAACATCATCGACAGCACCAAATCACATGATGAGGTTATTTAGTGAGCAAAATGATCCATTTGGTAATACATGCTTTAACATCAAACGTAACTATTTAAAATTTGAGAGGAAAAATATTGAATATATGAAAGAATCTGCTGTTCTTATGCTTGGGAGGTAGCATAACTCAGTCAAGCATCACATCGAAGTAGAAAACACAGAATTCCTTAAATGGTTAGGGTCTTTTAGTTCCTTAAGGTATCTCAGCCTCCGAGGTATTTCAAGAATCATTGAGCTTCCCCGTGAGATCGGCGAATTAAAAAGCCTTTGTGTACTTGATCCCCGTGAGATCGGTGAATTAATGAGCACATGTATACTATCTTAGGTGAACAAACTAACACCTATGGCTTGTGAGACCTGGCCACCGCCTTCGTCTGGGCTCGATAAGTATACACTAGTCTACTCTGGAGTATCGATGTCCAGTCTTGATACTCCCACGACTAGGGACATTTAAGGATGTTCTTATAGACCACCCAGCTCCCACGTATATGATCGCTATCATAACGTTGGTAGTCAAGCAAAAATCCTATGGGCTCTATCAACATGTAATAGTGATCTGTAATACTACATAAAGCATGTACATGATGATAAAGACAAACCAGATAATATACTATCATCTTGAGTAAGACTGTTTTACCCGTAAAAGTTCTCTCGCAATCATCATAATCGCGTGCCTATGATTCAATAATTGACTTGAGAGCATTATAGCCAACACGGGTGAAATCGGACAACTGTTGCACATGAACTGTAGGATTTGTTTCTTTTTCCAAGACAATTGCCATTGATAACTCCGTTAATTTGTAGTGTTGCCTAACCTGAATAGACAATCACTCACTTTCTCCGGCTTTCTAAGGCTCACGAGAAATGATACCGCTTAAAACTATATTAATTTACAGTCCTTAAATATTTATTATTGTTATTTATATTGTATTTATATTGTTTGCATTTCTCGAGGGGGTTTTCTGAAAAATATTTTAATATCGTTTAAAAATACCCCTCGAGGGTGATTTAGACTATTAAGAGTTTTTATAAAGATATATTTTACTTTTAGTGGTATTTTAGTGATAAAACCTAGTTTTTAAAACTTTATGGTATTTTTATGAAACTACTACTTTTGGAAATTCGGTGGTATTTTATTAAAATTTTAATCTTTCATTTTAAAAGATAATTTTCACCATTTATTTTTATTGAAAATAAGGATTCATAATTATATATAATTTTCTAAAGTTGATTTGTTTTAAAAAAAAGTCGTATTTCTTTTAAATTGTATTTTCATTCCTTTCGAGACCGAATTCTCTGTGAGGAGCTCTGCATCTCGCTCTACTATCTTAAGAACGTACGATAATCCGTACAATCCACAAGCGGGTCCCCTAAAGAGGGTTGTAGAGGCGTAATTGCGAAAAGATGTATCGATTAAAAATGCATTTTTATAAAGTGATTGTATTTTCTTGATAATTGTTTCATTTAGATGAAAATTCTAACCAAATATCGTGCTATGATTCAAAAGTGTGCGTGTGGGGTAGGCCATTACCCCATGAATGTTCTAGAGGTATGTATGACTAATCATCGAAAAATGGTATATTAAAGTTCATGGTATTTTTGTGTCAAATTCAATATATGTTCTATTTAACGAGAAATTCTAAGCATGGGCGAGGTTAAATTATATGAACATTATTTTAAGGTTACGGTTACGGTTACAGGTTATTTGTGATCTATGTAGCATGATAATATTGTAAAAAGAGTGTTACTAAGTTAACTCCACTTTTTGTTTTTACCGGTGTTGTTTTCAAGAGAACGATTTGAGATGAAACGGAAAAGAGAAAGAAAGGACTTACGGTTTTGAAGCGTTAACAAGGTAGGAAAAGCGGGAGGGGAAGCTTTCGGAGATCGTGGTATCATCGGGAAAGGCTCCGGTCTTCACGGAATGAAGTCGATCGCTAACTCCATTTGACTAACCTTAACTTTTCTTTGCACTTAGAGAATTTTAAGAATTTTTTATAGGGTTTTTCAGAATGGGGAGAGCTAGAGGATGGGGTTGTATTTATAGTGAAATTTAAGAGTATGGGAATTAAAAAATGAATTAAAAAGAACTAAAATGATATTCATGGGGGATTTGAAGAGTCTCTGGTCAATTGCAGATAAATCAAACACTCCAAGTGAGTAGTAGGGAGCTGAAGGGGTGCACGGCCGAAGCACGGAGGCAGATGGGGGCATCTCGACCGCCGATAGCTGCTAGATGAGGAAAACGGGCGGTTGGATTAAGGTCATCTGTCTCGAGATTCATGTCACGTGCTATATTTTATGTTAACTCCTTATTTATCTCATTTGATTTTTTTGAAACTTTTCGATTCTCCGTGTATTGCACGTGTAACTCTTAGGCTTCCAAAAATTTAAAAAAAATATTAAAAATAATTAGGACATATGGGAATCGAACACAAAAGTTATGTCATAGCAGTAGAGAGGCTTTACCAGTGAGCTACAAGTTATTTCTTGCTTTTATTAAATAAATTTAACTTAAAACTCTTAATCGAACTGAAATACACGTTCTATACATTAAACAAGTTAATTTTGTTCACAGGTTTTCATAGTCGTTACACAAAACCATCCCGAAAAACTTCTGTTCTCACTGTCAGTAAATCTCATCTGCCTTGTCCAAGGTCTTATGGTGATGGACAATCGAATATAGCGCGATATCGACTCCCTATACCGGGAGAAATGAATCCCTTCTATCATTCACTGTTCCCAAGTGCTTCGAGACTGTACCCAACCAAAACTTGTTCGCACGACTCTTTAAAGCCGTGGTAGGGCAATGATCTAAGTATAGTGTGAACACGCTCAAGACAAATGACGATGTCAGGTCTAAAAACTACCCTATACGGATGTCACCAGAGAACTGTTATTCGACAATAGCTATATTACCATCTAGAAGTTCTCGACGAGTTTGTCCAGTGTAACTCATAATCTAATGAGCATTTGTATACAATTTTTGGTGATATACACCAATTGCTGTAGGACCAACCATCACCTCTCATCAGGGTCAAGAAACATATACACTAGTCAACTCTAGAATATCGATGCCAGATCTCGAAACTCCCACAACTAAAGAATTTAAGGATGCGCTTATGAACTATCCAGCCCCTACAAGTATGATCGCCATTATAACGCTGGTAATCAAGTAAAGATCATACGGGCATTATCAACATGTATTAGCGATATGAAATAACAAGTAAAACACATACACATGTTAAGATAAAATCAAACCAAAAAGCACACTGTCATATCGAGCAAGATTGTCATGTACATACATATTCTTAGCTTCCAAAATATAATGTACAATATTGTAATATACAATAATGGCCTCTAGGGTATACATATCTAAAAGTATTTGTTGAACTGTGAGTTCGGCTTAGCCTAAGAATTAGAGCTCACGGGCACGTAAGATGCTCAAAAAGAGAGAGCGGGTATAGGTTTAGCGGGTTATTCCTTTTGTGATACTCATTGTAATCTCATGTAGTTCTTTCTCAATACCGGAAGTTCTCGTCGTGGATGTATGAGTAGGTACAGATTGAGCGGAATCTAAGTAAAATCTTATGTTTCTTGTGATTGCTCTTTATAATTTTGTGGTTGATATGCGCTGTCTACCTTTTTCATAATACTCCAAAACACCATTCTTGAATTTCCGCTGCAACCGATTATTTCTCAATAGTATGTATGTGTGTCAACTAAACTCAGCATATCTCAATGAATCCGCGAATCCAGTTCGTAACGTATCATGTTTCTATATCTCAATCTTTTCATCTAGGAGTTATTAATATGAGTTATGCTACGCACTGTCGGAAGTAGGGAATCCAGGCAGTAAAACCTTGTTACATTTATTCATATGATCGCTTTACCTCCAAATTACTTTTCCTTGATCCTATACTTAATCAAAGAAACGAATAACCTAAAGGGCACAAAAGGGGCCTGCCTTAACTCAAGTAAGGAATAACCCAACTAACAACTACTAATATAAAGCAAGCATGCTTATACTTCTCCTCTTTAAGCACAAGGAGCTTAAACACTTTGGGTTCATCTACATCTTCAGGTTGGTTTTCTTTCTTTCTTGAGCTTATTAATTTATATTCAATAAAAATAATACCTGTGATAGTTAGAGATTGTTACTTTTTCCCCCAATTTTTATTTTCTTCCAATAGATAAAATCATATCACATATCCTGATGACTATCGGTATATCGATCATAGGATTGTTCAAAGGTTACTTTTCAGTAAGATGTTCCATTTAATTATAGTTAATTTACTCATTGCTAAATGTTTCTCTTAGTTAATTAATTTGTCCCATCCATTCTCTAATCCAAATTTATGGAATGAGAGTTCTATTTTATTTTATATTTTCTAGTGAACTGATCATGCAAGCAAACTATCTTTTTAATTATCATTTTATCAACCAACAATTTAGTAAATAAGAAGATCTTAGAAATTTCGTGTGAACTAATTATAGTCAAATTATTTCTTTTCGATTTAGAATTTTCTGTTGGGTGTTAATGTTAGATACCTTTATTACTGGTAATGCTACATTTGCATTCTCAAGTTTTTGGTGTAACTAATTACGATGTCAAGGAAATGCAGGCAGCACACTGAAGGAACAGACAACTTTAGATTCGAGGATGTGACTAGATACAATAAATGTGTGAGATAGGCTTTAAAGATATAGATATACTTTTTTAACGAAACATCAACCCAGTTTAATACAAAAGAAAAGCACAAGTAAAAGAAAATAAAAGACAACAAAACTAAAAGAGAAAAAGCAAATCACACTTCTTGCAGAATTGAAAAAACATTCCTTTCCGCATCTGGTATCCAACAATCGCCCTAAACAGTTCTTTTCGACTCCTGATCTCTCTCTTCTGCAATATCTGACGACCTTTGTCCTCGTTCTTCTGTCATCGCTGATTCCTCCACTAGATTGATCTTAGCCTTTTTCCACGTCATCGCTGATTCCTCCCCTACATTTATCACATGTGTAACAGTATTTCTAAGATTATTAAAGACTCTGTCGTTTCTCTCTGACCAAATACTCTAGCATATAGCTAAGGCCACAATACCCATGATACCTCGTACTCAAAGCCACCCTTCACTGACAGCATATATATAAAAAAAAAAGCACCAAAAGGTAATCCAGTGAAAGCGTTCTCTCCGAACCTATCCCAAATATGTCTAACCCTGGAACACATCTGAAATAAATGATACAGTTTCCGCATCCTTCCCGCAAATTCCACAAAGTACGTACCGAATCCATCCACTTTCTTCTATAAAGATTGTCTGTAGTTAAAATCGCATTATTATAGGCCAACCACATGAATATCTTAACCTTTAAAGACACAGAAAACTTCCATATCATATTTTTATCATGCGAAGTCACTCCCCCGAAGAATTGAATAGCAGAACCTTACGTCCTTGCTCGCCATCCACTTCCAAGCCGTCTTATCCACCCCTTCCTTTTCCATCGGTTTCCAATCCTGTAAATGCACGATCAATAATCTATGATCATTACGCTCTTGATTAGTCAAACCTTGTGCAAATTGCGGCCACCACTTAGTCCTTCTCCACTGATTTAAAACTGATGATTCCGTATATATTCTTTACCGAGGCAAACAAATTAAGGGATTTTTCCTACAAAGTTTGATCCCAACAACAGTAATCTTGCCAAAAATTAATCACACCACCATCCCCTATTGTATAAGAAATTCCCCTTAAAAATGCTTCCTTGACATCCATTGCATCTTTCCAAAAGCCCGACACCGACGATATTTTTTTTTAAACGCATTGATCGCCTCTGACTTATTACCGAAATTGTACTCTAAAAGAATGAGGGATCACATCGAAATCATATCATATATGTAAAAGTTTTCTATTAGTAATGTACACTATTTAGAATGTATACAAGCTTTAGAGAAAGTTACCAGAAAAATGAAAGGGTGTGCACCTATGGACTTCAAAAATACAACTAAGTAACATATAAGATAAGAAAAGCTATGATTGTAAGTTAACAAGATAAGAATAAGAGTTTAAAAAAAAATCGAATCCTCCAATGGCAGAGGAGTCAACTCACAAATCCGATCGATCCATGGATCAACCCGTAAGACATAAATAGTGGATAATAAATTTACTATCTCTTATAAAATTATCCATACTTGATCTGTCCTTCTAAAAGTACCACCACATCGACGCAACCCGTGGGTTTGTTGGTTTTTCCGGGTGTTTGCTGATAAAAAATCAAGTGGCTTCTCATTCATTTTCTTAGATAATATATACTTCTTATTAATAACTAGTGATATAAATATTAAGTGATTTTGACTTTTGAGATTGTACATAAGAATTTAGTTGCGACCTTTAATTAAGAAAGTTAATATACTCAATTAAAATATGTAATCATTGTAATACAACTCGTGCTAATGTTGTACCTGGTCGAGGATTCATGGGTTTTGCCTAGCTCGCTTGTTCTTTTTGCTTCCTTAAAGGTTGACAACACTTTTAATTAGATTAAACTCGTGACCAAAGGCTATTTATATTAGGATTAATTAATATAAGATGTTATAACAAAGAATACAATTACGTGTGCTTTTCATTTACAGAATGCCTGAACAAAAGATCATGGAGATTGTACGCCCGCTTACAATTCAATTGAAAGAAGCTAGGAAGTTTGCTGCTAAATGTAAGGGGAATGTTGATAATCTTATTGAAGATATCAATGCAGAAATCTGCTTTGTTGCTAACATTTTTCAAAGACTGGAGAAATGGGAGAAAGACATGAAGGATAAATTCGGAGATATAGTCAAGGAACTCAACGATGCTTTGGAACATAGCAGTGATGAGATTAAATTTCGCTCCAAGCTTCAAAGTGTCGGGAACACGACCTCTGGCTTTAAAAGAAGCATGATCAAAGGTTCCCCACTCCTTTTAGAACGTCTTGAGGCCTATGTTAAATCTGTATCCTATGAAATTCCATTGCTAGATATTAGCAGTCATCAAACATCCACCGATAGTGTGGAACCTCTAGAGCTTCGGTTTGACAGATTAAAATCATTAAGTGAAATAGAAGAGAATATAAAAACACTCCACACTTACAATATGCAAATACTAGTATTCTTGAGTATCTTCCCGCCAGGTTCTGTGATAAAGAAAACGATGATATATTACTGGTGGATAGGGTCCCACTCACACTCACAAGAAGACGAAGAGTTACAACTAAACTCGATTTTGGAAGAGCTAGCTCATTGCGGATTGATAAGGAATATATATAAAAATTATAAACAAAATGTTATTGATTGTTGCATCATCAATCCATTAGTTCCCCAAGCGGTAATCAATCTTAATGAGCATCCAACCGTTGGAAGATATATCAACACGATATATGATCCTCTTTCAATTCGTCCATTCTTGTCAACATCATCGACAGCACCAAATCACATGATGAGGTTATTCAGTGAGCAAAATGATCCATTTGGTAATACATGCTTTAACATCAAACGTAACTATTTAAAATTTGAGAGGAAAAATATTGAATATATGAAAGAATCTGCTGTTCTTATGCTTGGGAGGTGGCATAACTCAGTCAAGCATCACATCGAAGTAGAAAACACAGAATTCCTCAAATGGTTAGGGTGTTTTAATTCCTTAAGGTATCTCAGCCTCCGAGGTATTTCAAGAATCATTGAGCTTCCCCGTGAGATCGGCGAATTAAAAAGCCTTTGTGTTCTTGATCTCCGAGCATGCTATGATCTACAAAGGTTGCCAATTGAGATCACAAAACTCCGACGGCTTGAACATTTAGATACATCGGAATGTTACTTTCTAAGTCACATACCTCAGGGTATTAGTCTTCTTTTGTGTCTCAAAGTGCTAAAGGGCTTCGTTGTCGGGAATTTGCAAACACAAGAGTCATGTCGACTTGGTGAGCTTTCCAAATTGAACTTCCTAAAAAAATTAAGCATTAACATTGGAAGAGGTTCTGTGCTGGAAAAAGGCGAATTCGGAAAACTCGGTGGGTTGACCTCCCTGGTTTCGCTCACAATAACATGGTCGGCGAGCCAACCTCCTTCAAGAAATGGGGATTCCACATTATTAAGGGTTTTGACGACGGATGAGATTGATGTCTCTCCGCCTCCAAATCTTGAGAAGATAGATCTACGATGCATTCCGGAAAGGACGCCGCCACGGTGGTTACATCCTAGTAAATTGACAAAATTAGAAAGGTTGTATATCAGAGGCGGAAAGCTGAGTGTTCACACTTTGCGTGATTTAAGATTAACTTGGCCTGATGTTAAGGTTCTACGTGTACGATTCTTTGAGGGAGAGGATACAGAAGATTATATCGACCCATTTCCAAATCTCGACTATGTAGAATACCACAAACATGACAAGTCTGAAATTAGTTTTCATTTGACAAGGTAAGTGTCTTAATTTATCGAAAAAATAGTAATACTTTACTCATACCTTGTATCCAGGTTGTTTGCAATTTGTTTACATGATTTATACCATTTATTTTTTTGTGACAGAAATGCTATTGAAGAATCTATTGAAGAATTTAGACAAAGAAGAGAGAAAGGAAATCTAGACCGCGAAGGTAAAACCATAGATAAGTATTTAATTGGGCTCTTAGTATATACTGATGGATACTTGCTTTTATTTATAATTAAAATTTAAGTTGATTAGATTTTTTTTTAAAATTTTTTTTGTTGTCCTTCTTATTCTTAAGAGCGGTTAATGAGCATATTTAGGTCGTTCAACTCGGATATATTAAGTAGCCCACAATTACATAATTGTGAGTGTACATCTGACACACACATACAGATAGATACAGATACGTGTGTGTGGGAATAATGGAGGACATACATTAGAAGGGATATGCTCCTATGGCATCAGAAAAAATAAACCCTCCACGATTTTTTGGTGATGATTGGAACCGTCTATTTTAATCCTAAGATGTAAATACACCAAATTTTATATGATTATAGCATTTTTTCACCGTTGATCTAGTGTTGTGAAAATTCTAAAACTGTTCTATTATCGAAAAACAATTAATTTTGCACTCACCAATCAACGGTGAAAAAATATTATAATCACACGAAATTTGGTGTATCTACATCTTAATCGATGAAGATGAAGATGCATTGAAACAAATAGAGGAAGAATGACATTTTTTTATGCTATAGAGGGAAATCCTCTGATAGGGCCTTTGTCCTCTTCTATTCTCTCTCTCTCTCCACACACATATATCACGCGCGCACACATACGCTACTCTCTCTCTCTCACGCACACAAGTATATATATAAAATGACTAAGATATTATTGGTATGATTTGAAAACAAATCCTAACATATTTGTTCCAATAAGATATACTTTAAGATTTATGCATACAATGATATCATACTTGAAATAAATGAGAGCTATTCTTCATAATTGATTGCACAAATCCCAAAAAGATTTTAATGACTATAAAGATGGTAGGATTTATTTCTAAATACTACCAATAGAATTCTAGTCATTCTCTCTCTCTCTTTAGTCTTTCTCTAATGGAGAAAAGAGGCCAAATGAGCGAATTTTCTCCTACGGCTTCAATAAAAATCAATTATTCATCATTTTATTCAACAAACAGCAACCATCATCTTTATGTTTATTATTTTTTCACAGTTGATTTAGTGGTCCAAACTTAACGGTTTACCAACAATATAACTTTTTCGTGAAAAGGAGTTAGGATCTCATGAAATTTGGTATATCGACATATTACATCAAGATCGAAAGTGCCGATCGTCGGAAAAATAATGGAGGGTGTACCTTTACGATGTCATAGATGATTTTTCCTTCTATGTCTGCCTTCATATAAATATCACGTAGTGATCTATTTCAAACCGGTCCACGTTTTTTAAAAACGAGAACTTTCGATCTACGATATATTCTAACGATCTGATCCGTTCAAGTTGATTACCACATCCTCAAATGTATGTGCATGAAAAATCAAAGGATTAGAAGACCTTTAACCTATGCATCGGATGTAGTTGATATTGCATAATCGAAAAACGTTGAATTTTGCACCCATCGATGCATAGGTTAAAGGTCTTCAAATCCTTTGATTTTTCATATACATACATTTGATGGTAGAATGATCAACTTGAACGGAAGATCGTTAAAATATTTCATATATCGAGAGTTCCCGTTTTTAAAAAACGCGGACCGGTTTACAATAGAGCGCTCTCCAATATATATATTCGATGTCATAGAAAATTTTACCTCCTATGGACTCTGCCTTCATATATATGTGTGTGTGTGAATAATGGAGGAAAAAGACCTTAAGAGGCTTTTATGTCAGGTGACGTCTAAAATTTATATCCTTCAAGACTTTTTTTGACGTGACCCATCATCACCATGAGATCTTTATCACGTAAGATGTGAATACACCAAATTTCATGTGATTCCATCACTTTTTCGCCGTTGAATTAGTAATGTAAAAAGTTCTATTGTTATTAAACCTTTAATTTTGCACCCACTAAATTAATGGTGATAAAGTGTTGGAATCAAATGAAATTTGGTATATTAACATCTTAGATGATAAAAATGAAGATGATGGATGCCGATCATACGTCGAATAAAATTGTGGAAGGTATATTTTTTCAACGTCATAGGAGGAAATTCTCTCCTATGGCACCTTTCTTCCATTATTCTCTCTGTGTGTGTGTGTGTTGGGGGGGGGGGGCTAATTTACTTTCTAGATGTAACTAAGTTAGTTACAATCTATGCAAAAACAACATGAGAGCTCGTTTTTCGTATAATTTTCACCGTCATACCAAATTTTATGTCATTTGGACATTTTTTACCTATGCATCGAATGGTACCAAAATGAACGGTTTTCCGACAACATAACATTTTACAAACCAAGATCAACGGGCAAATAGTGTCCAACTCATGAAAACCTTGTATGAATGAATAACACAATAATGAAGGGGTTATATATGCTGCTTCTTTCAATTTCTTATTGTTTCATGTATAGCCTTTTCTACTACACATTTTAAAGAAACTTTTGTTCAGTCTCTGTTTTTGTTCATGAAGTTTTGTCTACTGAACAGAAATTAAATTAGAGCATTATTTTTTTAAAAATTTTTATCTTGCAGTGCCTTGGGACGATCTTTATGGATTCAACTCCTGATGTAAGTTACCATATATATTCCTTTGCTGCAATCCATGTTGGACTTGTTAATTTCTTTTTTATGCTCGAGTTTTACTGTAAATAATCAGGATCAAATTTGTGAGCAACAATGAAGTTGACTTTGGACCCTGTTCTTATCGCAAAAAAATTCCAGGAAGAGATAGAAAGAAGACAAAGGATTTGGCAAGGAAGCTGCAGTATCATAATCAGAGCAAATAAAAAAATTTAGGCTCAGCAAATAAAAATAAAATTCAAGAAGAGATAGAATGAAGACAAAGTTAGTTACTATCAAGCTCATCTTTACTGGATAATTCATGCTTGTCAAATGCCCAATTGCAAGTTGCTTGTTCTGCTTAATGGCACTGGTTGTTTTTGTGTTTTTTCCCAATTGAATTGCAGAATCACGAACGAGCTATCTTAATATATAATTATTATTGAGATGATTATTGTTGATTCTTAACCCATTGCACTTCAGCTCTTACAAGAAAATCTAATGCATGATCGAAAATCATTTGTAACGTTCCTTAGGAAACCTGTATGAATGAGATAAACGGTCATTTCACACACAAATTTAACTCCATTAGCCTTGACCCGTTTTGATAGTTAACATGGTAGTTTCTCGTAATTTTGAAAGATTTTGGTTGTTTCTTGTAACTGGACCAAAGTATTTAATAGCATTAGAAATGATGGTTGGATGAACAAAAAGCGTGATGGTATAAACTAAACTGTGAAGATAGTATAAATGAATTTATATGATTCTAAACATGGAAATAGTACAAAAAGGAGATATTAAAATTAAATCAAAAGACCATTACAATAATTATAAAGTGCTATGTAATTACTTCTAACAATAAAACATAGTTTAGCACAAATTAGAACAAAATGGTAATAAATATTTTCTTAATTGTTTGTTGTTATACAAAATGAACTTCATTTCAAAAAGAAAAAAAAATGTTTAGTTAGCTGCACTAAAAAATTGGTGATCTACAAGAAAAATCATCTTTATCTTCATTCTTTTCACTTAATCATTTTTTGTGGTGGGACATTATATTTTTTTTATTGATTTTTAATTATTGGGTGAGGTACTTACTCTACCATGCAATCTTATCCAACACTTGACTTGGTTAACAAGTATTTTTGCTAATTTGTTTTCAATATCCTCCAACATGATAAAAAAATCCCCAATGCTTTATTATGTACATCTAATTTGAGGACAATTTTTTTATATTAAATCATATTAAAATAATATTTTTTTTAAAACAAACCACTTTTAAAATATATTACACAAACATGCTACTTTCTTCTTCGTAGGCACCACGTCAGCGCCAGCTCAGCGCTGACGCTGGCGTCAATAAAAAATTTTAAAGGACGCAGTTTGAAGCTGCGCTCATTACAAATGTATGGGACACACTTTCAAACCGAGTCCCTTACAATTGTTCTGGGGGAAGTTTCAAATTGTGCCCCTTACAAATGTAATGACCGCAGTTTCAAACTGCACCTCATACAAATGTACTGGGCGCGGTTCTAAACTGAGCCCATATATTTTAGTGCAAAACAAAGTGCGTCTCTTTCCCTTGCTTAAATAGACACGATCTATTTTCTTTCCTCACTCCTTACTATTCTCTCTCTCATCTCTCTCTCTCGTTCGTGCGCTCTCTCCCTGCTCTCGCACCTTCTCGATCTCTCTCTTCCCCTTCGAGACCTCTATTCCCTCCTAACCTCCCCCCCGAGACATCTCTTCCCTCCCTTCCCAGCGATCTCTCCCTCTCTGTCTCATCTCTCTCCCTCTGTCTCGCTTTCATCTCTCCGTCTCACTCACGCTCTCTCGACCCCTCTTCTGTCTGTCATCTCTCGATCTCACATTCTCTCGCTCATGCAGCTTTAGATGGAAATTCACGGGCGAATAATCACCTTCATCCTCGTTATCGTCATCACCACTGTGAGCATCCAGAAGGTTAGCTAAACCCTAATTTTATTTAAAAATAATTCATAATAAAATTTGGTTAAAATTTAGTATTGAGAAAGCAATTCGAACAAATTGGGTATATATCGGGGGTTTCCTCGATTTTACCTGTGACAGATCAATTAGTAGGATACAAGTTCTTGCAACTTGTTATATGCTAGAAATATGAATTTTATTGTAATTTTATGTAATTAGATGAATATAAATGTGAAGATAAATAAATAGGTTGTTTGATAAGAACCTCAAAGCATTCGTCAATATTTCTGCAGGTGTAAAATTGACGGATAATTACATTCATCTAGTTTGCTATTTCGATTGCCAATTATTGATAGGAAAAAATAATATTCATGAATATGTCAAAGGAAAAACTAAGATGATTAGAGTCAAGAAATCTAACACATACTGTTAGTGATATATGCCTTAGAGGCCATTTTTGTATAGTACTAGTTTGTATATTATATTTTGGAAGCTTGGGATATACATGGATTTTATGACAGTCTTGCTCAATATAATAGTATGCTACTTGGTTTGTTTCTATCTTAATATGTGTATATGTTTCTTTTAGCGTATCGCTAATACATATTGGTAGAGCCCTTAGGATCTTTGCTTGACTACCAGCGTTGTGATGGCAGTCACACTAGTGGAGGCCGTGTAGTCTATAAACACATCCTTATATAGTCCCTAGTCATATGATTATCGAGACATGGTATCGATACTCTAGAGTAGACTAGTGTACACTCTTCTCATCCCAGCAGGAGAGATGGTCTGTCCCACAACCATTAATACATCATACTGGAGATAGTATGCAGGTGGGTTATAAGTTACACTGGAAGGACTCATGGGAAACTGTTGGTTGGTACTATATCTATCATCAGGTAGCAGTTCCCAGATGACATGAATACAACATAGTCCGTTGACTTGACACCACTACTTCGCCTCGAGTGTGTTCCCACTGTTCTTAGATTACTACCCTACCATGGCTCTGATGAGTCGTGCGAATAGGTAGTAGTTGGGTGCAGTCCCGAAGCACTTGGAGGTAGTGGCGGTTAGACAGGATTCGTCTCTCCCGGGATTGGGGGTTGATGTTGTGCTGTGTTCGGAAAGCCATTACACAAAATCCCTGGCCAGGGCAAGCGAGATTTACTGGTAGGTACACCAGTAGTTTCTCAGGGTGTTTTTGGGCTCTACTCCAGCACGACTTATTGTGCTATTAGGGGTCTGACGGCTACCACCCCCTAGGCCCGATATGCGATACTCTTAGATGAACGGACCGGACTGTATGGAGATTGTCACAAATAGGCTCAGTAGGAGTTCGGATGAGTTTGCTCATCGGCCTTCTTATCGACAGATATCTGGGTAGCCATTACGTGCAGCTAGTACCACTGATGTGCTTGTGGTTAAACACACTGCCAGCATACTTTCGAGTGTTTAGAGTCCCACACAGAGAGTTTCCCTGCTTCGGGCGAAACAATGTAGAGGTCGTATGGTTTTACGACAGGGTTCGATCACATACGTGCACTTGGGCATGTAGGCTGTTCGGGTGGATAATACTAGTGTGCTTTGGTTTAAGTCGGATCCTAGTAGTTAAACCTTTTAGTTAGCTTGTTAGTTAGGGTTTAGTATCGATTCTGGAGTTTAGTCGATGTTACGAAGCATATAAAAATCGTTTTTTTTTTGCGTTGCATCGACTTTCAGTGGTATCGGAGGCAACTAAGCCATAACTAATAGATTAAACGACAAGTAAAACTACGACACCGAAATAACTCCGAAACACGAAACAAAAGATCTAAGTTTCTGTTGAAATTTTTAGAGGCTCTTTTAAACAATTGCCGAGTGCTCTTCTTCTTACCACTAGAACACCATACAAATATGAACCCAAAACTCCATAACATGGCCGGCCAAATGCTCAAAATAACCGGCCTGGCCGGTTTTGGCATTGAGTTTTGTGTTTAGTTTTCTGTGGTGTTCTTGTCACTTGGATTTAGGGTTTCAGGTGTTGTTTGATTTTGCCAATATTGATAATACTGTTAATTCTCTGTTGTGGCAATACGGAGTGTTTCAAAGTCGCAGTTTTTAACGTCGTTTAACTAGTTTCAGTTGTTATATGTGTTCGTAAACTTCCGCTAATTGCTATATGTCGGTTAGTTGGGGGTTGTACATATCTGTGATGATTGGTTTGCGTATATGAAATTTATTGGATCGTCTTGGATGAATAGCCGGAGATATGAGATGAGAGTTTCTTTCATCCGATATAAATTTTAATTTGATGTAATATTATTTTGCGGGGCACATCCAGGTTGAGCTTGTAGCCACCGTTGTATTATTTCATTTACTGCTTTTTGCTCCTAAGATAGACCCACGGTGGGGTGCATAAACTACTGGGTTCTTTGAAGTTCCGAGTGGCCTACTCATTTTACTGAGGGAGGTTGCTTCTCTTCGGGAATTTGGCGGTTAGTTTGCCGCGCCCGTAGGGGTCTAGGGTAGAGTTTGGCTATTCATCACGACCGTGGAATCTGTCTTTCGTTACAGGCTTAAACGAAACGCGGAATTCCTAATATATCCAATATGTTCATCTGTGATCTGTAATGCCTATTATTGCGTGAGACGAATGGTTATATTATATATGTTATATAATAGACGTTGCTTATGTTTTGCACACGTGCTAGTCCAGCCCCCGCTCTGGCGTTAACTAAGTAACCTAACGGTGTTAGACGGGGCCCAGTGGCGAATGCGGATGGCATAAGCATACGTTGTATTTTTGTTTCTCTCTATGATGATAAGTGTAAGTGATGGAGCTGTATTAGATTAATGCAAAGCAAACAAACCAAAGCTGAATCGTTAGAACAATTTTAAAGACACTCAGTTTTTTCAAAACAGAAACTTTTAAATGCAGAGCTTAAACAACTCCTTTAAAAGCTATCGGGTTCTTTTGATTAAATCAAGTTCATTACGTTCACGGTTTACCCAAAACCAGCCGTAGCCCTCCATCATTTCAGTTTAATATTCAGTAGTATTCAAACTATGTATTTTGACCTTCGCCAAGGCATAGTGATAGGTAGGTACTGGATATTCATCTGTAGTGTAGATAGATGCGTTGGTTTGGGACAGTTGTACTACTATTTTGGCCTTCGTCAAGGGTATGTACGGGTGGGTTCAAATTAATCTGGACAATGACGGGTAGAACTTGACATGTGACTTATGATATGTTGGTCTTCCTCAAGGTCATAAAAGCATGGGGCAAAAATCTACGTCGGGGGTTTCTAAACAAACTGAAACTTGCTGGTGTTGCGTACCATTTGGAGTGTGATAATTTTGGTAGGATTCCTTCAAAGTTATCACACAATGATATTTGGATCCCGATTCTACTGTGAGTATCTGCTACTCTTCGGGAGATTTTTTTCACTTAACGATCAATGCTATAAACCAAGTAGGTGTTTAGAATAGTGTTAGCAGGGATACACCTCCAGGGAAAAAGGTTATTTAATTAAAGAACTTCACGAAAGCATTGTAAAACCTCCCTTGAAGTACCGACACTAGCCTGGCCGAAAGGTTAAGCAAGAATTGTACGGCGAGATTAATCCTGACTAATTCTTCTTTTATGGTTTGAGAAAGGATTCGAGAAACAGTGGGAGCCATCATGTTTAGATAAACTAAAATCTAATCTAAACTTACAAGAGCATCATGCTAAAGTGTTTCTTCTCTCTCTCCTAATTGCATCGACCAAGATGACTGGTCTTAAGTTACTTTTATATAAAAACATATTGAAGGGGCCAAGCTATAAAGATTGGCTCAGGAATGTCCATATAGCCATCACATATGAAAAATTGGGCTATCTTCTTACTACTAAAGCCCCCACCATCCCAGGTCCATTTTCCAGCATCACGGATAAAGAGATCCATAAGACCTTGGAAATTGATAGTGCGAAAGCGAACTGCCTCATGCTGGCCTCTATGGATAATGAACACCAGAGGTGGCATGAGAAGATGGATCTTGAATTCATCTTCCTCCATACCAAGGACTTATATGGAATGCAATCTCGTATCGTAAGATACAAGACCTTGAAGAAACTATTTCAGGTGAGGTTGGCTGTAGGGTCATCTGTAAGGGACCACGTTCTTAAGATGATCAGCTTGATTGAAGAGCTCGCAGACCTGGGGTCCACATTGGAGAACGAGCTATATACAGATTTGATTCTACAGTATATCCCCCCTACCTACGCCCAGTTTATCTTGAATTTTAATATTCAAGGGAAGGAAATTACACTTCCAGAACTCCTCAACATATTGAGGAGCACTGAGGGCACCCTGAAGAAGTCCAAGAAGACATCCGCTCCGTTTGTTGGAGGATCTTCCTCTTCTAGATCCAAGGAGAAAGCCAAGGGGAAGAAGAAGAAGGCCCCCACCAAGCCGAAAGGCGGTGTTGGTAAGGTAGAGGCAAGGGGCAAGGCTAAAGTTGGGGGGCCGATGGTAGGGAAGGAAGAATGCTTCTACTGTCACAAAAAGGGCCATTGGAAGAAGAATTGCAGAGCCTGGAAAGTCCAGAACCGGGATGCGAAGCTGATTATAGCTTCGGCTTCAGGTGTGTTTGTGATTGAAAACTGTATGTCAATCAACTATACTTTCTGGGTATTGGATACCGGATTAGGATCTCATATATGTAATTCTTTGCAGGCACTGAGAAACCGTAGAGTTTTGAAAGCGGGTGATATGACGCTCAGGGTTGCTAACAGAGCGAGCGTGGATGCTGTGTCCGTAGGGGAATATCTCTTAGGACTGATAAGTGGACATATTTTAGTTTTGCGCAACTGTTTTTGTGTACCTAGTTTGACTTGTAATATCATTTTTGTATCTTTGTTATATAAAGAAGGTTATGATTTTACATTTGTAAGCGATGTCGTAAACATCCACCTTAATCATGGTTTGATTGGGTCGGGTATACTAAACAACGGTATATACATATTAAACCAACTACAAGTTTTCAACGTCCATAACACACACAAAAGAAAGTCTCCAGAATTAAATCAAGTTTTCTTATGGTATTATAGACTGGGTCACATTAATGAAACACGGTTGACCAAGTTACATAAAGAGAAATATTTGGATCCGTTCGAATATCAGTCTTATGCAATTTATCAATCATGTCTCAAAAGAAAGATGGCAAGGACTCCGTTCACTGGACACGGAGTAAGAGCGAGTGAGCTCTTAGGACTTATACATAGCGACGTGTGTGGTCCAATGTCTACACATGCAAGAAGTGGCTATTCCTATTTCATTACTTTTATGGATGATTTCTATGGGTATGGACAAGTCATCTTGATGAAACATAAATTCGAGGCCTTTGAGAAATTCCAAGAATATAAGAATGAAGTGGAAAAACAAACCGGCAAAAGTATCAAGACACTTAGATTTGATTGAGATGGTGAATACTTAAGTGCCGAGTTCCTGAATTACTTAAAAGAGGATGGAATTCTCTCTCAGCTTACTTCTCCATACACACCACAACATAACGGTGTATCGGAAAGGCGAAACCAAACCTTATTGGATATGGTACGTTCCATGATAAGTAACACTGAGTTATCGCGATCCTTCTGGGGATATGCACGAGAATCAGCTGCATATCTTTTGAACAAGGTTTCTACCAATACTGTGTCTACCACACTATATCAGATGTGGATTGGAAAGAAAGCCTATCTTCAGTATCTGAAAATATAGGGATGTCCAACTGTTGTTAAAAAGCCGCATGCAGACAAGCTCGAGGCATGCTCAATACTGTGTAAGTTTGTGGGATACCTAAAGAACTCCAGGTGGTATCTTTTCTATTACGCAGGGGAACAAAATGTTTTTGTTTCTTGTCATGCCCACTTCTTGGAAACTCAAATTTTAGAAAAAGAGATAAGTGGGAGTGCAATAGAACTGGAAGAAATTCCAAAACCACAAGCTATTACTGAAAGCATGGTGAAACCAGATGTTTCAAAAGAATAGGACATCCCCGCGCCACTCCGCATGAGTAGTAGGCTGTCTCATCCGCCCGAGAGATACTACGGTTTTCTCATAGACGGGGATAGAGAGTATTGCATCATTGACAATGATGAGCCAACTAGCTTCCAGCAAGCCATTCAGAGCAGAGACTCGGTAAAATGGCTGGATGCAATGCGGACCGAAATTGAGTCCATGTACACCAATAAAGTATGGACTTTAGACATTGCTCCAGAAGGGATAAAACCCGTAGGCTGCAAATGGATCTTCAGAAAGATGATTGGTGTAGATGGACAGGTTGAAACCTATAAGGCTAGACTTGTTGCAAAAGGTTTTTGTCAAAAACCAAGTTTGGACTATGATGAATCCTTTTCTCCTGTGGCTATGCTCAAATCCATTCGGATCCTTCTTGCTATTGCTGCCTTCCACGATTATGAGATTTGGCAGATAGATGTAAAGACCGCTTTTTTGAATGGACATTTGGAAGAGTGTGTCTATATGGATTAGCCAGAGTATTTCATTCAGAGTGGGAGCAGCGAGAAAGTGTGCAAGTTGCTTAAATCCATTTATGGATTAAAACAGGCATCGCGGAGTTGGAACATTTGTTTTGATGAGACGGTCAAAGAATTTGACTTTATCAAAAATCCAGATGAACCGTGCATCTATAGTAAAATTGTAGCAAGAACTGTTGTATTTCTCGTCTTATATGTGGATGATATGACATTTTTATGCTATAATCAGTCAAAGGATTCTTGTCACAACGGTTCTCCATGAAAGACCATCCCTCAATATGGAAGATTCAAAGCGCGGTAATCTACCGGCTTATCACGGAATCACCCTCTCCAAAGAGATATCTCATAAGAATGATTTGGAAAGGGATCGCATGTCAACTATACCCTACGCTTCTGTGGTAATCTCTATAATGTATGTGATATTGTGTACTAGACCAGATGTCGCTTACGCACTAAGCGTGGTAAGCCGGTATCAGTCAAACCCTGGGGAGAAGCACTGGATAGTAGTAAAGTACATTCTCAAGTACCCGGGAAGGACTAAGGGGATGTCCTTGGTGTACGGCGGAAAAGACCTCCAGATCGAGGCCTTTGTTGACTCTAGCTTCCAGAGTGACAAGGATGACTCCAAGTCCATGTCGGGTTTTGTCTTTATCCTCAATGGAGGGGTGGTCTATTGGAAGAGCTCCAAGAAGGACGCCGTTGCTGACTCGACGATGGAAGCGAAGTATATCGCCGTATGTGACGGCGCAAAAGAAGTAGTCTGGATAAGGAAGTTCTTAACAGAACTTCAGGTGGTTCCGTCCATTATTGATCCAATAGCTCTGTATTGTGACAACAATGAGGCTATAGCTTTAGCGAAAGAAACCCAGGTCCCATCAGAAGTCCAGACATATCTTGAGGCGATATCACCCGATCAGGGAGATCGTGGATCACCGAGAGATCGAGGTATGGAGAGTTGATACGGAGAACAACACCGCAGATCCACTCACAAAGACCGTCCCTCAGACGAAGTTCGAGAGGCTATTCGATGATAGGTCTGTGATATGCCAACACGTGGCCTTAGTGCAAGTGGGAGATTGTTAGTGATATATGCCCTAGAGGCCATTATTGTATAGTTCTAGTTTGTATATTACATTTTGGAAGCTTAGGATATACACGGATTTTATGACATTCTTGCTCAATATGGTAGAATGCTACTTGGTTTGTTTCTATCTTAATATGTGTATATGTTTCTTTTAGCATATCGCTAATACATATTGGTAAAGCCCTTAGGATGTTTGCTTGACTACCAGCGTTGTGATGGCAGTCACACTAGTGGGGGCTGGGTAGTCTATAAGCACATCCTTATACAGATCCTTAGTCCTAGGATTATTGAGACATGGCATCGATACTCCAGAGTAGACTAGTGTATACGCTTCTCATCCGAGCAGAGGAGATGGTCTGTCCCACAACCATTAGTATGTCTTACTGGAGATAGTATGCAAGTGCTTATTGGGTTATGAGTTACACTGGACGGACTCGTGGGGAACTGTTGGTTGGTACTATACCTATCGTCAGGTAGCAGTTCTCAGGTGACATAAGTACAGCATAGTCCATTGACTTGACACTGCTACTTCGTCTCGAGTGTCTTCCCACTGTTCTTAGATTACTACCCAATATTGGCACAAGAAAGGCCATGTATCTACGTTGACTCTCGTAAAGGCCGGAGTATGTAGGAGAGCCACTCTCTCTTCCTCGGGGGTCGCCAGCCATACCGAATAGCAGTAGATCTTCAACTCGTTCCTATTGTATCAGACCTTTGATTGCATGTTCTTCATCAGGACCAGGTACAGAGCGTGAAGATCTAGCACTCTCTCAAGATGATCAAGGTCTGGTACAGGCTGAAAGTCGTAATCCAACTGAAAATACAAAAATATAATTTATTTAAATTGCAAGTGTTAATTAATAATAAATATATTGGATAAATCAAATGAAAATATATATTAATACCCGAGCCTGATCCCAGAAGAGGGCAAATGAGCGTCGGTGCTGATCGCCTCACTCAACGTGAAGTGGATACTTCTTTTGGTTACGGCTCTCATCCCCCATATACCGGCCGAATCTCTCGGCATAATCACCAGTATAGCGATAATCGGGGGTAAAGAAGAGGGGGAATGGTGCCTCCCCCTACCTCTATCGGGCCTCAGCCTATGGGACTGATTCAGCCCTCAAGTCCCCCTCTCGGGATGTGGCTGTTCTGCATCTACAAGAAATATTAAGACAAAATGGTATTAAGAAATTAAGGATTAACGAAAATTGAAGTGCGATATATACCTCCGGCGACAGCAGCACGAGCCTGGGCCCGGGCAGCAGTACGAGCGGGACGATAGTTTCTCCGATGAGGAACAGCCGGTGACCCGTGGACGCATCCCCTCCAACTAGAAAATAAACATTACCGATAAAATTACATGAAGTTCATGTTTATTCTTAGAAGATATATAAAATGAAAAAATATATTATGTTTATTCATACTAACCTGCAAACTGTACGGAGGGTATGGAAGTGGCGGGAGTGGCCTCTGCGCCAGATATGGATGCACCACCTATAATTAGACAATTAAAAATAGATTATATAAGTAATTGCAAAAAGAATGTGTATATCAATAACATAACATTCTAAATCAATATGCATGCAATATAAGATATATAAATATACTCGCAGGTGCGGTGGTGGCCTCTGCCCGAGATGTGGAGGCACCATCACAGCTAGACAATAAAAAACGATTATCTAAGTAAGAGAAAAAAGAATGTGTGTATATTTATGATAAAACATTCTAAATCAATATGCATGCACTATAAGATATATAAACATAGCTGCAGGTGCGGTAGTAGCCCCTGCCTCTGATATGGACGCACCACCAACAGGTAGACAATTAAACATTGATTGTATAAGTAATGAAATAAATATGCGTGTATATCTATAATATTACATTTAAAATGAATATGCATGCAATATACCTGGAGGTGTGGTAAAGTCCACACGGAAGGAGTCATCCAAAGGGGATACCGATCGGGGTGCAAGACCAGCCCTCTGAAGCTCCTTATGCAGCTCTCCGGATGGCAGAACCGCTCTGCCTCTACCTTTGCCTCTGCCGCTGCCACGACTGGTGCTCCTGCTACCCATCGCTGCTCCGGTATTCGTTATCAAACTTAGATAAGAGTATAATCATTACATATGCATGCAATATATATAGATCATAGAAATGTGAAGTAATAATATAACATTACTGATAATCATTTTCGTTTCATGGACGCATTAGACATATCTACTTGGATTCATCATCGATATCATTTCTAACCCACACAGCTTCACAATCAGCCGAAGACAACCCGTCTTTTGAAATAGATGGTCGGAGCACTCTAAGTTTTCTCTCTTCTCCATCCTCATCGCCGTTCTCCATACGATCCTCAAATTCTGGGACATCGTAAACATCCCTGGGTTTCCAACGGCATACGACACTCCATCCCGAATTCTTCAAGCACTGTGAGTAGTATACTTGGAATGCTTGGTTCGGAAAGATAAATGGATCGTCCTGACCGTAAAATCAAAGTGTGTTCACACCAGTCAATCCATATTCATCTTTCCAAGTCTCGAGATTGTTTCTCCACTTATCCGTATTGGTTCATGTATCGTACCAAGTACACTGAAATATATAAAACGGTTCTGATCGTCCGGAATATTGGATGCCAAGTATGCAATTTAAGTATCCATAAAAAATCACACCATCCGATCCTACCGTCGCAATCCCACTATTCTGAGTGCATCGAGATATTTCTATATCCTTAACTTCAAATTTGTATCCAAGGACACCGAATCCTTTATAATATGCAACCTCCATATTAGGAAACTGAGCTAAACATCATGGATCTCTCTTTAATGATGTAAACAAGTTCAGATCGTGGATCTGACAAAAAAAGTGTTGCGGCAAATACATAACGATATAAGTTTAGATTAAGACTGGTAGCAATAACATGTTATTCGAACAATTTACATGATCTGCAATCCAATCGCAAAAATTATCCTGATAATATTTTTCCAATCGTTCATCATTCCAATCAGGATGCCCTTCACGTACCTCATTAATATGAATTCTGTTCTCAACAATAAATTATGACATTAATATTATATCATTTCATACACACACAAACATAAATATAACAATTAATCCAAAATACTTACTCTCTAATTTTTTTCAAGACATACGCTATTGAGAAGGATAAATCGATATATCATATTCATAAACATAGTGTCTGCTCTCTTATAATCAGCTTTACCATATGGCCAGTCCTGAATTCTGTGAGGCCGGTTAAGTTTTGTCTCAATGTTCTCGTCCAGATAGTGGAAACAAAATGTAGTTAGTTCATCTAGAAGATAACCTTGCATGCTAGAACCCTCTGGTCGATTTCTATTGCGTATATACATTTTTAGAGTGTAGAGGTACCTAAAAAAAAATATGTTAAATAAATAAATATGGGTATATAGGACAACAATAATTTTACAAATTGCGTGAAACGAAAAATTCCACGTACCTTTCGACGGGATACATCCATCAATATTGTACCGGTCTGGCTAACTTAGCCTCGGTTGTAAAATGAACCATCTGGTGTATTATGATATCGAAGAATGACGATAAGAAAATACGCTCAAGTTTGCAAAGTATCAATAAAATAGAATTTTCTAGATTCTCTAGCGTCACAACATCTAGGGTTTTAGCGTACAATTCTCTAAAAAAGCAATAAAGGTTATTGAGTACTAGACTAACCGATTCGAGAAGGGAATTCCTGAGGGCTAATACAAGAAGGTGCTCCATAATAATATGGTGATCATGACTTTTTAGCCCATTGATCTTACCTTTCACAATTTTTATTTTCTTGCAAAATGATCCTGAGAAACCTGTGGGAACTTTCAAATCATGCAACACCGGCAGAAACCTTTTCTTCTCTGATTGTGACATATGATACGCGGCATTGGGAAGTACAAACTTTCCTAGTTTACCCGCTATCGGTTTAGGATGCAATTCACTTCTAATTTCCCAGTCCTGGAGATCCATCCGAGCACGGAGGTTGTCTTTCGATTTTCCGTCTTTACAAAGAAGTAAGTTGAGTACGTACTCGGATACTCCCTTCTCTATGTGCATGACATCCAGATAATGACGTACTAAATTTTTTGACCAGTACGAAAACTCGTAGAAATTTCTTAACTTGTTCCAGTATGGTGGTTTGACCTGTTTTTCCGGATCTATCCCGAAGATCACATTATTGTAGCCATCCACTGAGCAATCACGTCCTCTCCGGACAATGAGGCTGGAGGCCCAAGAAGCTTCTGATAACTATTAAAGTGAGGAGCGTCTAACCTATAGGGATGGTCTAGTGGCAGGAAACGCCGATGACCGCAATAACAAACCTTCATGCTAAAATTCAACCGTTTCGTTGTTGTATATTGATGGTAATAAGGGCATGCTTTGTGACCATGTATAGACCAACCTGATAGCATTCTATACGCAGTCATTAATTGTCCACATTAAAGCCGCACGCATTGTGAAGGTTGTATCTGTGTTTTCATTGTAAGTATCTACACCATCAATGAATAAAGATTTTAATACATCGATCAGAGGTCGGAGATAGACGTCGATATTGTTTCCCGGTATGTTTGGTCCATCAATAAGAAGATGCATCATAAAGTAGGATTGATTCATAACCAATCAAGATGACAGATTATAAATTATCATCACAACGGGCCATGTGCTATGGCTTCCAGCCATATAGTTGAATGGGCAGAAGCCATCACTAGCGAGTTCGAGCCTGACATTGCGAGGATCACTACTGAATATTTCGTGCCTCCTATCAAAATCCTTCCATGCCGGTGAATCTCTTGGATGACTCATTTTTTCATCTTCACTTGGAGCAGCACGGTGATGCCAAATCATTGCCTCGGCTGTTTTCTTGCACCTGAATAGCCTTTGCAGCCTTTGTGCTATGGAAAAGTATCATGCTATCTTGACAAGTATATAAGGCTTCTTATTAGATTCTTTCGGCTTATACCTGGCCTCTCCGCATGGTGGACACTCTTTCAAATCTGAATTCTCTTTCCGGTACAACACGCAATCTTTAGGACAAGCATGAATCTTCTCATACTTCAGACCCAAATCAGACATTATCTTCTGGGCTTCATACCAGCTGTCAGGCACGTTATTTCCTGGGGGCATAGAATCTTTTAGGAACTTCAGAAGTATCGTGAATGACTTGTTGCTTCATCCATTTAGGCACTGAATCTGGAAAACTTGGACGAACCATGACAGGGTCGAATACTTTGCATTCTCATAAATTGGTCTTCTATCATCATTCATGAACTCTTTATACTTATTCGCACGTAGTCCTTGACCGGAAGGAATGTCATCTTCGGTAGGAATACTATCACCTAGGGCAGCCTCTACCATATCCTTCATTTCTTCTCCAGGAAAGAAATTATCGTCTTTTTTTCTTCTACCGCATTACCGTTTTCTCCTTCTTCTTCTGCCGCATTACCGTATTCTTCTTGTCCTTCCCCGTGATATAGCCAAGTTGTATAAAGTCTAGTAAAACCATGTTTAACGATATGAAACTCTACGATTTCTACCTTCTGCCGGAACTTATTCCCACATCTATCGCACGGGCAGATAATCTTCTCTAACACGATCTTATTATGTGTGCGTGCAAATTCAATGAAAGCAGCAACTCCTGCGACAAATTTAGATTGCATGCATTGTTGTCAATCCACGTACATCCAGTCCTTAACTCTGATGTACTCATGGTCTATGTTAGACTGTATAACATATAAATTGTAGGTTATAGTGACTATATTGAGAAATCTAAGAACGACATGGTTACTGACAAAGAAGAAAATCCATAGAGGCAAGTTTGTCGTTGACAAGAATAAATTATCGATAAACAAAGTTAGATTTGAAGATACCCAAATGTAACATTTAAGAAAAATAAAATATTATTTTTGGGAATTTTTATAATTAAATAACATTATATTGAATATTTTAATAAGGCGGTATAATTAAATACCGATAAATTAGGAAGAATTTGGAAAATTATGGAAATTACTGAAATGAGGGTGATTTATTGGATTTAAGCAAATTATGAAATTTTATAATTTATTATACAATATTTTAATGCTAATCGCGGTTAAATATCGCTAATCGCGCATTAAGCTTGTTTTGTGAAAAACATGCACCATATCATTTTTACATCGTGTTACATTTTCCTACATGGCCTTCTCTTCATTTTCATTCATGGTTTTGGTATTATGTGAGAAGAGAAAAGAAAAAGGAAAAGAAAAAGGAAAAGAAAATAGAAAAGAAAAGAAAAGAAAAACATTAAAGTATTAGGTATGGATGAGAGAGAGAGAGGTGAGGGGTCAAACTTGGACGATAACACTTTGTTCCCTCATCATCTTCTTCATCTTTTCTTCTTCTTCTTTCCTCATGGCAGCACCCTCTCCTCCCTCCTCTTCAAGCCCAATTTTCATCATCAAAAACTCCCCAAAAGTCCATCCCCACTTCATTAAAAACATGCACAAGCTCACAAGCTACACTTTGGATAAAGAAAAATGGGATTTTGATGCTCTAGGGGATTCATGAGTGCCAAATGAGGTAACCTCTTCACCATTGGTGTAGTTTTTCTTTCACTTTAGCACAAATACATGTTTAGATGTGATTAAGTGATGTTTTGCGAACTTTGAAAATTTAAAGTTGAGGTTAGGGTTTGGAATTGATTCCAAGGGTGCAATTGAGTGTAGTGGTGACCTTAAACCCCTATTTTATGTTAGTTTTATGGACAAAAACAGAGACTAGAACCCCTTAACCCAAACTTAGAAACCCCGACATCGGCAGATTTTATGGAAATTATGATATATTTCGGTATCTGCTATCACCCGGGACACCTGAAAAATATTTAGCAAATACAGAGACACAAGCAGGCAACCTAGAACCTATACCCAAAACCCTGGACCATAACCCCACTGCCAGGCCGCATATTTATTGTTCCTGGTCGCAAATTGCGGCCAGGGTAGGGTCATTTTGGTCCGTGTTTGTTCTGTGGCTCCTTGATTAGTAAAATAGACCCTCCACATATGCAAAATTGGCTAATTTCAGTTAGGGTAAATTCTGGGAACATTTTCATGAGTTGCTGTTTTGATTCGGGGTTATATTTTTCGTATTTTAGATTCTAAATTTTAGTATTTGTGTTTTACCTCGATCACTTGACGTTTGTACGACGATATCGAGGGTTGTTTGGTGGTTTGAAAAGTGTAGTCCGTAGGTTATAACCTATAGGCTTTTAGCGTGTCGTTTTGGTTTTGATTTGGATTTTAATGCGATACGATACGTTGAGATATGTAGGTACCCCCACGAGGACTTTGAGATGAAAGCAAGCGCGTGGCGACGTCGGCAACGACAAGCGAAGAGCAAGGTGGGTAGATTATATCTATGGGGGAAGTCGGGTGGATGACGTATAGCACCCCCGCAGTTCGTAGTATATTGTATGGTGTGTGTGTGTGTGTGTGTGTGTGTGTGTGTATATGTTATATGGATATAATTATAAGTTATTGTGAGGTTATGATTATCTAGATAGACTTTGGGAGTCATGGATAATTTTAGTATCATTGGATGATGGTGTCGCTAGTTAGTTTAGTCGCGAGCCCTAGAAAAAGGTTTACACCCACACGCACACACATGCTTACTTTGTTTTACTGGTGCGTATATGCGGATATGTATATATATACATACACACATAGGTATGGGACTATGTATATATATATACGTATACCTACCTATGGATGATGAGGATTGTATATGGTATTTGGAGATGAGTCGATAAAATTGGGCATGGTGCCATGAGATCGGTGATATGATGTGGTTCGTATTACGAGATACGACAAGAGATTTTAGCGGGCCTTAGGCGTGTGTTTTCATACACGTATATATATATATGTAGACGGTATCAGTATGTACTAGACTTAGATCAGTACCCCTAATACAGGAGATGATGATAATGGATACCAGATGAATAATGAGATGAATGTGATATTTGACCCGTACCCAGATTTGGGATGCCGTACGACGGATTTACGTACGAGCTATATATTGATGATAGATCCTCACTTTTGACTCTAGGATGTCATATTGTATATTGTATCGTATGTGATGCTATTGAGGCGGGATCACCGACTATTATTTTCATATATATCGACTCAGACTTAGGTGGTTTTCCCTTACCCTTTAGGTTAGATTGTTCGTTTAGTCCTGTAGTTTACTTGTAGATGTTAGACTAGACCTGAGTCATACCTATTTCAAAACTAACGAATCGTGAGTATTTTAAAGACAGGCCAAGGGATTCTACGGATATTTTCAAAAGACACATCTTTTCTTAAAAGCACCGTAGCCCTTATTTTTTCTAAATACCACGATTCGTCTTATTTCAAATGGAAAAACTGTATAACATTTATATATTGATGTAGATTCTCCACTGTTGTGTTTATTATTCATTTTCCGCATATTCTTGCTATTCGCATCGCGTTGTATGTTCAAATGTGTTTATTTTTATATTAAACCCATGTTGTCAGAACACCAGCACCATTATCGATGATGCGTATGTTCCACGTACACCTGCTTGCCGGCTCACACACTTCATCATCGATAATTGCCATGTCACTACACAGTAGGATTGTTGTATCAGGATATGACTCCTTACATGATATACTTGCATACATAAACGTATTTGCACGTACATAGATGATTCTGGCTTGATTTTAGAGATTTGGGAACCACAAAATATATTTTAAAACTGGATTCATTTTATAAGAGCGGTTTTCCCTCGATATGTGCATATTACTATTCCAGGTTGCATGATATACGGATATGCTTACATTCTGTTATATGTCGCATACATCATGCTTTATGATTATACGCATTAAGATATATTGTTTCCATGATATTTTTGGATTTGAGAACCGTGGGTATTTCAAAGGAAAGTATGTACTGTTTTAAAAACCCGGTTTCTCTTAATATGATATTTCAGCAGCCACCATGAGTTTTATCGGTTCTGATATATATATACCCCATGTGAGGAGGAGCCGTGGGCCGTGTGCGGGTACATGGTGGGGCCCGGTATGGTACCCCGGGGCAAGAAAAGGATGCTGCGTATACATACGGTGAGCCTGGTATAGGGACTACTACCTACCGGTGATTGTATTTAGGCTCGGCGGATATCCGGAGGATACCGACCGGAGTTGAGAGATGATATGGGCCGATCCGGACTGACGGAGCCTGTGGGCCGATCCGGATTGACGGAGCCCTATATATATGAGGATTTACGTGCCGATGCTGGGCACAGGTTTTATGATGTTTTCGAGTATCGATGTTGGACACTCAGGTTCCATGATTTTGATGTGTCGCGAGGGACACACGTTGATTTATATCCTCATACTTTCATGCATATGCTTTATGATATTTACATGCATGATGTTTTGTGTCACTGGTTGACCCGTGGACGAGATCCACATGCATACAGCCATTGATTACATTGTTGGATGATATCCATATACTTATAGACTTGATACTATAGTTGGCACTGATTTCATGATGATTACATTGATCACACCTCATGTTTATGATATGTTGCTACCTGAGGCACTGACACGAGCACTTGGTATTACACATGGTATAGATGTTTACCTTTGCCACCTTATCAGGCTTCAGACTTTATCATATTGAGGATGTATATTACTGATCGTTTGGACCTAGGATTGAGTCATACATACGATTTCTGCTCTGTGATGTTTTCTACTCACGAGTTGGCAACTCACCCCCGTTGTGCCACAGTTCTTGCAGGTTTTTGCCGTACAGGTTTCATTGCGGCTTTCTGGCACACTGCTTCCATTCTGGGTGATTGCTTTGGTAGGTGTGTTCACTCGCATCGTGACCACCATTGTACTTATTTATTTCAGTTGTATCTAGTAAAAATTTCATTAACCAGACTTGTATATTATTTCAGACTTAGAAAACCAGTTGTTTATTCTTTCGACCTTAGAGTCGCGCGTTGTATTATTATGGTTTTCTTGATATTTTGAGTTTCCTTTTGAGTTTTGATCCTCGCCCTTCGGCGTTGTATATTATATTGCTTGCGTGGTTATGATCGTCGATTAACGAAGAGCTAGCTCCCGCTTGGGGATTCCTTTATTTATATTATGCATGTTGTATCCTTTTTGGGGCCAGTATTTATAAAGGAAACTCTGTCGAAATTTTCAGAAAAGACTTGAGATTTTAAAATGCATATTCGGCTTATGTTATTTAAAAACCCCTTGTTTTAAAACATGTTTTCTTCACTTCTTTTTTCAAATGGTTTAGATTTCTGGAATTTTTGGCTTACTTGAATTAGATGGGGTCCTATAGACTTCATATGATTCAAGTGCCAGTCACGTGCCATTTCGGGTTGTGACACCAAATATGAGTTGTATTCTGTGTATGTGTGTTTCAATTTATGATTTCGCTTAAGTTTAAGCTTGTTAGTGTGTATGTGCGTTTGTTGTGTATTCGTATTGTATGTGTATATTTCGGTTGTTGGGGATAAGGTTTCTATCCCATTAAGAATACATAGAGCAGACACCTATTCGCTTGTGCTTTCATCCGTTTCGAGTAAATTTCAGCAGCACCTACCTGCTGTTCTCCGAGTACACTGTAATAGAATAGATAATCATTTCAATACTGTGAAATAACGTTGAAATGAATATCTAATCTATCTTTGTACATGGAGAACCGGCGGAAAAGTACCGACGAAATAACTCGACACGAATTAAAACACAAGTGAATGCAGATGTTTGCTTTATCAATTCCTAATTTATCCATACTGGATAAATCTATCGGTTATCATACGATTGAATCTTCTCGTCATATAGACTACACGACGGTTGTTAGCACCAAACTATACCGTCCGATATTTAACAACCTGTGTATGGTTCTATGTCACGACGAACATCGAACGTATGTTAACCGATAGACGGGGACTAAGTCGCGCTTTGATTTTCATATATGAATATCGATGAGAATATGAAAGTTTCATATTATCATCGAGTATCATATATTGGTTTTTACTTGAACATTTAACTTGAATAGGTTTTACGTTTACATTTCATTTTTAAGGGTTTGAAGTTTATAGTTTAGGGTAAGATTTTCTTACGTTTACGGTAAAGTTTTACGTTTACGTTATCATCGAGTATACTACTGAAGAAACTAATGCACCTTAATTCCTAACCTCAATTAACCCTAATCATCGCCCTAACTTAAATTATCCCTAATTAACCCAAAATTAAGCTAATTAAACCAAATTAACCCTAATCAGCACCCTAACCCAAATTAACCCTATTTTACCTGATTAACCTTAACCCTAACCTTAATCATCATCCAAACCCAAATTAACACTATTTTACCTAATTAACCCAAATTAACCCTTAATCATCACCCGAACCCGAACCTAAATTAACTCTAGCTCAAACCAAAATTAACCTTAATTAATCCCAACCCTAACCCTAATCATCACCAACTCTATTTTACCTAATTAACCCAAATTAACCCTAACCCTAACCCTAATCATCACCCAAACCCTAAATCTAACCCTATTTTACTTAATTAACCCTAACCCTAACCCTAATCATCACCCAAAGCCTAACCCTGACCCAAATTAACCACCAATTAACCCGGCCCTATAACCCTAACCCTAACTCTAACCCTATTTTACCTAATTAAGCCTAACCTTAACCTTGATTATCACCTAAAACCTAACCTTAACCCAAATTAACCCCAATTATCCCGGCATGGTAACCCTAACCCTAAAATCAACAATAATAACACCAATTTAAAACAACAAAATTATAAATTAAAATCAAAATTAACTCACCTCTGCCGATAAGTAAAGTTTCTCGAAGAGGTGGAGAGCAAGTGTTCGACGAGGTGGAGGAGGCCGGGAAGATAGAGCTCGAAGTGGTGGAGGCGGCGACGATGACAATTGGCGGCGACGTGGTCGATTGGCGGGGACGAGGAACTCCACGACAAGCTTGATCGACGGCGATGGAGGAGGAACTCGGCGATGAGAAAGGCGGCGACAATGGGCGATGAGGCCTGTGGCGCAGGTTGTTGATGGGAAATTTTGAGGAACAGTGGGAAAATTCTTAGCTTTTTTTTTAAATAACCATTTTTTCCCCTACGGATTAATCCGTAGGGATCTCGTTTGCGGCACCGTAGGGCCAAATAAGGACATTGCATTTTAATATTTTTTAATTTATTTATGCCCCTGCGGATTTAGCCGTAGGGGTAAGAAAAAGTTGCCCCTACGAATTCTTCTATCTGTAGAGGCAACCCCTCACTGTAGCAGTGATATTAAGTGATTTTGACTTTTGAGATTGTACATATGAATTTAGTTATGACCTTTAATAAAGAGTTAATACACTCAATTAAAATATGTAATCATTGTAATACAACTCTTGCTATGATGTTGTACCCGGTCGAGGATTCATGGGTTTTGCCCCGCTTGCTTGTTCTTTTGGCTTCCTTTTTATATTTTGTGTTTTTTCAATTCCGTACTATGTTTTGTTATGTAATTTTAATGAACGCGGGAAAATATTTCTTAACCTTTTTATTTAACTAAAAAGTCATCTAATTAACCCATTCGTGGACGAGCCGTTTATCTATATATGAGTTACTCGCACATCCACCGGCCATATGGTTCAAGTGATATGCACAAAATTTAGACCCGCAACTTTAGGTATTTTCATCCTTATCCATTTTATCTACCACTCTTAATGATTTTCCACGGGTTACTTGACCCATCCATTTGGCACCTTTAGTGACAGAAGACAAAATATCGACTGCATAACGATTTTAAGAAACAACCCTTCCTTTTCAATAGTGTTAAAAAGGTTTAGGCAAATGTCTTCTTAGACACATTTACTATTTTAAAAAAATTAAAGGTTGACCTATCCTGTTTATAAAAACTTGAGAAGGATTAAAGATTAAATATCAGATGATCCAAACAACATAATTTCATAGTGCTTTTAAAGGTTGACAATGCTTTTAATTAGATTAAACCCGTGACAAATGGCTATTATATTAGGATTAATATTAGATGTTATAACAAAGAATACGCGTACGTGTGCTTTTCATTTACAGAATACCTGAACAAAAGATCATGGAGGTTGTACGTCCGCTTACAATTCAATTGAAAGAAGCTCGGAAGTGTCGGCAAAGACATGAAGGATAAATTCGGAGATATAGTCAAGGAACTCAGCGAGGCTTTGGAACATAGCAATGATGAGATTAAATTTCGCTCCAAGCTTCAAAGTGTCGGGAACACGGCCTCTGGCTTTAAAAGAAGCATGATCAAAGGTTCCCCGCTCCTTTTAGAACGTCTTGAGGCCTATGTTAAATCTGTATCCTATGAAATTCCATTGCTAGATATTAGCCGTCATCAAACATCCACCGATAGTGCGGAACCTCTAGAGCTTCACTTTGACAGATTAAAATCATTTAGTGAAATAGAAGAGAATATAAAAACACTTCATACTTACAATATGCAAATACTAGTATTCTTGAGTATCTTCCCGCCAGGTTCTTCGATAAAGAAAACGATGATATATTACTGGTGGATAGGGTCCCACTCACACTCACAATAAGACGAAGAGCTACAACTAAACACGATTTTGGAAGAGCTAGCTCATTGCGGATTGATAAGGTATTTCAAGAATCATTGAGCTTTCCCGTGAGATCGGCGAATTAAAAAGCCTTTATGTACTTGATCCCCGTGAGATTAGCGAATTAATGAGCACCTGTATACTATCTTAGGCGAACAAACTAACACCTATGGCTTGTGAGACCTGGCCACCGCTCTCGTCGGGGCTCGATAAGTATACACTAGTCTACTCTGGAGTATCGATACCCAGTCTTGATACTCCCACGACTAGGAACATTTAAGGATGTGCTTATAGACCACACAGCTCCCACGTATATGGTCGCTATCATAACGTTGGTAGTCAAGCAAAAATCCTATGGGCTCTATCAACATGTAACAGTGATCTGTAATACTACATAAAGCATGTACATAATGATAAAGACAAACCAGATAATATATTATCATCTTGAGTAAGACTGTTCTACCCGTATAAGTCATCCCTCAATCATTATAATCGCGTGCCTATGATTCAATAATTGACTTGAGGGCATTATAGCTAACACGGGTGAAATCGGACAACTGCTGCACATGAACTGTAGGATTTGTGTCTTTTTCCAAGACAATTGCCATTGATAACTCCGTTAATTTGTAGTGTTGCCTAACCTGAATAGACAATCACTCACTTTCTCCGGCTTTCTAAGGCTCACGAAAAATGATACCGCTTAAAACTATATTAATTTACAGTCCTTAAATATTTATTATTTTTATTTATATTGTATTTATATTGTTTGCATTTCTCGAGGGGGTTTTCTGAAAAATATTTTAATATCGTTTAAAAATACCCCTCGAGGGTGATTTAGACTATTAAGAGTTTTTATAAAGATATATTTTACTTTTAGTGGTATTTTAGTGATAAAACCTAGTTTTTAAAACTTTATGGTATTTTTATGAAACTACTACTTTTGGAAATTCGATGGTATTTTATTAAAATTTTAATCTTTCATTTTAAAAGATAATTTTCACCATTTATTTTTATTGAAAATAAGGATTCATAATTATATATAATTTTCTGAAGTTGATTTGTTTTAAAAAAGTCGTATTTCTTTTAAATCGTATTTTCATTCCTTTCGAGACCGAATTCTCCGTGAGAAGATCTGCATCTCGCTCTACTATCTTAAGAACGTACGATAATCCGTACAATCCACAAGCGGGTCCCCTAAAGAGGGTTGTAGAGGCGTAATTGCAAAAAGAGGTAAAAATATCGATTAAAAATGCATTTTTATAAAGTGATGGTATTTTCTTGATAATTGTTTCATTTAGATGAAAATTCTAACTAAATATCGTGCTAGGATTCAAAAGTGTGCGTGTGGAGTAGGCCATTACTCCATGAATGTTCTAGAGGTTTGTATGACTAATCATCGAAAAAGGGTATATTAAAGTTCATGGTATTTTTGTGTCAAATTCAATATATGTTCTATTTAACGAGAAATTCTAAGCATGGGCGAGGTTAAATTATATGAACATTATTTTAAGGTTACGGTTACAGGTTATTTGTGATCTATGTAGCATGATAATATTGTAAAGAGAGTGTTACTAAGTTAACTCCACTTTTTGTTTTTACCGGTGTTGTTTTCAAGAAAACGATTTGAGATGAAACGGAAAAGAGAAAGAAAGGACTTACGGTTTTGAAGCGTTAACAAGGTAGGAAAAGCGGGAGGGGAAGCCTTCGGAGATCGTGGTATCATCGGGAAAGGCTCCAGTCTTCACGGAATGAAGTCGATCGCTAACTCCATTTGACTAGCCTTAACTTTTCTTTGCACTTAGAGAATTTTAAGAATTTTTTATAGGGTTTTTCAGATTGGGGAGAGCTAGAGGATGGGGTTGTATTTATAGTGAAATTTAAGAGTATGGGAATTAAAAAATGAATTAAAAAGAACTAAAATGATATTCATGGGGGATTTGAAGAGTCTCTGGTCAATTGCAGATAAATCAAACACTCCAAGTGAGTAGTAGGGAGCTGAAGGGGTGTATGGCCGAAGCACGGAGGTAGATGGGGGCATCTCGACCGCCGATAGCTGCTAGATGTGGAAAACGGGCGGTTGGATTAAGGTCATCTGCCTCGAGATTCGTGCCACGTGCTATATTTTATGTTAACTCCTTATTTATCTCATTTGATTTTTTTGAAACTTTTCGATTCTCCATGTATTACACGTGTAACTCTTAGACTTCCAAAAATTTTATAAAAAATATTAAAAATAATTAGGACATATGGGAATCGAACACAAAAGTTACATCATAGCAGCAAAAAGGCTTTACCAGTGAGCTACAAGTTATTTCTTGCTTTTATTAAACAAATTTAACTTATAACTCTTAATCGGGCTGAAATACACGTTCTATACATTAAACAAGTTAATTTTGTTCACGGGTTTTCATAGTCGTTACACAAAACCATCCCGAAAAACTTCTGATCTCACTATCAGTAAATCTCATCTGGCTTGTCCAAGGTCTTATGGTGACGGACAATCGAACATAGCGCGATATCGACTCCCTATACCGGGAGAAATGAATTCCTTCTATCACTCACTGTTCCCAAGTGCTTCGAGACTATACCAACCAAAACTTGTTCGCACGACTCTTTAAAGCCGTGGTAGGGCAATGATCTAAGTATAGTGAGAACACGCTCAAGACAAATGACGATGTCAGATCTAAAAACTACCCTATACGGATGTCACCAGAGAACTGATATTCGACAATAGCTATATTACCATCTAGAAGTTCTCGACGAGTTTGTCCAGTGTAACTCATAATCTAATGAGCATCTGTATACAATTTTTGGTGCTATACACCAATTGTTGAAGGACCAACCATCACCTCTCATCTGGGTCAAGAAATATATACACTAGTCAACTCTAGAATATCGATGCCCGGTCTCGAAACTTCCACAACTAAAGAATTTAAGAATGCACTTATGGACTATCCAGCCCCTACAAGTATGATCGCCATTATAACGCTGGTAATCAAGTAAAGATCATACGGGCATTATCAACATGTATTAGCCATATGAAATAACAAGTAAAACACATACACATGTTAAGATAAAATCAAACCAAAAAGCGCACTGTCATATCGAGCAAGATTTTCATGTACATACATATCCCTAGCTTCCAAAATATAATGTACAATCTTGTAATATATAATAATGGCCTCTAGGGTATACATATCCAACAGTATTTGTTGAACTGTGAGTTCGGCTTAGCCTAAGAATTAGAGCTCACGGGCACGTAAGATGTTCAAAAAGAGAGAGCGGGTACAGGTTTAGCGGGTTATTCCTTTTGTGATACTCATTGTAATCTCATGTAGTTCTTTCTCAATACCGGAAGTTCTCGTCGTGGATGTATGAGTTGGTACAGATTGAGCGGAATCTAAGTAAAATCTTATGTTTCTTGTGATTGCTCTTTATAATTTTGTGGTTGATATGCGCTGTCTACCTTTTTCATAATACTCCAAAACACCATTCTTGATTTTCTGATGCAACCGATTATTTCTCAATAGTATGTATGTGTGTCAACTAAACTCAACATATCTCAATAAATGGTATCCTAATGAATCGTATCGATCCTTAAATTTGAGAAATTGTGAATCCGCGAATCCAGTTCGTAACATATCATCATGTTTCTGTATCTAGATCTTGTTATCTAGGAGTTATTAATATGAGTTATATGCTACTGTCCGAAGTAGGGAATCCAGCCAGGAAAAAAATCTTGTTGCATTTACTTGCAAATTACTTTTCCTTGATCCTATACATATCTTCATATGTAAGTAGGTGAACTTAATCAAAGAAACGAATAACCTAAAGGGCACAAAAGGGGCCTGCCTTAACTCAAGTAAGGAATAACCTAACTAACAACTACTAATATAAAGCAAGCTAGCATGCTTATACTTTTCCTCTTTAAACACAAGGAGCTTAAACACTTTGGGTTCATCTACATCTTCAGGTTGGTTTTCTTTCTTTCTTGAGCTTATTAATTTATTAAAGCCCCCCTCCACTGACTGCATATATCAAAAAAAAAAAGAAGCACCAAAAGGTAATCCAGTGAAAGCGTTCTCTCCGAACCTATCCCAAATATGTCTAATTCCGAAACACATCTGAAATAAATGATACAGTTTCCGCATCCTTCCCGCAAATTCCACAAAGTACCGAATCCATCCACTTTCTTCTATAAAGATTGTCTTTAGTTAAAATCGCATTATTATAAGCCAGCCACATGAATATCGTAACCTTTAAAGACACAGAAAACTTCCATATCATATTTTTATCATGTGAAGTCACTCCTCCGAAGAATTGAATAGCAGAACTTTACGTCCTTGATGGCTCGCCATCAACTTCCAAGCCGTCATATCCACCCCTTCCTTTTCCATCGGTTTCCAATCCTGTAAATGCACAATCAATAATCTATGATCTTTACGCTCTTGATTAGTCAAACCTTGTGCAAATTGCGGCCACCACTTAGTCCTTCTCCACTGATTTAAAACTGATGATTCCGTATTCTTTGCCAAGGCAAACAAATCAGGGAATTTTCCCTACAAAGTTTGATCCCAACATCAGTAATCTTGCCAAAAATTAATCACACCACCATCCCCTATTGTATAAGAAATTCCCCTTAAAAACGCTTCCTTGACATCCATTGCATCTTTCCAAAATCCCGACACCGACGATATGTTTTTATTAAACGCATTGATCGCCTCTGACTTATGTGAAAGAAGTTGTAGACAAGTTCAGATCTACAACTTACTTATTACCGAAATAGTACTCTAAAAGAATGAGGGATCACATCGAAATCATATCATATATGTAAAAGTTTTCTATTAGTAATGTACACTATTTAGAATGTATACAAGCTTTAGAGAAAGTTACCAGAAAAATGAAAGGGTGTGCACCTATGGACTTCAAAAATACAACCAAGTAACATATAAAATAAGAAAAGCTATGATTATAAGTTAACAAGATAAGAATAACAGTTAAAAAAAATTTTGAATCCTCCAATGGCAGAGGAGTCAACTCACAAATCCGATCTGGATCAAACCGTAAGACATAAATAGTGGATAAAAATTTACTATCTCTTATAAAAGTACCACCACATCGACGCAACCCGTGGGTTTGTTGGTTTTACCCGGTGTTTGCTGATAAAAAATCAAGTGACTTCTCATTCATTTTCTTAGATAATATATACTTCTTATTAATAACTAGTGATATAAATATTAAGTGATTTTGACTTTTGAGATTGTACACATGAATTTAGTTGCGACCTTTAATTAAGAAAGTTAATACACTCAATTAAAATATGTAATCATTGTAATACAACTCGTGCTATGATGTTGTACCCGGTCGAGGATTCATGGGTTTTGCCTAGCTCGCCTGTTCTTTTTGCTTCCTTAAAGGTTGACAACGCTTTTAATTAGATTAAACTCATGACCAAAGGCTATTTATATTAGGATTAATATAAGATGTTATAACAAAGAATAAAATTACGTGTGCTTTTCATTTACAGAATGCCTGAACAAAAGATCATGGAGATTGTACGCCCGCTTACAATTCAATTGAAAGAAGCTAGGAAGTTTGCTGCTAAATGTAAGGGGAATGTTGATAATCTTATTGAAGATATCAATGGAGAGATCTGCTTTGTTGCTAACATTTTTCAAAGACCGGAGAAATGGGAGAAAGACATGAAGGATAAATTCGGAGATATAGTCAAGGAACTCAACGAGGCTTTGGAACACAGCAATGATGAGATTAAATTTCGCTCCAAGCTTCAAAGTGTCGGGAACACGACCTCTGGCTTTAAAAGAAGCATGATCAAAGGTTCCCCGCTCCTTTTAGAACGTCTTGAGGCCTATGTTAATTCTGTATCCTATGAAATTCCATTGCTAGATATTAGCAGTCATCAAACATCCACCGATAGTGCGGAACCTCTAGAGCTTCACTTTGACAGATTAAAATCATTAAGTGAAATAGAAGAGAATATAAAAACACTTCACACTTACAATATGCAAATACTAGTATTCTTGAGTATCTTCCCGCCAGGTTCTTTGATAAAGAAAACAATGATATATTACTGGTGGATAGGGTCCCACTCACACTCACAAGAAGACGAAGAGTTACAACTAAACTCGATTTTGGAAGAGCTAGCTCATTGCGGATTGATAAGGAATATATATAAAAATTATAAACAAAATGTTATTGATTGTTGCATCATCAATCCATTACTTCCCCAAGCGCACTACTACAAATAAGGGTTGCCCCTACGGATTTATCGGTAGGGGCAACCCACTGCCCCTACGGATATATACGTAGGGGCGAAAAAAGACCCCGTAGGTGCAAAGGCCGCAGGTGCAAGTTGAGGCCCTGAACGTGTCCCTACGGACAAATTGAAGCCCCTACGGATATATCAGTAGGTGTTATAGCCCCTACGGAGTACCCCGTAGGGGTAATAAAATCATATATGTAATTTTTTTTTTTTGAATATATTGTATATACCTACGGATATACCCGTAGGTCCCTTTTATATCCCTACGGATATATCCGTAGGGGATATAAAGTAGTTCCTACGGTTAAGTCCGTAGGGGCTTATCCCAACACCCTGGACTGATATCAGGTGGGAAAATATCAGGAAACCTGATATTTTCCTCTACGGATAAATTCGTAGGGGATAAACACTGGCCCCTACGGACATATCCGTAGGGACAACCCCAACACCCTGCACTGATATCAGGTGGGAAAATATCAGGTTTCCTGATAGTTTGCCCCTACGGATATACCCGTAGGGTTAGGGTATGTACCTGCGGCTTAATCCGTAGGTACATATTGTCTGTATTTTTTTTTTAAAAATGGGCTGCCAGATTTTTTGCCGCCCTGTGCACAATACTATATACATCAATCAAATCATATATTGCAGTATTCATAATCACATCTCACGCATATATATAATATACAAAAGAAACCCAAAAACTGAATATGATATAAATACAAACCAATATCAATATCGTTTCAAAATGTAGTACAATGTGATATAAATAAATACATGTTTCAAAAAATAAGAACCAAAAAGCTACCCTAGTTCGGTCCAGTTCCACCTCCGAATAACGTTCGAATAACGCGCGCCTGCTCCTCGGTAAATACACTCTCCAATGTTACATATAAGGGAGTCTGAGCGGCATGTGGAGCTGGCGATGTGGTCTGCGCAGCCGCCGTCGAGGTAGTCGCTTGCGGAGCCGCGGCTGCGGGAGTCTGAGTGGGCGGTGGAGCTACAGGAGCTGTCTGCGGAACCGCAGCCGATGTAGTGGCTTGCGGAGCCGCAGCCGAAGGAGATGCATGTGGAGGCTCGGCCGATCTACCCTGTCGCGTCTGGACATAACGTGTGTAAGAAGCGTGTAAGAACTGTGTATTATTCGAATTCGTTTCATTATTAAGTTATTTCGAAACCCTGTTTGGATATCTAGTTTGGAAAAGCGTTGTTTATTTTAATTACATATGTATGTATGATTAATCAGACTTAAGTCTAAAACCAAATAAGCTCAACCTACGTACTAATTATGGATATGTTGATATGTATATAATATGAAATGATATTTTACTATAAAGTAGTATACATACCAGCATCTCCTTCAACTCCTGAACGGTGGCCCTCAAGCTATCCAGTTCCTGATGGACATGCCGGCCACTGGAGACGGAGGAAGTAACCGCCGGGGTGGAGTCCAACCTCATATGGGCCCTGCTAGGGCCCAATCCCCGGCCTCTCTCCCAACCTCCGTGGTGCCCTCCGTGTGCGGCGTCCAGAACTGGGGTCAGCAGCCTCGGATCGTTCTGTCCGGTAAAATCGATCCCCGAGGTCTGGGCCTGCTCAACCACCCGCTCCTACACCCACATTAAGCAGTAAAGTATAAGTATAAAATTTAAACTTGAACCTTCCAAAACTAAAATTTCAAATTTGGGTAGAAAAAATATTAACACTTACGCAGTACTCCTGGGTAGCGACGTCGGGACATCGAAGCTCGCCCGTGGCGGGATCTGTCGAGGTGCCGTGGACGGCAAGATATGCGGACAGCACGCTCGGTGTACCACCTGACGCCACGGTCCGAGATGTCTGCAATATTAGAAAGTAACTCTTAATATTAGAAATATTAGAGAATAACTCTTAATATTGCAGAATATTAGAGAATAACTCTTAATTTACCGATAACTCCATGGCTCGAGTAATGTTCCTCGAGCCACCTGTGTAAGTGGGGCGACCCCTCTTCGCCGACTTCCTGTTCTCCGTATTCTGAGCGGCCTGTTTCTGCACAACGCATTAACATTTAGTTTTCTAATTAAGAAACACAATTAAATTTAAAATACATACTTGTTTGCGTTCGGAGTCGAAATAAGCGCACAACAGAGGCCATGTCTCTACGTCGACTCTCGCAAACGCCGGAGTAGATAGGAGGGCCGCTCTCTCTGCCTCGGGGGTCGCTATCCACAGGGAGTAGCAGTCGGCCTTCAGCTCATTCCTGTTGTATCGGACCTTGGCCTGCATGTTCTTCATCAGGCCATTGTACAGAGCATGAAGGTCGAGCACCCTCCCCGAGTGATCAGGGTCGGCTACAGGCTGAAAATCGTAATCCAACTGAAAATACAAAAAAAAACATTGTTATTAGATTGCAAGTGTTAATAATAAATATATTGGATAGATCAAATGAAAATATATATTAATACATACCCGAGCCTGTTCAAAGAAGAGGGCGAATGAGCGCTGGTGCTGCTCGCCCCACTCAACGTGAAGTGGATAGTTCTTCACGATCCGGCTCTCGTCCCCCAAATACCGGCCGAACCTCTCGGCATGAGGACCGGTATAGCGATAGTCAAGGGTAAAAAATAGGGGGAATGCTGCCTCCCCCCTAGCTCTATTAGGCCTCAGCCTATGGGACTGATTCGGGCCTCGAGTCCCCCTCTGGGGATGGAGAGGCCCTGCGTCTGCACGAAATATCAAGACAATCAATAATAAGACAAAGTTGTATTAAGAAATCAAGGTTAAACAAAAATTCAAGTGTGATATATACCTCCGGTGAATAACGCACGAGCCTGGGCCCGAGCAGCAGCACGAGCGGGACGATAGTTCCTCCGGTGAGGAACAACCGGGGTCCCGGACCCGGACGCATCCCCTCCAACTATAAAATAAACATCGACGCTAAATCTCCATGAAGTTCATATTTATTCTATAGAGCATATGTAAAATAAATAAATATTTTAAATTTATTCATACTAACCTGCAGACGATGCGGAGGGTACGGAAGCGGCAGGAGTGGCCCCTGTGGAAGGTGTGGACGCACCACCTATAATTAGACAATTAAAAATAGATTTTATAAGTAATTGCAAAAAGAATGTGTAGATCAATAATATAACGTTCTAAATCAATATGCATGAACTATGGGACATATAAACATACCCGCAGGTGCGGTGGTGTCACCACCTACAGCTAGACAATAATAAAAATTGCTAAGTAAGAGCAAAAGGAATGTGTATATTTATGATATAGCATTCTAAATCAATATACATACACTATATGATATATAAACATACCTGGAGGAGCGGGGGTGGCCTCTGTCCCAGATGTGGACGCAGGACCAACAACTAGACAATCAAACATTGACAATATAAGTAATTTTGACATAAACAGGCATGAATATCTGTAATATTAAATTGAAAATGGATATGCGTGCAGTATACCTGGAGGTGTGGCAAAATCCACACGGAAGGAGGCATCCGAAGGGGTCTCCGATCTGGGTGCAAGACCGGCCCTCTGAAGCTCCCTACGGAGCTCTCCGGGCGGCAGAACCGCTCTGCCTCTGCCTCTGCCTCTGCCACGGCTGGAGCTCCTGCCGCCCCTCGCTGCTCCCGACATCGTCATCCAATCTAGATAAACGGTTCGTGGACGCATTAGACAATCATTAAAAGTATTGACTATATATGATCTAGAGCGTAAAATGTGAAGTAATAATATAACATTACTGATAACCTTTTTCGTTTCGTGGGCGCATCATACATATCTACTTGGATTTCATCGTCGATGTCATTTCTAACCCACGTAACTTCATGATCGGTCGAAGACAACCCGTCCTTCGAAACAGACGGTCGGAGCACTTTAAGCCTTCTCTCTTCTTCGTCCTCATCGCTGTCCTCGTATTCTGGGACATCGTAGACATCTCTAGGTTTCCATCGGCATATAACACTCCACCCCGGATGCTTCAAACACTGTGAGTAGTATACTTGGAACACTTGGTTCGGAAAGATAAACGGATCGTCTTGACCGTAAAATCGAAGTGTGTTCACACTGGTCAATCCATATTCATATTTCCAAGTCCCAAGACTGCTTCTCCACCTGTCTGCATCGGTTCGCGGATCGTACCAAGTACAGTGGAATATATAAAAGGGTTCTGATCGTCCGGGATAGTGGATGCCGAGTATACAATTTAAGTACCCATAGTAAATCACACCGTCCGATCCTACCGTCGCAATACCACTATTCTGAGTGATTCTAGATGTTTCTATGTCCTTAACTTCGAATTTGTATCCAAGGACACCAAATCCTTTGTAATGTGCAACCTCCATACTAGGAAATTGAGCTAAACATCTTGAATCACTCTCAAATGATGCAGACAAGTTCGGATCGTGGATCTAACAAAACAAATTTTACGATAAATACATAACGATACAAGTTTAGATTAAAACTGATAGCAATAAAATGTAATTCGAATAACTTACATGCTCTGTGACCCAATCACAAAAATTATCCTGATGGTATTTTTCCAAACGCTCTTCGTTCCAATCAGGATGCCCCTCACGTACCTCGTTAAAATGAGTTCTGTTTTCGACAAATAATTGTGACATTAATAATATGTCATTTCATACACACACAAACACAGATATAACAATTAATCCAAAAGAACTTACTCTCTAATTTGTTCAAGACATTCGCAATTAAGCAAGATAAACCGGTATATCTTGTTGATAAACATAGTGTCTATCCTCTTATACTCGGCTTTACCATATGGCCCGTCTTGAATTCTTCGTGGTCGGTTAAGCCTTGTCTCAATGTTCTCGTCCAGATAGCGGGAACAAAATGTGGTTGCTTCATCAAGAAGATAACCTTGCATGATAGAACCCTCTGGTCGATTTTTATTGCGTATATACTTCTTAAGAGTGTAAAGGTACCTAATGAGAATATGTTGAATAAATAAACACGGGCATACATGACAAAAATAAATTTATAAATTGTGCGAAACGAAAAATTACACGTACCTCTCGACGGGATACATCCATCGATATTGTACCGGTCCGGCTAACTTCGCCTCAGTTGCAAGATGAACCGTCAAGTGTATTATGATATCGAAGAATGACGGTGGGAAAATACGCTCAAACTTGCAAAGTATCAACGCAATAGAATTTTCTAGTTTATCCAGCGTCGCAACCTCCAGCGTTTTAGCACACAACTCCCTGAAAAAACAACATAGGTCATTGATTACTAGACCAACCGAGTCGGGGAGAGAAGTCCTGAGGGCTAATGGAAGAAGGTGCTCCACGATAACATGGTGGTCATGACTTTTCAGCCCATCGATCTTGCCCTTCACAATTTTTATTTTCTTGCTGAATGATCCTGAGAAACCTGTGGGGACTTTCAAATCATGCAACACCTGCAGGAATCTTTTCTTCTCCGGTTGTGACATATGATAAGCGGCATTGGGAAGTACAAACTTGCTTGGTTTACCCGCTACCGGTTTAGGGTGCAGTTCACTTCTTATTCCCCACTCTTGTAGATCCATCCGGGCATTCATGTTGTCTTTCGATTTCCCGTCTTTACACAGAAGCAAGTTAAGTATGTGCTCTGATACTCCCTTCTCTATATGCATGACGTCCAGACAATGACGCACTGAATTTGTAGACCAGTACGGAAGCTCGAAGAAAATGCTTAACTTGTTCCAATATTGTGGTTTGACCTGTCTCGTCGGATCCATCCCGAAGGTCACGTTATTGTAACCATCCCATTTAGCAGTCACGTCCTCTCCGGAAAATGGGGATGGAGGCCCAAGAAGCTCCTGATGACCATCAAAGTGAACCGTGTCTAACCTGTAGGGGTGGTCTGGAGGCAGAAAACGTCGATGGCCGCAATAACAAACCTTCCTGCTAAAATTCAAAAATTTTGATGTTGTGTGTTCATGGCAATGAGGACATGCTTTGTGACCATGTACGGACCAACCTGAAAGCATTCCATATGCAGGAAAGTCATTAATTGTCCACATTAAAGCCGCACGCAGTATGAAGGTTGTATTTGTGTTTGAATCATATGTCTCTACACCATCAATAAACAAAGTTTTCAGCTCCTCAATCAGTGGTCGGAGATAGACGTCGATATTGTTCCCCGGTGAGTTTGGTCCGTCGATAAGAAGAGGCATCATAAAGTATGATTGGTCCATAGCCAACCAAGGCGACAGATTATAAATTATCATTACAACGGGCCATGTACTGTGACTTCCAGCCATATAGTTGAATGGGCAGAAGCCATCGGCAGCCAGTCCGAGCCGGACATTGCGGGGATCGCTACTGAATATTGTGTGCCTCCTATCGAAATCCTTCCATGCCGGTGAATCTCTTGGATGGCTCATTTTTCCATTTTCTCTTGGAGGAGCACGATGATGCCAAATCATTGCCTCGGCTGTTTTCTTGCACCTGAATAGCCTCTGTAGCCTCTGTGTTATGGGAAAATATCGTGCTATCTTCACAGGTATATCAGGCTTCTTATCAGAATCTTTCGGCTTATACCTGGCCTCTCCGCATGTTGGACACTCTTTCAAATCTGAATTCTCTTTCCGGTACAACACGCAATTTTTAGGACATGCTTGAATCTTCTCGCACTTTAGACCCAAATCAGACATCATTTTCTGGGCTTCGTACCAGCTTTCGGGCACATTATTTCCCGGAGGCATAGAATCTTTCAAGAACGAAAGAAGCATTGTGAATGACTTGTTGCTCCATCCATTTAGGCACTTAATTTGGAAAAGTTGGACGAACCATGAGAGGGTGGAATACTTCGCATTCTCATAAATTGGTTTCCTAGCATCATTCATGAAATTTTCATATTTATCCGCACGCGGTCCTTGACCGGAAGGAATGTCATCTTCGGTACGAATAGATTCACCTAGGGCAGCCTCTACCATATCCTCCATTTCTTCTGATGGAAATAAATTTCCGTATCCTGCCGTATTACCGAATTCTTCTTCTTCTCCTGCCGCATTATCGTGTTCTCCTTCTTCTACCGCAGTACTGCATTCTTCTCCTTCCCCGTGATATTTCCAAATTGAATAAAGTCTAGTAAACCCATGTTTTACAATATGAAGCTCTGCCAATTCTACCTTCTGCCAGTACTTATTGCCACATCTATCGCACGGACATAGAATCTTCTCTATTATGATCTTATTATGTGCTCGTGCAAATTCAAGGAAAGCAGCAACCCCTGCGACAAACTTAGGTTGCATACGTTGTTTCCAATCCACATACATCCAGTCCTTAACTCTGACGTACTCATGGGCCATGTTAGACTGAATAACATATAAATTGTAGGTTATGCTGACTATATTGAGAAATATAAGAACGGGATAGTTACTGACAAAGGAGAAAATCCATGTATATGCTTTGTGTGTGCGTTTGTCGTTGAAAAGAATAAATTATCGCACGTTATGTTGACCGATAGACGGGGACTAAGTGGCGCTTTTAATTAGTTTCATATATGGGTATCGATGGGAATATGAAGGTTTCATATTATCATATATTGGTTTTAACCCGAACATCTCGAGTCGCTCTCTGATTATGCGTTTGTATGTATGTGTTCCGGCTGTCGGGGGTAGGCTTCTATCCCATTAAGAATGTATAGAGCGAACGCCCATCACTTGTGCTTTCAACCGTTTCGAGTAAATTTCGGCAGCACCTCCCCGCTGTTCTCCGAGTACACTGTAATAGAATAGATAATCATTTCAAAGCTGTGAAACAACGTTGAAATGAACATCTAATCTATCTTTGTACACGGAGAACCAGCGGAAAGGTACCGACGAAATATCTCGAAACGGATGAAAACACAAGTGAATGAAGGCGTTTGCTTTATACATTCTTAACTTGTCCACACGGGACAAATCTATGGGTTACCATACGATTGAATTTTCTCGTCGCGCAGACTATACGACGGTTGTTAGTATCGAGCTATACTGTCCGATATTTAACAACCTTCGTATAGTTCTAGGTCACGACGAGCATCGCACGTATGTTAACCGATAGACGGGGACTAAGTGGCGCTTTAGTTTCATATACGGGTATCGATGGGAATATGAAGGTTTCATATCATCATCGAGTATCATATATTGGTTTTAACCCGAACATCTCGAGTCGCTCTCTGATTATGCGTTTGTATGTATGTGTTCCGGCTGTCGGGGGTAGGCTTCTATCCCATTAAGAATGTATAGAGCGAACGCCCATCACTTGTGCTTTCAACCGTTTCGAGTAAATTTCGGCAGCACCTCCCCGCTGTTCTCCGAGTACACTGTAATAGAATAGATAATCATTTCAAAGCTGTGAAACAACGTTGAAATGAACATCTAATCTATCTTTGTACACGGAGAACCAGCGGAAAGGTACCGACGAAATATCTCGAAACGGATGAAAACACAAGTGAATGAAGGCGTTTGCTTTATACATTCTTAACTTGTCCACACGGGACAAATCTATGGGTTACCATACGATTGAATTTTCTCGTCGCGCAGACTATACGATAGTTGTTAGTATCGAGCTATACTGTCCGATATTTAACAACCTTCGTATAGTTCTAGGTCACGACGAGCATCGCACGTATGTTAACCGATAGACGGGGACTAAGTGGCGCTTTAGTTTCATATACGGGTATCGATGGGAATATGAAGGTTTCATATCATCATCGAGTATCATATATTGGTTTTAACCCGAACATCTCGAGTCGCTCTCTAATTATGCGTTTGTATGTATGTGTTCCGGCTGTCGGGGATAGGATTCTATCCCATTAAGAAAAAATGGAGTGTATTTCGCTGTGAGAGACTCTTCAAAGAAATGGAGGAAGAAGCACTAAAGAAAAAAGAGAGAAAAATAAGAATATAAAGTTGAAACTAAACTTGAGCTATCCGCTGAAATCATAAAGCATAGGAAAGTTGATTGAGTCTTGGTCTATTGCTCTTTCTTTGCATTATCTCGTATGTCCATTTATAGATTTTAATGCCACATGAGATGTAATCAGTCAGCTCCCTATGGTTGTATTAATGTCAGCTCTTACACAATATGGGTATCTGCCTTACGATTAAGACAACTATGGAATATGTTAATTTAAAATGTAAGGCTAGCTTTCTATGTATTCTGAGGGACTGCTTGCATAGAACTTAGCTTGATCCTCTCAATTATTACACATGCTGTCATGCATGGAATATGCTGACATGCCTCTTCTGAGGGACTGCTTGCATGGAATATGCTGACATGCCTCTCATAACCCTAACCCCAGCCCCACAGTAACCCTAACCCTAGCCCCAACCCTAACCCCAGCCCACCGTAACCCTACCCCAGCCCCACAGTAACCCTAACCCTAGCCCCAACCCTAACCCCAGCCCACCGTAACCCTACCCCAGCCCCACAGTAACCCTAACCCTAGCCCCAACCCTAACCCCAGCCCACCGTAACCCTACCCCAGCCCCACAGTAACCCTAACCCCAGCCCCACCGTAACCCTAACTCCAGCCCCACCACAGCAGCAGCCGAACCCCAACCCTAACCCTACCCCGATCCCGACCCCGACCCCGACCGCCACCGCGCCCCTGCCCAAACCCAACTCTCGCGCGCGCAACCCAGACCCAGCCATGAATAATCCAAAAATGCTTTAATTTACCTCGAGATTTATACCTGAACGGGTGCGCTGGTTACTTGGAGCGACGACGGCGTCGAATTGGCGAAGAAACCGGCGGTGGCGACGACGGTGGCGACGAAACCGGCGGGTGGCGACGAGGATGGCGACGAAATCGGCGGTGGCGACGACGGTGGCGACTCTGCCCAACGACGGTGGCGATGCGACTGTGGCGATTTAGGGTTTTTCGCGCGCGTTTGAGGGAGAGAGAGAAAATGAGCGTAGGCTTTTCGATCTGGCTTTGTTTTAAATCGATATTTACTTGCCCCTACGGATATATCCGTAGGTCCTTTGTTTGCGCCACCGTAGGGGCAAACACCAAATTAAGAATTAAATTTTTTATTGTTGAACGTCAGTGCCTGTAGGGGCAACCCTTTAGCCCTACGGACTAATCCGTAGGGCCAAGTAAAATCTGCCCCAACGGATAATTCCATCCGTAGGGGCAACCCCCTATTTTACTAGTGGCGGTAATCAATCTTAATGAGCATCCAACCGTTGGAAGATATATCAACACGATATATGATCCTCTTTCAATTCGTCCATTCTTGTCAACATCATCAACAACACCAAATCACATGATGAGGTTATTCAGTAAGCAAAATGATCCATTTGGTAATACATGCTTTAACATCAAACGTAACTATTTAAAATTTGAGAGGAAAAATATTGAATATATAAAAGAATCTGCTGTTCTTATGCTTGGGAGGTGGCATAACTCAGTCAAGCATCACATCGAAGTAGAAAACACAGAATTCCTCAAATGGTTTGGGTCTTTTAATTCCTTAAGGTATCTCAGCCTCCGAGGTATTTCAAGAATCATTGAGCTTCCCCGTGAGATCGGCGAATTAAAAAGCCTTTGTGTACTTGATCTCCGAGCATGCTATGATCTACAAAGGTTGCCAATTGAGATCACAAAACTCCGACGGCTTGAACATTTAGATACATCAGAATGTTACTTTCTAAGTCACATGCCTCAGGATATTAGTCTTCTTTTGTGTCTCAAAGTGCTAAAGGGCTTCGTTGTCGGGAATTTGCTAACACAAGAGTCATGTCGAATTGGTGAGCTTTCCAAATTCAACTTCCTAAAAAAATTAAGCATTAACATTGGAAGAGGTTCTGTGCTTGAAGAAGGCGAATTCGGAAAACTCTGTGGGTTGACCTCCCTAGTTTCGCTCACAATAACATGGTCGACGAGCCAACCTCCTTCAGGAAATGGGGATTCCACATTATTAAGGGTTTTGACGACGGATGAGATTGGTGTCTCTCCGCCTCCAAATCTTGAGAAGCTAGATCTACGATGCATTCCGGAAAGGATGCCGCCACGGTGGTTACTTCCTAGTAAATTGACAAAATTAGAAAGGTTGTATATCAGAGGCGGAAAGCTGAGTGTTCGCACTTTGCGTGATTTAGGATTAACTTGGCCTGGTGTTAAGGTTCTACGTGTACGATTCTTTGAGGGAGAGGATACAGAAGACTATATCGACCCATTTCCAAATCTCGACTATGTAGAATACCACAAACTTGACAAGTCTGAAATTAGTTTTCATTTGACAAGGTAAGTGTCTTAATTTTTCGAAAAAATAGTAATACTTTACTCATACCTTGTATCCACATTGTTTGCAATTTGTTTACATGATTTATACCATTTATTTTTTTGTGACAGAAATGCTATTGAAGAATCTATTGAAGAATTTAGACAAAGAAGAGAGAAAGGAAATCTAGACCGCGAAGGTAAAACCAGAGATAAGTATTTGATTGGGCTCTTAGTATATACTGATGGATACTTGTTTTTATTTATAATTAAAATTTAAGTTGATTAGATATTTTCATTTTTTTTCCTGTCCTTCTTATTCTTCTTAAGAGCAGTTAATGAGCATATTTAGGTCATTCAACTCGGATATATTAGGTAGCGCACAATTACATATTTGTGAGTGTACATCTAGCACACACATACAGATAGATACAGATACGTGTGTATGGGAATAATGGAGGACAAAGACATTAGAAGGGATATGCTCCTATGGCATCGAAAAAAATAAACCCTCCACCATTTTTGGTGATGATCGGAACCGTTCATTTTGATCCTAAGATATAGATACACCAAATTTTATATGATTATAGCATTTTTTCACCGTTGATCTAGTGTTGTGAAAATTCTAAAACTGTTCTATTATCGAAAAACAATTAATTTTGCACTCACCAATCAACGGTGAAAAAATATTATAATCACACGAAATTTGGTGTATCTACATCTTAATCGATGAAGATGAAGATGCATCAAAAATAAAGGAAGAATGACATTTTTTGATGCTATAGAAGGAAATCCTCTCATAGGGCCTTTGTCCTCCATTATTCTCTCTCTCTCTCCACACACATATAGCACGCGCACACACACATACGTACTTACTCTTTCTCTCTCTCACACACACACACACAAGTATATATATAAAACGACTAAGATATTATTGGTTTTATTTGAAAACAAATCCTACCATATTTGTTCCAATAAGATATACTTTAAGATTTATGCATACAATGATATCATACTTGAAATAAATGAGAGCTATTCTTCATAATTGATTGTACAAATCCCAAAAACATTTTAATGGCTATAACGATGGTAGGATTTGTTTCTAAATACTACCGATAGGATTCTAGTCATTCTCTCTCTCTCTCTTTAGTCTCTCTCTAATGGAGAAAAGAGGCCAAATGAGCGAATTTTCTCCTACAGCATCAATAAAAATCAATCATTCATCATTTTATTCAACAAACGGCACCCATCTTCTTTATTTTTATTATTTTTTCACAGTTGATTTAGTGGTACAAACTTAACGGTTTACCAACAATAGAACTTTTTACCTTGCTAAATTAACGGTGAAAAGGAGTTAGGATCTCATGAAATTTGGTGTCTCGACATATTACATCAAGATCGAAAGTGCCGATTGTCGGAAAGAATAATGGAGAGTGTACCTTTTCGATGTCATAGAAGATTTTTTCCTTCTATGGCCTCTGCCTTCATATAAATATCTGGTAGTGATCTATTTCAAACCGGTCCGCATTTTTTAAAAACCAGAACTTTCGATCTACGATATATTCTAACGATATGATCCGTTCAAGTTGATCACCACATCCTCAAATGTATGTGCATGAAAAATCAAAGGATTAGAAGACCTTTAACCTATGCATCGGATGTAGTTGATATTGCATAATTGAAAAACATTGAATTTTGCACCCATCGATGCATAGGTTAAAGGTCTTCAAATCTTTTGATTTTTCATATACATACATTTGATGGTAGAATGATCAACTTGAACGGAAGATCGTTAAAATATATCATATATCGAGAGTTCCTGTTTTTAAAAAATGCGGACTGGTTTACAATAGAGCACTCTCCAATCAATATATATATATATATATTCGATGTCATAGAATATTTTTCCTCCTATGGACTCTGCCTTCATATATATGTGTGTGTGAATAATGGAGGAAAAAAGGCCTTAAGAGGCTTTTATGTCAGGTGGCGTCTAAAATCTATACCCTTCGAGACTTTTTTCGACGTGACCCATCATCACCATGAGATCTTTATCATGTAATTCCCTCCTATGGCACCTTTCATGTGATTTGTATAACACCAAATTTCATGTGATTCCATCACTTTTTCGCCGTTGAAATAGCAATGTAAAAAGTTCTATTGTTATTAAACCGTTAATTTTGCACTCACTAAATTAATGGTGATAAAGTGTTGGAATCAAATGAAATTTGGTATATTAACATCTTAGATGATAAAGATGAAGATGATGGATGCCGATTGTACGTCGAATAAAATCGTGGAAGGTATATTTTTTCAACGTCATAGGAGGAAAATTCCCTCCTATGGCACCTTTCTTCCATTATTCTCTCTCTCTCTCTCTCTCTCTCTCTCTTTATATATATCTGTGTGTGTGTGTGTGTGTGTCGGCTAATTTACTTTCCAGATGTAACTAAGTTAGTTACAATCTATGCAAAAACAATATGAAAGCTCATTTTTTCGTATAATTTTCACCGTCATACCAAATTTTATGTCATTTGGACATTTTTTACCTATGCATCGAATGGTACCAAAAAGAACGGTTTTCCGACAACATAACATTTTACAAACCAAGATCAATGGGCAAATAGTGTCCAACTCATATGAAAACCTTATATGAATGAATAACACAATAATGAAGGGGTTATATATGCTGCTTCTTTCAATTTCTTATTGTTTCATGTATAGCCTTTTCTACTACACATTTTAAAGAAACTTTTGTTCAGTCTCTGTTTTTATTCATGAAGTTTTGTCTACTGAACAGAAATTAAATTAAAGCATTATTTTTTTTTAATTTTTTATCTTGCAGTGCCTTGGGACGATTTTTATGGATTCAACTCCTGATGTAAGTTACCATATCTATTCCTTTGCTGCAATCCATGTTGGACTTGTTAATTTCCTTTTTATGCTCGAGTTTTACTGTAAATAATCAGGATCAAATTTGTGAGCAACAATGAAGTTGACTTTGGACCCTGTTCTTATCGCAAAAAAAATTCCAGGAAGAGATAGAAAGAAGACGAAGGATTTGGCAAGGAAGCTGCAGTATCATAATCAGAGCAAATAAAAAAATTTAGGCTCAGCAAATAAAATTAAAATTCAAGAAGAGATAGAAAGAAGACAAAGTTAGTTACTATCTTAATAATTATTGGATAATTATTAAGATAGTAACTAACTTTACTGGATAATTCATGCTTGTCAAATGCCCAAATGCAAGTTGCTTGTTCTGCTTAATGTTATTTCCATTTTTTTCGGCACTGGTTTTTTTTTTTTCCCAATTGAATTGCAGAATCACGAACGAGCTATCTTAATAATTATTATTGAGATGATTATTGTTGAGCTCTTAACCCATTGCACTTCAGCTCTTACAAGAAAATCTAATGCATGATCGAAAATCATTTGTAACGTTCCTTAGGAAACCTGTATGAATGAGATAAATGGTCATTTCACACACAAATTTAACACCATTAGCCTTGACCCCTTTTGATAGTTAACATGGTAGTTTCTCGTAATTTTGAAAGATTTTGGTTGTTTCTTGTAACTGGACCAAAGTATTTAATAGCATAAGAAATGATGGTTGGATGAACAAAAAGCGTGATGGTATAAACTGTGAAGATAGTATAAATGAATTTATATGATTCTGAACATGGAAAACAGTACAAAAAGGAGATATTAAAATTAAATCAAAAGACCATTACAATAATTATAAAGTGCTATGTAATTACTTCTAACAATAAAACATAGTTTAGCAGAAATTAGAACAAAATGGTAATAAATATTTTCTTAATTGTTTGCTGTTATACAAATCAACACTTGACTTGGTTAACAAGTATTTTTGCTAATTTTTTTTCAATATCCTCCAACATGATAAAAAAATCCCCAATGCTTTATTATATACATTTAATTTCAGGACAATTTTTTTTATATTAAATCATATTAAAATAATATTTTTTTAAAACAAACCACTTTTAAAATATATTACACAAACATGCTACTTTCTGCTTCGTAAACGCCACGTCAGCGCCAGCTCAGCGCAGACGCTGGCGTCAATAAAAATATTTAAAGGGCGCAGTTTGAAACTGTGCCCATTACAAATGTATGGGACACACTTTCAAATCGAGTCCCTTACAATTGTTCTGGGGGAAGTTTCAAATTGTGCTCCTTAGAAATGTAATGGCCGCAATTTTAAACCACGCCTCATACAAATGTACTGGGCGCAGTTCTAAACTGAGCCCATATATTTTAGTGCAAAACAAAGTGCGTCTCTTTCCCCTACTTAAATAGATTCGATCTATTTACTTTCCTCAATCCTTACTATTCTCTCTCTCTCGTTCGTGTGCTCTCTCCCTGCTCTCTCACCCTCTCGATCTCTCTCTTCCCCCTCAAGACCTCTATTCCCTCCTGACCCCCCCGAGACCTCTCTTCCCCCCCTTCCCAGCGATCTCTCCTTCTCTGTCTCATCTCTCTCCCTCTGTCGCTTTCATCTCTCCGTCTCACTCACGCTCTCTCGACCCCTCCTCTGTCTGTCATCTCTTGATCTCATATTCTCTCGCTTGTGCAGCTTTAGATGGAAATTCACGGGCGAATAATCACCTTCATCCTCGTTATCGTCATCACCACTATGAGCATCCAGAAGGTTAGCTAAACCCTAATTTTATTTTAAGATAATTCATAATAAAATTTGGTTAAAATTTCGTATTGAGAAAGCAATTCGAACAAATTGGGTATATATCGGGGTTTTCCTTGATTTTACCTGTGACAGATCAATTAGCGGGATACAAGTTCTTGCAACTTGTTACATGCTAGAAATATGAATTTTATTGTAATTTTATGTAATTAGATGAATATAAATGTGAAGATAAATAAATAGGTTGTTTGATAAGAACCTCAAAGCATTCGTCAATATTTCTGGAAGATGGAAAAATGATGGATAATTACATCCATCTGGTTTGCTATTTCGATGGCCAATTATTGATAGGAAAAAATAATATTTCTAAATATGTCAAAGGAAAAACGAAGATGATTAGAGTCAAGAAATCTAACACATACTGTTAGTGATATATGCCCTAGAAGCCATTATTGTATAATACTAGTTTGTATATTACATTTTGGAAGCTTGGGATATACATAGATTTTATGACATTCTTGCTCAATATAATAGTATGTTATTGGTTTGTTTCTATCTTAATATGTGTATATGTTTCTTTTAGCGTATCGCTAATACATATTGGTAGAGCCATTAGTATCTTTGCTTGACTACCAGCGTTGTGAGGGCAGTCACACTAGTGGAGGCTGGGTAGTCTATAAACATATCCTTATATAGGTCCCTAGTCATATGATTATCGAGACAGGGCATCGATACTCCAGAGTAGACTGGTGTATATGCTTCTCATCCTAGAAGGAGAGATGGTCTGTCCCACAGCCATCAGTACGTCGTACTGAAGATAGCATGCAGGTGCTCATTGGGTTATGAGTTACACTGGAAGGACTCGTGGAGAATTGTTGGTTGGTACTATATCTATCATCAGGTAGCAGTTCCCAGGTGACATGAGTACAACATAGTCCGTTGACTTGACACTGCTACTTCGTCTCGAGTGTGTTCCCACTGTTCTTATATTACTACCCTACCACAGCTCTGATGAGTCGTGCGAACAGGTAGTAGTTGGGTGCAGTCCCGAAGCACTTAGAGGCAGTGGCGGTTAGATAGGATTCGTCTCTCTCGGTATTGAAGGATGATGTCGCGCTGTGTTCGGAAAGCCATTACACAAAGTCCCTGGCCAGGGCAAGCGGGATTTACTTGTAGGTACTCCAATAGTTTCTCAGGGTGTTTTTGGGCTTTACTCCGGCACGACTTATTGCGCTATTAGGGGTCTGACGGCTACCGCCCCCTAGGCCCGATATGCTATACTCTTAGACGAACAGACCGGACTGTACGGAGATTGTCACATATAGGCTCAGTAGGAGTTCGGATGAGTTTACTCATCGGTCTTCTTATCGACAGATACCTTGGTAGCCATTACGTGCAGCTAGTACCGCTGATGTGGTTGTGGTTAAACCCACTGCCAGCGTACTATCGAGTATTTAGAGTCCCACACATAGGGTTTCCCTGCTTCGGGCAAAACGATGTAAAGGTCGTATGGTTTTACGACAGGGTTCGATCACATACGTGCACTTGTGCATGTAGGATGTTCGGGTGGATAATACTAGTGGACTTTGGTTTAAGCCGGATCCTAGTATTAGATTATTGGATTAGTTTCGTCTCATTGTATTCATGTTTTTCGGAATACGGATACGGGCATGTATCGGTGAGGGGTATTCTTGTAATTTACTCAAGTATACTTCTAGAAGGGGACACCTCATTTGTGGTTTTATCTTTTGATTAGAAGATAAATGAGGTGGAGGTATGAGGTGTTATTTTGTGATAAATGAAGCATGGCCACTTGGTGACTCATGGATGACTATTGAAGCAATAGTGGACTTAGATATTTTGTGATATTTTGTGAGATATTTTGCATGGTTCATAGTCATCTCAAGTAGCCATATTCATTTCATTATTATCTAAAACACTCTCTCACCTGAAGAGCTCTCTTCTTCTCCCTTAAACCCTAATTATCTCATGTGTTGAGAATTCTAGGGTTAGTGAGACTTATTAATCCTTAATCACTCTCTATATCTTCTAGGTTACTTAGATTAGCACTCTAGGTAACCTAGTTATCTCATCTTAGAGGTAGAAGCTCAAGGTAGGCATTCGCGGGTAGATCATCTTCAATTTGAGGAGGCCGACGAGGAGGCGCGATCCATACATACTCCAAGGAGCTCACGAAGAAGAGGAGGACAGCAAGAACAAGAAGGACTAGTAACTTGAGGTATAAATTTCTTACATAGTAGTTAAACCTTTTAGTTAACTTGTTAGTTAGGGTTTAGTATCGATCCTGGAGTTTAGTCGATGTTACGAAGCATATAAAAATCTTATTTTGCAAACTCCTCCTCCCCGCGAACCCACGGGGTGCGTTGCATCGACTTTCAGTGGTATCGGAGGCAACTAAACCATAACTAATAGATTAAACGACAAGTAAAACTACGAAACCGAAATAACTCCGAAACACGAAACAAAAGATCTAAGTTTCTGTTGAAATTTTCAGAGGCTCTAAATTTTTTTTAAACAATTGCAGAACGCTCTTCTTCTTACCACTAGAACACCATACAAATACGGACCCAAAACTCCATAACATGGCCGGCCAGATGCTCAAAATAACCGGCCTCGCCCGTTTTGGCATTGAGTTTTGTGTTTAGGTTTTTGTGGTGTTCTTGTCACTTGGATTTAGGGTTTCAGGCGTTCTTTGATTTTGCCAATATTGATAATACTGTTAATTCTCTATTGTGGCAATACGGAGTGTTTCGAAGTCGCAGTTTTTAACGTCGTTTAACTATTTTCAGTTGTTATATGTGTTCGTAAACTTCCGCTAATTGCTATATGTCGGTTAGTTGGGGGTTGTACATATCTGTGATGAATGGTTTGCATATATGAACTTTATTGGATCGTCGTGGATGAATAGCCGGAGATGTGAGATGAGAGTTTCTTTCATCCGATATAAATTTTAATTTGATGTAATATTATTTTGCGGGGCACATCCGGGTTGAGGTTGTAGCCACCGCTGTATTATTTCATTTACTTCTTTTTGCTACTAGGATAGACCCAAGGTGGGGTGCATAAACTACCGGGTTCTTTGAAGTGCCGAGTGGCCTACTCATTTTACTGAGGGTGGTTGCTTCTCTTCGGGAATTTGGCGAGTAGTTTGCCGCACCCGTAGGGGTCTAGGGTAGAGTTTGGCTATTCATCACGACCGTGGAATCTGTCTTTCGTTACAGGCTTAAACGAAACGCGGAATTCCTAATATATCCAATATGTTCATCTGTGATCTGGAATGCATATTATTGCGTGAGACGAATGGTTTTATTATATATGTTATATAATAGACATTGCTTATGTTTTGCACCCGTGCTAGTCCAGCCCCCGCTATGGCGTTAGTTAAGTAACCTAACGGTGTTAGACGGGGCCCAGTGGCGAATGCAGATGGCATAAGAATACGTTGTATTTTCGTTTCTCTCTATGATGATAGGTGTAAGTGATGGGACTGTATTAGATTAATGCAAAGCAAACAAACCAAACCCGAATCGTTAGAACAATTTTAAAGACACTCAGTTTTTTCAAAACAGAAACTTTTAAATGCGGAGCTTAAACCACTCCTTAAAAGCTATCAGGTTCTTTTGATTAAATCAAGTTCATTACGTTCACGGTTTCTCCAAAACCAGCCGTAGCCTTCCATCATTTCAGTTTAATATTCAGTAGTATTCAAGCTATGTATTTTGACCTTCGCCAAGGCATAGTGATTGGTAGCTACTGGATATTCATCTGTAGCATAGATAGATGAGTTGGTTTGGGATAGTCGTACTACTATTTTGGCCTTCGTTAAGGGTATGTACGGGTGGGTTCAAATTAACCTGGACAATGATGGGTAGAACTTGACATGTGACTTATGATATGTTGGTCTTCGTCAAGGTCATAAGAGCATAGGGCAAAAATCTACATCGGGAGTTTCTAAAGAAACTGAAACCTGCTTGTGTTGCATACCATTTGGAGTGTGATAGTTTTGGTAGGATTCCTTCAAAGTTATCACATAATGATATTTGGATCTCGATCCTACTGTGAGTATCCGCTACTCTTCGGGAGATTTTTTCACTTAACGATCAATGCTATAAACCAAGTAGCTGTTTAGAACAGTGTTAGCAGGGCTACGCCTCCAGGGAAAAGAGGCTATTTAATTAAGGAACTTCACGAAAGCGTTGTAAAACCTCCCTCGAAGTACCGACACTAGCCTGGCCGAAAGGTTAAGCAAGAATTGTACGGCGAGATTAATCCTGACTAATTCTTCTTTTATAGTTTGAGGAAGGATTCGAGAAATAGTGGGATCCATCCTGTTTAGATAAACTAAAAATTAATTTAAACTTGCAAGAGCATCATGCTAAAGTGTTTCTTCTCTCTCTCCTAATTGCAGCGACCAAGATGACCGGTCTTAAGTTACTTTTATATAAAAACAAATTGACGGGGCCAAGCTATAAAGATTGGCTCAGGAATGTCCATATGGCCATCACATATGACAAACTGGGCTATCTTCTTACTATTAAAGCCCCCGCCGTCCCAGCTCCATATTCCAGCATTGCGGATAAAGAGATCCATAAGACCTTAGAAATTGATAGTGCGAAAGCCAAGTGCCTCGTGCTGGCCTCTATGGATAATGAACACCAGAGGTGGCATGAGAAGATGGATCTTGAATCCATCTTTCTCCATACCAAAAACTTATATGGAGTGCAATCTCATATCGTAAGATACGAGACCTCGAAGAAACTATTTCAAGCGAGGTTGGCTGTCGGGTCATCTATAAGGGACCACGTCCTTAAGATGATCAGCTTGATTGAAGAGCTCGCGGACCTGAAGACCACGTTGGAGAACGAGCTGTATACAGATTTGATTCTACAGTATCTCTCCTCTACCTACGCCCAGTTTATCTTGAATTTTAACATTCAAGGGAAGGAAGTTACACTTCCAGAACTCCTCAACATATTGAGGAGCACTGAAGGCACCCTGCAGAAGTCCAGGAAGACACCCATTCTGTTTGTTGGAGGATCTTCCTTTTCTAGATCCAAGGAGAAAGACAAGGGGAACAATAAGAAGGCCCCCACCAAGCCGAAAGGCGGTGTTGGTAAGGTAGAGGCAAGGGGCAAGGCAAAAGTTGGGGGGCCGATGATAGGGAAGGAAGAATGCTTCTACTGTCACAAAAAGAGCCATTGGAAGAAGGATTGCAGGGCTTGGAAAGTCCAGAACTAGGATGTGAAGCTGATTATGGATTCGGCTTCAGGTATGTTTGTGATTGAAAACTGTCTGTCAATCAACTCTACTTTCTGGGTATTGGATACCGGATTAGGATCTCATATATGTAATTCTTTGCAGGCACTGAGAAACCGTAGAGTTTTGAAAGCGGGTGATATGACCCTCACGGTTGCTAACGGAGCGAGTGTGGATGCTGTGTCCGTAGGGGAATATCACTTAAGACTGACAAGTGGACATATTTTGGTTTTGCGCAACTGTTTTTGTATACCTAGTTTGACTTGTAATATCATTTTTGTATCTTTGTTATCTAAAGAAGGTTATGATTTTACATTTGTAAGTGATGTCGTAAATATCCACCTTAATTATGGTTTGATTGGGCCGGGTATACTAAACAACGATATATACATATTAAACCAACTACAAGTTTTCAACGTCCATAACACACACAAAAGAAAGTCTCCAGAATTAAATCAAGTTTTCTTATGGTATTGTAGACTGGGTCACAACAATGAAACAGGGTTGACCAAGTTACATAAAGAGAGATATTTGGATCCGTTCGAATATCAGTCTTATGCAACTTGTCAATCATGTCTCAAAGCAAATATGGCAAGGACTCCGTTCACTGGACATGGAGTAAGAGCGAGCGAGCTCTTAGGACTCATACACAGCAACGTGTGTGGTCCAATGTCTACACATGCAAGAAGTGGCTATTCCTATTTCATTACTTTTATGGATGATTTCTATGGGTATGGACAAGTCATCTTGATGAAATATAAATCCGAGGCCTTTGAGAAATTCCAAGAATATAAGAATGAAGTGGAAAAACAAACTGGCAAAAGTATCAAGACACTTAGTTCTGATCGAGATGGTGAATACTTAAGTGCCGAGTTTCTGGATTACTTAAAAGTGGATGGAATTCTCTCTCAGCTTACTCCTCCATACACACCACAACACAACGGTGTATCGGAAAGGCGAAACCGAACCTTATTGGATATGGTACAATCTATGATGAGTAACGCTGAGTTACCGCGATCCTTCTGGGGCTATGCACTAGAATCAGCTGCATATCTTTTGAACAATGTTTCTACCAAGACTGTGCATACCACACCATATCAGATGTGGAGTGGGAAGAAACCCTATCTTCAGTATTTGAAAATATAGGGATGTCCAGCCGTTGTTAAAAAGCAGCATGCAGACAAGCTCGAGGCACGCTCAGTACTGTGTAAGTTTGTGGGATACCTAAAGAACTCCAGGTGGTATCTTTTCTATTACGCAGAGGAACAAAAGGTTTTGTTTCTTGTCATGCCCACTTCTTGGAAACTCAATTTTTAGAAAAAGAGATAAGTGGAAGTGCAATAGAACCGGAAGAAATTCCAGAACCACAAGCTATTACTGAAAGCATGGTGAAACCAGAAGTTTCAAAAGAATAGGACATCCCCGCGCCACTCTGCATGAGTTGTAGGCTGTATCCGCCCGAGAGATACTACGGTTTTCTCATAGACGGGGATAGAGAGTATTGCATCATTGACAATGATGAGCCAACTAGCTTCCAGCAAGCCATTCAGAGCGGAGACTCGGTAAAATGGCTGGATGCAATGTGGACCGAAATGGAGTCCATGTACACCAACAAAGTATGGACTTTGGACATTACTCCAGAAGGGATAAAACCTGTAGGCTGCAAATGGATCTTCAGAAAGAAGATTGGTGTAGATGGACAGGTTGAAACCTATAAGGCTCGACTTGTTGCAAAATGTTTTCGTCAAAAACCAGGTGTAGACTATGATGAAACCTTTTCTCCAGTGGCTATGCTCAAATCCATTCGGATCCTTCTTGCCATTGCTGCCTTCCACGATTATGAGATTTGGCAGATGGATGTAAAGACCGCTTTTTTGAATGGACATTTGGAAGAGTGTGTCTATATAGATTAGCTAGAGGGTTTCATTCAGAGTTGGAGCAGCGAGAAAGTGTGCAAGTTGCTTAAATCCATTTATGGATTAAAACAGGCATCACGGAGTTGGAACATCTGTTTTGATGAGACGGTCAAAGAATTTGACTTTATCAAAAATCCAGATGAACCATGCATCTATAGTAAGATTGTAGCAAGAACTGTTATATTCCTCGTCTTGTACGTGGATGATATTCTCTTGATAGGAAATGACATTCCTATGCAACAATCAGTCAAAGGATTCTTGTCACAAAAATTCTCCATGAAAGACCATCCCTCAATATGGAAGATTCAAAGCACGGTAAACTACCGGCTTGTCATGGAATCACCCTCTCCAAAGAGATGTCTCCCAAGAATGATTTGGAAAGGGATCGCATGTCAACTATACCCTACGCTTCTGCGGTAGGCTCTATAATATATGCGATATTGTGTACCAGATCAGATGTCGCTTACGCACTAAGCGTGGTAAGCCGGTATCAGTCAAACCCTGGGGAGAAGCACTGGATAGCAGTAAAGTACATTCTCAAGTACCTGAGAAGGACTAAGGGGATGTTCTTGGTGTACGGCGGAAAAGACCTCCAGATCGAGGTCTTTGTTGACTCCAGCTTCTAGCGTGACAAGGATGACTCCAAGTCCATGTCGGGTTATGTCTTTACCCTCAATGGAGGGGTGGTTTATTAGAAGAGCTTCAAGAAGGACACTGTTGCTGACTCGACGATGGAAGCGAAGTATATCGCCGTATGTGACGCCGCAAAAGAAGCAGTCTAGATGAGGAAGTTCTTAACAGAACTTCAGGTGATTCCGTCCATTATTGATCCAATACCTCTGTATTGTAACAACAATGGGGCTATAGCTTTAGCGAAGGAACTCAGGTCCCATCAGAAGTCCAGACATATCTTGAGGCGGTATCACCCGATCAGGGAGATCATGGATCGCCGAGAGATCGAGGTACGGAGAGTTGATACGGAGAACAACACTGCAGATCCACTCACAAAGACCATCCCTCAGATGCAGTTCGAGAGGCTATTCGATGATAGGTCTACGATATGCCAACACATGGCCTTAGTGCAAGTGGGAGATTGTTAGTGATATATGCCCTAGAGGCCATTATTGTATAGTACTAGTTTGTATATTTCATTTTGGAAGGTTAGGATATACACGGATTTTATGACAGTCTTGCTCAATATGGTAGTATGCTACTTGGTTTGTTTCTATCTTAATATGTGTATATGGTTCTTTTAGCACATCGCTAATACATATTGGTAAAGCCCTTAGGATGTTTGCTTGACTACCAGCGTTGTGATGGCAGTCACACTAGTGGAGGTTGGGTAGTCTATAAGCACATCCTTATACAAGTCCTTAGTCATAGGATTATTGAGACATGACATCGATACTCCAGAGTAGACTAGTGTATACGCTTCTCATCCCAGCAGAGGAGATGGTCTGTCCCACAGCCATTAGTATGTCGTATTGGAGATAGTATGCAGGTGCTCATTGGGTTATGAGTTACACTGGACGGACTCGTGGGGAACTGTTGGTTGGTACTATACCTATTGTCAGGTAGCAGTTCCCAGGTGACATGAGTACAGTATAGTCCATTGACTTGACACTGCTACTTCGCCTCGAGTGTGTTCCCACTGTTCTTAGATTACTACCCTACCACGGCTCTGATGAGTCGTAATATTGGCATAAGAAAGGCCATGTATCTACGTTGACTCTCGCAAAGGCCGGAGTATGTAGGAGAGCCACTCTCTCTGCCTCGGGGTCGCCAGCCATACCAAATAGCAGTCGATCTTCAACTCATTCCTATTGTTTCAGACCTTTGATTGCATATTCTTCATCAGGCCCAGGTACAGAGCGTGAAGATCTAGCACTCTCTCAAGATGATCAGGTTCTGGTACAGGCTGAAAGTCGTAATCCAACTGAAAATACAAAAAAATAATTTATTTAAATTGCAAGTGTTAAATAATAATAAATATATTGGATAAATCAAATGAAAATATATATTAATACCCGAGCCTGATCCCAGAAGAGGGCAAATGAGCGTCGGTGCTGATCGCCTCACTCAATGTGAAGTGAATACTTCTTTTGGTTGCGGCTCTCATCCCCCATATACCGGCCGAATCTCTCGGCATAATCACCGGTATAGCGATAATCGGGGGTAAAGAAGAGGGGGAATGGTGCCTCCCCCTACCTCTATCGGGCCTCAGCCTATGTGACTGATTCGGCCTTCGAGTCCCCCTCTCGGGATGTGGCTGTCCTGCATCTACAAGAAATATCAAGACAAGAAATATTAAGACAAAATGGTATTAAGAAATTAAGGATTAACGAAAATTGAAGTGCGATATATACCTCCGGCGACAGCAACACGAGCCTGGGCCCGGGCAGCAGTACGAGCGGGACGATAGTTCCTCCGATGAGGAACAGCCGGTGACCTGTGGACGCATCCCCTCCAACTAGAAAATAAACATTACCGATAAAATTACATGAAGTTCATGTTTATTCTTAGAGGATATGAAAAATGAATAAATATATTATGTTTATTCATATTAACCTACAAACTGTGCGGAGGGTACGGAAGTGGCGGGAGTGGCCTCTGCGCCAGATGTGGATGCACCACCTATAATTAAACAATTAAAAATAGATTATATAAGTAATTGCAAAAAGAATGTGTATATCAATAATATAACATTCTAAATCAATATGCATACAATATAAGATATATAAATATACTCGCAGGTGCAGTGGTGGCCTTTGCCCGAGATGTGGAGGCACCATCTACAGCTAGACAATAAAAAACGATTATCTAAGTAAGAGAAAAAAGAATGTGTGTATATTTATGATATAACATTCTAAATCAATATGCATGCACTATAAGGTATATAAACATAGCTGCAGGTGCGGTAGTTTCCTTTGCTTCTGATGTGGACGCACCACCAACAGCTAGACAATTAAACATTGATTGTATAAGTAATGAAATAAATATGCGTGTATATCTATAATATTACATTTAAAATGAATATGCATGCAATATATCCGGAGGTGTGGCAAAGTCCACACGGAAGGAGTCATCCGAAGGGGATACCGATCGGGGTGCAAGACCAGCCCTCTGAAGCTCCTTATGCAGCTCTCCGGACAGCAGAACCCCTCTGCCTCTACCTTTGCCTCTGCCTCTGCCGCTGCCACGGCTGGTGCTCCTGCTGCCCTTCGCTGCTCCGGTCGTCGTTATCAAACTTAGATAAGAGTACAATCATTATATATGCATGCAATATATATATAGATCGTAGAAATGTGAAGTAATAATATAACATTACTGATAATCATTTTCGTTTCGTGAACGCATTAGACATATCTACTTGGATTTCATCATCGATATCATTTCTAACCCACGTAACTTCATAGTCAGCAGAAGACAACCCGTCTTTTGAAACAGATGGTCGGAGCACTCTAAGTTTTCTCTCTTCTTCCTCCTCATCGATGTCCTCTATACCATCCTCAAATTCTGGGACATTGTAAACATCCCTGGGTTTCCAACGGCATACGACACTCTATCCCAGATGCTTCAAACACTGTGAGTAGTATACTTGGAATGCTTGGTTCGAAAAGATAAATGGATCGTCCTGACCATAAAATCAAAGTGTGTTCACACTAGTCAATCCATATTCATCTTTCCAAGTCTCGAGATTGTTTCTCCACTTATCTGTATCGGTTCACATATCGTACCAAGTACACCGAAATATATAAAACGGTTCTGATCGTCCGGGATATTGGATGCCAAGTATGCAATTTAAGTATCCATAATAAATCACACCATCCGATCCTACCGTCGCAATCCCACTATTCTGAGTGCATCGAGATGTTTCTATATCCTTAACTTCAAATTTGTATCCAAGGATACCGAATCCTTTATAATATGCAACCTCCATACTAGGAAACTGAGCTAAACATCTTGGATCTCTCTTTAATGATGAAAACAAGTTCGGATCGTGGATCTGACAAAAAAAGTGTTACGAAAAATGCATAACGATATAAGTTTAGATTAAGATTGGTAGAAATAACATGTTATTCGAACAATTTACATGATCTGCAATCCAATCGCAAAAATTATCCTGATAATATTTTTCCAATAGTTCATCATTCCAATCAGGATGCCCTTCACGTAGCTCATTAATATGGATTCTGTTCTCAACAATAAATTATGACATTAATATTATATCATTTCATACACACACAAACACAAATATAACAATTAATCCAAAATACTTACTCTCTAATTTTTTTCAAGACATACGCTATTGAGAAGGATAAATCGATATATCATATTCATAAACATAGTGTCTACTCTCTTATAATCAGCTTTACCATATGGCCCGTCCTGAATTCTGTGAGGCCGTTTAAGTTTTGTCTCAATGTTCTCGTCCAGATAGCGGAAACAAAATGTAGTTACTTCATCTAGAAGATAATCTTGCATGATAGAATCCTCTGGTCGATTTCTATTGCGTATAAACTTTTTTAGAGTGTAAAGGTACCTAAAGAAAAATATGTTAAATAAATAAATATGGGTATATAGGACAACAATAATTTTACAAATTGCGTGAAACGAAAAATTCCACGTACCTTTCGACGGGATACATCCATCGATATTGTACCGGTCTGGCTAACTTAGCCTCGGTTGCAAAATGAACCATCCGGTGTATTATGATATCGAAGAATGACGGTAAGAAAATACGCTCAAGTTTGCAAAGTATCAATAAAATAGAATTTTCTAGATTCTCTAGCGTCACAGCATCCAGAGTTTTAGCGTACAATTATCTAAAAAAGCAATAAAGGTTATTGATTAGTAGACCAACCGATTCGAGAAGGGAAGTACTGAGGGCTAATGCGAGAAGGTGCTCCATAATAATATGGTGATCATGACTTTTCAGCCCATCGATCTTACCTTTCACAATTTTTATTTTCTTGCTAAATGATCCTGAGAAACTGTGGGAACTTTCAAATCATGCAACACCTGCAGAAACCTTTTCTTCTCCGGTTGTGACATATGATACGCGGTATTGGGAAGTACAAACTTGCCTAGTTTACCCGCTATCGGTTTAGGATGCAATTAACTTCTAATTTTCCAGTCCTGAAGATCCATCCGAGCACGGAGGTTGTCTTTCGATTTTCCGTCTTTACAAAGAAGTAAGTTGAGTACGTACTCGGATACTCCATTCTCTATGTGCATGACGTCCAGACAATGACACACTAAATTTGTTAACCAGTACGAAAACTCGTAGAAATTTCTTAACTTGTTCCAGTATGGTGGTTTGACCTGTTTTGCCGGATATATCCCGAAGATCACATTATTGTAGCCATCCCACTGAGCAATCACGTCCTCTCCGGACAATGAGGCTGGAGGCCTAAGAAGCTCCTGATAACTATTAAAGTGAGCAGTGTCTAACCTGTAGGGATGGTCTAGTGGCAGGAAACGCCGATGACCGCAATAACAAACTTTCTTGCTAAAATTCAACCATTTCGTTGTTGTATATTGATGGCAATAAAGGCATACTTTGTGACCATATATGGACCAACCTGATAGCATTCCATACGCAGGAAAGTCATTAATTGTCAACATTAAAGCCGCACGCATTGTGAAGGTTGTATCTGTGTTTGCATTATAAGTATCTACACCATCAATGAATAAAGATTTTAATTCATCGATCAGAGGTTGGAGATAGACGTCGATATTGTTTCCCGATATGTTTGGTCCATCAATAAGAAGAGGTATCATAAAGTAGGATTGATCCATAGCCAACCAAGACGACAGATTATAAATTATCATCACAATGGGCCATGTGCTGTGGCTTCCAGCCATATAGTTGAATGGGCAGAAGCCATCACTAGCGAGTTCGAGCCTGACATTGTGAGGATCACTACTGAATATTTCGTGCCTCCTATCCAAATCCTTCCATGCCAGTGAATCTCTTGGATGACTCATTTTTTCATCTTCACTTGAAGCAGCACAGTGATGCCAAATCATTGCCTCGGCTGTTTTCTTTCACCTGAATAGTCTCTGCAGCCTCTGTGTTATGGGAAAGTATCAGGCTATCTTGACAAGTATATCGGGCTTCTTATTAGATTCTTTCGGCTTATACCTAGCCTCTTCGCATGGTGGACACTCTTTCAAATCTGAATTCTCTTTCCGGTACAACACGCAATCTTTAGGACATGCATGAATCTTCTCACACTTCAGACCCAAATCAGACATTATCTTCTGGGCTTCATACCAGCTGTTGGGCACGTTATTTTCCGGGGGCATAGAATCTTTTAGGAACTTCAGAAGTATCGTGAATGGCTTGTTGCTCCATCCATTTAGGCACTTAATCTGGAAAACTTGGACGAACCATGATAGGGTCAAATACTTTGCATTCTCATAAATTGGTCTTCTATCATCATTCATGAATTCTTTATACTTATCCGCACGTAGTCCTTGACCGGAAGGAATGTCATCTTCGGTAGGAATACTATCACCTAGGGCAGCCTCTACCATATCCTCCATTTCTTCTCCTGGAAAGAACTTATCGTTTTTTTTCTTCTACCGCATTACCGTCTTCTCCTTCTTTTTCTGCCGCATTACCGTCTTCTTCTTGTCCTTCCCCGTGATATAGCCAAGTTATATAAAGTCTAGTAAAACCATGTTTAACGATGTGAAACTCTATGATTTCTACCTTCTGCCGGAACTTATTCCTACATCTATCGCACGGGCAGAGAATCTTCTCCAACACGATCTTATTATATGTGCATGCAAATTCAATGAAAGCAGCAACTCCTGCGATAAATTTAGATTGCATGCGCTATTGTCAATCCACGTACATCCAGTCCTTAACTCTGATGTACTCATGGGCCATGTTCGACTGTATAACATATAAATTGTAGGTTATGGTGACTATATTGAGAAATCTAAGAACGAGATGGTTACTAACAAAGAAGAAAATCCGTAGAGGTAAGTTTGTCGTTGAAAAGAATAAATTATCGATAAACAAAGTTAGATTTGAAGATACCTAAATATGAGCTGTATTCTGTGTATGTGTGTTTAAATTTATGATTTCGCTTAAGTTTAGGGTTGTTAGTGTGTATGTGCTTTGTATGTGCGTTTGTTGTATATTCGTGTTGTATGTGTGTATTTCGGCTATTGGGGGTAAGGCTTCTATCCCATTAAGAATACATAGAGCAGACATCCATTTGCCTGTGCCTTTATCCGTTTCGAGTAAATTTCGGCAGCACCTACCCGCTGTTCTCCGAGTACACTGTAATAGAATAGATAATCATTTCAATACTATGAAACAACGTTGAAATAAACATCTAATCTATCTTTGTACATGGAGAACCGGTGGAAAAGTACCGACGAAATAACTCGAAACGAATGAAAACACAAGTGAATGCATGTGTTTGCTTTATACATTCCTAACTTGTCCATACTGGATAAATCTATCGGTTATCATACGATTGAATCTTCTCGTCATATAGACTACACGACGGTTTTTAGCACCAAACTATACCGTCCGATATTTAACAACCTTCATATAGTTCTATGTCACGACGAACATCGAACGTATGTTAACCGATAGACGGGGACTAAGTCGCGCTTTGATTTTCATATATGAATAACGATGAGAATATGAAAGTTTCAAATTATCATCATGTTAGGTTTACCTAGCACCTCATGAAGGGTTTGGAAGCATCACATGTCTCAAAATTAAATTTTTTAGGTGCTAAGTGAACATACAAAGAATCATCACTAGAATTTTAGGGTTTAGAAACATTGACAACATTACAAGTAGGAAAAACTAGGGTTTTGAGAGTACAACCTTTGTAGCTCCCTACGCTAGACTCCTTGGCTACTTGAGGGTTGGAAAAGGTCCGCTTGAGATCCTTCTAGATCCACGATGATCCACCCGGAGTCGTCTTTGTCCAAGCTAGAAACTTCACAAGATCAAGAGAAGAAATAGAAGCTAACACTCTTCACAAGTGGGCAAGACTAGTGTAGAATGGTATTGTGGTTGGTTTTCTCACTTCAAAATCCTAACTTGTTTACTCTTTTGCTTACTTGAAAGAACTAGAGAGCAAGAGAGAAAGGAGGAAGAAGATGATGGCTTTCTAAGCTCAAGAGAATGATAAGCTTGAAATAGAAAATGAGAAAATGAAAATATATATATTTTCACTCTCTCATTCTTAACTAGGGTTATAAAATATCTAGATATTTTTGTTTGGAAAAGAAATGACCATAGAAATTAAATCATGGTTAGTCAAAGGGTTAGTGCAAGAACAAAGAATTAAACCATGAAACAATTTCAATTTCCATTTTCCTTTTTCCAAATAAATAATATCCATATATTTTATATGGTGTGAGTCTTATATTGCCACCATCTACTATATCAACAACCATGATAATCTTTATGTATGCATGTATGTGTGCATGCACATCCTATGTGCATGAATGAGAATAAATGAGAATGAGTGCATACATGCATACATACAACATAAAGATAAGAAAGGATTTCAAGTGAGAAACTAATGGTTAATGATAAATCAACACTTGATTTAGCAACCCGGTCGTATCGCATACGACCCAACCAAAAGCAAGCCGCCCGATTAATATACGGTATCTCATACGTGCATTTTAACCGGGTCCATACGCATATCGCATATGCGCACCACAACTTTTCGCCTGGACTAGGTAACTCCATTATGGGACTCTAAGACTCGTCAATATGCCGGTAGTGGGTGATGATCATATCAAGCACCCCCAAGCCGCAAGCGGTCAGCTAAACGTAACGGCCACCCGGGTATTGAGCGATCAGAAGAAAACAAGCGAACCTGCTACAACTCCCGTCGAGCCAACCGGTAACACTACCGTACAGTCCGGTCTCTTCGTCAGATATGCTGCATATCGAGTCTAGGGATGGTAACGTCGACCCCAATAACTCAATAAGTCGTGCCGATGAATGGTCTATAACAGATCGAGAAACTACTGATAACACTTATCAGTAAATCTCAACAGCCCTGGCCAGGGACTTACTGATATAGCCAGTCAGGCACAGCACAGCATCGACTCCCAATACCAGGAGAGACGAAACCCCTCCTATCGCTCATCGCCTTCGTGTGTCTCGGGACTGTACCCAACGCCACCTGTTTGCACGACTCAGTAAAGCCGTGGTAGGGTGGTAATCAAAGTACAGTGGGAGAACACACAAGACTCTATGACGATCTCGGGTCTACAGACTAACCTGCACCAGTGTTACCTGAGAACTGCTATCCGACGATAGATATAATTCCATATAGGAGTTCTCGGCGAGTCCGTCTAGTGTACCCAGTCACCACTGAGCACCCGTATACGATCTCGATATCAAACATCGATGAATGTGGGAACATCCATCGCCCATCATATGGGTCTAGTATCATATACGCTAGTCTACTCTGGTATATCGATGCCCCGTCTCGATACACCTACGACTAGGGACATTCCAGGATATGCTTATAAGCTACAGATGTCCCACTAGTATGATCTCCATCATAATCACAGTAGTCAAGCCTATATCCTCAGGGCTTTATCAACATGTATGAATGAATAAAAGCATGATCAAATCAACATGTCAGATAAAGAAGAACCAGATAGCATACTATCATGACGAGCAAGAATGTACACTGAATATATATATGTATGTATATATATATACATGTATAAATACATCCACTATCATATAATGGCCTCTAGGGCATACATATATCCAACAATCTCCCACTTGCACTAAGGCCAGTTATTGGCGTACTCATACCCAACATCTCAAAAAGTTGCTCATGCTGCGGCTGAGGGAGGGCCTTGGTGAGTGGATCCGCGGCGTTATTCTTTGTGTCTACTCTCTTAATCTCGATCTCGCGGCGATCTACAATCTCCCGGATCAAATGAAAGCGCCTCAGGATGTGTCTGGATCGCTGATGGGACCTGGGCTCCTTGGCTAACGCCATAGCCCCATTATTATCACAATACAATGGTATTGGATCAATAATGGTTGGAACTACTCCTAGCTCCGAGACGAACTTCCTCATCCGGACGGCTTCCTTGGCGGCATCATTCGCAGTAATGTACTCAGCTTCCATCGTAGAGTCTGCAACGGTATCCTATTTGGAACTCTTCCAACTTACCGCCCCTCCATTGAGGGTAAATGCAAACCCAGAGATAGATTTGTTGTCGTCCTTATCGCTCTGGAAGCTCGAATCGGTAAAGGCCTCTATCTGGAGATCTCCATTACCATACACCAAGAACAATTCTTTAGTTCTTCGCAAGTACTTAAGAATGTTCTTCACAGCTATCCAGTGATTCTCCCCTGGGTTGGATTGATACCTGCTTACAACACTAAGTGCATAGGCTACATCTGGGCGTGTACATAACATCGCATACATTATAGATCCTACTGCCGAAGCATAGGGTATAATACTCATGCGAACACTCTCTTCATCGGTCTTCGGGAAAGAGTCTTTGGAGAGAGTGACCCCATGGAAAGCGGGTAAGGCACCCCGCTTGGAGTTTTCCATACTAAACCTTTTTAGGATGGTGTTAATGTACCTGGTTTGGGACAATCCCAACAATCTCTTGGATCTATCCCTATAGACCCTTATACCGAGAATGTATGTGGCATCACCCAGGTCCTTCATGGAGAACCTTAGTGATAAGAAAGATTTGAACGACTGTAGCATACGAATGTCATTTCCTATCAGAAGAATGTCATCCACGTACAATACGAGGAATGTGACAGATCTCCCTACAGCCTTCTTATAAACACAAGGTTCATCTGGATTTTTGATGAAATCAAACTCTTTGATAACATCATTGAAACAGATGTTCCAACTCCGTGATGCCTGCTTTAACCCATATATGGATTTAAGCAATCTACATGCTTTCCCGCTGCTTCCACTGTCAATGAAGCCCTCTGGCTGATCCATATAAACGCATTCTTCTAAATCTCCATTTAGAAATGTCGTTTTAACGTCCATCTGCCAGATTTCATAGTCGTAGTGAGCAGCAATAGCAAGTAGGATCCGAATGGATTTAAGCATGGCTACGGGCGAAAAAGTCTCGTCATAGTCCAAACCTGGTCTTTGACGAAAACCCTTCGCCACAAGTCTTGCCTTATAGGTCTCTACCTGCCCATCTACACCAATCTTTCTTTTAAAGATCCATTTGCACCCCACAGGTTTTACCCCAGGGGGTACAACGTCCAAAGTTCATACTTTGTTGGTGTACATAGACTCCATTTTGGATCTCATGGCATCCAGCCACTTCACAGAGTCACCACTCGTGATAGCTTGCTGAAAACTGGTAGGATCATCATCCTCCATGATGCAGTCTTCTCTGTCACCATCAATAAGGAAACCGTAGTACCTCTCCGATAGGCGAGAAGTCCTACCAGACCTACGGAGTGGCTGAGGTTCCTCAGTTTCTATTGCAACAGCCGGTTCAACCAAGTCGTCATTTGTAGTTTGTGTCTCTAGAATAGATCCACTACATTGCCATCATCTTTATCTGTGAAATACTCTTTTTCCAAGAATGTGGCATGCTGAGAAACAAACACCTTTTGTTCCTCCTTGTGGTAGAAAAGATATCCATAAGAGTTCTTTGGATATCCCACAAAATTACACATGACTGACCGTGTCTCGAGTTTGTCCGGATTCTGCTTTTTAACATAGGCCGGGCAACCCCAAATCTTAATTCTCTTAAGAGATGGTCTTTTCCTATGCCATATCTCATAGGGCGTGGTAGACACGGTTTTGGTTGGGACCCTGTTCAGTAGAAACACTGCAGTCTCCAATGCATGCCCCCAAAATGAGACGGATAACTCAGCATCACTCATCATGGAGCGGACCATATCTAATAGGGTCCTATTCCGTCGTTCAGACACACCGTTGTGCTGTGGTGTGTAGGGAGGAGTGAGTTGAGAGAGAATCCCATTCTCTTTTAGGAAGTTTGCAAATTCTGTACTGAGGTACTCCCTACCTCGATCTGATCGAAGCATCTTGATACTCAAGCCGGTTTGTTTTTCTACTTCTTGTTTATATTCAGTGAATTTCTCGAAAGCTTCGGATTTGTGCTTTAATAAAAATACATGACCGAATCTTGAGAAATCGTCAGTGAAAGTAATGAAGTAAGAAAAACCGCCTCTAGCCTGTGTAGACATTGGCCCACATACATCACTATGTATGAGTCCTAGGAGCTCGGTAGCTCTTTCTCCGTGTCCGGTAAACGGAGTTTTGGTCATTTTACCCTTGATACAAGACTGACAAGTCGCATAAGATTTATATTCAAAAGGGTTTAAATATCCATCTTTGTGTAACTTGTTTAGTCTTGTTTCGTTAATATGACCAAGTCTACAGTGCCAAAGAAAAGCTTCATTTATTTCTGAAAGTTTTCTTTTATTAGTGTGTTGTATGCTGAAAACTGTGTGTTGATTTAGGACGTATATCCCGTTATTAAGTGTACCATACCCAACCAACATTTGATTCAGGTGAATGTTCATAATATTGTTCTGCAATACAAAATTATATCCTTCATTGTCTAACAAAGAAACAGATATTATATTACAAAGCATACTTGGTACAAAATAACATGGGTTCAAAACCAATATACACCCAGATGGCAACCCCAAGTGATACTCTCCCACTGCGACTGTATGTACATTGGAACCATTTCCAACGCGGAGAGTATGGTCACCTGTCTTCAAAACCTTGCTATTTCTCAGCCCCTGCATAGAATTGCAAATGTGAGAACCTGAACCGGTATCTAATACCTAGGAAGCAGAGTTTATTGAAAAACAGTTTTCTGTCACAAACACACCTGAAAAGGAAGCATCCCTATGCTTCTTCTTGAGATTTAAGTACTCGGTACAGTTGCGCTTCCAATGTTCTGTTTTGTGGCAATGAAAACATTCACCTTTCCCCGATTCTCTAGCTTTGGACTTTTCCTTCCCCTTAACCTTTTTAACTCCACCCTTAGGATTGGTGGGCTTCTTCTTTTTCTTTCCTTTGGCCTTAGCCTTTGGGCGAGAAGAGGAAGATTGTCCAACAGTCATAACGGGAGTTTTCACTGATTTCAGTGTGCTCTCTGCACTCCTTAACATATTAAGGAGTTCAGGTAGTTCCCTCTCCATGTTGTGCATGTTGAAGTTAACTATGAATTGAGCAAAGGTGGAGGGGAGGGACTGCAGAATAATATCCGTATATTGTTCATTGTCCATCGTCCATCCAAGGTCCTCAAGCTCTTCTATGAGAGCTATCATCTTCAGAACATGGTCTCTTACTGATGTGCCAGGGGCCATTCGCATCTGAAACAATTTCTTTGATGCTTCATATCGTAATACGCGGGATTGCTTTCCATACAACTCCTTTGTATGGTGGAATATGGCTTGAATGTCCATATTCTCGTGCTGCTTTTGATGTGTGTTGTCCATCGATGCAAGCGCGAGGCATTTGGCCGTGGCACAGTTAGCGTCCCATGTCTTGCGGACTTCTTTGTCCGCAACTGAGGATTTTGGACCTGGGACGGGCAGGGCTGAAGCCGTGAGGACATATGATACTTTATCATAAGTCAAGGCTATTTTCAGATTGCTTAGCCAGTCTTTATAATTGGTCCCATTCAGTTTGTTTTTATCTAGTAGAAGCTTGAGTCCAGTCATTGGTATCTGCCATTAAGAGAGAGAAAAGAATACACTCAGCGAAAGCTCTTGCAAAGATCAGATTGGTTATTATCTTGTCTAATCGATGTCTCCCACTGCTTTAATCAAGTTTTTCTTTCAAACCTTAAAAAGAAAACTAGCCAGGATTAATTACAGTCTACAACTTCGCTAACCGTTCAGCCAGGCCAGTGTCGGTACTTGAGAGAGGTTCCCCGTGCTTTCGCACGGACCTAATTAAAGTAAACCTCATTTTCCCAGAGGCGTAGCCCCGTTAACACCTTTCTAGACACCTAATGGGTTAGCTAATTGTAAACTGCAAAACTCTCCTGAGAGCAACTATTGCCCACAGTGGGATCGGGATCCAACTATCATATGGAAGGTATGCAATCTCATTGCAAATCTCAACACTTGAAATTCCCGATGTGATTTTTACCCCTAGTACCTATGACCTTGGCTATGGTCAACAAATCACAAGTACTAGTCAAGTTCAGCCCGTCATTTCTTGATTAATCAGACCCGTTTACATGACCCTTGGCTAAGGTCAACAAAGTCATATGCCCGTCCTAATTAATCTGCATCATATACATTATAGGAAGACATCACTTAGCTACCGTACACTACGCCTTGGCTAAGGTCAACAAACGTAGCACGAATACTAAGTACTCTACTTCCTAAAATGACGGAGGGTTGCGGATGATTTTTAATAAAATTTTTAACGCTTTGAACTTGATATCGTCGTAGAATCAAATGGTTTTCAAAAGGAGTGGCTTGAGCTCCGCGGTTTTGAAATGTAGCTTTTTCATAAAGAGCCGAGTGGTTTTCAAATCCGATTCTACAACATCTTTTTAGGTTTATTTTCTTTACATTAATCATATTAATGTAGTCCCATCATTTAAGTCCTTAAGCCAATCACAGAAAAGAAACGAAAATACAACGTACGCTTATGCCATCCGCATTCGCCGCAATGTTCCGTTATGCACCGTTAGGTTACTTAACTAACGGCATACCGGGACGGGACTAGTACGGGTGTAAAACATAAGCAACGTCTACTATATATCTCATATATAATATATCATTCGTCTCAGATATCACAGAACACAGGCAGCAGAAACATATATATAATGTGGGATATACTAGGACGTCCGTATTTAGTATTTAGCCAACAATAGAAAATACGGATTCCACAGTCGCAATGAATAGCCAAGCCCACACCCCCAGACCCCTACGAGAGCGGCAAGCGACCCTACCAATTCTGGAGTTTAGGAGACCCGGTTTCGACTCCTCGAGATGGCCTCCCACTGAACCCCAGAACCCGGTCACTTGTGCTCCCCTCCTTGGGTCTATCCTAATGCGGAAAATTAAATAATATACAACACTGGTGACATCAACCTCAACCCGGAAGTGCCCCAAATAAAGGAATATTACATTACATTTGAATTTTACATGAATGAAAAATAAAACTCTCATCTCACATAAAACCCCCCGGCTATTCAATCGCGATAATCCTGCACATCATATCTCAGCAACACATAATATCATATATCATCAACGTAAGTAAGTATGCGTATCCCGATTGTCGTTGATGTATAGCAACGAAACCGGCGATAAGCGACATACTACACTTACGGTCACAGAAAAGAAAGTGAAAAACTACAATATTTGGAATCCACATTCTTTTTAGACATCGTAAATCCGAAATATCACATATTTCGCATTTCATGCCTAACTATATGAATTCCACATATTGTATCACATTCCAGATAAGTAGACAGTATTAAACATTTCGATTGAATAATCAAATACCCAAAATTTCCTAAAGCTCAACAATTGAGCGGAGTTCAAAAAACCCGGAATGTGTCACAGTAGTAGCGGTCCAGCCGTAGAAGGGTCAAGCCAACGCTTCACATGTGGCACGCCGTACTGCCTTAAACCCTAAGGTTCAAAAGGCAGTTCAAGACGGTCACATAATCGAGTTAAGGTTTGTTGTCTTCTAGAGGGTCCACCACAAAACTTACACGTATTTCCGAAAGATTTAAACTCGAGAAAAGATTCAACACTTGAAAATTTTTCATGCCGGGAAAAAGTGAGTTAATGATATCCGTTCGAACTTTTTAATACTTTCTAAATTATCCGAAAAAGGCACGAAATTAAAATTCCGTTCGAATCACCGAATCCAAAACCATCCCCGGAATATTCAACACATGAATCAGATTAAACATACCCAAAACAATACACAAGCAGGTATAGGCATTACTGTATAAATACGAAGCTATGAAGCCTCTGTACGGTCGCGGAGCTGCGGCCCAAGAAAGGTATGGCCGCGGTTCCGCGGCGGCTTGTACGGCTCATGGCTTCGTATTTCATAGTGTTGCTTAGATTTGCCTGCTGCATTTTTTACGTATTTTTAATTCTGAAAATTACACAGTTTCAAAAATTGTCCAGAGAAGGTTCATAAAACCGTATTTTTGATTAGATCGGAGTTTTAACTTCGTTAAAGCATCGCCTAAAGTTCTAGGTCGGCTCTGATACCAATGTTAGGTTTACCTAGCACCTCATGAAAGGTTTGGAAGCATCACATGTCTCAAAATTAAATTTTTTAGGTGCTAAGTGAACATACAAAGAATCATCACTAGAATTTTAGGGTTTAGAAACATTGACAACATTACAAGTAGGAAAAACTAGGGTTTTGAGAGTACAACCTTTGTAGCTCCCTACGCTAGACTCCTTGGCTACTTGAGGGTTGGAAAAGGTCTGCTTGAGATCCTTCTAGATCCACGATGATCCACCCGGAGTCGTCTTTCACTACTAAAATAGGGGGTTGCCCCTACGGATATTGAAATCCGTAGGGGCAGATTTATGTTGGCCCTACGGATTAATCCGTAGGGCTAAAAGGTTGGCCCTATGGGCCTAGACGTTCAAGAATAAAAATATTAATTCTTAATTTGGTGTTTGCCCCTACGGAGCCGCAAACCAAGGACCTACGGACAAATCCGTAGGGGCAACTAAATAGCGATTTAATAAAGGCACAGATCGATCGCCTACGCTCTCTTTCTTCCTCTCTCGATCGCGCGCGAAACAAAATCCCCAAATCGCCACCGCCGTTCTCGTCATCGCCACCGCCGTTCTCGTTGCCGCCACCGCCGTTCTCGTCGCCACCACCGTTCTCGTCATCGCCACCGCCGTTCAGGTTAGTAAATCTTCAACTAAATTAAAGAAATTTTTGATTATTTAGGGCTAGGGTTCATGGCTGGGTCTGGGGTTGCGGTTGGAGTTGGGGTTCGGCATGGGTTGCGGTCGGGGTCGGGGTCGGGGTTGGGGTTAGGGTTATGGTTGGGGTTCGGCTGCAGCTGGGGCTGGGGCTGGGGTTAGGGTTTGGCTTAGGGTTGGGGTTGGGGTTTAGCTGGGGCGCGCTGGGGTTAGGGTTAGGTTGGGGCTGGGGCTGGGCTGGGGCTGGGCTGGGGCTGGGGCTAGGGTTAGGTTAGGGTTGGGGCTGGGGCTAGGGTTAGGCTGGGGCTAGGGCTAGGGCTAGGGCTGGGGCTGGGGCTGGGGCTAGGGTAGGCTGGGGCTGGGCTGGGGCTGGGGCTGGGGCTAGGGTTAGGTTGGGGTTGGGTATCGATGTATATGTTAGTGTATATGCCCTAGGGGCCATTATTGTATCATACTAGCATGTATATTACTTAATGGAAGCTTGGGATATTCACAGTTGTATATAACAGTCTTGCTAAACATAGTAGTATGCTACTTGGTTTGAGTCTACTTTAATATGTGCATATGTTTCTTGTAACGTATCACTTATACATATTAGTAGAGCCCATAGGATCTTTACTTGATTACCAGCGTTGTGATGGCAGTCACACTAGTGGGGGCTGGGTAGTCTGTAAGCAACATCCTATACAGGTCCCTGGTCGTTGGATTATCGAGATAGGGCATCGATATTTCGGAGTAGACTAAGTGTATACGCTTCTCATCCCAGTTGGGGAGATGGTCTGTCCCACAGCCATCAGTACGTCGTACTGGAGATAGTATACAGGTGCTCGTTAGGTTACGGGTACACCGGACAGGACTCGCCGGGGAACTGATTGGTTGGTATTATACCCATCGTCAGTTAACAGTTCCCAGGTGACATGAGTACAGCATAGTCCGCAGACTTGACACTGCTACTTCGCCTCGAGTGTGTCCCACTGTTCTTAGATTATTACCCTACCACGGCTCAAAGGAGTCGTGCAAACAGGTAGCAGTTGGGTGCAGTCCCGAGCACTTGGAGGCAGTGGCGGTTAGATAGGATTCGTCTCTCCCGGTATTGGTAGTTGATATCACACTGTGTCAGAGAGCCATTATGCAAAGTCCCTGGCCAGGGCAAGCGAGATATACTGGTAGGTTCCAGTAGCTTCTCAGGGCGTAATGGGCTTCGCTCCGACACGACTTATACAGCTATTAGGGGACTGACGCTTGCCGCCTCCTAGGCTTGATATACGATAGTCTTAGACGAATAGACCGGACTGTACGGAGATTGTCACATCAGGCTCAGTGGGAGTTCGGATGATTTACCTCATCGGCCTTCTTATCGACATCTACCTGGGGACCGTTACGTACAGCTAGTGCCGCTTGCGGTCTGTGGTTAAACCCACTGCCAGCGTAGTGTCGAGTCTTTAGAGTCCCACACAGAGAGTTTCCCTGCTCCAGGAGAAACGATATAGAGGTCGTATGGTTTTACGACAAGGGTTCGAACGTGTATGTGTGTTTGCGCACGTACGAGTTTTTCGGACAGTTTTTACTAGCCGGCTTTGGTTTAAGCCAGATTCTAGTATCGGGTTATTGGATTTATACAGTCTAAAGTTTTTCCGTGTTTTCACGGATTGGAGGGGCATTCTCGTAATTTTTCAGGAACCTTCTAGAAGATGGTGACTATGGGGGTTAAGGTGGCATATACATTGAATGAGATTAGTGGGTCATATGGATGATTCATCCATGTCATTAATGCATCATAAATGCTTAATGACTCATGGAGATGAATCACCATTAGATATTTATCAAGCATGGTTGTAAATCATTTTCTTTTCTTTTCTTGAAAAACAATAATGCTTGATATATATTATGATAACTCATTTTCTCATTTCATTATTATGTTCATCTTCTCTCTCCTCAAGCTCTCTCTCTTCAAACCCTAATCCTCCCCTCTCATGTGTTGAGTACAAGGATTAGTTAGACTAATTAAACCATAACCCTCACTCTATATCATCTAGGTATTTTGATTAGCACTTAAAGAAACCTAGTTATCTCAAGTTTGAGATTAAGCTTGGCGTAGGAGCTTTCGGGTGGATCGTCTTTGATTCGAGGAGGCCGTGAAGTTGCCGATGTTCCAAGGAGCCTACGAGGAGTGGAGGACAGCGATGAAGACCCGAAGGACACGGTTCTTGAGGTATAATCACTTCACATAGTAGTTTAGAACTTCTATGATAGTTGTTAGTTATCGTTTAGCTTCGATTCATGCGGTTAGTCGATGTTTAAGCAAAAAACAAGATCGGTTTTCATATTTCCGCCTCCCCGCAAGTCGTGGGGTATTGCACATCGATTTACAGTATATCCATGTATCATATCATGAATGATTCATTTTCATTAAATGTGGTAAAATTAAGTGTATAAAATCATGCCATATAAATAGATTGTGTTCGTGAATGGCGATCTAGTTAGGCGAACCAAAGTATTGCATTGATGAAAGTTTACCGTAGAGGAAATTACGGCTAGCTCTATGCATTTAACCTGAATGTATCCAGTAATTACTAGCATGTATAGAAAAGTTGGTTTAATTTATGAAAAAATGGGGAGACAACATGCATGTATGCATATAGGTAACATTTGCCAATATGCCATATCCAGACCGCAATCTATTTTTGCCTATTGGCTAATATGAAAATATCGGCCCGCGTATATGACATAATCAAAGTTGTTAAATCTTGATACGGTTTGTGATTCGTTTTTTTATTTATCATATCGTGTATCGTATCTGTTTCATATCGAAAGAAACAAAATTTTCTGTTATAATAACGAAATAATTATGTGTAGAACCAATTACAATTTTAAAAATGATCAAATTAACAACATAAAGCAACGTACAAGTTAAAGCAAATTTCGGAATTGCGGCACTCAAATACATACATATAAATCATACAAACCCATGCATTTGATAATCAAATAGGGTTTTTTCTGCCCCCCTACTTCAATATTTTGATGCATGTTTCAGTCATGTGAATTCATATGTTGCGTATAACGCTTTATGATATCAGTATCCTACATTTGTAGTTTTAATTGTTGATTGTTATAGATGAATGCCATTGCAATAATAGTTTTTGGTTGATGAATGCTATTGCAATGTAGGATGATCAGTTCTATCAATCTTGATCTCAATGGTTTAAAATCATGTTACACATACAACACGAATGCACAACAAACGCATAATTAGAGAGCGATTCGAGATATTCAGGTTAAAACCAATATATGATACTCAATGATAATATGAAACCTTCATATTCCCATCGATACTCATATATGAAACTAAAAGCGCCACTTAGTCCCCGTCTATCGGTTAACATACGTGCGATACTCGTCGTGACCTAGAACTATACAAAGGTTGTTAAATATCGGACAGTATAGCTCGATACTAACAACCGTCGTATAGTCTACGCGACGAGAAAATTCAATTGTATGGTAACCCATAGATTTGTCCCGTATGGACAAGTTAAGAATGTATAAAGCAAACGCCTTCATTCACTTGTGTTTTCATCCGTTTCGAGATATTTCGTCGGTACCTTTCCGCTGGTTCTCCGTGTACAAAGATAGATTAGATGTTCATTTCAATGTTGTTTCACAGCTTTGAAATGATTATCTATTCTATTACAGTGTACTCGGAGAACAGCGGGGATGTACTGCCGAAATTTACTCGAAACGGTTGAAAGCACAAGTGATGGGCGTTCGCTCTATACATTCTTAATGGGATAGAAGCCTACCCCCGACAGCCGGAACACACACATACAACAAGAATACACAACAAACGCATAATTAGAGAGCGATTCGAGATGTTCGGGTTAAAACCAATATATGATAATATGAAACCTTCATATTCTCATCGATACTCATATATAAAACTAAAAGCGCCACTTAGTTCCCGTCTATCGGTTAACATACGTGCGATACTCGTCGTGACCTAGAACTATACGAATGTTGTTAAATATCGGACAGTATAGCTCGATACTAACAACCGTCGTATAGTCTACGCGACAAGAAAATTAAATCGTATGGTAACCCATAGATTTGTCCCGTGTGGACAAGTTAAGAATGTATAAAGCAAACGCCTTCATTCACTTATGTTTTCATCCGTTTCGAGATATTTCGTCGGTACCTTTCCGCTGGTTCTCCGTGTACAAAGATAGATTAGATGTTCATTTCAACGTTGTTTCACAGCTTTGAAATGATTATCTATTCTATTACAGTGTACTCGGAGAACAGCGGGGAGGTGCTGCCGAAATTTACTCGAAACGGTTGAAAGCACAAGTGATGGGCGTTCGCTCTATACATTCTTAATGGGATAGAAGCCTACCCCCGATAGCCGGAACACACACATACAACAAGAATACACAACAAACGCATAATTAGAGAGCGATTCGAGATGTTCGGGTTAAAACCAATATATGATAATATGAAACTTTCATATTCCCATCGATACTTATATATGAAACTAAAAGCGCCACTTAGTCCCCGTCTATCGGTTAACATACGTGCGATAATTTATTCTTTTCAACGACAAACGCACACACAAAGCATATACACGGATTTTCTCCTTTGTCAGTAACTATCCCGTTCTTATATTTCTCAATATAGTCAGCATAACCTACAATTTATATGTTATACAGTCTAACATGGCCCATGAGTACGTCAGAGTTAAGGACTGGATGTATGTGGATTGGAAACAACGTATGCAACCTAAGTTTGTCGCAGGAGTTGCTGCTTTCCTTGAATTTGCACGCGCACATAATAAGATCATAATAGAGAAGATTTTCTGTCCGTGCGATAGATGTGGCAATAAGTACTGGCAGAAGGTAGAATTGGCAGAGCTTCATATTGTAAAACATGGGTTTACTAGACTTTATACAACTTGGAAATATCACGGGGAAGGAGAAGAATGCAGTACTACGGCAAAAGAAGAAGGAGAACACGATAATGCGGCAGGAGAAGAAGAAGAATTCGGTAATGCAGCAGGACACGGAAATTTATTTCCATCAGAAGAAATGGAGGATATGGTAGAGGCTGCCCTAGGTGAATCTATTCGTACCGAAGATGACATTCCTTCTGGTCAAGGACCGCGTGCGGATAAATATGAAAATTTCATGAATGATGCTAGGAAACCAATTTATGAGAATGCGAAGTATTCCACCCTCTCATGGTTCGTCCAACTTTTCCAGATTAAGTGCCTAAATGGATGGAGTAACAAGTCATTCACAATGCTTCTTTCGTTCTTGAAAGATTCTATGCCTCCGGGAAATAATGTGCCCGAAAGCTGGTACGAAGCCCAGAAGATGATGTCTGATTTGGGTCTAAAGTGCGAGAAGATTCAAGCATGTCCTAAAAATTGCGTGTTGTACCGGAAAGAGAATTCAGATTTGAAAGAGTGTCCAACATGCGGAGAGGCCAGGTATAAGCCGAAAGATTCTGATAAGAAGCCTGATATACCTGTGAAGATAGCACGATACTTTCCCATAACACAGAGGCTACAGAGGCTATTCAGGTGCAAGAAAACAGCCGAGGCAATGATTTGGCATCACCGTGCTCCTCCAAGCGAAAATGGAAAAATGAGCCATCTAAGAGATTCACCGGCATGGAAGGATTTCGATAGGAGGCACGCAATATTCAGTAGCGATCCTCGCAATGTCCGGCTCGGACTGGCTACCGATGGCTTCTGCCCATTCAACTATATGGCTGGAAGTCACAGCACATGGCCCGTTGTAATGATAATTTATAATCTGTCGCCTTGGTTGGCTATGGACCAATCATACTTTATGATACCTCTTCTTATCGACGGACCAAACTCACCGGGGAACAATATCGACGTCTATCTCCGACCTCTGATCGAGGAGTTGAAATCTTTGTTCATTGATGGTGTAGAGACATATGATTCAAACACAAATACAACCTTCATACTGCGTGCGGCTTTAATGTGGACAATTAATGACTTTCCTGCGTATGGAATGCTATCAGGTTGGTCCGTACATGGTCACAAAGCATGTCCTCATTGCCATGAACACACAACATCAAAATTCTTGAATTTTAGCAGGAAGGTTTGTTATTGCGGCCATCGACGTTTTCTGCCTCCAGACCACCCCTATAGGTTAGATACGGTTCACTTTGATGGTCATCAGGAGCTTCTTGGACCTCCATCCCCATTGTCCGGAGAGGACGCGACTGCTAAATGGGATGGTTACAATAACGTGACCTTCGGGATGGATCCGACGAAACAGGTCAAACCACAATATTGGAACAAGTTAAGCATTTTCTTCGAGCTTCCGTACTGGTCTACAAATTCAGTGCGTCATTGTCTGGACGTCATGCATATAGAGAAGGGAGTATCAGAGCACATACTTAACTTGCTTCTTTGTAAAGACGGGAAATCGAAAGACAACATGAATGCTCGGATGGATCTACAAGAGTGGGGAATAAGAAGTGAATTGCACCCTAGACCGGTAGCGGGTAAACCGGGCAAGTTTGTACTTCCCAATGCCGCTTATCATATGTCACAACCGGAGAAGAAAAGATTCCTGCAGGTGTTGCATGATTTGAAAGTCCCCACAGGTTTCTCAGGATCATTCAGCAAGAAAATAAAAATTGTGAAGGGCAAGATCGATGGGCTGAAAAGTCATGATCACCATGTTATCGTGGAGGACCTTCTTCCATTAGCCCTCAGGACTTCTCTCCCCGACTTGGTTGGTCTAGTAATCAACGACCTATGTTGTTTTTTCAGGGAGTTGTGTGCTAAAACACTGGAGGTTGCGACGCTGGATAAACTAGAAAATTCTATTGCGTTGATACTTTGCAAGTTTGAGCGTATTTTCCCACCGTCATTCTTCGATATCATAATACACTTGACGGTTCATCTTGCAACTGAGGCGAAGTTAGCCGGACCGGTACAATATCAATGGATGTATCCCGTCGAGCGGTACGTGTAATTTTTCGTTTCACGCAATTTATAAATTTATTGTTGTCCTATATGCCCGTATTTATTTATTCAACATATTCTCATTAGGTACCTCTACACTCTTAAGAAGTATATACGCAATAAAAATCGACCAGAGGGTTCTAACATGCAAGGTTATCTTCTTGATGAAGCAACCACATTTTGTTCCCGCTATCTGAACGAGAACATTGAGACAAGGCTTAACCGACCATGAAGAATTCAAGACGGGCCATATGGTAAAGCCGAGTATAAGAGGGTAAACACTATGTTTATCAACAAGATATACCGGTTTATCTTGCTTAATTGCGCATGTCTTGAATAAATTAGATAGTAAGTTCTTTTGGATTAATTGTTATATCTGTGTTTGTGTGTGTATGAAATGATATAATATTAATGTCACAATTATTTGTCGAAAACAGAATTCATTTTAACGAGGTATGTGAGGGGCATCCTGATTGGAACGAGAACGTTTGGAAAAATACCATCAGGATAATTTTTATGATTGGGTCACAGATCATGTAAGTTATTCGAATAACATTTTATTGCTATCAGTTTTAATCTAAACTTGTATCGTTATGTATTTGTCGTAAAATTTGTTTTGTTAGATCCACGATCCAAACTTATCTGCATCATTTGAAAGTGATTCAAGATGTTTAGCTCAATTTCCTAGTATGGAGGTTGCATATTACAATGGATTTGGTGTCTTTGGATACAAATTCGAAGTTAAGGACATAGAAACATCTAGAACCACTCAGAATAGTGGGATTGCGACGGTAGGATCGGACGGTGTGATTTACTATGGGTACTTAAATTGTATCTCGGCATCCACTATCCCGGACGATCAGAACCCTTTTATATATTCCAGTATACTTGGTACGATCCGCGAACCGATACGGACAGGTGGAGAAGCAGTCATGGGACTTGGAAAGATGAATATGGATTGACCAGTGTGAACACACTTCGATTTTACGGTCAGGACGATCTGTTTATCTTTCCGAACCAAGCGTTCCAAGTATACTACTCACAGTGTTTGAAGCATCCGGGGTGGAGTGTTGTATGCCGATGGAAACCCAGAGATGTCTACGATGTCCCAGAATATGAGGACAGCGATGAGGACGAAGAAGAGAGAAAGCTTAAAGTGCTCCGACCGTCTGTTGCGAAGGACGGGTTGTCTTCTACCGATCATGAAATTACGTGGGTTAGAAATGATATCGACGATGAAATCCAAGTAGATATGTATAATACGCCCACGAAATGAAAAAGGTTATCAGTAATGTTATATTATTACTTCACATTTTACGCTCTATACATATATAGTCAATACTTTTAATGATTGTCTAATGCATCCACGAACCGTTTATCTAGATTTGATGACGATGTCGGGAGCAGCGAGGGGCGGCAGGAGCTCCAGCCGCGGCAGAGGCAGAGGCAGAGGCAGAGCGGTTCTGCCGCCCGGAGAGCTCCGTAGGGAGCTTCAGAGGGCCGGTCTTGCACCCAGATCGAAGACCCCTTCGGATGCCTCCTTCCGTGTGGATTTTGCCACATCTCTAGGTATACTGCACGCATATCCATTTTGAATGTAATATTACAGATATTCATGCCTATTTATATCAAAATTACTTATATTGTCAATGTTTGATTGTCTAGTTGTTGGTGATGCGTCCACATCTGGGACAGAGGCCACCCCCGCTCCTCCAGGTATGTTTATATATCATATAGTGTATGTATATTGATTTAGAATGCTATATCATAAATACACACATTCCTTTTGCTCTTACTTAGCAATTTTTATTATTGTCTAGCTGTAGGTGGTGACACCACCGCACCTGCGGGTATGTTTATATATCCTATAGTGCATGCATATTGATTTAGAACGTTATATTATTGATCTACACATTCTTTTTGCAATTACTTATATAATCTATTTTTAATTGTCTAATTATTGGTGGTGCGTCCACATCTTCCGCAGGGGCCACTCCTGCCGCTTCCATACCCTCCGTATCGTCTGCAGGTTAGTATGAATAAATTTAAAATATTTATTCATTTTACATATGCTTTATAGAATAAATATGAACTTCATGGAAATTTAGCGTCGATGTTTATTTTCTAGTTGGAGGGGATGCGTCCGCATCCGGGACCCCGGTTGTTCCTTACTGGAGGAACTATCGTCCCGCTCGTGCTGCTGCCCGGGCCCAGGCTCGTGCGATAGTCACCGGAGGTATATATCACACTTGAATTTTCGTTTAACCTTGATTTCTTAATACAACTTTTTCTTCTTATTGATTGTCTTGATATTTCATGCAGACACAGGGCCTCCCCATCCCCAGAGGGGGACTCGAGGCCCGAATCAGTCCCATAGGCTGAGGCCTGACAGAGCTAGGGGGAGGCAGCATTCCCACTTTTTTTTACCCTTGACTATCGCTATACCGGTCCTCATGCCGAGAGGTTCGGCCGGTATTTGGGGGACGAGAGCCGGCTCGTGAAGAACTATCCACTTCACGTTAAGTGGGGCGAGCAGCACTAGCGCTCATTCGCCCTCTTCTTTGATCAGGCTCGGGTATGTATTAATATATATTTTCATTTGATCTATCCAATATATTTATTATTAACACTTGCAATCTAATAACAATGTTTTTTTTGTATTTTCAGTTGGATTACGATTTTCAGCCTGTAGCCGACCCTGATCACTCGGGGAGGGTGCTCGACCTTCATGCTCTGTACAATGGCCTGATGAAGAACATGCAGGCCAAGGTCCGATACAACAGGAATGAGCTGAAGGCCGACTGCTACTCTCTGTGGATGGTGACCCCCGAGGCAGAGAGAGCGGCCCTCCTATCTACTCCAGCGTTTGCGAGAGTCGACGTAGAGACATGGCCTCTATTGTGCGCTTATTTCGACTCCCAGCGCAAACAGGTATGTATTTTAAATGTAATTCATTATTTATGATATAATTTATTTCTTTGTGTTTCTTAATTAGAAAACTAAATGTTAATGCGTTGTGCAGAAACAGGCCGCTCAGAATACAGAGAACAGGAAGTCGGCGAAGAGGGGTCGCCCCACTTACACAGGTGGCTCGAGGAACATTACTCGAGCCATGGAGTTATCGGTAAATTACAATAGACCGACCTTTGTGATATTCTGCAATATTAAGAGTTATTTTCTAATATTTCTAATATTAAGAGTTACTTTCTAATATTGCAGACATCTCGGACCGTGGCGTCAGGTGGTACACCGAGCGTGCTGTCCGCATATCTTGCCGTCCATGGCCCCTCGACAGATCCCGCCACGGGCGAGCTTCGATATCCCGACGTCGCTACCAAGGAGTACTGCGTAAGTGTTAATATTTTTTCTACCCAAATTTGAAATTTTAGTTTTGGAAGGTTCAAGTTTAAATTTTATACTTATACTTTACTGCTTAATGTGGGTGTAGGAGCGGGTGGTTGAGCAGGCCCAGGCCTCGGGGATCGATTTTATCGGACAGAGCGATCCGAGGCTGCTGACCCCAGTTCTGGACGCCGCACACGGAGGGCACCACGGAGGTTGGGAGAGAGGCCGGGGACTGGGCCCTAGCAGGGCCCATATGAGGTTGGACTCCACCCCGGCGGTTACTTCCTCCGTCTCCAGTGACCGACGTGTCCATCAGGAACTGGAGAGCTTGAGGGCCACCGTTCAGGAGTTGAAGGAGATGCTGGTATGTATACTACTTTATAGTAAAATATCATGTCATATTATATAGATATCAACATATCCATAATTAGTACGTAGCTTGAGCTTATTTGGTTTTAGACTTAAGTTTGATTAATCATACATATAGATGTAATTAAAATAAACAACAAACTAGATATCCAAACGGGGTTTCGAAATAACTTAATAATGATACGAATTCGAATAATACACAGTTCTTACACGCTTATTACACACGTTAGGTCCAGACGCGACAGGGTACATCGGCCGAGCCTCCACATGCATCTCCTTCGGCTGCGGCTCCGCAAGCCACTACATCGGCTGCGGTTCCACAGACAGCTCCTATAGCTCCACCGCCCGCTCAGACTCCCGCAGCCGCAGCTCCACAAGCGACTACCTCGACGGCGGCTGCACAGACCACATCGCCAGCTCCACAGGCCGCTCAGACTCCTGCTCGCGCCGAATTGCAGAGTTTATTGACCGAGGAGCAGGCGCGCGTTATTCTATCGTTATTCAGAGGTGGAGCTGGACCGAACTAGGGTAGCTTTTTGGTTCTTATTTTTTGAAACATGTATTTATTTATATCATACACATTGTACTACATTTTGAAACGATATTGATATTGGTTTATATTTATTTCATATTCAGTTTTTGGGTTTCTTTTGTATATTATATATATGCGTGAGATGTGATTATGAATACTGCGATATATGTTGTGTGATGATTAATTTTATATTTGATTGATGTATATATTATTGTGCACAGGGCGGGAAAAAATCAAGCAGCCCATTTTTTAAAAAAAAATACAGATAATATGTACCTACGGATTAATCCGTAGGTACAACTGTTGCCCCTACGGATTAAACCGTAGGGGCAAAATATCAGCAGTAACTGATATTTCCCCCCTGATTTCAGTACCAGGGGGTTGGGAGTGCCCCAACGGACATATCCGTAGGGACCATTGCTTCACCCCTACGGACTTATCCGTAGGTGCAACATGTCAGGATTCCTGATATTTTGCCCCTACGAATAGGTACCTACGTATATATCCGTAGGGGGTAGTACGTGGCCCTACGGTTATATCCGTAGGTACATTTAATATATTAAAAAAAACCGTAAATAATATAACTTTTTTTACCCTACGGCCTACTCCGTAGGGGCAACGGGACCTACACAGAAATCCGTAGGGGTAAGAATTTGCCCGTAGGGGCAAGTTCAGGGCTTCAACTTGCACCTGCGGCCTTTTCACCTACGGGGTAATTTTTCGCCCCTACGGAGATATCCGTAGGGGCAGTGGGTTGCCCCTACGGATAAATCCGTAGGGGCAACCCTTATTTGTAGTAGTGTTTGTCCAAGCTAGAAACTTCACAAGATCAAAAGAAGAAATGGAAGCTAACACTCTTCACAAGTAGGCAAGACTAGTGTAGAATGGTGTTGTGGTTGATTTTCTCACTTCAAAATCCTAACTTGTTTACTCTTTTGCTTACTTGAAAGAACTAGAGAGCAAGAGAGAAAGGAGGAAGAAGATGATGGCTTTCTAAGCTCAAGAGAATGATAAGCTTGAAATAGAAAATGAGAAAATGAAAATATATATATTTTCACTCTCTCATTCTTAACTAGGGTTATAAAATATCTAGATATTTTTGTTTGGAAAAGAAATGACCATAGAAATTAAATCATGGTTAGTCAAAGGGTTAGTGCAAGAACAAAGAATTAAACCATGAAACAATTTCAATTTCCATTTTTCTTTTTCCAAATAAATAATATCCATATATTTTATATGGTGTGAGTCTTATATTGCCACCATCTACTATATCAACAACCATGATAATCTTTATGTGTGCATGTATGTGTGCATGCACATCCTATGTGCATGAATGAGAATAAATGAGAATGAGTGCATACATGCATGCATACAACATAAAGATAAGAAAGGATTTCAAGTGAGAAACTAATGGTTAATGATAAATCAACACTTGATTTAGCAACCCGGTCGTATCGCATACGACCCGACCAAAAGCAAGCCGCCCGATTAATATACGGTATCTCATACGCGCATTTTAACCGGGTCCATGCGCATATCGCATATGCGCACCACAACTTTTCGCCTGGACTAGATAACTCCATTGTGGGACCCTAAGACTCGTCAATACGTCGGTAGTGGGTGATGATCATATCAAGCACCCCCAAGCCGCAAGCGGTCAGCTAAACGTAACGGCCACCCGGGTATTGAGCGATCAGAAGAAAACAAGCGAACCTGCTACAACTCCCGTCGAGCCAACCGGTAACACTACCGTACAGTCCGGTCTCTTAGTCAGATATGCCGCATATCGAGTCTAGGGATGGTAACGTCGACCCCAATAACTTAATAAGTCGTGCCGATGAATAGTCTATAACAGATCGAGAAACTACTGATAACACTTATCAGTAAATCTCAACAGCCCTGGCCAGGGACTTACTGATATAGCCAGTCGGGCACAGCACAGCATCGACTCCCAATACCGGGAGAGACGAAACCCCTCCTATCGCTCATCGCCTTTGTGTGTCTCGGGACTGTACCCAACGGCCACCTGTTTGCATGACTCAGTAGAGCCGTGGTAGGGTGGTAATCAAAGTACAGTGGGAGAACACACAAGACTCTATGACGATCTCGGGTCTACAGACTAACCTACACCAGTGTCACCTGAGAACTGCTATCCGACGATAGATATAATTCCATATAGGAGTTCTCGGCGAGTCCGTCCAGTGTACCCAGTCACCACTGAGCACCCGTATACGATCTCAATGTCAAACATCGATGAATGTGGAAACATCCATCGCCCATCATATAGGTCTAGTATCATATACGCTAGTCTACTCTGGTATATCGATGCCCCGTCTCGATACACCTACGACTAGGGACATTCCAGGATATGCTTATAAACTACAGATGTCCCACTAGTATGATCTCCATCATAATCACAGTAGTCAAGCCTATATCCTCAGGGCTTTATCAACATGTATGAATGAATAAAAGTATGATCAAATCAACATGTCAGATAAAGAAGAGCCAGATAGCATACTATCATGACGAGCAAGAATGTACACTGAATATATATATATATATATATATATATATATATATACATGTATAAATACATCCACTATCATATAATGGCCTCTAGGGCATACATATATCCAACACATCGAGTATCATATATTTGTTTTTACTTGAACATTTAACTTGAATAGGTTTTACGTTTACGTTTCGTTTTTAAAGGTTTGAAGTTTTTAGTTTAGGGTAAGATTTTCTTACGTTTACGGTAAAATTTTACGTTCACGTTATCACCGAGTATCCTACTGAAGGAACTAGTGCACCTTAAATCCTAACCCAAACTAACCCTAATCATCGCCCTAACTTAAATTATCCCTAATTAACCCAAAATTAAGCTAATTAAACCAAATTAACCCTAATCAGCACCCTAACCCAAATTAACCTTATTTTACCTAATTGACCCTAACCCTAACCCTAATCATCATCCTAAACCAAATTAACACCATTTTACCTAATTAACCCAAATTAACCCTTAATCATCACCCAAACCCTAACCCAAATTAACCCTAGCCCAAACCAAAATTAACCCTAATTAATCCCAACCCTAACCCTAATCATCACCAACTCTATTTTACCTAATTAACCCAAATTAACTCTAAGCCTAACCCTAATCATCACCCAAACCCTAAACCTAACCCTATTTTACTTAAATAACCCTAACCCTAACCCTAATCATCACCCAAAGCCTAACCCTAACCCAAATTAACCACCAATTAATCCGGCCCTATAACCCTAACCCTAACTCTAATCCTATTTTACCTAATTAACCCTAACCCTAACCTTAATTATCACCCAAAACTTAACATTAACCCAAATTAACCCCCAATTATCCCGTCCTGGTAACCCTAACCCTAAAATCAACAACAATAACACCAATTTAAAACAACAAAATTATAAATTAATATCAAAATTAACTCACCTCTGCCGACGAGTAAAGTTCCTCGAAGAGGTGGAGAGCAAGGCTTCGATGAGGCGGAGGAGCCGGGAAGATAGAGCTCGAAGTGGTGAAGGCGGCGATGATGACGATTGGCGGCGACGAGGTCGATTGGTGGCGACGAGGAACTCCACGACGAGCTTGATCGACGGCGATGGAGGAGGAACTCGGCGACGATGGACGACGTTGGGCGATGAGGCCTGTGGCGCGGGCTGTTAGTGGGAAAGTTTAGGAAACAGTGGGAAAATTCTTAGCTTTTTTTTTTTAAATAACCATTTTTTCCCCTACGGATTAATCCGTAGGGATCTCGTTTGCGGCACCGTAGGACCAAATAAGGACATTGCATTTTAATATTTTTTAATTTATTTATGCCCTGCGGATTTAGCCGTAGGGGTAAGAAAAAGTTTCCCCTACGAATTCTTCTATGTATAGGGGCAACCCCTCATTGTAGCAGTGATATTAAGTGATTTTGACTTTTGAGATTGTACATATGAATTTAGTTGTGACCTTTAATAAAGAGTTAATACACTCAATTAAAATATGTAATCATTGTAATACAACTCTTGCTATGATGTTGTACCCGGTCGAGGATTCATGGGTTTTTCCCCGCTTGCTTGTTCTTTTGGCTTCCTTTTTATATTTTTTGTTTTTTCAATTCTGTACTATGTTTTGTTATGTAATTTTAATGAACGCGGGAAAATATTTCTTAACCTTTTTATTTAACTAAAAAGTCATCTAATTAACCCGCTCATGGATGAGCCGTTTATCTATATATGAGTTACTCGCACATCCACCCGCCATATGGTTCAAGTGATATGCACAAAATTTAGACCCGCAACTTTAGGTATTTTCATCCTTATCCATTTTATCTACAACTCTTAATGATTTTCCACGGGTTACTTGATCCATCCATTTGGCACCTTTAGTGGCAAAACCTTAAGTTACAGAAGACAAAATATCGACTGCATAACAATTTTAAGAAACAGCCCTTCCTTTTCAATAGTGTTAAAAAAAATTAAAGGTTGACCTATCCTGTTTATAAAAACTTGAGAAGGATTAAAGATTAAATATCAGATGATCCAAACAACATAATTTCATAGTGCTTTTAAAGGTTGACAATGCTTTTAATTAGATTAAACCCGTGACCAATGGCTATTATATTAGGATTAATATTAGATGTTATAACAAAGAATACACGTACATGTGCTTTTCATTTACAGAATACCTGAACAAAAGATCATGGAGGTTGTACGCCCGCTTACAATTCAATTGAAAGAAGCTCGGAAGTGTCGGGAAAGACATGAAGGATAAATTCGGAGATATAGTCAAGGAACTCAACGAGGCTTTGGAACATAGCAACGATGAGATTGAATTTCCCTCCAAGCTTCTAAGTTTCGGGAACACGACCTCTGGCTTTAAAAGAAGCATGATCAAAGGTTCCCCGCTCCTTTTAGAACGTCTTGAGGCCTATGTTAAATCTGTATCCTATGAAATTCCATTGCTAGATATTAGCAGTCATCAAACATCCACCGATAGTGCGGAACCTCTAGAGCTTCACTTTGACAGATTAAAATCATTAAGTGAAATAGAAGAGAATATAAAAACACTTCACACTTACAAAATGCAAATACTAGTATTCTTGAGTATCTTCCCGCCAGGTTCTTTGATAAAGAAAACGATGATATATTACTGGTGGATGGGGTCCCACTCCCACTCACAAGAAGACCAAGAGTTACAACTAAACTCGATTTTGGAAGAGCTAGCTCATTGCGGATTGATAAGGAATATATATAAAAATTATAAACAAAATGTTATTGATTGTTGCATCATCAATCCATTAGTTCCCCAAGCGGTAATCAATCTTAATGAGCATCCAACCGTTGGAAGATATATCAACACGATATATGATCCTCTTTCAATTCGTCCATTCTTGTCGACATCATCGACAGCACCAAATCACATGATGAGGTTATTTAGTGAGCAAAATGATCCATTTGGTAATACATGCTTTAACATCAAACGTAACTATTTAAAATTTGAGAGGAAAAATATTGAATATATGAAAGAATCTGCTGTTCTTATGCTTGGGAGGTGTCATAACTCAGTCAAGCATCACATCGAAGTAGAAAACACAGAATTCCTCAAATGGTTAGGGTCTTTTAATTCCTTAAGGTATCTCAGCCTCCGAGGTATTTCAAGAATCATTGAGCTTCCCCGTGAGATCGGTGAATTAAAAAGCCTTTGTGTACTTGATCCCCGTGAGATTGGCGAATTAATGAGCACCTGTATACTATCTTAGATGAATAAACTAACACCTATGGCTTGTGAGACCTGGTCACCGCCCCTCGTCGGGGCTCGATAAGTATACACTAGTCTACTCTGGAGTATCGATGCCCAGTCTTGATACTCTCACGACTAGGGACATTTAAGGATGTGCTTATAGACCACCCAGCTCCCACGTATATGATCGCTATCATAACGTTGATAGCCAAGCAAGAATTCTATGGGCTCTATCAACATGTAATAGTGATCTGTAATACCACATAAACTATGTACATGATGATAAAGACAAACTGGATAATATACTATCATCTTAAGTAAGACTGTTCTACCCGTATAGATCCTCCCTCAATCATCATAATCGCGTGCCTACGATTCAATAATTGACTTGAGGGCACTATAGCCAACACGGGTGAAATCGGACAACTGATGCACATGAACTGTAGGATTTGTGTCTTTTTCCAAGACAATTGCCATTGATAACTCCGTTAATTTATAGTGTTGCCTAACCTGAATAGACAATCACTCACTTTCTCTGGCTTTCTAAGGCTCAAGAGAATTGATACCGCTTAAAACTATATTAATTTAGAGTCCTTAAATATTTATTATTGTTATTTATATTGTATTTATATTGTTTGCATTTCTCGAGGGGGTTTTCTGAAAAATATTTTAATATCGTTTAAAAATACCCCTCGAGGGTGATTTAGACTATTAACAGTTTTTATAAAGATATATTTTACTTTTAGTGGTATTTTAGTGATAAAACCTAGTTTTTAAAACTTTATGGTATTTTTATGAAACTACTACTTTTGGAAATTCGATGGTATTTTATTAAAATTTTAATCTTTCATTTTAAAAGATAATTTTCACCATTTATTTTTATTGAAAATAAGGATTCATAATTATATATAATTTTCCAAAGTTGATTTGTTTTAAAAAAGTCGTATTTCTTTTAAATCGTATTTTCATTCCTTTCGAGACCGAATTCTCCGTGAGGAGCTCTGCATCTCGCTCTACTATCTTAAGAACGTACGATAATCCGTACAATCCACAAGCGGGTCCCCTAAAGAGGGTTGTAGAGGCGTAATTGCGAAAAGAGGTAAAAATATCGATTAAAAATGCATTTTTATAAAGTGATGGTATTTTCTTGATAATTGTTTCATTTAGATGAAAATTCTAACCAAATATCGTGCTATGAATCAAAAGTGTGCGTGTGGGGTAGGCCATTACCCCATGAATGTTCTAGAGGTATGTATGACTAATCATCGAAAAAGGGTATATTAAAGTTCATGGTATTTTTGTGTCAAATTCAATATATGTTCTATTTAACGAGAAATTCTAAGCATGGGCGAGGTTAAATTATATGAACATTATTTTAAGGTTACGGTTACAGGTTATTTGTGATCTATGTAGCATGATAATATTGTAAAGAGAGTGTTACTAAGTTAACTCCACTTTTTGTTTTTACCGGTGTTGTTTTCAAGAGAACGATTTGAGATGAAACGGAAAAGAGAAAGAAAGGACTTACGGTTTTGAAGCGTTAACAAGGTAGGAAAAGCGCGAGGGGAAGCCTTCGGAGATCGTGGTATCATCGGGAAAGGCTCCGGTCTTCACGGAATGAAGTCGGTCGCTAACTCCATTTGACTAGCCTTAACTTTTCTTTGCACTTAGAGAATTTTAAGAATTTTTTATAGGGTTTTTCAGAATGGGGAGAGCTAGAGGATGAGGTTGTATTTATAGTGAAATTTAAGAGTATGGGAATTAAAAAATGAATTAAAAAGAACTAAAATGATATTCATGGGGGATTTGAAGAGTCTCTGGTCAATTGCAGATAAATCAAACACTCCAAGTGAGTAGTAGGGAGCTGAAGGGGTGTACGGCCGAAGCACGGAGGCAGATAGGGGCATCTCGACCGCCGATAGCGGCTAGATGAGAAAAACGGACGGTTGGATTGAGGTCATATGCCTCGAGATTCGTGCCACATGCTATATTTTATGTTAACTCCTTATTTATCTCATTTGATTTTTTTGAAACTTTTCGATTCTCCGTATATTGCACGTGTAACTCTTAGGCTTCCGAAATTTTTTAAAAAAAATATTAAAAATAATTAGGACATATGGGAATCGAACACAAAAGTTATGTCATAGCAATAGAGAGGCTTTACCAGTGAGCTACAAGTTATTTCTTGGTTTTATTAAACAAATTTAACTTATAACTCTTAATCGGGCTGAAATACACATTCTATATATTAAACAAGTTAATTTTGTTCACAGGTTTTCATAGTCGTTACACAAAACCATCCCGAAAAACTTCTGATCTCACTATCAGTAAATCTCATCTGTCTTGTCCATGGTCTAATGGTGACGGACAATCGAACATAGCGCGATATCGACTTCCTATACCGGGAGAAATGAATCCCTTCTATCACTCACTATTCCCAAGTGTTTCGAGACTGTACCCAACCAAAACTTGTTTGCATGACTCTTTAAAGCCGTGGTAGGGCAATTATCTAAGTATAGTGAGAACACGCTCAAGACAAATGACGATGTCAGGTCTAAAAACTACCCTATACGGATGTCTCCAGAGAACTATTATTCGACAATAGCTATATTACCATCTAGAAGTTCTCGACGAGTTTGTCCAGTGTAACTCATAATCTAATGAGCATCTGTATACAATTTTTGGTGCTATACACCAATTGCTGTAGGACCAAACATCACCTCTCATCAGGGTCAAGAAACATATACACTAGTCAACTCTAGAATATCGATGCCCGGTCTCGAAACTCCCACAACTAAAGAATTTAAGGATGCGGTTATGGACTATCCAGCTCCTACAAGTATGATCACCATTATAACGTTGGTAATCAAGTAAAGATCATACGGGCATTATCAACATGTATTAGCGATATGAAATAACAAGTAAAACACATACACATGTTAAGATAAAATCAAACCAAAAAACATACTGTCATATCGAGCAAGATTGTCATGTACATACATATCCCTAGCTTCCAAAATATAATGTACAATCTTGTAATATACAATAATGGCCTCTAGGGTATACATATCCAACAGTATTTGTTGAACTGTGAGTTCGGCTTAGCCTAAGAATTAGAGCTCACGAGCACGTAAGAAGCTCGGAAAGAGAGAGCGGGTACAGGTTTAGCGGGTTATTCATTTTGTGATGCTCATTGTAATCTCATGTAGTTCGTTCTCAATACCGGAAGTTCTCGTCGTGGATGTGTGAGTAGGTACAGGTTGAGCGGAATCTAAGTAAAATCTTATGTCTCTTGTGATTGCTCTTTATAATTTTGTGGTTGATATGCGTTGTCTACCTTTTTCATAATACTCCAAAACACCATTCTTGAATTTCCGCCGCAACCTATTATTTCTCAATAGTATGTATGGGTGTCAACTGAACTCAGTGCATGTCACGTCCCGCTTCCCAAAATACGGAAAACGAGGGATGACTAGGCCAGCCATGCTCATACAGTCAAGGAATAATCCCGCCGTAGTCACACTTCGGCTTCTAGCATTACATGGTAATCAGTTAAACAAAGCACAGCAGTAAAGGAATTACATCACTAAATTATTACATTAAGATCCATTGTCCACAAATTACAAATAAACAAGAAGAGTTACTAACCAAGTTCAATTACACGATCTCTTTATGAAAGCAGAAAAGAAAGAAAAGCACTCCAGACTAGATCTCCATCAGCTCGAAAGATAAATCCGTCTCATGCGCTGGTTCTTCCATGGGATCTGAGCATGCATACTCAGGTCGTCAGAGCGACGTAATAGCAATTTATATAATAATGATATGGAACAAGTAATTACGGTGATAACAGTGAAAGTACAATGCGTGTAATCACTATGTTACTAAATGGTGCAAAATATGATCTGTGTCCCTATCAGTCTCTAGGTCATGTTTAAAATCGTATAGTGGAAAGGAGGATCATGTTTAACAGGAGTCTCGTACATACCCGAGATAACGGCTCATATGCCCGGGACATAACCCTGTCAGCCGGATCGCTAGATCCTACCTAATATATATATCACTGCTCGAATGATCATCCTTTAAAACACGGCCCCGCTAAATACGATTCTCTTTCCACTTCGATTTCCCCTTTTTCCCCAGGTTCACACTATTTATGATTTTGATTTAGTCGTGTACAAATATACCAATGGCACGGTTTTATCACTGTTCACTGTATCAATCACTGTCACGAATCATTCACTTTCCATTGGTGTACTCGACACTCCTAAACCAATATCATTCACGCACGATAATGCAATGTCCACTGAACACTAACACGCACTAACACTATGTATATGGCAAATGGGGTAAGATATGTGTATGTATGCCATTAATAAGCCATGTATGTTATGAACCAATATGCACGTCATCAACTTACAAAATTTGTATAAATTCATATGTTCGGAATTCAACGAAATGATACAAATACGATAATAAGCACACTCTGTCAGTAGTTCATCAAAATTAGTTTCAGTTCGATTGGGTTTCCGGTATTCGAGTTACAGCCGTTTCATTTTAAGTGCTCGCTGCAGGAAATTCAGTTTCTGAACTGAACGTCTGTTTCGCGACACGAATTTCACCCAGTTGGGTTCGGAATTTAGCGACGCTACAGTTGAATAAAACCTAGGGTTTTCAATATGGTGTTCAATGCAACAGACGTATTCTCAATCGCGTCTGTACGTCAAAAGTTATACGCTGTTCAATACTAGTATGTCAATTCTGATTCTGTTTTGGACTGTTACACGTCCTGTTCTTTTAATTTACAAATTAATTAGCAAACGATGATGAAACGGAATGGAACCACTTGTGTTATTTATATAACAGATTCACCTTTAATAAAATACAGAGTTCCTCAACATACGAGTTCAGGAAACAAGGTGGCACACATTACGGAACAGTATACAGTAACCAGAGTCGCTCTGGACTGCAGTCCAGAGCCGCACTCCGATCCAAATATTGTCACAATTTCAGTACAGAAACCATTAGAAACTTGCATAGGGTTATAGTTCGTCGAGTCGGCTTTGATTTCAGCCCTCGAACGCATCATTTCAGTTTGTACATAATTTATGGTGATTTTAACAATTTTCAGATACGGGAAATTTCCAATTTTACGGGTATATTTGGGGGATTCGTTTTAGTCATTAACAGTCGTATTTTCCAATGAAATTTATACAAGATATTCATTATCACACAGGCCAGCATAAGAAATCCAATTCCGTCAAATTAAATGAATATTTTCATTGGGATCATGCATTGAACAGGTATGTCATATAATTTATCGGAAATTGTAAATTTGTAATTTATACGATTTGAGTCTGTAACACGAATAGATTAGCATGTAGCAAGTAAAATACTTGCCTGGAAATGCGTTGGGCGATGCTCGACAGCGGCAACGTCACGAACGCGCGACGAACGGCGCGGTTTGGATGCACTGCCTCGGCTCGCTATTCGGGTTTGACGTCGGAGTTGCCCGGAGAACGACTCGTGCTCGCTGGAAGAGGAGAGGATGCTCAGTGGTTCTCTGCGAGTGCGCTGGGGTCGACGACGGTCGGCGGCGTCGCGTCCGGCGATGTGCACAGTGAAGCTCGAGGCTCGGGTTTTAGGGTTATGGTATTTTTGGGGGGGAGAGAGAGAGAGAGAGAGATAGTGGGCTCGGAGGTGGTGATGATGAAGTTGATGTTGAGGACGAAGGGGGTGTCGACTGAGGCGGTTCAGGCTCGCCGGCGAGGGGGTGCAGCGTGGCCGAGCTCGGGTGTGCAGGGGGTTCTGCGGTGGGTTGAAAGAGCTCGGTGGTGGAGTGAGTCAGGGTGTTGTTGATGGAGAGTAGTGAGCGAGGGAGGAGGGTGAGGGGTTGCAGTCGTCGCCGTCGGAGGTGAGCGGCGAGGTGAAGTTGGCAGTGAGTTCTCGGTTGGGTTTTGGGTGAACGAGAGAGGGATTTTGAGAAGAGTTTCAGAGGGTGTGAGGGATAGAGGAGGTTGAGAAGAGGTCGATGGAGTCGCGAGGGAGTGAGCGCGAGTCGTGTGGCAACGGCTCGGCGACGTGGCTGCAAGGAGAGGCGAAGAAAGTGGATCGGGGGAAAACGAGAGAGAGCGGGAAAGAAAAGAGACGTTGGGAGAAGATGAGGGATCGAAGCGGGTCGGGTCGGGTTTGAGCGGGCGCGGTGAAAGGGAAGAGGGCTGGGCTGAGAGGGAGTGGGCCGGGGATTTAAAATTTAATAAATTCCATTTTTTTTTTCTTGTGGGCTGAGGGGGAGTTGGTGCTGGGCCGGGGGTTTAAGTCTAAATGTTAATATTTTACTTTCGTTTGTTGGGCTGGGGGTTTAAAGAAGTTGTGGCTAATGTTTATTTAAATTGGTTTATGTTTAGAAGTTTTTTTTTTAAATTTAGGTTTGGTCTGTGATTGGTTTAAAGGTTTTGGAAAATCAAATATTGAAACTTAAGCAACCCATCATCACATAAAGTAAGAATACGGGAAAAAGGATAGCATTCGGGGACTAGGAAAAATATAGGAAAATTCATAGATGGGAACGGGGATTTACATCATACCCCCCTTACAAAAATTTCGTCCTCGAAATTTAACAAGGATACAATGAAACAAAAGTACTAAATAAAGAGATGTGGAAAACGAGCATGGATATCTTCCTCCCGCTCCCAGGTGGATTCTCGTGCGGAACAACCGCCCCAAGATACTCGGACTAACGGAATGACCTTATTCTTCAGCACTTTCTCTCTGCGGTCGAGGATGGCAGTGGGCTGCTCCTCGTATGATAGATCGGTACCTAAAACTAGCTCCGAATAGTCCAGGACATGGCTCTCATCCCGAACTTAACGCCGCAACTGTGATACGTGGAAGGTATTGTGCACACCAGCTAGCGATGGAGGCAAGGCAAGTCGGTAGGCCACCTCTCCTACTCGCTCTAGCACCTCAAAAGGTCCGATGAAACGGGGAATGAGCTTTCCCCGACCTCCGAATCTGATAACTCCACGGGTAGGGGAAATCTTCAAAAACATGTGATCTCCGACTTCGAATTCTAGTGCCCTCCTGCTGGTATCTGCCCAACTCTTCTGTCGATCCTGAATCGTCTTAATTCGCTGCCTGATCATTTGGACCTTGTCGACTGTCTGAACAATGAGCTTGGGGCTCAGAAATCTTCGCTCTCCCACATCATCCCAACATACTGGGGATCGACACTTCCGCCCGTAAAGCGCTTCGAAAGGAGCCATCTGGATGCTAGCCTGATAACTGTTGTTATAAGAAAACTCGACTAGATGCAGATGGTCCTCCCAGGAACCCTGAAAGTCCAACATACAGGCTCTCAACATATCCTCGAGCGTCTGAATCGTACGCTCGGATTGTCCATCCGTCTGCGGGTGATAAGCTGTGCTGAATTTGAGGCGGGTACCCAAGCTCTCCTGTAAGCTCCTCCAAAAGTGCGACACGAATCTGGTGTCCCGATCTGACACAATGTTGACTGGAACATCGTGAAGTCACATTATCTTCTGCATATATCTCTCTGCCAGTGACTCTGTTGAATGTCCCACTCGAAATGGTATGAAGTGTGCAGATTTCGTGAGGCGATCGACGATAACCCAAATGGCGTTATTGCCCATAGGGCTCCGTGGTAAGGCCGTCACGAAATCCATGGTAATATGCTCCCACTTCCATTCTGGTATCGGCAGTGGTTGTAACAATCCCGCTGTTCTCTGATGCTCCGCCTTCACCTGCTGGCATACCAAGCACCTGGATACGAACCTCGCAATTTCCCGCTTCATTCCGTTCCACCAAAAGTGTTGTTTTAGATCCCGATACATCTTTGTACCTCCCGGATGCACAGAATAAGCTGAACTATGCGCTTCAGCCAGTACTTCTTCTTAGACATCTCCCTTGGGTACGCAGAGTCTGCTACCGAATCTCAGAGAGCCATCTTCAAGTATTATCAAGTCCGTTCTCAGCCCGGCTTCTACTTGCGCTCTGAACTTTTGCAATCGGGGATCATCCGCTTGTGCAGCCTTGATGCGATCCACCAGGAAAGACTGCACCTGTAGTTGCCAAAGTTGACTGAGTGCGCTCGGTGTAACGACTTCAAGCTCGAGTCTCTGAAAGTCCTCAATAATGCTCCTCCGACTGGTCAACCTCATGACGGCTGGCTTGCGACTGAGCGCATCTGGTACAACATTCACTTTCCCCAGGTGATACTGAAGGTCCAAGTCATAATCTTCCATCAGCTCTAGCCATCGGCGCTGCCTCATGTTTAGCTCCTTCTGAGTGAAGACGTACTTCAGACTTTTATGATCCGTGTATACCTCCACTTTCTCGCCCAATAGGTAGTGCCTCCAAATTTTCAACGCAAAGACTACTGCAGCTAACTCCAAGTCATGCGTAGAATAGTTCTTCTCGTGATTTCTCAGTTGTCGAGAGGCGTAAGCAACCACTCGACCGTGCTGCATCAGAATGCAGCCTAAACCCTTCCCTGAGGCATCACTGTGTATCACTAAACCACCGGAATCATCTGGTACTGTAAGGATAGGCGCCGTGGTTAACTTCTGCTTCAGCGTGTCAAATTCCTGAGTGCACTCCTCTGTCCACTCAAACGATACATCCTTCCGTGTCAGCCTCGTCAATGGTTCAGTGATTCTTGAGAAGTCTTGGACGAATCTCCGATAATAACCCGCCAATCCCAGAAAACTCCTGATCTCGGCCACTGACTTCGGCGTTGGCCAATCTCTGACAGATTCTATCTTTGCTGGGTCCACTGAGATGCCTTCGCCCGAAACAATGTGTCCCAAGAACTGAACCTTGTCGAGCCAAAATTCACACTTGCTTAGTTTCGCATACAGCTTCTCTTCCCGAAGAATTTATAGAACCGTGCGCAAATGCTCAATATACTCCTCCCGGGTCTTCGAGTAGACAAGTATGTAGTCAATAAACACAACGACAAATGTGTCCAAGTACTGTGCAAACACCATGTTCATCAAGTCTATGAATATCGCTGGGGCATTGGTAACACCGAACGGCATCACGAGGAACTCGTAATGTCCGTACCGGGTCCTGAAAGCCATCTTGCATACATCCTCGGCTGCTACTCTGATTTGGTGATATCCAGAACGGAGATCCAATTTCGAGAATACCTTGGCCTCACTTAACTGATCGAATAAATCGTCGATGCGTGGGATTGGGTACTTGTTCTTTATTATGACCTTGTTCAACTCCCGATAATCTATACACATCCGCAGCGATACATCCTTCTTCTTTACTAACATGACCGGTGCACCCCACGGTGAAGCGCTCGGCTGGATAAATCTCTTCTCCAATAGTTCTTCAATTTGCTTCTTCAACTCCGCCAACTCAACTGGTGCCATTCTGTATGGGGCCTTGGATACTGGCGCCGTACCTGGAGTTAAATCGATCGAGAACTCCAAGATGCGAGGAGGTGGTAGACCTGGTAGATCTTCAGGAAATACGTCCAGAAAGTCCCGAACAATCTCTGGGGCTGGGCTCTCATCAATCTCCATAGCTGTCAGCTCCTTGGGCTTGGCTTTGTACTTGGCTGGCTCCAAAGATTCGCTTCCGCCCTCAAAAATAAACTCCGGGTGATTGGGAATGCGGAAGATCACATTCCTTGCACGGCAATCGATAACTGCATGGAAGGTACTCATCCAATCCATCCCGAGAATTGCGTCTTAACTGCCTGTCCCAATCAGAAGGAAATTCGCATAGAATTCTCTGCTACACACTACAACCGGGCATGATCTACATTCTCTACTAGATATTATAATGCCATTACCCGTATGTATCTCCCAGCCCTTGGTTAGTGGTTCATGTGGCATGGAGTGTGTATCAACGAAATGCTCAGACAAGAAACAGTGCGATGCCCCAGAATCAAATAGTACTCTAGCTGGAAAGGAATGTACGAGTAGAGTACCTGTAACAACGTCTCCTGACGCCTCTGCCTGCTCGGCGATCAAGGTGAAAGCCCGTCCCTGACCGCGACCTGTAAAGGGTTGCCTCTGCTCCTGTGGCCTCTGCTGCGGCGGTCTAGAACCTCCCTGTATCTCTGCTCACTCAGGGCAACCGCTAATCCTGTGCTGACTGGATCCGCAAATCAAGCACTGTCCCTTAGCACGACGACATTCCTTCTGGGTATGCCCATCTCTATTGCAGTAGCCGCAAACTACGTTCCGTCTTTGGGGGCGATGCTGTGGCACGAACGGACGCTTCATTTGTGTCGTTCCAGGCCTGTGAACCAGTATGGCTCCTCGAGAAGGTGCAGGGGTACGTGCTGGAACGACTGGGGGTTTCCTGAACTTGTTGATCAATTGCTCCTGAACTCTCGCCGCGTTGAGTACCTGGGCGAAAGTCTGCAACTCCAGTGATGCAATCAACTGCTGCAACTCGAAATCAAGCCCCTGCAAGAAGCGTCTGGCTCTGGTGGCCTCTGAGGCGACCATGTATGGAGCAAAATGGCTCAGACGGTTAAACTCTGCCGCATATACGTCCACTGGACGTCCATTCTGCTTCAATAAAATAAATCTTTCCTCCATCTCTGCCATGGCGGTGGAAGGGAAATAATGGTCTAGGAAGCACTCTTTGAATTTGCCCCACCCAATCGGCCTGTCCAGCCTGCTTTCTTCCACTGACCACCATGTACGGGCTTCATCTTCCAATTGGATCTTTATCACGTCCACCCTATCTTCATCGGGTACCCTGGCGGCCGTCAGTAAGTTCACCATGTTCACTAACCATTGCTCGGCCTCGAGGGGTTCAGCTAGCCCTGTGAACGCAGCTGGATGCAACCTCCGGAAGTCCGATACGGTACCAGTCCTAGCAGGGTAAGCTGGTGGAGTAGTGCCCTCGGGGGCGGTAATGAGTGCGGAGGGTCCTCCTGCAGCGGTAATCGCCCTGAGTCCCTCAGCGAGTAAGTATGTCTTCCTCTCCTGAGCTTCCGCGAGAGAGGTCCGTGCACTAAGTATTCTTTCCGTGCGGTCCTGAGAGCTGGAGTCCGAGGAGGGTTCGTTCGGGGACGTCATATCGCTGGAAGATTCAAAAGGATAAGATCAGATTCAAGGATGAAAATCAGGAATAGTGAAACGAAAATAATGTAATACCGTATAGTTAATGTTATCCCTTGTTACTAAACCTGGCTCTGATACCAACAAAACCATGTCACGCCCCGCTTCCCAAAATACGGAAAACGCGGGATGACTAGGCCAGCCATGCTCCTACAGTCAAGGAATAATCCCGCCGTAGTCACACTTCGGCTTCTAGCATTACATGGTAATCAGTAAAACAAAGCACAGCAGTAAAGGAATTACATCACTAAATTATTACATTAAGATCCATTGTCCATAAATTACAAATAAATAAGAAGAGTTACTAACCAAGTTCAATTACACGATCTCTTTATGGAAGCAGAAAAGAAAGAAAAGCACTCTAGACTAGATCTCCGTCAGCTCGAAAGATAAATCCGTCTCATGCACTGGTTCTTCCACGGGATCTGAGCATGCATACTCAGGTCGTCAGAGCGCCGTAATAGCAATTTATATAATAATGATATGGAATAAATAATTACGGTGATAACAGTGAAAGTACAATGCGTGTAATCACTATGTCACTAAATGGTGCAAAATATGATCTGTGTCCCTATCTGTCTCTAGGTCATGTTTGAAATCGTATAGTGGAAAGGAGGATCATGTTTAATAGGAGTCTCGTACATACCCGAGACAACGGCCCACATGCCCGGGACATAACTCTGTCAGCCGGATCGCTAGATCCTACCTAATATATATATCACTGCTCGAATGATCATCCTCTAAAACACGGTCCCGCTAAATACGATTCTCTTTCCACTTCGATTTCCCCTTTTTCCCTAGGTTCACACTATTTATGATTTTGATTTAGTCATGTACAAGTATACCAATGGCACGGTTTTATCACTGTTCACTGTATCAATCACTGTCACGAATCATTCACTTTCCATTGGTGTACTCGACACTCCTAAACCAATATCATTCAAGCACGATAATGCAATGTCCACTGAACACTAACACGCACTAACACTATGTATATGGCAAATGGGGTAAGATATGTGTATGTATGCCATTAACAAGCTATGTATGTTATGAACCAATATGCACGCCATCAACTTACAAAATTTGCATAAATTCATATGTTCGGAATTCAACGAAATGATACAAATACGATAATAAGCACACTCTGTCAGTAGTTCATCAAAATTAGTTTCAGTTCGATTGGGTTTCCGGTATTCGAGTTACAGCCGTTTTATTTTAAGTGCTCGCTGCAGGAAATTCAGTTTCTGAACTAAACGTCTGTTTCGCGACACGAATTTCACCCAGTTGGGTTCGGAATTTAGCGATGCTACAGTTGAATAAAACCTAGGGTTTTCAATAGGGTGTTCAATACAACGGACTTATTCTCAATCGCGTCTGTACGTCAAAAGTTATACGCTGTTCAATACTAGTATGTCAATTCTGATTCTGTTTTGGACTGTTACACGTCCTGTTCTTTTAATTTACAAATTAATTAGCAAACGACGATGAAACGGAATGGAACCACTTGTGTTATTTAGCTAACAGATTCACCTTTAATAAACTGCAGAGTTCCGCAACATACAAGTTCAGGAAACAAGGTGTCACACATTACGGAACAGTATACAGTAACCAGAGTCGCTCTGGACTGCAGTCCAGAGCCGTACTCCGATCCAAATATCGTCACAATTTAAGTACAGAAACCATTAGAAACTTGCATAGGGTTATAGTTCGTCGAGTCGGCTTCGATTTAAGCCCTCGGACGCATCATTTCAGTATGTACATAATTTATATTGATTTTAACAATTTTCAGATATGGGAAATTTCCAATTTTACGGGTATATTTGGGGGTATTCGTTTTAGTCATTAACAGTCGTATTTTCCAATGAAATTTATACAAGATATTCATTATCACACGGGCCAGCATAGGAAATCCAATTCCATCAAATTAGATGAATATTTTCATTGGGATCATGCATCGAACAGGTATGTCATATAATTTATCGGAAATTGTAAATTTGTAATTTATACGATTTGAGTTTGTAACACGAATAGATTAGCATGTAGCAAGTAAAATACTTGTCTGGAAACGCGTTGGGCGATGCCCGACAGCGGCAACATCACGAACGCACGACGAACGGCGCGGTTTGGATGCACTGCCTCGGCTCGCTATTCGGGTTTGACGTCGGAGTTGCCCGGAGAACGACTCGTGCTCGCTGGAAGAGGAGAGGATGCTCAGTGGTTCTCTGCGAGTGCGCTGGGGTCGACGACGGTCGGCGGCGTCGCGTCCGGCGATGTGCACAGTGAAGCTCGAGGCTCGGGTTTTAGGGTTATGGTATTTTTGGGGGGGAGAGAGAGAGAGAGAGATAGTGGGCTCGGAGGTGGTGATGATGAAGTTGATGTTGAGGACGAAGGGGGTGTCGACTGAGGCGGTTCAGGCTCGCCGGCGAGGGGGTGCAGCGTGGCCGAGCTCAGGTGTGCAGGGGGTTCTGCGGTGGGTTGAAAGAGCTCGGTGGTGGAGTGAGTCAGGGTGTTGTTGATGGAGAGTAGTGAGCGAGGGAGGAGGGTGAGGGGTTGCAGTCGTCGCCGTCGGAGGTGAGCGGCGAGGTGAAGTTGGCAGTGAGTTCTCGGTTGGGTTTTGGGTGAACGAGAGAGGGATTTTGAGAAGAGTTTCAGAGGGTGTGAGGGATAGAGGAGGTTGAGAAGAGGTCGATGGAGTCGCGAGGGAGTGAGCGCGAGTCGTGTGGCAACGGCTCGGCGACGTGGCCGCAAGGAGAGGCGAAGAAAGTGGATCGGGGGAAAACGAGAGAGAGCGGGAAAGAAAAGAGACGTTGGGAGAAGATGAGGGATCGAAGCGGGTCGGGTCGGGTTTGAGCGGGCGCGGTGAAAGGGAAGAGGGCTGGGCTGAGAGGGAGTGGGCCGGGGATTTAAAATTTAATAAATTCCATTTTTTTTTTCTTGTGGGCTGAGGGGGAGTTGGTGCTGGGCCGGGGGTTTAAGTCTAAATGTTAATATTTTACTTTCGTTTGTTGGGCTGGGGGTTTAAAGAAGTTGTGGCTAATGTTTATTTAAATTGGTTTATGTTTAGAAGTTTTTTTTTTAAATTTAGGTTTGGTCTGTGATTGGTTTAAAGGTTTTGGAAAATCAAATATTGAAACTTAAGCAACCCATCATCACATAAAGTAAGAATACGGGAAAAAGGATAGCATTCGGGGACTAGGAAAAATATAGGAAAATTCATAGATGGGAACGGGGATTTACAGTGTGTCTCAATAAATAGTATCCTAATGAATCATATCGATCCTTAAATTTGAGAAATTGTGAATCAGAAGGTTTTAGTTCGAGATGAGGATATCAAGGAAAGATGGAGAGATTATTTTGACAAATTGTTCAATGAGAGCTTTACTAAGAATTTGGATGGACTTGTCATTCAATCTCAAGATATAAATCGTGATTTCATGCGTAAAATAAGACTTACTGAGGTTAAAGAAGCTTTGAACAGAATGGGTTTAAGAAAAGCGGTTGGTCCTGACGGGATTCCTATCGAGATTTGGAGATGCTTAGGAGAAATAGGCGTTAAATGGCTGACAGATCTGTTTAATAAGATTTGGCAGACAAAAAAGATGCCAAATGAATGGAGGAAAAGTATCCTTGTACCTATCTACAAGAATAAGGGTGACATTCAAAGTTGCTCAAACTACCGTGGAATAAAACTAATGTGTCACACCATGAAACTTTGGGAGAGAGTGATTGAACACAGGCTAAGGAAGGATATTAAGATAACAGAGAACCAATTTGGTTTCATGCCTGGACGATCGACGACAGAGGCGATCCATTTGCTTCGTCAACTTGTCGAGCGCTTTCGAGAGAGGAGAAGAGATTTGCATATGATATTTATTGATTTAGAAAAAGCGTACGACAAGGTACCTAGAGAGGTATTATGGGGGACAATGATGAAAAAGGGGGTCCCCGTCAAGTATATTGACATAATCAAGGATATGTACGACGGAGTAGTGGCAAATGTCAGAACTTGCGGTGGCTTAACAAGTGATTTTCCGATTACTATTGGTTTACATCAAGGATCTGCATTAAGTCCTTTCCTGTTTACCATCGTGATGGATGAGCTTTCTAGAACTATCCAAGATGAGGTCCCTTGGTGTATGCTATTCGCTGATGATATTGTTCTAGTAAATGAGACGAAAGCAGGGGTTAATGCAAAATTGGAATTATGGAGACAAACATTGGAATCTCGGGGATTCAGATTGAGCAGGTCCAAGACAGCATATATGCACTGCAAATTTAGTAGCCAGAGAAGTCAAAACCATATTGGTATAACATTGGAAGGGCAAGAGATATCACCGAGCGACCAGTTTAGATATCTAGGTTCCATCATCCAAAGGAATGGGGAGATCGATAGTGATGTTAATCAAAGGATCCAAGCTGGTTGGTTGAAATGGAGGAGTGCAACAGGGATTTTGTGTGATCGTAACTTTCCGTTAAAATTGAAAGGGAAGTTTTATCGGAGCGCTATTCGGCCTGCCTTATTATATGGTACAGAATGCTGGGCTCCTAAGAAGCATCATACACAGAAGATGCACGTAGCGGAGATGCGCATGCTTCGTTGGATGTGCGGTAACACTAGAAAAGACAAGGTGCGAAATGAGGATATTCGTGCAAAAGTTGGTGTAGCACCCGTGGAGGAGAAGATGCGGGAAAACCGGCTTAGATGGTTTGGTCATGTGCGACGCAGACCTATGGAAGCACCGGTTCGACGAATAGATACTCTCGATATGGGTAATGGCAAAAGGGCAAAAGGGAGACCGAAGAAAACATGGATGGAGGTGATACGAAACGATATGGTTGCTAAAGGACTCAATGAAAGTATATTGTTCGATAGAAGTGAGTGGAGACAGAGGATTCATGTGCTGGACCCGGCGTGATTCTCATGTTGGTTCATGTAGCCTACCCCATATGCTTGGGATAAAAGGCTCAGTTGTTGTTGTTGTTGTTGTTGTTGTGAATCCGCGCATCCAGTTCGTAACATATCATCATGTTTCTGTATCTAAATCTTGTTATCTAGGAGTTATTAATATGAGTTATATGCTACTGTCCGAAGTAGGGAATCCAGCCAGGAAAAAAATCTTGTTGCATTTATCCATATGATCGCTTTTCTTGCAAATTACTTTTCCTTGATCCTATACATATCTTCATATGCAAGTAGGTGAACTTAATCAAAGAAACGAATAACCTAAAGCGCACAAAAGGAGCCTACCTCAACTCAAGCAAGGAATAACCTAACTAACAACTAGTAATATATATAAAGCAAGCATGCTTATACTTTTCCTCTTCAGGTTTGTTTTCATCTACATCTTCAGGTTGGTTTTCTTTCTTTCTTAAGTTTATTAATTTATATATTCAATAAAAATGATTATTTTTTCTTCTCTTCTTTTTCTCTTTTTTTTGTACATTAATACCTGTGAATGTTAGAGATTGTTACTTTTCTTCCCAATTTTTAGTTTCTTCCAATAGATAAAATCGTATCACATATCCTGATGACTATCGGTTTATCGATCATAGCATTGTTCAAAGGTTAGTTTTCAGCAGAATGTTCCATTTAATTATAGTTAATTTACTCATTGGTAAATGTTTCTCTTAGTTAATTAATTAGTCCCATCAATTCTCTAATCCAAATTTATGGAATGAGAGTTCTGTTTTATTTTATATTTTCTAGTGAACGGATCATGCATGCAAACTATCTTTTTAATTATCATTTTATCAAGGAACGATTTAGTAAATAAGAAGATCTTAGAAATTTCGTGTGAACGATTTAGAATTTTCTGTTGGGTAGTGTTAATGTTAGGTACCTTTGTTACTAGTAATGCTAATTGCATTCTAAAGTTTTTGGTGTAAAAGGAAATGCAAGTTTAGATTGGAGGATGTGATCAACTAGATACAATAAATGTGTCAGATAGGTTTTAAAGATATCGATATAATTTTTTAACGAAATATTAACCCAGTCTAATACAAAAGAAAAGCACAAATATAACAAATAAAAGACAACGGAGCTAAAAGAGAAAAAGCAAATCACACTTCTTGCAAAATTGAAGAAACATTCCTTTCCGCGTCCGGTATCCAACAATCACCCTAAGCAGTTCTTTTCGACTCCTGATCTCTCTCTTCTGCAATATATGATGACCTTTGTCCTCGTTCTTCTGTCATCGCTGATTCCTCCCCTATATTGATCTTAGCCTTTTTCCACGTCTTTGCAGCAGTTGTATCTAACCAAAATATAATATTTGACCCAATCCCATTTATTGTAACAGTATTTCTAACATTATTAAAGACTCTGTGGTTTCTCTCTTGCCAAATACTCCAGCATATAGCTGAGGCCACAATATCCCAATACCCATGATACCTCGTACTCAAAGCCCTCCTCCACTGACTGCATATATCAAAAAAAAAAGCCCCAAAAGGTAATCCAGTGAAAGCGTTCTCTCCAAACCTATCCCAAATATGTCTAACCCCGGAACACATCTGAAATAAATGATATCATGTATGTAAAAGAATGAGGGATCACATCGAAATCATATCATGTATGTAAAAGTTTTCTATTTAGAATGTATACAAACCTTAGAGAAAGTTACCAGAAAAATGAATGCCTCAGAAAGGGTGTGCACCTAAATAGTGGATAATAAATAAACCCCTAAGACATAAATAGTGGATAATAAATTTACTATCTCTTATAAAATTATCCATACTCGATCTGTCCTTCTAAAAGTACCACCACATCGACGCAACCCGTGGGTTTGTTGGTTTTGCCCGGTGTTTGCTGATAAAAAAATCAAGTGATTCATTTTCTTAGATAATATGTAGTTCTTATTAATAACTAGTGATATAAATATTAAGCGATTTGACTTTTGAGATGGAACATATGAATTTAGTTGCGACCTTTAATTAAGACAGTTAGTATACTCAATTAAAATATGCAATCATTGTAATACAACTCGATCGTGCTATGATGTTGTACCCGGTCGAGGATTCATGACCTCGCTCGCTTGTTCTGTTTGCTTACTTCTTATATTTTGCGTTTTTTTCAAATCTGTATTATGTTTTGTTATGTAATTTTAATGAACGCAGGAAAATATTTCTTAACCTTTTTATTTAACTAAAAACTTGGGAAGGATTAAAGATTAATATCAGATGATCCAAACAACATAATTGCATAGTGATTTTAAAGGTTGACAACGCGTTTAATTAGAATAAACCCTCGACCAATGGCTATTTATATTAGGATTAATATTAGATGCATGTTATAACAAAGAATACATCGTACGTGTGCTTTTCATTTACAGAATGCCTGAACAAAGGATCATGGAGGTTGTACGCCCGCTTACGATTCAATTGAAAGAAGCTAGGAAGTTTGCTGCTAAATGTAAGAAGAATGTTGATAATCTTATTGAAGATATCAATGGAGAGATCTTCTTTGTTGCTAAAATTTTTCAAAAACTAGAGAAATGGGAGAAAGACATGAAGGATAAATTCGGAGATATAGTGAAGGAACTCAACGAGGCTTTGGAACATGGCAATGATGAGGTTAAATTTCGCTCCAAGCTTCTTAGTGTGGAGAACACGACCTCCGGCTTTAAAAGAAGCATGATCAAAGGTTCCCCACTCCGTTTAGAATATCTTGAGGCCTATATTAAATCTGTATCCTATGAAATTCCATTGCTAGATATTAGTAATCATCAAACATCCACCGATAGTACGGAACCTCTCGAGCTTCAGTTTGATAGATTAAAATCATTAAGTGAAATAGAAGAGAATATGAAAACACTTCACACTTACAATATACAAATACTAGTATTCTTGAGCATCTTCCCGCCAGGTTCTTTGATAAAGAAAACGATGATATATTACTGGTGGATAGGGTCTCACTCACAAGAAGACCAAGAGTTACAGCTAAACTCGATTTTGGAAAATCTAGCAGATTGCGGATTGATAAGGAATAAGTATAAAAATTATAAACAAAATGTTATTGATTGTTGCATCATCAATCCACTAGTTATCCAAGCTGTAATCAATCTTAATGAGCATCCAACCGTTGGAAGATATATCAACACGATATATGATCCTCTTTCAATTCGTCCATTCTTGTCAACATCATCGACAGCACCAAAACACATGATGAGGTTATTCAGTGAGCAAAATGATCCATTTGGTAATACATGCTTTAACATCAAATGTAACTATTTAAAATTTGAGAGGAAAAATATTGAATATATGAAAGAATCTGCTGTTCTTATGCTTGGGAGGTGGCATAACTCAGTCAAGCATCACATCGAAGTAGAAAACACAGAATTCCTCAAATCATTAGGGTCTTTTAATTCCTTAAGGTATCTCAGCCTCCAAGGTATTTCAAGAATCATTGAGCTTCCACGTGAGATCGGCGAATTAGAAAGCCTTTGTGTACTTGATCTCCGAGCGTGCTATGATCTACAAAGGTTGCCAATTGAGATCACAAAACTCCGACGGCTTGAACATTTAGATACATCAGAATGTTACTTTCTAAGTCACATGCCTCAGGATATTAGTCTTCTTTTGTGTCTCAAAGTGCTAAAGGGCTTCGTTGTCGGGAATTTGCAAACACAAGAGTCATGTCGACTTGGTGAGCTTTCCAAATTGAACTTCCTAAAAAAATTAAGCATTAACATTGGAAGAGGTTCTGTGCTTGAAGAAGGCGAATTCGGAAAACTCAGTGGGTTGACCTCCCTGGTTTCGCTCACAATAACATGGTCGACGAGCCAACCTCCTTCAAGAAATGGGGATTCCACATTATTAAGGGTTTTGACGACGGATGAGATTGATGTCTCTCCGCCTCCAAATCTTGAGAAGCTAGATCTACGATGCATTCCGGAAAGGACGCCGCCACGGTGGCTACTTCCTAGTAAATTGACAAAATTAGAAAGGTTGTATATCAGAGGCGGAAAGCTGAGTGTTCGCACTTTGCGTGATTTAGGATTAACTTGGCCTGGTGTTAAGGTTCTACGTGTACGATTCTTTGAAGGAGAGGATACAGAAGACTATATCGGCCCATTTCCAAATCTCGACTATGTAGAATACCACAAACATGACAAGTCTGAAATTAGTTTTCATTTGACAAGGTAAGTGTCCTAATTTTTCGAAAAAATAGTAATACTTTACTCATACCTTGTATCCACATTGTTTGCAATTTGTTTACATGATTTATACCATTTATTTTTTTGTGACAGAAATGCTATTGAAGAATCTATTGAAGAATTTAGACAAAGAAGAGAGAAAGGAAATCTAGACCGCGAAGGTAAAACCATAGATAAGTATTTAATTGGGCTCTTAGTATATACTGATGGATACTTGTTATTATTTATAATTAAAATTTAAGTTGATTAGATATTTTCGTTTTATTTTGCTGTCCTTCTTATTCTTAAGAGCGGTTAATGAGCATATTTAGGTCATTCAACTCGGATATATTAGGTAGCGCACAATTACATAATTGTGAGTGTACATCTGACACACACATACAGATAGATACAGATACGTGTGTGGGGGAATAATGGAGGACAGACATTAGAAGGGATATGCTCCTATGGCATCGGAAAAAATAAACCCTCCATCATTTTTGGTGATGATCGGAACCGTCCATTTTGATCCTAAGATGTAGATACACCAAATTTTATATGATTATAGCATTTTTTCACCGTTGATCTAGTATTGTGAAAATTCTAAAACTGTTCTATTATAGAAAAACAATTAATTTTGCACTCACCAATCAACGGTGAAAAAATATTATAATCACACGAAATTTGGTGTATCTTAATCGATGAAGATGAAGATGCATCGAAACAAATAGAGGAAGAATGGCATTTTTTGATGCTATAGAAGGAAATCCTCTCATAGGGCCTTTGTCCTCCATTATTCTCTCTCTCTCTCCACACACATATAGCATGTGCACACACACATTCGTACTCTCTCTCTCTCACTCACACACAAGTATATATATAAAATGACTAAGATATTATATGTATGATTTGAAAACAAATCCTACCATATTTGTTCCAATAAGATATACTTTAAGATTTATGCATACAATGATATCATACTTGAAATAAATGAGAGCTATTCTTCATAATTGATTGCACAAATCCCAAAAAGATTTTAATGGCTATAAAGAAGGTAGGATTTGTTTCTAAATACTACCGATAGAATTCTAGTCATTCTCTCTCTCTCTCTAGTCGTTCTCTAATGGAGAAAAGAGGCCAAATAAGCGAATTTTCTCCTACGGCATCAATAAAAATCAATCATTCATCATTTTATTCAACAAACACCTCCCATCGTCTTTATTTTTATTATTTTTTCACGGTTGATTTAGTGTTCCAATGTTAACGGTTTACTAACAATAGAACTTTTTACCTTGCTAAATTAACGGTGAAAAGGAGTTAGGATCTCATGAAATTTGGTGTATCGACATATTACATATCAAGATCGAAAGTGCCGATCGTCGGAAAAATAATGGAGGGTGTACTTTTTCGATGTCATAGAAGATTTTTCCTTCTATGTCCTCTGCCTTCATATAAATATCAGGTAGTGATCTATTTCAAACCGGTCCGCGCATTTTAAAAACGAGAACTTTCGATTTACGATATATTCTAACGATCTGATCCGTTCAAGTTGATCACCACATCCTCAAATGTATGTGCATGAAAAATCAAAGGATTAGAAGACCTTTAACTTATGCATCGAAAGTAGTTGATATTGCATAATCGAAAAACGTTAAATTTTGCACCCATCGATGCATAGGTTAAAGGTCTTCAAATCCTTTGATTTTTCATATACATACATTTGATGGTAGAATGATCAACTTGAACGGAAGATCGTTAAAATATATCATATATCGATTGTTCCCGTTTTTAAAAAATGCGGACCGGTTTACAATTGAGCGCTCTCCAATATATATATATATATATATTCTATGTCATAGAAGATTTTTCCTCCTATGTACTCTGCCTTCATATATATATGTGTGTGTGTGAATAATGGAGGAAAAAGACCTTAAGAGGCTTTTATGTCAGGTGGCGTCTAAAATCTATATCCTTCGAGACTTTTTTCGACGTGACCCATCATCACCATGAGATCTTTATCATGTAAGATGTGAATACACCAAATTTTATGTGATTCCATCACTTTTTCACCGTTGAGTTAGCAATGTAAAAAGTTCTATTGTTATTAAACCGTTAATTTTGCACCCACTAAATTAATGGTGATAAAGTGTTGGAATCAAATGAAATTTGGTATATTAACATCTTAGATGATAAAGATGAAGATGATGGATGCCGATCGTACGTCGAATAAAATCGTGGAAGGTATATTTTTTCAACGTTATAGGAGGAAATTCTCTCTTATGGCACATTTCTTCCATTATTCTCTCTCTCTCTCTCTCTATGTGTGTGTGTGTGTGTGTGTGTGGGCTAATTTACTTTCTAGATGTAACTAAGTTAGTTACAATCTATGCAAAAACAACATGAGAGCTCGTTTTTTCGTATAATTTTCACCGTCATACCAAATTTTATGTCATTTGGACATCTTTTACCTATGTATCGAATGGTACCAAAACGAACGGTTTTCCGACAACATAACATTTTACAAACCAAGATCAATGGGCAAATAATGTCCAACTCATGAAAACCTTATATGAATGAATAACACAATAATGAAGGGGTTATATATGCTGCTTCTTTCAATTTCTTATTGTTTCATGTATAGCCTTTTTCTACTACACATGTTAAAGAAACTTTTGTTCAGTCTCTGTTTTTGTTCATGAAGTTTTGTCTACTGAACAGAAATTAAATTAGAGCATTATTTTTTTTAAATTTTTTATCTTGCAGTGCCTTGGGACGATCTTTATGGATTCAACTCCTGATGTAAGTTACCATATCTATTCCTTTGATGCAATCCATGTTGGACTTGTTAATTTCTTTTTTATGCTCGAGTTTTACTGTAAATAATCAGGATCAAATTTGTGAGCAACAATGAAGTTGACTTTGGACCCTGTTCTTATCGCAAAAAAAATTCCAGGAAGAGAAAGAAAGAAGACAAAGGATTTGGCAAGGAAGCTGCAGTATCATAATCAGAGCAAATAAAAAATTTTAGGCTCAGCAAATAAAAATAAAATTCAAGAAGAGACAGAAAGAAGACAAAGTTAGTTGCTATCAAGCTCATCTTTACTGGATAATTCATGCTTGTCAAATGCCCAAATGCAAGTTGCTTGTTCTGCTTAATGTTATTTCCATTTTTTTTGGCACTGGTTGTTTTTGTTTTTTTTCCCAATTGAATTGCAGAATCACGAACGAGCTATCTTAATAATTATTATTGAGATGATTATTGTTGATTCTTAACCCATTGCACTTCAGCTCTTACAAGAAAATCTAATGCATGATCGAAAATCATTTGTAACGTTCCTTAGGAAACCTGTATGAATGAGATAAATGGTCATTTCACACACAAATTTAACACCATTAGCCTTGACCCGTTTTGATAGTTAACATGGTAGTTTCTCGTAATTTTGAAAGATTTTGGTTGTTTCTTGTAACTGGATCAAAGTATTTAATAGCATAAGAAATGATGGTTGGATGAACAAAAAGCGTGATGGTATAAACTGTGAAGATAGTATAAATGAATTTATATGATTCTGAACATGGAAACAGTACAAAAAGGAGATATTAAAATTAAATCAAAACACCATTACAATAATTATAAAGTGCTATGTAATTACTTCTAACAATAAAACATAGTTTAGCACGAATTAGAACAAAATGGTAATAAATATTTTCTTAATTGTTTGTTGTTATACAAATCAACACTTGACTTGGTTAACAAGTATTTTTGCTAATTTGTTTTCAATATCCTCCAACATGATAAAAAAATCCCCAATGCTTTATTATATACATTTAATTTCAGGACAATTTTTTTTTTATTAAATCATATTAAAATAATAATTTTTTTTAAAACAAACCACTTTTAAAATATATTACACAAACATGCTACTTTCTTCTTCGTAGGCGCCACGTTAGCGCCAGCTCAGCGCTGACGCTGGCGTCAATAAAAAATTTTAAAGGACGCAGTTTGAAACTGCGCTCATTACAAATGTATGGGACACACTTTCAAACCGAGTCCCTTACAATTGTTCCGGGGGAAGTTTCAAATTGTGCTCCTTACAAATGTAACGGTCGCAGTTTCAAACCGCGCCTCATACAAATGTACTGGGCGCAGTTCTAAACCGAGCCCATATATTTTAGTGCAAAACAAAGTGTGTCTCTTTCCCGTACTTAAATAGATTCGATCTATTTACTTTCCTCACTCCTTACTATTCTCTCTCTCATCTCTCTCTCTCTCTCTCATTCTTGTGCTCTCTCCCTGCTCTCTCACCCTCTCGATCTCTCTCTTCCCCCTCGAGACCTCTATTCCCTCCTGACTTCGCCCCCCCGAGACCTCTCTTCCCCCCTTCCCAGAGATCTCTTCCTCTCTGTCTCATCTCTCTCCCTATGTCTCGCTTTCATCTCTCCGTCTCACTCACGCTCTCTCGACCCCTCTTCTGTCTGTCATCTCTCGATCTCACATTCTCTCGCTCGTGCAGTTTTATATGGAAATTCACGGGCAAATTATCACCTTCATCCTCGTTATCGTCATCACCACTGTGAGCATCCAGAAGGTTAGCTAAACCCTAATTTATTTAAAAATAATTCATAATAAAATTTGGTTAAAATTTCGTATTGGGAAAGCAATTCGAACAAATTGGGTATATATTAGGGTTTTCCTCGATTTTACCTGTGACAGATCAATTAGTAGGATACAAGTTCTTGCAACTTGTTACATGCTAGAAATATGAATTTTATTGTAATTTTATGTAATTAGATGGATATAAATGTGAAGATAAATAAATAGCTTGTTTGATAAGAACCTCAAAGCATTCGTCAATATTTCTGGAAGGTGGAAAAATGACGGATAATTACATCCATCTAGTTTGCTATTTCGATGGCCAATTATTGATAGGAAAAAATAATATTCCTGAATATGTCTAAGGAAAAACTAAGATGATTAGAGTCCAGAAATCTAACACATACTGTTAGTGATATATGCCCCAGAGGCCATTATTGTATAGTACTAGTTTCTATATTATATTTTGGAAGGTTGGGATATACATGGATTTTATGACATTCTTGCTCAATATAATAGTATGCTATTGGTTTGTTTCTATCTTAATATGTGTATATGTTTCTTTTAGCGTATCGCTAATACATATTGGTAGAGCCCTTAGGATCTTTGCTTGACTACCAGCGTTGTGAGGGCAGTCACACCAGTGGAGGCTGGGTAATCTATAAACACATCCTTATATAGGTCCCTAGTCATATGATTATCGAGACAGGGTATCGATACTCCAGAGTAGACTAGTGTATACGCTTCTCAGCCCAGAAGGAGAGATGGTCTGTCCCACGGCCATTAGTACGTCGTACTGGAGATAGTATGCAGGTGCTCATTGGGTTATGAGTTACACTGGAAGGACTCGTAGAGAACTGTTGGTTGGTACTATATCTATCATCAGGTAGCAGTTCCCAGGTGACATGAGTACAACATAGTCCGTTGACTTGATACTGCTACTTCGCCTCGAGTGTGTTCCCACTGTTCTTAGATTACTACCCTACCACGGCTCTGATGAGTCGTGCGAACAGTTAGTAGTTGGGTGCAGTCCCGAAACACTTAGAGGCGGCGGCGGTTAGATAGGATTCGTTTCTCCCGGTATTGAAGGTTGATGTCGCGCTGTGTTCGGAAAGCCATTACACAAAGCCTCTGGCCAGAGCATGCGAGATTTACTGGTAGGTACTCCAGTAGTTTCTCAGGGTGTTTTTGGGCTCTACTCCGGCACGACTTATTGCGCTATTAGGGGTCTGACGGCTACCGCTCCTAGGCCTGATATGCGATACTCTTAGACGAACAGACCGGACTGTACGGAGATTGTCACAGATAGGCTCAGTAGGAGTTCGGATGAGTTTGCTCATCGGTCTTCTTATCGACAGATACCTGGGTAGCCATTACTTGCAGCTAGTACCGCTGATGTGCTTGTGGTTAAACCCACTGCCAGCATACTGTCGAGTCCTCAGAGTCCCACACAAAGGGTTTCCCTGCTTCGGGAAAAACGATGTAGAGGTCGTATGGCTTTACGACAGGGTTCGATCACATACGTGCACTTGTGCATGTAGGATGTTCGGGTGGATAATACTAGTGGGCTTTGGTTTAAGCCGGATCCTAGTATTAGATTATTGGATTAGTTTCGTCTTATTGTATTCGTGTTTTTCGGAATACGGATACGGGTATGTATCGGTGAGGGGTATTCTTGTAATTTACTCAAGTATACTTCTAGAAGGGGACACCTCATTTTTGTTTTTATCTTTGATTAAAAGATAAATGAGGTGGAGGTATGAGGTGTTATTTTATGATAAATGAAGTATGGCCACTTGGTGACTCATGGATGACTATTGAGGCAAGAGTGAACTTAGATTTTTTGTGATATTTTGTGAGATATTTAGTGAGATATTTGGTAAGATATTTTGCATGCTTCATAGTCATCTCAAGTAGCCATATTCATTTCATTATTATCTAAAACACTCTCTCACTTCAAGAGCTCTCTTCTTCTCCCTCAAACCTTAATTATCTCATGTGTTGAGAATCCTAGGGTTAGTGAGATTTATTAATCCTTAATCACACTCTATATCCTCTAGGTCACTTAGATTAGCACTCTAGGTAACCTAGTTACCTCATCTTAGAGGTAGAAACTCAAGGTAGGCACTCTCGGGTAGATCATCTTCAATTTGAGGAGGCCGACGAGGAGGTGCGATCCATACATACTCCAAGGAGCTCACGAAGAGGAGGAGGAGGACAGCAAGAACAAGAAGGACTAGTAACTTGAGGTATAACTTTCTTGCATAGTAGTTAAACCTTTTAGTTAGCTTGTTAGTCAGGGTTTAGTATCGATCCTGGAGTTTAGTCGATATTATGAAGCATATAAAAATCTTTTTTTGCAAACTCCTCCTCCCTGCGAACCCGCGGGGTGCGTTGCATCGACTTTCAGTGGTATCGGAGGAAACTAAACCATAACTAATAGATTAAACGACAAGTAAAACTACGAAACCGAAATAACTCCGAAACACGAAACAAAAGATCTAAGTTTCTGTTGAAATTTTCAGAGGCTCTAAATTTTTTTTAAACAATTGCAGAGTGTTCTTCTTCTTACCACTAGAACACCATACAAATATGAACCTAAAACTCTATAACATGGCCGGCCAGATGCTCAAAATAACCGGCCTGGTCGGTTTTGGCATTGAGTTTTGTGTTTAGGTTTCTGTGGTGTTCTTGTCACTTGGATTTAGGATTTCAGGTGTTGTTTGATTTTGCCAATATTGATAATACTGTTAATTCTCTGTTGTGACAATACGGAGTGTTTCGAAGTCGCAGTTTTTAACGTCGTTTAACTAGTTCCAGTTGTTATATGTGTTCGTAAACTTCCGCTAATTGCTATATGTCGGTTAGTTGGGGGTTGTACATATCTGTGATGATTGGTTTGCATATATGAACTTTATTGGATCGTCTTGAATGAATAGACGGAGATGTGAGATGAGAGTTTCTTTCATCCGATATAAATTTTAATTTAATATTATTTTGCGGGGCACATCCGGGTTGAGGTTGTAGCAACCGTTGTATTATTTCATTTACTTCTTTTTGCTCCTAGGATAGACCTAAGGTGGGGTGCATAAACTACCGGGTTCTTTGAAGTACCGAGTGGCCTACTCATTTTACTGAGGGAGGTTACTTCTCTTCGGGAATTTGGCGAGTAGTTTGCTACACCCGTAGGGGTCTAGGGTAAAGTTTGGCTATTCATCACGTCCGTGGAATCTGTCTTTCGTTACAGGCTTAAACGAAACGCGGAATTCCTAATATATCCAATATGTTCATCTGTGATCTGGAATGCCTATTATTGCGTGAGACGAATGGTTATATTATATATGTTATATAATAAACGTTTCTTATATTTTGCACCCATGCTAGTCCAGCCCCTGTTCTGGCGTTAGTTAAGTAACCTAACGGTGTTAGATGGGGCCCAGTGGCGAATGCGGATGGCATAAGTATACGTTGTATTTTCGTTTCTCTCTATGATGATAGGTGTAAGTGATGGGACTGTATTAGATTAATGCAAAGAAAACAAACCAAAGCCGAATCGTTAGAACAATTTTAAAGACACTCAATTTTTTCAAAACAGAAACTTTTAAATGCGGAGCTTAAACCACACCTTTAAAAGCTATCAGGTTCTTTTGATTAAATCAAGTTCATTACGTTCACGGTTTCCCCAAAACCAGCCGTAGCCCTCCATCATTTCAGTTTAATATTCAGTAATATTCAAGCTATGTATTTTGACCTTCGCCAAGGCATAATGATTGGTAGCTACTGGATATTCATCTGTAGCATAGATAGATGAGTTGGTTTGAGACAGTCGTACTACTATTTTGGCCTTCGTCAAGGGTATGTACGGGTGGGTTCAAATTAACCTGGACAATGACGGATAGAACTTGACATGTGACTTATGATATGTTGGTCTTCGTCAAGGTCATAAGAGCATGGGGCAAAAATCTACATCGGGAGTTTCTAAAGAAACTGAAACTTGCTAGTGTTGCATACCATTTGGAGTGTGATAATTTTGGTAGGATTTCTTCAAAATTATCACACAATGATATTTGGATCCCGATCCTACTGTGAGTATCCGCTACTCTTCGGAAGATTTTTTCACTTAACGATCAATACTATAAACCAAGTAGCTGTTTAGAACAGCGTTAGCAGGGCTACGCCTCCAGGGAAAAGTGGTTATTTAATTAAGGAACTTCACGAAAGCGTTGTAAAACCTCTCTCGAAGTACCGACACTAGCCTGGCCGAAAGGTTAAGCAAGAATTGTACGGCGAGATTAATCCTGACTAATTCTTCTTTTATAGTTTGAGGAAGGATTCGAGAAACAGTGGGATCCATCCTGTTAAGATAAACTAAAAACTAATCTAAACTTGCAAGAGTATCATGCTAAAGTGTTTTCTCTCTCTCCTAATTGCAGTGACCAAGATGACCGGTCTTAAGTTACTTTTATATAAAAACATATTGACGGGGCCAAGCTATAAAGATTGGCTCAGAAATGTCCATATGGCCATCACATATGACAAACTGGGCTATCTTCTTACTATTAAAGACCCGCCGTCACAGGTCCTTATTCCAGCATCGTGGATAAAGAGATCCATAAGACCTTGAAATTGATGGTGCGAAAGCCAAGTGCCTCGTGCTAGCCTCTATGGATAATGAACACCAGAGGTGGCTGTTTTCCGCCGGAAACCGGGAAGACGGACTGTCTTGCCTGAATCTAGGGGCAGATGCTATTTGGTGCTATCCGTCCACCTCTCCGAAGATGCCAAGTTGATTTATGGCACCATGTATCGAAGGTTTAAATGAATGCGGCCGATGTAGCAGACTTCGTCAGTTTCCCCCTCGTTTGAGGGGTTTTATGATTGTGGGGACGCTCTTCCTTACAGGCGCAAGCCCCTGCAGTTAATTACGCTACCACATCGCGGTAACAACTTTCTCCTTCTCCAGATGGTCACTTCGTGTCGTGGGTGTTTGTTTTGTTTGTGGTTGCCCGTGGATTGTATACGGAGACTAATGTATGTTGTCGCCCGTAGGGCGTGGATTAGACCAAATTCGTATCTTTCTTAGATTTGGGTTTTGGTTTCGGTTTAAAGATACGTTAGCCTCATTTAAGACTAAGATTAACTTAAACGTTTGTTAAGGATACGTTAATCTAATTTTTAGACTAAGATCAACTTAACAGGATCGTTTAGATCCAATAAGAGAATGTTTAGCCTATGTTGTTTAGTTTAGGGACATTGCGGTCGATTAGTTTAAGGACATTACGGTCCATCGGTAGTTTAAGGACATCTCGGTCCATTGGTAGTTTAAGAACATTTCGATCCAGGTTAAGGACATCGTAGTCCGTGGGTTTAAAGGGACCCCACAGTCCAGGTTAAGGACATCGTAGTCCATGAGCTTAAGGACCCCACAGTCCGGTTTAAAGACATCGTAGTCTATAAGGTTTAAGGACATCGTAGTCAATGAGTTTACGGACCCCACAGTCCGTAGAAATGCATGGTCATCGGGACCCGTCACCTCTCTGAAGACGTTGAAGGATTACAACGACAAATATCAGAGGAGTAACGAGATGTACTCTCGAATCGATGTGAGTTGGTTGAAAGATCTGTAGCCCAGTTTGGGACTGAGATCAGTTGAATATTAGTGAGCAGATGTGCCCAGTTCAATATAAGTTGAGTACTTATGGTCAGAGTTGGGCTAAGTCCAATTAAAATGTTTAACATTTTTTTGTTGCTCTGGCTGTTAAGCCTTTATTTGGGCTCGACCCCTTTAATAATGCTAAGCATTGAGTTCTGACATCTTTTGTCTTCATCAGAACAAAGTGTGTTCTGACAATGCGCCACGTGGCGCATCAGGCGCTTTGCGCCAGTTAAAGAGCGCATTGCGCTTCTGTCGGGTAGCACACACGAAGGGGACACGTGTCGCGCTTAGCGCTAGTTTATTAGCGCATTGCGCTTGTTTGTTGGTGCGCCGGTGAGTGACACATGGCGCGCTTGGCGCTGAGCGCCAGTTCATAAGTGCAGTGCGCTGTTTCAGAAGCGCAAAGCGCAGATTGTGTCTTTGGTTGACACGTGGCATGTTTTGGCGCTGAGCGCCGGTTCAAGAAGTGCAAAAGTGCAATTCATGAGTGCAGGGCACTTTCCAATAGCGCAAAGCGCATTTGATCAAATTTAAGATCAAAGAACAAATTTATGTTCTTCTTAAAGGAGGCTTTGCCTCAAGATTCAAGAACCAAAGTTCTTGTTTTATAAAAAGGGCTCTGCCTTTGTAGATCAAGAATCTGTGATTGAAGTAAATACTTCTTTTATTTTCTTTTTTATTAGATCTTTTAATCTTTTTCTTTTTTATCAAAGACCTTGGTCTTTTGTAGATCTATGATCTTTGTAGAAGTTGGTTCTTCTTTTTACGAGATGGTTTCATCTCTGTTGTTCAAGAACCAGTTCTTTACCTTGAAGATGAAGAAATGGTCTTCTTTTTTCTAAGAGCTTGCTCTTCTTTCTCTTTGAGTTTTTTCTCAAAGTTTTTAGAGGGTTTTCTCTCTCTCTTTCTTTCCCTGAGACTTGAAGTCTAGGGGCCTTTATATAGGCCAAATGATTTGTTGAATCAGTTTAAGATATCTTTCTCTGATTAATTTGAGAATATTTCCCACCGTTGGATCTTTGATCCTAGGGCTTCTGTTTCACAGAAGATAATCTTCTTGTTTTAATAAGATTAAGAAATCTTTTCATGCAGGATTTGTTCTGTCTTTGGTAATTTTTATTTACCATTGGATCATTGATCCAATGGTGCTCTGATTTACAGAGTAAAATCTTGTCATTTGGAAAGATTTTGAGGAATCTTTCCCTAACAGAATTTAATTCTGATTAATTAATGATTTATCATTATTATTAGATTTTTGATCTGACGGTTGGGGAGCTTTTAGGTTCCAGCGCTGGCGCACCTGTGCTTTGCACGTGGTGCGCTGCTTAAAAGGCAGCGCACATTGCGCTAGCGCACACGTGTATGACACGTGGTGCGCTGCTTGGAGCACAGCGCACCTAGTGCTAGCGCACACGTACTTTGCACGTGGTGCGCTGTTTAGGGCGTAGCGCACTTGGCGCTGCATCTGAAGCGTTGCTTCACAATGTTTTTACTCTTGGTTTTGTGGCATTTGTTACATTCTTTGCATGTGGAGTTTTTCCCTTCATTTTTTATTTTATTATTGTTTTTTATTTTATTATTTATTATTATTTTTTTTATTTTTTTGCTGGTTGTGAGCCAAAATTTTGGTGGGAACAAATGCCCCCTACTACTTTGCCCACGTAAGTACGTACGTGGGTGAAGTAGTGCAGAGTTATGCATGGCCACAGAATTGAGGGCTTAGGAGACAAGTTTAGGGTCCTTGTAGCCTAAGACTTTCTTCGTCTTCATGAGCCGTAAGGGTCTCAAAAAGGTTTTTCTCCCTACGAGTCGAGAGAATCTCGTAGGTGCAAATTCTCCCTAGAAATCATGAGGATTTCTAAGTGTTCATTACCTCCGTGAGTCATAAGGATCTCACTCGGGTATTTTTCCTTACGAATCGTGAGGACCCGTAAATAGCTTCTTCACTTCAGCGGCGATTGTGGCTTTGGCAAATGTGGCCCATAGATGGTAGATGACATTTCATCCTGAACTCTCCGAGAGGTAGTGATAGCTTAGGAAGCAGGTTCAGATCTGCTACCTAAGACTTTTTAACTTCATGAGCCGTGAGGGTCTCATAAAGACTTTTCTCCCTACGAGTCGAGAGGATCCCGCAGGTGTATTTTCTCCTTAGGAATCGTGAGGATTCCTAAGCGCGTTTTCTCTTGAGAGTCGTAAGGATCTCATAAGAGAATTTTCCCTCCTACGAGTCGAGAGGACTCGTAAGCGGTTGTTTCCCTCCTTGTCGAGGTTCGACTTTGGAGAGTGTGGCCCGTGAATAGTATGCAAGAGTCCATTTTGGACTGACTTGCAGGGCCCCAGTGCTTAGGAAACCGGTTCTTATCCCCATTACCTAAGGCTTTTCCCTACGAGTCGAGACGAATCGAGAAGTTCTCGCAAAGACACTAATTTCCTCACGAGTCGAGACGAATCGAGCAGTTCTCGCAAGAATGTCCTAACGTCACAGTTATCCTCTGCTCTTTACGACAGAGGTCCGTTAGGGTCCGTGGTACTAGGATTTTGTCCGTCGTACCGTTGCGTTGGCTGATGTATTCCTCGATAGGCAATCTTGCTGTTCGAGTAGCCTTGCGACTGTCGTGTCTCTGATCCCTTCGGGGGCTGGACAAGACGTCTTCAAGCAATCCTCCTAGGCAGTTTGACCGTCGGAAGAGAAAGCGTTAGGAATTTTTCCATGCCGCTTTTTACTTGAGGTTAGGCTCATTTTGGGGAGCCCCGATGAGTCATAACCACTCCGCGCTGGTGTGGGATGATCTCCGATAGTCTTTCAAATTTTATATGAGTTGTCGTCAAGACCATGAAGCTAGGAATTTGGCCTTTGCTTCGTTTTCTGGCATTGCGTCTGCTGTATCGAGACGAATGTCGCGGTTGTCTCTAGGTTGTTGGTGAACCGTCAAGGTTTGGAATTAGGGATTTTGCCGTGGCTCCGTTGTTTGATTGTCGCGTCTGAATCCTGCTAGAGGAAGAACGCTGTGGTGACATCTCGTCTGCTGTATCGAGACGAACGTCGAGGTGGTAACCACTCCGTGCTGGCATGGGATGATCTCCGATAGTCTTTCAGGTTTTATATGAGTTGCCGTCAAGACCCTGAAGCTAGGAATTTGGCCTTTGCTTCGTTTGCCGGCATTGCGTCTGCTGTATTGAGACAAATGTCGCGGTTGTCTCTAGGTTGTTGATGAACCGTCGAGGTTTGGAACTAGGGATTTTGCCATGGCTCCGTTGTTTGATTGTCGCGTCTGAATCCTTCTGGAGGAAGAACGCTGTGGTGACATCTCGCCTGCTGCATGGAGACGAACGTCGAGGTGGTGACCACTCCGCGCTGGTGTGGGATGATCTCCGATAGTCTTTCAGGTTTTATATGAGTTGCCGTCAAGACCCTGAAGCTAGGAATTTGGCCTTCGCTTCGTTTGTTTTAGCGTGTCCAAATCCTGTTGGAGGAAGGACGCTGTAATGACATCTCGTCTGCTGTATCGAGACGAACGTCGGGTGGAGCCGGGATTTTGCTATCGCCTCGCTTTGTTTCGACCATGAGGTCTTTTGTTGACGTTGCATCAGCATCCTGCTGGACTGTGAAGGAACACCGTTGTTGACATTGTGTCTGCTGTAACGAGACGAATGCTGGGGTGGAGTTGGGATTTTGCCATCACTCCGCTTTGTTGATGTTGCGTCTGCTGTAACGAGACGAATGTCGAGGTGGTCTCTAGGTCGTCTGTGAACCGTCGAGATTTGGAACTAGGGACTATGCCGTGGCTCCGTTGTTTTAACCCCAGGGTGACATTGCGTCTGCTGTAACGAGACGAATACTGAGGTGGAGCTGGGATTTTTCCATCACTTTGCTTTGTTTCGACCAAGAGGTCTTTCGTTGACGTTGCATCTGCATCCTGCTGGACTACGAATGAACGCCGTTGTTGACATTGCGTCTGCTGTAACGAGACGAATGCTGAGGTGGGGCTGGGATTTTGCCATCACTCCACTTTGCTTCGACCATGAGGTATTTTGTTGACGTTGCATCTACATCCTGTTAGACTGCGAAGGAACGCCGTTGTTGACATTACATCTGCTGTAACGAGACGAATGCTGAGGTGGAGTTGGGATTTTGCCATCACTCCGCTTTGTTTCGACCGTGAGGTCTTTCGTTGATGTTGCATCTGCATCCTATTGGAGTAAGGAGAAACGCCGTTGTTGATCTCTAAGTTGTCGATGTTGACGTCGAGACCCTGAAGCTAGGGATCTTCCTTCGCTTCGTTTGTTTTGGCGTGTCCGAATCCTGTTGGAGGAAGGACGCTGTAGTGACATTTTGTCTGCTGTATCGAGACGTACGTCGAGGTGGTGATCACTCCGTGCTAGCGTGGGATGATCTCCGATAGTCTTTCGGGTTTTATATGAGTTACCGTCAAGACCCTGAAGCTAGGAATTTGGCCTTCGCTTCGTTTTGTTTCGACGTGAGGTCTTTCGTTGACGTTGCATCTGCATCCTGCTGGACTGCGAAGGAACGCCGTTGTTGACATTGCGTCTGCTGTAACGAGACGAGTGTCGAGGTGGTCTCTATGTTGTTTGTGAACCGTCGAGACTTGGAACTAAGGACTTTGCCATGCTCCGCTTAGTGATGTCACATCCGAGTCCTGTTGGAATGTGGAGGATCACCTTTTTTGATTTTTAGGCTGTAGATATTGCCGTTAAGATTTGGATCTAGGGACTATGCCGTGGCTCCGTTTCGTTGTGTCGCTTCCGTGCCTTGCTGGCATAAGGAGGAACACTGTTGATGGTCTTCTGGGATGCAGATGTGACCGTTGAGACTTGGCTCTCTTTCTGATGGAACTTGGTGGGATGATATGGTTCCCTCTTTGTTTGTGCCGCTGGATTGTATACAGGGATTGATGTGATATCACCTGTAGGGCATAAATTTTATTTATATTATTATTATTTTTATTTCTTTCCGTGATACTCTATCATTTCAGCTTTTATATCGCGAAGGTCGCGATTGCCCAATCATTTCGGCTATTTTTCGCGGCGCCCAATCATTTCGGCTATTTATTTTATTTTTACTCGCTGCTTTTTATTGTGAGTTGCCCAACCATTTCGGATATTTTGCATGCATACATTTTTACTTGCTGATTTTGTTGCAAGTTGCCCCATCATTTCGGCTATTTCGTATGCATGTGTGACTCGCTAGCTTCTTGCTGCAAGCTTGGAATTAGACACCGATTTCGGCATCAGCACCGCTACAACTGGGATATTGCCAGGAGCGAATCATCATTTGCCCCCGTCGATGTCGAACAAAGGAGGTTTAGCGAACAAGGTTAGGATCCTGTCGACTAAGGCTTTTGACTTCATAACCCGTAAGGGTCTCATAAAGGTATTTTTCCCTGCGAGTCATGAGGATCTCGTAGGTGCGTTTTCTCCTTAAGAATCGTGAGGATTCTTAAGTGTGTGGTCTCTTATAAGTCGTAAGAATCTTACAAGAGTGTTTTCTCCTTATATGTTGAGATGACTTACAAGGGTTGTTCACCATGTAGACATATCCCTAGTCACGGATGGGACTTTGTTAGGGAAATGTTTACTCGCGCTCGTGGATTGTATACAAGGGTCAATACTGAACCGCTTGTAGGGCAGTGTTGGAGGTTGTGGTGGCATGCTTAAGAACAGGTTCATATCCCTGTAGCTTAAGACTTTTGAATCTTACGAGTCGTGAGGGTTCTCCTTACGAGTCGTGAGGGTCACATAAGAGAGTTCTCCTTACGAGTCGTGAGGATCTCGTAAGTGTGTTTCTCCTTAGGAATCGTGGGGATCCCTAAGTGTGTTATTCCCTTGTGAGTCGTAAGGATCTCACGCAGGTGGTTTCTCCTCACAAGGTCGAGAGGACCTTGCAAGTGTCTCTTAACGAGATTGCGCCCTTTCGGGTTTTCATAAAACTCGCCGGTAGCCCTGCTGTTTTTACTCACGGAGCCCTTTCGGGTCTTCATCCGTGCCTATTTTGCTTATAGACATACCGTTTTTTTTCTCTCTTTTTTTTTATTCTAACGAGATTGCACCCTTTCGGGTTTTCACAAAACTCGCCGGCAGCCATGCTGTTTTTACTCACGGAGCCCTTTCGGGTTTTCATCCGTGCCCATTTTGCTTATGGACATACCATTTTTTTTACCACGTCGGCCTGAGGATGCCGCGGGTTGGTAGTAGTTTAACAACGTTTCGGTCAACAGCCAGTTTTAGGACATAGTGGTCCATTGTTAGTTTAAGGACATTCCGGTCCGACGCCAGTTTTAGGACATAGTGGTCCGCCGTCGCCGTATTTAAGGCGAATCTCTAGTTTACTGACTTTTCGGTCTATGGGGCTTTCCCTATGAATGAGCACGATGCCCCCGGCATGTCCACCTTTTTAGGGGCATGAGGTTGTGGCGGGCTCACCTTCCAGTTTTCCGATAACGCGAACTTACCTTGTTGGTATTGGTCTTCAACCTAGTTTTTGAAGATGTAGCAGTCCTCGATCGGATGGCCCAATACTCGATGGTAGGGGCAGTAATTGGGATCATTGACGTCGTTTGGCTGCAACGGACGTTTTGGGTCCGGCAAATTTATGAGCCTGTTTCGCAATGCCAGCTCGAACAGTCTCCTCGTTTTATCTTAGGGAAACGAGTAAGGATGTCCTAGTCTCTCCTCGAGGGATGGGCGTGGACGCATAATGTTTTGGCGAACAACCGGCTTTAAGTTGCTCGGCTGTTGTTGAGTATTGGCGACGAAAGTTGCTTTTCCTTTCCCCTTTTCATTCCGAGGATCCGTCTTCGAAGAAGATGGTCTATGACCCATCTGGTCCATTTGGGTCAACTTATCAATCAAGGCCTGGAAAGTAGTTGGCTTGAAGAACATCATGAATTGCGAGATGGTCGCTTGCGGATCAAGAGTACCCACGAACATGCCTACTGCCGGTGCTTCTTCGATGCGTTGTTCGCACTTCGACCATAAGTTCCGCCACCGTATTGCGTATTGAACCCATGTTTCACCTGGTCTTACCCTGGCGTTGATCAATGCGGTGATCGGGGTGCGCTCACTGGCGCTTGCAAATCTTTGTGTAAACAGCAGCTCCATCTCCGCAAATGTTTTGACAGAGTCGTTAGGCAGCTCCGAATACCATTCGAAGGCCGTTTCCGCTAAGCTGCCGAAGAATTGGCGAAGCAACAGTTTGTCGTCGCCTCCAGTATTGCCGCATAAGGACCTGAATTGAGCGACATGCTGATGTGGATTCCCCGTCCCTTTATATACATGGAACTTAGGGATCGTATATCCCGGCGGGTAACTTATTTGGTCATACCAGCCTGGATAGGGTCGTCCGGTCTTGACAATTTGGCCAGCTGCTTCATTCGCCTGGTGAGCTCGTATTTGCTGAGCTATATAATCATCAAGCGCAGCTTTTAAGATGGTCTCCTCTTTGGCTGCTGAAAGAGCCGGAGGAGGGTTCGATGTCTCCCCTCTGTCGTCTTCAATGATGATAGGAGGGTCTTCAGCTAGAGGTTCTGGTTGTAATATCATCCCAACCATGTCTTGGAAGAGAAGCGTCATTCGTTTTATATTGGCTGCCTATTCTGCAGCCTCTTTTTCTTTTCCTCTCGAGCATTCTTCGGAGGAACTCGGTGTCAGTTTCTTGTTCCCGACGCTGCTCCGAGGTCTCTGGAGTTTCTTTCGGCCCAGTGAGTGCGGCCATTGCAGTCAGCATCTCTTGAAGCTTCTGCTGTTGTTGTTCCTGAGCTTTTGTCACGGATCGGGTGAGCGGTCGGTGGCCCGTAGAAGCGCGGCTTTCCTCTTTTCTGAAAGCCATATAAACAGTATGCACCGTTATGCCTCCAGACTTAGGCCGTTTGGGCTCGGCATCTTTGCGATCTGCCGTAGTTACAGGGGGATTCTCCGGCCTCCTTCTTTTTTGAGCAGTTGACATCGAGGGGGCCATCGCAGCGGGCACCCAGACAGCCGTTGCCTTTTGTGGCTTGGAAAGATGATTTTCTTTTTGCTGAACTTTCTCCTTTTTCTGTCGACGAAAGTAATCTTGATCAATTACCGACTCCTGGACCCGTCGCCAGACTTTGTAAACTTTGGAAGAAAGATGCTGAGAGGGCTGATCCGGCTTTATTCCTGTAACATTCTCCACGAGTGGAGGAGATCATTTCAGTACGGTGGTAGGAGAGTTCCTGCGCACCTTATTTAACAATTCAAATCTGTTCCCGGTTGGAACAGCAGCATTGACTTCCACCGTTGGGGCTGGTAGAGTTAGCCCACAGGGGGAGTTTCCCCCAGCCTTCCTCACTCGGCGCCAGTGGCGACGTCGAGCGTGTCGAGCCGATGGTGTTGGTTCGGTGATGGGGATAGCTTTATCTTGCCCCCTGTTCAGTTGAGGCGTTGCTGGCACTAGCCTCTTGAAGACCGAGTTCCGTCCAGCAGCAGTGTCTAGCCTGTCAAATACAAACTTTTGAGCAGGAGAGGGAGTGGGATCTAGAACAGTCAGTCTTGCAAAGACCGACCCTTTGGTAGGAGAAGCCGCCTTGACGACTTCAGGAGCAGGGATGACTATCCTCTTCAGAACAACCTTTTCTGGGATTGCAGGCTTCATCATGGGCCCACATGAACTTTGGCCCAATTTGGCGAAGACTGAGGCGCCGGAGTTGGACGACCCGTTGAGAAGGGCCGCGGTAGTAGCAAGCCGATCAAAGACCGACTTCTAGGGAGCTTCTGGTGTTGGTACAGGGGTGCTGAAGCTCATTGGTGGGAGCATAGTCCCAAAGAACAATCCGGTGGTGGCCTGAGTCACCTGGTCCACCGGCATCGTGACCAAGGAGGCCGCTTGGGGCCCGTAGGCTATGCCTCCAGATGAGGCGGGGCGCAAGTTGCAATTGCAGTTGGAACACTTCACGCAAGTGGATGCCATTGATGTTTCGCTTTCTGCGCCGAGCAAGAAACCAAATCTTAGTACCTCAAACCCAACGGCAACCATATCAAAACGCGATTCGTTCGCGAACACGACACACGAAGTGTGGAGTGGAAAGAGGAAAAGGTCCCACCGGGCATGCTAGAATCTGTTTTCCGCGGGAAACCGGGAAGACGGACCGTCTTGCCTGAATCTAGGGGCAGATGCTATTTGGTGCTATCTGTCCACCTCTCCAAAGATGCCAAGTTGATTTATGGCACCATGTATCGAAGGTTTAAACGGATGCGGCCGATGTAGCAGACTTCGTCAGATTCCCCCTCGTTTGAGGGGTTTTTTGAATGTGGGGACGCTCTTCCCTACAGGCGCAAGCCCCTGCAGTTAATTACACTACCGCATCGTGGTAACAACTTTCTCCTTCTCCAGATAGTCACTTCGTGTCGTGGGTGTTTGTTTTGTTTGTGGTTGCTCGTGGATTGTATACGGAGACTAATGTATGTTGTCGCCCGTAGGGCGTGGATTAGTCCAAATCCGTATCTTTCTTAGATCTGGGTTTTGGTTTGGGTTTAAGGATACGTTAGCCTCATTTAAGACTAAGATCAACTTAAACGTTTGTTAAGGATACGTTAGTCTAATTTTTAGACTAAGATCAACTTAACAGGATCGTTTAGATCCAATAAGAGAATGTTTGGCCTCTGTTGTTTAGTTAAGGGACATTGCGGTCGATTAGTTTAAGGACATTACGGTCCATTGGTAGTTTAAGGACATCTCGGTCCATTGGTAGTTTAAGGACATTTCGGTCCAGGTTAAGGACATCGTAGTCCGTGGGTTTAAAGGGACCCCACAGTCCAGGTTAAGGACATCGTAGTCTATGGGCTTAAGGACCCCACAGTCTGGTCTAAAGACATCATAGTCTATAAGGTTTAAGGACATCGTAGTCCATGAGTTTAAGGACCCCACAGTCCATAGAAATGCGTGGTCATCGGGACCCGTCACCTCTCTGAAGACGTTGAAGGATTACAATGACAAATATCATAGGAGTAACGAGATGTACCCTCGAACCGATGTGAGTTGGTTGAAAGATCTGTAGCCCAGTTTGGGACTGAGATCAGTTGAATATTTGTGAGCAGATATGCTCAGTTCAATATAAGTTGAGTACTTATGGCCAGAGTTGGGCTAAGTCCAATTAAAATGTTTAACATTTTATTGTTGTTCTGGCTGTTAAGCCTTTATTTGGGCTCGGCCCTTTTAATAATGCTAAGCATTGAGTTCTGACATCTTTTGTCTTCATCAGAACAAAGTGTGTTCTAACAATGCGCCACGTGGCGCATCAGGCGCTTTGCGCCAGTTAAAGAGCGCATTGCGCTTCTATCGGGTAGCACACACGAAGGGGACACGTGTCGCGCTTAGCGCTAAGCGCTAGTTTATTAGCGCATTGCGCTTGTTTGTTGGCGCTCCAGTGAGTGACACGTGGAGCGCTTGGCGCTGAGCGCCAGTTCATGAGCACAGTGCGCTGTTTCAGAAGCGCAAAGCGCAGATTGTGTGTTTGGTTGACACATGGCATGTTTTGGCGCTGAGCGCTGGTCCAAGAAGCGCAAAAGTGCAATTCATGAGTGCATGGCACTTTCCAATAGTGCAAAGCGCATTTGATCAAATTTAAGATCAAAGAACAAATTTATGTTCTTCTTAAAGGAGGCTTTGCCTCAAGATTCAAGAACCAAAGTTCTTGTTTTATAAAAAGGGTTCTACCTTTGTAGATCAAGGATCTGTGAATGAAGTGAATACTTTTTTTATTTTCTTTTTTATTAGATCTTTTGATCTTTTTCTTTTTTATCAAAGACCTTGGCCTTTTGTAGATCTATGATCTTTTTAGAAAATGGTTCTTCTTTTTACGAGATGGTTTCATCTCTGTTGTTCAAGAACTAGTTCTTTACCTTGAAGATGAAGAAATGATCTTCTTTTTTCTAAGAGCTTGCTCTTCTTTCTCTTTGAGTTTTTTTTCAAAGTTTTTAGAGGGTTTTCTCTCTCTCTTTCTTTCCCTGAGACTTGAAGTCTAGGGGCCTTTATATATGGCCAAATGATTTGTTGAATCAGTTTAAGAGATCTTTCTCTGATTGATTTGGGAATATTTCCCACCGTTGGATCTTTGATCCTAGGGCTTCTGTTTCGCAGAAGATAATCTTCTTGTTTTAATAAGATTAAGAAATCTTTTCATGCAGGATTTTTTTCTGTCTTTGGTAATTTTTATTTACCATTGGATCATTGATCCAACGGTGCTCTGATTTACAGAGTAAAATCTTGTCATTTGGAAAGATTTTGAGGAATCTTTCCCTAACAGAATTTAATTCTGATTAATTAATGATTTATCATTATTATTAGATTTTTGATCTGACGGTTGGGGAGCTTTTAGGTTCCAGCGCTGGCGCACCCGTGCTTTGCACGTGGTGCGCTGCTTAAAAGGCAGCGCACATTGCGCTAGCGCACACGTGTATGACACGTGGTGCGCTGCTTGGAGCGCAGCGCACCTAGCGCTAGCCCACACGTGCTTTGCACATGGTGCGCTGTTTAAGGCGCAGCGCTCTTGGCGCTGCATCTGAAGCGTTGCTTCACAATGTTTTAACTCTTGGCTTTGAGGCATTTGTTACATTCTTTGCATGTGGAGTTTTCCCTTCATTTTTTATTTTATTATTATTTTTTTATTTTATTATTATTATTATTTATTATTATTATTATTATTATTATTTTATTTTTTTATTTTTAAGGGAGTAGGTTGTGAGCCAAAATTTTGGCGGGAACAGTGGAATGAGAAGATGGATCTTGAATCCATCTTCTTCCATACCAAAGACTTATATGGAGTGCAATCTCGTATCGTAAGATAGGAGATATCGAAGAAACTATTTCAAGCGAGATTGGTTGTCGGGTCATCTGTAAGGAACTACGTCCTTAAGATGATCGGCTTGATTGAAGAGCTCGCGGACCTGAGGACCACGTTGGAGAACGAGCTGTATACAGATTTGATTCTACAGTATCTCTCCTCTACCTACGCCCAGTTTATTTTGAATTTTAACATTCAAGGGAAGGAAGTTACACTTCCAGAACTCCTCAACATATTGAGGAGCACTGAGGGCACCATGCAGAAGTCCAGGAAGACACCCACTCTGCTTGTTGGAGGATCTTCCTCTTCTAGATCCAAGGAGAAAGCCAAGGGGAAGAAGAAGAAGGCCCCCACCAAGCTGAAATGCGGTGTTGGTAATGTTGGATATATGTATGCCCTAGAGGCCATTATATGATAGTGGATGTATTTATACATGTATGTATATATATATATATATATTCAGTGTACATTCTTGCTCGACATGATAGTATGCTATCTGGTTCTTCTTTATCTGACATGTTGATTTGATCATGCTTTTATTCATTCACACATGTTGATAAAGCCCTGAGGATATTGGCTTGACTACTGTGACTATGATAGAGATCATACTAGTGGGACATCTGTAGTTTATAAGCATATCCTGGAATGTCCCTAGTCGTAGGTATATCGAGACGGGGCATCGATATACCAGAGTAGACTAGCGTATATGATACTTGACCCATATGATGGGCAATGGATGTTCCCACATTCATCGATGTTTGACATCGAGATCATATACGGGTGCTCAGTGGTGACTGGGTACACTGGACGGACTCACCGAGAACTCCTATATGGAATTATATCTATCGTCGGATAGCAGTTCTCAGGTGACACTGGTACAGGTTAGTCTGTAGACCCAAGATCGTCATAGAGTCTTGTGTGTTCTCCCACTGTACTTTGATTACCACCCTACCACGGCTCTACTGAGTCGTGCAAACAGGTGGCCGTTGGGTACAATCCCGAGACACACGAAGGCAATGAACGATAGGAGGGGTTTCGTCTCTCCCGGTATTGGGAGTTGATGCTGTGCTGTGCTCGACTGGTTATATCAGTAAGTCCCTGGCCAGGGCTGCTGAGATTTACTGATAAGTGTTATCAGTAGTTTCTCGATCTGTTATAGACCATTCATCGGCACGACTTATTGAGTTATTCGACGTTACCATCCCTAGACTCGATATGCAGCATATCTGACGAAGAGACCAAACTATACGGTAGTGTTGCCGGTTGGCTCGACGGGAGTTGTAGCAGGTTCGCTTGTTTTCTTCTGATCGCTCAATACCCGGGTGGCCATTACGTTTAGCTGACCGCTTGCGGCTTGTAGGTATTTGATATGATCGTTACCTACTACTGGCGTATTGACGAGTCTTAGAGTCCCGCAATGAAGTTTCCTAGCTCAGGCGAAAAGATGTGGCGTGCATATGAGATATGCGCGGGGACCCGATTAAATACGGATATGTGATACCGTATATTAATCGGGCATTTTCTATTGGTCGGGTCGTATGTGATATGACCGGTTTGCAAAATCAAGTGTTGATTTAACAAATGACTTTTAGATTAATTCTTTAATGAAACTCTTTTTCTATTTTTGTATGCATGCATGTATGCACATGATGATGTGCATGGATGCATACATACATACCTTGTATCATGGTTGTTGATACAATTTTGGTGGCAATGCAAGACTTACATGATAGAATTATCTATTTACTTTTCATTTTGTTAAAAGGAAAGGATAATTCACAAGAGGTTCAAGTTTATCATCTTTGATCATGCTTCAACCACTTATTAACCTTGAGTTAATTATCCTTTAACCTTTTAACTCACTTTGGAAAAGATCTAGATAATTCTAACCATGGTTGAAGTGAGAAGGAATTTAGATATATTATTCTTTCTCATTTCATTTATTCATTCTTATCTATTTTCTTTTTGTGAGAAAGAAAAGCCACCATCTTCTTCTTCCTCTCTTGATAATTTTCTTTAAGTGAGGCTGATAAAAGAAAGAGTTTTGATTATAGAAAAACAACCACATCATCATACTACACACATCTAGCCGGTTTGTGTAGGGTGTTTGCTTTACTTCTTTCACATATCGGGTAAAGCAAGGAGCTTTTGGCAATGGAGCTTCGGGTGGATCGTCGTGGACATTATAAGACCTCAAGCGAACCTTTTTCCAACCCTCAAGTGGCCAAGGAGTCTAGCGTAGGGAGCTACAAAGGTTGTACTCTCAAAACCCTAGTTTTTCCTACTTGTGATGTTGTCAAGTTTAAGAAACCCTAAAATTCTAGTGATGATTCTTTGTATGTTCACTTAGCACCTTAAAAATTTGATTTTGTGACATGTGATGCTTCCAAACCCCTCATGAGGTGCCAGGTAAACCTAACAGATAAGGTAAAGGCAAGGGGCAAGGCAAAAGTTGGGGGGACGATGGTAGGGAAGGAAGAATGCTTCTACTGTCACAAAAAGGGCCATTGGAAGAAGGATTGCAGGGCCTGGAAAGTCCAGAACCAGGATGCGAAGCTGATTATGGCTTTGGCTTCAGGTGTGTTTGTGATTGAAAACTGTCTGTCAATCAACTATACTTTCTGGGTATTGGATACCGGATTAGGATCTCATATATGTAATTCTTTGCAGGCACTGAGTAACCGTAGAATTTTGAAAGCGGGTGATATAACCCTCAGGGTTGCTAACGGAGCGAGCGTGGATGCTGTGTCCGTAGGAGAATATCACTTAGGACTGACAAGTGGACATATTTTGGTTTTGTGCAACTATTTTTGTGTACCTAGTTTGACTTGTAATATCATTTTTGTATCTTTGTTATCTAAAGTAGGTTATGATTTTACATTTATAAGCGATGTCATGAACATCCACCTTAATCATGGTTTGATTGGGTCGGGTATACTAAACAACGATATATACGTATTAAACCAACTACAAGTTTTCAACGTCCATAACACACACAAAAGAAAGTCTCCAGAATTAAATCAAGTTTTCTTATGGTATTGTAGACTGGGTCACATCAATGAAACACGATTGACCAAGTTACATAAAGAGAGATATTTGGATCCGTTCGAATATCAGTCTTTTGCAACTTGTCAATCATGTCTCAAAGGAAATATGGCAAGGACTCCGTTCACTGGACACGAAGTAAGAGCGAGCGAGCTCTTGGGACTCATACACAGCGACGTGTGTGGTCCAATGTCTATACATGCAAGAAGTGGCTATTCCTATTTCATTACTTTTATGGATGATTTCTATGGGTATAGACAAGTCATCTTGATGAAACATAAATCCGAGGCCTTTGAGAAATTTCAAGAATATAAGAATGAAGTGGAAAAACAAACTGGCAAAAGTATCAAGACACTTAGATCTGATCGAGATGGTGAATACTTAAGTGCCGAGTTTCTGGATTACTTAAAAGAGGATGGAATTCTCTCTCAGCTTACTCCTCCATACACACCACAACACAACGGTGTATCGAAAAGGAGAAACCGAACCTTATTGGACATGGTACGTTCCATGATGAGTAACGCTGAGTTACCGCGATCCTTCTGGGGCTATGCACTAGAATCAGCTGCATATCTTTTGAATAAGGTTTCTACCAAGACTATGCCTACCACACCACATCAGATGTGGAGTGGCTAGAACCCTATCTTCAGTATATGAAAATATAGGGATGTCCAGCTATTGTTAAAAAGCAGCATGCAGACAAGCTCGAGGCACGCTCAGTACTGTGTAAGTTTGTGGGATACCTAAAGAACTCTACGTGGTATCTTTTCTATTACGCAGAGGAACAAAAGGTTTTTGTTTCTTGTCATGCCCACTTCTTAGAAACTCAATTTTTAGAAAAAGAGATAAGTGGGAGTGCAATAGAACTGGAAGAAATTCCAGAACCACAAGCTATTACTGAAAGCATGGTGATACCAGAAGTTTCAAAAGAATAGGACATCCCCGCACCACTCCGCATGAGTTGTAGGTTGTCTCATCCGCCCGAGAGATACTACGGTTTTCTCATAGACGGGGATGGAGAGTATTGCATCATTGACAATGATGAGCCAACTAGCTCCAGCAAGTCATTCACTAGGGACTTTGAAGGATGTACTTATGGACTACCATGTCCCCACTAGTATGATCCGCATCATAGTCCAGGTAGTCAAGTATACATCCTAAGGGCTTTACCAACATGTATCAGAGAGACAATCAGTGTACACGTTAAGGTAAAGAGCAACCAGATAGCATACTATCATATCGAGCAAGAAAGTCCTCCCTATATATGTCCAAGCATCCACTACAATATACATCCTATGTATAGTAATGGCCTCTAGGGCATACATATAACTAACAATCCTGGCTAGTTTTCTTTTTAAGGTTTGAAAGAAAAACTTGATAAAAGCAGTGGGAAACATCGATTAGACAAGATAATAACCAATCTGATCTTTGCAAGAGCTTTTGCTGAGTGTATTCTTTTCTCTCTCTTAATGGCAGATACCCATGACAGGACTCAAGCTTCTACTAGAAAAAAACAAACTGAATGGGACCAATTATAAAGACTGGCTAAGGAATCTAAACATTGCCTTGACATATGATAAGGTATCATATATCCTCACGGCTCCAGCCCTGCCCGTCCCAGGCCAAAAATCCTCAGTTGCGGATATTGAAGTCCGCAAGACATGGGATGCTGACTGTGCCACGGCCAAATGCCTCGCGCTTGCATCGATGGATAACACACATCAAAAGCAGCACGAGAATATGGACATTCACGCCATATTCCTCCATACAAAGGAGTTGTATGGAGAGCAATCCCGCGTATTACGATACGAAGCATCAAAGAAATTGTTTCAGATGCGAATGGCCCCTGGCACACCAGTAGGAGACCATGTTCTGAAGATGATAGCTCTCATAGAAGAGCTTGTGGACCTTGGATGGACGATGGACAACGAACAATATACGGATATTATTCTACAGTCCCTCCCCTCCACTTTTGCTCAATTTATAGTTAACTTCAAGATGCACAACATGGAGAAGGAACTACCTGAACACCTTAATATGTTAAGGAGTGCAGAGAGCACAATGAAATCATTGAAAACTCCCGTTATGACTATTGGACAATCTTCCTCTTCTCGCCCAAAGGCTAAGGCCAAAGGAAAGAAGAAGAAGAAGCCCACCAATCCTAAGGGTGGAGTTAAAAAGGTGAAGGGAAAGGAAAAGTCCAAAGCTGGAGACTTGGGCAAAGGGAAATGTTTTCATTGCCACAAGACAGGACATTGGAAGCGCAACTGCACCGAGTACTTGAATTTCAAGAAGAAGCATGGGGATGCTTCCGCTTCAGGTGTGTTTGTGACAGAAAACTGTTTTTCAATAAACTCTGCTTCCTGGGTATTAGATACCGGTTCAGGTTCTCATATTTGCAATTCTATGCAGAGGCTGAGAAATAGCAAGGTTTTGAGGACAGGTGACCATACTCTCCACATTGGAAATGGTTCTAATGTACATACAGTCACAGTGGGAGAGTATCACTTAGGGTTGCCATCTGGGTGTATATTGGTTTTGAACCCATGTTATTTTGTACCAAGTATGCTTTGTAATATAATATCTGTTTCTTTGTTAGACAATGAAGGATATAATTTTGTATTGTAGAACAATGTTATGAATATTCACCTGAATCAAATGTTGGTTAGGTATGGTACGCTTAATAACGGGATATACGTCCTAAATCAACACACAGTTTTCAGCATACAACACACTAATAAAAGAAAACTTTCAGAAATAAATGAAGCTTTTCTTTGGCACTGTAGACTTGGTCATATTAACGAAACAAGACTAAACAAGTTACACAAAGATGGATATTTAAACCCTTTTGAATATAAATCTTATGCGACTTGCCAGTCTTGTATCAAGGGTAAAATGACCAAAACTCCGTTTACCGGACATGGAGAAAGAGCTACTAAGCTCTTAGGCCTCATACATAGTGATGTATGCGGGCCAATGTCTACACAGGCTAGAGGCGGTTTTTCATACTTCATTACGTTCACTGACGATTTCTCAAGATTCGGTCATGTATTTTTATTAAAGCACAAGTCCGAAGCTTTCGAGAAATTCACTGAATATAAAAAAGAAGTAGAAAAACAAACCGGCTTGAATATCAAGATGCTTCGATCAGATCGAGGTGGCGAGTACCTCAGCACAGAATTTGCAAACTTGCTAAAAGAGAATGGGATTCTCTCTCAACTCACTCCTCCTTACACACCACAGCACAACGGTGTGTCTGAACGACGGAATAGGACCCTATTAGATATTGTCCGTTCCATGATGAGTGATGCTGAGTTACCTGTCTCATTTTGGGGGCATGCATTAGAGACTGCAGCGTTTATTTTGAACAGGGTTCCAACCAAAACCGTGTCTACCACGCCATATGAGATATGGCATGGGAAGATACCATCTCTTAAGAGAATTAAGATTTGGGGTTGCCCGGCCTATGTTAAAAAGCAGAATCCGGACAAACTCGAGACACGGTCGGTCATGTGTAATTTTGTGGGATATCCAAAGAATTCTTATGGATATCTTTTCTACCACAAGGAGGAACAAAAGGTGTTTGTTTCTCAGCATGCCACATTCTTGGAAAAAGAGTTTTTCACAGATAAAGATGATGGCAATGTGGTGGATCTAGAAGAGGTTCTGGAGCACAAACTACAAATGACGACTTGGTTGAACCAGCTGTCATAATAGAAACTAAGGAACCTCGGCCACTCCGTAGGTCTGGTAGGACTTCTCGCCCACCGGAGAGGTACTACGGTTTCCTCATTGATGGTGACAGAGAAGACTGCATTATGGAGGATGATGATCCTACCAGTTTTCAGCAAGCTATCACGAGTGGAGACTCTGTGAAGTGGCTGGATACCATGAGATCCGAAATGGAGTCTATGTACACCAACAAAGTATGGACTTTGGACGTTGTACCCCCTGGGGTAAAACCTGTGGGGTGCAAATGGATCTTTAAAAGAAAGATTGGTGTAGATGGGCAGGTAGAGACCTATAAGGCAAGACTTGTGGCGAAGGGTTTTCGTCAAAGACCAGGTTTGGACTATGACGAGACTTTTTCGCCCGTAGCCATGCTTAAATCCATTCGGATCCTACTTGCTATTGCTGCTCAGTACGACTATGAAATCTGGCAGATGGACGTTAAAATAGCATTTCTAAATGGAAATTTAGAAGAATGCGTTTATATGGATCAGCCAGAGGGCTTCATTGACAGTAGAAGCAGCGGGAAAGCATGTAAATTGCTTAAATCCATATATGGGTTAAAGCAGGCAACACGGAGTTGGAACATCTGTTTCGATGATGTTATCAAAGAGTTTGATTTCATCAAAAATCCAGATGAACCATGTGTTTATAAGAAGGCTGTAGGGAGAGCTGTCACATTCCTCGTATTGTACGTGGATGACATTCTTCTGATAAGAAATGATATTCCTATGCTACGGTCGGTCAAATCTTTCTTATCACTATAGTTCTCCATGAAGGACCTGGGTGATGCCACATACATCCTGGGCATTAGGATCTATAGGGATAGATCCAAGAGGTTGTTGGGATTGTCCCAAACCAGGTACATCAACACCATCCTAAAAAGGTTTAGTATGGAAGACTCCAAGCGGGGTGCCTTACCCTCTTGCCATGGGGTCACTCTCTCCAAGGATTCTTGCCCGAAGACCGATGAAGAGAGAGCTCGCATGAGCATTATACCCTATGCTTTGGCAGTAGGATCTATAATGTATGCGATGTTATGTACTCGCCCAGATGTAGCTTATGCACTTAGTGTTGTAAGCAGATATCAATCTAACCCAGGGGAGAATCACTGGATAGCTGTGAAGAACATTCTTAAGTACTTGCGAAGGACTAAAGAATTGTTCTTGGTGTATGGTAATGGAGATCTCCAGATAGAGGCCTTTACCGATTCGAGCTTCCAGAGCGATAAGGATGACAGCAAATCTATCTCTAGGTTTGCATTTACCCTCAATGGAGGGGCGGTAAGTTGGAAGAGTTCCAAACAGGATACCGTTGTAGACTCTACGATGGAAGCTGAGTACATTGCTGCGAATGGTGCCGCCAAGGAAGCCGTCTGGATGAAGAAGTTCGTCTCGGAGCTAGGAGTAGTTCCAACTATTATTGATCCAATACCATTGTATTGTGATAATAATGGGGTTATGGCCTTAGCCAAGGATCCCAGATCCCATCAGCGGTCCAGACACATCCTGAGGCGCTTTCATTTGATCCGGGAGATTGTAGATCGCCGCGAGATCGAGATTAGGAGAGTAGACACAAAGAATAATGCCGCGGATCCACTCACCAAGGCCCTCCCTCAGCCGCAGTATGAGCGACTTTTTGAGATGTTGGGTATGAGATACGCCAATAACTGGCCTTAGTGCAAGTGGGAGATTGTTGGATATATGTATGCCCTAGAGGCCATTATATGATAGTGGATGCATTTATACATGTGTTTATATATATATATATATATATATATATTCAGTGTACATTCTTGCTCGATATGATAGTATGCTATCTGGTTCTTCTTTATCTGACATGTTGATTTGATCATGCTTTTATTCATTCACACATGTTGATAAAGCCCTGAGGATATTGGCTTGACTACTGTGACTATGATAGAGATCATACTAGTGGGACATCTGTAGTTTATAAGCATATCCTGGAATGTCCCTAGTCGTAGGCATATCGAGACGGGGCATCGATATACCAGAGTAGACTAGCATATATGATACTTGACCCATATGATGGGCGATGGATGTTCCCACATTCATCGATGTTTGACATCGAGATCATATACGGATGCTCAGTGGTGACTGGGTACACTGGACGGACTCACCGAGAACTCCTATATGGAATTATATCTATCGTCGGATAGCAGTTCTCAGGTGACACTGCTACAGGTTAGTCTGTAGACCCGAGATCGTCATAGAGTCTTGTGTGTTCTCCCACTGTACTTTGATTACCACCCTACAACGGCTCTACTGAGTCATGCAAACAGGTGGCCGTTGGGTACAATCCCGAGACACACAAAGGCAATGAACGATAGGAGGGGTTTCGTCTCTCCCGGTATTGGGAGTTGATGCTGTGCTGTGCTCGACTGGTTATATCAGTAAGTCCCTGGCCAGGGCTGCTGAGATTTACTGATAAGTGTTATCAGTAGTTTCTCGATCTGTTATAGACCATTCATCGGCATGACTTATTGAGTTATTGGGGTCGACGTTACCATCCATAGACTCGATATGCAGCATATCTGACGAACAGACCGGACTGTACGGTAGTGTTGCCGGTTGGCTCGACGGGAGTTGTAGCAGGTTCGCTTGTTTTCTTCTGATCGCTCAATACCCGGGTGGCCGTTACGTTTAGCTGACCGCTTGCGGCTTGTAGATATTTGATATGATCGTTACCTACTACTGGCGTATTGACGAGTCTTAGAGTCCCACAATGAAGTTTCCTAGCTCAGGCGAAAAGATGTGGCGTGCATATGAGATGTGCGCGGGGACCCGATTAAATACGGATATGTGATACCGTATATTAATCGGGCATTTTCTATTGGTCAGGTCGTATGTGATATGACCGGTTTGCAAAATCAAGTGTTGATTTAACAAATGACTTTTAGATTAATTCTTTAATCAAACTCTTTCTATTTTTGTATGCATGCATGTATGCACATGATGATGTGCATGGATGCATACATACATACCTTGTATCATGGTTGTTGATACAATTTTGGTGGCAATGCAAGACTTACATGATAGAATTATCTATTTATTTTTCATTTTGTTAAAAGGAAAGGATAATTCACAAGAGGTTCAAGTTTATCATCTTTGACCATGCTTCAACCACTTATTAACCTTGAGTTAATTATCCTTTAACCTTTTAACTCACTTTGGAAAAGATCTAGATAATTCTAACCATGGTTGAAGTGAGAAGGAATTTAGATATATTATTCTTTCTCATTTCATTTATTCATTCTTATCTCTTTTCTTTTTGTGAGAAAGAAAAGCCACCATCTTCTTCTTCCTCTCTTGATAATTTTCTTTAAGTGAGGCTGATAAAAGAAAGAGTTTTGATTATAGAAAAACAACCACATCATCATACTACACACATCTAGCCGGTTTGTGTAGGGTGTTTGCTTTACTTCTTTCACATATCGGGTAAAGCAAGGAGCTTTGGGCAAAGGAGCTTCGGGTGGATCGTCATGGACATTAAAAGACCTCAAGCGAACCTTTTTCCAACCCTCAAGTGGCCAAGGAGTCTAGCGTAGGGAGCTACAAAGGTTGTACTCTCAAAACCCTAGTTTTTCCTACTTGTGATGTTGTCAAGTTTAAGAAACCCTAAAATTCTAGTGATGATTCTTTGTATGTTCACTTAGCACCTTAAAAATTTGATTTTGTGACATGTGATGCTTCCAAACCCCTCATGGGGTGCTAAGTAAACCTAACAGGTAAGGTAGAGGCAAGGGGCAAGGCAAAAGTTGGGGGGACGATGGTAGGGAAGGAAGAATACTTCTACTGTCACAAAAAGGGCCATTGGAAGAAGGATTGCAGGGCCTGGAAAGTCCAGAACCAGGATGCGAAGCTGATTATGGCTTTGGCTTCAGGTGTGTTTGTGATTGAAAACTGTCTGTCAATCAACTATACTTTCTGGGTATTGGATACCGGATTAGGATCTCATATATGTAATTCTTTGCAGGCACTGAGTAACCGTAGAGTTTTGAAAGCAGGTGATATAACCCTCAGGGTTGCTAACGGAGCGAACGTGGATGCTGTGTCCGTAGGGGAATATCACTTAGGACTGACAAGTGGACATATTTTGGTTTTGCGCAACTATTTTTGTGTACCTAGTTTGACTTATAATATCATTTTTGTATCTTTGTTATCTAAAGAAGGTTATGATTTTACATTTATAAGCGATATCGTGAACATCCACCTTAATCATGGTTTGATTGGGTCGGGTATACTAAACAACGATATATACGTATTAAACCAACTACAAGTTTTCAACGTCCATAATACACACAAAAGAAAGTCTCCAGAATTAAATCAAGTTTTCTTATGGTATTGTAGACTGGGTCACATCAATGAAACACGGTTGACCAAGTTACATAAAGAGAGATATTTGGATCCGTTCGAATATCAGTCTTATGCAACTTGTCAATCATGTCTCAAAGGAAATATGGTAAGGACTCCGTTCACTGGACACGGAGTAAGAGCGAGCGAGCTCTTGGGACTCATACACAGCGACGTGTGTGGTCCAATGTCTACACATGCAAGAAGTGGCTATTCCTATTTCATTACTTTTATGGATGATTTCTATGGGTATGGACAAGTCATCTTGATGAAACATAAATCCGAGGCCTTTGAGAAATTTCAAGAATATAAGAATGAAGTGGAAAAACAAACTGGCAAAAGTATCAAGACACTTAGATCTGATCGAGATGGTGAATACTTAAGTGCCGAGTTTCTGGATTACTTAAAAGAGGATGGAATTCTCTCTCAGCTTACTCCTCCATATACACCACAACACAACGGTGTATCGAAAAGGAGAAACCGAACCTTATTGGACATGGTACGTTCCATGATGAGTAACGCTGAGTTACCGCGATCCTTCTGGGGCTATGCACTAGAATCAGCTGCATATCTTTTGAATAAGGTTTCTACCAAGACTGTGCCTACCACACCATATCAGATGTGGAGTGGCTAGAAACCCTATCTTCAGTATCTGAAAATATAGGGATGTCCAGCTATTGTTAAAAAGCAGCATGCAGACAAGCTCGAGGCACGCTCAGTACTGTGTAAGTTTGTGGGATACCTAAAGAACTCCAGGTGGTATCTTTTCTATTACGCAGAGGAACAAAAGGTTTTTGTTTCTTGTCATGCCCACTTCTTAGAAACTCAATTTTTAGAAAAAGAGATAAGTGGGAGTGCAATAGAACTGGAAGAAATTCCAGAACTACTAGCTATTACTGAAAGCATGGTGAAACCAGAAGTTTCAAAAGAATAGGACATCCCCGCACCACTCCGCATGAGTTGTAGGCTGTCTCATCCGCCCGAGAGATATTACGGTTTTCTCATAAACGGGGATAGAGAGTATTGCATCATTGACAATGATGAGCCAACTAGCTCCAGCAAGTCATTCAGAGCGGAGACTCGGTAAAATGGCTGGATGCAATGTGGACCGAAATGGAGTCCATGTACACCAACAAAGTATGGACTTTGGACATTGCTCCAGAAGGGATAAAACCCGTAGGCTACAAATGGATCTTCAGAAAGAAGATTGGTGTAGATGGACAGGTTGAAACCTATAAGGCTAGACTTGTTGCAAAAGGTTTTCGTCAAAAACCAGGTTTGGACTATGATGAAACCTTTTCTCTAGTGGCTATGCTCAAATCCATTCGGATCCTTCTTGCCATTGCCGCCTTCCACGATTATGAGATTTGGCAGATGGATGTAAAGACTGCTTTTATGAATGGACATTTGGAAGACTGTGCCTATATGGATTAGCCAGAGGGTTTCATTCAGAGTGGGAGCAGCGGGAAAGTGTGCATGTTGCTTAAATCCATTTATGGATTAAAACAGGCATCGCGGAGTTGGAACATTTGTTTTGATGAGACGGTCAAAGAATTTGACTTTATCAAAAATCTAGATGAACCATGCATCTATAGTAAGATTGTAGCAACAACTGTTGTATTCCTCGTCTTGTACGCGGATGATATTCTCTTGATAGGAAATGACATTCCTATGCGACAATCAGTCAAAGGATTCTTGTCACAAAGGTTCTCCATGAAAGACCATCCCTCAATATGGAAGATTCAAAGCGCGGTAATCTACCGGCTTGTCACGGAATCACCCTCTCCAAAGAGATGTCTCCCAAGAATGATTTGGAAAGGGATCACATGTCAACTATACCCTACGCTTCTGCGGTAGGCTCTATAATGTATGTGATATTGTGTACCATACCAGATGCCGCTTACGCACTAAGCGTGGTAAGCTGGTATCAGTCAAACCCTGGAAAGAAGCACTGGATAGCAGTAAAGTACATTCTCAAGTACCTGAGAAGGGCTAAGGGGATGTTCTTGGTGTACGGCGGAAAAGACCTCCAGATCGAGACCTTTGTTGACTCCAGCTTCCAGAGTGACAAGGACGACTCCAAGTCCATGTCGGGTTATGTCTTTACCCTCAATAGACGGGTGGTCTATTGGAAGAGCTCCAAGAAGGAAACTGTTGCTGACTCGACGATGGAAGCGAAGTATATCGCCGTATGTGACGCCACAAAAGAAACAGTCTGGATGAGGAAGTTCTTAACAAAACTTCAGGTGATTCCGTCCATTATTGATCCAATACCTCTGTATTGTGACAACAATGGGGATATAGCTTTAGCGAAGGAACTCAGGTCCCATCAGAAGTTCAGACATATCTTAAGGCGGTATCACCCGATCAGGGAGATCGTGGATCGCCGAGAGATCGAGGTACGGAGAGTTGATACGGAGAACAACACTGCAGATCCACTCACAAAGACCATCCCTCAGATGCAGTTCGAGAGGCTATTCGATGATAGGTCTGCGATATGCCAACACATGGCTTTAGTGCAAGTGAGAGATTGTTAGTGATATATGCCCTAGAGGCCATTATTGTATAGTACTTGTTTGTATATTACATTTTGGAAGCTTAGGATATACACAGATTTTATGACAGTCTTGCTCAATATGGTAGTATGCTACTTGGTTTGTTTCTATCTTAATATGTGTATATGTTTCTTTTAGCATATCGCTAATACATATTGGTAAAGCCCTTAGGATGTTTGCTTGACTACCAGCGTTGTGATGGCAGTCACACTAGTGGGGGCTGGGTAGTTTATAAGCACATCCTTATACAGGTCCTTAGTCGTAGGATTATTGAGACATGGCATCGATACTCCAGAGTAGACTAGTGTATACGCTTCTCATCCCAGCAGAGGAGATGGTCTGTCCCACAGCCATTAGTATGTCGTACTGGAGATAGTATGCATGTGCTCATTGGGTTATGAGTTACACTGGACGGACTCATAGGGAACTGTTGGTTGGTACTATACCTATCGTCTGGTAGCGGTTCTCAAGTGACATGAGTACAGCATAGTCCGTTGACTTGACACTGCTACTTCGCCTCGAGTCTGTTCCCACTGTTCTTAGATTACTACCCTACCACGGCTCTGATGAGTCTTAATATTGGCACAAGAAAGGCCATGTATCTACGTTGACTCTCGCAAAGGCCGGAGTATGTAGGAGAGCCACTCTCTCTGCCTCGGGGGTCGCCAGCCATACCAAATATCAGTCGATCTTCAACTCGTTCCTATTGTTTCAGACCTTTGATTGCATATTCTTCATCAAGCCCAGGTACAGAGCGTGAAGATCTATCACTCTCTCAAGATGATCAGGGTCTGGTACAGGCTGAAAGTCGTAATCCAACTGAAAATACAAAAAAATAATTTATTTAAATTGCAAGTGTTAAATAATAATAAATATATTGGATAAATCAAATGAAAATATATATTAATACCCGAGCCTGATCCCAGAAGAGGGCAAATGAGCGTCGGTGCTGATCGCCTCACTCAACGTGAAGTGGAAACTTCTTTTGGTTGCGGCTCTCATCCCCCATATACCGGCCGAATCTCTCGGCATAATCACCAGTATAGCGATAATCGGGGGTAAAGAAGAGGGGGAATGGTGCATCCCCCTACCTCTATCGGGCCTTAGCCTATGGGATTGATTCGGCCCTCGAGTCCCCCTCTTGGGTAGTGGCTGTCCTGCATCTACAAGAAATATCAAGACAAGAAATATTAAGACAAAATGGTATTAAGAAATTAAGGATTAACGAAAATTGAAGTGCGGTATATACCTCCGGCGACAGCAGCACGAGCCTGGGCCCGGGCAGCAGTACGAGCGGGACGATAGTTCCTCCGATGAGGAACAACCGATGACCCGTGGACGCATCCCCTCCAACTAGAAAATAAACATTACCGATAAAATTACATGAAGTTCATTTTTATTCTTAGAGGATATGTAAAATGAATAAATATATTATGTTTATTCATACTAACCTGCAAACTGTGCGGAGGGTACGGAAGTGGCGGGAGTCGCCTCTGAGCCAGATGTGGATGCACCACCTATAATTAGACAATTAAAAATAGATTATATAAGTAATTGCAAAAAGAATGTGTATATCAATAATATAACATTCTAAATCAATAGGCATGCAATATAAGATATATAAATATACTCATAGGTGCGGTGGTGGCCTCTGCCCGAGATGTGGAGGCACTATCTATAGCCAGTCAATAAAAAACGATTATCTAAGTAAGAGAAAAAAGAATGTGTGTATATTTATGATATAACATTCTAAATCAATATGCATGCACTATAAGATATATAAACATAGCTGCAAGTGCGGTAGTGTCCTCTGCTTCTAATGTGGACGCACCACCAACAGCTAGACAATTAAATATTGATTGTATAAGTAATGAAATAAATATGCGTGTATATCTATAATATTACATTTAAAATGAATATGCGTGCAATATACCTGGAGGTATGGCAAAGTCCATACGGAAGGAGTCATCCGTAGGGGATACCGATCGAGGTGCAAGACCAGCCCTCTGAAGCTCTTTTGCAGCTCTCCGGACGGCAGAACCGCTCTGCCTCTACCTTTGCCTCTGTCGCTGCCACGGCTGGTGCTCCTGCTGCCCCTCGCTGCTCCGGTCGTCGTTATCAAACTTATATAAGAGTACAATCATTACATATGCATGCAATATATATATATATATAGATCGTAGAAATGTGAAGTAATAATATAACATTACTGATAATCATTTTCGTTTCGTGGACGCATTAGACATATCTACTTGGATTTCATCATTGATATCATTTCTAACCCACGTAACTTCATAATCAGCCGAAGACAACCCGTCTTTTGAAACAGACGGTCGGAGCACTCTAAGTTTTCTCTCTTCTTCATCCTCATCGCTGTCCTCCATACGATCCTCAAATTCTGGGACATCGTAAACATCCCTGTGTTTCCAACGGCATACATCACTCCATCCCAGATGCTTCAAGCACTGTGAGTAGTATACTTGGAACGCTTGGTTCGAAAAGATAAATGGATCGTCCTGACCGTAAAATCAAAGTGTGTTCACACTAGTCAATCCATATTCATCTTTTCAAGTCTCGAGATTGTTTCTCCACTTATCCGTATCGGTTCATGTATCGTACCAAGTACACTAAAATATATAAAATGGTTCTGATCGTCCGGGATATTGGATGCCAAGTATGCAATTTAAGTATCCATAATAAATCACACCATCCAATCCTATCGTCGCAATCCCACTATTCTGAGTGCATCGAGATGTTTCTATATCCTTAACTTCAAATTTGTATCCAAGGATACCGAATCCTTTATAATATGCAACCTCCATACTAGGAAATTGAGCTAAACATCGTGGATCTCTCTTTAATGATGCAAACAAGTTCGGATCGTGGATCCGACAAAATAAGTGTTACGGAAAATGCATAACGATATAAGTTTAGATTAAGATTGGTAGCAATAACATGTTATTCGAACAATTTACATGATCTGCAATCCAATCGCAAAAATTATCCTGATAATATTTTTCCAATCGTTCATCATTCCAATCAGGATGCCCTTCATGTAGCTCATTAATATGAATTCTGTTCTCAACAATAAATTATGACATTAATATTATATCATTTCATACACACACAAACACAAATATAACAATTAATCCAAAAAACTTACTCTCTAATTTTTTTCAAGACATACGCTATTGAGAAGGATAAATCGATATATCATATTCATAAACATAGTGTCTAATCTCTTATAATCAGTTTTACCATATGGCCCGTCCTGAATTCTGTGAGGCCGGTTAAGTTTTGTCTCAATTTTCTCGTCCAGATAGCGGAAACAAAATGTAGTTACTTCATCTAGAAGATAACCTTACATGATAGAATTCTCTGGTCGATTTCTATTGCGTATATACTTTTTTAGAGTGTAGAGGTACCTAAAGAAAAATATGTTAAACAAATAAATATGTGTATATAGGACAACAATAATTTTACAAATTGCGTGAAACGAAAAATTCCACGTACCTTTCGACGGGATACATCCATCGATATTGTACCGGTCTGGCTAACTTAGCCTTGGTTGCAAAATGAACCATCAGGTGTATTATGATATCGAAGAATGACGGTAAGAAAATACGCTCAAGTTTGCAAAGTATCAATAAAATAGAATTTTCTAGATTCTCTAGCGTCACAACATCCAGGGTTTTAGCGTACAATTATCTAAAAAAGAAATAAAGATTATTGATTACTAGACCAACCGATTCGAGAAGGGAAGTCCTGAGGGCTAATGCGAGAAGGTGCTCCATAATAATATGGTGATCATGACTTTTCAGCCCATCGATCTTACCTTTCACAATTTTTATTTTCTAGCTAAATGATCCTGAGAAACCTGTGAGAACTTTCAAACCATGCAACACCTGCAGGAACCTTTTCTTCTCCGGTTGTGACATATGATACGCGGTATTGGGAAGTACAAACTTGCCTAGTTTACCCGCTATCGGTTTAGGATGCAATTAACTTCTAATTTCCCAGTCCTGAAGATCCAACCGAGCACGGAGGTTGTCTTTCAATCTACCGTCTTTACAAAGAAGTAAGTTGAGTACGTACTCGGATACTCCCTTCACTATGTGCATGACGTCCAGACAATGACGCGCTAAATTTGTTGACCAGTACGAAATCTCGTAGAAATTTCTTAACTTGTTCCAGTATGGTGGTTTGACCTGTTTTGCCGGATCTATCTTGAAGATCACATTATTGTAGCCATCCCACTGAGCAATCACGTCCTCTCCGGACAATAAGGCTGGAGGCCCAAGAAACTCCTGATAACTATTAAAGTGAGCAGCGTCTAACCTGTAGGGTTGGTCTAGTGGCAGGAAACGCCGATGGCCGCAATAACAAACCTTCTTTCTAAAATTCAACCATTTCGTTGTTGTATATTGATGGCAATAAAGGCATGCTTTGTGACCATGTATGGACCAACCTGATAGCATTCCATGCGCAGGAAAGTCATTAATTGTCCACATTAAAGTCGCACGCATTCTGAAGGTTGTATCTGTGTTTGCATTGTAAGTATCTACACCATCAATGAATAAATATTTTAATTCATCGATCAGAGGTCGGAGATAGACGTCGATATTGTTTTCCGATATGTTTGGTCCGTCAATAAGAAGAGGTATCATAAAGTAGGATTGATCCATAGCCAACCAAGACGACAGATTATAAATTATCGTCACAACAGGCCATGTGCTGTGGCTTCCAGCCATATAGTTGAATGGGCAGAAGCCATCACTAGAGAGTTCGAGCCTGATATTGCGAGGATCACTACTGAATATTTCGTGCCTCCTATCAAAATCCTTCCATGCCGGTGAATCTCTTGGATGACTCATTTTTTCATCTTCACTTGGAGCAGCACGGTGATGCCAAATCATTGCCTCGGCTGTTTTCTTGCACCTGAATAGCCTCTGCAGCCTCTGTGTTATGGGAAAGTATCATGCTATCTTGACAAGTATATCGGGCTTCTTATTAGATTCTTTCGGCTTATACCTGGCCTCTCCGCATGGTGGACACTCTTTCAAATCTGAATTCTCTTTCCGGTACAACATGCAATCTTTAGGACATGCATGAATTTTCTCACACTTCAGACCCAAATCAGACATTATCTTCTGGGCTTTGTACTAGCTGTCGGGCACGTTATTTTCCGGGGGCATAGAATCTTTTAGGAACTTCAGAAGTATCGTGAATGACTTGTTGCTCCATCCATTTAGGCACTTAATCTGGAAAACTTGGACGAACCATGATAGGGTCGAATACTTTGCATTCTCATAAATTGGTCTTCTATCATCATTCATGAATTCTTTATACTTATCCGCACACAGTCTTTGACCGGAAGGAATGTCATCTTCGGTAGGAATACTATCACCTAGGGCAGCCTCTACCATATCCTCCATTTCTTCTCCTGGAAAGAAGTTATCGTCTTTTTTTCTTCTACCACATTACCGTCTTCTCCTTCTTCTTCTGCCGCATTACTGTCTTCTTCTTGTCCTCCCCCGTGATATAGCCAAGTTGTATAAAGTTTAGTAAAACCATGTTTAACGATGTGAAACTCTACTATTTCTACCTTCTTCCGGAACTTATTCCTACATCTATTGCACGGGCAGAGAATCTTCTCTAACACGATCTTATTATGTGTGCATGCAAATTCAATGAAAGCAGCAACTCCTGCGATAAATTTAGATTGCATGCGTTGTTGCCAATCCACGTACATCCAGTCCTTAACTCTGATGTACTCATGGGCCATGTTAGACTGTATAACATATAAATTGTAGGTTATGGTGACTATATTGAGAAATCTAAGAACGAGATAGTTACTGACAAAGAAGAATATCCGTAGAGGCAAGTTTGTCGTTGAAAAGAATAAATTATCGATAAACAAAGTTAAATTTGAATATACCCAAATATGAGTTGTATTCTGTGTATGTGTGTTTCAATTTATGATTTCGCTTAAGTTTAGGGTTGTTAGTGTGTATGTGCTTTGTATGTGAGTTTGTTGTGTATTCGTGTTGTATGTGTGTATTTCGGCTGTTGGGGGTAAGGCTTCTATCCCATTAAGAATACATAGAGCAGACACCCATTCGCTTGTGCTTTCATCCGTTTCAAGTAAATTTCGGCAGCACCTACCCGCTGTTCTCCGAGTACACTGTAATAGAATAGATAATCATTTCAATACTGTGAAACAACATTGAAATGAACATCTAATATATCTTTGTACATGGAGAACCGGCAGAAAAATACCGACGAAATAACTCGAAACGAATGAAAACACAAGTGAATGCAGGTGTTTGCTTTATACATTCCTAACTTTTCCATATTGGATAAATCTATCGGTTATCATACGATTGAATCTTCTCATCATATAGACTACACGACGGTTGTTAGCACCAAACTATACCGTTCGATATTTAACAACCTTCATATAGTTCTATGTCACGACGAACATCGAACGTATATTAACCGATAGACGGGGACTAAGTCGCGCTTTAATTTTCATATATGAATATCGATGAGAATATGAAAGTTTCATATTATCATCGAGTATCATATATTGGGTTTTACTTGAACATTTAACTTGAATAGGTTTTACGTTTACGTTTCGTTTTTAAGGGTTTGAAATTTTTAGTTTAGGGTAAGATTTTCTTACGTTTACGGTAAAGTTTTACGTTCACGTTACCATCGAGTATCCTATTGAAGGAACTAGTGCACCTTAAATCCTAACCCCAATTAACCCAAATTAACCCTAATTATCGCCCTAACATAAATTATCCCTAATTAACCCAAAATTAAGCTAATTAAACCAAATTAACCCTAATCAGCACCCTAACCCAAATTAACCCTATTTTACCTAATTAACCCTAACCCTAACCCTCATCCAAAACCAAATTAACACTATTTTACCTAATTAACCCAAATTAACCCTTAATCATCACCCAAACCCTAACCCAAATTAACCCTAGCCCAAACCAAAATTAACCCTAATTAATCCCAACCCTAACCCTAATCATCACCAACTCTATTTTACCTAATTAACCCAAATTAACCCTAATCCTAACCCTAATCATCACCCAAACCCTAAACCTAACCCCATTTTACTTAATTAACCCTAACCCTAACCCTAATCATCACCCAAAGCCTAACCCTAACCCAAATTAACCACCAATTAACCCGGCCCTATAACCCTAACCCTATTTTACCTAATTAACTCTAACCCTAACCTTAATTATCACCCAAAACCTAACCTTAACCTAAATTAACCCCCAATTATCCTGGCCCGGTAACCCTAACCCTAAAATCAACAACAATAACACCAATTTAAAACAACAAAATTATAAATTAAAATCAAAATTAACTCACCTCCGCCGACGAGTAAAGTTCCTCGAAGAGGTGGAGGGCAAGGCTTCGACGAGGCGGAGGAGGCCGGGAAGATAGAGCTCGAAATGGTGAAGACGGCGACGATGATGATTGGCGGCGACGAGGTCGATTGGAGGCGACGAGGAGCTCCACGACGAGCTTGATCGACGGCGATGGAGGAGGAACTCGGCGACGAGGAAGGCGGCGACGATGGGCGACGTTGGGCGATGAGGCCTGTGGCACGGGTTGTTGGTGGGAAATTTTGGGGAAAAGTGGGAAAATTCTTAGCTTTTTTTTTTAAATAACCATTTTTTTCCCCTACGGATTAATCCGTAGGGATCTCGTTTGCGGCACCTTAGGGCCAAATAAGGACACTGCATTTTAATATTTTTTAATTTATTTATTACCCTGCGGATTTAGCCGTAGGGGTAAGAAAAAGTTGCCCCTACGAATTCTTCTATCTGTAGGGGCAACCCCTCATTGTAGCAGTGATATTAAGTGATTTTGACTTTTGAGATTGTACATATGAATTTAGTTGTGACCTTTAATAAAGAGTTAATATACTCAATTAAAATATGTAATCATTGTAATACAACTGGTGCTATGATGTTGTACCCGGTCGAGGATTCATGGGTTTTGCCCCGCTTGCTTGTTCTTTTGGCTTTCTTTTTATATTTTGTGTTTTTTCAATTCTATACTATGTTTTGTTATGTAATTTTAATGAACGCAGGAAAATATTTCTTAACCTTTTTATTTAACTAAAAAGTCATCTAATTAACCCGTTCATGGATGAGCCGTTTATTTATATATGCGTTACTCGCACATCCACCCGCCATATGGTTCAAGTGATATGCACAAAATTTAGACCCGCAACTTTAGGTATTTTCATCCTTATCCATTTTATCTACCACTCTTAATGATTTTCCACGGGTTACTTGACCCATCCATTTGGCACCTTTAGTGCAGAACCTTAAGTGACAGAAGACAAAATATCGACTGCATAACAATTTTAAGAAACAACCCTTCCTTTTCAATAGTGTTAAAAAAGTTTAGGCAAATGTCTTCTTAGACAAAACATCCACCGATAGTGCGGAACCTCTAGAGCTTCACTTTGACAGATTAAAATCATTAAGTGAAATAGAAGAGAATATAAAAACACTTCACACTTACAATATGCAAATACTAGTATTCTTGAGTATCTTCTCGCCAGGTTCTTTGATAAAGATAACGATGATATATTACTGGTGGATAGGGTCCCACTCACACTCACAAGAAAACGAAGAGTTACAACTAAACTCGATTTTGGAAGAGCTAGCTCATTGCGGATTGATAAGGAATATATATAAAAATTATAAACAAAATGTTATTGATTGTTGCATCATCAATCCATTAGTTCCCCAAGCGTTAATCAATCTTAATGAGCATCCAACCGTTGGAAGGTATATCAACACGATATATGATCCTCTTTTAATTTGTCCATTCTTGTCAACATCATCGACAGCACCAAATCACATGATGAGGTTATTCAGTGAGCAAAATGATCCATTTGGTAATACATGCTTTAACATCAAACGTAACTATTGAAAATTTGAGAGGAAAAATATTGAATATATGAAAGAATCTGCTGTTCTTATGCTTGGGAGGTGGCATAACTCAGTCAAGCATCACATCGAAGTAGAAAACACAGAATTCCTCAAATGGTTAGGGTCTTTTAATTCCTTAAGGTATCTCAGCCTCCGAGGTATTTCAAGAATCATTGAGCTTCCCCGTGAGATCGGCGAATTAAAAAGCCTTTGTGTACTTGATCCCCGTGAGATCAGCGAATTAATGAGCACCTATATACTATCTTAGGTGAACAAACTAACACCTATGGCTTGTGAGACCTGGCCACCGCCCCTCGTCGGGGCTCGATAAGTATACACTAGTCTACTCTGGAGTATCGATGCCCAGTCTTGATACTCCCACGACTAAGGACATTTAAGGATGTGCTTATAGACCACCCAGCTCCCACGTATATGATCGCCATCATAACGTTGGTAGTCAAGAAAGAATCATATGGGCTCTATCAACATATAATAGTGATCTGTAATACCACATAATGCATGTACATGATGATAAAGACAAACCAGATAATATACTATCATCTTGAGTAAGACCGTTCTACCCGTATAGGTCCTCCCTCAATCATCATAATCGCGTGCCTATGATTCAATAATTGACTTGAGGTCACTATAGCCAACACGGGTGAAATCGGACGACTGCTGCACATAAATTGTAGGATTTGTGTCTTTTTCCAAGATAATTGCCATTGATAACTCCGTTAATTTGTAGTGTTGCCTAACCTAAATAGACAATCACTCACTTTCTCCGGCTTTCTAAGGATCAAGAGAAATGATACCGCTTAAAACTATATTAATTTAGAGTCCTTAAATATTTATTATTGTTATTTATATTGTATTTATATTGTTTGCATTTCTCGAGGGGGTTTTCTGAAAAATATTTTAACATCGTTTAAAAATAACCCTCGAGGGTGATTTAGACTATTAAGAGTTTTTATAAAGATATATTTTACTTTTAGTGGTATTTTAGAGATAAAACCTAGTTTTTAAAACTTTATGGTATTTTTATGAAACTACTACTTTTGGAAATTCGATGGTATTTTATTAAAATTTTAATCTTTCATTTTAAAAGATAATTTTCACCATTTATTTTTATTGAAAATAAGGATTCATAATTATATATAATTTTCCAAAGTTGATTTGTTTAAAAAAGTCGTATTTCTTTTAAATCACATTTTCATTCCTTTCGAGACCGAATTCTCCATGAAGAGCTCTGCATCTCGCTCTACTATCTTAAGAAAATACGATAATCCGTACAATCCACAAGTGGGTCCCCTAAAGAGGGTTGTAGAGGCTTAATTGCGAAAAGAGGTAAAAATATCGATTAAAAATGCATTTTTATAAAGTGATGGTATTTTCTTGATAATTGTTTCATTTAGAAGAATATTCTAGCCAAATATCGTGTTATGAATCAAAAGTGTGCGTGTGGGGTAGGCCATTACCCCATGAATGTTCTAGAGGTATGTATGACTAATCATCGAAAAAGGGTATATTAAAGTTCATGGTATTTTTGTGTCAAATTCAATATATGTTCTATTTAACGAGAAATTCTAAGCATGGGCGAGGTTAAATTATATGAACATTATTTTAAGGTTACGGATACAGGTTATTTGTGATCTATGTAGCATGATAATATTGTAAAGAGAGTGTTACTAAGTTAACTCCACTTTTTGTTTTTACCGGTGTTGTTTTCAAGAGAACTATTTGAGATGAAATGGAAAAGAGAAAGAAAGGACTTACGGTTTTGAAGCGTTAACAAGGTAGGAAAAGCGGGAGGGGACGCCTTCGGAGATCGTGGTATCGTCGGGAAAGGCTCCGGTCTTCATGGAATGAAGTCGGTCGCTAACTCCATTTGACTATCCTTAACTTTTCATTGCATTTAGAGAATTTTAAGAATTTTTTATAGGGTTTTTCAGAATGGGGAGAGCTAGAGGATGGGGTTGTATTTATAGTGAAATTTAAGAGTATGGGAATTAAAAAAATGAATTAAAAAGAACTAAAATGATATTCATGGGGGATTTGAAGAGTCTCTGGTCAATTGCAGATAAATCAAACATTCCAAGTGAGGAGCAGGGAGCAGAAAGGGTGTACAGCCGAAGCACGGAGGCAGATGGGGGCATCTCGACCGCCGATAGCGGCTAGATGAGGAAAACGGGCGGTTGGATTGAGGTCATCTGCCTCGAGATTCGTGCCATGTGTTATATTTTATGTTAACTCCTTATTTATCTCATTTGATTTTTTTGAAACTTTTCGATTCTCCATGTATTGCACGTGTAACTCTTAGGCTTCCGAAAATTTAAAAAAATATTAAAATTAATTAGGACATATGGGAATCGAACACAAAAGTTATGTCATAGCAGTAGAGAGGCTTTACCAGTGGGCTACAAGTTGTTTCTTGATTTTATTAAACAAATTTAACTTATAACTCTTAATCGGGCTGAAATACACGTTTTATACATTAAACAAGTTAATTTTGTTCACGGGTTTTCATAGTCGTTACATAAAACCATCCCGAAAAACTTCTGATCTCACTATCAGTAAATCTCATCTGCCTTGTCCAAGGTCTTATGGTGACGGACAATCAAACATAGCGCGACATCGACTCCCTATACCGGGAGAAATGAATCCCTTCTATCACTCACTGTTCCCAAGTGCTTTGAGACTGTACCCAACCAAAACTTGTTTGCACGACTCTTTAAAGTCGTGGTAGGGCAATGATCTAAGTATAGTGAGAACACGCTCAAGACAAATGACGATGTCAGGTCTAAAAACTACCCTATACGGATGTTACCAGAGAACTGTTATTCGACAATAGGTATATTACTATCTAGAAGATCTCGACAGGTTTGTCCAGTGTAACTCATAATCTAATGAGCATCTGTGTACAATTTTTGGTGCTATACACCAATTGCTGTAGGACCAACCATCATCTCTCATCAGGGTCAAGAAACATATACACTAGTCAACTCTAGAATATCGATGCCCGGTCTCGAAACTCCCACAACTAAAGACATTTAAGGTTGCGCTTATGGACTATCCAGCCCATACAAGTATGATCGCCATTATAACGCTGGTAATCAAGTAAAGATCATACGGGCATTATCAACATGTATTAGCGATATGAAATAACAAGTAAAACATATACACGTGTTAAGATAAAATCAAACCAAAAAGCATACTGTCATATCGAGCAAGATTGTCATGTACATAGATATCCCTAGCTTCCAAAATATAATGTACAATCTTGTAATATACAATAATAGCCTCTAGAGTATACATATCCAACAGTATTTGTTGAACTGTGAGTTCGGCTTAGCCTAAGAATTAGAGCTCACGAGCACGTAAGAAGCTCAGAAAGAGAGAGCGGGTACAGGTTTAGCGGGTTATTCATTTTGTGATGCTCATTGTAATCTCATGTAGTTCGTTCTCAATACCGGAAGTTCTCGTCGAGGATGTATGAGTCGGTACAGGTTGAGCGGAATCTAAGTAAAATCTTATGTCTCTTGTGATTGCTCTTTATAATTTTGTGGTTGATATGCGCTGTCTACCTTTTTCATAATACTCCAAAACACCATTCTTGAATTTCCGCCGCAACCTATTATTTCTCAATAGTATGTATGGGTGTCAACTGAACTCAGTGTATCTCAATAAATAGTATCCTAATGAATCATATCGATCCTTAAATTTGAGAAATTGTGAATCCGCGAATCCAGTTCGTAACATATCATCATGTTTCTGTATCTAAATCTTGTTATCTAGGAGTTATTAATATGAGTTATATGCTACTGTCCGAAGTAGGGAATCCAGCCAGGAAAAAAATCTTGTTGCATTTATCCATATGATCGCTTTACTTGCAAATTACTTTTCCTTGATCCTATACATATCTTCATATGTAAGTAGGTTTACTTAATCAAAGAAACGAATAACCTAAAGGGCACAAAAGGAGCCTGCCTCAACTCAAGCAAGGAATAACCTAACTAACAACTAGTAATATATATAAAGCAAGCATGCTTATACTTTTCCTCTTCAGGTTTGTTTTCATCTACATCATCAGGTTGGTTTTCTTTCTTTCTTGAGCTTATTAATTTATATTTAATAAAAATGATTATTTTTTCTTCTCTTCTTTTTCTCTTTTTTTCTTTGTACATTAATACCTGTGATTGTTAGATTGTTACTTTTCTTCCCAATTTTTAGTTTCTTCCAATAGATAAAATGGTATCACATATCCTGATGACTATCGGTTTATCGATCATAGCATTGTTCAAAGGTTAGTTTTCAGTAGGATGTTCCATTTAATTATAGTTAATTTACTCATTGGTAAATGTTTCTCTTAGTTAATTAATTAGTCCCATCAATTCTCTAATCCAAATTTATGGAATGAGAGTTCTGTTTTATTTTATATTTTCTAGTGAACGGATCATGCATGCAAACTATCTTTTTAATTATCATTTTATCAAGGAACGATTTAGTAAATAAGAAGATCTTAGAAATTTCGTGTGAACGATTTAGAATTTTCTGTTGGGTAGTACTGTTAATGTTAGGTACCTTTGTTACTAGTAATGCTAATTGCATTCTAAAGTTTTTGGTGTAAAAGGAAATGCGAGTTTAGATTCGAGGATGTGATCAACTAGATACAATAAATGTGTCAGATAGGTTTTAAAGATATCGATATACTATTTTAACGAAATATTAACCCAGTCTAATACAAAAGAAAAGCACAAATAAAAGAAAATAAAAGACAACGGAGCTAAAAGAGAAAAAGCAAATCACACTTCTTGCAAAATTGAAGAAACATTCCTTTCCGCGTCCGGTATCCAACAATCACCCTAAGCAGTTCTTTTCGATTCCTGATCTCTCTCTTCTGCAATATATGATGACCTTTGTCCTCGTTCTTCAGTCATCGCTGATTCCTCCCCTATATTCATCTTAGCCTTTTTCCACGTCTTTGCAGCAGTTGTATCTAACCAAAATATAATATTTGACCCACTCCCATTTATTGTAATAGTATTTCTAACATTATTAAAGACTCTGTCATTTCTCTCTTACCAAATACTCCAGCATATAGCTGAGGCCACAATATCCCAATACCCATGATACCTCGTACTCAAAGCCCCCCTCCACTGACTGCATATATCAGAAAAAAAAAGCCCCAAAAGGTATTCCAGTGAAAGCATTCTCTCCGAACCTATCCCAAATATGTCTAACCCCGGAACACATCTGAAATAAATGATACAGTTTCTGCATCCTTCCCGCAAATTCCACAAAGTATCGAACCCATCCACTTTCTTCTATAAAAACCGTCTTTAGTTAAAATCGTATTATTATAGGCTAGCGATATGAATATCTTAACCTTTAAAGACTCGGAGAACTTCCATATCATATTTTTATCATGTGACGTCACTCCCCCGAAGAATTGAATAGAAGGACTTTACGTCCTTGCTCGCCATCCACTTCTAAGCCGTTTTATCCACCCCTTTCTTTTCCATCGGTTTTTAATCCTGTAAATGCACAATCAATAATCTATGATCTTTACGCTCTTGATTAGTCAAAACTTGTGCAAATTGCGGCCACCACTTAGTCCTCCACCGATTTAAAACCGATAATTTCGTATTCTTTGCCGAGGCAAATAAATAAGGGAATTTTTCCTACAAAGTTTGATCCCCACGTCAGTAATCTTGCCAAAAATTAATCACACCACCATCCCATGTTGTATAAGGAATTCCCCTTAAAATTAAATGCTTCCTTGACATCCATTGCACATTTCCAAAAGCCAGACACCGACGATATGTTTTAATTAAACGCATTGATCGTCTTTGACTTATATGAATGAAGTTGTAGACAAGTTCAGATCTACAACTTACTTATTACCGAAATAGTACTGTAAAAGAATGAGGGATCACATCGAAATCATATCATGTATGTAAAAGTTTTCTATTTAGAATGTAAACAAGCCTTAGAGAAAGTTTCCAGAAAAATGAATGCCTCAGAAAGGGTGTGCACCTAAATAGTGGATAATAAATAAACCCCTAAGACATAAATAGTGGATAATAAATTTACTATCTCTTATAAAATTATCCACACTCGATCTGTCCTTCTAAAAGTACCTCCACATCGACGCAACCCGTGGGTTTCTTGGTTTTGCCCGGTGTTTGCTGATAAAAAAATCAAGTGATTCATTTTCTTAGATAATATGTAGTTCTTATTAATAACTAGTGATATAAATATTAAGCGATTTTGACTTTTGAGATGGAACATATGAATTTAGTTGCGACCTTTAATTAAGACAGTTAGTATACTCAATTAAATTATGCAATCATTGTAATACAACTCGATCGTGCTATGATGTTGTACCCGGTCGAGGATTCATGACCTCGCTCGCTTGTTCTGTTTGCTTACTTTTTATATTTTGTGTTTTTTTCAAATCTGTACTATGTTTTGTTATGTAATTTTAATGAACGCAGGAAAATATTTCTTAACCTTTTTATTTAACTAAAAACTTGAGAAGGATTAAAGATTAATATCAGATGATCCAAACAACATAATTGCATAGTGATTTTAAAGGTTGACAACGCGTTTAATTAGAATAAACCCTCGACCAATGGCTATTTATATTAGGATTAATATTAGATGCATGTTATAACAAAGAATACATCGTACGTGTGCTTTTCATTTACAGAATGCCTGAACAAAGGATCATGGAGGTTGTACGCCCGCTTACGATTCAATTGAAAGAAGCTAGGAAGTTTGCTGCTAAATGTAAGAAGAATGTTGATAATCTTATTGAAGATATCAATGGAGAGATCTTCTTTGTTGCTAAAATTTTTCAAAAACTAGAGAAATGGGAGAAAGACATGAAGGATAAATTCGGAGATATAGTGAAGGAACTCAACGAGGCTTTGGAACATGGCAATGATGAGATTAAATTTCGCTCCAAGCTTCTAAGTGTGGAGAACACGACCTCTGGCTTTAAAAGAAGCATGATCAAAGGTTCCCCACTCCGTTTAGAATATCTTGAGGCCTATATTAATTCTGTATCCTATGAAATTCCATTGCTAGATATTAGCAGTCATCAAACATCCACCGATAGTACGGAACCTCTCGAGCTTAAGTTTGATAGATTAAAATCATTAAGTGAAATAGAAGAGAATATGAAAACACTTCACACTTACAATATACAAATACTAGTATTCTTGAGCATCTTCCCGCCAGGTTCTTTGATAAAGAAAACGATGATATATTACTGGTGGATAGGGTCTCACTCACAAGAAGACGAAGAGTTACAGCTAAACTCGATTTTGGAAGATCTAGCAGATTGCGGATTGATAAGGAATATGTATAAAAATTATAAACAAAATGTTATTGATTGTTGCATCATCAACCCACTAGTTATCCAAGCTGTAATCAATCTTAATGAGCATCCAACCATTGGAAGATATATCAACATGATATATGATCCTCTTTCAATTCGTCCATTCTTGTCAACATCATCAGCACCAAATCACAAGATGAGGTTATTTAGTGAGCAAAATGATCTATTTGGTAATACATGCTATAATGTCAAACGTAACTACTTAAAATTTGAGAGGAAAAATATTGAATATATGAAAGAATCTGCTGTTCTTATGCTTGGGAGGTGGCATAACTCAGTCAAGCATCACATCGAAGTAGAAAACACAGAATTCCTCGGATGGTTAGGGTCTTTTAATTCCTTAAGGTATCTCAGTCTCCGAGGTATTTCAAGAATCATTGAGCTTCCACGTGAGATCGGCGAATTAAAAAGCCTTTGTGTACTTGATCTCCGAGTGTGCTATGATCTACAAAGGTTGCCAATTGAGATCACAAAACTCCAACGGCTTGAACATTTAGATACATCACAATGTTACTTTCTAAGTCACATGCCTCAGGATATTAGTCTTCTTTTGTGTCTCAAAGTGCTAAAGGGCTTTGTTGTCGGGAATTTGCAAACACCAGAGTCATGCCAACTTGGTGAGCTTTCCAAATTGAACTTCCTAAAAAAATTAAGCATTAACATTGGAAGAGGTTCTGTGCTTGAAGAAGGCGAATTCGGAAAACTCAGTGGGTTGACCTCCCTAGTTTCGCTCACAATAACATGGTCGACGAGCCAACCTCCTTCAAGAAATGGGGATTCCACATTATTAAGGGTTTTGACGACCGATGAGATTGACGTCTCTCCGCCTCCAAATCTTGTGAAGCTAGACCTACGATGCATTCAGCAAAGGACGCCGCCACGGTGGTTACTTCCTAGTAAATTGACAAAGTTAGAAAGGTTGTATATTAGAGGCGGAAACTTAAGTGTTTGCACTTTACGTGATTTAGGATTAACTTGGCCTGGTATTAAGGTTCTACGTGTTCGATTCTTTGAGGGAGTGGCTACAGACTATATTGCCCCATTTCCAAATCTCGACTATGTAGAATACCACAATTCTGAAATTAGTTTTCATTTGACAAGGTAAGTGTCTTAATTTTTCAAAAAAACAGTAATACTTTACTCATACCTTGTATCCACATTGTTTGCAATTTGTTTACATGAATTTTACTGCTTATTTTTTTGTGACAGAAATGCTATTGAAGAATCTATTGAAGAATTTAGACAAAGAAGAGAGAAAGGAAATCTAGACCGCGAAGGTAAAACCATTGATACGTATTTGGGCTCTTAGCATATACTGATGGACTTGCTTTTATTTATAATTAAAATTTAAGTTGATTATATATATATATATATATATATGTATGTATGTATGTATGTATGTATGTATATGTATGTATGTATAGCTTTCCTCCATTATTCTCACACGCACACGTATCTGTATGTGTGTGCCAGATGTACACTCGCAATTATGTAATTGTGCGCTACCAAATACTTGAGGAGTTATATATTCGAGTTGAATGACCTAAATATGCTCATTAACCGCTCTTAAGAATAAGAAGGAAAGCTATATATATATATATATATATATATATATATATATATATATATATATATATATATATATATATATATATATATATATAGCTTTCCTTCTTATTCTTAAGATATATATATATAGCTTTCCTTCTTATTCTTAAGAGCGGTTAATGAGCATATTTAGGTCATTCAACTCGGATATATAACTCCTCAAGTATTTGGTAGCGCACAATTACATAATTACGAGTGTACATCTGGCACACACATACAGATACGTATGTGTGTGAGAATAATGGAGGACAAAGACCTTAGAAGGGATATGCTCCTATGACATCGGAAAAAATCAACCCTCCACCATTTTTTGTGACGATCGGAACCGTCCATCTTGATCCTAAGATGTAGATACCCCAAATTTTATATGATTATAACATTTTTCACCGTTGATCTAGTGTTGTGAAAATTCTAAAGCTGTACCATTATCGAAAAACAATTAATTTTGCACTCACCAATCAACGGTGAAAAGATATTATAATCACACGAAATTTGGTGTATTTACATCTCAGTCGATGAAGATGGAGATAATGAATACCGATCATCGAAACAAATAGAGGAAGATAGACATTTTTTGATGCCATAAAAAGAAATCCTCTCATAGAGCCTTTGTCCTCCATTATTCTCTCTCTCTCTCTCCACCCACATATAGCATGCACACACACATGTGTACACACACACACACACTCTCTCTCTCTCTCAAGTATGATTTGAAAACAAATCCTACCATATTTGTTCCAATAAGATATACTTTAAGATTTGTGCATACAACGATATCATACTTGGAATAAATGAGAACTATTCTTCATAATTGATTGCACAAATGCCAAAAAGATTTTAATAACTATAAAGTTGGTAGGATTTGTGTCTAAATACTACCGATAGGAACCTAGTCATCCTCTCTCTCTTTAGTCTCTCTCTAATGGAGAAAAGAGGCCAAATAAGTGAATTTCCTCCTACGGCATAAATAAAAATCAATCGTCCCTTATTTTATTCGACAATCGGCAACTATCATCTTTATTTTTATCATTTTTTCACAGTTGATTTAGTGGCACAAACTTAACGGTTTACCAACAATAGAAATTTTTACCTTGCTAAATTAACGGTGAAAAGGAGTTAGGATCTCATGAAATTTGGTATATCGGCATATTACATGATGAAGATCAAGATCGAAAGTGCCGATTGTCAGAAAAAATAATTGAGGATGTACCATTTCGATGTCATAAATTTTTTTTCCTCCTATGGCCTCTCCATATAAATATCAGGTAGTGATCTATTTCAAACCGGTCCGCGTTTTTTAAAAATGAGAAATTTCGATCTACGATATATCTAACAATCTGATCCATTCATGTTGATCACCACATTCTCAAATGTATGTGCATGAAAAATCAAAGGATTAGAATACCTTTAACCTATGCATCGGATGTAGTTTATATCGCATAATCGAAAAACGTTCAATTTTGCACCCATCGATTCATAGGTTAGAGATCTTCAAATCCTTTGATTTTTCATATACATACATTTGATGGTAGAATGATCAACTTGAACGGAAGATCGTTAAAATATATCATATATCGAGAGTTCCCATTTTTATAAAACGCGGACCAATTTGCAATGAAGCGCTATATATATGTGTGTGTGAATAATGGAGGAAAAAGGCCCTAGGAGGCTTTTTGGTCAAGTGGCGTCTAAAATCTATATCCTCCGGGATTTTTTTCGACCATCGGCACCCATCATCACCATCTTTATCATGTAAGATGTGAATACACCAAATTTCATGTGATTCCATCACTTTTTCGCCGTTGAATTAGCAATGTAAAAAGTTATATTATCAGTAAACCATTAATTTTGCACCCACTAAATTAATGATGAAAAAGTGTTCGAATCAAATGAAATTTGGTGTATTAACATCTTAGATGATAAAGATGAAGATGATGGATACCAATCTTCGAATAAAATCATGGAGGATGTATTTTTTCAACGCCATTGAAGGAAATTCCCTTCTATGGCAACGTTTTTCCATTATTCTCTGTCTCTCTCTCTCTCTCTCTCTCTTTATATATATATATATATATATATATATATATATATATATATATCGGCTAATTTACTTTCTAGACGTAGCTAAATTAATTAGTTACAATCTATGCAAAAACAAGACAAGAGATCATTTTTTCGTATAATTTTCACCGTCATACCAAATTTTATGTCATTTGAACATTTTTTACCTATGCGTCGGATGGTACCAAAATGTGCAGTTTTCCGACAACATAACATTTTACAAACCAAGATCAATGGGCAAATAGTGTCCAACTCATATGAAAACCTCATATGAAGAATAACACAATAATGAAGGGGTTATGCTCCTTGTTTCAATCTCTTATTTTTTTCATGTATAGCCTGTTCTACTACACAGTTTAAAGAAACTTTTGTTCACTCTATGTTTTTGTTCATGAAGTTTTGTCTACTGAACAGAAATTAAATTAGAGAATTTTATTTTTTATTTTTTATCTTGCAGAGGCTTGGGATCATTTTTATTGATTCAACTCCTGATGTAAGTTACCATCTATGATCCTTTGCTGCAATCCATGTTGGACTTGTTAATTTCTTATTTATGCTCGAGTTTTACTGTAAATAATCAGGATCAAATTTGTGAGCAACAATGAAGTTGATCGACTTTGGACCCAGCTCTTATCGCAACAATGAAGTTGATCGATTTGGCAAGGACGCTGCAGTATCATAATCAGAGCAAATAAAAAAATTTAGGCTTAATTAGTTACTATCAAGCTCATCTTTACTGGATAATTCATGCTTGTCAAATGCCGAAATGCAAGTTTGCTCGTTCTGCTTAATGTTATTTCCAATTTTTTGGCACTGCTTGAATTGCAGAATCACGAAACGAGCTATCTTAATGATTATAAATGAGTTTTTATTGTTGAGCTCTTAACCAATTGCACTTCAGCTCTTACAAGAAAATCTAATGCATTATCGAAAATCATTTGTAATGTTCCTTAGGAAACCTGTATGAATGAGATAAATCAAGGGTAAAATGGCCATTTCACACACAAACTTAACATCATTAGCCTTGACCCGTTTTGACAGTTAATATGGTCGTTTCTCTTAATCTTGAAAGATTTGGGTTGTTTCATTTAACTGGGCCAAAGTATTTGATGGCGTTGGATGAACAAAAAGCATGATGGTATAACCGTGAAGATAGTACTTGATTTGGTCATACCAGGACGGATATGGTCGTCCAGTTTTGACGAGTTGACTGGCGGTTTCACTGGCCTAGTGAGCTCTTATTTGCTGAGCGATGTAGTCATCCAGGACTGCCTTGGAGATGATTTCTTTCTTGACCACTGACAAGGCCAAAGGAGAGTTTGATGTTTTCCCTGTCAATCTCGATAACTATCGGTGGATCTTCGACCGGGGGTTCCGGTTGGATCAACATTCCAACCATGTCCTGGAATAAGAGAGTCGTCTGCTTAATGTTAGCAGCTTACTCTGCAGCTTCTTTGTTTTTTCTTTCCAGCACTCTTCACAAGAACTCTGTATCGGTCTTTTGCTCTTGGCGCTGTTCAACTTCTTTGTCCGGACCTTCTTTTGGTCCAGTAAACACTGCCATTTTGGTCGGCATTTCTTGGAGCTTTTGGTGCTGCTTCTGAGCCTTTTCCAGCAACCGAGTTTGAGGTCGGTGAGTCATCAAAGCGACAATTTCTTCATTACCGCCAGCCATATAAACCGTATGTATGGTTATGCCCCCAAACTTAGGGCGTTTAGATCCACCGCCTTTGGAATTTACCGCAGGCGGTAGGATTTTTTCTGGCCTCATTCTTTTATGAAAAGTCAGAGTTGAAGGAGACATTGTGGCAGGCACCTGTTTAGAAACGGACCCCTGTTGTATGGTGGAGGTGCGGTTTTTTTCTTGTCGGTCCTTAGATTTCTCGGGTCAATGAGAGTAATTGTCGTTAAGCACAGAGTCCTGGACTTTTTGCCAGACTCTATGGATCTGTGAAGAGAGCCGTTGATGAGTCTGCTCCGACTGTCGCTGCACATGGGCCTCTATTGGCGAAGGTGATTTCTTTAGCACCACAATCAGGGAGTTCTTACGTACACAACTGAGCGGGTCAAAGCTATTCTTAGTTAGAACATCAGCATTGATATCTACCGCAGGAGCTGGTAGGGTGAGCCCAGAGAGAGTGTTGCCCCCAGCTTCTCTCACTCGGTGCCAGTGGCAACATCGAGCATGCCTTGGAGTGGGAATCGCCTCAGTTTCGAGGCGTATTCTTCCTGCCCCCTACGTTGCTCAGGAGTTTTGGTTGGTGTCAGCCTATTGAAGACCAACGTCCTAGTTGGAGTTAGAGCGGGGTTTGCCAATCTTTTGAAAACCAACCATCTTGGAAGGGAAGCACTTTTATCGGCTTCACATATAGCATGAGTAGGGAGAGCTAGACTTTTTTGGGTAGCTCTCTCTGGTATCATGGGCTTCTTTTCGGGTCCACTGGAGCTCTTGCTCAGCCTGTTAAAGACTGAGGTTTCAGGGTTTGACGGCATGTTGATAGGAGCCGTCGTGATTGCCAGCCGATTGAAGACCGACTTTATGAGAGCGTCTCCTTATGGCGTTGAAGTGCCGAAGTTCACAGGCGGGAGCATGATCCCGAAGAAGAGTCTGGTAGTGGCTTATGTAACCTACCCTACCGGCATTGAGAAAATGGAGGCCGCGTTAGGCCCATACAACACTTCTCCAGTTGGGGTGGAGCGGGAGTTGCTGTTGCATGAGGTGCAGTGGGAAGCCATTTGTTCCCCTCCGAATGGCGGCCTGGACTTTGCGTCTGGCCTGAGATTCGGGGTAGGTGCTATATGGTTTTATCCGTCTACCTCTCCGAAGATATCAAGTTGATTTATGACACCGTGTATCGGAGGTCTAGACGGATGCGGCCGATGTAGCAGACTTCGTCAGATTCCCCCTCCAGGTGAGGGGTTTTGATTGTGGGGACGCTCTTCCCTGCAGGCGCAAGCCCCTGCAGTTAATTACGCTACCGCATCGCGGTAACAACTTTCTCCTTCTACAGAATTTCACTTCGTGTCGTATGTGTTTGTTTTGTTTGCGGTTGCCCATGGATTGTATACGGAGACTGAGTAATGCCGTCGCCCGTAGGACGTGGATTAGTCCAAATCCGTATTTACTTAGATTTGGGTTTGGTGTTTTTAGTTTAAGGATGCATTAGTCGCGTTGCGGCTAAGATCAACTTAAACGTTCGTTAATGATACGATAGTCCTGCTTGAGACTAAGATCAACTTAACGTGATAATCCATTTAATATCTGGCCATCGGGACTCGTCGCCTCTCTAACGTCGTTGAAGGATTATAACGGCAGATGTCAGAGGAGTTCAGAGATGTACCCTTGAACCAAGGTTGATTTGGAGTTTTATAGTCCGTTTGGATATTTAAGGATACGTTAGCCGTGTTTGGGGGCTAAGATCAACTTAAACGGGATCGTTTAGATCCGGCAAAAGAGCATTTGGAGGCTCTATTGTTCCAGTTTAGGGACATAGTGGTCTATAGGTAGTTTAGGGACGTTGCGGTCCATGCTCCAGTTTAGGGACGTGGTGGTCCATATTCCGGTTTACGGACGTGGTGGTCCATATTCCAGTTTACGGACGTGGTGGCCCATATTCCAGTTTAAAGACGTGGTGGTCCGTTATTAGTTTAGGGACGTTTCGGTCCGATATTAGTTTAGGGACGTTTCGGTCCGATATTAGTTTAAGGACATTTCGGTCCACGAGTTTAAGGACCCCGCAGTCCATATACGTGTGGTCGTTGGGACCCGTCACCTCTCTGATGTCGTTGAAGGATTACAACGACAGGTGTCAGAGAAGTTCGGAGATGTACCCTTGAACCGATAGTAAATTGATTTAAGAGAGCAATCTTGCTTAGTCAATTTAATTTAAGGACTTATGGCCAAAATTTGACTAAGTCCAGTTGAAATGTTCAACATTTTATTTGCTTCTGCATTACATTTCTTTTTTTTTATTTTTATTTGGGCTTTGCCCAGAAGGATGCAGAGCATCAATTTGTTTTGGGCTCTGCCCTTTATAAATGATGCAGAGCATCAATTTGTTTTGGGCTCTCCCCTTTATATATGATGCAGAGCATCAATTTTATTTAGGCTCTGCCCTTTTATTGCTTTGCAATTTATTTTGGCCTGCTTGGTCTTTTTGATTTGGGACTGACCCTTTTAGGAAATGCATTGCATTTATCAGGCGCTTTGCGCCAATCAGAGAGCGCAAGCGCCCAAAAGCGCAACAGTGCAGATTTATAAGTGCAAAGCACTATTAATTTGAAAATCTTTTAGATTCAAGAACAGAAGTGCAAAGCACTGTTAGATTTCTTGATCTAATTTAGATCAAAGGAAAAGATAAGTTTTTTCTTATCTTAAAGAACCAAAGGTTCATGAAAAAGTGCAAAACACTATTTTTATTTTTATTTATTCATTTTATATAATTATGTTTAAAGATCAATGATCTTGTTTTTAGATCACTGATCTGTTCATAAGAGAATTTTCTCTTCTTTCAAAGGTTTTTACCTTTTTTGTTCTTGAGGAGTTCTTCAGAGTCCTCTTTCTCTCTCTTTTTTTTATAGAAAATGTTGATCTCTTTGAATTGAGGTCTGGGGTCCTTTTTATAGTGCTCATAAATTAGTTAAATTTGTTAAAAAGATCTTTCTCTGAGTGATTTGGGGAATTTTCCCCACCGTTGGATTTTTGATCCGAAGGCCTCTGTTTTACAGAAGAAAATCTTCTTGTTTTAACAAGAACAGAAAAGATTTCTCAGAATTTTAATTCTGCCTGGCGCAAATGCTCCAGAGTATGATACGTGTCGCGCAGCACAGCTGCGCTTGCGCATCTGCGCTGACACGTGTCGCGCAGCTGAAGTTTTTTTTTTTTGCGCATCTGCGCTGACACGTGTCGCGCAGCGCAAGTGCGCTTGCACAACTGTAGTTTTTTTTTGTGCGCATCTGCGCTGACACGTGTCGCGCAGCGCACAGCGCAGCGTAAGTGCGCTTGCGCAACTATAGTTTTTTTCTTCTTTTTTTTTAGCTTTGCTCTGATGGAGTACGCTACCTTGGGCGCTACGCTCCCTGCGCTGCGCTCCCTGCGCTGGTGTGTCTGATTTTGACACGTGGCGCTCTGTGCGCAGCGCAGAGCGTTGCTTCATTTATTTTAATTTTAATTTTCAATATAGAGCTTTGCTCTTATTGGGGAAACAGAAGAGTTGCTTCGTTTCCCGTCTTGGAATTTGAACAGAGTTTTGCTCTGATTGGGGTAAACAAATGCCCCCCACCGTTGCGCTTACGTGGCTCTAAACGTGAGCGCAACAGTGGTGGAATTCCAACCGCTGCGGTAACTCTTGGGAGTTGAAAGGGTATTTGATGCCTATAACTAGGACCTTTGGTCCTTTAGATGATTTTCTTCTTCCCAATTTTACTTTCAGAACTCAGAACCCTGCTCTCTTGTTTAAACACTTTTAAAATTTCAACTTTAGAGAATTTTAGGTAAAAATATTAATTTTCATTAAATTAAATCAGTTTTAAGAGCCTTGCTCTCAATAGATCCCTGATCTAAAGAAGACCCATTTAGGGTTTCACTTAGCAGAGCTTTGCTCTAAGGGGGTCTATAGAAGACTAAGGAGAGCCCTATTAGGGTTCCATTAATAGAGCTTTGCTCTCTGAAAGATCTTCCCTGTATTTTCTCATTTCATTAATGGAGCTTTGCTCCTTCCAAATCATTCAACCGAACTCCTGGGAGTTTTTCATTGATCTTGGAGTTTAACGATGGCGTTTTATTCCTCGGTGTATTATATCGTTTTGCTTAATCAGTCTTTCTGATAATTCTGTTGATCCTCTTTCACAGGAACAATGGACGCCCACATGTATGCTCTTAACGAGATCATCTCTTACGGAGACATCCGCCGACTTGGCCGCTCTCAAAATCGAGAGTTCACAAACGAGGAGTGTGATGAAATAATGAGCCGCTTCGATGCGTACAATGGTCCTCTGCTTCCCCGGCGTTCCTCCCTACTTAAGCTTATCGTAGGAGCCATCTGGGAAGCGCTTCCCCTGTTCTGTTCCGGTGTGCCGCTTAGGGCGCTGGATGCCGCTGAGGATAAGGTGCACTCGGTGTACCTGTTGAACTTTATCTCAAAGAGACGGAGAGACAGTCTTATCGATCTCTTGCACGAAGTGTTTCAACAGTCTGCCATATTCGCTGCTTATCGGAGGGTGGAAGACATCAGGGGGGACCCTGACGCTTGTGCTCGCGAAAGGAAGCACACTAGGATGGTCCGCGAGGCTTGGAAAGTCATAGATAGGGTCGCTTTTTAATTCCTCAATCCATGCCCTGGATCTGAGGTTATTCCATTGTAACTTTCGTTTATTGTTTTTATGACTGTAAGAATTTCGGGCAAATTTTTTTTTTATTTTATCCCAGCTTGTCTTTATTATATATCTTTTGTCCTGAGTCTTTTTGCCCATGCATGAATGAATATGTCTTGAACGCTTGATCAAATGTAAGTCGAATGCTCTTTCTGTTGCTTTTCCTCTTTCTCAGCATGTCGTCACAATTAGCAGGTAATAGAGTAAGCTTCTTGATTTCTTCACGAGATAGCGAGGGCTTAGGCCGCAGGTTCAGATCTGCTGCCTAAGACTTTTCAACTCTATGAGCCGTGAGGGTCTCATAGAGACTTTTCTCCCAACGGATCGAGAGGATCTCGTAGGTGGGTTTTCTCCTTAGGAATCGTGAGGATCCCTAAGTATGTTTTCTCTTATAAGTCGTAAGGATCTTATAAGAGATTTTTCCCTCTTACGAGTCGAGAGGACTTGTAAGCGGTTGTTCCTCTCCTTATCAAAGTTCGACGTTGGAGAGTGAGACCCGTGGATGGTATGCAAGAGACCGTTTTGGGTCAACTTGCGGGTTCCCAGCGCTTAGGAAACAGGTTTCTTTTATGCCCACTGCCTAAGGATTTATCTCACAAGTCGAGCCGCCTCGACAATTTTTTCACAAGTCGTGACGAATCGAGCGTTTCTCATAAGAACATCTTAACGTCGCATTTAACCTCTGCTCTTTACGACAGAAGCCCGTTAAGGTTGGTGGTACTTAGGGTTTTGGCCATCGTACCGTCGCATAAGCTGGTATAGTCCTCGATAGGCAATCGTGCTGTTCGAGTAGCCCTGCGACTGCCGTGTCTCTGATCCCTTCGGGGGCTGGACAAGACGTCTTCAAGCAATCCTCCTTGGCAGTTTGACCGTCGGAAGAGCAAGCGTTAGGAATTTGCCATGTCGCTTTTTACTTGAGGTTAGGCTTATTTTGGTGAGCCCCAATGAGTCATAACCACTCCGCGCTGGTGTGGGGATGATCTCCGATAGTCTTTCGGGCTTTATGTAAGTTGCCGTCAAGACCCTGAAGCTAGGAATTTGGCCTTTGCTTCGTTTGCTGGCATTGCGTCTGCTGTATCGAGACGAATGTTGCGGTGGGAACTAGGGATTTTGCCGTGGCTCCGTTTGTTTGATGACGTTGCGTCTGCTGTGTCGAGACGAACGTCGAGGTGGTGACCATTCTGTGCTGGTGCGAGATGATCTCCGATTGTCTTTCCGGTTTTATATGAGTTACCGTCAAGACGTCAAAGCTAGGAATGTGGCCTTCGCTTCGTTTGCTTTGTCACGTCTGAATCCTGTAGGAGGAAGAACGCTGGGGTGACAATTCGTCTGCTGTATCGAAACGAACGTCGGGGTGGAGCTGAAATTTTGCAGTGGCTCCGTTTGTTTGATGATGTTGCGTCTGCTGTGTCGAGACGAACGTTGGGGTGACATCTCGTCTGCTGTATCGAGACGGACGTCGAGGTTGTCTCTAGGTTGCTGATGAACCGTCGAGTTTTGGAACTAGGGATTTTGCCGTGGCTCCATTTGTTTGATGATTGTTGCGTCTGCTATGTCGAGATGAACGTCGAAGTGGTGACCATTCCGCACTGGTGTGAGATGATCTCCAGTTGTCTTTCAGGCTTTATATGACTCGCCGTTAAGACCTTGAAGCTAGGAATTTGGCCTTCGCTTCGTTTGCTTTGCCACGTCTGAATCTCCGCTTGTTTGATGATGTTGCGTCTGCTGTGTCGAGACGAACGTCGAGGTGGTGACCATTTCATGCTGACATGAGACGATCTCCAGTTGTCTTTCTGGCTTTATATGACTCGCCGTTAAGACCTTGAAGCTAGGAATTTGGCCTTCGCTTCGTTTGCTTTGTCACGTCCGAATCCTGTAGGAGGAAGAACGCTAGGGTGAAAATTCATCTGCTGTATCGAAACGAACGTCGGGGTGGAGCTGGGATTTTGCCGTGGCTCCGTTTGTTTGATGATGTTGCGTCTGCTGTGTCGAGACGAACGTTGGGGTGACATCTCGTCTGCTGTAACGAAACGAATGCTTATATGGTCTCTAGGTTGTCTGTGAACCGTCGAGATTTGGCTTTGCTTTTTTTTTTTATGGAGCCTATTGGGAAGGTATGGTTCCCTCTTTGTTTGCGCCCCTGGATTGTATACAGGGATCGATGTGATCTAACCTGTAGGGCAAAAGTTTTATCATCATTTTTTTTATGTCCGCGATGCTCTATCATTTCAGCTTTTATATCACGAAGGTCGCGATTGCCCAATCGTTTCGGCTATTTTTCGCGGTGCCCAATCGTTTCGGCTGTTTATTTTGTTTTTACTCGCTGTTTTTTATTGCGAGTTGCCCAATCATTTCGGCTGTTTATTTTATTTTTACTCGCTGTTTTTTATTGCGAGTTGCCCAATCATTTCGGCTATATTTTTTTTTTACTCGCTGTTTTTTATTGCGAGTTGCCCAATCATTTCGGCTATTTCGCGTGCATACGTTTTACTTGCTGCTTTTGTTCCAAGTTGCCCCATCATTTCGGCTATTTAATATGCATTTTCAGCTCGCTGATTTTTATCGCGAGCATAGAACTTGGAATCTGGTGCCAATCTCAGCACCAGCATCGCTACAACCGGAATATTGCGAGGAGCGAATCATCATCTGCCATGAAAGGACTTGGAATTTGATACCGATTTAAGCATCAGTATCGCTACAACTGGGATATTGCCAGGAGCGAATCATCATCTGCCATGAAAGGACTTGGAATTTGATACCGATTTAGGCATCAGTATCGCTACAACTGGGATATTGCCAGGAGCGAATCATCATCTGCCTCCGTCGATGTCGAACAAAGGTGGCTTAGCGAACAGGGTTAAGGTCCTGTTGACTAAGGCTTTTGACTTCATGAGCCGTAAGGGTTTCACAAAGGTATTTCTCCCTACAAGTCGTGAGGATCTTGTAGGTGTATTTTCTCCTTAGGAGTCGTGAGGATTCCTAAGTGTATGTTCCTCGGTAAGTCGTAAGGATCCTATAAAAGGGTTTTCTCCTTGTAAATCGAGAGGACTTACAAGTGTTGTTTGCTGTACGAGCATATCCCTAGTCACGGATGAGACTTTGTTAGAGAAATGTTTATTCATGCCCGTGGATTGTATACAAGAGACAGTATTGGACCACTTGTAGGGCCATAACGAAAGTTGTGGGGGTTGCTTAAGCACAGGTTTAGGTCTCTGTAACTTAAGACTTTCAAATCTTATGAGCCGTGAGGGTCCCATAAGAGAGTTCTCCTTACGAGTCTTGAGGATCTCGCAAGTGTATTTTCTCCTTAGGAATCGTGGGGATCCCTAGGTGTGCTGCTCCCTTTGTGAGTCGTAAGGATCTCACGCGGGTGATTTCTCCTTACAAGGTCGAGGGGACCTTATAAGTGTCTTTTAACGAGGTTGTGCCCTTTCGGGTTTTCACGAACACTCGCCGGTAGCCCTGCTGTTTTTACTCACGGAGCCCTTTCGGGTTTTCATCCGTGCCCGTTTCGCTTATGGACATACCGTCTCTTTTTTTTTATTTACGAGGTCGCGCCCTTTCGGGTTTTCACGAACACTTGCCGGTAGTCCTGCTGTTTTTACTCACGGAGCCCTTTCGGGTTTTCATCCGTGCCCGTTTTGCTTATGGACATACCGTCTCTCTTTTTTTTTATTTTTATTTACGAGGTCGTGCCCTTTCGGGTTTTCACGAACACTCGCCGGTAGTCCTGCTGTTTTTACTCACGGAGCCCTTTCGGGTTTTCATCCGTGCCCGTTTTGCTTATGGACATACCATTTTTTACTTTTTTTTTATTTCTTTTTTTTTATTCTTTATATATATATATATATTTTATATTTTTTTTATCTCGTCAGCCTAAGCATGCTGCGGTAGTAGTTTAAAGACATTTCGGTCATTTGCAAGTTTTAGGACATTGCGGTCCATCATTAATTTAAGGACATCTCGGTCCGCCGTCGCCGTATTTGAGGCGAATATCTAGTTTATTGACTTTTCGGTCTATGGGTCTTTCTCTATGACTGACCATGATGCCCCTGGCGTATCCATCTTTCTCGGAGCATGCGGTTGTAGCGGGTTCACCTTCCAATTTTCGGACAGCGCGAACTTGCCTTGTTGGTATTGGTCTTCAACCCAGTTCTTGAAGACGCAGCAATCCTCGATCAGATGACCTACCGTTTGATGGTAAGGGCAATAATTAGGATTATTAACATCGCCTAGCCGCAACGGACATTTTGGACTTGGCAGATTGATGAGTTTGTCGCGCACTGCCAGATCGAACAGTCCCCTTGTTTTATCTTGCGGAAACGAGTAAGGACGTTTCAACTTTTCTTGGAGGGGTTGCTGCTTGTTGTTTTGGCAAACAACCGGTCTAGGGTCACCTGATTGTTGTTGAGCGCTGGCGACGAGGGCCGTTTTTCCTTTTCCTTTATCCTTTTTGTTCGATCCTTTGTTTACGAGGCCGAGATTTTTTCCGAATAGCGTGCGATTGCACGGCTGAACGTTCTCGCAGCTCCTTAATTCCTTCATTTTTGAAATAGATTCCCCGAAGGAAGAGTTAGGGGTAGCTTCTTCGTCAGAGTCGCTTCCAAAGGTGATAATTTGCGATCCCTTGAAGTCGGCTATATGACAGTCGTCGGCGGTTCTTTTGCGCTCATATATCGCATTTTTCCGATGTCCACAAGCTTCACACTTTGTCCTGTCGAAGTGTTGCTTTTGAGCGACATACCCTTGCCACCAACAGTTGAAGGATTCACAGTCTTCGGTAGGATGTATGATCTTCTGATGATATAAGCAGAAGTTAAGATGCATCTCCACCTCAGCGAGAGTATTTTCTTCAGAGGGCGGTAGCTTCATTCCTACTGATAGAGCTTTGGCAAACCTTTTCCTCGTCTTGAATTTGTTTTTATCCGCAGTGGATGGCTTTTGATTTGACGGGAATGCCTTGGCTCTTTCCAGTATGGCCATCTCACACTCTTGATCGGCTTTTGCTTTCAGACGAATTTCATTTAGGAAGACATCGATCAGCTCGTCTGATGGCTGTAGAATTTCCGGTTCGGGGTTCGCCATTGGTTTCTCGGCGCAAGAAGCTTCTTTATTATCTGTCAGTGAGTGAGAAATCACATGACAAGTCGCTACGTAGTCTTCGGATTCATCTGATGAGTTTTCTCCATCGTTTTCATCCTTGACTAAAGAACAAACTGCCCCCGGCGTGTCCGTCTTCTTTGGAGAGTGCGGCTGTGGTGGGTTTACCTTCCAGTTTTCCGACAGCGCGAACTTGCCTTGTAGGTACTGATCCTCGATCCATCCCTTAAAGACGAAACAATCCTCGATCTATCCCTTAAAGACGAAACAATCCTCGATCAGGTGACTTACCGTTTGGTGGTAAGAGCAATAATTGGGATCGTTGACATCGCCTGGTTGCAACGGACGTTTTGGACTCGGCAGATTGATGAGTCTGTTGCGCACTGCCAGCTCGAACAGTTTTCTCGTTTTATCCTGAGGAAACGAGTAAGGACGTCCCAGTCTCTCCTCGAGGGATGGGCGTGGACGCATATTGTTTTGACGGACAACCGGCTTTAAGTTGCTCGACCGTTGTTGAGTATTGGCAACAAAGGTTGCTTTCCCTTTGCCCTTTTCATTCCAAGGCTCTGTCTTTGAAGGAGATGGTTCATGGCCCACCTGGTCCATTTGGGCCAGCTTGTCAATCAAGGCCTGGAAGGTGGTCGGCTTAAAAAACATCATGAATTGGGAGATGGTCGCTTGAGGGTCGAGAGTACCCACGAACATGCCCACGGAAGGAGCTTCTTCGATGCGCTGCTCGCACTTTGACCATAGATTACGCCACCGTATCGCATACTGGACCCAAGTTTCTGCAGGCTTCACCCTGGCATTGATCAATGCCGTGATTGGGGTGCGTTCGCTAGCGCTTGTAAAACACTGGGTGAATAGCAACTCCATCTCTGTGAATGTCTTGACAGAGTCATTTGGGAGTTCAGAGTACCACTCGAACGCCGTCTCCGATAAGCTGCCGACGAATTGGCAGAGCAAGAGTTTATCATCGCCGCCAGTGTTGCCACATAAGGCTCTGAATTGAGCGACGTGCTGATGCGGATTTCCCGTCCCCTTGTATACATGGAACTTAGGGATCGTATATCCCGGCGGGTAACTGATTTGGTCATACCAGCTCGGGTATGGTCGCCCAGTTTTGACGACTTGGCTGGCCGCTTCACTCGCCTGATGAGCTCGTATTTGCTGAGCTATATAGTCATCTAGTCCAGCTTTGGAAATGGTTTCCTCCTTGGCTGTTGAATGAGCCGGAGGAGGATTAGATGTCTCCTCTTTATCGTCTTCAATAATGATCGGAGGGTCTTCAGCTGGAGGGTCCGGCTGTAACATCATTCCCACCATGTCTTGGAAGAGAAGCGCCATCTGTTTTATGTTAGCCGCTTGCTCTGCAGCTTCTTTGTCCCTCTTTTCGAGGACTCTGCGTAAAAAGTCAGCGTCGGTTTCTTGTTCTTGATGCTCATCCGAAGACGTTTCAGAGCTTTCTTTTGGCTCAGTGAGTGCAGCCATTGTAGTCATCATTTCCTGAAGCTTTTGTTGTTGCTCCTGGGCTTTTGTCACGGATCGGGTGAGCGGTCGGTGGCCCGTAGAAGTGCGGCTTTCCTCCTTTCCAGAAGCCATATAAACAGTGTGCACCACCATGCCCCCAGATTTGGGGCGTTTGTGTTCAGCGCTTTTATGCTTCGCCATGTTCACAGGGGCTTTTTGCGGCCTCCTTTTCTTCTGAGTGATTGGAGTTAAGAGGGCCGTTGTAATGGGCACCCGGGTAACTATTGGTTTTTGGGGGTTGACGGAGTAATCCTTCTCTTGCCGAACCTTCATTTTTTTCCGTTGGCAGAGATAGTTTTCATCAATCACTGACTCCTGGACCTGTCGCCAGACTCTGTAAATTTTAGAGGACAGCCGTTGAGGGGGCTGTTCTAGCTTCTTCTCTGGAGTATTCTCCATAGGTGAAGGAGTTCGCTTCAGCACCGCAGTAGGAGAGTTTCTGCGCACCATGTTTAGCAATTCAAAGCTGTTCCCGATTGGAACAGCAGCATCGGTCCCCACCGTTGGAGCTGGCGGAGTTATCCCAGAGGGGGAGTTGCCCCCAGCCTTCTTCACTCGGCGCCAGTGGCGACGTCGAGCATGTCGTGCTAATGGAGTTGTTTCAGCTATAGGGGTGACCTCCTCATGCCCCCCGTGTTGGTCAGAATATGCTGGTACCAGCCTTTTAAAGATCGACGTCCGTTGAACGGGGACGGCTAACCTGTCAGAAGCAGACTTCCGAGCATGGGAAGCAACCTTGGTGACTTCGCTAAGAACGGGAGCTGGGATGGTTATCCGCTTCGGGATAACGTCTTCTGGTATGGCAGGCTTCTTCATGGGCCCGATAGAGTTCTGGCCTAATCCATTAAAACCTGAAGCAGTGGAGTTGGGCGACCTGTTGAGAAGGGTCGCGGAAGTGGTAAGTCGATCGAAGACCGACTTCTTTGGAGCTTCTTGCAATGTCATTGGGGCATTGAAGCTCATTGGTGGGAGCATGGTCCCCAAAAATAGTCCAGTGGTAGTTTGAGCCACCTGCTCCACCGGCATTTTGAAAAGGAAGGCCGCTTGGGGCCTATAAGTCACTCCTCCAGCAAGGACCGAGCGAGAATTGCAGTTGTAGGCAGTGCAGTTTGAAGCCATAGATCTTCTGTTTTCTGCACGGAGCAAGACACCAAATCTTAGTACCTCGAATCCACAGGCAACCACAGTAAACCGCGATTCGTTCGCGAACACGACACACGAAGTGTGGAGTGGAAAGTGGAAAAGGTCCCACCGGGCGTGCCAGAATCTGTTCCCCTCCGAATGGCGGCCTGGACTTTGCGTCTGGCCTGAGATTCGGGGCAGGTGCTATATGGTTTTATCCGTCTATCTCTCCGAAGATGCCAAGTTGATTTATGACACCGTGTATCGAAGGTCTAGACGGATGCGGCCGATGTAGCAGACTTCGTCAGATTCCCCCTCCGGGTGAGGGGTTTTTGATTGTGGGGACGCTGTTCTCTGCAGTTAATTACGCTACCGCATCGCGGTAAAAACTTTCTCCTTCTCCAGAATTTCACTTCGTGTCGTATGTGTTTGTTTTGTTTGTGGTTGCCCGTGGATTGTATACGGAGACTGAGTAATGCCGTCGCCCGTAGGACGTGGATTAGTCCAAATCCGTATTTACTTAGATTTGGGTTTGGTGTTTTTAGTTTAAGTATGCATTAGTCGCGTTGCGGCTAAGATCAACTTAAACGTTCGTTAAGGATACGATAGTCCTGCTTGAGACTAAGATCAACTTAACGTGATAATCCATTTAATATCTGTCCATCGGGACTCGTCACCTCTCTAACGTCGTTGAAGGATTACAACGGCAGATGTCAGAGGAGTTCAGAGATGTACCCTTGAACCAAGGTTGATTTGGAGTTTTATAGTCCGTTTGGATATTTAAGGATACGTTAGCCGTGTTTGGGGGCTAAGATCAACTTAAACGGGATCGTTTAGATCCGGCAAAAGAGCATTTGGAGGCTCTATTGTTCCAGTTTAGGGACATAGTGGTCCATAGGTAGTTTAGGGACGTTGCGGTCCATGCTCCAGTTTAGGGACGTGGTGGTCCATATTCCAGTTTACGGACGTGGTGGTCTATATTCCAGTTTAAAGACTTGGTGGTCTGTTATTAGTTTAGGGATGTTTCGGTCCGATATTAGTTTAAGGACGTTTCGGTCCGATATTAGTTTAAGGACATTTCGGTCCACGGGTTTAAGGACCCCGCAGTCCATATACGTGTGGTCGTTGGGACCCGTCACCTCTCTGACGTCGTTGAAGGATTACAACGACAAGTGTCAGAGAAGTTCGGAGATGTACCCTTGAACCGATAGTAAATTGATTTAAGAGAGTAATTTTGCTTAGTCAATTTAATTTAAGGACTTATGGCCAAAATTTGACTAAGTCCAGTTGAAATGTTCAACATTTTATTTGCTTCTGCATTGCATTTCTTTTTTTTATTTTTATTTGGGCTTTGCCCAGAAGGATGCAGAGCATCAATTTATTTTGGGCTCTGCCCTTTATAAATGATGCAGAGCATCAATTTGTTTTGGGCTCTCCCCTTTATAAATGATGCAGAGCATCAATTTTATTTGGGCTCTGCCCTTTTATTGCTTTGCAATTTATTTTGGCCTGCTTGGTCTTTTTGATTTAGGCCTGACCCTTTTAGGAAATGCATTGCATTTATCAGGAGCTTTGCGCCAATCAGAGAGCGCAAGCGCCCAAGAGCGCAACAGTGCAGATTTATAAGTGCAAAGCACTATTAATTTGAGAATCTTTTAGATTCAAGAACAGAAGTGCAAAGCACTGTTAGATTTCTTGATCTAATTTAGATCAAAGGAAAAGATAAGTTTTTTCTTATCTTAAAGAACCAAAGGTTCATGAAAAAGTGCAAAGCACTATTTTTATTTTTATTTATTCATTTTATATAGTTATGTTTAAAGATCAATGATCTTGTTTTTAGATCACTGATCTGTTCATAAGAGAATTTTCTCTTCTTTCAAAGGTGTTTACCTTTTTTGTTCTTGAGGAGTTCTTCAGAGTCCTCTTTCTTTTTTTTTTATAGAAAATGTTGATCCCTTTAAATTGAGGTCTGGGGTCCTTTTTATAGTGCTCATAAATTAGTTAAATTTGTTAAAAAGATCTTTCTCTGAGTGATTTGGGGAATTTTCCCCACCGTTGGATCTTTGATCCGAAGGCCTCTGTTTTACAGAAGAAAATCTTCTTGTTTTAACAAGAACAGAAAAGATTTCTCAGAATTTAATTCTGCCTGGCGCAAATGCTCCAGAGCGTGACACGTGTCGCGCAGCTGAAGTTTTTTTTTGTGCGCATCTGCGCTGACACGTGTCGCGCAGCGCACAGCGCAGCGCAACTGTAGTTTTTTTTTGTGCGCATCTGCGCTGACACGTGTCGCGCAGCGCACAGCGCAGCTGCGCTGACACGTGTCGCGCAGCGCACAGCGCAGCGCAAGTGCGCTTGCGCAACTATAGTTTTTTTTTCCGCATCTGCGCTGACACGTGTCGCACAGCGCACAGCGCAGCGCAAGTGCACTTGCGCAACTGTAGTTTTTTTTGAGCTTTGCTCTGATGGAGTACGCTACCTTGGGCGCTGCGCTCTCTGCGCTGGTGTGTCTGATTTTGACACGTGGCGCTCTATGCGCAGCGCAGGGGATCTGAAGCGTTGCTTCATTTATTTTAATTTTAATTTTCAATATAGAGCTTTGCTCTTATTGGGGAAACAAAAGCGTTGCTTCGTTTCCCGCCTTGGAATTTGAACAGAGCTTTGCTCTGATTGGGGTAAACACCATTGATTTCTGCACAGGAGAAAGACACCCAGTTTTAGTACCTTGAATCAAGGGGCAACCAGAGCGAACTGCGATTTCGTTCACGAAATACGACACACGAAGTGTAGAATGGAAAAAGGAAAAAGGTCCCACCGGACGTGCCAGAATATGTTTACCGCCAAAAACAGAGAAGAACTGGGATTGATCATCTTGCCTGAATTTAGAAGAAGATGCTATTTAGACATATCCATCCACCTCTCTAATGAGACCAAGTTAATTTATGGCACCGTATATCGGAGGTTTGGACATATGCGACCGATGTAGCAGACTTCATCAGATTCCCCCTCATTTATGAGGGTTTTTTTTATTGTGAGGACACTCTTCCCTGCAGATGCAAGCCCCTATAGTTAATGACATTACCGCCTTGCGATAACCACTTTCTCCTACTCTAGAAGGTCACTTCGTGTCGTATTGTATTTTTTTTATTTTGGTTGCCCATGGATTGTATACGAGGACTAGTTTATGTCGTCGCCCGTAGGGCGCGGATTAGTCCAAATCTGTATATTTTAGATTTGGGTTTAAACTTAGGATGTATGTATTCCGTCAGTTCAAAGAATATTTTGTTTTATTTAAGGACCGTTAATCTATTTTTTTTAGATTAAGGTCAACTTAAATATATGAGCATTTGGGCTCAATTTTATTTTAACTAAAGATACGTTAGTCCTTTTTGAAACTAAGTTCAATTTAGCAACATTTTAAGAATCATTTTTTATTTAAGATTAAATAACAGAGCATTTGGGTTCAGTTGCAAGTAACTTCATAGACTTAGCTAATTTGGGCTTGGTCTGCTCTTTTTTTTATTCAGAAATGCTAAGCACTTATTTGTGGCTCTGTTGCTCAGCCTTGGGCTTTCTCCCTTTATTCGGAAGTGCTAAACACTTATTTGTGGCTCTGGCGTTCATGTGTGTATCATGTGAGGCGCTCAGAGATGAGCGCTGTCCAATCAGTACTACGCACTTTAGTCATTTTGACTAAATTTATAGTGCTCAACACTTTTATACAACGCTCACGTGGGAAGCACATGAGGTGCTGAATCCTTTGTTTTAGGCGCACACATAGGAAGCACGTGAGGTGCCGAGTTCCATTTTTTTGGGCGCTCACATGGGAAGCACGTGAAGCACCGAGTTATATTTGTTTTAGGCGCTTATGTGTGTTTCACGTGAAACGCCGAGCTCCATTTGTTTTGGACGCTCATGTGTGTTTCACGTGAGACGTCAAGTCCTTTTCTTTTTAGAGATTTAATCTCTGTTTTTGGCACTTTGGCCATTGATGATCATCGAGATCTATGTTTTAAAGATCTGGGATCGTTTTTTTTAGAACTATGTTCCTCTATTTCTTTTATATGAACTAAGTTCTTAGGGTTAAACCATGTTTGCAAAGGAATTAATTTCCTAGATTATATCTTTTTTTTAATCTAGTTATTTCCTCTAGATTCTGAGTTTGAAGAACTGAATCCCCCCGATGAGAATTAAATTCTCAACTTGTGGGGATATTTGCTTTGCAAATCTCAGATCAGAGGAAGAACTAAGTTCTTTTATGAAAGGTTAAACTCTTGTTTTTTACTTGTATTAGGCAAAAAAAATTATATTTAATCTCTTTTTTCTATACCTAAGGTTTTAAAGGAGAAAGGACTTCTTCTTCAAAGAGATTTGAATTCTCTGTTGCAGCCTCTAACTTTTTATTTTTTAAAAAAGCAAATGGGGGGGGGGTTATTTCTTTTTTAGACTTGAAGTCTCCTATCCTTTATATAGGAGATGCAAATTGTTAATTAGTTTGAAAAAGTCCCTCATTTGAGAGATACCAATTGATTTAATTGGCCTCAAAAATTATTTGGGGAATTTTTTCCACCGTTGGATGTTTGATCCAAAGAATTTCTATTTTACAGAATATATATTCTTGTTTTTAACAAGATTAGGGAAATATTTTCCCATACATAAAGTTTAATTCCGTCAAACGATGATTTTTAATCCAAGAATGCTCTGTTTAGCAGAGCTCAATTTTTCTTTATTTAGAAAGATATAGGAAAATATTTCCTATATTAGAATTTAATTATATCATTGGATTTTTGATCCAACCGAGAATATCTTTCTTAAAAATTAAGAAGATATTTTCTCCTATACAGAATTTAATTCTACCAGCGGATTTTTGATCCAACGGCTCTATTTAACAGAAAATGTTCCCAGTTTTTAGGCAAATATTCTCTATGCAGAATTTAATTCTACTCTCTTTAATTTGGGTGATGACACTCACGTGCTATGCACGTGGGCCTGGTTAAGAATTTAACTCTTACAGAATCAGGCAACACATGCTTAGCATGTCGGCGCTCACGTGATCTTCACGTGAGGCACCGCTGTAGGATTTAATCCTATAGGAGGCCGGCGCTGGCGCTCACGTAGGGAGCACGTGAGGCGCTGCCTTATTGTGTTTAATTAATAAAGGAACAGAGTACACCGGATGGATTCACCGAGAACTTCTAGATGGTATTATACCTATCATCAGATGAAAGTTCTCTTGTGGCATGAGAACATGTTAGTCGTTTGACCTGAGATTTTTATTTGTCTCATGTGAGTTCCTACTATACTTAGATTACTACTGCTGGGTTTCGCTTGTGCCCTGGCCATCTACCGTGGTGTTCATATCAGAATTTTGCATTATTATTTTCCCCATTCTTAATCATATTGCAAATAAATAGGTGCTTTTGATCCATGTCTGCTAAATAGTTGCAGGTTACAGGTTCTCAGAACAAATACAGTGAAAATGGTGAAAAGACGTTATAAATGTGAGACTACGACCAATAAATAGATGAATCTGTATGATGCCGCCTACCAGTTTAAGGAACAAATGAAGATCAATGAACAGTTCGATTACACAACGTATGAGGGCAGCACAAGATTCAAGACTTCAACACGAAGCTAACGGTAAAAGTCCACAACATTCTGCACTGTGGAAATCTGGAAGAAAATAGAAGATATTCTGAGAAACCAAGTGAAGAAACCAGAAGTAAAATGCAACATGAAGCAGCGCTAAAGAAATGAGCCCAATAGCACATCAAACGGTCGCGGAACCGCGGCCAAACAAGGCTTTTGGCCGCGGATCCGCGGCCATACAATGCACGTGTCGGTGGATAAGACGGTACGTTGAACGGGTCTTCTTAAGGTAGATTTGTAAATTTATGAATGGATCAAAATGTAACCTAGGGTTTCCTATATCTATAAATAGGAGAGCAAAATGCCAATAATTCTCGTGCCTCTTTTAATTTCTAGATCTTAGATTTTCAATTCCTTGTAATCGTCAAAGAGTGCATCAATGAAGAAGTAAGTTTTTTTATCTTGAATTTCTTTTCTGCCCTAGTTATTTCTCTGCAATTTTTTATCTGCCGTAGTTATAAATTGTTTATCTGCCATAATTATAAATTTTTTATCTACCGTAGTTATTAAATCAAAACCATAAAAATGAATTCGTTTATCAATTCCCTAATAAATGAGTAGTTCCTCACTTGTTATGGTTAGGTTTAGGGAAGGTTTGAGAGATGAAAATCTCTCACCCTTTTCTTGCCCATTCAACATTTTAAAATATGAATCTATGCATACAAACACACACCGCTCACTACGGCACCCTATCCTATGAGGTAGCGGTGATACTCTAGTTAAAGACCGGTTGTGATTGTTTTCCATAGAAGTTAGGGATAAGAGTTAAGAAAGGACGGACAAGGACCTAAGGGAAGAAACCTAGTTTCTTCCCGATCGTGCTAATCCCCTTTGTTAACTATTACCTTAACACCCAAAAGTTCTTAATTAGGGCAAAGAAAGCGGTGAGAATAATTGATTTTCCAAACTAACCTAATCTTAACCCTAGCAAGATTTTTATAAACTTTTATCTCATTCTTAGATCTTAAAATAAAACCCAAAATCTTTTTAATTTAACTCGTTAAAACACAAAGAATAGGAATCCATCTCCCTGTGGACCGACCCGTACTCAACCGGTTAGCTACCAAGCGACACCGTTATTGATTGCGGTAATTAATTCTTTGATTCATCTTCTAAAAGCGCACACACGCAACATCTCTAAAATCAAATGACGCCGTTGCCGGGGAGACGGTAGTCTCTTTCTTTGTGTAATTTCGGGTTAAAAAAAAATAAAATAAAAAATTTAAAAATTATAAAAATTGAAAAGATTTTTAAAACAAAAAAAAATTAAAATAAAATAAAATAAAAAAAATTCATCTTGTTCTTTTTGAGAGGTATTGTGTGAATTTTGCAGGAAAAGAAAAAAAATTTAAAAAAAAATCAAAAAATCAAAAAAAATCAAAAAAAATCATCACAATCTTTTTCTTCTCCTTTCTTACATCACATCATGGGTACCCCACCTCCCAAAACTCTTGCCGAACTTTGGTACCCTCATCCAAACATTGCTTCCTACGCGCATTGTTTTGGTCGAATTACGGACGACCCCTTCATGCCTAAAATTTCTTTGAAAGATCGAGTAGAAGAATCTAGGAGAAACAGTTGGACTCCGCAATCCACTTTGTATCAATCGTTTCAACTTTCACCACGTTCTTACGTTGATACTCCTTTTTCGAGTCCTGTTGTAACCCCGAAACCCATGTCTATTGCTGAACATATTGAACAATCTCATAACCGATCTTTCACTCCTTTCAACACTTCTAGTTCTTGGGATCAACAAGTCCATTCACCTTTTTATCCAAATGTTGATCCTACTCCTGTCCAGCCATTCAATTCCTACTCGTCCTACCCGACTTTCGCACCTTCCCCAGACATTGCTTCTACACAGCCATTTGGGAGTTTCCAGAATCCAAACAATTTTGAATGTTTTACTGAAACCCATTCACAACCCATGTCTAGTCTGGAACAGTCGTTGAAAGCTTATATTGTAGCGACAAACCAACAGATGAGGAATTTGAATGCGTCCATTGCCGCCCTTAATTCATCAAGACAACCTAGTGAACCGGTAGCTAGTTTCCAACTAGCTCCAAATTTTCCAATGTATGATGAGGCGGTTGGACAGATTGAGAATTTGAGTGAAGAAAGTGAGCTGTGCACCCTTCCAAATCAAACATACCCATCCCCAATTGAATCCCACAACTCCGGTTTTGAATGTCTATCAAGTTTCCCAAATGATTCACCAGTTTAAAATAAAACGTTTAATGAGTTGTGCGACTTTGTAGTGCTTGATTTGCCAGATTGTGAAGGGTCCCTTTCGAGTGAACCCACACCCAATCCTTTTGACCTCTACACCTCCACTCTAGAACCTGAATTGATAAATATCCATGCTTTTGATGAGGTGTCCGAAAAAATTGATTTTCACTTGATTGAGGATATTGACGCAGGGAATATTTTGGATGATGGACTCGCAGATTTGGCCGAGTTTTTCTCTCCAATTCATCATCCCGAATCATTAAATGTTTTTCCTGAACTTCATATGCGTCTTGATTTTGATGAGAATGACATGGATAAGCTAAATTTTGAGGAGAATATTGAGGAAATTATTGAGGATAAACCAGTTTTGTTTGATGGGTCGGATTTTCCAATTCACCATGTTGTTTCCACTGACTGTGTACACCCTCCTGAACCTTTAACTGTGACCCTTTCTAAATCACTCCCCTTCGTCCTTTCTATCATTCCGACCTTGCAAAAAACCGTAACACTTTCATTTTCAATGTCTGGTTTACCAAGTTCAACGTACCCATGTTTTCTCGTGAATCTTGAGGGATTTGACTCTATTTCTCGACGGGTTGATAGATTAGCACAATCGCTTTTAACACATCGGTCATCACAATTTGTGCTAATTTATTCACTCAATTTACACCCTCAAGTTCGTACTACACTTCTTTCTCTCTTCCGCCATTCTTCTCCTAATATACCGAGACCATATTCCACCTTTCTTCTCATACGGTCTCGTGTGTTTCTCATTTCTTTTCTCTACACTCCATTCTTTCACCAACCATACCATTATAACGATAAATTTTTTGAATGGTCGGTGCTAACCTTTGGCCTGTGTAAGGCCTTGTATAACTTGATACTGTGTTTTTCTCCTCCCTAACTCTGAACTTTAATGCTTTAACAGTGGAAACACTGTTAAACTTAAGTTTGGGGGGACCTTTTTGTATAAATATTTTGTTTTGTTTTTCTGTTAACAATAAAAAAAATTATAAAAAAAAAATAAACAGGGGAGTACCGACAATTTTGACCCTCTTAGTGTAGCCTGACAGTGAGGACACTGTCAAGTTTAAGTTTGGGGGTGTGCTCGGTAAGCTTTCTTCCTTCGCATTCATGTGTATATTTTTGCATTTGCATACTTATTTTAAAACCCATAAAAATTGAAAAAAAATTTAAAAATTATAAAAATTGGAAAATTCAATTTTGGCCATAATTGACTTAAGTTTGACAAGACGGTTAACTAGCTAGGAAAAACTAGATCCAAAACTTAGTAAATTAAAAACCCTAAAAATAACCTTTCTTAAAAATTTAACGGTAGAAAATATATGTCCTTGTAGTTTACTTAGAAATAGGCAAATTTTGAGTTCACTTCTTGGGCTAAGTCAAAATAAAGCAAAAGTATTGAAATTTTTATTAAAGTGTAAGTCTGAAAAATAATCCCTAAGCTTAAGTCTAAATTCTTAAAATATATACCCTACAACTTGCACAAACACGAACTTTGAAACTTGGAATAGTATAGGAGACCTTGAAATGCTCTTGTCTAAAATCCTTAGTATGAAGGAAAATAAAATTATAAGTGTGAATAAAGAGATATAAAAAAAAATGAACACTGGTTTTGTAATTACTTAAAGCTGCGTAAAAAAAAATATATATATATAGCGAGGGTGCTTTATCACCTAGTGCCTTAGACCAACTGGTTTGGGAGTCACTGCTAAAGCCTTAGATATTACAAGACGAGGAATTACGCCTTAATGCGCAAACACATTTTGTAATCGGTCGTTAGTACCTCAAGAAGTATTAACGGTCGCATGAAGGATGTGTGAGCAATTTCATCTAAAAATTCACCAAATAAAAGTACTTTGGACGATGGACAAGAGTATAAGAGCTTGAATTGAATTTCCAAGTGTAGGGGTGATACATACACACACGTAGGGGTATATGATTGGGGTTTGGATGAGAGATAGGAATGAAAAATAGGACTTATATCTTTAGTAGAGATGATAAAAATTCCTAAGTTGAGATGGAACCTTAGAAGGAAAATTCAAAAGTTGCTAAAAGTTAAGTAAATTTACAGAACATATACAATCTTAAGTTAAATGATAAGGAAGCGTGAAAAATATGGGTTGATAATTTCTGAGTTGAGGATAATAGAATTTCTTGCTAGAAAACCGAATTGAAGAATAAAAGTCAATAGGCCAAATTGATACGATTTTGTGGGTAGTATCTGCTGAAAACCCTCAGGAGACAACACTCCTCCTACTAGGGACACCTAAAGGTTTAACGGCTTGTTGAACGAGCTCAGTGCAATCGTAATTCCCTGCGAAAGTGAGGTTAGGATTTTTTTTGAGAATAAAAAATGGCTTTGCTCGGGACGAGCAAAAGATAAGTTTGGGGGTATTTGTTTATATCAGAATTTTGCATTATTATATTCCCCATTCTTAATCATATTGTAAATAAATAGGTGTTTTTGATCCATGTCTGCTAAATAGTTGTAGGTTAAAGGTTCTCAGAACAAATACAGTGAAAATGGTGAAAAAACGCTATAAATGTGAGACTACGACCAATAAATAGATGAATCTGTATGATGCCGCCTACCAGTTTAAGGAACAAACGAAGATCAATGAACAGTTCGATTTCACAACGTATGAGGGCAGTACAAGATTCAAGACTTCAATATGAAGCTAATGATAAAAGTCCACAACATTCTGCACTGTGGAAATATGGAAGAAAATAGAAGATATTCTGAGAAACCAAGTGAAGAAACCAGAAGTAAAATGCAACATGAAGCAGCCCTAAAGAAATGAGCTCAATAGCCCATCAAACGGCCGCGGAACCGCGGCCAAACAAGGCTTTTGGCCGCGGATCCGCGGCCGTACAATGCACGTGTCGGTGGATAAGACGGTGCGTTGACCGAGTCTTCTTAGGGTAGATTTGTAAATTTATGAATGGATCATAATGTAACCTAGGGTTTCCTGTATCTATAAATAGGAGAGCAAAAGGCCAATAATTCTCGTTCCTCTTTTTAGGTGCCTCTTTTGAGATGCCTCTTTTAATTTCTAGATTTTAGATTTTCAATTCCTTGTAATCGTCAAAGAGTGCATCAATGAAGAAGTAAGTTTTTTTATCTTGAATTTCTTTTCTTCCCTAGTTATTTCTCTGCAATTTTTTATCTGCCGTAGTTATAAATTGTTTATCTGCCATAATTATAAATTTTTTATCTGCCGTAGTTATTAAATCAAAACTATAAAAATGAATTCGTTTATCAATTCCCTAATGAGTGAGTAGTTCCTCACTTGTTAGGGTTAGGTTTAGGGAAGGTTTGAGAGATGAAAATCTCTCACCCCTTTCTTGCATGTTCAACATTTTAAAATAGGAAGCTATGCATACAAACACACATCGCTCACTACGGCACCCTATCCTACGAGGTAGCTGTGATACCCTAGTTAAAGACCGGTTGTGATTGTTTTCCATAGAAGTTAGGGATAAGAGTTAAGAAAGGACGGACAAGGACCTAAGGGAAGAAACCTAGTTTCTTCCCGATCGTGCTAATCCCCTTTGTTAACTATTACTTTAACACCCAAAAGTTCTTAATTAGGGCAAAGAAAGCGGTGAGAATAATTGATTTTCCAAACTAATCTAATCTTAACCCTATCAAGATTTTTATAAACTTTTATCTCATTCTTAGATCTTAAAATAAAACCCAAAATCTTTTTGATTTAACTCGTTAAAACACAAAGTATAGGAATCCATCTCCCTGTGGACCGACCCGTACTCAACCGGCTAGCTGCCAAGCGACACCGTTATTGATTGCGGTAAATTCTTTGATTCTAAAAGCGTAAGCACGTAAAAATCCCGAACAATCACGTGGCCGATGCGGAACAAAAACTGGCATTTAAAAAATTTGGCGCAAATAGACCCCCGCCCAAGATCGAAACCATAAACCTATACTAGTAATTCAAAAGAGCTAAACTAAAGGTTAGAAAGGGTTATACCAAAAGAATCAAGTCCTTCGGTCTTTCATCATCCTCCCTAGCTCCTTGAGGCGTGCTCGAACAAACTTGGCCGTCGGTCTTCCTCCGTCGAAGATGATCCACCCGAGGGATGTAGCTCATGGCTCTAGCTCCACATCGAAAGCAAGTGAAGCAATTAGGGATTCTAGGATGCTAGTCAAGAATGCCTAGGATGTAGTGAGTGATCTAAGTGTCTATCTATCTCATCTCACCTCCTCTCATGATTCTCAACACATGAGAGGGTTGAGAGGAGGTGGAAGATGAATTTGGAGGCAACTCAAGAAACTTAAGATGGGATGAAACTAAACGGTGAGGAGAAGAGAGTGCCATGCTCACAAAAGAACCATCTCTTCTTTTCTTTTCTAAAAAATGACCAAGCTTTTTTCAAGTGAGGAAAAATTGAACATTAGAATGGTTTTGTTAAAACATATTTTCCATTTTAAAAATGTGCCCATACTTGAATAGTATGCATAAATGATTAAGAATTCATTTGTGTACACTATACGAGCATGGTCCTCACCATACTCCCATTAAGTCAATGCCACCTCATTATACATTTATAAAATAAATGGTCAAAACAAAATGAGGTGTCCTCCTTCTAAAATGTTATCTGTAAAAAATACGGATTACATTCTACTGTATATGCATACCTGTATTCCTACCAAAATACGAATACCCGAAGAGATAGAATAACATAATGAACATACTACCAGAATATACATATCAAAATATATATACGTAAATTATTAAATAAATACCTGATTTAATAATCCGGATCAAACCGGAGACGGGTAGTATTATCAACTGTTTAATCGAAAGTTCGGGTACATAGAACAATCAATCGATCGGAACCCTGCACGTATCTAATACAGCTACTACATCATTTCGCCAGAACCAGGAAAACCATCTATGTGGGACTCTAAAGACTCGTCAATACACTGGAAGCAGGTTTAAGCACGTCAGCGGCACTGGCTGTACGTAACGGCTACCTAGGTATTAAGTAAAAGGAAGGCCAGCGAGCAAGCTCATCCAAACCCCTACTGAGCCTGTCCATAACAATCTCCATACAGTCCGTTTTATTTGTCTAAGAGTATCGCATATCGAGTCTAGGGGGGTAGATAAAGTCAGACCCCTAATAACGCAATATTTCGTGTCGGTATGAAGCCCATCACCCACTGAGAAACTACTGATCCAAATCAGTAATTTTCGTCTACCTCGATCGAGAATTTCTGGTGATGGCCACCCGTGCACAGCGTGACATCAACCCTTAATACAGGGAGAGATGAATCCCTGACGATCCGCTCACTGCCTCCATGTGGCTCGAGACTGTACCCAACTAAAACCTGTTTGCATGACTCCTTTGAGCCGTGGTAGGGTAGTAATCAAAGCACAGTGGGAACTCACACGAGAAAAATGACGATCTCAGGTCGACAGAGTAACCTGTACTCATTTCACTTGGGAACTTCTATCTGACAATAAGTATAATACCAACTAGCATGTCCCCGGCGAGTCCGTCCAGTATACTCATAACCCAATGAGCACCTGTATACTATCTTAGGTGACTAACTGACACCAATGTCTTGTGAGACCGGCCACCGCCCCTCGTCGTGATCTCGATAAGTATACACAAGTCTACTCCTGAGCATCGATGCCCGGTCTCGATACTCCCACGACTAGGGATATTTAAGGATGTGCTTATAGACCACCCAGCTCCTACATGTATGATCGCCATCATAATGCTGGTAGTCAAGAAAGAATCCTATGGGCTCTATCAACATATAATAGTGATCTGTAATGCCACCTAATGCATATACATGATGATAAAGACAAACCGGATAGCATACTATCATCTCGAGTAAGACTGTTCTACCCGTATATGTCCTTTCTCAATCATCACAATCGCATGCATGTGATTCAATAATTGACTTGAAGGCACTATAGACAACAATCTCCCACTTGCACTTAAGGCTAATTATTGCGGTGTCGCATATTCACAGCCCGTGTGATACAGAACACCCAACTTCTCTACTAATCAGTCTCACAAAGCCCGTTTGTAAAACTATTGCGTTCGAGAAATAGCCTCAGTGAGTGGATTCGCTCCTATGTTTCTTTCTTTATCTCTCTATATCTCAACTTCGCAGAGAATGACTATCTTCCGAAATGAGCGATACCAGTCTTAGAATTTGTCTAGATATCTGATGGGACCCAGTTCACTAATGAACTCCAAATCCAACAAACTTCTTAGACTGTATCTTCCATTGAATTTAATCAGTATCCTGTGCCATGCTTTCCTCAGTATCCGCTTGGACCACCTGTCCAACATACCGCCCCTCAAAAAGAGAGAAAACTATAACTCTGATAGCCACTCTGTCATCCAGGTCACCTTGGAAGTCTAAAATGATAACCGCCTACTTAAGGAGGCTGCCGTTACTATATACCTAGAACATCCACTTATGTTCATAACTGCTTCCCAACGTTTCTCCAAGATTAGATTAATATATATATATATATATATATATATACATATACTTATTGCAGCTAGTGCAAAAGCAATATCTTGTGTGGTACTTGACATTTCATGATTGACTCAATTGCCTAAGCAAGTGATATGCCAATCATGAAAATCACTCTCCTCATCAGTTTAGAAGACATCTCTTTAGAGAGGGTGACTCCATCACTTGCGAGTACACCACCACGCCAGAAGTCGTCCATTCTAAAACACTTTAGAATAGTGTTAAAGTACCCAAAATTGGGTCACTTCCCAAATCTAGATCAAAAACCATAGATCTAGTGACCAGAATCCCTGATATTTTATCCAGATCCTATGTAGAGAAACACCTTGTGACAACCACAGTATAACTGATTGTAGTATAGGAAGATCTCTTCCTACTAAGTGCATGTCATCCAAATACTAGGACATCACTCCCTACTACCTTCTTACTAGGTCCATCTGTTATTCTGATGAAGTCAAACATTATGACTGTCACATCAAAACTAAATGATCTATCTCCGCTATACCAGCTATAGTCTATAAATAGACATAAGCTACATGCCTACTATGCTTCCGCTGCTCCCACTGACTACAACAACTATCTGGCAGAGTTATATACACATGCACTTCTAAAGCTGATTTTAGAACGACGTTATACTCATCCTCCTACCAGATCTCATAATCTAGAACAGAAATAGTGGCAATTTGGGTAATCAAAAACCTCCATGTCACCATCTTTGAGGAGATCGAAGTACCTCTCGGGTGGCTGAGGTTACCCACCAAATCTGCGAAGTGGCTAATGGATCATCGAATCCAATTGAATCTTTTGGTTCTACTAAATTTTCAGTAATCGTTTGTGGTTCTGAAATAACTTCCAATTCTACTATATTCCCACTAATGTTTTCTGCAAAGAATCCATTTTACTAAAACTGGTGGCGAGTCAAGAACAATATAATTATTGATCTTCCAAAATGGTAGAATGTTAACACTCGTCAAAGCCCAGGATAACCCACAAACTGCCATTACTGAAACATGCCTTGAGGTTATCCAGAGTCTGGTTTTAAGCATAAGCCGGACAACTCTATATACCTTAACATTGTTAAGATATGAATCCATTCTATATGCACTATAGAAACAAAGGCACTGATTTAGTTGGAACTAGATTCAAAAATCATGCAGCTGTTTCTAGTGTATATCAACTAAATGGAAGGAGGCTAAACATCATTACTCATCTAGGAGTGCATCTACATATGAGTAAGCTGAAAGAGAAGCAAGTTCTCAAAAAACCATTACTTACGACGGAATACCTAGCATAAGTATCTACATCTTCGATCACCTTTAAGAATTCTAATACTTTGCAACATATGGTTCTCTATTTTATTCTTATACCTATAACTTCTCAAAACTTTGACCTTTTATTTCAATGAAATACTTGTCTAACATTAGAGAAGTAAAAAGTAAACAGAATATAGTATGAGTACCAACCCTTTTGTTCAATAACTCAAACCCTGTGCATCGTAGGTTGAAAACTATGCTATGCTTAAGAAGAATTACACCGCTGTTGAATGCTCCTTACCTAACCATCAACTGATATAGGTAAATGTCATAGACATAATTTTAAAAATTTATATCTCACTTTATAAAATAAACGTATAGATATAACAGTTTGAAACTGGTGCATAACAATGGATATTCAAAACCAAATATTTGCCGTCAGGCAAAAACCGAGGTGATTTCCTCAAATATCACCAATTACAAAGAATTCCGATATATTGAGGATATAATCACCCAATTCCTAATATCTTACTCCCACTCAGCATCTGTAACGCTATACAGATGTGAGAATCAAGTCTGGTATATACATACCCTAGAGTCAGAAACTAATTGGGAAAACAGTTTTCAATTAACACCGCATAATGAAACTGAAATATGAAAATGTTTCGAAAGGGTATTCGGGTCTTCCTAGTAATGCCTCTTCCACTATCCATATTCATGACTGTAACTGTATATTTCCTTGCCCCCACTCCATCCTTTTATTACGCTTATTGGATAATCTTCTTCCAAACCATAGGCTGGTGCCGAAAGATAGGGAAGGAAGAAAACCAATTAGCCTAAGTGTGGTGTACAGAAGGTACGAAGTAAATACATATATTTCCTAGTAATTCCTAATATCTTTATTTCCCTATCTTTCCTTGCCCTCACTCCATCCCTTTATATGTCTTTACTTCTAATCCTAGGAGCCCTCACAACCTGAGAGAAGGTAAAGATGAAAGACAAATGAATAATCCTATTCAATTTCTCCAGAACCGGAAACCATCCTCGAACTGAAACAAGTTCCTTCGAGTTCGTATGTAACTATACGATGGCACATCTAATAAATATGGATCTTCGTAGTGATACGGAATGTTCCAGAGAAAAGCAAAGGGTAAAGTAGGAGTGGCGATGATATACGCGGCTTCGTCATGAATGATAGCAGTCGCAATTTTCTTTGATCTTATTCTAATCCCTTTATATGTCTTTACTTATTACCTTCTGCACACCACACTCAGGCTAATTGGTTTTCTTCCTTCCCTACTGTTTACCGCCGAAAGACGCGACCGAGACATTTAGGACGTCTGGCCTGAATTTTAGGGACAGATGCTATTTGGGTTTATCCGTCCACCTCTCCGAAGATGCAAAGTTGATTTATGGCACCGTGTATCGGAGGTTTGGACATATGTGGCCATTGTATCAGACTTCGTCAGATTCCCCCTCGTTATGAAGGGTTTTTGATTGCGAAGACGCTCTTCCCTGCAGGCGCAAGCCCCTGCAGTTAATTACGTTACCGCGTAGCGATAACCACTTTCTCCTGCTCTAGATGTTCACTTCGTGTCGTGTTTGTTTGTTTTATTTTTGGTTGCCCGTGGATTGTATACGGAGACTAATTTCTGTCATCGCCCGTAGGGTGGGGATTAGTCCAAATCCGTATTTTCTTAGATTAGGGTTTGTTGGATTTAAGGCTCGTTAATCTAGTTTGAGATTAAGATCAACTTAAATGTTTGTTGAGGATACGTTAGTCTAATTTCAGACTAAGAATTACTCAACAGGGGTTCGGGATCAATTTTGATCCAAAGAAAGAGCATTCGGTCTCTATCGTTTTAGTTTAAGGACGTTACGGTCCATTGGGTTTAAGGACATCATAGTCCATGGAATTTAGTTTAGGGACGTTGCGGTCCATTGGGTTTAAGGACATCATAGTCCATGTAGTCCATGGAATTTAGTTTAGTTACGTTGCGGTCCATTGGGTTTAAGGACATCATAGTCCATGGAGTTTAAGGACATCATAGTCCATAGAGTTTCTGGCTCATCAATTTAGGGGTGCGCCAAGAGTTAGTGGTTATTGGGACCCTTCACCTCTCTGAAGACGTTGAAGAATTACAACGACATGTATCAGAGGTGTGGAGAGATGTACCCTTGAACCAAAGAATGCTCATCAGGAACTTGGTAGTCTTGTTTGGCACTAAGGCCAATTTAGAAGAAGACCTATGGGCTCGGTCGATTTGGGGTTTGACCAACCTTGGGTTCAGATCACTTATTTGGGCTTGATCCCCTTTTATTCAACAATGCTGAGCATTGACATAGGCTTTGATGCTCACCCTCTTTATTTTGTTTTTTATTGTATGTTGAACACTCTTTATGGTGTTGGGCTCTATTTACAGAGCACTCTTTATTTTATCAGCGCCCACGTGAGGAGCACGTGGAGCGCTTGGCGCCAACTACTGAGTGCTAAGCGCTTCTTATTTTATTAGCGCCCACGTGAGGGGCACATGGAGCGCTTGGCGCTGGGCGCCAACTGCTGAGTGCTAAGCGCTTCTTATTTTATTAGCGCCCACGTGAAGGGCGCGTGGAGCGCTTGGTGTTGGGTGCCAACTGCTGAGTGCTAAGCACTTCTTATAAAATAGCGCCCATATGAGGAGCACGTGGAGCGCTTGGCGCTGGGCGTCAACTGCTGAGTGCTAAGCGCTTCTTATAAAATAGCGCCCACGTGAGGAGCACGTGGAGCGCTCGGCGCTGAGCGCCAGACTTTGAATGCTAAGCACTGAATTTTCTGTTCTGCTCAATTCAATTCTCTGAGAATTAGATTCTTACTTATGAAAGACTTTGTCTTATAGATCTGAGATCTGGAAAAAGAACTGAGTTCTTCTGATGTGAGAGTTAAACTCTCAAGCATTGAGTTTTTCTATTATACTCAATTCAATTCTCTGAGAATTGGATTCTCACTTATGGAAGACTTTGTCTTATAGATCTGAGATCTGGAAAAAGAACTAAGTTCTTCTGATGTGAGAGTTAAACTCTTAAATATGGAGGAGTTACTGTGATCTCACTTATTTTATTTATCTTGAGAAGAATTTGCTCTCGTCTTTGAAGTTTGAAGTTTAGGGGGGGTTCTTCTGTACAAGACTTGAAGTCTTGTGTCCTTTATATACGGGAGGCTGATTTGTTGATTTAGTTGAGGAAATCTCTCATTGAGAGATTTATAAATTGATTTGGGGAATTTATCCACCTTTGGATCTTTGATCCAAGAACTTCTGTTTTACAGAAGACATTTTTCTTGTTTTTAACAAGATGGGAAAATACTTTCCCATACAGAGGGTTTTCTGTATCTTGGTGATTTTTAATCACCATTGGATCTTTGATCCAATGGTGCTCTGATTTACAGAGCACAATTTTTCTTGTTTAGAAAGATTTGAGGAGTATTTCCTCATTCAGAATTTATTTCTGTATCTTGGTGATTTTTAATCACCATTGGATCTTTGATCCAATGGTACTCTGATTTACAGAGCACAATCTTTCTTATTTAGAAAGATTTAAGGAGTATTTCCTCAATCATAATTTAATTCTGTGCTCTGATGATTTATCATCTCCGTTGGATTTTTGATCCAAGGGTGGAGAACTTTTAGTTCTGACGCTGACGCTCTCGTGCTTTGCACGTGAGGCGCTGCCTCAGAATTTTTAACTCTTGGCGCTGCCTCAGAGTTTTTAACTCTGGGCGTTGGCGATCTCGTGCCTTGCACGTGAGGCGCTGCCACATGTTGGGGTAAAAATTTACACCCCGGTTGACCGAGTCAAAATCAAGGTCAACCCCCAAGCTAGGTGGGCCCAAGCCCATGTCAAGCAGGCCCATGCCCAAGTCGAGCCCGCGGCCAGCCTTCCCATGCCAACAACAAAATCATGTAATAAATAATTTTTATGTAATTGTTTATGCATGAATGTAAACAAAATGGGCATAAAGCCAATATTTTGTAAGCCCGTGGCTTATGTGCAAAAATGAAATGGCACATGAGCCATGAGATGGCTAAAATGACATTTTGTAAAGCCCAAGTGGCTATATGTAAATATGTAAGCCTATAAAAGGCAAAATGATGATGAATAAAGAACACTTTTTCCATTCTCTCAAAAACCTAGGGTTTGTGCCTCTTTCCCCTTTCTGAAGGTTTCAAACCTTCTTCCTTTTTCTTTCTTTGAATTAAATCAAGAGTGTTACTCTTCCTTTTCCAAAACAAAATAGTTTTTCACCACAAAACCCACAAAAGGGAATTTGGATCTGCCATTAGATCTCAAAAAGAAGAGATTTTTAGATCTCACATCTCTTGAGCCAGCCAACAGTGGAGGAAGAAGAAGAACCAATTTCCTCAAACAAAACATTTTTAGGAGTTTTAACTCCATATGTATATATATATAACAACAAATATTTCCTTTCTGAAGCATAGCTTCTGTTTCTGGGACTAAAAGCCCCTTTTCCTCGCCGGCGCCCAAGCGCTCAAGCACCGAGCGCCCACGTGCCGACACGTGGCACGCCAGCGCTCGAGCGCAAAGCGCCCACGTGCCGACACGTGGCGCGCAAGCACTCGAGCGCAAGGCGCTGGCCCCACGCATCCCTTGGATGCCTTTCCCCTCTCTTTTTATGTACATACATATACATATACATATGTATACATATTTGCACACACACGTGCTCCACGAAACTGTCCCTGTTAGAAAAAAATTTCTAATGGGGCGCTGCCCCGCACCCCGCAAGGGGGCTGCTAGCCCCCTTAACCTCCAGCCCGCTATCCGGGTAGCGGGACCCCCGTAAAAACTCTGCGTGGCTCCCGATATATCCAAAACCCCTTTTCAAAACACAACACACGCACACTGCACATTGAGTTCGCATGACCAGTTTAACCCGTCAATCGAAGGTTCCCTCGCTCCAAAGGCGAGGGGTAATTAACGACAGCTTAGTCCGCGGCTGCCGGAGATTCGGATCCCCACAATCAATAAACCCAGGCCTGCCCTAGGCAGGGGGATCTGTAGTATGCCTGACAAGCGCGCGCGTATTCCCATCTCAATGGGGTGACGAAAAACACCCTACAGATTCTGGCACGCCCGGTGGGACCAGTCTCTCCTCCCATATTTCGGGTTAAGCGTTCATCCGAACTCAATCAATATACATACCTGTATTTATACTAAAATAATGCTTTCATGCAGATTTTCAAGCAATCACCTTCCGACGATGTCTTCGATGATGAACTCAGCTCCCGTCTCCTACACGATGAGGATAGACTCTAGGACGGTCCTTCCGGCCAGTCTCGAGCGACAATGGGAGGAGCCGCTGCTACCATTCGGCTCTATTGTGTTCATTCCAGTTGGCGCCATCCCATCTCCTCAAGCCCCGGTGGCAGACAAACCGGTCTCGAAAGGAAAGAGACCAAATGTGGTGATCTCGAGGGCGTCCCAACCCAAACGCAAGTCGGTGTCTGAACGACTTTCCTTGGCCCCAACTGGGGGCAAGGCCATCAACACCAACAAAGATACAACGCGTCTTGAGCAATCTCCAGCGGCGCCTCCGACAACTGCTTGATTGGGTGTCTTCTCAAGCCTCTCCATCACTCAGCCTATGGCGGCTTCCCGAAGAGCAGAAGCCTGCCAAGCGCTTAAGGCAGAGAAGCTGAGGCAGAAGCGGCTCAGATATAGAGCCAACAAAAGGGCTAGGGCTCTGGCCATGTTAAAATTTATGAATTTCCAAAGCCCGGACCGCTCCGCGAAACCAGCTGCCAGTGATGAAAGAATGGCTGAATGTGTTATCCACACTGTCTACATGGCCGGACATGAAGAAACGAACCCTCCTCTTCTTCACAGCCATGGTGATGATATGGTTGAGGCTACCCAGCATCGGCTCGATCTAAATGATGAAGAGCCCGCTCAGGCCAATAAGCCAGAGGAGCCCGTGGTTCCTACGGAATTGAGCTCATGCAATAAAGATTACCCGGTTGTCATAGCCGGAACTACAAAACAAGCATTATTCCAATGGCTTCAAAGGCAATTTCAGGACAGGGATGAGAAGATGGCCGAGGTCTATTCCAAAGTCGACGAGCTGGAAAACGTCGTGGGAGATCTCGCGACCCAAGTCGCCCGATTGCAATTGCATTAGAATCAAATTTTGGCTCCTGAGCCAGGGATTGATACCCGGGGGCAGCCAACTGATATCCCTTTCAACCTAAAAGCGGAACGCCTTCGCGAAAAACGGCCGCAATCAGCCTCCAGTCCCTCCGATACATACACTGGGGGGGAATCGCCTCTGAAAGAGAAGCTGGAAAAGGTCTATTCCTTCAAGAGGGAAAAGGTCTACAAGATATTCAGGGACGCCCTAAGAAACGGTCTACAACTGCCAGAATCAAAGAGACCGCAAGAAGAGAATATGACCGACGACCCAAAATATTGCCCCTATCACAGGGTGATAGGTCATGCCATTGAGGACTGCTTCATCTTCAAAGATTGGGTCGAAAGGCAATACAAGATAGGAGAGATAGAACTGTCTAAAGGCGTGTTAGCAAACAGTCAAGCTACGATCGCCGATTTCATGCAAATGGAGACCGAAGCCTTTCGGGAACCTAATCCTCCCAGACATGTGCCTCGAGGACCAGCATCAGTAAAGGCACCTACTCCAATGGAGAGAAAGAAGAAGGTATACTCCTTCAGGAGGGATGAAGTCCGCAAAATATTCATGGACGCCTTGAACAGCGGTCTGCAACTGCCTGTTCCAAAGAGGCCACAGGAAATGAACATGACCGGCAATCCCATATACTGCCCATATCATAGAGTGGTGGGTCATACCATCGAAGACTGCTATATTTTCAAAGATTGGGCAGAGGACCAATATAAGCTTGGAAAAACCTCACAATCCTTGGATGTATCGGCTAGCTACAGAGCTAGGTCATCAACACAGCTCCGCCAAGATCAAAGTTCAAGGAGCTGGGATAAGCAAAAAAGACCACCACGTCGTTATACTGGGAGCAGTCGACCGCCACGTCATTAAACTGGGAATAATCGACCCCTAAGTCGTTAAACTGGGAATGTAAAAAGAAATATGTGAATAAACAAAAAATGTGTAAATAAAAGAAAAATAAAGAAAAGCCGAAATGATGGGGCAACTAGCAATAAAAATCAGCGAGTGAAAATAAAAATGAAAATAAAGCCGAAATGATGGGGCAACCGCGAATAGATAGCCGAAATGATAGGGCAATCGCGATTTTCGCGATAAGAAAAGCTGAAATGATGGAGCAATCGCGGTAAAAAAAAAGCGGATGATGAGTTACTCCTGGCATTATTCCAGTGCAGCAATGTAGACGCCAAACAAAAATCTAGTTTCCCGAAATTCTTTCGGCCCTACGGCTAGTCCCCAAATTTACTGTCGTATACAATCCACGGGTTCAAATAATCCTCAGCATACCCATGCCCCACCGCAACCACCAGTTACGCGGCTGGCTTCCGCCTTTGGAATTATGCTCCATTGGGAAGACCCACTCATGTGTCCTGGCACCTCTGCTTCGGTGTTAGCAACGCTGATGCCGGCCCCTACCCCAAAATTCCGAGCTCGCCATCCATAGACCTCTAAGTCTTTAAACTGGAAACAGATGACCTCCAAGTCATTAAACTGGAAACAGATGACCTCCAAGTCATTAAACTGGAAACAGATGACCACCACGTCATTAAACTGGAAACAGATGACCTCCAAGTCGTTAAACTGGAAACAGATGACCTCCAAGTCATTAAACTGGAAACAGATGACCACCACGCCGTTAAACTGGAAACAGATGACCTCCAAGTCGTTAAACTGGAAACAGATGACCACCACGTCGTTAAACTGGAAACAGATGACCTCCAAGTCGTTAAACTGGAAACAGATGACCTCCAAGTCGTTAAACTGGAAACAGTAGACCTCTAAGTTTTTAAACTGGAAACAGATGACCTCTAAGTCGTTAAACTGGAAACAGATGACCTCCAAGTCGTTAAACTGGAAACAGATGACCTCTAAGTCGTTAAACTGGAAATAGATGACCACCACGTCGTTAAACTGGAGACAGTCGACCTCTAAGTCTTTAAACTGGAAACAGATGACCTCTAAGTCGTTAAACTGGAAACAGCAGACCTCTAAGTCTTTAAACTGGAAACAGATGACCACTATGTCGTTAAACTTGAAACAGATGACATCTAAGTCGTTAAACTGGAAACAGTCGACCTCTAAGTCATTAAACTGGGAACGAGAGAAATCCACTCATATGTCCTCACGATACATAAGGAGAACAAACCTTCGTGGGATCCTGACGACTCACGAAGGAAAAACACACTTGGGAGTCCTCACGACTCCTAAGGAGAACATACACCTGCGAGATCCTTACGACTCGTAGGGAGAAAATGCTTTTATGGGACCCTCACGGCCCATAAAATTGAAAAGTCTTAGGTGACAGGGATCTAAACCTGTCTCCTAAGCCATCGCTCCCTAATCCCCAAGTGGCGAATGATGAGTCGCTCCTGGTACCACATTCCAGTGCAGCAATGCAGACGCCAACCAAATTCCAAATCCTATACCCCAATAGAGAATGATAAGTCGCTCCTGGTACCATATTCCAGTGCAGTGATGCAGACGCCAACAAAGTCCCGAAATTTTTATGGCCCTACGGTCTGGATCATACATCCTGCAAAACCGTATACAATCCACGGGCGTAAAACAATCCCAATCTCTCCAAAAATAATAAAATAAAAATAAAAAAGGTATGTCCACAAGCAAAATGGGCACGGATGAAAACCCGAAAGGGCTCCGTGAGTAAAAACAGCAGGACTGCCGGCGAGTTTGTGAAAACCCGAAAGGGCGCAAACTCGTGAAAAAGAGATAAAATGCACTCACAAAGTCCTCTCGACTTTGTGAGGAGAAAATTCCCGCGTGAGATCCTTACGACTCACAAAGGAGCAACACACTTAGGAGTCCCCACGACTCCTAAGAAGAAAATGCACTTACGGGATCCTTACGACTCGTAGGGAGAAAATGCTTTGTGAGACCCTTACGACTCACAAAATTGAAAAGTTTTAGGTGATGGGGACCTAAAACCTGTCTCCTAAGCTATCGCTTCCTGATAAGCAAGCGCAAATGATGATTCGCTCCTGGTACCATATTCCAGTGTAGCGATACTGATGCCAAGCAAAAACCAATTCCCAAATCCTCTCGGGGCAAATGATGAGTTGCTCCTGGCATTATTCCAGTGCAGCAATGCAGATGCCAAACAAAAACCACTTCCTAAATCCTCTCGGGGCAAATGATGAGTTGCTCCTGGCATTATTCCAGTGCAGCAATGCAGATGCCAAACAAAAACCAATTCCCAAATCCTCTCGGGGCAAATGATGAGTTGCTCATGGCATTATTCCAGTGCAGCAATGCAGATGCCAAACAAAAATACCAATCCCAGAATTCTTTCATGACAAATGATGATTCGCTCCTGGTACTATATTCCAGTGTAGCGATGCTGATGTCGACTCAAATCAAACAAATCAAACCAACCAATCCCAACATCAACCTCTGCGTCAACAAACGACACTCCGTAACGGGGAAACGTCAAGCAGACATTCCGTCTCGGGGACACGTCAAACAGCGACACTCCGCACCGGGGAAAAGTCGATCAGCGACACTCCGTGTCGGGGAAAAGTCAACCTGACACTCCGCGCCGGGGAAAAGTCGATCAGCGACACTCCATGCCGGGGAAAAGTCAACCAGCGACACTCCGCGCCGGGGAAAAGTCGATCAGCGACACTCCGTGCCGGGGAAAAGTCAACCGGACACTTCGCGCCGGGGAAAAGTCGATCAGCGACACTCCGTGTCGGGGAAAAGTCAACCAGCGACACTCCACGCCGGGGAAAAGTCGATCAGCGACACTCCGTGCTGGGGAAAAGTCAACCCGACACTCCGCGCCGGGGAAAAGTCGATCAGCGACACTCCGTGCCGGGGAAAAGTCGATCAGCGACACTCCGTGCCGGGGAAAAGTCAACCCGACACTCCGCGCCGGGGAAAAGTCGATCAGCGACACTCCGTGCCGGGCCAGCGACACTCCGCGCCGGGGAAAAGTCGATCAGCGACACTCCGCGCCGGGGAAAAGTCGATCCGACACTCCGCACCGGGGAAAAGTCGATCAGCGACACTCCGTGCCGGGGAAAAGTCAACCCGACACTCCGCGCCGGGGAAAAGTCGATCAGCGACACTCCGCGCCGGGGAAAAGTCGATCAGCGACACTCCGTGCCGGGGACACGTCAACAAGTGACACTCTGCATCGGGGAAAGGGAAAAGTCGATCAGCGACACTCCGTGCCGGGGAAAAGTCAACCAGCGACACTCCGTGCTGGGGGAAGTCGATCAGCGACACTTCGTGCCGGGGAAAAGTCAACCCGACACTCCGTGCCGGGGAAAAGTCGATCAGCGACACTCCGTGCCGGGGAAAACTCAACCAGCGACACTCCGCGCCGGGGAAAAGTCGATCAGCGACACTCCATGCCGGGGAAAGTCAACCCGCGACACTCCGCGCCGGGGAAAAGTCGATCAGCGACACTCCGTGCCGGGGAAAAGTCAACCCGACACTCCGCGCCGGGGAAAAGTCGATCAGCGACACTCCGTGCCGGGGACACGTCAACAAGCGACACTCTGCATCGGGGAAACGTCCGACACAGACACTCCGCATCAGGGAAACGTCCGACAATGACTCTCCGTGCTGGGGAAACGTCAAGCAGACACTCCGTGCCGGGGATACGTCAACAAGCGACTCTCTGCATCGGGGAAACGTCCAACACAGACACTCCGCATCAAGGAAACGTCCAACAAGCGACACTCTGTATCGGAGAAACGTCCAACACAGACACTCCGCATCAGGGAAACGTCCGACAACAACGCTCCGTGACGGGGAAACGTCAAGCAGACACTCCGTGCCGGGGGCACATCGACAACAGACACTCCGTGCTGGGGGAAACGTCAAGCAGACACTCTGTGCCGGGGACACGTCTACAAGCGGCACTCTGCATCGGGGAAACGCCCAACACAGACACTCCGCATCAGGGAAACATCCGACGACGACACTCCATGCCGGGGACACGTCAACAAGCGACACTCTACATCGGGGATACGTCCAACACAGACACTCAGGGTCAGAGAAACGTCTACCACGGACACTCCGTCTAGGAGACACGTCAAGCGCCGACCGTCCATGTCGTAAAAAGGGCAGTGCATCCCAAAAGTGGGAACCAAAGAAAGTCGCCTCCACGCAAAAGAAGATCCATCAATTTCATGCACACGACCCACATATGCTGTGTGCATTTATTGATGGGGGGCAATTTGTTAGGGTAAAAATTTACACCCCGGTTGACCGAGTCAAAATCAAGGTCAACCCCCAAGCTAGGTGGGCCCAAGCCCAGGTCAAGCGGGCCCATGCCCAAGTCGAGCCCGCGGCCAGCCTTCCCATGCCAACAACAAAATCATGTAATAAATAATTTTTATGTAATTGTTTATGCATGAATGTAAACAAAATGGGCATAAAGCCAATATTTTGTAAGCCCATGGCTTATGTGCAAAAATGAAATGGCACATGAGCCATGGGATGGCTAAAATGCCATTTTGTAAAGCCCAAGAGGCTATATGTAAATATGTAAGCCTATAAAAGGCAAAATGATGATGAATAAAGAACACTTTTTCCATTCTCTCAAAAACCTAGGGTTTGTGCCTCTTTCCCTTTTCTGAAGGTTTCAAACCTTCTTCCTTTTTCTTTCTTTGAATTAAATCAAGAGTGTTACTCTTCCTTTTCCAAAACAAAATAGTTTTTCACCACAAAACCCACAAAGGGGAACTTGGATCTGCCATTAGATCTCAAAAAGAAGAGATTTTTAGATCTCACATCTCTTGAGCCAGCCAACAGAGGAGGAAGAAGAAGAACCTATTTCCTCAAACAAAACATTTTTAGGAGTTTTAACTCCATATATATATATATATATATATATATATAACAACAAATATTTCCTTTCTGAAGCATAGCTTCTGTTTCTAGGACTAAAAGCCCCTTTTCCTCGCCGGCGCCCAAGCGCTCAAGCGCCGAGTGCCCACGTGCCGACACGTGGCGTGCTAGCGTTCGAGCGCAAAGCGCCCACGAGCCGACACGTGGCGTGCCAACGCTCGAGCGCAAAGCGCCCACGTGGCGACACGTGGCGCGTTTGCGCTCTAGCGCCCTGCGCTCGAGCGCAAAGCGCCCACGTGCCGACACGTGGCGCGCTTGCGCTCAAGCGCACTGCGCCCGAGCGCAAAGCGCCCATGTGCCGACATGTGGCACGCTTGTGCTCCAGCGCTCTGCGCCCGAGCGCAAAGCGCCCACGTGCCGACACGTGGCGCGCTTGCGCTCAAGCGCTCTGCGCCCGAGCGCATAGCGCCCACGTGCCGACACGTGGCGCGCTTGCGCTCCAGCGCTCTGTGCCCGAGCGCAAAGCGCCCACGTGCCGACACGTGGCGCGCTTGCGCTCCAGGGCCTTGCGCTCCAGCGCAAAGCGCCCACATGCCGACACGTGGCGCGCTTGCGCTCGAGCGCCCAGCGCTCATGCGCAAAGCGCCCACGTGTCGACACGTGGCGCGCTTGCGCCTGAGCGTACAACACCTAAGCACACAGCGCTCAAGGCGCTGGCCCCACGCATCCCTTGGATGCCTTTTCCCCCTCTTTTTATGTACATACATATACATATACATATGTATACATATTTGCACACACACGTGCTCCACGACACTGTCCCTGTTAGAAAAAAATTTCTAACGGGGCGCTGCCCCGCACCCCGCAAGGGGGCTGCTAGCCCCCTTAACCCCCAGCCCGCTATCTGGGTAGCGGGACCCCCTAAAAACTCTGCGTGGCTCCCGATATATCCAAAACCCCTTTTCAAAACACAACACACGCACACTGCACATTGAGTTTGCATGACCAGTTTAACCCGTCAATCGGAGGTTCCCTCGCTCCAAAGGCGAGGGGTAATTAACGGCAGCTTAGTCCGCGGCTGCCGGAGATTCGGATCCCCACAATCAATAAACCCCGGCCTGCCCTAGGAAGGGGGAATCTATAGTACGCCTGACAAGCGCGCGCGTATTCCCATCTCAATGGGGTGACGAACAACACCCTACACCACAGTTCAAATTTTGAACAGAGCCTTGCTCTCTTATTGGGGGAAACAAATGCCCCCCACCGTTGCGCTCACGTGGCTTACACGTGAGTGCAGCAGTGGCAATCTTTCTACCGTTGGATTATCTTGGATGTTGGATCGTCTTCCAGCGCCTATAAGTAGGGCCTTTGGCCTTTGGGATGACTTTTGTTCATCTTCTTCTTGTTCTTTTGTTCTTCTGAGAATTTAATTCTCCTTTCAGAGCTTAGTCCTCTGCCCCAAAGAAATCTCTTCTTAGAGTTAGAACTCTGCCCAACAATTTGGTAAGGATTATAACCGAACCCCTTGACAGAGCTTTGCTCTTCTGAGATCGTAGATCTTAAAGATATTTTTTAGGGTTTCTTAACCTGTTAAATAAAAACAGAGCTTTGCTCTTCTTAGATCATAGATCTAAAGAAATCTTTTTTAGGGTTTCTTAAACCGTTAATGAAGAACTCTTAGAGTTTCTAGGATTTTTACTTCAAATCTTTAAAGATCTTGTGGTTTTGCAGAGCATAGATCTTCAGAAATTTTTTTGGGGAATTTTATTCCCTTCTTAATTGTCAGATGTAAATTCTGTTCTGCAGAGCACTGCTCTCGAGGGAGTTCAACTCCTTGGCCCAATGAGTCTCTCATTAAATGAGAATCCTTTTAGGATTTCCTCCTTAATGAGTGACTGTTTCATCAATGATGAGCCGTCACTTTGATTTTGTGGGCCCCCCTTGGTCCCTTTTTCTTGCATTGCAGGGTGGTACAAATTTAAAGTACCAGATGTCAGAATTTGCAATGTAGTCTTGACATCTAACCCTCGTTTCTTTTCATACAGCTACAATGTATTTTGACTCTTCTTTCCCATTTATTCGCCCAGAGAGTGCATACGCCGACGCGCCCGTGGATCGGGAAGTTTTTGCATTGATCAAAGATCACGACATGGAGCAGAAGTCTCTTCACTTATGGGGGCTGTGGTATAACCAAATTATTCAGGGATGGCGCAGTTTCTCTTATGCAGTGCCTTCGGAGCCAATTTTCGCCATTCATTATGCCGACTCACCTCAGGTGAATTACGCTGTGGAGGAGGTTAACTGGATTACGGATAGATGCCTCCAGCCCTCGATAGGCTCGATACCTGTACAGCCGCCAATGGATTTAGATATTCTAGGGCGGCGCATATGTCAAGACGAGTCGTGCCCTTGGGGACAGGCATACACGATAGGCTTGACTCCTTACCATTCAGCCGGATACTTGTAGTGGGCTCGATACATCTTGTCGGCCAAAAAGTCGCAGCTGCTGAAGCTCGGGTTGTACCATGCTATCTACGTGTCTCTTTTCCAGTATCCCGCGCCTCACGTATGGTGGGTCAAGGCTTTCTTGGAATAGTGGAATATCCTGACTCACACCTTTCTTTTATCGGACTGCGAGGTTTTGATTTCCTTGGAGGAATTTGCAGAAATTTAGGGCCTACCCGTCAGAGGGGAACATTATGAGGAAATACTTCCCCCTGACGAATACATCTTCGCCACCAAATCAATGGTGATGGGTCTTACTCCGGAGAATGCTATTCAACATCGATGCCCGAGTCTAATCAAGGTGTTAAACATTTACGAGAGTCTGTTTCTCGAGTCCGGAGGGTACGGAGTCAGCTTCGCGGATTTCATCGCCCGCTTTCTTCGCCCGGGAGACTTGTCAAAACAAACCATGAAATTCTCCAAGCTTGACGATCCTTTTGGTTTTGGCTTGGACAGCTATCCGACAACGGAAGCAGATCAAAGGAATTTCTTCCTCCTAAACACCCTGGTCGTCCCCTTTGCAGAGCTCGCAGCTTCAGACATCGACGAAGAGGCGTTCTTTTTGGGGTTCCTCGGCCTATGGTTAAGCTGGTTTGTGCTCCCAATGCATCATCGCTATATGAGGCCATCCGTCTTCTATCCGGCTCACCGAATGGTTGCCGGGACGCGAGTGGCCGTTGGGATCGCTGGGCTGTCTCACCTGTATCATGGCCTCAGCTTAGCGGCAGACACCACTCAGCCGGGGGTACAGCCCGTAACTCTCCCGCTGCACTATTTCACGTCGTGGATCGAGCTGCATGTGCTCGGCGCTTTTGGAGTCCACAAACGGCCCCATTTCTATGACAGTTATAATTTCCCTCGGGTTATGTTCTTAGTTGACGCTTCTGCTTTAGATCCATCACAGCGAGATGCTCGGGATCTGGTCCTCCGCCCGCGTACGGTTGGGGATAACATGACTTTCTTCGATAAGGTCTTAACTATCGGCAAGGAATCCACTAAAATGGTGCAGCCGCTGCGCGACACCTTCAAAGACGGGGCTTCTACCTTGAAGGCTCGGGAGATTTTGCATTTGTATTCAATCAGGTTGGGCTTTTTAGTGTTCAGGAAGAACGACTCGGCACTGTTCATGAGGTACAACCCACACCGTTTCGCTCAACAGTCGATTTATGATCAGGGTGTCCCGCTTGAGGCCTTTTTAGCTAAGCAGGTTGGTACGGAAGAGGGTATCTGCAGCGCGCTGCACCGTTTCATGCGGCTAAACACCGGGTCCAACTTTTTTATTAGTGAGCCGAGCTGCGTTCCGAAAGCCTCGAAAGCATACGTGGCATGGTACCAGCATGCGACGGGTGCTGTTATTAGGGAAGAAAGACGGTTATTTCTCGATCGCAAGGGTGCAGTCCCTGCCGGTAATCCAGCTGTCCCCTTATAGTGACGGACCACTGTTGGTCCTTCTTTAAGAGAATCTGCTGTGGTTGTGGTCCCACACGCTTTTCTTGAGAAGCCTCTACCCCATGTTCCTATAGAAGCGGTAGCTGCAGCGTCCCCGGAGTCTGGAGTGGGTACGGAAATCGGGACTCGTCGCCCAAAAATGCCCGTCAAGTGCAAGCTCGTGTCATCGGCCGCCGGCGTTCGCTCACAGAAAAAGAAGAAGTCTCTCTTTTCTGCTGACGTTGTACTCGGCCAGGAGCTCCATGCTCCCTACAGCGAAGGCTTGTGCGGGTACGACATTAACGATGGCTTATTCGACATGCCTGCGACCGACACCGACCTACAGGCTGCTCTTCTGGCCTCCGAGCGACTGGCTCGCAAAGAAGTAGCGCTAATCACCATCGCTAAGTTAGTTATACTTCAGTTGTATTTTTCTGCGCTCATTCCTTCCTTATTATTATGCTTTTACTAATGCCCTTTTCTTCAACAGGTATTTATGCCGAAGAGGCTCTCGCGGTTTCCATCAAGACTTTCGAAGAGGAAGAGAGGCTCCGCGTTTCTTTGGGTCTTGGTATAATTCAGCTCATTGTGCCTTCATTCACCTTTTTTATTCGTGCTCTGACCCTCTCCTTTATTTTGTTGCAGGGACTACCTTGACTCAGGTTATTCCAAGTGTGGTATCGATCCCGAGTGGTGGTGCAGCGACGCTTCCAAATCCAGCTATTGTGGCCCCAGCTCCCCTAACATTACCGCAGGAGGCTTCGCTCAAGAAGCTGATGACAGACGCCGTAACGGCTCCGGAGGCAGAGCTTGGTTCGGACGACGACGTCCCTTTGTCAGAAGTCTTGAGGAGATCAGCTCTCACGGCCTAAACTGAAAGGAAACGCAGGAAGCGCGCAACGAAGGAGCGTGATGCCGCCTTGGATGTAGGTGCAGGTTCAAGCACCACTCCATCTGTCGCTATTCCTTCAGAGGGTGCTCCAGCTTCCTTGTCTATTGTCCATAAACAGGTTGCGCGCGCGGTTCGCGAGGCAACCGAGAATCTTTCGCAAGGTAACATAATGCCCGGTCTTTTTTATTAGAACTCAATATGCAAATTCTTATATACCATATCCTGCAGGGCCAAATCCTAGCGATGAGATGGCAGGCAAGACGATGGCGACCACAGAGCCCTAAGTGGATACTCTCTCTCGGGAGTCTGGGACTGCCCAAATCGCCGCTCTTTCCCCTTGTGGCTCCTTGGTATCGGCGGGCATCGCAAGAATCATGACGGCCCTTGTCGAATCAGGGGATGAAGCCATGGGCGCAGAAACTATCCCATTGAAGGAGAGCGAAGAAGCCACTATGCCTGGTGATGCTTCCGTCACAGTTTTGGTCGACGATCCATCAGGTAGGTCTTGGGTCACCGTCCTCTTTTTATTTCTAAATCCCGTTCAGCCCCCTCTGATGATATTTTGCTTTTTTTGAGTGTAGGTGTAGTGAACGCTGAGATTGTGCCATTTGAAGCACCTCTGGTCGCCACCATGACGGCTGCTGTTCCGTCGCCTTCTTCTATGTCCTCTGGAGTGCTGGAAGGTATAGGTTTGCGATTTATCGGTTTTATTGTAGGTATCATCCTCCTTATACTAACGGTATATTGTCACAACTTTGCAGGAGTCCTTTTTGACCATCTGTATCAGGTGCTGAACCCACATTTCTCCTTTCAGTCAAAAATCGTCTTACCCGCTGGTGTCGGTGAGTATAGTTTTTTAACCGACATCCTTTCCTTTCTTTTACGGGTATCCATGTCGTTGCTAACTCTTCTTCATATTGAATATAGCGTCACGGGTCGAAGGAGGAGGCGAAGGAATAACCGTGGCTCCGACACTCCCCCTCCTGCCGCCTGTCGCAGCTGGTATAGTAGACTCCGTTTCTCGTGTATTTTCTTTACCTCTCGAGTCGACATTTGCCCATAATTTGTTTTGCAGCAATCGCACCGGCTCCAGCTCCCTTTGAGTCCCGCATCCCAATACCGGCAGGGCCCTTTGCTAAACGCCCATCTTCCAGGGGTGCTGCGACTAGCCTGTGAATGTTGAGCATATTCGTCGAGGATCTTGACGCCGATGCTTTCGTATTTGCTGCAGATTTTGCTGCTGAGGTTAATCCTATGCTGGCGACACTCGTGAACTTCTATAACGAAGGTGTCGTCAAGTCTTGGGTTACTTATAGCAGAAATATCGAGGCTTGCCTGCATGAGATTGAGATCAAGCATCCCGCTCCTGAAGTATCAGCTTTGAACTCCATGCAGCCTGTGTGGGTTGAGAGTAGTGTTCCTTTCATCTGCCATTTTGAACAAGAGGCGACCCTGAGGCGAAAAGAATATGAAGTAGCTTCAAGCGAATCTGACCGGTTGCGCACCCAGGTTGAAGTGAATGCTGCGTAGTTGAAAGCTGTCTTTGATAATCTCCAGTGATGCATTTCGGATGGGTTGACGCTGAGACGGACGCTTGACTCTACCGAGTGGGTCGTACAGAACTGCGAGGCTGCCATGCTAGGAGCCGATGAAAAGCTTTCGTCTTGTTTGCGACAACGGGGCCAAGTCGAAGCGGAGTTGGCCGTGGCGGACGATTGTGAGAAAGGATTGAGAGGAGCGCGCGAGCAGCTGGCTGATTTGCTGAAAATGCCTCCTCCTCAATAACCGTCTTTGTATCCCCATTTTTTACTGTAAACTTGCGATCTACGAAAAACATGTATTCATTTTGATTCCTTTGTGAAATGTATTTTGTATTCACTTGAATTCATGAATAAAAGACGTATTTTATTTCATACTATCGTCTTCTTTTCTTTGTCCTGTCATTAGCATGTGACTTAAGCAAATGTGGCCTGTAGATGGTAGATAACAGTTCATCTTGAATTCTTTGTAGGGTAGCGATGGCTTAAGAAATAGGTTCAGATCTGCCGCCTAAGACTTTTCAACTTTATGAGCCTGGGGGTCTCATAAAAACTTTTCTCCCTACGAGTCGAGAGGATCCCGTAGGTGTATTTTTTCCTTAGGAATCGTAAGGATTCCTAAGTGTGTATTTTCTCTTGAGAGTCGTAAGGATCTTACAAGAGAATTTTTTCCCTTTACAAGTCGAGAGGACTCGTAAATGGTTATTTCCCTCCTTGTCGAGATTCGACTTTGGAGAGTGTGGCCCGTGAATAGTATGCAATGGCCCATCTTGGATCGACTTGCGGGGCTCCATTGCTTAGGAAACAGGTCCTTATCCCTATTGCCTAAGGCTTTCCCCTACGAGTCGAGATGAACCGAGGGATTATTGGTGACTTGTTTATGAGACGGAGCATTTTTCCGGCGGGGAGGTCATTGGTTGACTTGTTTCCAGGTCGGATCATTGTTCCGGCGGGGAGGTCATTGGTTAACTTTTTTCCGGGTCGAAGCGTTGTTCCGACAGGGAGGTTATTGGCTGACTTATTTCCGAGACGGAGCATTGTTCCGGCGGGGAGGTCGTTGGTTGACTTGTTTCATTGTCGGAGCGTTGTTCCGACGGGGAGGTCATTGGTTGACTTGATTCCGGGTCGAAGCGTTGTTCCGACAGGGAGGTCATTGGTTGACTTGTTTCCGGGTCAAAGCGTTGTTCCGACAGGGAGGTCATTGGTTGACTTATTTCCGAGATGGAGCGTTGTTTCGGCAGGGAGGTCATTGTTTGACTTGTTTCCGGGTTGGAGTGTTGTTCCGGCGGGGAGGCCATTGGTTGACTTATTTTCGGGTCGAAGCGTTGTTCCGACAGGGAAGTCATTGGTTGACCTGTTTCCGAGATGGAGCGTTGTTCCAGCGGGGAGGTCATTGTTTAACTTGTTTCCAGGTCGGAGCGTTGTTCCGGCGGGGAGGTCATTGGTTGACTTGTTTCTGGGTCGAAGCGTTGTTTCGACAGGGAGGTCATTGGTTAACTTGTTTCCGAGATAGAGCGTTGTTCCGGCGGGGAAGTCATTGTTTGACTTGTTTCCGAGACGGAACGTTGTTCCGACGGGGAGGTCATTGGTTGACTTATTTCTGAGACGGAGCATTGTTCCGGCGGGGAGGTCATTGGCTGACTTGTTTCCGAGACGGAGCGTTGTTCCGGCGGGGAGGTCATTGGCTGACTTGTTACCGAGACGGAGCGTTGTTCCGGCGGGGAGGTCATTGTTTGACTTGTTTCCGAGGCGGAGCGTTGTTCCGGCGGGGAGGTCATTGGCTGACTTTTTTCCTAGACGGAGTGTTGTTCCGGCGGGGAGGTCATTGGCTGACTCTAGGTTATCTGTGAATCGTAGAGTCTTGGAACCGGGGACTTTGCCATGGCTCCGATTGGTGATGTCGTGTTCGTATCCCTGTTCCCCTCAGAATGGCGGCCGGGACGCAGGACGTCTCGCCTGAGGTTCGGGGCAGATGCTAATAGGTGCTATCCGTCCACCTCTCCGAAGATGCCAAGTTGATTTATGGCACCGTGTATCGGAGATTTAGACGGATGCGGCCGATGTAGCAGACTTCGTCAGATTCCCCCTCGCTTGAGGGGTTTTTGATTGTGGGGACGCTCTTCCCTGCAGGTGCAAGCCCCTGCAGTTAATTACGCTATCGCATCGCGGTAACAACTTTCTCCTTCTCCAGCTGGTCACTTCGTGTCGTGGGTGTTTGTTTTGTTTGTGGTTGCCCGTGGATTGTATACGGAGACTGATTTATGTCGTCACCCGTAGGACGTGGATTAGTCCAAATCCGTATTTTCTTAGATTTGGGTTTGGGGTTTTGGTTTGAGGATACGTTAGCCATATTTGAGGCTAAGATCAACTCAAACGTTTGTTAAGGATACGTTAGTCCAATTTGAGACTAAGATCAACTTAACGGGATCGTTTAGATCCGACAAAAGAGCAATTGGCTCTATTGTTTCAGTTTAGGGACATAGGGGTCCATTACATGTATGGCCGTCGGGACCCGTCACCTCTCTGACGACGTTGAAGGATTACAACGACATATGTCAGAGAGTTCAGAGATGTACCCTTGAACCAAAGTTGATTGGGGGATTTATAGTCCAATTTGGGACTAAAGTCTGTTTGAAGGTTTAAGAATACGTTAGCCGTATTTGAGGCTAAGATCAACTTAAACGGTTGTTAAGGATATGTTAGTCCAGATTGGGACTAAGATCGACTTAACGGGATCGTTTAGATCCGACAAAAGAGCAATTGGCTCTATTGTTCCAGTTTAAGGACATAGGGGTCCAATACCAGTTTAGGGACATGGTGGTCCATTGCCAGTTTAGGGACGTGGTGGTCCATTGGTAGTTTAAGGACGCATAAGTCCATGGGTTTAAGGACCCCACAGTCCGTATCTTGGTTTAGGGACACATAAGTCCATGAGTTTAAGGACCCCACAGTCCGTGTTGATGTGTGGTTGTCGGGACCCGTCACCTCTCTGAAGACGTTGAAGGATTACAACGACAAATATCAGAGGAGTTCCGAGATGTACCCTTGAACCAATGAATTGGTTGAAAGAGCAGATGTGCTCAGTTCAAGATGATTTGAGGACTTATGGCCAGTTTGGGCTAAGTCCAATTATGTTTGAAATATTGGTCCTCTGTTGGTCCATTGAAGGAGAGGCTTTGCCTCCAGAAACTTAGCCAATTGGGCTAAAACTAGTGTTAAACACTAAAGACCAACAGTGTTGAACACTGGGAATAAGATTAGCAAGTTAGTGTTAAACACTAAAAGATAATCAGTGTTAAACACTAGAAACAGGGCTTTCAAATTAGTGTTAAACACTAAAGCAAATCAGTGTTAAACACTGGTAATCAGAGATTTCAAATTAGTGTTAAACACTAAGCAAATCAGTGTTAAACACTTAGGACAAAGTCTTCAGATTAGTGTTAAACACTAAGGAGAGAGGGGTCACGTGTGGACACGTGAGAGCGCCCTGATTCCCTTTATTTTATTCTGCAGATCAGTGTCTAACTCTTTTAATTCCGGCGGCCATCATGTGTGAGCACGTGATGAAGGCCCTCGTTCTTGTCTGTTAGAATGCTCATTAGGGGTCACGTGGTGACACGTGAGGGCGCCCTAAATGTGGAGCCAGATCTCCTTTTCTTCGTTCTGTAAATAAGCGTTAGACACTTTTTATGTTTTCTTTGGAGCATCACGTGCCGCCACGTGAGGAGGATTAGTGCGCTGATTGTTAAAGCATCAGCCAAGGGGTCACGTGGGAGCACGTGAGAGCGCCCAAGGCCTTTATTTCTTTTGCTTTTTCTTTCTGTGTTTCGGGGGTCACGTGGAGCACGTGATGCACTGCCTCAAAGGGCTTTCTGTAGATCTTTTGGGGGGTCACGTGGTGACACGTGACCCTGGTTTTCTGTAGTTGCTTAGAAGATCTGTTAATCCCTCCCAGGAATCAAATTCCTCGTAGGGTTGAACCCTAAGAATAATTTCAGAGGAATTAAATTCCTAGTTCCTTTTGAAGAGTTGAACTCTGAATTTTCTGTAGGAATTAAATTCCTCATATATGTGAAGAACCGAATAGGGTTAAACCCTAATAAAAGCTTTAAGGAATTAAACCCCCACTCTCTGTTAGAGAATTATTCTGGGGAATAAGATTAAGGGAATTAAATTCTTGTTGTTTTAACATAACTAAGTTCTTAACTAAGGTTAAACCCTGATATTTTCATTCTGAAGGAATTAAATTCCCATAACACAGGGTCAAACCCTAATTTTATTTTGAAGGAATTAAATTCCTATAGTTCTGTGAGAATTAAATTCTCGTACTTCCATTCCCTCTCTATGCTTTGGATCTGCATGGCAGGATCTCAACCCATTGAGAATTAAATTCTCAACTCAAGGGGAGATGTGCACTTTACAGATCCTCCATCAAAGAGAGAAGAAATATGTCCTTCTGTTTTATATCAGAGTCAAACTCTGTTGAGAATTAAATTCTCTTTTCTTTCAATGAAACCTTCCCTTTCTTACCTAGGATTTTCTTTTGCAGAAGATCCAAATTCCTCTAAAGTATCAAGGCTCTCTCTCTTTTCTTCCCTCTGCATATATCTTTTTTGTGTGTCTCTTGGCTCCTATTTATAGGAGAAGCAGCCGAGTCAATTAGTTTTTGATGAATCTTTCATTGAGAGATTTGATTTGTATCCATCATTCGTTTTGGACCTTTGGATTATTAGGTGAATTTTATTCACCATTGGATTTTAAATCCAGAGATTCTCCTTTGTTATTTCGGTTAGATTTTACGGGGAAATCTTCCCAAATTCGAGATTTTCCCATAGATAGATGATATTTAATCACTTTTAAATCTTTAATGCAATCGGTTGCTTTTGGGAAGATTTGAGAGGTCTTTTCTCAGAATTTAATTCTGTTAACAAATGGGCTTCGAAGTCGGTCACGTGTGGCCACGTGACCCTTGGTCACGTGTGGCCACGTGACCCTTGGTCACGTGTGGGCACGTGACCCTCCTTGGAACGGGCCCTTTTCTTTCTTTTTGCGCTCTGCTTTCTGGTCGCTGCTTAACCGTCACGTGCCACCACGTGACCCCTGGTCACGTGTGAGCACGTGACCCTCGTCTGGAGCCTTTTTCTTGGTTTAACCGGAGAACAGATCTGCTGCTTTTGATTATCACGTGCCAACACGTGACCCTGGTCACGTGGGAGCACGTGACCTCTTCTGAAGCCTTTTCCTTGATTTGATCAGGGAACCAGTTTGCCTTTGAAGCCGTTTTTAAATGTCACGTGCCAACACGTGACCCAGGTCACGTGGGAGCACGTGACCCTTTCTGAAGCCCTTTTCTTTGATGTACACGGGAAGCTGAATCTGCCTTGCCGATACTTTTAAATGTCACGTGCCAACACGTGACTGCTGGTCACGTGCTAGCACATGATGCCTCCTTCGTAACCTTTCCTGATTTTAAATCAGGAAACAAATTCCCCCACAGCGTTGTTCTCACGTGTTTGTACGTGAGTGCAACGCTGTCACTTTTTATGACCGTTGGATTCCTCTAGGGATTTGGGGAGATGAAACGTTTCCATCACCTCCTATAAATATTGGGGTCATTTCAGAGACGCCTCCACTTTGCTCATCTTCTTCCTTGCAAATTTTTTCTGAGAATTTAATTCTCTTCTTCCAGAGCTTATTTCTTTGCCTTGAAACAATTTTCAGAGTTTAACTCTGTTGAAGGATCTTTTTTCCTCAGGTAATGATGTTGAATGGTCGAAGCACCTTTATTTTAAAAGAACTCTCTGGATTTTAAATCCACATTAGGGGTTTTACCTCTTTTAATATGAACCCATTTTTTTTTGAATTTATCAGCGAAAATAGAGAACCATTTAATCTTCGAACAATGGATCTCCTAGGGTTCACTTGATGCTTTTAGGGAGATGATGAGATCCGTTACCTCTTTTTTAAGGAATTTAATTCCGTTTGAAGAAAATGTTTCTGGGAATTTAATTCCCTTCTCTTAATAAGGAGTTTAATTCCTATGAAGAACTCAGTTTCTTCACATGGAGGCTTCTCAGGGTTTCCTTACCCTAGGTTGTCCTTCTGTACTCAATGCAACGGAAGCTTTGTAACAATTCTCATGACCTTTATTTCAGGTATTATGGATGCACATATGTATGGCCTTGACGAAATCGTTTCCTACGGGAACATTCGCGCACTGGGCCGCAGTCAGAACCAGGAGTTCACCAACGCTCAGTGTGCTGAGATTATGAGCCGCTTTAACGAGTACAACCATCGGCTACTCCCCCGTCGCTCTCCTCTTTTGAGACTCATCGTGCTGGCAATTTGGGAGGCGCTTCCTCTCTTCTGCGCCGGTGTACCGCTCAGGGCATTGGACGCTGCCGAGGACAAGATACATTCGGTGTATCTGATGAGTCTAATCTCGAAGAGAAGGCGCGACAACCTCATTGATCTCTTGCACCAGGCATTTCAGCAGTCGGCCGTACTTTCCGCCTATCGGAGGGTGGAGGACATTCGCAAGGACCCCGACGCTTGTGATCGTGAGAGAAAACATACTCGGGAGGTTCGAAATGCTTGGAGAATCTTGGACAAAGTTAAGCTTGAGTTTCTCAATCCGTGCCCCGCGTCTGAAGTCTTACCATTGTAAACGTGTTCTCTTTATTTTGTATGACCTTCTTGAAGTATGACTGCTAAGTTCTATTATGTCTTTGTATGTTTGCATGCCTTTCTGTGGGATTTTATTATTTCACTATTGTTGTTGCTGATGCTTTTAATATGCATGGTGCTGTTCCAATTCTAGTGCACGTCAAGTTTGGGGCTCACGTGTTCTGCACGTGGGATCCTTTGATGGGACTGTTCAAAATTTTTCCATGCCACATTTTTAGTGCACAATATCAGATGTAGAAAAGGAGCCTTGGAAATAGTTCCATCCCCTTGATTTTCGATGCCTTTCTTTTTTTGGGCCTTGGAAATAGCTTCATCATGCAAGATTTTCCGCGCTCAACACTTAATGCACCCCTTTATATCTGAGGCAGTGGCTTTCCTTTTCTCTTCATGGAGAACTTTTATTCCCATTTTAACGTGATTCAATTCGAGAACAACTAAGTGCCATGGCCTGCAACCGTCCGCACGCTCGTCGACAGCCATGGGAAGTTCCTATTGAGGAGATGATCCCCCGCTTTGCCGCCCGGTTGGTGGATCCACTCCTTACCGATGATGAATGCGACTCGGAGATGTATGAACTCTCGATCCGTAGGGGGTCTCCCCTTCCAATAGGGTCCCTCTGGCTCCAGATGATTCTCGCGGCCGTGCTTGCCGACATCCCTCCTCACCCGGCGGAGATGACCCTGGCAATGCTTGATGCGGCTGAAGAAAAGCTCGATGGCTTTCACGAAGCGTGCCTGATTACTCAGGCTTTGAGGGATTGCTCAATTCATCTGCTGAGCCAGATAAAGGCCCGGCGAGCTATTATGTCTGCTTTCGCGGACGAACACGGCGCCAATCGATGGGGAGCGACTCCTCGCGAGAACCGTTGCTTTGATGTGCTGGAGAAAGCAGAGAGAGAGATGGAGAATTTTGTCCTCTGCTTTGTTAACCCTTGTTCCATTGATCCCGTGTTTGGTGACCTTTTCCCGTCAGCGTAGCATTTTTAAATTAGTCCTTCTTTTTGTATGCTTTATGTTGAACTTCCATGTAGGCTCGGTACTCGTATGTATGTTTTCGCTTGCATGAATAAACTTTGTATTCTTTTTATGAAAACTTCCTTTAATTATCAACACTGTCATCATGTCGCATACACATTAAAGCTTCGAATTTTATTTCTTTTTCGGATGTTCATATGATTGAGAACACATGCTCGACAGGATAAACATCGGAAATTTTCTCGTTGCTTTTCATACCAGGTGATGTGAGCGCATTTTAGATCGATTATTGCTGTCGATCGGAAGCCCATTTATATGGTCTAGAGCGTTCCTATCCTGTTTCAGAGGCTGCGGTCGTGACAGTGGGCTTAAATGGCCTGACAAGGCGACACGTGGCGAACGTATTGTTGTGCGGGGAAAGGGTTCGGTCGTAAATTCTCGGAGAAGGAGTTGGCTTCTAAGGCGCTGAGCGAGCTTCAAGCCAATCTTACCGCCGAGGCCAACAAGGCGTATGAACTTTGGCGGGTGCTTCAGGAGTCCATCAAAGAGGTGGTGGCTCTTGACAAAGCTGCCGCGTTTACTCGTGAAAGGGTCAAGGCCCATAAGGACACTGAGAAAGAGATTGAAGCTAGGCTTGCTTCATATCAGGCCCAGCAGGCTCAGGCGGAGGCTTGTCTTCTGGAGATCTTGCGTCACGAAGCCGTGGCTCAGCAACAGAAAGATGAGCTGGTAAGATTGCTACATCGCCCGCCGGCTTGAAGACTTGTATCTTTTCTTTTCTTTTTTTTGTACATACTCATGGATGAGAGTATTTTTTTTTTTGTTTCTTTCATGAATTGTACTTTGTATCCATTTTGGTTCATGAATAAAAGATACATTTTTCTTCTCAATGGCATGTCTCTTTTATCGAGTGCATTCCACGAACAATTTATCTTGATCTCCTTGCGGGGCATCGGTGGTTTAGGATTCAGGGTCAAGATCTGTTTCCTAAGACTTTTGTACTTTATGAGCCACGAGGATCTCATAAAGAGTTTTTCTCCCTATAGGTCGAGAGGGTCCCATAGGTGTAAGTTCTTCTTAAGAATCGTGAGGATTCTTAAGCGTGTTTTTCCCTTGAGAGTCGTAAGGATCTCACAAGAGAGTTTTCTTCCTTACAGGTCGTGAGGACCTGCAAGTGCTGGATGTGGTCGCCCTTATCCGTGTTTCACGGGGTCAGGGGTTGCTCCAGGTATCGTAGTTTAAAGACATCGCGGTCAAGGTTAAGGACCTCATAGTCCATGGATTTAAGGACTCCACAGTCCGATGTTTGGTTGCAGGGACCCGTCACCTCTTTGAAGACGTTGAGGAATTACAACGCCAGGTATCAAAGGAGTGAAGAGATGTACCCTTAAACAAAGGCAGAATCCGTAGGGAATCGGGGTGGTTGATCGTTAGTTTTAAGACATCACGGTCGAGGTTAAGGACATCATAGTCCGTGGATTTTAAGGACTCTACGGTCCGGTATTTGCTCTGGATGCTTCACACGGGTTCACTGCCGTGCTTGGCGAGGACCAGGCTCTGCTCTGGGCGTTTTCCGCGGGGTCAAAGAGTGACGTTATCCGCGTTCCACGTAACCAGGAATTTTGCACTAGATGCTTCACACGGGTTCACTGCCGTGCTCGGCGAGGACTAGGCTCTGCTCTAGATGCTTCACACGGGTTCACTGCCGTGCTTTGTGAGGACCAGGATCCGCTCTGGACGTTTTCCATGGGGTCAAAGAGTGACGTTATCCGCGTTCCACGTAACCAGGAATTTTGCACTAGATGCTTCACACGGGTTCACTGCCGTGCTCGGCGAGGACTAGGCTCCGCTCTGGATGCTTCACATGGGTTCACTGCCGTGCTTTGCGAGGACCAGGATCCGCTCTGGACGTTTTCCACAGGGTCAAAGAGTGACGTTATCCGCGTTCCACGTAACCAGGAATTTTGCACTAGATGCTTCACACGGGTTCACTGCCATGCTCGGCGAGGACTAGGCTCCGCTCTGGATGCTTCACACGGGTTCACTGCCGTGCTCTGCGAGGACCAGGATCCGCTCTGGACATTTTCCACGGGGTCAAAGAGTGACGTTATCTGCGTTCCACGTAACCAGGAATTTTGCACTAGATGCTTCACATGGGTTCACTGCCGTGCTCGGCGAGGACTAGGCTCCGCTCTGGATGCTTCACACGGGTTCACTGCCGTGCTCTGCGAGGACCAGGATCCGCTCTGGACGTTTTCCACGGGGTCAAAGAGTGACGTTATCCGCGTTCCACGTAACCAGGAATTTTACACTAGATGCTTCACACGGGTTCACTGCCGTGCTCGGCGAGGACTAGGCTCCGCTCTGGATTCTTCACACGGGTTCACTGCCATGCTCTGCGAGGACCAGGATCCGCTCTGGACGTTTTTCCATGGGGTCAAAGAGTGACGTTATCTGCGTTCCACGTAACCAGGGATTTCGCTGATTGTATCCGCATTTCACGGGATGGAGGTTTGACTGCTGGCGATATGTATACCACCGAGCCATGGAACTGGGAGTTGCCGCTGTTCCCCTTAGCTTGAAGTTGTGTCTGTCGTTACGAGACGAGTGTTGGGATGATCTCTAGGTCGCTTGTGACCCGTCGAGATTTAGCTTCTTTCTTTGGTGAAACCTGGGGGAGAAGTATGATCCCCTTTTTGTTTACGCCCTTGGATTGTGTACAAGGTGTGATGGAACATCACCTGTAGGGCATAAATTGAAACCCCTTTTTTTTATATTTTATTTCTTTTTCCGCGATGCTCTATCATTTCAGCTTTTATATCGCGGAGGTCGCGATTGCCCTATCATTTCGGCGATTTTTCGCGGTGCCCAATCATTTCGGCTATTTTTTCCATTTTCACTCGCTGTTTTTTATTGCGAGTTGCCCCATTATTTCGGCTATTTTTCATACATACATTTTTACTTGCTGCTTTTTATTGCAAGTTGCCCCATCATTTCGGCTATTTCGTATGCATGTGTGGCTTGCTAGCTTTTTCGCCGCAAGCTTGGATTTTAGACACCGATTTCGGCATCAGCACCGCTGCAACTGGGATGTTGCCAGGAGCGAATCATCATTTGCCTTTGTCGATGTCGAACAAAGGTGGCTTAGTAAACAGGGTTAAGGGTCCTGTCGACCAAGGCTTTTGACTTCATGAGCCGTAAGGGTCTCACAAAGGTATTTCTCCCTACAAGTCGTGAAGATCTTGCAGGTGTATTTTCTCCTTAGGGATCGTGAGGATTCCTAAATGTATGTTCCTCTGTAAGTCGTAAGAATCCTACAAGAGGGTTTTCTCCTTATAAGTCGAGAGGAATTATAAGGGTTGTTCACCATATGGACATGTCCCTAGTCATGGGTGTCACTTTGCTGGGGAAATGTTTATTCGCGCCCGTGGATTGTATACAAGGGTCAGTATTGAGCCGCTTGTAGGGCATTTGCTTAAGAACAGGTTTAGGTTTCTGTAACTTAAGACTTTCAAATCTCATGAGCCGTGAGGGTCCTATAAGAGAATTCCCCTTACGAGTCGTGAGGATCTCGCAAGTGTATTTTCTCCTTAGGAATCGTGGGGATCCCTAAGTGTGTTGCTCCTTTGTGAGTCGTAAGGATCTCACGCGGGTGTTTTCTCCTTACAAGGTCGAGAGGACCCTATAAGTGTCTCTTAACAAGGTTGCGCCCTTTCGGGTTTTCACAAACGCTCGCCGGTAGCCCTGCTGTTTTTACTCACGGAGCCCTTTCGGGTTTTCGTCCGTGCCCATTTTGCTTATGGACATACCGTTTTTTTATTCTTTTTCTCTTTTTTTTTTACAAGGTCGCGCCCTTTCGGGTTTTCACGAACACTCGCCGGTAGCCCTGCTGTTTTTACTCACGGAGGCCTTTTCGGGTTTTCATCCGTGCCCATTTTGCTTATGGACATACCGTTTTTTTTTCTTCAGCCTAAGGATGCTGCGGTAGTAGTTTAGGGACGTTTCGGTCCGTCGTTAGTTTAAGGACATTTCGGTCAGTTATTAGTTTAAGGACATTTCGGTCCGACATGGAGAAGGCCGGCTACCGCTTATAAAGTTCGAGCTTAGGAAGATAGCGAGCGGACATAGTCGTCGTCATCCATCATTGACCTAGGCCGTGGCTTATTAAGCGTAGTATCTCTTTAGGAAGCGACCGTTTATTGTCCTGAAAGTCCTTTCACCGTGCATGTCCATGAGTAGATAGACCCCACCCTGGTAGACTTTATCTATGATGTATGGGCCTTCATAGTTTGGCTCGAATTTTCCCCGCTTGGCTCGATTGGAGATCATAGGCCTTTTGACCACTAACACGAGTTCGCCTTGGCGGAATGTCCTCGGTCGGGTAAATCTTTCATATGAGCACGTCATCTTTGCTTTATAAGCTTCCAGATTTTGTTGCGCTATGAGCCGGGTTTCGTCGAGGGCATCGAGCTCCTCAAGCCGAAGGTGAGCATTTTCTTCGTCTGTCAGCTCGTAGTGGACTGCCACTCGTAGAGAGGGTAACTCTATCTTGAGGGGGAGCACTGCTTCCATCCCAAATACCAACGCATACGGCGTTGTGTTCGTGGCCGTCTTGAATGTAGTTCGATAGGCCCAAAGGGCCTCTTGCAGCCTCTCGTGCCAGTCTTTCTTATTTCGGGACACCGTCTTTTTTATGATCTTCGTCAAGGTCTTATTGAAGGCCTCGGCTAGACCGTTAGCTCGTGGATTGTAAACTGAAGAATATCTCCAGTCTATATTGTGCTGCTGCGCGAAGCGGCTAATCTTATGGCTTCTGTAGGCTGGCCCATTATCGGAGATAATCCGCCGTGGGGTTCCAAATCGATAGATGACGTGCGTCTTGAAGAAGTGGAGGATATTCTCCGTCTTCACTTCCCTCAGCGGTACTGCTTCTGCCCATTTGGAAAAGTAATCAGTTGTCGCCAGGATGAAACGATGTCCCCGGGACGATGCTGGCTCGATGGGGCCGACTATGTCAGTCCCCCACATTTCGAATGGCCAGCTAGCCACCGTTGGGTGTAGTGGGTTCGGATGTTGGTGGATAAAGTCTCCATGAATCTGGCACGAGTGGCATCGCTTCGCATACTCGAGGTAGTCTTGGACCATCGTGGGCCAATAATAGCCCATCCGTTTGATCTTCAATTTCATTTTCGGGCCTGCCTGGTGAGAACCGCAGAGTCCGTCGTGAACTTCCTGAACGACTCTTTCTGCTTCGTCAGGTCCTAAGCATCTCAGCCACAGAGAATCAAACGATCTCTTGTATAGAGTGTCGTTGACAAAAGCAAAAAATAGAGCTCGTTTCATGAGCTGATGTCTTGAGGACGCTTCTTCGGGCATTCGGTGGGACTTAAAGTAGTCTATGAAGACTTCCCTCCAGTCCTCGGCCTTCTCATGGTCTTTTATTTGTAGGGTCGTCTGCTCAGTCGCCCCCTTTTCTTCGTATAATTCCGGAGATATTTCTGCCGGGGCGAGCACTCGACGGCTTTGTACCACAATTCTGACGTCATCGAGGTTCTCGTCAGCCAGTTCTTTAGCGAGCTTAGCTAACGCATCTGATTTGCTATTTTCCGCACGTGGTATACTTTCCAAAGTGTAGGAGAGAATTTGGGTCAATAGTTGTTGCACCTTTTCGCCGTATTTCACCAACTCCGGTTTGCACGTTTGGTAGTCACCATTTACTTGACTAACAACCAATTGGGAATCCCCGTATATAGAGAGGTCTTCAATTCCCATGTTAATAGCGATCTCGAGGCCCGCTATCAAAGCTTCGTATTCGGCTTCATTGTTCGTCCTCGATTCCGTTAAGGAGAAAGCAAAGCGCATTATCCCTCCTTGTGGGGTTACGAAGATGAGGCCTACTCCCGATTTGATTATGGGGGTACATTGTTTGCGCTTCTTCATGGAAGATGCCCCGTAAAAATAGAGTTCCCATCGGGTATCACCGCCGCCGATCGCATCGAATACATGTTCGTCCGGCAAATCGCAGTTCAGAGGAGAACCGGCAGGTACTGGCCTTTCACTGCCTTAAGAGGTCGATACGTTATTGAGAACTCCATCAGGAGTAGAGCCCATTTAGCGAGTCGACCCGTCAGTATAGCCTTCGACATCAAATATTTAAGAGGGTCCACCTTCGAGATGAGACGGACTTCGTGCGCCAACGCATAGTGTCTGAGTTTTGTTATCGCGAAGATTAACGCCAAGCAGTGTTTTTCAATGGGCGAGTAGTTGTTTTCTGCCCCCAGCAGAACTCGACTTAAGTAGTAGAGTGCTCTCTCTTTCCCTTGATCGTTCTCTTGTGCCCATAATGCGCCTAAGGAACCTTCGAGGGCAGTTGTATAAAGAATGAGGGGTTTTCCCTTGACCGGCGCAGCCAACACCGGAGGGTTCTGCAGGTACTGCTTGATCTCGTCTAGTGCACCTTGGCATTTGTGATCCCAAACGAATGGAGTTCCCTTCTTCATCAGGTGGCTGTAAGGACGGCATTTGCCTGAAAGATTGGCGATAAATCGTCGAATGTATGCGAGCTTCCCTTGGAGAGACCGCAACTGTTTGAGGGTTCTTGGCGGAGGCATTTCCATGATCGCCTTGATCTTAGATGGATCTATTTCGATACCTCGATGTCGGATGATGAATCCCAGGAATTTACCCGAGGAGACTCCAAACTCGCATTTGAGGGGATTCATCTTCAAATTATATTGCCGAAGGCGTTGAAATACAGTCTCCAGATGCTTTAAATGCTCTTCGCATGACGTGCTCTTTATTACAAGGTCATCGATACAGCACTCGACGATGTCATGTATGAGGTCGTCGAAGATTTTTGTCATGGCCCCTTGATAGGTAGCGCCGGCGTTCTTTAGACCAAAGGGCATAACCCTGTAGCAGAATATACCCAAAGGGGTCCGAAAAGCGGTATGCTTCTGGTCTTCGGGATGCATCTTTATCTGATTGTATCCTGACGAACCGTCCATAAAGGAGAAAACCTCGTGAGTGGACGTGTTATCTATCATTAGCTCGGTTACTGGTACTGGGAAATCGTCCTTTGGACAGGCTTTATTGAGATCCCTGAAATCCACGCATATGCGTACTGTCCCATTCTTCTTCATTACCGGGACGATATTGGAGATCCAGTCGGGATACTGGACTTCTTGGATAAATCCAGAATCGATCAGCTTCTTGACTTCGGCGTTGATGCTCATTTCAAGCTCGAGTCGCATCCTTCTTGGCGCCTGCTTGACTGGCTTGATATCTGGGGATATTGCTAATTTATGCACAGCAATCTCCGGATCTAATCCTAGCATCTCGGAATAGTTCCACGTGAAGCAGTCTTTATGCTGTAGAAGCACGTTCTTTAATGCGGCCACCCTTTCTTCAGATAGCAGCTCGCTGACGAATGTCGGTCGCGGATAATCTGCCGATCCCAGCTCAATCTTCTTGAGGTTATCTGCAGTAGTATGTATGCCATCTTCCAGTTTTTTCGGAGCTGGCGAAAATTCTGAGACCACCTCATCATCGCTGTTCTCAAAGCACCAGGGAAGGTCATCCATGTTCTCGGGCTCTTCTTTTAATATCGTAATCGTATAACAGGTGCGAATCTGCTTCCAGGACTGAGGTGGATCCGGTTCTGCTCTTGCGGCTTTGGGTTCGTGCTTTTGTGGCGGCGTTACCCTCCAGCCGTCGGACAAAGCGAATCTGCCCTGTTGGTACTGGTCCTCGACCCAGTTCTTGAAGGTGAAGCAGTCTTCGGTAGGATGTCCTATGGCTCGGTGATAAGAGCAATAGCTCAGATGAGAAGTCCTGTTAGCTTGCTCAGGGTGTCTAGACTCTGGAAGCGCGATCATTTGATGTTTTATAGTGAGCTAGAGTAACTTCTCCGTCTTGTCTCGAGGGAAGGAATACGCTCGACTCATCTTCTTCGCGAGGGACAAATCCGGACTGCGCAATGCCCGCTCACGTGACTCTCTAATCCTGCGTCGTTGTTGTCGGCTCCTCTCTCTGCTTCTTGATTTATTTCCGTCTCTGCGTCGGGCCTTTCGTACAACGGGTTGACAAGGATGAGCATCTTTGTCTTTTGCAGCCCGTTGAAATAGACGTTGCGTCCTGGCCTTCTCGTAGATGGCCATCTCACGGTTGTGGTCTTCCCGAGCTTTTTGACCCACTTTCCTGATAGGCTTGTCCATTCGTTCTTCAAACGACGGACTCGGCATTTCAATCGCGGGATCTAGTTTTGATGAGGGGTTGGCATTTCCTGACGGGGCGTCCTCTTCTTCATCAAAAGTATATATGGCGTAGCTACTGTGGGCCCGTTCTCGTTTTCCGGTTCTCGCGTATCCAAGCCCAAGTGTTTCCATTTTCCCGTTGGGCAATTAGCGTTGGGTCCCAGGGACATCCCAAATCCTGTTGTAGAACCGAGCTTGTCGAATAGTCTGTTTTAAGGGTACTCCTTGGCGCTTCAATAGCCTCTTTAGTCCATTTGTGTAGTATTTGGGCAAACGGATAGGTTGGAGCCTGTCGAGTGTAACATCCGTGCCATGCCAGATCTCTTTCTCTATTTTCGAATCTGAGGATCGGTAGAATAGAATTAACTTCTCACCCCTTTGCCTGGGAGGGACGTAAAATGTTTGCAGGTCCTGCACATTGTGAGCTTGAAGTGTGTCGAGATCCTTGTAGTGTTCCCGTGGCACCATGGTGATTTGCAAACTCTGATCATCGCTAGGGGGTGCTTGTATTGACAGCCGATTGGAGAACATGGCATTAACCTCATCTTCCGAGTCACTTCCGAAGACCAACATGGGGGCGGGCGTCCCCGGGTTGTTGCGTTGAGATGGCCCAGCATAAACTATCTCTTCTTCTTCTTCGGTATCGCTCCCGAAAACAGGGATGGTGGCGGCGGCTTTGTTCTCCGGGTTGCGACACCTTTCTGTATCCTCGAAATCTTGCAAAAAGTACTTCGCATCTTCGTATTTGCGGACTTCTTTCAAGGAAAATGGGTTCAACTCACCTGTTACGGTGTACTCGAAACCATCCTTAAAGTACTTCATACACTGATGTTGTGTAGAAGGGATGATGTTGTACTCGTGTAGCCAAGGACGACCGAGCAAGGCGTTGTAGCAGGTCTTGGCGTCAATGACATGGAATTTGATGTCTGTGACTAGGAGTCCAAAGCGTAATGTTAGTATCACGGATCCGAGAGTCCGTGACGATTGTGAATCGAAACCGGAGATAGTAATTTTGTCACGAGCGAGGTGTTGCACACTCATGCAGATTTCCTTCAACACCCGAACATTAAGGAGATGACGGAGGATCCATTATCCACCAGGATCTTGCCTATCTTGATATCATGGCAGTATCCAGAGACATATAGGGGACGGTTGTGGTCGCACGTCCCGAGAAGGAGGTCTTCGTCACCAAAAGTGATGTCGGCCGTATGCACTTCCTCCAATTCATCCTTCATCCTTTCAGTGGCGAGGAAGGCTTGGAATTGCTCAGGTTCTTGTAACGCCTTAATTAGTGAGTCTCGCGCTTCTTTTGATAATAGGAGGGCATCGAGAATGCTAAGCTGAGAAGGTAGCTTCCTTAGGTGCGCTAGGATGTTATAGTCCACCTTACCCTTCCTAGGAGGGTCTTTGGCAGCCAGCTCTTTCATGACTTGGTCATCTAAAGTGATATCTTCAGTGACCTTTTCCTTTCCCTTATCTTTTCTACTCGCGGGCCCGAGATTCTTTTCTGGGAGTGTGCGATTGCGCAGCTGAATGTTCTCGCAGGCTTCCGATTTCTCCTCTTTCCCTAAAATGGATTCTTTAAAGAGAGGGCCCAGAGCCATTTCTTCATCGGAGTCGCTCCCAAAGGTGAGAACTTGTGACCCTCCGGCGTTAACCATGTAACAGTTGCCAGTGGTCCTGTTATGCTCGTCGGCAGTACTTCTTTGTTCTCGACGAGTCTTGCGTTTCATGCGCTTAAAATGTTGCCGATGAGCAACATATCCTTGCCACCATATCTTAAAGGCGTCGCACTCCTCCGTGGGGTGTGAAATTTTCCGATGATATGCGCAATAATCAGGGTGCCTCTCTACCCCATTGAGTGTGTTTTCTTCCGAGGGTGGTAGCTTCATTCCTATCGACATGGCTTTGGCAAACCGTTTCCTCGTCTTGAATATCTTCTTGTCTGCCTCGGATGCCTTTCGATCTGGTGGGAGTACTTCAACTCTTTCATTTAGTCGCCTGCGTTCGGCTCCTTCCGATGCGGCCATCTCACGCTCCTGATCTGCTTTACTCTTTAGACGAATCTCGTCCAGAAAGGCGTCGATCATTTCATCTGTTGGCCACACAAGTCCTGGCTCAGGGTGTGCCCCCAGTTTCTCGGTGCCAGGAGTTTTCTCATCTTCCGAGTGGGAAATCACATGACAACTCGCCACATGTCCCTCGGATTCATCAGATGAGCTCTCTTCCTCATCTTCCTTCTGAAAGACGTGGTTGAGGAACTCTTGCAGTGTGACGGGAGTCCGTGCCTTTTGATTGTACTTCTCCAGCGCGTCAATCTGTTTCTGCAAATCCGTGCGCTTGTTTCCAGGCTTCACGGGCCTTTTGGATTTCCTCTTCTTTTTCTTCGAAGATTCTGACGGTTGGGTGTGAGTACTTGGGCCATCACCACGAATCTTTGTAGTTGGGCGCGGCTTCAACATCCCTTCGATGATTTGAGGTTCAAGCGGGTTCTTCCATTCAACCGCCGGGCACGCATGAAGGTCACTCAACATCCTTTTGGTTTTAGCTAATAGCACGATTTCCCATGGAGCTTCTTCAATAAAGGAACAAGTCGCCCCCGGTGCGTCCGTCTTCTTAGGAGTATGCGGCTGTGGCGGGTTCATCTTCCACTTTTCGGACAGCGCAAACTTTCCCTGGAGGTATTGATCTTCAATCCATCCTTTGAAGACGAAGCAATCCTCAATCGGATGGCTTACCGTTTGATGGTAAGGGCAATAGTTGGGGTTGTTCACCTCAGTGGGTTGTGGCGGTCGCCTTGGATTTGGCAGGTTTATAAGTCTGTTGCTTACTGCCAGTTCGAATAGCCGTTTCGTCTTGTCCCGTGGGAACGAGTAGGGACGCTTCATCTTCTCATTATAATACCGGCGTCTTTCTTCCAGTTGATCCGTCAGCTTTGGGGCATTGGGTTGCTGCTGGGCATTCGCGACGAAGGTGGCCTTTCCTTTACCCTTGTCATTCCGAGGTTCTGGCTTCGGGGGAGACGGTCTATGACCCATTTGGTCCATCTGAGCCAACTTGTCGATTAAAGCCTGGAATGTGGTTGGCTTAAAGAACATCATAAACTGGGAGATAGTGGCGTGAGGGTCTAGGGTTCCCATGAACATGCCCACCGCGGGCGCTTCCTCAATGCGTTGCTCGCATTTCGACCACAAATTCCGCCAGCGTATAGCATACTGGACCCAAGTTTCGCCTGGTTTTACCCTGGCGTTAATCAGTGCCGTTATTGGAGTGCGTTCGCTGGCACTTGCGAATCGCTGAGTGAATAGCAACTCCATTTCAGCGAACGTCTTGATAGAATCATTCGGGAGTTCCGAATACCATTCGAACGCTGTTTCTAATAAGCTGCCCACGAACTGGTGAAGCAACAGTTTATCATCTCCGCCGGTGTTACCGCAAAGGGCCCTGAACTGGGCGACATGTTGGTGGGGATTGCCGGTCCCCTTGTAAACATGGAACTTGGGAATTGTGTAACCCGGCAGGTACTTGATTTGGTCGTACCAGCTTGGATATGGCCGCCCCGTTTTTACGACTTGACCAGCTGCTTCAGTCGCATGATGAACCCGGATTTGCTGGGCTATATAGTCGACCAAGTCAACCTTAGAGATTGTCTCCTCCTTGGCCGTTGAGAGGGCCGGTGGTGGATTTGACGTTTCTCCCCTGTCGTCTTCAAGGACGATCGGGGGATCCTCAGCGGGTGGATCCTGTTGGATCATCATTCTTATCATATCTTGGAAGAGGAGGCCCATACGCTGTATGTTGGCTGCTTGTTCAGCAGCCTCTTTGTCCTTCTTCTCCAATATTCGGCGAAGGAATTCGGCGTCGGTTTCTTCCTCCTGGCGTTCGTCCGAAGACGTTTCTGGGTTTTCTTTTGGCCGGGTAAGTGCGGCCATAGCATTCATCATTTCCTGGAGCTTTTGCTGTTGCTCCTGAGCTTTGGTCACCGACCGTGTGAGCGGTCTATGACCTGTAGACGCACGGCTGTCTTCTTTTCCTGACGCCATGTATACGGTGTGGACCATCATGCCCTCAGACTTAGGGCGTCTGGGCTTAGTGCCTTTGGCTGTCGTTGCAGGCTGGGGGATCTTCTCTGGTTTCCTCCTTTCATGAGCAGTGGAAGTTGAGGGGGCCGTTGAGGTGGGCGTCCAGACAGCCTTTCGTGGTTTAGCCTGGTGACCGGCTTCCGATTGGATTTTCAGCTTCTTATGCTGGCGGGAGAAGTTCGGATCGATCATTGAATCTCGGGCCTGCCGCCAAACCTTATAGATTTTGGAAGACAGCTGTTGAGGGGATCGGGGCTGCTCTGACTTTATCTCCACAACCTTTTTTAGTGGGGGAGGAGACCTCTTTAGCACCGCAGTAGGAGAATTCCTTCGCACCTTATTTAGCATCTCGAAGCCGTTCCCCATTGGAACAGCAGCATTAACTTCCGCCATCGGGGCTGATGGAGTTAGCCCAGAGGGGGAGTTACCCCCAGCCTTCCTTACTCGGCGCCAATGGCGACGTCGAGCGTGTCGAGCGGACGGCGTTGGTTCAGCGGTGAGAATGGCTTCGTCTTGCCCCCTGTGTAGGTGGGGGGTCGTTGCTGGTGTTAGCTTGTTGAAGACCGATGTCCTTTGGGTAGCAGGAGTGGGAGCTGAAGCCGTCAATCTTGTAAAGACCGACTTTTTGGCCGGGGAAGCCGCCTTGGCGACTTCAGGAGCAGGACCGGTCACTTTCTTAGAAGCAGCCTTCTCTGGGATTGTAGGCCCCATGATGGGTCCACAGGATTTCTGGCCCAATCTAGAGAAGACCGAGGCGCTGATGTTGGGCGACCCGTTGAGAGGAGCCACAGCAGGGGTAAGACGATCAAAGACCGACTTCTTGGGAGCTTCCTTTGTCAGCACCGGCGCCGTAAAGCTTGTCGGTGGGAGCATAGTCCCAAAGAACAATCCGGTAGTGGCCTGAGTCACCTGGTCCACCGGTATTGTGAATAACGAAGCGGCTTGGGGTCCGTAGGCTATACCTCCTGGCGAGGCAGAGCGTTGGTCGCAATTGCAGTCCGAGCTGTTGGAGCATTTCGCAGATGTAGAAGCCATCGATCCTTTGCTTTCTGCAATAAGCAAGACGCCAAGTCTTAGCATCTCGAAACCCAAGGGCAACCATTAGCGAACCGCGATTGGTTCGCGAATCACGACACACGAAGTGTGGAGTGGAAAGAGGAAGAGGTCCCACCGGGCGTGCCAGAATCTGTTCCCCTCCGAACGGCGGCCGGGACGCGGTACGTCTCGCCTGAGGTTCGGGGCAGATGCTAATAGGTGCTATCCGTCCACCTCTCCGAAGATGCCAAGTTGATTTATGGCACCGTGTATCGGAGGTTTAGACGGATGCGGCCGATGTAGCAGACTTCGTCAGATTTTCCCTCGCTTGAGGGGTTTTTGATTGTGGGGACGCTCTTCCCTACAGGCGCAAGCCCCTGCAGTTAATTACGCTACCGCATCGCGGTAACAACTTTCTCCTTCTCCAGCTGGTCACTTCGTGTCGTGGGTGTTTGTTTTGTTTGTGGTTGCCCGTGGATTGTATACGGAGACTGATTTATGTCGTCGCCCGTAGGACGTGGATTAGTCCAAATCCGTATTTTCTTAGATTTGGGTTTGGGGTTTTGGTTTGAGGATACGTTAGCCATATTTGAGGCTAAGATCAACTCAAACGTTTGTTAAGGATACGTTAGTCCAATTTGAGACTAAGATCAACTTAACGGGATCGTTTAGATCCGACAAAAGAGCAATTGGCTCTATTGTTCCAGTTTAGGGACATAGGGGTCCATTACATGTATGGCCGTCGGGACCCGTCACCTCTCTGACGACGTTGAAGGATTACAACGACATATGTCAGAGGAGTTCAGAGATGTACCCTTGAACCAAAGTTGATTGGGGGATTTATAGTCCAATTTGGGACTAAAGTCTGTTTGAAGGTTTAAGAATACGTTAGCCGTATTTGAGGCTAAGATCAACTTAAACGGTTGTTAAGGATACGTTAGTCTAGTTTGGGACTAAGATCGACTTAACGGGATCGTTTAGATCCGACAAAAGAGCAATTGGCTCTATTGTTCCAGTTTAGGGACATAGGGGTCCAATACCAGTTTAGGGACATGGTGGTCCATTGCCAGTTTAGGGACGTGGTGGTCCATTGGTAGTTTAAGGACGCATAAGTCCATGGGTTTAAGGACCCCACAGTCCGTATCTTGGTTTAGGGACGCATAAGTCCATGAGTTTAAGGACCCCACAGTCCGTGTTGATGTGTGGTTGTCGGGACCCGTCACCTCTCTGAAGACGTTGAAGGATTACAACGACAAATATCAGAGGAGTTCCGAGATGTACCCTTGAACCAATGAGTTGGTTGAAAGAGCAGATGTGCTCAGTTCAAGATGATTTGAGGACTTATGGCCAGTTTGGGCTAAGTCCAATTATGTTTGAAATATTGGCCTTCTGTTGGTCCATTGAAGGAGAGGCTTTGCCTCCAGAAACTTAGCCAATTGGGCTAAAGCTAGTGTTAAACACTAAAGACCAACAGTGTTGAACACTGGGAATAAGATTAGCAAGTTAGTGTTAAACACTAAAAGATAATCAGTGTTAAACACTAGCAACAGGGCTTTCAAATCAGTGTTAAACACTAAAGCAAATCAGTGTTAAACACTGGTAATCAGAGATTTCAAATTAGTGTTAAACACTAAGCAAATCAGTGTTAAACACTTAGGACAAAGTCTTCAGATTAGTGTTAAACACTAAGGAGAGAGGGTCACGTGTGGACACGTGAGAGCGCCCTGATTCCCTTTATTTTATTCTGCAGATCAGTGTTTAACTCTTTTAATTCTGGCGGCCATCACGTGTGACCACGTGATGAAGGCCCTCGCTCTTGTCTGTTAGAATGCTCATTAGGGGTCACGTGGTGACACGTGAGGGCGCCCAAAATGTGGAGCCAGATCTCCTTTTCTTCGTTCTGTAAATAAGCGTTAGACACTTTTTATGTTTTCTTAGGAGCATCACGTGCCGCCACGTGAGGAGGATTAGTGCGCTGATTGTTAAAGCATCAGCCAAGGGGTCACGTGGGAGTACGTGAGAGCGCCCAAGGCCTTTATTTATTTTGCTTTTTCTTTCTGTGTTTCGGGGGTCACATGGAGCACGTGATGCACTGCCTCAAAGGGCTTTCTGTAGATCTTTTGGGGGGTCACGTGGTGACACGTGACCCTGCTTTTCTGTAGTTGCTTAGAAGATCTGTTAATCCCTCCCAGGAATCAAATTCCTCGTAGGGTTGAACCCTAACAATAATTTCAGTGGAATTAAATTCCTAGTTCCTTTTGAAGAGTTGAACTCTGAATTTTCTGTAGGAATTAAATTCCTCATATATGTGAAGAACCGAATAGGGTTAAACCCTAATAAAAGCTTTAAGGAATTAAACCCCCACTCTCTGTTAGAGAATTATTCTGGGGAATAAGATTAAGGGAATTAAATTCTTGTTGTTTTAACAGAAATAAGTTCTTAACTAGGGTTAAACCCTGATTCTTTTCATTCTGAAGGAATTAAATTCCCATAACACAGGGTCAAACCCTAATTTTATTTTAAAGGAATTAAATTCCTATAGTTCTGTGAGAATTAAATTCTCGTGCTTCCATTCCCTCTCTATACTTTGGATCTGCATGGCAGGATCTCAACCCATTGAGAATTAAATTCTCAACTCAAGGGGAGATGTGCACTTTACTGATCCTCCATCAAAGAGAGAAGAAATATGTCCTTCTCTTTTATATCAGAGTCAAACTCTGTTGAGAATTAAATTCTCTTTTCTTTCAATGAAACTTTCCCTTTCTTACCTAGGGTTTTCTTTTGCAGAAGATCCAAATTCCTCTAAAGTATCAAGGCTCTCTCTCTTTTCTTCCCTCTGCATATATCTTTTTTGTGTGTCTCTTGGCTCCTATTTATAGGAGAAGCAGCCGAGTCAATTAGTTTTTGATGAATCTTTCATTGAGAGATTTGATTTGTATCCATCATTCGTTTTGGACCTTTGGATTATTAGGTGAATTTTATTCACCATTGGATTTTAAATCCAGAGATTCTCCTTTGTTATTTCGGTTAGATTTTATGGGGAAATCTTCCCAAATTCGAGATTTTCCCATAGATAGATGATATTTAATCACTTTTAAATCTTTAATGCAATCGGTTGCTTTTGGGAAGATTTGAGAGGTCTTTTCTCAGAATTTAATTCTGTTAACAAATGGGCTTCGAAGTCGGTCACGTGTGGCCACGTGACCCTTGGTCACGTGTGGGCACGTGACCCCCCTTGGAACGAGCCCTTTTCTTTCTTTTTGCGCTCTGCTTTCTGGTCGCTGCTTAACCGTCACATGCCACCACGTGACCCTTGGTCACGTGTGACCACGTGGCCCTCGTCTGGAGCCTTTTTCTTGGTTTAACCGGAGAACAGATCTGCAGCTTTTGATTATCACGTGCCAACACGTGACCCTGGTCACGTGGGAGCACGTGACCTCTTCTGAAGCCTTTTCCTTGATTTGATCAGGGAACCAGTTTTCCTTTGAAGCCGTTTTTAAATGTCACGTGCCAACACGTGATCCAGGTCACGTGGGAGCACGTGACCCTTTCTGAAGCCCTTTTCTTTGATGTACACGGGAAGCTGAATCTGCCTTGCCGATACTTTTAAATGTCACGTGCCAACACGTTACTACTGGTCACGTGCTAGCACGTGATGCCTCCTTCATAACCTTTCCTGATTTTAAATCAGGAAACAATCCCGTTGGAATAAGGAGGAACACCGTCGTTGGTCTCTAGGCTGTAGATGTGGCCGTCGAGATTTGACTTCCCTTTGACGAAGCCCGGTGGGAAAATGTAGGTCCCTTTCGTTTATGCCCATGGATTATATACAGGGGTCGGTGTGATTTCACCTGCAAGGCAGCGTTTCATTTTTTTTTGTTCTTTCCGCGATGCTCTATCATTTCAGATTGTTATATCGCGAAAGTCGTGATCGCCCAATCATTTCGGCTATTTTTCGCGGTGCCCAATCATTTCGGCTATTTTCTTTTTCTTTACTCGCCGCTTTTTATTGCGAGTTGCCCAAACATTTCGGCTATTTTTATATGCATATACTTTACTTGCTGATTTTTGTTGCAAGTTGCCCCATCATTTCGGTTATTTCATATGCATTTTTTTGCTCGCTGATTTTCGTTGCGAGTATGGAACTCGATATCTGATACCAATCTCGGCATCAGCACCGCTGCGACTGGAATATTGCCCGGAGCGAATCATCATTTGCCTTGAAAGGACTTGGAATTTGTTACCGATTTAGACATCAGCATCGCTACCACTGGGACATTGCCAGGAGCGAATCATCATTTACCTCTGTCGATTCGAACAAAGGTGGCTTAGCAAACAGGGTTAAGATCCTGTCGACTAAGGCTTTTGACTTCATGAGCCATAAGGGTCTCATAAAGGTGTTTCTCCCTACGAGTCGTGAGGATCTCGTAGGTGCGTTTTCTTCTTAGGAATCGTGAGGATTCTTAAGTGCGTGTTCTCTTATAAGTCGTAAGGACCTTACAAGAGTGTTTTCTCCTTAAAAGTTGAGAGGACTTACAAGTGTCGTTCACCACATGAGGACATTTCGTGCCATTGGTGGAACTTGGTAGGGGAGACGCTTATTTGTGCCCGTGGATTTTATACAAGGGTCAATATTGAACCATTTGTAGGGCAGTTTGGGGGATATGATGGCTTAAGAACAGGTTCGGGTCCCTGTATCTTAAGACTTTTGAATCCTGTGAGCCGTGAGGGTCTCATAGGGGGGACATTCTCCTTACAAGTCGTGAGGATCTCGTAAGTGTAATTTCTCCTTATGGATCGTGAGGATTTCTAAGTGTTTTGCTCTCTTGTGAGTTGTAAGGATCTCACGCGGGTATTTTCTCCTTACAAGGTCGAGAGGACCCTGTAAGTACATAGGAAATTTTTTATGAGTCTGCGCCCTTTCGGGTTTTCACAAACTCGCCGGTAGCCCTGCTGTTTTTACTCACGGAGCCCTTTCGGGTTTTCATTCGTGCCCTTTTTCGCTTATGGAGATACCGTTTTTTTTAAACGAGTCCGCGCCCTTGCGGGTTTTCATAAATTCGCCGGCAGTCCTGCTGTTTTTACTCATGGAGCCCTTTTGGGTTTTCATCCGTGCCCTTTTAGTTTGTGGACGTACCCCCCTTTTTTTAACGGTGGAACTCTGGATAATAGTTTCACCACATGTGACCCATCTGTTTGCCGGTAGGATTTGAGTTGTAGTCCTCACCGCTGGGACTTGTGGACTTGCATTCCACTATCGCCGTGCTTGAAGCGACGTTGTTAGTTTAGTGACATCTCGGTCTGTAGCTAGTTTAAGGACATCTCGGTCCGTAGCTAGTTTAAGGACGTTTTGGTCCGTTGGTAGTTTAGGGACGTTTCGGTCTGTTGTTAGTTTAAGGACGTTTCGGTCCTTGTTAGTTTTCTGCGGTGAAGTTTTTCCGGATAGCACTTACAAAGTTTGGTACTCAGGAAGACAGCGAGTGGACACAAGTGTCGTCATCTATCATTAACCTGGGCTGTGGATCGTCAGGCACAGTATTTCTTAAGGAATCGGCTGTTTATTGGCCAGAAGGGTCTTTCGGCATGCATATACATAAGCAAGTAGGCTTCCCCTTGATAGACCTTGTCACATAATCCAAGGATTTTGGCACTGCTCTTTCCCCCATCTCCTCTATGTTATCTTCTAAAGTCGAGTGAGCTTCTTCGTTATTTAGCGACGAATGAGAGATTATGTGGCAACTTGCCACATAATCTTCGGGTTCTTCTGACAAGTCGTCTCTCTCATCATTGTCATTATCTCCACTTTCAAGGATATGGTTGAGAAACTCTTGGAGCGTGACTGGGGTTCGCGCCTTCTGGTTGTATTTCTCCAGCGCGTTAATATGCTTTTGCAGATTCGTGCGCTTGTCATCAGGCTGCGTGGGCTTCTTGGTCTTCTTCTTTTTCTTCGAAGACTTTGACGGCTGGGCCTGGGTATTTTGCGAATCGCTACCAACTCTCGGTGTTGGGCGCGGTCTCAACATCCCCTTAATGATTTCTGGCTCTAGCGGGTTTTTCCACCTAATCGTCGGACATGCTTGAAAACCCTTCAGCATTCTTTTAGTTTTAACCGACAGAACAACTTCCCATGGAGCTTCCTCTATAAATGAGCATGATGCCTCTGGCGTGTCCATCTTTTTAGAAGCGTGCGGTTATGGCGGGTTTACCCTCCAGTTTTCAGACAGCGTGAATTTGCCTTGTTGGTACTGGTCCTCAATCCAGTTTTTTAAGACGAAGCAATCTTCGATTGGGTGACCCATAATTCGGTGGTAGGGGCAGTAATTGGGATTGTTGACGTCGTCCGGTTGCAGTGGGCGTCTTGGATCCGGAAGAGTGATGAGCCTATTGCGCACCGCCAGTTCGAACAGCCTTCTTGTTTTATCCTGGGGGAATGAGTAAGGACGTCTCAACTTTTCTCCGAGTGATCGCTGTTTATCGTTTTGGCGAGCAGCTGGTTTTGGATCACTCGGCTGTTGCATAGCGTTGGCGACGAAGGTCGCTTTCCCTTTGCCTTTTTCATTTCAAAGCTCCGTTTTTTAGGAGGACGGTCTATGGCCCATCTAGTCCATTTGGGCCAGCTTGTCGATCAAGGCTTGGAAAGTGGTCGGCTTGAAGAACATCATAAATTGGGATATAGTTGCCTACGGATCCAGGGTCCCCACGAACATGCCCACGGCAGGGGCTTCTTCTATGCGTTGTTCGCATATCGACCATAGGTTCTGCTACCGAATTGCATACTGAACCCATGTCTCTCCTGGCTTCACCCCGGCATTGATCAATGCTGTGATCGGGGTGCGTTCGCTGGCGCTTGCGAAACGCTGGGTGAATAGAAACTCCATTTCTGTGAATGTTTTGATGGAGTCATTCGGAAGCTCCGAGTACCATTCAAATGCCGTCTCTGCTAAGCTGCCGACGAACTAGCGAAGTAGCAATTTGTCGTCACCTCCATTATTGCCGCATAGAGCCCTGAACCGAGAGACGTGCTGATGGGGATTGCCTGTCCCTTTATACACGTGAAATTTAGGGATCGTGTATCTTGGCGGGTACTTAATTTGATCGTACCAGCTCAGATAGGGTCGCCCAGTTCTGACGACTTGTTCGGCAGCTTCGCTTGTCCGATGAGCTCGTATTTGTTGAGCTATGTAGTCATCAAGCGTAGCTTTCGAGATCGTCTCCTCCCTAGCTGCTGATAAAGCCGTAAGAGGGTTTGATGTCTCCCCTTTGTCGTCTTCGATGATTATCGGGGGATCTTCGGCTGGAGGGTCGGGCTAGATCATCATCCCCACCATATCTTGGAACATGAGCGCCATTTGTTTTATGTTAGCCGCTTGTTCCGCGGCTTCTTTATCTTTCTTCTCGAGCATTCTTCGGAGAAACTCGGCGTCGGTTTTCTGCACCTGGCATTGATCCGACGATACTTCCGGGCTTTCTTTCTGCCCAGTAAGTGCGGCCATCTTCGTCAGCATCTCCTGGAGTTTCTGTTGTTGCTCTTGAGCCTTAGTTACTGATTGTGTAAGTGGTCGATGACCCCCAGAAGCACGGCTTTCCTCTTTTTCGGAAGCCGTGTAAATGGTGTGCACTACCATGCCCCCAAACTTGGGGCGTTTAGGTTAAGTGCCCTTGAGATTTGTCGTAGACACGGGGATCTTCTCCGGCCTTCTCATTTTATGGGCGGTCGAAGTTGAGGGGGCTGTTTCAAACGATATTTTCCATGGTACAACGGCGGGATGACCCTCCTCTTGTCGGACCTTCATTTTCTTCAATCTACGGGAGTAGTCTTTGTCGATAACGGAGTCTTGGACTCTTTGCCAGACCCTGTGATTTTGGAGGACAACCGCTGAAAGGGTTGTTCCGGGTTTGCCTTTGTAATGTTTTCCACAGGTGGAGGAGACTTTTTCAACACGGCGGTTGGAGAGTTCTTGCGCACCCTCCTGAGCGGCTCAAAGCTGGTCCCAGTTGGAATAGCAGCATCAACTTCCACCATTGGAGCTGGTGGGGTAAGTCCAGAAGGGGGACTGCCTCCAGCTTTCCTCACTCGGTGCCAGTGACGACGTCGAACATGTCGTGTATCCGAGATCACCTCTATCGTCGGAGCAGCTTCATCATGCCCCCTCCTTTGAGGAGAGGCTGTTATTGGCGCCGGCCTGTCAAAGACTGGCATCCGCTGGGAAAGAATGGTCAACCTGTCGAAGGCCGACTTTCGAGTAGGGGAAGTAGTTTGGACGACTTCGTCTGCAGTAGGAGTTAGGATAGCCTTTTCCGGTATTTCGAGCCTCTTTGTAGGCCCATTTGAGCTTAGGCTCAGCCTGTCGAAAACTGAGGCAGTTGACTTGGACGACCCGTTGAGAGGGGCCGCGGTAGTTGCAAACCGATCGAAGACCGACTTCTTTGGAGCTTCCTGTGACGGCACTGGAGCGTTGAAGTTCATTGGCGGGAGCATGGCCCCGAATAACAACCCAGTGGTGTCCTGTGTCGCATGTTCCACCGGCATTACGAAGATGGAGGCCGCTTGGGGCCTGTAAGTTACTCCTCCAGACGGGACGGAGTGATAGTTGTTGCAGTTGGTGCAGCTGGAAGCTATTGATCTTCTTTTCTCTGCACGGGAGCAAGACACCAAATCTTAGTACCTCGAATCCACAGGCAACCAAAGCAGACCATGATTTGTTCGCGAAACAAGACACACGAAGCGTGGAGTGGAAAGGGGAAAAGGTCCCACCGGGCGTGCCAGAATCTGTTTATCGCCGAATGACGCGACCGGGACGTTTAGGACATCTGGCCTGAATTTGTGGGCAAATGCTATTTGGATTTATCCGTCCACCTCTCCGAAGATGCCAGGTTGATTTATGGCACCGTGTATCAGAGGTTTGGACAGATGCGGCCGTTGTAGAAGACTTCGTCAGATTCCCCCTCGTTATGAGGGGATTTTGATTGTGGGGACGCTCTTCCCTGCAGGCGCAAGCCCCTGCAGTTAATTACGTTACCGCGTAGCGATAACCACTTTCTCCTGCTCCAGATGTTCACTTCGTGTCGTGTGTGTTTGTTTTATTTTTGGTTGCCCGTGGATTGTATACGGAGACTAATTTCTGTCGTCGCCCGTAGGGCGGGGATTGATCCAAATCCGTATTTTCTTAGATTTGGGTTTGTTGGATTTAAGGCTCGTTAACCTTGTTTGAGATTAAGATCAACTTAAATGTTTGTTGAGGATACGTTAGTCTAATTTCAGACTAAGATCTACTCAACGGGGGTTCAGGATCATTTTTGATCCAAAGAAAGAGCATTTAGGCTCTATCGTTTTAGTTTAAGGACGTAACGTTCTATTGAGTTTAAGGACATCATAGTCCATGGAATTTAGTTTAGGGACGTTGCGGTCCATTGGGTTTAAGGACATCATAGTCCATGGAATTTAGTTTAGGGACGTTGCGGTCCATTGGGTTTAAGGACATCATAATCCATGGAGTTTAAGAACATCATAGTCCATAGAGTTTCTGGCTCATCAATTTAGGGGTGCGCCAAGAATTAGTGGTTATTGGGACCCTTCACCTCTCTGAAGACATTGAAGAATTACAACGACATGTATCAGAGGTGTGGAGAGATGTACCTTTGAACCAAAGAATGCTCATCAGGAACTTGGTAGTCTTGTTTGGCACTAAGGTCAATTTAGAAGAAGACCAATGGGCTCGGTCGATTTGGGGTTTGACCAACCTTTGGTTCAGATCACTTATTTGGGCTTGATCCCCTTTTGTTCAACAATGCTGAGCATTGACATGGGCTTTGATACTCACACTCTTTCTTTTGTTTTTTATTGAGTGTTGAACACTCTTTATGGCGCTGGGCTCTATTTACAGAGCGCTCTTTATTTTATCAGCGCCCACGTGAGGGGCACGTGGAGCGCTTGGCGCTGGGCGCCAACTGCTGAGTGCTAAGCGCTTCTTATTTTATTAGCGCCCACGTGAGGGGCACTGGAGCGCTTGGCGCTGGGCACCAACTGTAGAGTGCTAAGCGCTTCTTATTTTATTAGCGCCCACGTGAGGGGCACGTGGAGCGCTTGGCGCTGGGCACCAACTGCTGAGTGCTAAGCGCTTCTTATAAAATAGCGCCCACGTGAGGAGCACGTGGAGCGCTTGGCGCTGGGCACCAACTGCTGAGTGCTAAGCGCTTCTTATAAAATAGCGCCCATGTAAGGAGCACGTGGAGCGCTCGGCGCTGAGCGCCAGACTTTGAGTGCTAAGAACCTCTTATAAAATAGCGCCCTCATGAGCAGCACGTGGAGCGCTCGACGCTGAGCGTCAGACTTTGAGTGCTAAGCACTGAATTTTCTGTTCTGCTCAATTCAATTCTCTGAGAATTAGATTCTCACTTATGAAAGACTTTGTCTTATAGATCTAAGATCTGAAAAAAGAACTAAGTTCTTCTGATGTGAGAGTTAAACTCTCAAGCACTGAGTTTTTCTTTATTGCTCAATTCAATTATCTGAGAATTGGATGCTCAATTCAATTATCTGAGAATTGAAAGACTTTGTCTTATAGATTTGAGATCTGGAAAAAGAACTAAGTTCTTCTGATGTGAGAGTTAAACTCTTAAATATGGAGGAGATTCTGTGATCTCACTTATTTTATTTACCTTGAGAAGAAATTGTTCTCGTCTTTGAAGTTTGAAGTTTATGGGGGAGTTCTTCTGTACAAGACTTGTAGTCTTGGCTCCTTTATATAGGGGAGGCTGATTTGTTGATTTAGTTGAGGAAATCTCTCATTGAGAGATCTCTAAATTGATTTGTGGAATTTATCCACTGTTGGATCTTCGATCCAAGGACTTCTGTTTTACAGAAGACATTTTTCTTGTTAATCTTCGATCCAAGGACTTCTGTTTTACAGAAGATATTTTTCTTGTTTTTAACAAGATTGGGAAAATAGTTTCCCATACAGAGCTTATTCTGTATCTTGGTGATTTTTAATCACCATTGGATCTTTGATCCAACGGTGCTCTGATTTACAGAGCACAATCTTTCTTGTTTAGAAAGATTTGAGGAGTATTTCCTCAATCAGAATTTAATTCTGTATCTTGGTGATTTTTAATCACCATTGGATCTTTGATCCAACGGTACTCTGATTTACAGAGCACAATCTTTCTTGTTTAGAAAGATTTGAGGAGTATTTCCTCAATCAGAATTTAATTCTGTGCTCTGATGATTTATCATCTCCGTTGGATCTTTGATACAAGGGTGGAGAACTTTTAGTTCTGACGCTGGCGCTCTCGTGCTTTGCACGTGAAGCGCTGCCTCAGAGTTTTTAACTCTGGGCACTGGCGCTCTCGTGCCTTGCACGTGAGGCGCTGCCTCAGTTCAAATTTTGAACAGAGCCTTACTCTCTTATTGGGGGGAAACACCTAACTTTCGGCACCTGCCTATGGTTTGGAAGAAGACTATTTAATAAGCGCAATAGGTGTACTCTCCTAATACCAGGAGCTCTCGCAACCTGAGAGAAGGTAAAGAGAAAAGACAGCTGAATAATCATATTTCTCCAGAACCGGAAACCATCCTCGAATCTGAAACAAGTTCCTTCGAGTTCGTATATAACTATACGACGGTCATATCCAATAAATTTGGATCTTCATAGTGATACAGAATGTTCCGGAGAAATGAAAAGGGAAAGTAGGAGTGGCAATGATATATGCGACTATGAAAATCCAAAAGCCAAAGTGTTTTAAGAAGGTTCGGTTAATTTGGTTCATGAGTTTTAGTCTAGGGTCGGGTCATGGTCGCTGTCAAAAAGAGAGAGAAAAGAAACACTCAGCGTACACTCTAACCTAAATCAGAATGGTTAATCACTTTATCTAATTAGGTTGGCTCTTACTGTTTCCTCGAAATTTCCTTCAAACCCTAAAAGGAGAATTAGTCGGGGTCATCTGAAATCACCCGAGGAGTAACACCTACTCATCAGTGAGAATCGGGATCCAACTATCATCGCATGATAACTTGATGGAAGACACTCAAGTTACCACACTCCATAAGGTATGCGCATGCCTAGAAAGTTTCTTGTATGTTTGAAACTCCCGATCTGATTTTTACCCCTAGGACCCAAGTGACCTTGACACAGTCAACAAATCAAAGAGTCCTAGTCTAGTTCAACACGTCATTATCTTGATTGCATTAAACCCATCCGTATGAGCCCTTGACACAGTTAACAAGGCCGCACGACTGTCTTAACCAATCACATCTATATGCCACAAACAAGCACTACTTAGCTACCGCACACTATGCCTTGACACAGTCAACAAACGCAGCACGAATACTAAGCAACACTTGTAAGAAATGACGGAGGGCTACGACTGGTTTTTGGCGAAAAACCTTTAACGTATTGGCGGGTTATTCGCCGCACTCGTAGGGACATCGACCTCAACCCGGTCGTGCTCCAATAAAAGAATATACCATCTGGCAGAGACAGAAGTCCACATGTCGGACGCTCGCCCCGCAATACTGAATATACAAATAAATCTGAACTGTACTACTACCATTGCACTGTAGGCTATCCACCATGACAATCCATCCAAAATGTCAGCATAATCACAGAATATCAGCATGAATGTCATGTTCGCAAACTCATCTAAAAGAACATATAGCAATTAGACGAGTTATACCGCTCTAATGACATTCACGGTCGCAAATAGTAATGTATGTACTGAATACTTTTAAACAGTGTTAAAAATAGCGACTTCGAAATACTCTGTATTGCCCCCAAACTAAAAATAACACAATATGCAATCTGGGCAAAATCAAACAATAACAGAGAACCAATATTTAAGAACCAAGAAAACACTTAAAACCCAAGACCCAAAGCCCTTTACAAAACCGGCGACGCCGGGTTTTTGGCCGGTCTCGCCGGCCGAACCAAGGAATTTGGTTCTCGTTTTTGGGGTATGTTCTAGTTGTCACAAGGGTAGTCTTCTGCAATTATTTAAATAATTTTTGAAGAATAATTTATAATTGACAGAAACTTGAATAATCCGTATTGTTTCGGAGTTTGTTTCGGTTTCGATATTTTAAACATCGTTTAAACAGCTAGTTAAGGTTTATGGGTTGGCACTAATACCACTGCTGGGTTTTGCCTGCGTCTTGGCCATCTACTGTGGCCTATGCGGAAGAAAAACTGGCTTTTAAATATTTTAGCGCAAACAGAACCCCGCCCAAGATCGAAACCATAAACTTAAAGTAGCAATTCAAAAGAGCTAAACTAAAGGTTAGAAAGGGTTATACCAGAAGAACCAAGTCCTTCCGTCTTCCATCATCCTCCCTAGCTCCTTAAGGCGTGCTCGAACAAACTTGGTCGCCGGTCTTCCTCCGTCGAAGATGATCCAGTCGAGAGATGTAGCTCATAGCTCTAGCTCCACGTCGAAAGCAAGTGAAGCAACTAGGGATTCTAGGATGCTAGTCTAGAATTCCTAGGATGTAGTGAGTGATCTATGTGTCTATCTATCTCATCTCACCTCCTCTCATGATTCTTAACACATGAGAGGGTTGAAAGGAGGTGGAAGATGAAGGTGGAGGCAACTCAAGAAACTTAAAATGGGATGAAGCTAAATGGTGAGGAGAAGAGAGTGACATGCTCACAAAAGAACCATCTCTTCTTTTCTTTTCTCAAAAATGACCAAGTCTTTTTCAAATGAGGAAAAATCTCACATTAGGATGGTTTTGTAAAAACATATTTTCCATTTTAAAAATGTGCCCATACTTAAATAGTATGCATAAATGAATTAAGAATTCATTTGCTCACACTATGCAAGCTTGGTCCTCACCATACTCCAATCAAGTCAATGCCACCTCATTATCCATTTATAAAATAAATGGTCAAAACAAAATGAGATATTCACCTTCTAGAATGTTATCTGTAAAAAATACGGATTAAATTCTACTGTATATACATACATGTATTCGTACCGAAATACGAATACCCGAACAGATAAAATAACACAAAGAATATAATATTAGAATATACATATCAAAATATATATACGTAAATTATTAAATCAATACATGATTTAATAATCCGGCTCAAACCCGAGGCGGCTAGTATTATCAACTGTCCAATCGAAAGTATGGGTACATAGTATAATCAATCGATCAGAACAATGCATGTATCCAATACGGCTACTACATCATTTTGCCAGAACCAGGGAAACCCTCTGTGTGGGACTCTAAAGACTCGTCAATACGCTGGCAGTGGGTTTAACCACAAGTATGTCAGCGGCACTAGCTGTACGTAACGGCTACCCAGATATTGAGCGAAAGGAAGGACGACGTGCAAGCTCATCCAAACCCCTATTGAGCCTGTCCGTGACAATCTCCATACAGTCCGGTCCGTTCGTCTAAGAGTATCACATATCGAGTCTAGGGGGTGGATAAAATTAGACCCCCTAATAACGCGATATTTCGTGTCGGTATGAAGCCCATCACCCACTGAGAAACTACTGATCCAAATCAGTAATCCTCGTCTACCTCGGCCGTGGATTTCTGGTGATGGCCACCCGTGCACAACACGACATCAACCCCCAATACTGGGAGAGACGAATTCCCGACGATCTGCTCACTGCCTCCATGTGGCTCGGGACTGTACCCAACTAAAATTTGTTTGCACGACTCCTTTGAGCCGTGGTAGGGTAGTAATCAAAGCACAGTGGGAACTCACACGAGACAAATGACGATCTTAGGTTGACAGACTAACTTGTACTCATTTCACCTGGGAACTGCTATCTGACAATAGGTATAATATCAACTAGCATGTTCCCGGCGAGTCTGTCCAGTGTACTCATAATCCAATGAGCACCTGTATACTATCTTAGGTGACTAACTGACACCAATGGCTTGTGAGACCGGCCACCGCCCCTCGTTAGGATCTCGATAAGTACACACCAGTCTATTCCGGAGTATCGATACCCAATCTCGATACTCGCTCGACTAAGGACATTTAAGGATGTGCTTATAGACCACCCAGCTCCCACGTATATGATCTCCATCATAATACTGGTACTCAAGCAAGAATCCTATGGGCTCTATCAATATGTAATAGTGATCTATAATGTCACCTAATGCATGTACATGATGATAAAGACAAACCAGATAGTATACTATCATCTCGAGTAAGACTGTTCTACCCATATAGGTCCCCCCTCAATCATCACAATCGCGTGCCTACGATTCAATAATTGACTTGAGGGCACTATAGCCAACAACTATCCTACCATGGCTCAAAGGAGTCATGCAAATAGGTTTTATTTGGGTACAGTCCCGAGCCACATAGAGGCAATGAACAATCATTAGGGATTCGTCTCTCCCGATATTGGGAATCGATATCGCGCTGTGTTGGGTCAGCCATCACCAGAAATCCTTGACCAAGGTGAATGAGATTTACTGATGTGATATCAGTAGTTTCTCAGTCGGTGATGAGCTTCAGACCGGCATAAATTTTCGGGTTAGTAGGGGTCTGACATTATCCACCCCTAGATCTGATATGCAATTATCTTAGATGAAGAAACCGGACTGTACAGAGATTGTCACAGACAGGCTCAGTATGGGCACGGATAGGTTTGCTCATCGGCCTTCCTTTCGCTCAATGCCTGGGTAGCCGTTACGTATAGTCAGTGTCGTTGATGTGCTTGTGGTTAAACCCACTGCCAGCGTATCGACAAGTCTTTAGAGTCCCACACAGAGAGTTTTCCCAGTTCAGGCAAAATGATGTATTGGTCGTATATTGATACATGTAGGGTTCCGATTAGGTATGTGTGCTAGCCACGCGACTTCAATCGGGCGGATGATAATACAAGCCGGCTTAGGATTAAGCTGGATTATTATATCAAGTTTTGATTTAATAATTTACATATATATATTTCGATATGTCCAATGTATTATGTCCAATGTATTTTTCTATCTCTTGGGTATTCGTATTTTGATACGAATACGAGCATGTATTTGCGGGGATATATTCTTGTATTTATACAAGAATACTTCTAGAAGAAGGACAACTCATATCAAGTTTTTTTTTTAAGAAATTAAAAAATGAAATGGAAAAGAGAAATGGTGGAGGATATGGGCAAATGAATAATTCATTTGCAAATACTATTCATGCATGGTTGTAGTTTTATAATGGAAAAATTCTGTTTACAAAATACATGAAACATACTTGAATTTGTGAAGGATTATTCATTCTACCATTTGGTTTTCTCTCTCTTCCATGGCTGCTCTTTCTTCTTCCTCCTCTACCTTGTCATGAGTTAAGATTCAAGAGGATTAAGAGAAAGAAAAATTATTAGAACACTCACACATATCACTAAGCATTCTAAATTAGCAATCTAGGATCTTTAGTTACTTCATTGTGAAGTTAAAGCTTGAACTTGGTTCTTTCGAGTGGATCTTCTTTGTTGAAGGAGGACCAGCTAGCGAGCACGATCCGGGGCTCTTGAGAGCATGTTAGAGTCCAACTCAATTGGAGCAAATGAATACGCTACAAAAGTTGTGATTAATATCTTTTTGTTCATACTAATTTAGGTGTTTGGTTTAGATTCTTGGTTACAAGTTTTTAGTACAATCAAAATTTTCGTTTTCGTATTCCACATTGGCTGCAGATTAGCGGCGAGGGCATTAGGAACTTTCATGGAAAATGTCAGACCCCTAATAACCCGATAAGTCGTGTCGATATGACTCAAAACCATTCCGAGAAACTACTGGTCTTACTATCAGTAAATCTCATCTGTCTTGGTCAAGGTCTTATGGTGACGGCCAATCGAACACAACGCGACATCGACTCTCTATACTGGGAAAGACGTGTGCCCCCACCACATAAAATCATATCACATATCCTAATGACTATTGAGTTTATCGATCATAGGATTGTTCAAAGGTTACTTTTCAGTACGATGTTCCATTTAATTATAGTTAATTTACTCATTGGTAAATGTTTCTTTTAGTTGATTAATTAGTCCCATCAATTCTCTAATCCAAATTTATGGAACGAAGAGTTCTGTTTTATTTTATATTTTCTAGTGAACTGAACATGCATGCAAACTATCTTTTTAATTATCAATTTATCAACGAACGATTTACTAAATAAGAAGATCTTAGATCTTAGAAATTTATGGAATGAGAGTTCTATTTTGTTTCTTTTCGATTTAGAATTTTCTGTTGGGTAGTGTTAATGTTAGGTACCTTTATTACTGGTAATGCTACATTTGCATTCTAAAAGACAACAGAGCTAAAAAGAGAAAAAGCAAATCACTCTTCTTGCATAATTGAAGAAATATTCCTTTCCGCGTCCGGTATCCAACAATCGCCCTAAGCAGTTCTTTTTGACTCCTGATCTCTCTCTTCTGCCATATCTGACGATCTCTGTTCTCGTTCTTCAGTCATCGCTGATTCCTCCCCTATATTCAACTTAGCCTTTTTCCCGTCTTTGCAGCAGTTGTATCTAACCAAAATGCAATATTTGACCCAATCCCATTTATCACATGTGTAACGGTATTTCTAACATTATTAAAGACTCTGTCGTTTCTCTCCAACCAAATACTCCAGCATATAGCTGAGACCACAATATCCCAATACCCATGATACGTCGTACTCAAAGCCCTCCTCCACTGACTGCATATATAAAAAAAAGGCCCCAAAATGTAATCTAGTGAAAGCGTTCTCTCCGAACCTATCCCAAATATGTCTAACCCCGGAACACATCTGAAATAAATGATACAGTTTCCACATCCTTCCCGCAAATTCCACAAAGTACCGAACCCATCAACTTTCTTCTATAAAGATTGTCTTTAGTTAAAATCGCATTATTATAGACAGGCATATGAATATCTTATCCTTTAAAGACTCAGAGAACTTCCATATCATATTTTTATTTAGTCACTCCCCCGAAGAATTGAATAGAAAGACTTTACGTCCTTGCTCGCCATCCACTTCCAAGCCGTCTTATCCACCCCTTTCTTTTCCATCGGTTTCCAATCCTGTAAATGCACAATCAATAATCTATAATCTTTACGCTCTTGATTAGTCAAAGCTTGTGCAAATTGCGGCCACCACTTAGTCCTCCACTGATTTAAAATAACCGATGATTCCGCATTCTTTGCCGAGGCAAACAAATCAGGAAATTATTTGTACAAAGATTGATCCCAACATCAGTAATCTTGCCAAAAATTAATGACACCACCATCCCCTACTGTATAAGAAATTCCCCTTAAAAACGCTTCCTTGACATCCATTGCATCTTTCCAAAAGCCCGACACCGACGATATGTTTTTATTAAACGCATTGATCGCCTCTGACTTATGTGAAAGAAGTTGTAGACAAGTTCGGATCTACAACTTATTACCAAAATAGTACTGGAAAAGAATGAGGCATCGAAATCATATCATGTATGTAAAAGTTTTCTTAGATAATATATAGTTCTTATTAATAACCAGTGATATAAATATTAAGTGATTTTGACTATTGATGTAGTGGTTCGTATATTGATCCAAGCAACATAATTGCATAGTGATTTTAAAGGTTGACAACGCGTTTATATTAGGTTTAATATACGATGTTATAACAAAGAATACATCGTACGTGTGCTTTTCATTTACAGAATGCCTGAACAAAGGATCATGGAGGAGAGGATTCAATTGAAAGAAGCTAGGAAGTTTGCTGCTAAATGTAAGAAGAATGTTGATAATCTTATTGAAGATATCAAAGGAGAGATCTTCTTTGTTGCTAAATTTTTTCAAAAACTGGAGAAATGGGAGAAAGACACGAAGGATAAATTCGGAGATATAGTCAAGGAACTCAACGAGGCTTTGGAACATAGCAATGATGAGATTAAATTTCGCTCCAAGCTTCTAAGTGTGGAGAACATGACCTCTGGCTTTAAAAGAAGCATGATCAAAGGTTCCCCACTCCTTTTAGAACATCTTGAGGCCTATGTTAAATCTGTATCCTATGAAATTCCATTGTTAGATATTAACAGTCATCAAACATCTACCGATAGTGCGGAACCACCTCTCGAACTTCAGTTTGATAGGTTAAAATCATTAAGTGAAATCGAAGAGAATATAAAAACACTTCACACTTACAATATACAAATACTAGTATTCTTGAGCATCTTCCTGCCAGGTTATTTGATAAAGAAAACGATGATATATTACTGATGGATAGGGTCCCACTCACAAGAAGATGGAGAGTTACAACTAAACTCGATTTTGAAAGAGCTAGCTGATTGCGGATCGATAAGGAATATATATAAAAATTATAAAGAAAATGTTATTGATTGTTGCATCATCAACCCACTAGTTCCCCAAGCTGTAATCAATCTTAATGAGCTTCAAACCGTTGGAAGATATATCAACACCATATATGATCCTCTTTCAATTCGTCCATTCTTGTCAACATCATCAGCACCAAATCACAAGATGAGGTTATTTAGTGAGCAAAATGATCTATTTGGTAATACATGCTATAACGTCAAACGTAACTACTTAAAATTTGAGAGGAAAAATATTGAATATATAAAAGAATCTGCTGTTCTTATGCTTGGGAGGTGGCACAACTCAGTCAAGCATCACATCGAAGTAGAAAACACAGAATTCCTCGGATGGTTAGGGTCTTTTAATTCCTTAATGTATCTCAGCCTCCGAGGTATTTCAAGAATCATTGAGCTTCCACGTGAGATCGGCGAATTAAAAAGCCTTTGTGTACTTGATCTCCGAGCGTGCTATGATCTACAAAGGTTGCCAATTGAGATCACAAAACTCCGACGGCTTGAACATTTAGATACATCAGAATGTTACTTTCTAAGTCACATGCCTCAGGATATTAGTCTTCTTTTGTGTCTCAAAGTGCTAAAGGGCTTCGTTGTCGGGAATTTGCAAACACAAGAGTCATGTCGACTTGGTGAGCTTTCCAAATTGAACTTCCTAAAAAAATTAAGCATTAACATTGGAAGAGGTTCTGTGCTTGAAGAAGGCGAATTCGGAAAACTCAGTGGGTTGACCTCCCTGGTTTCGCTCACAATAACATGGTCGACGAGCCAACCTCCTTCAAGAAATGGGGATTCCACATTATTAAGGGTTTTGACGACGGATGAGATTGATGTCTCTCCGCCTCCAAATCTTGAGAAGCTAGATCTACGATGCATTCCGGAAAGGACGCCGCCATGGTGGCTACTTCCTAGTAAATTGACAAAATTAGAAAGGTTGTATATCAGAGGCGGAAAGCTGAGTGTTCGCACTTTGCGTGATTTAGGATTAACTTGGCCTGGTGTTAAGGTTCTACGTGTACGATTCTTTGAAGGAGAGGATACAGAAGACTATATCGGCCCATTTCCAAATCTCGACTATGTAGAATACCACAAACATGACAAGTCTGAAATTAGTTTTCATTTGACAAGGTAAGTGTCTCAATTTTTCGAAAAAATAGTAATACTTTACTCATACCTTGTATCCACATTGTTTGCAATTTGTTTACATGATTTATACCATTTATTTTTTTGTGACAGAAATGCTATTGAAGAATTTAGACAAAGAAGAGAGAAAGGAAATATAGACCGCGAAGGAAAAACCATAGATAAGTATTTAATTAGGCTCTTAGTATATACTGATGGATGCTTGTTATTATTTATAATTAAAATTTAAGTTGATTAGATATTTTCGTTTTATTTTGCTGTCCTTCTTATTCTTAAGAACGGTTAATGAGCATATTTAGGTCATTCAACTCGGATATATTAGGTAGTGCACAATTACATAATTGTGAGTGTACATCTAACACACACATACAGATAGATACATATACGTGTGTGGGGTAATAATGGAGGACAGACATTAGAAGGGATATGCTCCGATGGCATCGGAAAAAATAAACCCTCCACCATTTTTGGTGATGATCGGAACCGTCCATTTTGGTCCTAAGATGTAGATACACCAAATTTTATATGATTATAGCATTTTTTCACCGTTGATCTAGTGGTGTGAAAATTCTAAAACTGTTCTATTATAGAAAAACAATTAATTTTGCACTCACCAATCAACGGTGAAAAAATATTATAATCACACGAAATTTGGTGTATCTACATCTTAATCGATGAAGATGAAGATCCATCGAAACAAATAGAGGAAGAATGACATTTTTTGATGCTATAGAAGGAAATCCTCTCATAGGGCCTTTGTCCTCCATTATTCTCTCTCTCTCTCCACACACATATAGCATGCGCGCGCGCACATTCGTACTCTCTCTCTCACACACACACACACAAGTATATATATAAAATGACTAAGATATTATAGGTATGATTTGAAAACAAATCCTACCATATTTGTTCCAATAAGATATACTTTAAGATTTATTCATACAATGATATCATACTTGAAATAAATGAGAGCTATTCTTCATAATTGATTGCACAAATCCCAAAAAGATTTTAATGGCTATAAAGAAGGTAGGATTTGTTTCTAAATACTACTGATAGAATTCTAGTCATTCTCTCTCTCTGGTCGTTCTCTAATGGAGAAAAGAGGCCAAATAAGCGAATTTTCTCGTACGGCATCAATAAAAATCAATCATTCATCATTTTATTCAACAAACGCCACCCATCATCTTTATTTTTATTATTTTTTTCACGGTTGATTTAGTGGTCCAAACTTAACGGTTTACTAACAATAGAACTTTTTACCTTGCTAAATTAACGGTGAAAAGGAGTTAGGATCTCATGAAATTTGGTATATCGACATATTACATCAAGATCGAAAGTGCCGATTGTCGGAAAAATAATGGAGGGTGTACCTTTTCGATGTCATAGAAGATTTTTCCTTCTATGTCCTCTGCCTTCATATAAATATCAGGTAGTGATCTATTTCAAACCGGTCCACGTTTTTTAAAAACGAGAACTTTCGATCTACGATATATTCTAACGATCTGATCCGTTCAAGTTGATTACCACATCCTCAAATGTATGCGTATGAAAAATCAAAGGATTAGAAGACCTTTAACCTATGCATCGGATGTAGTTGATATTGCATAATCGAAAAACGTTGAATTTTGCACCCATCGATGCATAGGTTAAAGGTCTTCAAATCTTTTGATTTTTCATATACATACATTTGATGGTAGAATGATCAACTTGAACGGAAGATCGTTAAAATATATCATATATCGAGAGTTCCCGTTTTTAAAAAACGCGGACCGGTTTACAATAGAGCGCTCTCCAATATATATATTCGATGTCATAGAAGATTTTTCCTCCTATGGACTCTGCCTTCATATATATGTGTGTATGTGAATAATGGAGGAAAAAGGCCTTAAGAGGCTTTTATGTCAGGTGACGTCTAAAATCTATATCCTTCGAGACCTTTTTCGACGTGACCCATCATCACCATGAGATCTTTATCATGTAAGATGTGAATACACCAAATTTCATGTGATTCCATCACTTTTTCGCCGTTGAATTAGTAATATAAAAAGTTCTATTATTATTAAACCGTTAATTTTGCACCCACTAAATTAATGGTGATAAAGTGTTGAAATCAAATGAAATTTGGTATATTAACATCTTAGATGATAAAGATGAAGATGATGGATGCCGATCGTACGTCGAATAAAATAATGGAAGGTATATTTTTTCAACGTCATAGGAGGAAATTCTCTCCTATGACACCTTTCTTCCATTATTCTCTCTCTGTGTGTGTGTGTGGGCGTGGGGGGGGGGGGGCTAATTTACTTTCTAGATGTAACTAAGTTAGTTACAATCTATGCAAAAACAACATGAGAGCTCGTTTTTCGTATAATTTTCACCGTCATACCAAATTTTATGTCATTTGGACATTTTTTATCTATGCATCGAATGGTACCAAAATGAACGGTTTTCCGACAACATAACATTTTACAAACCAAGATCAATGGGCAAATAGTGTCCAACTCATGAAAACCTTATATGAATGAATAACCCAATAATGAAGGGGTTATATACGCTGCTTCTTTCAATTTCTTCTTGTTTCATGTATAGCCTTTTCTACTACACATTTTAAAGAAACTTTTGTTCAGTCTCTGTTTTTGTTCATGAAGTTTTATCTACTGAACAGAAATTAAATTAGAGCATTATTTTTTTTTTAAATTTTTTATCTTGCAGTGCCTTGGGACGATCTTTATGGATTCAACTCCTGATGTAAGTTACCATATCTATTACTTTGCTGCAATCCATGTTGGACTTGTTAATTTCTTTTTTATGCTCGAGTTTTACTGTAAATAATCAGGATCAAATTTGTGAGCAACAATGAAGTTGACTTTGGACCCTGTTCTTATCGCAAAAAAAATTCCAGGAAGAGATAGAAAGAAGACAAAGGATTTGGCAAGGAAGCTGCAGTATCATAATCAGATTTTGAAAGATTTTGGTTGTTTCTTGTAACTGGACCAAAGTATTTAATAGCATAAGAAATGATGGTTGGTGAACAAAAAGCGTGATGGTATAAACTGTGAAGATAGTATAAATGAAATTATATGATTCCGAACATGGAAACAGTACAAAAAGGAGATATTAAAATTAAATCAAAACACCATTACAATAATTATAAAGTGCTATGTAATTACTTCTAACAACAAAACATAGTTTAGCACAAATTAGAACAAAATGGTAATAAATATTTTCTTAATTGTTTGCTGTTATACAAATCAACACTTGACTTGGTTAACAAGTATTTTTGCTAATTTGTTTTCAATATCCACCAACTTGATAAAAAAAATCCCCAATGCTTTATTATATACATTTAATTTCAGGACAATTTTTTTATATTAAATCATATTAAAATAATATTTTTTTAAAACAAACCACTTTTAAAATATATAACACAAACATGCTACTTTCTGCTCCGTAGGCGCCATGTCAGCGCTAGCTCAGCGATGACGCTGGCGTCAATAAAATTTTTTAAAAGGCGCAGTTTGCATAGGACACACTTTCAAACCGAGTCCCTTACTATTGTTCTGGGGGAAGTTTCAAATTGTGCTCCTTATAAATGTAATGGCCGCAGTTTCAAACCGCGCCTCATACAAATGTACTGGGCGCAGTTCTAAACTGAGCCCATATATTTTAGTGCAAAACAAAGTGCGTCTCTTTCCCCTACTTAAAGAGATACGATCTATTTACTTTCCTCACTCGTTACTATTCTCTCTCTCATCTCTCTCTCTTTCGCGTGCTCTCTCCCTGCTCTCTCACCCACTCGATCTCTCTCTTCCCCCTCGAGACCTCTATTCCCTCCTGACCTCCCCCCCGAGACCTCTCTTCCCCCCTTTCCCAGCGATCTCTCCTTCTCTGTCTCATCTCTCTCCCTCTGTCTCGCTTTCATCTTTCCGTCTCACTCACGCTCTCTCGACCCCTCCTCTGTCTGTCATCTCTCGATCTCATATTCTCTCGCTCGTGCAGCTTTAGATGGAAATTCACGGGTGAATAATCACCTTCATCCTCGTTATCGTCATCACCACTGTGAGCATCCATAAGGTTAGCTAAACCCTAATTTTATTTAAAAATAATTCATAACAAAATTTGGTTAAAATTTCGTATTGAGAAAGCAATTCAAACAAATTGGGTATATATCGGGGTTTTCCTCGATTTTACCTGTGACAGATCAATTAGTAGGATACAAGTTCTTGCAACTTTTTACATGCTAGAAATATGAATTTTATTGTAATTTTATGTAATTAGATGAATATAAATGTGAAGATAAATAAATAGGTTGTTTGATAAGAACCTCAAAGTATTCGTCAATATTTCTGGAAGGTGGAAAAATGACGGATAATTACATCCATCTACTTTGCAATTTCGATGGCCAATTATTGATAGGAAAAAATAATATTCCTGAATATGTCAAAGAAAAAACTAAGATGATTAGAGTCAAGAAATCTAACACATACTGTTAGTGATATATGCCCTAGAGACCATTATTTTATAGTACTAGTTTGTATATTACATTTTGGAAGCTTGGGATATACATGGATTTTATGACATTCTTGCTTAATATAATAGTATGTTATTGGTTTGTTTCTATCATAATATGTGTATATGTTTCTTTTAGTGTATCGCTAATACATATTGGTAGAGCCTTTAGGATTTTTGCTTGACTACCAGCGTTGTGAGGGCAGTCACACTAGTGGAGGCTGGGTAGTCTATAAACACATCCTTATATAGGTCCCTAGTCATATAATTATCGAGACAGGGTATCGATACTCCAGAGTAGACTAGTGTATACGCTTCTCATCCTAGAAGGAGGTCTTTCCCACAGCTATTAGTACGTCGTACTGGAGATAGTATGCAGGTGCTCATTGGGTTATGAGTTACACTGGAAGGACTCATGGAGAACTGTTGGTTGGTACTATATCTATCATCAGGCAGCAGTTCCCAGGTGATATGAGTACAACATAGTCCGTTGACTTGGCACTGCTACTTCGCCTCGAGTGTGTTCCCATTGTTCTTAGATTACTACCCTACCACGGCTCTGATGAGTCGTGCGAACAGGTAGTAGTTGGGTGCAGTCCCGAAGCACTTAGAGGCAATGACGGTTAGATAGGATTCGTCTCTCCCGGTATTGAAGGTTGATGTCGCGCTATGTTCGGAAAGCCATTACACAAAGTCCCTGCCCAGGGCAAGCGAGATTTACTGGTAGATACTCCAATAGTTTCTCAGGGTGTTTTTGGGCTCTACTTCGGCACGACTTATTGCGCTATTAGGGGTCTGACGGCTACCGCCCCGTAAGCCCGATATGCTATACTCTTAGACGAACAGACCGGACTGTACGGAGATTGTCACATATAGGCTCAGTAGGAGTTCGGATGAGTTTGCTCATCGGTCTTCTTATCGACAGATACCTGGGTAGCCATTACGTGCAGCTAGTACCACTAATGTGCTTATGGTTAAACCCACTGCCAGCGTACTGTCAAGTATTTAGAGTCCCACACAGAAGGTTTCCCTACTTCGGGCAAAACGATGTAGAGGTCGTATGGTTTTACGACAGGGTTCGACCACATACGTGCACTTGTGCATGTAGGATGTTCGGGTGGATAATACTAGTGGGCTTTGGTTTAAGCCGGATCCTAGTATTAGATTATTGGATTAGTTTTTTCTCATTGTATTCGTGTTTTTTGGAATACGGATACGGGTATGTATCGGTGAGGGGTATTCTTGTAATTTACTCAAGTATACTTCTAGAAGGGGACACCTCATTTGTGTTTTTATCTTTTGATTAGAAGATAAATGAGGTGGAGGTATGAGGTGTTATTTTGTGATAAATGAAGCATGGCCACTTGGTGACTCATGGATGACTATTGAAGCAATAGTGGACTTAGATATTTTGTGATATTTTATGAGATATTTGGTGAGATATTTTGCATGCTTCATAGTCATCTCAAGTAGCCATATTCATTTCATTATTATCTAAAACACTCTCTCACCTCAAGAGCTCTCTTCTTCTCTCTCAAACCCTAATTATCTCATGTGTTGAGAATCCTAGGGTTAGTGAGACTTATTAATCCTTAATCACTCTCTATATCGTCTAGTTCACTTAGATTAGCACTCTTGGTAACCTAGTTACCTCATCTTAGAGGTAGAAGCTCAAGGTAGGCACTCTCGGGTAGATCATCTTCAATTTGAGGAGGTCGACAAGGAGGCGCGATCCATACATACTCCAAAGAGCTCACGAAGAAAAGGAGTGTAAGTCTATGGTAGCGCCCCGGCCGTCAATCTGACGCCAAACGCGGAACAAAAATTTTATAACCAGCGCTATCGCATACTATAACCCGGATCTTGCCATTAACGCTAAACTAACAAACTACAAAGTGGGTAGAAATGCTATACCGAACGATTAGAGTCCTTCGGTCTTTAGCTATCATCCCACGCTCCTTTGCGGTATCTGCGATCTCGCTCGATCTCCGGTCTCCTCGTCCAGGTGGCACCACGTCAACGGATCTTTATACGGGCTCCCGCCTCTGAACCGAGGCAACTCGGACATGAAGTTTGCTAGCCGACTTGTCTAAGATTGATGTAGAGAATGAGTAGAACACTTTGTCTCGTTTCATCCAAAACCATGGATGAACGGTTAATGAAGTTGCCTTTTTAATCAAGTGATGAGAAATGAGCATGGAAATTTAGCAAATTAATCATCTATCATTCTCAAATGGGGCTCGGCCAATATAGGGCTGAAATTGAGAGAGGTGGTGAGTGTAGGAGGAAGGGTGACCATTAGCAAAAAATGAAATGAATGAGTCATATGAACACCTCATCAACCATTTAATGCAAACAATGAGTCACTAAACACCTCATCAACCTAGTCACCAATTATAGAAGCTTCCTCATGATTCACCCTCATGACTCACCCAAAAGAAAAAGATAATTCCGCATTAAACCGAATATTTAAGACGGGTGATAGAAAACTGGAAACTTCGAAAAGCGATCCCGAAACGAATTTCAGGATAACCCCGTAACAGTACATACATACCCGCATTTGTATTACGACCGAATACAAATGCAACTGAGATAAAGATACTATATCTACACAGTATAATACTCAGATCCGGCTTAAACCAAAGCCCACCAGTATTATCTGCCCGAAATATGACACGTGCGTAAATGCACGTGCATTTTCCGAACCCTGCCATAAAACCATACGGCCTCTACAACGTTTTGCCCGAACTTGGGAAACTATCTTTGGGGGACTCTAATGACTCATCAGTACCCTGGCAGTGGGTTTAACTACAAGCACGTCAGCGGCACTAGCAGTGCGTAACGGCTGCCCATGTACTGACCTCAAGGGAAGCCGATGAGCGAACTCATCCTGGAACCCTACTGATCCTAACAGTGATAATATACATACAGTCCGGTCCGTTCTTCTATGAGTATCGCATATCGGGCCTAGGGGGCTGGTAACGTCAGACCCCCAATAGCGGTATAAGTCATGTCAGAGAGAAGCCCTGAACACCCTGAGAAACTACTGGAATACTTACCAGTAATTCTCACTTGCCTTAGCCAAGGACTTGGTGTAATGGCTTTCCTAGACACAGCACGATCTCACCCCCAATACCAGAAGAGACGAATCCACTGCCGATCCGCTCACTTGCCTCCATGTGGCTCGGGACTGTACCCAAAAAATACCTGTTTGCACGACTCCTTTGAGCCGTGGTAGGGTAGAAATCAAAGCACAGTGGGAACTCACACGAGACAAATGACGATCTCAAGTCGATGAACTAACCTGTACACATGTCACCAGGGAACTGCTATCTGACGATAGGTATAATACCAACTAGCAGGTTCCCGGCGAGTCCTGTCCGGTGTACTTATAACCCAATGAGCACCTGTATACATCTTAGGTGATCCAACTGACACCAGTGGCTTGTGAGACCGGCTACCGCCCCTCGTCGGGGTCTCGACTGTATACACTAGTCTACTCCGGAGTATCGATGCCCTGTCTCGAAACTCCCACGACTAGGGACCCCAATTAAGGATGTGCTTATAGACTACCCAACTCTCACGTATATGATCGCCATCATACTGTTGGTAGTGAAGCAAGATCCTAAGGGCTCTATCAACGTGTAATAATGATCAGTCACCTGAACCTGTACACGACTGATAAAGGCAAACCAGATAGCATACTATCATCTCGAGTAAGACTGTCCTTCCGGTATAGGTCCTCCTCAATCATTGCAATCACGTACCTGCGATCCAATAATTGACTTTGAGGGCACTATAACCAACAATCTCCCACTTGCACTTAAGGCTAATTATTGCGATGTCGCTTACTCACAGCCCATGTGATACCGAACACCCAACTCCTCTACTAATCAGTTTCACAAAGCCCATTTGTAAAACTCTTGTGTTCGAGAAATAGCCTCAATGAGTGGATCCGCCCCGATGTTTCTTTCTATGTCTCTCTTAATCTCAAGTTCGCGGAGAAATCCATCTCCCGAATCGAGTAATACCTGTCTTAGAATATGTCTGGATATCTGATGGGACCTAGTTCATAAATGAACTCCAAATCCAAACTTCTTAGACTGTATCGATAACTGAACCTAATCAGTATCCTGCATTATGCCTCCCACAGTATCCTCTTGGACCAACTGTCTATAATACTGTCTCTCATCAGAGGGAAAACTATAACTCTGACAATTACTCCGTCATCCATGTCACCTTTGAAGCCTAGATCGATAACCGTCTCCGAAGGAGGCTGCCGTCATCAAATCCCTAGACATGCACTTATGTTCTAAAACTGCTTCCTTATATTTCTTCAGGATTGGATTAATATAAACTTATCGCATCTAGTACAAAAACAACATCTGGTGCGGTACTTGACATCTCACGATTGACTCAATTGCCTAAGCAAGTGATATGTCAATCATGCACATCCCTCTCCCCTTTAGTTTGTAAGACATCTTTAGAGAGGGTGACTCCATCATCTGCAGGTACACCACCATACCAGGAGTCATCTATTCTAAAGTACTATTAGAATACTGTCAAAATACCCACATTGGGAAACTACCCAAGTCTAGATCTAAAACCATAGATCTAGTAACCAGAATGTCTGATATTATATCCATATCCTTTATGGAGAAACAACTGTGTGACGACCAAAGTATAACCGATCATAGTATAAGAATTTTACTTCCTACTCTGTGTACGTCATCCAAATACCAGGACATCACACACCCTAGTACCTTCTTAACAGATCCATCCCCTATTCTGATGAAGTCAAAGCGATGACTGTCACATCAAAATTAGATGATCTATCTCCGCTATATCTGCTCAAGTCTATAAATAGACATAAGCTACTTGCCCACTATGCTTCCGCTGCTCCCACTGACCACAACAACTCTCTGGCAGAATAATATATACGTGCACTTCTAAAGCTGGTTTAGAACGACGCTATACTTAACCTCCTGCCGGGTCTCATAGCCTGGAACAATGGTAGTGTCAAGTCTGGGTAAACAAGAACCTCCCTGTCACCGTCCTTGAGTCTACCGGAGTACCTCTCGGGTGTCTGAGATTACCCACCATATCTGCGGAGTGGCTAATGGAATGTCAAACCTGATTGAATCTCTAGGTCCTATTAAATTTTCCGTAATCATTTGCGGTTCTGGAATCACTTCCAGTTCTACCATACTCCCATTACTGTTTTCTGAAAAAATCCATTTTACTAAAACTGTGGCGAGTCAAGAACAATATCACTATTGATCTTCCAGATAGTAGAAAGTCAACCCTCGTCATAGCCTGGGCCAACCCACAAACTGCCATTACAGAAACATGCCTTGAGTTAGCCAGAGTCTGGTTTTAAGCATAAGCTGGATAACTCCCCGTACCTTAACATCGTTAAGATATGAACCATTCTATATCCAATATAGAAATTTTGGCACTTATTTAATTGGAACCATATTCTAATCATGTAGCTGTCTCCAGTGCATATCAACTTAATGGAGAGAGGCTAATCAGCATTACTCAACTTAAGAATGCATCCAATTATGAGTAACCTGAAAGAGAAACAAGTTTCTTAAAACCATTACTATCATCTGAATACCAATCATAAGTATCTACATCTTCGATCTCTTTGAAGAATCCCGATACTTGCGACATCTGGTTCTCTACTTTATTCCTATACCCACCACTTCTCAAAACTCAGACCTTGTATTTCTACGAAACACTTGTCTAAAAACTAGAGAAGTCATAAGTAAACAGAACATAGTACGAGGACCAACCCCTTTGTCTTGATGGACACTGGACAACATACAATACTCTGTATAAGTCCGCTGAGTTAAATAACTTAAAACATGTGCATCGTAGGTTGAAAACTGAACCTATGGTTAAGGACTACTCCGTTGTTCAATGCTCCTTACCTAATCGTCAACTGATATAGGTAAATATCACGAACATAATTTCAAAAAGTTATATCTCACTTTATAAAAATAAACGTACAGATATATCATTTTGAAATTGGTGCACAACAACGGATACTCAAAACCAAATACTTGCCGTCCGGCAAAAACTCAGGCGATTTCCTCAAATATCACCAATTACAACGAATTCCGATATAATGAGGATGATCGCCTAATTCCCAATAACTCACTCCCACTCATCATCTGTAAAACCATACAGATGTGAGAATCATACCTGGTAAATACATACCCTGGAGTGAGTATCTAATCGGGAAATCAGTTTTCCTTTTACAATGCAAAGTGAAACTGAAACATAAAAATGTTTCGTAGGGGTATCCTGGTATTCCTAGTAATGCCTCTTCCATAATCCAATTCATGACTATAACCGTATATTTCTTGCCATCTCTCCAAATCCCTTTATTTGTCTTTAGTCATTACCTTCTGTACACCCCTTTAGGCCAAGTGGTTTTCTTCCTTCCCTACCGTTCGGCACCAGCCTATGGTTTGGAAGAAAACTATCCAGTAAACATAATAGGTGTATTCTCCTAAACCAAGGAGTACTCGCAACTTGAGAGAATGTGATGATAAAAGACAACTGAATAATACCTTATTCTATTTCTCCCAAACTGGGGAAAAAAGCAAAGGTGAAGCAGGAGTGGCGATGAAGTACGCGGTTTGGTCGTGAACGATAGCAGTCGTAATTTACTTTGCGCTCTTTCTAATCCCTTTATTTTGTCTTTAGTTATTACCTTCTGTACACCCTACTTAGGCTCATTGGTTTTCTTTATTCCCTACCTTTCGGCACCTGCCTATGGTTTTGGAAGAAGACTATCCAATAAGCGTAATAGGTGTACTCTCCTAAACTAAGGAGCCCTCGCAACCTGAGAGAAAGTGATGATAAAAGACAACTGAATAAACCAATTCTATTTCTCCTGAACCTGGATCCATCCTCGAAGAAGTCCCTTCGAGTTCGTATATAACCATACGATGGATCTATCCAATGGAAGTGGATGTCCGTAGTAATACGGGGTGTTATAAGAAATGCAAAGGGTAAAAGAAGGAGCGGCAATGACTTATACAACTTAGATAATCCAAAATCCAGTATTTTAAGAAGGTTCAGTCAACTTGGTCACTGAGTCATAGTCTAGGGTCGGTCAAAGGTCGCTGCCAAAGAGAGAGAGAAAAGAAACATTCTGCGTGCACTCTAACCTAGATCAGAATGGTTATCACTTTATCTAATCAGTAAACCTCCCACTGTACTGTCAAATTCTCCTCCAAACCTGAAAGAAGAATCAATCGAGATCACCCGAAGAGTAAACTAACTCATCAGTAGGAATCGGGATCCAACTATCATCGCATGATAACGTGACGGAATCTACTCACGTTATCAAACTCCAGAAGGTATGCTTATGCCTGGCAAGTTTCAGTTTCTTTAGAAACCCCTGATATGATTTTTACCCCATGTTCTTATGACCTTGACGAAGGCCAACAAATCATAAGTCACATGTCAAGTTCTACCCGTCATTATCTTGTCAATTCGAACCCACCCGTACATACCCTTGACGAAGGCCAACAAGGTAATACGACTGTCCCAAACCAACTCATCTATCTATGCAACAGAAAAGTAACAAGCAGCTACCATCCACTATGCCTTGACGAAGGACAACAAACATAGCATGAATACTACGTGTTACCGATCTGAAACGACGGAGGGCTACGGCTGGTTTTTGGCGAAAAACCTTTAACGTAATGAACTTGATCTCGTTGAAGGAACCTGATAGCTTTTTATAAAAATATAGTGGCGAAAACCTTTGCTAAAGAGGTCACTCCCGGTGAAGGGATCTCGGCTCTTTCCTCGTGGAATGAGGTGCAGGATATTCCAACTGAATACCGCGATGCAAAGCAACATGTAATCGACTATAGTGAAGTTATTACCCTAACGCAAACTTCTGCCCAAGGGGTCACTCCCGGTGAAGGGATCTCGGCCCTTGCCTCGTCGAATGAGGTGCAGGATATTCCAACTGAATACCACTTTGCAAAACAAAAGGAAACGTCTTTGTAATAACACTTTTTAAAACTGTTCCAAAAACATCCAAACAGGTTTGTTTTCCTTTGCATTGATCAAAATCAACGCAGTCCCATCAATTAATCACACCAGAAAAGAATGAAAATATAATGTACGTATATGCCATCCGCATTCGTCACTGGGTCCCGTCATCACCCGTTAGGTTACTTAACTAACGACAGAGCGGGGACTGGACTAGCGCGGGTATAAAACATATACAACATCTACTAGTGTATATACCAATATACAATAATCGCTCCAGGCGTAATAAATGCAACATTACAGAAAAGTAATAAGCATCACAGAACAATACAGATAATCTGAGATCTCCGGGTTTCACAGAGCCACTACTGAAACCCGACGTTTCCCTGGTCGTGTGGATAGCCTGTGCAATGAAACCTAGACCCCTATGGGTGCGGCAAGTTACCCGCCAAAACCTGAAGCGATTCAGCCCCCTACAGCAAAGTGAATGGACCACCCTGCACTTCACGGAATTCGGTAACTTGAGCACCCCTCCATGGGTCAACCTGTACCCCCTACGAGTGCGGCGAATAGTCTGCCAATTCTAGAGTGAGGCCCCTCTGCCTCTCAAAGCCATGAGATGCGGACCCGTTGCCCTCCAGAACCCGGCTATCCGTGCACTCCGTCGCGGGGTAAACCTAGTACAGAAATGAAAAATATGTATAACGGATACATCGACCTCAGCCCGGTCGTGCCCCAAAAGAATATTATACAAACAGGCAGTGACGGCAGTCCACATGTTGGACGCTCGCCCCGCAATATCAAATGTACAAATAAATCCAAACTGCACTACCATTGTGTAGGGTGTTTTTCGTCACCCCATTGAGATGGGAATACGCGCGCGCTTGTCAGGCGTACTACAGATTCCTCCTGCCTAGGGTAGGCCGGGGTTTATTGATTGTGGGGATCCGAATCTCCGGCAGCCGCGGACTAAATTGCCGTTAATTACCCCTCGCCTTTGGGGCGAGAGAACCTCCGATTAACGGGTTAAACTGGTCATGCGAACTCAATGTGCAGTGTATGTGTGTGTTGTTTTGGAGGGGGGGTTTGGATATATCAGGAGCCATGTAGAGTTTTACGGGGGGCCTGCTACTCGAATAGCGGGCTGGGGGTCAAGGGGGCTAGCAGCCCCCTTGCGGGGTGCGGGGCAGTGCCCCAGCCCAAATTTTTTTTTGAGGGGGACAGTGTTGTGGAGTGTGTGTGTATCTGTATATATATATACATGTATACATATATAAAAAAGGGAAAAAGCGCCCAAAGGACGTGTGGGGCCAGCGCCTTGAGCGCTGTGCGCTTAGGCGCCCGCGTGCTACGTGTCGGCATGTGGGCGTTTTGCGCTTGAGCGCTGGGCGCTGGAGCGCAAGCGCGCTACGTATCGGCACGTGGGCGCTTTGCGCTTGAGCGCAGGGCGCTTGAGCGCAAGCGCGCCATGTGTCGGCACGTGGGCGCTTTGCGCTTGAGCGCAGGGCGCTGGAGCGCAAGCGCGCAACGTGTCGGCATGTGGGCGCTGGGCGCTTGAGCGTTGGGCGCTTGAGCGCAAGCGCGCCACGTGGGCGCTTTGCGCTTGAGCGCAAGCGCGCCACGTGGGCGCTTTGCGCTTGAGCGCAAGCGCGCCATGTGTCGGCACGTGGGCGCTTTGCGCTTGAGCGCAGGGTGCTGGAGCGCCAGGCGCTCGAGCGCCATCGCGCCACGTGTCGGCATGTGGACGCTTGGCGCTTGAGCGCTTGGGCGCCGGTGAGAAAAAGAAGCTTTTAGCCCCAGAAGTTCTCGAAAGAGAAATCAGAGTGGAGTTAAACTCCTAAGATGTTTTGGGGTTGATGAAAGGGGTTCTTCTTCTTTCTTCTCTGGTTGCTGGATCTTGAAGATCAAGAGATATGAGATTTTAAAAATCCCTTCTTTTTGAGATCTAATGGAAGATCTGAGTTCCCCTTTATGGGTTTTGTGGTGAAAAACTATTTAGTTTTATAAAATGAAGAGTAAAACTCTCGATTTAATTCAAAAGAAAGAAGAAGGTTTTGGAACCTTGAGGAAGGAGAAAAGATCTCAGATCTAAAATTTTTTTTGGAGAGAATGAAAAGTATTAGTTTATTCATCATCATGTTGCCTTTTATAGGCTTACATATTTAAATATAGCCCCTTGGGCTTCACAAAATGGCATTTTGCCTATCCCATGGCTTATGTGCCATTTCATTTTTGCACATAAGCCATGGGCTTACAAAATATTGGCTTTATGCCTATTTTGCATACATTCATGTATAAAAAATTACATAAAAATTATTTATTACATGATTTTGTTGTTGGCATGGGGGAGGCTGGCCGCGGGCTCGACTTGGGTATGGGCCCGCTTGACCTGGGCTTGGGCCCACCTAGCTTGGGGGTTAACCTTGACTTTGACTCGGTCAACCGGGGTGTAAATTTTTACCCCAACAAATTGCCCCCTATCAATGAATGCACACCGCACATGTGGGTCGTGTGCATGAAATTGATGGATCTTCTTTTGCGTGGAGGCGACTTGCTTTGGTCACCACTTTTTGGGATGCACTACCCTTTTTACGACGTGGACGGTCGGCGCTTAACGCATCTCCGAGACGGAGTGTCCGTGGTAGACGTTTCCCTGGCCCGGAGCGATCTGGTTCCTACTTTGTAGGAAGCCTGCACTGCCCTTTTTGCGACATGGACGGTCGACGCTCTGATCCGGAGCGATTTGGTTCCCGGTTTGTGAGAAGCCTGCACTGCCCTTTTTATGACATGGACGGTCGACACTCTGATCCGAAGCGATTTGGTAGACGTGTCCCCGGCATGGAGTGTCTGCTTGACATTTCCCCGGCACGGAGTATCGCTGGTTGACTTATCCCCGAGACGGAGTGTCTGCCTGACGTTTCCCCGTTACGGAGTGTCGTTGTCGATGTGCCCCCGCACGGAGTGTCTGCTTGAGGTTTCCCCGAGGCGGAGTATCGGCTGGTTGACGTTTCCCCGGTATGAAGTGTCGCTGGTTGATGTGTCCCCGAGACGGAGTGTCTGCCTGACGTTTTCCCAGTACGGAGTGTCGTTGTCGATGTGCCCCTGGCACGGAGTGTCTGCTTGACGTTTCCCCGAGGCGGAGTATCGGCTGGTTGACGTTTCCCCGAGACGGAGTGTCTGTTTGACATTTCCCCGTTACGGAGTGTCGTTGTTGGACGTTTCCCCGATGCGGAGTGTCTGTTGTTTGACGCAGAGGTCGACGTCGGAATTGGTTGGTTTGATCTGTTTGATTTAAGTTGGCATCAACATCGCTACACTGGAATGTGGTACCAGGAGCGAATCATCATCTATCTTTGAGAGGATTTGGGAATTGGTTTTTTTTTGTTCGGCATCTGCATTGCTGCACCGGAATAATGCCAGGAGCAACTCATCATTTTCCCCGAGAGGATTTGGGAAATGGTTTTTGTTTGGCATCTGCATTGCTGCACTGGAATAATTCCAGGAGCAACTCATCATTTTCCCCGATAGGATTTGGGAATTGGTTTTTTTTGGCATCTGCATTGCTGCATTGGAATAATGCCAGGAGCAACTCATCATTTGCCCCGAGAGGATTTGGGAATTGGTTTTTGTTTGGCATCTGCATTGCTGCACTGGAATAATGCCAGGAGCAACTCATCATTTTCCCCAAGAGGATTTGGGAATTGGTTTTTGTTTGGCATCTGCATTGCTGCACTGGAATAATGCCAGGAGCAACTCATCATTTGCCCCGAGAGGATTTGGGAATTGGTTTTTGTTTGGCATCTGCATTGCTACACTGGAATAATGCCAGGAGCAACTCATCATTTGCCCCGAGAGGATTTGGGAATTGGTTTTTATTTGGCATCTGCATTGCTGCACTGGAATAATGCCAGGAGCAACTCATCATTTGCCCCAGGAGGATTTGGGAATTGGTGGCTTAGGAGACAGGTTTAGATCCCTATCACCTAAGACTTTTCAATTTTATGGGCCGTAAGGGTCCCATAAAAGCATTTTCTCCCTACGAGTCGAAAGGATCTCATAGGTGTATTTTCTCCTTAGGAGTCGTGGGGACTCCTAAGTGTGTTGCTCCTTTGTGAGTCGTAAGGATCTCACGCGGGAATTTTCTCCTCACAAAGTCGAAAGGACTTTGCGAGTGCATCTCATCTCTTTTTTTTTACGAGTTTGCGCCCTTTCGGGTTTTCACAAACTTGCTGGCAGTCCTGCTGTTTTTACTCACGGCGCTCTTTCGGGTTTTCATCCGTGCCCATTTTTCTTGTGGACATACCATTTTTTTATTATTATTTTTTTTATTTTTTTTATTTTTGGTGGGACTTTGAATGTGGTCTCACCGGTAGGACTTGGGAGAGATTGGGATCGTTTTACGCCCATAGATTGTATACGGTTTTGCAGGATGTATGATGCAGACCGTAGGGCCAAAAAAATTTCGGGACTTTGTTGGCGTCTGTATCGCTGCACTGGAATATGATACCAGGAGCGACTCATCATTCGCCATTGGGGTATGGGAGTTGGAATTTGGTTGGCGTCTGCATCGCTGCACTGGAATATGGTACCAGGAGCGACTCATTATTCACCATTGGGATTTAGAATTTGGCTGGAGTCTGCATCGCTGCACTGGAATATGGCACCAGGAGCGACTCATCATTCGCCACTTGGGGATTAGGGAGCGATGGCTTAGGAGACGGGTTTAGATCCCTATCACCTAAGACTTTTCAATTTTATGGGCCGTGAGGGTCCCATAAAAGCATTTTCTCCCTGCGAGTCGTAAGGATCTCGCAGGTGCATTTTCTCCTTAGGAGTCGTGAGGACCCCCAAGTGTGTTTTTCCTTTGTGAGTCGTAAGGATCCCACAAAGGTTTGATCTCGTCATATATCGTGAGGACACATGAGTGGGTCTTCTCAATGGAGCATAATTCCAAAGACGGAGACCGGCCGCGTAACTGGTGATTACTGTGGGGCATGAGTGTGATGAGAATTATTTGAGCCCGTGGATTGTATACGGTAGTCGATTTAAGGACTGGCCGTAGGGCTGGAAGAATTTTGGGAAGCTGGATTTTGGTTAGCGTCTGCATCGCTGCACTGGAATATGGTACCAGGAGCGACTCATCATTCGCCTTTGTTTTGTTTTGTTTGTTTGTTTGTTGTTTTTGTTTTCGTTTTTGTTTTACCGCGATTGCTCTATCATTTCAGCTTTTCTTATCGCGAAGATCGCGATTGACCCATCATTTCGGCTTTTATTCGCGGTTGCCCCATCATTTCGGCTTTTCTTTATTTTTCTTTTATTTATACATTTTTTTGTTTATTTACATTTTTTTTACATTCCCAGTTTAACGACTTAGAGGTCGACGGTTCCCAGTTTAATGATGTGGTGGTTGATGGTTTTCAGAGAAAGGCGGATGTCTGAGAGAATCAGGTCCCTGCAGGACTCCAGTCTCCTGTTTGTATCAAATTGGCGGTCGCGGCTTAATTGTTTGTTAACACGCCAGGGGACAATGATATTTCTACCGCTTTATATTGTTTCTCGACCCAATCCTTGAAGATGCAACAGTCTTCAATAGTGTGCCCCAGCACTCGGTGGTATGGGCAAAAGTTAGGATGATCAGTCCTGTTCGCTTCACTTAGCCTTTTTGGTTCTGGTAGCCGCAGGCCATTCTTCAGAGCGTCTTTAAAAATTTTGTGGACCTTGTCCCTTCGGAATGAGTAGACCTTATTTCTTCTTTCCTCCAAAAATGGCTCTCGAGACTGGTCAGTTTTTGCTCCGCCCGCTCTCTGCTTATTTAGAGAATCGGTGCTGTTAGAACTTCCACCTTTTCGGTTGTCGTCCCTCCAAGGTTTCGGTCTGTTTGTGAACTGAAGATCCTGAGCGGACTCGGGCTTTGAGCGTTCCAACGTTTGGACCTTTTTGGTCAGCTCTTGGAATGTTTTGAGACCCGCGGTACATAGAAACGGGGCCATCCAGTTGTTGAGATTTCCGACAAGGAGACTGACAGATTGGTCCTGCTCTATCGGCGGTTCACATTTGACGGAGAGATTGCGCCATCGGGTTATAAAATCCGTGTTGCTTTCGTTGTTCTTGGGCTTGGTCCTAACGAGTGTAAGTCCGCGGCGGCGCCCCGGCCGTCGATCCGACGCCGGAAATGCGGAAACGAAAAACTTTGCAAACTAGCAAACCGGCACCACCGCGCACTTTTAACCCGGATTGGGCCATTAACCTAGCTACTAGCAAACATAAAGATGGGTGAAGTGATATACCAAGTGATCCGTGTCCTTCGGTCTTCGTCTCCACTTCGATCTCCCGCGGAATCTCCGTCCGTCACCTCCTCGTCGGAAAGGGCACCACGTAGCCGAATACTTTTACGGGCTCCCACCTCTGGACCGAGGCAACTCGGGCGCGAAGTTGGCTAGCCGACGCGTCCAAGGAGTGCTGTAGACTAGTGTGGAAACTTTGTCTCTTGGAGTTTATGTAGTTGCCATTGATGGAGGAATCAATATGAACTTTGGAAAGGTGAGAAGGATTTTGTGAGCAAGCCAAATGAGATAATCAAATTTCCCTCATACAAAAAGAAAACCTCTCTCTACTTACTCAAAGTGTGGCTGGCCCCTTTTTGATAGAATGAGGAGAGAAAAAACTCAAACCAAGAAGGGAGGTGATGGTAGTAAAAGCAAAGGGTGACCACATCCCAAAAGGTAATGATAACAAGGTCAAATCTAAATCAAGATCAACTCTAATCACAAAGAAATGAGGTATAAAGCATCTCATGATGAAAGAAGCCACAAATGTAAGAAACCCCTTCCACAATATGTTATTTGCAAACATGCAAATAACCCCCTCCATCGAAAAGTCCGGCCGTGAAGGAACAAAGGAAAACCGGCCGGAACGGAATGCAAACTGGCAACCTCAGAAAACTGATCCCGTAATAAATTACAGGAAAACCTCGCTACTGCAAATACATGCCCGCATTTGTATTCCCACTGAACACAAATGCAAAGAGACAAAATCTACACTATCTAATACTAGGATCCGGCTTAAGCCAAAGCCGGCTAGTAAAAACCGTCCGATCACGATCCGTGCAATACCGCACGTATATGATCGAACCCTGCCATATCTCCATACGGCCTCTACAGCGTTTCGCCCGAAACCTGAGTAACTGTGTGTGTGGTGGACTCTAAAGACTCGTCAATACTATGGCTGTGGATTTAACCACTAGCACGTCAGAGGTATCAGCCATACGTGACGGGCCACCAGCTATTAACAAAAAGGGATGTCGATGAGCGAACTCATCCTGACACCCTACTGAGCCTGTCAGTGACAATATCCGTACAGTCTGGTCCGTTTGTCTATGAGCATCGCATGGCGGGCCTAGGGGGTTGGTAATAGTCAGACCCCCAATAGCGGTACAAGTCGTGTCGGAGTGTAGCCCAGAACACCCTGAAATACTACTGGAATACCTACCAGCAAATCTCCTACCTTGGCTAAGGACTTTTCATGTTCTGGCTCTCCTAGACACAGCGCGACCTCACCCCCAATACCGGGAGAGACGAACCCCTGCAGATCCGCTCACTGCCTCCATGTGGCTCGGGACTGTACCCAACTAAAACCTGTTTGCACGTCTCCTTTGAGTGTGGTAGGGTAGTAATCAAAGCACAATGGGAACTCACACGAGACAAATGACGATCTCAGGTCGATGAACTAACCTGTACACATGTCACCGGGGAACTGCTATCTGACGTCAGGTATAATACCAACTAGCAGGTTCCCGGCGAGTCCTGTCCGGTGTACTCATAACCCAATAAGCACTTGTATACATCTTAGGTGAACCAACTGACACCAGTGGCTTGTGAGACCGGCCACCGCCCCTCGTCGGGGTCTCGACTGTATACACTAGTCTACTCTGGAGAATCGATGCCCTGTCTCGAAACTCCCACGACTAGGGACCTTTTAAGGATGTGCTTATAGACTCCAGCTCTCACGTATATGATCGCCCTCATACTGCTGGTAGTCAAGCAAGAATCCTAGGGGCTCTATCAACGTGCAATAGTGACCTGTAGGGTCACTTAAAGCAGTACACGATGATAAAGATAAACCAGATAGCATACTATCATCTCGAGTAAGACTGTCCTTCCGGCATAGGTCCTCCTCAATCATTGCTATCACGTACCTGTGATCCAATAATTGACTCTGAGGACACTATATCCAACAATCTCCCACTTGCACTCAAGGCTAATTATTGCGATGTCGCATACTCACAGCCCGTGTGATACCGAACACCCAACTCCTCTACTAGTCAGTCTCACAAAGCTCGTTTGCGAAACTATTGCGTTCGAGGAATAGCCTCAGTGAGTGGATTCGCTGTGATGTTCCTTTCTATGTCTCTCTATATCTCAAGTTCGCGGAGAAAGCCATCTCCCGAAATGAGCAATACCTGTCTTAGAATATGTTTGGATGTCTGATGGGACCTAGCTCACAAATGAACTCCAAATCCAAACTTCTTAGACTGTATCGACAACTGAACTTAATCAGTATCCTGCGCCATCCTTCCCTCAGTATCGACCTGGACCACCTGTCCAAAATACCGCCCCTCATCAGAGGGAAAACTATAACTCTGACAGCCACTCTTCCATTCAAGTCACCTTGGAAGCCTGGAATGATAACTGTCTCCTGAATGAACCTGTCGTTATTATATCCCTAGAACATCAACTTATGTTCTAAAACTGCTTCCGACTGTTTCTCCAATATTGGATTAATATCAACTTATTGCATCTACTGCAAGAACAACATCTGGTGTGGTACTTGACATCTCATGATTAACTCAATTGCCTAAGCAAGTGATCTGCCAATCATGCGTATCCCTCTCCCCTTTAGTCTGTAAGACACCTTTAGAGAGGGTGACTCCATCACCTGCAGGTATACTACCATGCCAGGAGTCGTCCATTCTAAATACTCATAGAATGCTGTCTAAGTATCCAGATTGGGAAACTACCCAAATCTAGATCTAAAATTATAGGTCCAGTAACCAGAATGTCTGATGTAATATCCAAGTCCTATGTGGAGAAACCACTGTGTGACAACCAAAGAATAACCGATCGTAGTATAGGAATATCACTTCCTACTCTGTGTATGTCATCCAAATACCAGGACATCACACCCTACTACCTTCTTAACCGATCCATCCCCTATTCTGATGAAGTCAAACCTATGACTGTCACATCAGAAATAGATGATCTATCTCCGCTATATCTGCTTTAGTCTATAAATAGACACAAGCTATTTGTCCACCAATGCTTCCGCTGCTCCCACTGACCACGACAACCCTCTGGCAGAGTCATATACACGTACACTTCTAAAGCTAGTTTAGAATGACGCTATACTCATCCTCCTTCCGGGTCTCACAGTCTGGAACAACAGCAATGGCAAGTCTGGGTAAACAAGAACCTCCCTGCCACTGTCCTTGAGCATACCAAAGTACCTCTCGAGTGCCTGAGGTTACCCACCATATCTTCGGAGTGGCCAATGGAATGTCAAACCAGATTGAATCTTTAGGTTCTTATCAAATCTTTAGTAATTGTTTGCGGTTCTGGAATCACTTCCAGTTCTACCATACTCCCACTACTGTTTTCTGAAAAAATCCATTTTTTGTTAAAACTGTGGCGAGTTAAGAACAATATCACTATTGATCTTCCAGATGATAGAAAGTCAACCCTCGTCATAGCCCGGGTCAACCCACAAACAGCCATTACTGAAATGTGCCATGAGTTATCCGGAGTCTGGTTTTAAGTATAAGCCGGACAACTCCCCGTATCTTAACAATGTCAAGATATGAACTGTTCTATATCCAATATAGAAACAGAGGCACTGATTTAATTGAACCAGATTCAAATCATGCAGCTGTCTCCAGTGCATGTCAACTAAATGGAAGGAGGCCGATCAGTGTTACTCAACTTAGGAATGCTTCCAATTATGAGTAACCTGAAAGAGAAGCAAGTTCTCATTACTATCAACTGAATACCATACACAAGTATCTACATCTTCGATCACCTTGAAGAATCCCGATACTTGCAATACCTGGTTCTCTACTTTACTCATATACCAATAACTTCTCAAAACTCAGACCCTGTGTTTCCACGAAACACCTGTCTAAGAACTAGAGAAGTCATAAGTAAACCGAATATAGTACGAGTACCTACCCCTCTGTCCTAATGGACACTGGACAATATACAATACTCTGTATAAGTCCCCTGAGTCTAGTAACTCATTCACTGTGTGTCATAGGTTGAAAACTGTACTTATGGTTAAGAAGAATTACACCGCTGTTCAATGCTCCTTACCTAACCATCCACTGATATAGGTAAATGTCATAGACATAATCTCAAAAAGGTATATCTCACTCTATGAAAATAGACGTACAGATATATCAATTTGAAATTGGTGCATAACAACGGATATTCAAAACCAAATATTTGCCGTCCGGCAAACAACCCAGGTGACTTCCTCAAATATCACCAATTACAACGAATCCCGATATAATGAGGATGGTCACCTAATTCCCAATAACTTACTCCCACACATCATCTGTAAAACCATACAGATGTGAGAATCAAACCTGGTAAATACATACCCTGGAGCAAGTGTCTAATTGGGAAATCAGTTTTCTTTTAACAGTACACAGTGAAGCTGAAACATTGAAATGTTTCGATGGGGTATCCCGGTATTCCTAGTAATGCCTCTTCCATTATCCAGATTTACAACTGTAACCGTATAATTCTTTGTCACCTCTCCAAATCCCTTTATATGTCTTTAGTCATTACCTTCTGCACACCCCTTTAAGCCAAATGGTTTTCTTCCTTCCCTACCGTTCGGCACCAGCCTATGGTTTGGAAGAAGACTATCCAATAAGCATAATGGGTGTACTGTCCTAATCCTAGGAGCACTCGCGATGCGAGAGAAGGTGAAGATAAAAGACAACCGAATAAATCTTATTCCTATTTCTCCTGAACCAGGATCCATCCCCGAACTGGAACAAGTTCCTTTCGAGTTCGTATATAACCATACGATGGATTATCCAATAAACTTGGGATCTTCGTAGTGATACGGAGTGTCCTGGAGAAATACAAAGGTGATTTAGGATTGGCGAAGAAATACTTGGTTTGGTCGTGAATAGCAGTCGCAATTTACTTTGCCCTCTTACTAATCCCTTGATATGTCTTTACTTAATACCTTCTGTACACCGTTTAGGCTAACTGGTTTTCTTCATTCCCTACCGGTCGACACCAGCCTAAGGTTTGGAAGAAGACTATCCAATTCGCGTAATAGGTGTACTATCTCCTAAACCAAGGAGTACTCGCAACCTGAGAGAAGGTAAAAGGAAAAGACAACTGAATAATCCTATTCGTTTTCTCCAGAATCAGAAACCATCCTCGAATTCATTCGAGTTCGTATATAACCATACGATGGTTTTGTCCAATGGAAGTGGACGTTCGTAGTAATACGGGGTGTCCTGGAGAAAAGGGTAAAAGTAGGAGTGGCAATGAGGTCTGCAACTCTGACAATCCAAAAGTCAGTGTTAAAGAAGGTTCGGTCAACTTGGTCACTGAATCATAGTCTAGGGTCGGGTCAATGGTCGCTGCCAAAGAGAGAGAGAAAAGAAACACTCAGCGTGCACTCTAACCTAGATCAGAATGGTTATCACTTTATCTAATCTGGAAACCTCCCACTATACCGTCAAATTCTTCTCCAAACCCAAAAGAAGAATTAGTCGGGATCACCCGAGGAGTAAACCAACTCATCAGTGGGAATCGGGATCCAACTATCACCGCATGATAACGTGACGGAATCCGCTCACGCTATCATACTCCAGAAGGTATGCGCATATCTGGCAAGTTTCAGTTTCTTTAGAAACTCCCGATGTAGATTTTTGCCCCATGCTCTTATGACCTTGACTAAGGCCAAAAAATCATAAGTCACATGTCAAGTTCTACCCGTCATTGTCCAAGTTGATTTGAACCCACCCGTACAAGCCCTTAACTAGGGCTAACAAGGCTATACGACTGTCCCAAACCAACGCATCTATCTATGCAGCATATAAACACCCAATAGCTACCAAACACTGTGCCTTGACTTTGGCCAACAAACACAGCTTGAATACTATTGACTATCCATATGAAACGACGGAGGGCTACGAATGGTTTCTGGCGAAAACCTTTAACGTAATGAACTTGATATCGTTGAAGGAACGGATAGCTTTTTAGAAAAATATAGTGACGAAAACTGTTGCTAAAGAGGTCACTCCCGGTGAAGGGATCTCGGCTCTTTCCCCATAGAATGAGGTGCAGGATATTCCAACTGAATACCACGATGCAAAGCAAAAGTAATCGGCTATAGTGAAGTTATTGCCCTGACGCACACTTTTGTCCAAGGGGTCATACCCGGTGAAGGGATCTCGGCCCTTGCCTCGTCGACTGAGGAGCAGGATATTCCAACTGAATACCACGATGCAAAACAAAAGTGAACACCCTTGCAATAACAGCCTTTTGAAAAATGTTCCAACAACATCAGATTAGGTTTGTTTTTAACTTGCATTGATCCGAATCAATGCAGTCCCATCAATTGATCACACCAAAAAGAACGAAAATAATGACGTACGTATATGCCATCCGCATTCGCCACTGGGTCCCGTTATCACCCGTTAGGTTAGCTAACTAACGACAGAGCGAGGATTGGACTAGCGCGAATGCAAAACATATACAACATCTACTAGTATATATATATCAATATATAATATTCGCTCAAGGCGTGATAAAATGCAACATTACAGAAATGTACAGCATCACAGAACAATACAGATATCTGGGATCCCCGGGTTTCATAGAGCCGCTACTGAAACCCGACGTTCCCCTGGTCGTATGGATAGCCTGTGCAATGAAATCCTAGACCCCTACGAGCGCGGCAAGTTACCCGCCAAAACCTGAAGCGAGGCAGCCCCCTTCAGCAACGTGAATGGACCACCCAGCACTTCATGGAATCCGGTAACTTGGGCACCCCTCCTGGGTCAATCCTATACCCCCTACGAGTGCGGCGAATAGCCCGCCAATTCTAGAGTGAAGCCCCCTCCGTCTCAATGCCATGAGATGCGGGCCCGTTGCCCTCTAGAACACGGCTATCCGTGCACCCCCACCGCGGGGTAATCCTAGTATAGAAAGTAAAATATACATACAACGGGTACATCGACCTCGACCCGATTGTGCCCCAAAAGAATAATACAAACAGGTAGTGACGGCAGTCCACATGTCGGACGCTCGCCCCGCAATATCAAATGTTCATAAAAAACAAAACTGTACTAACATTGCATCCGGGCTATCCCCCACGACCGATCCGCAACATCACAGCACAACACAGAATATCAACGTGAATGTCACGTTCGCAAATCCGTCAAAAGGGCTATAGCAGTTAGATAGGATTTACCGATCAAGTGACATTCACGGTCGCAGATATAATGTAAATACTGTGAACTAATGTGTTAAAAATATCCGATCGAACAAATTCATCGAAGTGGGCCCCAAGCAGTACTGTAGCACTTACAGAAAATCTGGGCCCAAAAAGAATATCCCAAAACCCCTATTTTCAACTCAGAAGCAACCTGCAAAATTTTGGTCAAGTGATCAATCAAAAGCGCGGCGGAACCGCGGCCTAAGCAAGGGTTTGGTCGCGGTTCCGCGGCGATATGGTGAGATCACGTGATCAATTTTTCACAGATTGCTTATAATTCCTTGCACAGTATTCTTCAACAACCAGAAAAATTTTTGGAGCTAAAAAAAATTCGACAGAAATTGAGCATGTGAAAATACGGTTTTTGGGGATTTTTGTTCGATCGAGTTCTAAACATACCAGAGCAAGCTAGGCATGGTTAATGGCATGGCTCTGATACCAATGTAAGTCCGCGGCGGTGCCCCGGCCGTCGATCCGACGCCGGAAATGCGGAAACGAAAAACTTTGCAAACTAGCAAACCGGCACCACCGCACACTTTTAACCCGGATCAGGCCATTAACCTAGCTACTAGCAAACATAAAGATGGGTGAAGAGATATACCAAGCGATCCGTGTCCTTCGGTCTTCGTCTCCACTCCGATCTCCCGCGGAATCTCCGTCTGTCACCTCCTCGTCGGAAAGGGCACCACGTAGCCGAATACTTTTACGGGCTCCCACCTCTGGACCGAGGCAACTCGGGCGCGAAGTTGGCTAGCCGACGCGTCCAAGGAGTGCTGTAGACTAGTGTAGAAACTGTCTCTTGGAGTTTATGTAGTTGCCATTGATGGAGGAATCAATATGAACTTTGGAGAGGTGAGAAGGATTTTGTGAGCAAGCCAAATGAGATAATCAAATTTCCCTCATACCAAATGAAAACCTCTCTCTACTTACTCAAAGTGTGGCCGGCCCTTTTTTGATAGAATGAGGAGAGAAAAAACTCAAACCAAGAAGGGAGGTGATGGTAGTAAAAGCAAAGGGTGACCACATCCAAAAAGGTAATGATAACAAGGTCAAATCTAAATCAAGATCAACTCTAATCTCAAAGAAATGATGTATAAAGCATCTCATGATGAAAGAAGCCACAAATGCAAGAAACCCCTTCCACAATATGTTATTTGCAAACATGCAAATAACCCCCTCCATCGAAAAGTCCGGCCGTGAAGGAACAAAGGAAAACCGGCCGGAACGGAATGCAAACTGGCAACCTCAGAAAACTGATCTCGTAATAAATTACAGGAAAACCCCGCTACTGCAAATACATGTCCGCATTTGTATTCCCACTGAACACAAATGCAAAGAGACAAAATCTACACTATCTAATACTAGGATCCGGCTTAAGCCAAAGCCGGCTAGTAAAAACCGTCCGATCACGATCCGTGCAATACCGCACGTATCTGATCGAACCCTGCCATATCTCCATACGGCCTCTACAGCGTTTCGCCCGAAACCTGAGTAACTATGTGTGTGGCGGACTCTAAAGACTCGTCAATACTATGGATGTAGATTTAACCACTAGCACGTCAGAGGTATCAGCCATACGTGACGGGCCACCAGCTATTGACAAAAAGGGACGTCGATGAGCGAACTCATCCTGACACCCTACTGAGCCTGTCAGTGACAATATCCGTACAGTTCGGTCCGTTCGTCTATGAGCATCGCATGGCGGGCCTAGGGGGTTGGAAATAGTCAGACCCCCAATAGCGGTACAAGTCGTGTCGGAATGTAGCCCAGAACACCCTGAGATACTACTGGAATACCTACCAGCAAATCTCCTGCCTTGGCCAAGGACTTTTCATGTTCTGGCTCTCCTAGACACAGCGCGACCTCACCCCCAATACCGGGAGAGACGAACCCCTGCAGATCCGCTCACTGCCTCCATGTGGCTCGGGACTGTACCTAACTAAAACCTATTTGCACGTCTCCTTTGAGCGTGGTAGGGTAGTAATCAAAGCACAGAGGGAACTCACACGAGACAAATGACGATCTCAGGTCGATGAACTAACCTGTACACATGTCACCAGGGAACTGCTATCTGACGTCAGATATAATACCAACTAGCAGGTTCCCGGCGAGTCCTGTCCGGTGTACTCATAACCCAATTAGCACCTGTATACATCTTAGGTGAACCAACTGACACCAGTGGCTTGTGAGGCCGGCCACCGCCCCTCGTCGGGGTCTCGACTGTATACACTAGTCTACTCTGGAGAATCGATGCCCTGTCTCGAAACTCCCATGACTAGGGACCTTTTAAGGATGTGCTTATAGACTCCAGCTCTCACGTATATGATCGCCCTCATACTGCTGGTAGTCAAGCAAGAATCCTAGGGGCTCTATCAACGTGCAATAGTGACCTGTAGGGTCACCTAAAGCAGTACACGATGATAAAGATAAACCAGATAGCATACTATCATCTCGAGTAAGACTGTCCTACCGGCATAGGTCCTCCTCAATCATTGCAATCACGTGCCTGTGATCCAATAATTGACTCTGAGGGCACTATATCCAACAACGAGCTCGGCAATGGTGATCTTATCGCTGACGCTCATGAACCTTTGTCGAAAAAAAGATTCCATTTAGACGAAAGTAGTAACGGAGCCATCCGGTATGCTCGCATACCAGTCGAAAGCAACATCGGTCAAGCTATTAACGAACTGGCGGAGGAGAAGCGCATCATTGCCCCCAGTATTCCCGCATGAGGCTTTGAAGTGGGCGATGTGCTGATTCGCATTTCCCGTCCCATCGAATCTTCCGAATTTGGGGATGACATAGCCGCTAGGAAATTCTACCAGATCATACTGAGCAGGATATGGTCTCCCACTACTGCTGATATCTTTTTGCGCTTCGGCTTTGGCCACCAATGTTTTGACTTTGCTGGAAACCAAATCCATGATTTGATCTTTAGTTAGCGGGCTACTGTCAAAGACAACCAAGAAATTTCCCGAGATAGGATGCGATTGATTTCATGCGGTCCGCCCACTTTTGGATTTAAGGGAACGGGCGTCGGCTGTTTTGGGACACCGATTCCCGGTTCATGAGCAGAGCCATGTGCTTGATTGGGCGGCTGAAAGGCAAGTCGGGCCGTGAGCTGCATCACGACATTCGTCAAGTCGTCAATTTTGGAGTAGAGTTTGGCCATCTCCTTGTTTTTGCTTTTAAGATGTTTTCAGAGCTCTTGGAGAAGTTGCTGCTCCGCGTTCTTGGGACGGAAGACTGGCTCATCTTCGCTCTACGATCTTGGCTCCTCATGGACCGAAGGGTCTTTCCGCCTATCATCCTCATCGAGAGGGTTTTCATCACCCAGCGGAGGTGGCTGTTCTTAGGAAGCGGCAACCACATTCAAGCCAGATTGGATTTGAGATGTGGTGGCCCCGTCCTTGCTCTTACTGCGTGTGCCCACCATATAGACAGTGTGGACCACATACCCAGCCATTTCCTCATCTTCGGCGGGGTAACCCTGTTCTTCGAACCTCATGAGGTTCAGCCTAGCAGGAGCCCTAGCCCTTTTGTTGGCTCTATACCTGAGCCTTTTCTGCCTTAGCTTCTCGGTTTTAAGGGCTTGGCGGGCATCCATTTCCTGGGAAGCCACCGTGAGTCGATTAGCGGGGAGCTTAGAGAAGACACCCGATCGGGCAGTGGTCAAGGGCACCGCTGGAGCTTGCTCAGGACGCCCTGTTGCTTTATTAGTGTTGATGGCCTTGCCCCCAACTAGGGCCATGGAGAGTCATTCGGAAACGGACTTGCGCTTGGGCTGAGGTGCCCTCGTGACCATGACGTTCGGCCTTTTCCCCTTTGAGGCTGGTTTATCCATCACTGAGGCTTGAATAGCAGGGACGACGTTCGCTGGCACGGACAGAATAGAGCCGAACGGTAGCAGCGGCTCCTCCCACTGTCACCTAAGACTGGCCGGAAGGACTGTCCTGGAGTCCATCATCATCGTGTAGGAGATAGGAGCTGAGTTCATCTTCGGAGACATTGTTGAAAGGCGATTACTTGAAAACCTGCATGAAAGAACATTATTTTAGTATAAATATAGATATGTATATTGATTGAGTTAGCATGAACATTTAACCCGAAATATGGGAGGAGAGATTCGTCCCACCGGGCGTGCCAGAATCTGTAGGGTGTTTTTCGTCACCCCATTGAGATGGGAATACGCACGCGCTTATCAGGCGTACTAAAGATCCCCCCTGCCTAGGGTAGGCCGGGGTTTATTGATTTGGGGATCCAAATCTCCAGCAGCCGCGGACTAAACTGCCGTTAATTACCCCTCGCCTTTGGGGCGAAGGAACCTCCGATTAACAGGTTAAACTGGTCATGCGAACTCAATGTGCAGTGTACGTGTGTGTTGTTTTGGAGGAGGGTTTGGATATATCGGGAGGCACGCAGAGTTTTTACGGGGGTCCCGCTACCCGGATAGCGGGCTGGGGGTCAAGAGGGCTAGCAGCCCCCTTGCGGGATGCGGGGCAGCGCCCCGGCCCAAATTTTTTTTTGAGGGGGACAGTGTTGTGGAGTGTGTGTGTATCTGTACATACATATACATGTATACATATATAAAAAAGGGAAAAGCGCCCAAAGGACGCGTGGGGCCAGCGCCTTGAGCGTTGTGCGCTTAAACGCTAGCGCGCCACGTGTCGGCATGTGGGCGCTTTGCGCGTGAGCGCTGGACGCTTGAGCGCAAGCGCACCACGTGTCGGCACATGGGAGCTTTGCGCTTGAGCGCAGGGCGCTGGAACGCAAGCGCGCCACGTGTCGGCATGTGGGCGCTTTGCGCTTGAGCGCTGGTCGCTGGAGCGCAAGCGCGCCACGTGTCGGCACGTGAGCGCTTTGCGCTTGAGCGCAGGGCGCTGGAGTGCAAGCGCGCCACGTGTCGGCACGTGGGCGCTTTGTGCTTGAGCGCTGGGCGCTTGAGCGCAAGCGCGCCACGTGTCGGCACGTGGGCGCTTTGAGCTTGAGCGCAGGGCGCCGGAGCTCCAGGCGCTCGAGCGTCAGCTCGCCACGTGTCGGCACGTGGGCGCTTGGCGCTTGAGCGCTTGGGCGCCGGCGAGAAAAAAAGGCTTTTAGCCCCAGATGTTCTCGAAAGAGAAATCAGAGTGGAGTTAAACTCCTAAGATGTTTTGGGATAGATGAAAGGGGTTCTTCTTCTTTCTCCTCTGGTTGCTGGATCTTGAAGATCAAGAGATATGAGATTTTAAAAATCCCTTCTTTTTGAGATCTAATGGAAGATCTGAGTTCCCCTTTATGGGTTTTGTGGTGAAAAACTATTTAGTTTTATAAAATGAAGAGTAAAACTCTCGATTTAATTCAAAAGAAAGAAGAAGGTTTTGGAACCTTGAGGAAGGAGAAAAGATCTCAGATCTAAATTATTTTTTGAGAGAGAATGAAAAGTATTACTTTATTCATCATCATGTTGCCTTTTATAGGCTTACATATTTACATATAGCCCCTTGGGCTTCACAAAATGGCATTTTTCCTATCCCATGGCTCATGTGCCATTTTATTTTTGCACATAAGCCATGGGCTTACAAAATATTGGCTTTATGCCCATTTTGCATACATTCATGTATGAAAAATTACATAAAAATTATTTATTACATAATTTTGTTGTTGGCATGGGGGAGGCTGGCCGCGGGCTCGACTTGGGCATGGGCCCGCTTGACCTGGGCTTGGGCCCACCTAGCTTGGGGGTTGACCTTAAATTTGACTCGGTCAACCGGGGTGTAAATTTTTACCCCAACACATTGCACACTGCTATCCACCATGACAAATGCGCAACATCACAGCACAATACAGAACATCAACGCGAATGTCACGTTCGCAAACCCGTCTAAAAGAACTATATCAATTAGTCGCGGTTTACCGCTCGAATGACATTCACGGTCGGAGATATAATGTAAGTATTGTAAACTAACAAGTTGAAAATTTTGATCGACAAAACATCCCGAAGTGGGCCCCACGTACATCTGCAGTACCGTAAAAAAATCTGGGCCCAAAAGAAATATTCCAGAAACTACAATTTTCTATGAAGACCCTACTGTAGAAATTTGGCACACTGAAGCACCAAGGCTGCGGCAGAACCGCGGCCAAACATTGGCATGTGCCGCGGTTCCGCGGCCGTACGGTCGAGTCAGTAGCCCAAATTTCTACCGTGTTCTTGAAAAAGCCTGCACGATTTTCTGAGATGCTCAAAATGATTTTTAGACCAGTTTTTAAAATCGACAGAAACTTTACACAGAAAAATGCGGTTTTCGAAATTCCGTTCGATCGACGTTTTAAACGCGTTAGAACAAGCTAGTAAAGATTAATGGCGTGGCTCTGATACCATGTAAGTCTACTGTAGCGCCCCGGTCGTCAATCTGACGCCAAACGCGGAACAAAAACTTTTATAACTGGCGCTATCGCATACTATAACCCGGATCTTGCCATTAACGCTAAACTAACAAACTACAAAGTGGGTAGAAAGGCTATACCGAACGATCCGAGTCCGTCGGTCTTTGGCTATCATCCCATGCTCCTTTGCGGTATCTGCGATCTCGCTCGATCTCCGGTCTCCTCGTCCAGGTGGCACCACGTCAACAGATCTTTATACGGGCTCCCGCCTCTGAACCGAGGCAACTCGGACATGAAGTTTTCTAGCCGACATGTCCAAGATTGATGTAGAGAATGAGTAGAACACTTTGTCTCGTTTCATCCAAAACCATGGATGAACGGTTAATGAAGTTGCCTTTTTAATCAAGTAATGAGAAATGAGCATGGAAATTTAGCAAATTAATCATCTATCATTTTCAAATGGGGCTCGGCCAATATAGGGCTGAAATTGAGATAGGTGGTGAGTGTAGGAGGAAGGGTGACCATTAGCAATAAATGAAACGAATGAGTCATATAAACACCTCATCAACCATTTAATGCAAACAATGAGTCACTAAACACCTCATCAACCTAGTCACCAATTCTAGAAGCTTTCTCATGATTCACCCTCATGACTCACCCAAAAGAAAAAGATAATTCCGCATTAAACCGAATGTTTAAGACGGGTGATAGAAAACTGGAAACTTCGAAAAGCGATCCCGAAACGAATTTCAGGATAACCCCGTAACAGTACATACATACCCACATTTGTATTACGACCGAATACAAATACAACTGAGACAAAGATATTATATCTACACAGTATAATATTCGGATCCGGCTTAAACCAAAGCCCACCAGTATTATCTGCCCGAAATATGACACGTTCGTAAATGCACGTACATTTTCCGAACCCTGCCATAAAACCATACGGCCTCTACAATATTTCGCCCGAACTTGGGAAACTATCTGTGGGGGACTCTAATGACTCATCAGTACCCTGACAGTGGGTTTAACCACAAGCACGTCAGCGGCACTAGCAGTGCGTAACGGCTGCCCATGTACTGACCTCAAGGGAAGCCGATGAGCGAACTCATCCTGGAACCCTACTGAGCCTAACAGTGACAATATACATACAGTCCGGTCCGTTCGTCTATGAGTATCGCATATCGGGCCTAGGGGCTGGTAACGTCAGACCCCTAATAGCGGTATAAGTCGTGTCAGAGAGAAGCCCTGAACACCCTGAGAAACTACTGGAATACTTACCAGTAATTCTCACCTGCCTTGTCCAAGGACTTGGTGTAATGGCTTTCCTAGACACAGCATGATCTCACCCCCAATACCGAGAGAGACGAATCACCTGTCGATCCGCTCACTTGCCTCCATATGGCTCGGGACTGTACCCAAAAAATACCTATTTGCACGACTCCTTTGAGCCGTGGTAGGGTAGAAATTAAAGCATAGTGGGAACTCACACGAGACAAATGACGACCTCAGGTCTGTTTCCTGATTTAAAATCAGGAAAGCCTACGGAAAAGGCTTCAGAAAAGGGTCACGTGCTCACACGTGACCAGCAGTCACGTGTTGGCACGTGACATCTAAAAGCATCGGCAAAGCAAATTCAGTTTCCCAACTACATCGAAGAAAAAGGCTTCAGAAAGGGTCACGTGCTCCCACGTGACCAGGGTCACGTGTTGGCACGTGACACTCAAAAGCGGCAGACTCAATTCCCTGATTGAATCAAGAAAAAGGCTCCAGACGAGGGTCACGTGCTCACACGTGACCAGGGGTCACGTGGTGGCACGTGACAGCTAAGCAGCGACCAGAAAGTAGAGCGCAGAAAGAAAGAAGAGGGCTCGTTCCAAGGGGGTCACGTGCCCACACGTGACCAAGGGTCACGTGGCCACACGTGACCAGCTTTCAAAGCCTATCTGTTAACAGAATTAAATTCTGAGAAAAGACCTCTTAAATCTTTCCAAAGCAACCGATTGAATTAAAGATTTAAAGGTGATTAAATATCATAAAGACCAAGGGTCATGTGGCCACACGTGACCAAGGGTCACGTGGCCACACGTGACCAGCTTTCAAAGCCTATCTGTTAACAGAATTAAATTCTGAGAAAAGACCTCTTAAATATCATCTATCTATGGGAAAATCTCGAATTTGAAAAGATTTCCCCGTAAAATCTAACCGAAATAACAAAGGAGAATCTCTGGATTTAAAATCTAATGGTGAATAAAATTCACGTAATAATCCAAAGGTCCAAAACGAATGATGAATACAAATCAAATCTCTCAATGAAAGATTCATCAAAAACTAATTGACTCGGCTGCTTCTCCTATAAATAGGAGCCAAGAGACACACAAAAATGATATATATGCAGAGGGAAGAAAAGAGAGAGAGCCTTGATACTTTGGAGGAATTTGGATCTTCTGCAAAAGAAAACCCTAGGTAAGAAAGGGAAGGCTTTTTGAAAGAAAAGAGAATTTAATTCTCAACAGAGTTTAACTCTGATATAAAAACAGAAGAACATAGTTCTCTCTTTAGTGGAGGATCTGTAAAGTGCACATCTCCCCTCGAATTGAGAATTTAATTCTCAATGGGTTGAGATCCGGCCATGCAGATCCAAAGCATAGAGAGGGAATGGAGGCTCGAGAATTTAATTCTCACAGAGCTATAGGAATTTAATTCCTTCAAAATAGAATTAGGGTTTGACCCTATGTTATGAGAATTTAATTCCTTCAGAATAAACAGATTCAGGGTTCAACCCTACGAGGAATTTAATTCCTGAAAGGGATTAACAGATCTTCTAAAAAAACATACATAGAGGCAGGGTCACGTGTCACCACGTGACCCCCAAAAAGATCTACAGAAAATCCCCTTTGAGGCAGTGCCTTGCGTGACCCACGTGACCCTTGGCAGAAGCTTTAACATACTCCATTTAAACACCCGTCACGTGATGGAACGTGATGCTCCAAAAGATGCGATATTCTCAGCAGAACAAATGAAGGGAGGGCGCCCTCACGTGCTACCACGTGACCCCTCTCGCCTTAGCGTCTAACGCTAAATTGGAACCCCTGAATCCAGTGTTAAAACACTGTTTGGCCTTAGTGTTCAACACTAATCAAAGAGCTTTATTTGCAGTGTTCAACACTGATTATCTTAGTGTTTAACATTAATTTGAGATCTCTGCTGCCAGTGTTTTGATCTGTTTTAGTGTTTAACACTAATTTGAAAGCCTTGTTGCTGGTGTTTAACACCAATTATCTTTTAGTGTTAAACACTAACTTATCGACCTCATTCCCAGTGTTCAACACTGATTGGTCTTTAGCGTTTAACACTAGGCATTGGCCCAATTGGCTAAATGGCCAGAGGCAAAGCCTCTCCTTCAATGGACCAACAGAGGGCCAATATTTTGGACTTAGCCCAAACTGGCCATAAGTCCTCAAATCATCTTGAACTGAGCACATCTGCTTTTTCAAACCACTCATTGGTTCAAGGGTACATCTCTGAACTCCTCTGATATTTGTCGTTGTAATCCTTCAACGTCTTCAGAGAGGTGACGGGTCCCGACAACCACACATCAACATGGACTGTGGGGTCCTTAAACCCATGGACTTATGCGTCCTTAAACTACAAATGGACCACCACGTCCTTAAACTGGCGATGGACCACCATGTCCCTAAACTGGCGATAGACCACTACGTCCCTAAACTGGAAATGGACCACTATGTCCCTAAACTGGAACAATAGAGCCTAAACGCTCTTTTGTCGGATCTAAATGATCCCGTTAAGTCGATCTTAGTCCCAAACTGAACTAACGTATCCTTAACAACTGTTTAAGTTGATCTTAGCTTCAAATATGGCTAACGTATCCTTAAACCTTCAAACAGACTTTAGTCCCAAATTGGACTATGGATCACCCAACCAATTTTGGTCCAAGGGTACATCTCTGAACTCCTCTGACACCTGTCGTTGTAATCCTTCAACGTCGTCAGAGAGGTGACGGGTCCCGACGGCCATACAATCAATGGACCACTATGTCCCTAAACTGGAACAATAGAGCCCAAACGCTGTTTTGTCGGATCTAAACGATCCCGTTAAGTCGATCTTAGTCCCAAACCGGACTAACGTATCCTTAACAAACGTTTAAGTTGATCTTAGCCTCAAATATGGCTAACGTATCCTTAAACCTTCAAACAGACTGGACTATGAATCCCTCCATTCAACTTTGGTTCAAGGGTACATCTCGGAACTCCTTTGACACCTGTCGTTGTAATCCTTCAACGCCGTCAGAGAGGTAACGGGTCCCGACGACCATACATGCAATGGACCACTATGTCCCTAAACTGGAACAATGGAGCCCAAATGCTCTTTTGTCAGATCTAAATGATCCCGTTAAGTTGATCTTAGTCTCTAGTTAGACTAACGTATCCTTAACAAACGTTTGAGTTGACCTTAGCCTCAAATATGGCTAACGTATCCTCAAACTAAACCCCCAAACCCAAATCTAAGATAATACGGATTTGGACTAGTCCATGCCCTACGGGCGACGACATAACTCGGTCTCCGTAAACAATCCACGGGCAACAAAACATAAAATAGACACACACGACACGAAGTGACCATCTGGAGAAGGAGAAAGTTGTTACCGCGATGCGGTAGCGTAATTAACTGCAGGGGCTTGCGCCTGCAGGGAAGAGCGTCCCCACAATCAAAAACCCCTCAAGCGAGGGGGAATCTGACGAAGTCTGCTACATCGGCCGCATCCGTTCAAACCTTCGATGTATGGTGCCATAAATCAACTTGGCATCTTCGGAGAGGTGAACGGATAACACCAATTAGCATCTGCCCCGAATCTCAGTGCCAAGACATCGCAGTCTTGCGCGCCGTCTTTCGGAGGGGAACAGATTCTGGCACGCCCGGTGGGACCTTTTCCTCTTTCCACTCCACACTTCGTGTGTCGTGATTCGCGAACCAATCGCGGTTCGCTAATGGTTGCCCTTGGGTTTCAAGATACTAAGACTCTGCGTCTGGCTTATTGCAGAAAGCAAAGAATCGATGGCTTCTACTTGTGTGAAATGCTCCAACTGCTTGAACTGCAAATGAAACCGACGCTCTGCCTCACCTGGAGGTGTAGCATATGGACCGCAGGCTGCTTCCCTATTCACTATGCCTATGGAGCAAGTGACCCAAGCTACTACCGGTCTATTCTTTGGGACCATGCTCCCGCCAACAAGCTTCACCGCTCCGGTGCTGACAAAGGAGGCTCCCAAGAAGTCGGTCTTTGATCGTCTTACCCCTGCCGTAGCCCCTCTCAACGGGTCGCCCAACACCAGCGCCCCGGTCTTCTCTAGATTGGGCCAAGACTCCTGTGGACCCACAATGAGGCCTACAATCCCAGAGAAGGCTGTTTCTAAGAAAGTGACCGGTCCTGCTCCTGAAGTCGTCAAAGCGGCTTCCCCTGCCACAAAGTCGGTCTTTACAAGATTGACGGCTCCAGCTCCCGCTCCTGCTATCCAAAGGACGTCAGTCTTTGACAGGCTAACACCAGCAACGACCCCCCACCTACACAGGGGGCAAGACGAAACTATTCTCACCGCTGAACCAACGCCGTCCGTTCGACATGCTCGACGTCGCCACTGGCGCCAAGTAAGGAAGGCTGGGGGCAACTCCCCCTCTGGGCTAACTCCACCAGCCCCGATGGCAGAAGTTAATGCTGCTGTTCCAACTGGGAACAGCTTTGAGATGCTAAATAAGGTGCGTAGGAATTCTCCTACCGCGATGCTAAAGAGGTCTCCTCCACTAAAAAAGGTTGCGGAAATAAAGCCAGAACAGCCCCGATCCCCACAACGGCTATCTTCTAGAATCTATAAGGTTTGGCGGCAGGCCCGAGACTCGATGATCGATCCAAACTTCTCCCGCCAGCACAAGAAGCTGAAAATCTAACAGAAAGCCAGTCACCAGGCTAAACCACGAAACACTGTCTGGGTGCCTGCCTCAACAGCCCCCCCAACTGCCACTGCTCATAAAAGGAGGAAGCCAAAGAAGATCCCCCAGCCTGCAACGACAGCTAAAGGCATTAAGCCCAGACGCCCTAAGTCTGGGGGCATGATGGTCCATACCGTATACATGGCGTCAGGAAGGGAAGACAGCCGTGCGTCTACAGGTTATAGACCACTTACACGGTCGGTGACCAAAGCTCAGGAGCAACAGCAAAAGCTCCAGGAAATGATGAATGCTATGGCCGCACTTACCGGGCCAAAAGAAAACCCAGAAACGTCTCCGGACGAATGCCAGGAGGAAGAAACCGACGCCGAATTCCTTCGCCGAATATTGGAGAAGAAGGACAAAGAGGCTGCTGAACAAGCAGCCAACATACAGCGTATGGGCCTCCTCTTCCAAGATATGATAGGAATGATGATCCAACAGGATCCACCCACTGAGGATCCCCCAATCGTTCTTGAAGACGACAGGGGGAAACGTCAAATCTACCGCCGGCCCTCTCAACGGCCAAGGAGGAGACAATCTCTAAGGCTGATTCGGTCGACTATATAGCCCAGCAAATCCGGGTTCATCATGCGACTGAGGCAGCTGGTCAAGTCGTAAAAACGGGGCGGCCGTATCCAAGCTGGTACGACCAAATCAAATATCCGTCGGGTTATACAATACCAAAATTTCACGTGTACAAAGGGACCGGCAATCCCCACCAACATGTCGCCTAGTTCAGGGCCCTTTGCGGTAACACCGGCGGTGATGATAAACTGTTGCTTCGCCAGTTCGTGGGCAGCCTATCAAAAACAGCGTTCGAATGGTATTCGGAACTCCCGAACGATTCTATCAAGACGTTCGCTGAAATGGAGTTGCTATTCACTCAGCGATTCGCAAGCGCCAGCGAACGCACTCCAATAACGGCATTGATTAACGCCAGGGTAAAACCAGGCGAAACTTGGGTCCAGTATGCTATACGCTGGCGGAATTTGTGGTCGAAATGCGAGCAGCGCATTGAGGAAGCGCCCGCTGTGGGCATGTTCGTAGGAACCCTAGACCCTCACGCAACTATCTCCCAGTTCATGATGTTCATTAAGCCAACCACATTCCAGGCTCTAATCGACAAGGTGGCCCAGATGGACCAAATAGGTCATAGACCGTCTCCCCCGAAGCCAGAACCTCGGAATGACAAGGGTAAGGGAAAGGCCACCTTCGTCGCGAATGCTCAGCAGCAACCCAATGCCCCAAAGCTGACGGATCAACTGGAAGAAAGACGCCGGTATTATAATGAGAAGATGAAGCGTCCCTACTCGTTCCCACGGGACAAGACGAAGCGGCTATTCGAGCTGGCAGTACACAACAGACTTATAAACCTACCAAATCCAAGGCGACCGCCACAACCCACTGAGGTGAATAACCCTAATTATTGCCCTTACCATCAAACGGTAAGTCATCCGATTGAAGATTGCTTCGTCTTCAAAGGGTGGATTGAAGATCAATACCTCCAGGGGAAGTTTGCACTGTCCGAAAAGTGGAAGGTGAACCCACCACAGCCGCATACTCCTAAGAAAGCAGATACACCGGGGGCAACCTGTTCCTTTATTGAAGAAGCTCTGTAGGAGGTCGTGCTGTCAACTAAAACCAAAAGAATGCTGAGGGACCTTCAGGCGTGCCCTGCGATCGAATGGAAGGGCCCTCTTGAACCTCAAATTATTGAAGGAATGCTGAGGCCGCGCCCAACTACAAAAAGCGGTGGTGATGGCCCAAATACTCACGCCCAACCGTCAAAATCTTCGAAGAAAAAGAAGTAGAAGATGAGTCGAGCGTACTCCTTCCCCCGAGACAAGACGGAGAGGTTACTCAAGCTCGCTATAAAACATCAACTGATCGCGCTTCCAGAGTCTAGAAACCTTGAGCAAGCTAACAAGGCTTCTCATCTGAGCTATTGCTCTTATCACCGAGCCATAAGACATCCTACCGAAGACTGCTTCACTTTCAAGAACTGGGTCGAGGACCAGTACCAACAGGGCAGATTCGCTTTATCCGACGGCTGGAGGGTAACGCCGCCACAAAAGCATGAACCCAAAGCCGCAAAAGCAGAATCAGATCCACCTCAGCCCTGGAAGCGGATTCGCACCTGTTACACAGTTACGATATTAAAAGAAGAGCCCGAGAACATGGATGACCTTCCCTGGTGCTTTGAGAACAGCGATGATGAGGTGATCTCAGAATTTCCGCCAGCTCCGAAAGAACTGGAAGACGGCATACATACTACTGCAGATAACCTCAAGAAGATTGAGTTAGGATCGACAGATGACCCGCGACCGACATTTGTCAGCGAGCTGCTATCTGAAGAAAGGGTGGCTGCGTTAAAGAACGTGCTTCTACGGCATAAAGACTGCTTCGCGTGGAACTATTCCGAAATGCCAGGATTGGATCCGGAGATTGCTGTGCATAAATTAGCAATATCCCCAGATATCAAGCCAGTCAAGCAGGCGTCAAGAAGGATGCGACTCGAGCTTGAAATGAGCATCAACGCCGAAGTCAAGAAGCTGATCAATTCGAGATTTATCCAAGAAGTCCAGTATCCCGACTGGATCACCAATATCGTCCCGGTAATGAAGAAAAATGGGACGGTACGCATATGCGTGGACTTCAGGGATCTCAATAAAGCCTGTCCAAAGGACGATTTCCCAGTACCAGTAACCGAGATAATGATAGATAACACGTCCACTCACGAGGTTTTCTCCTTTATGGACGGTTCATCAGGGTACAATCAAATAAAGATGCATCCCGAAGACCAGAAGCACACCGCTTTCCGGACCCCTTTGGGTATATTCTGCTACAGGGTTATGCCCTTTGGTCTAAAGAACGTCGGCGCTACCTCTTAAAGGGCCATGACAAAGATCTTCGACGACCTCATACATGACATCGTCGAGTGCTATATCGATGACCTTGTAGTAAAGAGCATGTTTTATGAAGAGCATTTAAAGCATCTGGAGACTGTATTTCAACCCCTTCGGCAATATAATTTGAAGATGAATCCCCTCAAATGCGCGTTTGGAGTCTCCTCAGGTAAATTCCTGGGATTCATCATCCGACACCGAGGTATCGAAATAGATCCATCTAAGATCAAGGCGATCATAGAAATGCCTCCGCCAAGAACCCTCAAACAGTTGCGGTCTCTCCAAGGGAAGCTCGCATACATCCGGCGGTTTATCGTCAATCTTTCAGGCAAATGCCTTCCTTACAGCCACCTGATGAAGAAGGGAACTCCATTCGTTTGGGATCACAAATGCCAAGGTGCACTAGAGGAGATCAAGCAGTACCTACAGAACCCTCCGGTGTTGGCTGCGCCGGTCAAGGGAAAACCCCTCATTCTTTATACAACCGCCCTCGAAGGTTCCTTAGGCGCATTGTGGGCACAACGACGCATGCCAAACAACGCCGTGCGAATACCCTAATCCAATCGCATCGTATTCTAGCAGATAAGCACTAGTTAGCTACCGTACACTACGCCTTGACGCATGCCAAACTACCGCAGCACGAATACTAAATAGTACTTATCTTAAAGGACGGAGGGCTACGACAGGTTTTTCTGAAAACCTATTGCGTAATAAACTTGATATCGTTGTAGAATCAAACGATTTTGAAATGGAGTGTTTTTGAGGCTTTTCTAGTTTTGCTAAAGGGGTCACTTCCGGTGAAGGGATCGTCGGCCCTTTCCTCGTCGAATGAGGTGCGGGATATATCATATATATCACTGTGCAAAGCAGAAACTACAGAAGCAATCAAAAGACAAACCGAGTGTGTAGCATCTGCCAGTTATTGCTAAAGGGGTCACTCCTGGTGAAGGGATCGTCGGCCCTTTCCTCATCGAATAAGGTGCAAGATATATCATATATAGCGCTGTGCAAAGCAAGAACTGTAGCTACCTGTTTTATTTCTGAAATTCGATTCCACAACATCTTTAGGTTTCTTTTATTTCATTAATTTCATTAATGAAGTCCCATCATTTAAGTCACCTAAACATCACAGATAAATACGACGTACACTTATGCCATCCGCATTCGCCTCGATGTCCCCCCGTGCACCGTTAGGTTAGGTAACTAACGGCAGAGCGGGGCAAGGCTAGTGCTGGTGTAAAACATAAGTAACGTCTATATAATATATCATATATACTATATACAATATCTATCACAACATATCAAATAATCACATCACAGATATCGCAGCAGAAGAATCATATGAAACATTGGATGTACTAGGACGTCCGTGTTTTCAATACGAGCCAGTATAAAACACGGATTCCACGGTCGTGATGAATAGCCAAAACCCACACCCCTAGACCCCTACGAAAGCGGCAAGCAACCCTACCAATTCTAGGGTTAGGAGACCCGGACTCGACTCCTCGAGATGGTCTCCCACTGGACCCTAGAACCCGGTTACTTGTGCTCCCCTCCTTGGGTCTGTCCTAGTGCGGAAAAGTAAATAATATACAAAAGGTGAAATCTTCCGCAACCTGGAAGTGCCCCAATAAAAGAATATTACATACAAGTTTTTACATGAATGAAAATGAAAAAACACTCATCTCACATAAAAAAAACCCGGCTATTCAAACACGACGATCCAATATAACATATCCAGCAACACATAACATCACATGTCATCAACGTAAGTAAATATGCGCATCCCAATTGTCGTTGACATATAGCAACGAAACCGGCGATATCACATATTACACTTACGGTCACAGAAAAGAAAGTGTAAAACTACAACAGTTGGAATCTGCAAACTTCATAGACATCGCATGCCTAATCAAATGAATTCCTTAAACATCGCATGCCTAACAATTATAAACCCCGCATTTCAGTCTCATTATTGAAAACTTTTCAAATATCAAGTCGGGCAATTCAACAAGATTCCCGACATCCTGACCGAATACTCGTCGCAAACTTTAGTAGACGGCCGCACCCCCGATACCGTCGACGAAGTGCACTAAGACGGAACACCGCTGCCGTGAGCACTCGAACGGATGCTTTCGGCGACGGAGTTCTCCTACAGTCACTTGGTCGGGGCTATGGGGTGTAGCTGCCTATTAAGTTTACCCGGCGAGTATCCGCGTACGCTACGTGATTGCGACGGACTTTTGATCGCATCAAAATTCCGTGGCAACCGATCAAGTGAGACTAAAGTGCTATGTTTATAACATTCATTCAGTTATCTCATAACTACTTGTGGATTCCAAATATTGTATCACATTCCGGATAAATAGAAAATGTTATACTTTCCGATCGAACAATCGAACACCCAATTTTTCCCGAAACAGCTCAACACTTGAAATAAGTTTAAAAACATCCATTTCATGCCACAGTACCAACGGTCCAGCCGTAGAAGGGTCAAGCCAACGCCTCACATGTGGCACGCCGTATTGCCCCAAACCCTAAGGTTCAAAGGCCAGTTCAAGACGGTCACATAATCGAGTTAAGGTTTGTTGTCTTCTAGAGGGTCCATCGCGTTACTTGCACTACTTAGAACATTCTTAAACTACGGAAAAATCCAACACTTGGAAATTTCCCGGCAGGGGAAAAAGTGGGTATTTATATCCGGTCAAACTTTTTAACAGTTTCTTAAATATCCGGAAAAACATAAACGCAGTTAAATTATCCGATCAAATTAACGAGTCCCCAATAAAACTCTAGAAAACTCAACACTTGAGTGGAATTAAAAAATTCCCATAAAAAATTGCCAAGAAAGGACCTAAGAATAAATATATGAAATTTCAGGGACTAAGTCAAATTTTGGCCGCGGAACCGCCGTCAAACCCATGGTTTCGCCGCGGTTCCGCGGTCTAATTATTGACTTAGTGGACCGTACTTCACAGTAATTCTTATTTTTTCCTGCTTGTTTTTCTAAGAATTTTTAATTCACAAAAATCCACAGTTTTGAAAAATGTACAGAGAAGGGTCTTGTCGGGGTTTACGGGTTCGATCGGACTTCTAACTTCGTCTACACTTTGCCTAAGGCTCTAGCTAGGCTCTGATACCACTGTAGGGTTCCTAGGCACACTCAAGAGGTTCCACAAGGCATCAACCATGCCAAAATCAAATTTTTCTAGGTGCCGAGAAACCCTAATGCTATATCGTTAACTAGAGATTAGGCGAAACATGCAAGTAAACAACTTTATTGCTAAGTGAAAGCGATTACAACCTTTGTAGATCCGGTCCACCACTTCTTTAGCTCCGAGATGACATCCCTCCGCTGCGATCGTCGGGATCCTGGACTCTAGCGTCGGTTTCATCGGAGAAATGAGCGGGCTAGGTCATTGATTTCGGTGCCGAAGATGATCTACGTCGAGGCGACTCTAACTCGAGCTCCATCTTCAACAAGTCATGAAACTTGTGAAGAAAACACCCTATACTACATGGCAAGTGGTAGAGGATGAAGAAATAGGAAGTGGGTTCACTTTGGATTTGGATTTCTCACTTGATTTCATCACTTGACATTTTTCAAGAGAGCTTTTCTTTTTCTTCACTTGAAGAAGAAGATGAAGAAGAATAAAAAGAATGAATTATTTTTTTTCAAAAAGAAAATGAAGTGATATCTATCATTTAGCAACCATGGGTGAGTTAACAAGTGTAGAGAATAAACTATGGTTTAAGTGAATGGTTAGGGTTAAGGAAAGAAACAAAATAGTCAAACTTTTCAAAGCTTCATGAAGCTTCAAAGAAAATCCAAAGTTAGCCACCATTTTATTTCTTGCTAAAATGAATAAATAAATAAATAAAGATAACAAAAGCCTAACCATTAACCTAAACATGGTTTAAATCAAACATACACCCAAGTTTGCATGTATCATCAAACATGATACAATCTAGTGCACAAAAATATATCACATATACTACATGTGCACATCAAGTGAGAAAATCCATCTTAAGTGAACAAATACTAGTTAATGTAAAGTAATATATCAAATATATAATTATACATCAAATCATTAAATCAACACTTGATTTAACGATCCGGTCATATCGCATATGACCGACTAATATTCTATATATCGACTTATCGAATCAATCCTCGATTCGATAACTAGGTTATATCGCATACAACCAATCGATACATTCATCGCGAGAATAGAATACGGTATCACATACACGCATATTCTCGGTCCCGCACATATCTCATATGCGCACCTATTTCGTTTTGCTTGAGCCAGGAAACCTCTGTGTAGGACTCTAAAGACTCGTCAATACGCCGGTAGCAGGTGATGATCATATCAAACACCCACAAGCCGCAAGCGGTCTGCTAAATGTAACGGCCACCCGGGTATTGAGCGATCAGAAGATCAACGAGCAAGCCCGCTCACACTCCTGTGAATCCGACCGGTAACACTTACCGTACAGTCCGGTCTGTTCGTCTGATATGTCGCATATCTCACCTAGGGGTGGTAAACGTCAGACCCCAGCAGCTGGATAAGTCGTGTCGATATGAGGTCTATAACAGTTCGAGAAACTACTTGTAACACTTACCAGTAAATCTCAGCAACCCTGGCCAGGGATTTCCGGTTATATCCAATCGAACACAGCGCAACATCAACTCCCTATACCGGGAGAGACGAATCCCCTCCTATCGCTCATTGCCTCCATGTGATTCGGGACTGTACCTAAAAACCACCATTTTGCACACCCTCTTGGACGTGGTAAGGTGGAAATCAAAGCACAGTGGGAATCACACAAGACTCTATGACGATCTCGGGTCTACAGACTAACCTGTACCAGTGTCACCAGAGAACTGCCATCTGACGTGAGGTATAATACCATCTGGGAGTTCTCGGCGAGTCCGTCCAGTGTACCCAGTCTCCACTGAGCACCCGTATATCATCTCTGATGTCAAACACCAATGGATATGGGATCATCCATCGCCCATCTGTATGGGTCGAGAAGGTATACGCTAGTCTACTCTGGTATATCGATGCCCCGTCTCGATACACCCACGACTAGGGACCTTGAAGGATGTACTTATGGACTACCATGCCCCACTAGTATGATCCGCATCATAGTCCAGGTAGTCAAGTACACATCCTAAGGGCTTTACCAACATGTAACAGAGAGACAATCAGTGCACACGTTAAGGTAAAGAGCAACCAGATAGCATACTATCATGTCGAGCAAGAAAGTCCTCCCTATATATGTCCAAGCATCCACTACAATATACATCCTATGTATAGTAATTGCCTCTAGGGCATACATATAACTAACAATCTCCCACTTGCACTAGGGCCATCCGATAGCAGTGGTTGTAGTATCTCATACTCAACCATCCCATAAAAGTCTCTCTCTGGGAAAAGGCCTTTGTGAGCGGATCCGCCGTGTTGTTCTCTGAGTCTACTCTCCTAACCTCGATCTCCTTGGAGATCAACCATCTCCATGATCAGGTGATGCTGCCTCAGAATATTTCTAGATCACTGATGGGACGGACGTTCCTTGGCATAAGCCACAACTCCATTGTCACACAATGGGAGGAACTAAGTTCATCTCATGAACTAATATACACCCAGACTTCCTCTTTGGTAGCATCTTTGGTAACGATGTATCTTGCCTTTATCGTCTAGTTTGCCACGGTATCTAGCTTGGAACTCTTCCAACATACCGTCCCTCCACTGAGGGTAAAGACAATGCCCGTGACTGACATTCAGTCGTCCTTATCACCCTGGAACCTTTCCAGTGATTCTCCCCAGGATCGATTGATACCGTCTCACTACTACTAGTGAGAATCCTAGCATCCAATTACATCTATCTCATAGATGAAAACTCAGGATTTAGGAGGTATCACTTTGATCCTATATGGAGAATCCTTGTGATAAGCGGAGATTGACCGAGCGTAGCATAGGAAACTCCTTCCCTATCAAGAGTATGTCATCCACGTACTCTACGAGGATCACTACCATACTCCCTACTACCTTTTTGTATATACAAGGTTCATCTACCATTTTGATGATGTCAAACAGTTTGACTAACTCATCAAAATAGATGTTCCAACTCCGCGATGCCTGCTTCATCACATAAAACATCTTGCACACGTTTCCGCTGCTCCCACTGTCTACGAAGCCTTCTGACTGTGTACTTATAGACTTTCTCTTCGAAAACAACATTTAGAAAAGCAGTCATGACACCCAACTGCCAGATATTGTAGTAATGGTATGTAGCCGTGGCAAGTAGGATCTGGATGGACTTAAGCATAGCTCCTTAGAAAAGGTTTCATCATGATCCATACCTGGTCAATGATGCAAACCTTTAACAAGTCTAGCTTTGAAAGTCTCAACTTTTCCATGTACACCAAGTAATCTTCTCAAGATACACTTGCTCCTGATGGGGATTTAACCCTTCAGATAAAGCAACCAAAGTCCATACTTTGTTGGTGTATAAGGATTCCATCTCAGATCGCTAAGCATCCAGCCATTCGTACAGAGTCCCACTCCTGATGGCCAGCTCGAAACTAGTTGGGTCATCATCTCATGATGCAATCCTCACTCCCACTGTCATAGAGAAACCGAAGTATCTCTCGGGTGGGTGAGGAACCCTACTAGATCGGCGGAGAGGCTGAGGTTCATCGGTTACTATTGAATCCTTTGGTTCTACCAAATCATCAGCTGCAGTTCGTATAGTTGGAACCTTTCCAGTTCTACAGAACAGACCTTGCCTCGATCTTGTCCGGATTTTGCTTTTGACATAGGCCGGACAATCCCAAATCTTAACTTACTTAAGAGATAGGCTCTTCCCATACCATATCTTATATGGAATGGTAGGCACTGATTTGATTTGAACCCTATTCAATAGGTATGCAGATTCTCAAGTGCATAACCCCCAAAAGGAAAAAGGTAACTCAGTAGTACTCATCATAGAGCACACCATATCAAATAGGGTGTATCTTCTCTGCCCCGATACACCGACGTGCTGTAGTGTATGCGGAGGAATAATGCTGAGAGAGAATCTCATTCTCCTTTAGAATAGTCCAGGAATTCCGTGCTCAAGTATTCTCCTCCTTGATCTCATCAAAGGATATAATACTTATACCCGTATTTTGGTTCTCTACTTCTAAATCATATTCTGTGAATATCTCAAAAGGTTCGGACTTGTGTTTCAACAGGAACACATGTCTGAATCTTGAGAGATCATCAGAGAATGTAATGAAGTAAAAAGAACCGGTCTTGGCATGTGTAGACAGGGGACCTTACATACATCATCATGTATCAATCCCTAGAGTTCACTAACTCTTTCTCTGTTTCCAATAAACAGAGTTTTGGTCATCTTATCTTTGTGACATTACTGGCAAGTTTCATAAGATGTAAATTCAAACTAATTTAAATATGCATCTAAATGTAACTTCAGCTAGCCGGGTCGCATTGATATGACCTAGTCTACAATGCCTCAAGAAGAAGTCATTCATTTCTGAACTCTTCCTCTTGTGTGTGTTCTGTATACTAAGAACTGTAGTTTGATTTAGAACGTCAATAATTTTAGATAACGTGCCTGAACCGATCAACTTTTGATATAGGAAATGTTCATAACATTATCCAACAATACAAAATTATATCCTTTCTTTACTAATAAAGAGACTGATATGATTTTGTATATCAGGTTCGGTATCTAATAGCATTTGTTCAGAATCAATGTATTGGTAATACAGGGTGACAGTGACCAACAGACTTGGCTGCAACACTTGCCCCGTTTTCTGCCTCATGAAACTTATCACCCGTTCTCAGTTCTTTACCAATCTGTAGCCCATGTAACAAATTACATATGCGGGATCCTGATCCAGTATCTCATATCCAGAACGTAAAGAATACTGAGAAACCGTTCTGTATAATGAACACACCCGAAGATGATGCATCAGCATGCACTCTCTTCGTTTGGACGGCACAGGAATTCTGGTAATCCCTAATTTCCTGCTCTGTCTTATATCAATTATAAGTTGGAGCGGGTCCAACGTTCCCCAGCTCAGCATAACAAGCGGGTTCGGTCAAATATCCGTATTATTATCTTGATTAAGGCGTGATATGGTCGCTACTTAGAGAGAGAGAAGAAAACACTCAGCGTGCGCTCTTGCAAGATCAGATTGATTATTATTTTATCTAATCAGGATGGCTCCCACTGTTTTTTATCAAATCTTTCTTCAAACCCTAAAAGGAAAGACTAGCCGGGATTGATTACACACTACAAGTTCGCCAATCTTTCAGCCAGGCCAGTGTCGGTACTTTGAGGGAGGTCCCCCGTGCTTTCGCACGAACCTAATTAATGTAAACCTCGTTTTCCCAGAGGCGTAACCTCGTTAACACCTTTCTAGACACCTACTTGATCGGCTAATTGTAATGTGTAAAACTCTCCCAGGAGTAACTCTTAATCGCAGCGGGTATCGGGATCCAACTATCTTATAGAAGGTATGCAATCTCATTGCAAATTTCAACACTTGAAATTCCCGATAATATTTTGCCCCTAGCGTGCTATGACCTTGACGCATGCCAAACAACCCATAGTCCGCTCGTCAAGTTCAACCTGTACATTTCTTGATTAAATTAAACCCACCCGCACGACCTTTGACGCATGCCAAACAACGCCGTGCGAATACCCTAATCCAATCGCATCATATGCTAGCAGATAAGCACTAGTTAGCTACCGTACACTGCGCCTTGACGCTTGTCAAACTACCGCAGCACGAATACTAAATAGTACTTATCTGAAATGACGGAGGGCTACGGCAGGTTTTTCTGAAAACCTATTGCGTAATGAACTTGATATCGTTGTAGAATCAAACGATTTTGAAATGGAGTGTTTTTGTGGCTTTTCTAGTTTTGCTAAAGGGGTCACTCCCGGTGAAGGGATCGTCGGCCCTTTCCTCGTCAAATGAGGTGCGGGATATATCATATATATCACTGTGCAAAGCAGAAACTACAGAAGCAATCAAAAGACAAACCGAGTGTGTAGCATCTGCCAGTTATTGCTAAAGGGGTCACTCCCGGTGAAGGGATCGTCGGCCCTTTCCTCATCGAATAAGGTGCAGGATATATCATATATAGCGCTGTGCAAAGCAAGAACTGTAGCTACCTGTTTTATTTTTGAAATTCGATTCCACAACATCTTTAGGTTTCTTTTATTTCATTAATCTCATTAATGAAGTCCCATCATTTAAGTCACCTAAACATCACAGATAAATACGACGTACACTTATGCCAACCGCATTCGCCTCGATGTCCCCTCGTGCACCGTTAGGTTAGGCAACTAACGGCAGAGCGGGGCAGGGCTAGCGCTGGTGTAAAACATAAGTAACGTCTATATAATATATCATATATACTATATACAGTATCTATCACAACATATCAAATGATCACATCACAGATATCGCAGCAGAAGAATCATATGAAACATTGGATGTACTAGGACGTCCGTGTTTTCAATACAAGCCAGTATAAAACACGGATTCCACGGTCGTGATGAATAGCCAAAACCCACACCCCTAGACCCCTACGAGAGCGGCAAGCAACCCTACCAATTCTACGGTTAGGAGACCCGGACTCGACTCCTCGAGATGGTCTCCCACTGGACCCTAGAACCCAGTTACTTGTGCTCCCCTCCTTGGGTCTGTCCTAGTGCGGAAAAGTAAATAATATACAAAAGGTGACATCTTCCGCAACCTGGAAGTGCCCCAATAAAAGAATATTACATACAAGTTTTTACATGAATGAAAATGAAAAAACACTCATCTCACATAAAAAAACCCCCGGATATTCAAACACGACGATCCAATATAACATATCCAGCAACACATAACATCACATGTCATCAACGTAAGTAAATATACGCATCCCAATTATCGTTGACATATAGCAACGAAACCGGCGATATAACATATTACACTTACGGTCACAGAAAAGAAAGTGTAAAACTACAACAGTTGGAATCCGCAAACTTCATAGACATCGCATGCCTAATCAAATGAATTCCTTAGACATCGCATGCCTAACAATTATAAACCCCGTATTTCAGTCTCATTATTGAAAACTCTTTTCAAATATCAAGTCGGGCAATTCAACAAGATTCCCGACATCCTGACCGAATACTCGTCGCAAACTTTAGTAGATGGCCGCACCCCCGATACCGTGGACGAAGTGCACTAAGGCGGAACACCGCTGCCGTGAGCACCCGAACGGATGCTTTCGGCGACGGAGTTCTCCTACAGTCACTTGGTCGGGGCTATAGGGTGTAGCTGCCTATTAAGTTTACCCGGCGAGTATCCGCGTACGCTACGTGATTGCGACGGACTTTTGATCGCATCAAAATTCCGTGGCAACCGATCAAGTGAGACTAAAGTGCTATGTTTATAACATTCATTCAGTTATCTCATAACTACTTGTGGATTCCAAATATTGTATCACATTCCGGATAAATAGAAAATGTTATACTTTCCGATCGAACAATCGAACACCCAAGTTTTCCCGAATCAGCTCAACACTTGAAATAAGTTTAAAAACATCCATTTCATGCCACAGTACCAACGGTCCAGCCGTAGAAGGGTCAAGCCAACGTCTCACATGTGGCACGCCGTACTGCCCCAAACCCTAAGGTTCAAAGGGCAGTTCAAGATGGTCACATAATCGAGTTAAGGTTTGTTGTCTTCTAGAGGGTCCATCGCGTTACTTGCACTACTTAGAACATTCTTAAACTATGGAAAAATCCAACACCTGGAAATTTCCCGGCAGGGGAAAAAGTGGGTATTTATATCCGGTCAAACTTTTTAACAGTTTCTAAAATATCCGGAAAAACATAAACGAAGTTAAATTATCCGATCAAATTAACGAGTCCCCAATAAAACTCTAGAAAACTCAACACTTGAGTGGAATTAAAAAATTCCCATAAAAAATTGCCAAGAAAGGACCTAAGAATAAATATATGAAATTTCAGGGACTAAATCTAAATTTTGGCCGCGGAACCGCCGCCAAACCCATGGTTTCGCCGCGGTTCCGCGGTCTAATTATTGACTTAGTGGACCGTACTTCACAGTAATTCTTATTTTTTCCTGCTTGTTTTTCTAAGAATTTTTAATTCACAAAAATCCACAGTTTTGAAAAATGTACAGAGATGGGTTTTGTCGGGGTTTACGGGTTCGATCGGACTTCTAACTTCGTCTACACTTCGCCTAAGGCTCTAGCTAGGCTCTGATACCACTGTAGGGTTCCTAGGCACACTCAAGAGGTTCCACAAGGCATCAACCATGCCAAAATCAAATTTTTCTAGGTGCCGAGAAACCCTAATGCTTTATCGTTAACTAGAGATTAGGCGAAACATGCAAGTAAACAACTTTATTGCTAAGTGAAAGGGTTTACAACCTTTGTAGATCCGGTCCACCACTTCTTTAGCTCCGAGATGACATCCCTCCGCTGCGATCATCGGGATCCTGGACTCTAGCATAGGTTTCATCGGAGAAATGAGCGGGCTAGGTCATTGACTTCGGTGCCGAACATGATCTACGTCGAGGCGACTCTAACTCGAGCTCCATCTTCACCAAGTAATGAAACTTGTGAAGAAAACACCCTATACTACATGGCAAGTGGTAGAGGATGAAGAAATAGGAAGTGGGTTCACTTTGGATTTGGATTTCTCACTTGATTTCATCACTTGACATTTTTCAAGAGAGCTTTTCTTTTTCTTCACTTGAAGAAGAAGATGAAGAAGAATAAAAAGAATGAATTATTTTTTTTCAAAAAGAAAATGAAGTGATATCTATCATTTAGCAACCATGGGTGAGTTAACAAGTGTATAGAATAAACTATGGTTTAAGTGAATGGTTAGGGTTAAGGAAAGAAACAAAATGGTCAAACTTTTCAAAGCTTCATGAAGCTTCAAAGAAAATCCAAAGTTAGCCACCATTTTATTTCTTGCTAAAATGAATAAATAAATAAATAAATAAAGATAACAAAACCCTAACCATTAACCTAAACATGGTTTAAATCAAACATACACCCATGTTTGCATGTATAATCAAACATGATACAATCTAGTGCACAAAAATATATCACATATACTACATGATCACATCAAGTGAGAAAATCCATCTTAAGTGAACAAATACTAGTTAATGTAAAGTAATATATCAAATATATAATTATACATCAAATCATTAAATCAACACTTGATTTAACGATCCGGTCATATCGTATATGACCGACTAATATTCAATGTATCGACTTATCGAATCAATCCTCGATTCGATAACTAGGTTATATCGCATACAACCAATCGATACATTCATCGCGAGAATAGAATACGGTATCACATACACGCATTATTCTCGGTCCCGCACATATCTCATATGCGCTCCTATTTCGTTTCGCTTGAGCCAGGAAACCTCTGTGTAGGACTCTAAAGACTCGTCAATACGCCGGCAGCAGGTGATGATCATATCAAACACCCACAGGCCGCAAGCGGTCTGCTAAACGTAACGGCCACCCGGGTATTAAGCGATCAGAAGATCAACGAGCAAGCCCGCCCACACTCCTGTGAATCCGACCGGTAACACTAACCGTACAGTCCGGTCTGTTCGTCTGATATATCGCATATCTCGCCTAGGGGTGGTAAACGTCAGACCCCGGCAGCTTGATAAGTCGTGTCGATATGAGGTCTATAACAGTTCGAGAAACTACTGGTAACACTTACCAGTAAATCTCAGCAACCCAGGCCAGGGATTTCCGGTTATAGCCAATCGAACACAGCACAACATCAACTCCCTATACCAGGAGAGACGAATCCCCTCCTATCGCTCATTGCCTCCATGTGATTCGGGACTGTACCTAAAAACCACCGTTTTGCACGCCCACTTGGACGTGGTAAGGTGGAAATCAAAGCACAGTGGGAATCACACAAGACTCTATGACGATCTCGGGTCTACAGACTAACCTGTACCAGTGTCACCAGAGAACTGCCATCTGACGTGAGGTATAATACCATCTGGGAGTTCTCGACGAGTCCGTCCAGTGTACCCAGTCTCCACTGAGCACCCGTATATCATCTCTGATGTCAAACACCAATGGATATGGGATCATCCATCGCCCATCTGTATGGGTCGAGAAGGTATACGCTAGTCTACTCTGGTATATCGATGCCCCGTCTCGATACACCCATGACTAAGGACCTTGAAGGATGTACTTATGGACTACCATGCCCCACTAGTATGATCCGCATCATAGTCCATGTAGTCAAGTACACATCCTAAGGGCTTTACCAACATGTAACAGAGAGACAATCAGTGCACACGTTAAGGTAAAGAGCAACCAGATAGCATACTATCATGTCGAGCAAGAAAGTCCTCCCTATATATGTCCAAGCATCCGCTACAATATACATCCTATGTATAGTAATGGCCTCTAGGGCATACATATAACTAACAATCTCCCACTTGCACTAGGGCCATCTGATAGCAGTGGTTGTAGTATCTCATACTCAACCATCCCATAAAAGTCTCTCTCTGGGAAAAGGCCTTTGTGAGTGGATCCGCCGTGTTGTCCTCTGAGTCTACTCTCCTAACCTCGATCTCCTTGGAGATCAACCATCTCCATGATCAGGTGATGCTGCCTCAGAATATTTCTGGATCACTGATGGGACGGACGTTCCTTGGCATAAGCCACAACTCCATTGTCACACAATGGGAGGAACTAAGTTCTTCTCATGAACTAATATACACCCAGACTTCCTCTTTGGTAGCATCTTTGGTAACGATGTATCTTGCCTTTATCGTCTAGTTTGCCACGGTATCTAGCTTGGAACTCTTCCAACATACCGTCCCTCCACTGAGGGTAAAGACAATGCCCGTGACTGACATTCAGTCGTCCTTATCATCCTGGAACCTTTCCAGTGATTCTCCCCAGGATCGATTGATACCGTCTCACTACTACTAGTGAGAATCCTAGCATCCAATTACATCTATCTCATAGATGAAAACTCAGGATTTAGGAGGTATCACTTTGATCCTATATGGAGAATCCTTGTGATAAGCGGAGATTGACCGAGCGTAGCATAGGAAACTCCTTCCCTATCAAGAGTATGTCATCCACGTACTCTACGAGGATCACTACCATACTCCCTACTACCTTTTTGTATATACAAGGTTCATCTACCATTTTGATGATGTCGAACTGTTTGACTAACTCATCAAAACAGATGTTCCAACTCCGCGATGCCTGCTTCATCACATAAAACATCTTGCACACGTTTCCGCTGCTCCCACTGTCTACGAAGCCTTCTGACTGTGTACTTATAGACTTTCTCTTCTAAAACAACATTTAGAAAAGCAGTCATGACACCCAACTGCCAGATATTGTAGTCATGGAATGTAGCCGTGGCAAGTAGGATCTGGATAGACTTAAGCATAGCTCCTTAGAAAAGGTTTCATCATGATCCATACCTGGTCAATGATGCAAACCTTTAACAAGTCTAGCTTTGAAAGTCTCAACTTTTCCATGTACACCAAGTAATCTTCTCAAGATACACTTGCTCCTGATGGGGATTTAACCCTTCAGATAAAGCAACCAAAGTCCATACTTTGTTGGTGTATAAGGATTCCATCTCAGATCGCTAAGCATCCAGCCATTCTTACAGAGTCCCACTCCTGATGGCCAGCTCGAAACTAGTTGGGTCATCATCTCATGATGCAATCCTCACTCCCACTGTCATAGAGAAACCGAAGTATCTCTCGGGTGGGTGAGGAACCCTACTAGATCGGCGGAGAGGCTGAGGTTCATCGGTTACTATTGAATCCTTTGGTTCTACCAAATCATCAGCTGCAGTTCGTATAGTTGGAACCTTTCTAGTTCTACAGAACAGACCTTGCCTCGATCTTGTCCGGATTTTGCTTTTGACATAGGCTGGACAATCCCAAATCTTAACATACTTAAGAGATAGTCTCTTCCCATACCATATCTTATATGGAATGGTAGGCACTGATTTGATTTGAACCCTATTCAATAGGTATGCAGCTTCTCAAGTGCATAACCTCCAAAAGGAAAAAGGTAACTCAGTAGTACTCATCATAGAGCACACCATAACAAATAGGGTGTATCTGCTCTGCCCCGATACACCGACGTGCTGTAGTGTATGCGGAGGAATAATGCTGAGAGAGAATCTCATTCTCCTATAGAATAGTCCAGGAATTCCGTGCTCAAGTATTCTCCTCCTTGATCTCATCAAAGGACATAATACTTATACCCGTATTTTGGTTCTCTACTTCTAAATCATATTCTGTGAATATCTCAAAAGGTTCGGACTTGTGTTTCAATGGGAACACATGTCTGAATCTTGAGAGATCATCAGAGAATGTAATGAAGTAAAAAGAACCGGTCTTGGCATGTGTAGACAGGGGACCTTACATACATCATCATGTATCAATCCCTAGAGTTCACTAAATCTTTCTCTGTTTCCAATAAACAGAGCTTTGGTCATCATATCTTTGTGACATGACTGGCAAGTTTCATAAGATGTAAATTCAAACTAATTTAAATATGCATCTAAATGTAACTTCAGCTAGCCGGGTCGCATTGATATGACCTAGTCTACAATGCCTCAAGAAGAAGTCGTTCATTTCTGAACTCTTCCTCTTGTGTGTGTTCTGTATACTAAGAACTGTAGTTTGATTTAGAACGTCAATGCTTTTAGATAACGTGCCTGAACCGATCAACTTTTGATATAGGAAATGTTCAGAACATTATCCAACAATACAAAATTATATCCTTTCTTTACTAATAAAGAGACTGATATGATTTTGTATATCAGGTTCGGTATCTAATAGCATTTGTTCAGAATCAATGTATTGGTAATACAGGGTGAAAGTGACCAACAGACTTGGCTGCAACACTTGCCCCATTTTCTGTCTCATGAAACTTATCACCCGTTCTTAGTTCTTTACCAATCTGTAGCCCATATAACAAATTACATATGCGGGATCCTGATCCGGTATCTCATATCCAGAACGTAAAGAATACTGAGAAACAGTTCTGTATAATGAACACACCCGAAGATGATGCATCAGCATGCCCTCTCTTCGTTTGGGCGGCACGGGAATTCTGGTAATCCCTATTTTCCTGCTATGTCTTATAACAATTTTAAGTTGGAGCGGGACCAACGTTCCCCAGCTCAGTATAACAAGCGGGTTCGGTCAAATATCCGTATTATTATCTTGATTAAGGCGTGATATGGTCGCTACCTGGAGAGAGAGAAGAAAACACTCAGCGTGAGCTCTTGCAAGATCAGATTGGTTATTATTTTATCTAATCAGGATGGCTCCCACTGTTTTTTATCAAATTTTCATTCAAACCCTAAAAGGAAAGACTAGCCGGGATTGATTACACACTACAAGTTCGCCAATCTTTCAGCCAGGCCAGTGTCGGTACTTTGAGGGAGGTCCCCCGTACTTTCGCACGAACCTAATTAATGTAAACCTCGTTTTCCCAGAGGCGTAACCTCGTTAACACCTTTCTAGACACCTACTTGATCGGCTAATTGTAATGTGTAAAACTCTCCCAGGAGTAACTCTTACTCGCAGCGGGTATCGGGATCCAACTATCTTATAGAAGGTATGCAATCTCATTACAAATTTCAACACTTGAAATTCCCGATAATATTTTGCCCCTAGCGTGCTATGACCTTGACGCATGCCAAACAACCCATAGTCCGCTAGTCAAGTTCAACCCGTACATTTCTTGATTGAATTAAACCCACCCGCACGACCCTGGACGCATGCCAAACAACGCCGTGCGAATACCCTAATCCAATCGCATCGTATGCTAGCAGATAAGCACTAGTTAGCTACCGTACACTACGCCTTGACGCATGCCAAACTACCGCAGCACGAATACTAAATAGTACTTATCTGAAAGGACGGAGGGCTACGACAGGTTTTTCTGAAAACCTATTGCGTAATGAACTTGATATCGTTGTAGAATCAAACGATTTTGAAATGGAGTGTTTTTGAGGCTTTTCTAGTTTTGCTAAAGGGGTCATTCCCGGTGAAGGGATCGTCGGCCCTTTCCTCGTCGAATGAGGTGCGGGATATATCATATATATCACTGTGCGAAGCAGAAACTACAGAAACAATCAAAAGACAAACCGAGTGTGTAGCATCTGCCAGTTATTGCTAAAGGGGTCACTCCCGGTGAAGGGATCGTCGGCCCTTTCCTCATCGAATAAGGTGCAGGATATATCATATATAGCGCTGTGCAAAGCAAGAACTGTAGCTACCTGTTTTATTTTTGAAATTCGATTCCACAACATCTTTAGGTTTCTTTTATTTCATTAATCTCATTAATGAAGTCCCATCATTTAAGTCACCTAAACATCACAGATAAATACGACGTACACTTATGCCATCCGCATTCGCCTCGATGTCCCCTCGTGCACCGTTAGGTTAGGTAACTAACGGCAGAGCGGGGCAGGGCTAGCGCGGGTGTAAAACATAAGTAACGTCAATATAATATATCATATATACTATATACAGTATCTATCACAACATATCAAATGATCACATCACAGATATCGCAGCAGAAGAATCATATGAAACATTGGATGTACTAGGACGTCCGTGTTTTCAATACGAGCCAGTATAAAACACGGATTCCACGGTCGTGATGAATAGCCAAAACCCACACCCCTAGACCCCTACGAGAGCGGCAAGCAACCCTACCAATTCTAGGGTTAGGAGACCCGGACTCGACTCCTCGAGATGGTCTCCCACTGGACCCTAGAACCCGGTTACTTGTGCTCCCCTCCTTGGGTCTGTCCTAGTGCGGAAAAGTAAATAATATACAAAAGGTGACATCTTCCGCAACCTGGAAGTGCCCCAATAAAAGAATATTACATACAAGTTTTTACATGAATGAAAATGAAAAAACACTCATCTCACATAAAAAAAACCCGGCTATTCAAACACGACGATCCAATATAACATATCCAGCAACACATAACATCACATGTCATCAACGTAAGTAAATATGCGCATCCCAATTGTCGTTGACATATAGCAACGAAACCGGCGATATCACATATTACACTTACGTTCACAGAAAAGAAAGTGTAAAACTACAACAGTTGGAATCCGCAAACTTCATAGACATCGCATGCCTAATCAAATGAATTCCTTAGACATCACATGCCTAACAATTATAAACCCCGCATTTCAGTCTCATTATTGAAAACTCTTTTCAAATATCAAGTCGGGCAATTCAACAAGATTCCCTACATCCTGACCGAATACTCGTCGCAAACTTTAGTAGACGGCCGCACCCCCGATACCATCGACGAAGTGCACTAAGGCGGAACACCGCTGCCGTGAGCACCCGAACGGATGCTTTCGGCGACGGAGTTCTCCTACAGTCACTTGGTCGGGGCTATAGGGTGTAGCTGCCTATTAAGTTTACCCGGCGAGTATCCGCGTACGCTACGTGATTGCGATGGACTTTTGATCGCATCAAAATTCCATGGCAACCGATCAAGTAAGACTAAAGTGCTATGTTTATAACATTCATTCAGTTATCTCATAACTACTTGTGGATTCCAAATATTGTATCACATTCCGGATAAATAGAAAATGTTATACTTTCCGATCGAATAATCGAACACCCAAGTTTTCCCGAAACAGGTCAACATTTGAAATAAGTTTAAAAACATCCATTTCATGCCACAGTACCAACGGTCCAGCCGTAGAAAGGTCAAGCCAACGCCTCACATGTGGCACGTCGTACTGCCCCAAACCCTAAGGTTCAAAGGGCAGTTCAAGACGGTCACATAATCGAGTTAAGGTTTGTTGTCTTCTAGAGGGTCCATCGCGTTACTTGCACTACTTAGAACATTCTTAAACTACGGAAAAATCCAACACTTGGAAATTTCCCGGCAAAGGAAAAAGTGGGTATTTATATCCGGTCAAACTTTTTAACAGTTTCTAAAATATCCGGAAAAACATAAACGAAGTTAAATTATCCGATCAAATTAACGAGTCCCCAATAAAACTCTAGAAAACTCAACACTTGAGTGGAATTAAAAAATTCCCAAGAAAGGACCTAAGAATAAATATATGAAATTTCAGGGACTAAGTCCAAATTTTGGCCGCGGAACCGCCGCCAAACCCATGGTTTAGCCGCGGTTCCGCGGTCTAATTATTGACTTAGTGGACCGTACTTCACAGTAATTCTTATTTTTTCCTGCTTGTTTTTCTGAGAATTTTTAATTCACAAAAATCTACAGTTTTGAAAAATTTACAGAGAAGGGTTTTGTCGGGGTTTACGGGTTCGATCGGACTTCTAACTTCGTCTACACTTCGCCTAAGGCTCTAGCTAGGCTCTGATACCACTATAGGGTTCCTAGGCACACTCAAAAGGTTCCACAAGGCATCAACCATACCAAAATCAAATTTTTCTAGGTGCCGAGAAACCCTAATGCTAGATCGTTAATTAGAGACTAGGCGAAACATGCAAGTAAACAACTTTATTGCTAAGTGAAAGGGATTACAACCTTTGTAGATCCGGTCCACCACTTCTTTAGCTCCGAGATGACATCCCTCCGCTGCGATCATCGGGATCCTGGACTCAAGCGTCGGTTTCATCGGAGAAATGAGCGGGCTAGGTCATTGACTTCGGTGCCGAAGATGATCTACGTCGAGGCGACTCTAACTCGAGCTCCATCTTCACCAAGTCATGAAACTTGTGAAGAAAACATCCTATACTACATGGCATGTGGTAGAGGATGAAGAAATAGGAAATGGGTTCACTTTAGATTTGTATTTCTCACTTGATTTCATCACTTGACATTTTTCAAGAGAGCTTTTCTTTTTCTTCACTTGAAGAAGAAGATGAAGAAGAATAAAAAGAATGAATTATTTTTTTTCAAAATGAAAATGAAGTGATATCTATCATTTAGCAACCATGGGTGAGTTAACAAGTGTAGAGAATAAACTATGGTTTAAGTGAATGGTTAGGGTTAAGGAAAGAAACAAAATGGTCAAACTTTTCAAAGCTTCATGAAGCTTCAAAGAAAATCCAAAGTTAGCCACCATTTTATTTCTTGCTAAAATGAATAAATAAATAAATAAAGATAACAAAACCCTAACCATTAACCTAAACATGGTTTAAATCAAACATACACCCAAGTTTGCATGTATCATCAAACATGATACAATCTAATGCACAAAAATATATCACATATACTACATGTGCACATCAAGTGAGAAAATCCATCTTAAGTGAACAAATACTAGTTAATGTAAAGTAATATATCAAATATATAATTATACATCAAATCATTAAATCAACACTTGATTTAACGATCCGGTCATATCGCATATGACCGACTAATATTCAATGTATCGACTTATCGAATCAATCCTCGATTCGATAACTAGGTTATATCGCATACAACCAATCGATACATTCATCGCGAGAATAGAATACGGTATCACATACACGCATTATTCTCGGTCCCGCACATATCTCATATACGCTCCTATTTCGTTTCGCTTGAGCCAGGAAACCTCTGTTTAGGACTCTAAAGACTCGTCAATACGCCGGCAGCAGGTGATGATCATATCAAACACCCACAAGCCGCAAGCGGTCTGCTAAACGTAACGGCCACCCGGGTATTGAGCGATCAGAAGATCAACGAGCAAGCCCGCTTACACTCCTGTGAATCCGACCGGTAACACTTACCGTACAGTCCGGTCTGTTCGTCTGATATGTCACATATCTCGCCTAGGGGTGGTAAACGTCAGACCCCAGCAGCTCGATAAGTCGTGTCGATATGAGGTCTATAACAGTTCGAGAAACTACTGGTAACACTTACCAGTGAATCTCAGCAACCCTGGCCAGGGATTTCCGGTTATAGCCAATCGAACACAGCGCAACATCAACTCTCTATACCGGGAGAGACGAATCCCCTCCTATCGCTCATTGCCTCCATGTGATTCGGGACTATACCTAAAAACCACCATTTTGCACGCCCTCTTGGACGTGGTAAGGTGGAAATCAAAGCACAGTGGGAATCACACAAGACTTTATGATGATCTCTGGTCTACAGACTAACCTGTACCAGTGTCACCAGAGAACTGCCATTTGACGTGAGGTATAATACCATCTGGGAGTTCTCGACGAGTCCGTCTAGTGTACCCAGTCTCCACTGAGCACCCGTATATCATCTCTGATGTCAAACACCAATGGATATGGGATCATCCATCTTCCATCTGTATAGGTCGAGAAGGTATACGCTAGTCTACTCTGGTATATCGATGCCCCGTCTCGATACACCCACGACTTGGGACCTTGAAGGATGTACTTATAGACTACCATGCCCCACTAGTATGATCCGCATCATAGTCCATGTAGTCAAGTACACATCCTAAGGGCTTTACCAACATGTAACAGAGAGACAATCAGTGCACACATTAAGGTAAAGAGCAACCAGATAGCATACTATCATGTCGAGCAAGAAAGTCCTCCCTATATATGTCCAAGCATCCGCTACAATATACATCCTATGTATAGTAATGGCCTCTAGGGCATACATATAACTAACAATAATAGTATGTTATTGGTTTGTTTCTATCTTAATATGTGTATTTGTTTTTTTTAGTGTATCGCTTATACATATTGGTAGAGCCCTTAAGATCTTTGCTTGACTACCAACGTTGTGAGGGCAGTCACACTAGTGGAGGCTGGGTAGTCTATAAACACATCCTTATATAGGTCCCTAGTCATATGATTATCGAGACAGGGCATCGATACTCCAGAGTAGACTGGTGTATACGCTTCTCATCCCAGAAGAAGAGATGGTCTGTCCCACAGCCATTAGTACGTCGTACTAGAGATAGTAAGCAGGTGCTCATTGGGTTATGAGTTACACTGCAAGGACTCGTGGAGAACTGTTGGTTGGTACTATATCTATCATCAGGTAGCAGTTCCCAGGTGACATGAGTACAACATAGTCCGTTTACTTGACACTGCTATTTCGTCTCGAGTGTGTTCCTACTGTTCTTAGATTACTACCCTACCACGGCGCTGATGAGTCGTGCGAACAGGTAGTAGTTGGGTGCAATCCCGAAGCACTTAGAGGCAGTGGCGGTTAGATAGAATTCGTCTCTCTCGGTATTGAAGGATGATGTCGCGCTGTGTTCAGAAAGCCATTACACAAAGTCCCTGGCCAGGGCAAGCGAGATTTACTGGTAGGTACTCCAATAGTTTCTCAGGGTGTTTTTGGGCTCTACTCTGGCACGACTTATTGCGCTATTAGGGGTCTGACGGCTACCGCCCCCTAGGCCCGATATGCTATACTCTTAGACGAACAGACCGGACTGTACGGAGATTGTAGCTCAGTAGGAGTTCGGATGAGTTTGCTCATTGGTCTTCTTACCGACAGATACCTAGGTAGCCATTACGTGAAGCTAGTACCACTGATGTGCTTGTGGTTAAACCCACTGCCAGCGTACTGTCGAGTATTTAGAGTCCCACACAGAGGGTTTCCCTGCTTTGGGCAAAACGATGTAGAGGTCGTATGGTTTTACGACAGGGTTCGATCACATACGTGCACTTGTGCATGTAGGATGTTCGGGTGGATATTACTAGTGGGCTTTGGTTTAAGCTGGATCGTAGTATTAGATTATTGGATTAGTTTCGTCTCATTGTATTCGTGTTTTTCGGAATACGGATACGGGTATGTATCGGTGAGGGGTATTCTTGTAATTTATTCAAGTATACTTCTAGAAGGGGACACCTCATTTGTGTTTTTATCTTTTGATTAGAAGATAAATGAGGTGGAGGTATGAGGTGTTATTTTGTGATAAATGAAGCATGGCCACTAGGTGACTCATGGATGACTATTGAAGCAATAGTGGACTTAGATATTTTGTGATATTTTGTGAGATATTTGGTGAGATATTTTGCATGCTTCATAGTCATCTCAAGTAGCCATATTCATTTCATTATTATCTAAAACACTCTCTCACCTTAAGAGCTCTCTTCTTCTCCCTCAAACCCTAATTATCTCATGTGTTGAGAATTCTAGGGTTAGTGAGACTTATTAATCCTTAATCACTCTCTATATTCTCTAGGTCACTTAGATTAGCACTCTAGGTAACCTAGTTACCTCATCTTAGAGGTAGAAGCTCAAGGTAGGCACTCTCGGGTAGATCATCTTCAATTTGAGGAGGCCGACGAGGAGGCGCGATCCATACATACTCCAAGGAGCTCACGAAGAAGAGGAGGACAGCAAGAACAAGAAGGACTAGTAACTTGAGGTATAACTTTCTTACATAGTAGTTAAACCTTTTAGTTAGCTTGTTAGTTAGGGTTTAGTATCGATCCTGGAGTTTAGTCGATGTCACGAAGCATATAAAAATCATTTTTTGCAAACTCCTCCTCCCCGCGAACCCACGGGGTGCGTTGCATCGACTTTCAGTGGTATCGGAGGCAACTAAACCATAACTAATAGATTAAACGACAAGTAAAACTACGAAACCGAAATAACTCCGAAACACGAAACAAAAGATCTAAGTTTCTGTTGAAATTTTCAGTGGCTCTAAATTTTTTGTAAACAATTGCAGAGTGCTCTTCTTCTTAGCACTAGAACACCATACAAATACAAACCCAAAACTCTATAACATGGCCGGCCAGATGCTCAAAATAACCGGCCTGGCCGGTTTTGGCATTGAGTTTTGTGTTTAGGTTTCTGTGGTGTTCTTGTCACTTGGATTTAGGGTTTCAGGTGTTGTTTGATTTTGCCAATATTGATAATACTGTTAATTCTCTATTGTGGCAATACGGAGTGTTTCGAAGTCGCAGTTTTTAACGTCGTTTAACTATTTTCAGTTGTTATATGTGTTCATAAACTTCCGCTAATTGCTATATGTCGGTTAGTTGGGGGTTGTACATATCCTTGATGAATGGTTTGCATATATGAACTTTATTGGATCGTCGTGGATGAATAGCCGGAGATGTGAGATGAGAGTTTCTTTCATCCGATATAAATTTTAATTTGATGTAATATTATTTTGCGGGGCACATCCGGGTTGAGGTTGTAGCGACCGTTGTATTATTTCATTTACTTCTTTTTGCTCCTAGGATAGACCCAAGGTGGGGTGCATAAACTACCGGGTTCTTTGAAGTGTCGAGTGGCCTACTCATTTTACTGAGGGAGGTTGCTTCTCTACGGGAATTTGGCGGGTAGTTTGCCGCACCCGTAGGAGTCTAGGGTAGAGTTTGGCTATTCATCACGACCGTGGAATCTGTCTTTCGTTACAGGCTTAAACGAAACGCGGAATTCCTAATATATCCAATATGTTCATCTGTGATCTGGAATGCCTATTATTGCGTGAGACGAATGGTTATATTATATATGTTATATAATAGACGTTGCTTATGTTTTGCACCCGTGCTAGTCCAGCCCCCGCTATGGCGTTAGTTAAGCAACCTAACGGTGTCAGACGGGGCCCAGTGGCGAATGCAGATGGCATAAGAATACGTTGTATTTTCGTTTCTCTCTATGATGATAGGTGTAAGTGATGGGACTGTATTAGATTAATGCAAAGCAAACAAACCAAAGCCGAATCATTAGAACAATTTTAAAGACACTCAATTTTTTCAAAACAGAAACTTTTAAATGCGGAGCTTAAACCACTCCTTTAAAAACTATCAGGTTCTTTTGATTAAATCAAGTTCATTACGTTCACGGTTTCTCCAAAACCAGCCGTAGCCCTCCATCATTCCAGTTTAATATTCAGTAGTATTCAAGCTATGTATTTTGACCTTCGTCATGGCACAGTGATTGGTAGCTACTGGATATTCATCTGAAGCATAGATAGATGAGTTGGTTTAGGACAGGCGTACTACTATTTTGTCCTTCGTCAAGGGTATGTACGGGTGGGTTCAAATTAACCTGGATAATGATGGGTAGAACTTGACATGTGACTTATGATATGTTGGTTTTCGTCAAGGTCATAAGAGCATGGGGCAAAAATCTACATCGGAGTTTCTAAAGAAACTGAAACCTGCTAGTGTTGCATACCATTTGGAGTGTGATAATTTTGGTAGGATTCCTTCAAAGTTATCACACAATGATATTTGGATCTCGATCCTACTGTGAGTATCCGCTACTCTTCGGGAGATTTTTTCACTTAACGATCAATGGTATAAACCAAGTAGCTGTTTAGAACAGTGTTAGCAGGGCTATGCCTCTAGGGAAAAGAACTTATTTAATTAAGGAACTTCACGAAAGCGTTGTAAAAGCTCTCTCGAAGTACCGACACTAGCCTGGCCGAAAGGTTAAGCAAGAATTGTACGGCGAGATTAATCCTGACTAATTCTTCTTTTATAGTTTGAGGAAGGATTCGAGAAATAGTGGGATCCATCCTGTTTAGATAAACTAAAAATTAATCTAAACTTGCAAGAGCATCATGCTAAAGTGTTTCTTCTCTCTCTCCTAATTGCAGCGACTAAGATGACCGGTCTTAAGTTACTTTTATATAAAAACAAATTGACGGGGCCAAGATATAAAGATTGGCTCAGGAATGTCCATATGGCCATCACATATGACAAACTGGGCTATCTTCTTACTATTAAAGCCCCCGCCGTCCCAGGTCCATATTCCAGCATCGCGGATAAAGAGATCCATAAGACCTTAGAAATTGATAGTGCAAAAGGCAAGTGCCTCATACTGGCCTCTATGGATAATGAACACCAGAGGTGGCATGAGAAGATGGATCTTGAATCCATCTTCCTCCATACCAAAGACTTATATGGAGTGCAATCTCGTACGTAAGATACGAGACCTCGAAGAAACTATTTCATGCGAGGTTGGCTCTCGGGTCATTTGTAAGGGACAACGTCCTTAAGATGATCAGCTTGATTGAAGAGCTCGCGGACCTGAAGACCACGTTGGAGAACGAGCTGTATACAGATTTGATTCTACAGTATCTCTCCTATACCTACGCCCAGTTTATCTTGAATTTTAACATTCAAGGGAAGGAAGTTACACTTCCAGAACTCCTCAACATATTGAGGAGCACTGAGAGCACCTTGCAGAAGTCCAGGAAGACACCCATTCTGCTTGTTGGAGGATCTTCCTCTTCTAGATCCAAGGGGAAGAAGAAGAAGGCCCCCACCAAGCCGAAAGGCGGTGTTGGTAAGGTAGAGGCAAGGGGCAAGGCAAAAGTTGGGGGGCCGATGGTAGGGAAGGAAGAATGCTTCTACTGTCACAAAAAGAGCCATTGGAAGAAGGATTGCAGGGCCTGGAAAGTCCAGAACCAGGATGCGAAGCTGATTATGGCTTCGGCTTCAGGTGTGTTTGTGATTGAAAACTGTCTGTCAATCAACTCTACTTTCTGGGTATTGGATACCGGATTAGGATCTCATATATGTAATTCTTTGCAGGCACTGAGAAACCGTAGAGTTTTGAAAGCGGGTGATATGACCCTCAGGGTTGCTAACGGAGCGAGCGTGGATGCTGTGTCCGTAGGGGAATATCACTTAGGACTGACAAGTGGACATATTTTGGTTTTGCGCAACTATTTTTGTGTACCTAGTTTGACTTGTAATATCATTTTTGTATCTTTGTTATCTAAAGAAGGTTATGATTTTACATTTGTAAGTGATGTCGTAAACATCCACCTTAATTATGGTTTGATTGGGTCGGGTATACTAAACAACGATATATACGTATTAAACCAACTACAAGTTTTCAACGTCCATAACACACACAAAAGAAAGTCTCCTGAATTAAATTAAGTTTACTTATGGCATTGTATACTGGGTCACATCAATGAAACAGGGTTGACCAAGTTACATAAAGAGAGATATTTGGATCCATTCGAATATCAGTCTTATGCAACTTGTCAATCATGTCTCAAAGGAAATATGGCAAGGACTCCGTTCACTGGACACGGAGTAAGAGAGAGCGAGCTCTTGGGACTCATACACAGCGACGTGTGTGGTCCAATGTCTACACATACAAGAAGTGGCTATTCCTATTCCATTACTTTTATGCATAATTTCTATGGGTATGGATAAGTCATCTTGATGAAACATAAATCCGAGGCCTTTTAGAAATTCCAAGAATATAAGAATGAAGTGGAAAAACAAACTGGCAAAAGTATCAAGACACTTAGATCTGATCGAGATGGTGAATACTTAAGTGCCGAGTTTCTGGATTACTTAAAAGAGGATGGAATTCTCTCTCAGCTTACTCCTCCATACACACCACAACACAACGGTGTATCAGAAAGGCGAAACCGAACCTTATTGGATATAGTACGTTCCATGATGAGTAACGCTGAGTTACCGCGATCCTTCTGGGGCTATGCACTAGAATCAGCTGCATATCTTTTGAACAAGGTTTCTACCAAAACTGTGCCTATCACACCATATCAGATGTGGAGTGGGAAGAAACCCTATCTTCAGTAACTGAAAATATAAGGATGTCCAGCTGTTGTTAAAAAGCAGCATGCAGACAAGCTCGAGGCACGCTCAGTACTGTGTAAGTTTATGGGATACCTAAAGAACTCCAGGTGGTATCTTTTCTATTACGCAGAGGAACAAAAGGTTTTTGTTTCTTGTCATGCCCACTTCTTGGAAACTCAATTTTTAGAAAAAGAGATAAGTAGGAGTGCAATAGAACCGGAAGAAATTCCAGAACCACAAGCTATTACTGAAAGCATGGTGAAACCAGAAGTTTCAAAAGAATAGGACATCCCCGCGCCACTCCGCATGAGTTGTAGGCTGTATCCACCTGAGAGATACTACGGTTTTCTCATAGACAGGGATAGAGAGTATTGCATCATTGACAATGATGAGCCAACTAGCTTCCAGCAAGCCATTCAGAGCGGAGACTCGGTAAAATGGCTGGATGCAATGTGGACCGAAATGGAGTCCATATACACCAACAAAGTATGGACTTTGGACATTGCTCCAGAAGGGATAAAACCCATAGGCTGCAAATGGATCTTCAGAAAGAAGATTGGTGTAGATGGATAGGTTGAAACCTGTAAGGCTAGACTTGTTGCAAAATGTTTTCGTCAAAAACCAGGTTTGGACTATGATGAAACCTTTTCTCCAGTGGCTATGCTCAAATCCATTCGGATCCTTCTTGCCATTGCTTCCTTCCACGATTATCAAATTTGGCAGATGGATTTAAAGACCGCTTTTTTGAATGGACATTTGGAAGAGTGTGTTTATATGGATTAGCCAGAGGGTTTCATTCAGAGTGGGAGCAGCGAGAATGTGTGCAAGTTGCTTAAATCCATTTATGGATTAAAACAGGTATCGCGGAGTTGGAACATCTGTTTTGATGAGACGGTCGAAGAATTTAACTTTATCAAAATCCAGATGAACCATGTGTAAGCCCGCGGGGGCGCCCCGGCCGTCGATCCGACGCCGGAAACGCGGAAAACAAAAACTTTGCGAACTTTGCAAAACGGCACCACCGCGGACTTTTCACCCGGATCGGGCCATTAACCTAGCTAGCTAGCAAATAAGAATAGAGTAGAGAAGTTATACCAAGCGATCCGTGTCCTTCGGTCTTCATCTCCACTCCGATCTTCCGCGGAATCTCCGTCCATCATCGTCTCGTCGGAATGGGCACCACGTAGCCGGAATCTTTTACGGGCTCCCACCTCTTGACCGAGGCAACTCGGACGCGAAGTTGGCTAGCCGACGCGTCCAAGGCTTGCTATAGATATAGTGTAGAAGCTTGTCTCTTTGGGGGTTATGAGGTTGCCATGGTGGGAGGGATCAAGAATGAACTTTGGAGAAGGGTTATTGGATTTTTGGAGCAAGCAAAAATGAGATGATATAATTTCCATACACCATGAAATTTCCTCTCATCTCTCCCCTCCCTATAGTGGCCGGCCCTCTCTCCTCAAAGTGAAGATTGGAGAGAGAAAAAGAATTCTCCAAGTATTATTATGTGAAAAAGAAATGATAAATCAACAAAAGGCTCACATCAATTCCAATCCAAATCAATTCCTCATCTAATCTCATCATCACATAACCATCACATGAAAAGCAAAATGAATGGACTAGAAAGGCATCTCATGATGATAAGAAGGAACAAATGCAAGAAACCCCTCCACTAAATGTTAATTGCAAACTTGCAATTAACACCCTCCAACGGAAAGTCCGGCCGTGAAGGAAAAACAGAAAACCGGCCGGAACGGAATACAAACTGGCAACCCCAGAAAACCGATCCCATAATAAATTACAGGAAAACCCCGCTACTGCAAATACATGCCCGTATTTGTATTCCCACTGAATACAAATGCAAAGAGACAAAACTACACTATCTAATACTAGAATCCGGCTTAAGCCAAAGCCGGCTAGTAAAAAACCGTCCGATCACAATCCGTGCAATACCGCACGTATGTGATCGAACCCTGCCATATCTCCATACGGCCTCTACAGCGTTTCGCCCGAAACCTGAGTAACTGAGTGTGGTGGACTCTAAAGACTCGTCAATACTATGGCTGTGGATTTAACCACTAGCACGTCAGAGGTATAAGCCATACGTGACGGGCCACCAGCTATTGACAAAAAGGGACGTCGATGAGCGAACTCTTCCTGACACCCTACTGAGCCTGTCAGTGACAATATCCGTACAGTCCGGTCCGTTCGTCTATGAGTATCGCATGGCGGGCCTAGGGGGTTGGTAAAAGTCAGACCCCCAAAAGCGGTACAAGTCGTGTCGGAGTGTAGCGCAGAACACCCTGAGATACTACTGGAATACCTACCAGCAAATCTCCTGCCTTGGCCAAGGACTTTTCATGTTCTGGCTCTTCTCGACACAGCGCGACCTCACCCCCAATACCGGGAGAGACGAACCCCTGCAGATCCGCTCACTGCCTCCATGTGGCTCGGGACTGTACCCAACTAAAACCTGTTTGCACGACTCCTTTGAGCCGTGGTAGGGTAGTAATCAAAGCACAGTGGGAACTCACACGAGACAAATGACGATCCCAGGTCGATGAACTAACCTGTACACATGTCACCAGGGAACTGCTATCTGACGTCTGGTATAAAACCCAACTAGCAGGTTCCCGGCGAGTCCTGTCCGGTGTACTCATAACCCAATGAGCACCTGTATACATCTTAGGTGAACCAACTGACACCAGTGGCTTGTGAGACCGGCCACCGCCCCTCGTCGGGGTCTCGACTGTATACACTAGTCTACTCTGGAGTATCGATGCCCTGTCTCGAAACTCCCACGACTAGGGACCATTTAAGGATGTGCTTATAGACTACCAGCTCCCACGTATATGATCGCCCTCATACTGCCGGTGGTCAAGCAAGAATCCTAGGGGCTCTATCAACGTGCAATAGTGACCTGTAAGGTCACCTAAAGCAGTACACGATGATAAAGGTAAACCAGATAGCATACTATCATCTTGAGTAAGACTGTCCTACTGGGACAGGTCCTCCCCTCAATCATTGCAATCACGTGCCTGTGATCCAATAATTGACTCTGAGGGCACTATCTCCAACACCATGCATCTATAGTAAGATTGTAGCAAGAACTTTTATATTCCTCGTCTTGTACGTGAATGATATTCTCTTGATAGGAAATGACATTTCTATGCTACAACCAGTCAAAGGATTCTTGTCACAAAGGTTCTCCATGAAAGGCCATCCCTCAATATGGAAGATTCAAAGCACGGTAATCTACCGGCTTGTCACGGAATCACCCACTCCAAAGAGTTGTCTCCCAAGAATGATTTGGAAAGGGATCGCATGTCAATTATACCCTACGCTTCTGCGGTAGGCTCTATAATGTATGCGATATTATGTACCAGATCAGATGTCGCTTACATACTAAGCGTGGTAAGCCGGTATCAGTCAAACCCTGGGGAGAAGCACTGGATAGCAGTAAAGTACATTCTCAAGTACCTGAGAAGGACTAAGGGGATGTTCTTGGTGTACAGCGGAAAAGACTCCTCCAGATCGAGGCCTTTGTTGACTCCAGCTTCCAGAGTGACAAGGATGACTCCAAGTCCATGTCGGGTTATGTCTTTACCCTCAATGGAGGGGTGGTCTATTGGAAGAGCTCCAAGAAGGACACTGTTGCTGAATCGACGATGGAAGCGAAGTATATCGCCGTATGTGACGCCGCAAAAGAAGCAGTCTGGATGAGGAAGTTCTTAATAGAACTTCAAGTGATTCCGTCCATTATTGATCCAATACCTCTGTATTGTGACAACAATGAGTCTATAGCTTTAGCGAACGAACTCAGGTCCCATCAGAAGTCCAAACATATCTTGAGGCGGTATCACCCGATCAGGGAGATCATGGATTGCCGAGAGATTGAGGTACGGAGAGTTGATACGGAGAACAACACTGCAGATCCACTCACAAAGACCATCCCTCAGATGCAGTTCGAGAGGCTATTCGATGATAGGTCTGCGATATGCCAACACATGGCCTTAGTGCAAGTGGGAGATTGTTAGTGATATATGCCCTAGATGCCAATATTGTATAGTACTAGTTTGTATATTACATTTTGGAAGCTTAGGATATACACGTATTTTATGACAGTCTTGCTCAATATGGTAGTATGCTACTTGGTTTGTTTCTATCTTAATATGTGTATATGTTTCTTTTAGCATATCGCTAATACATATTGGTAAAGCCCTTAGGATGTTTGCTTGACTACCAGCGTTGTGATGACAGTCACACTAGTGGGTGTTGGGTAGTCTATAAGCACATCCTTATACAGGTCCTTATTCATAGGATTATTGAGACATGGCATCGATACTCCAGAGTAGACTAGTGTATACGCTTCTCATCCCAGCAGAGGAGATGGCCTGTCCCACAGCCATTAGTATGTCGTATTGGAGATAATATGCAGGTGCTCATTGGGTTATGAGTTACACTGGACGGACTCGTGGGGAACTGTTGGTTGGTACTATACCTATCGTCAGGTAGCAGTTCCCAGGTGACATGAGTACAGCATAGTCCGTTGACTAGACACTGCTACTTCGCCTTGAGTGTGTTCCCACTGTTCTTAGATTAATACCCTACCACGGCTCTGATGGGTCGTAATATTGGCACAAGAATGGCCATGTATCTATGTTGACTCTCGCAAAGGCCGGAGTATGTAGGAGAGCCACTCTCTCTGCCTCAGGGGTCGCCAGGCATACCAAATAGCAGTCGATCTTCAACTCGTTCCTATTGTTTTAGACCTTTGATTGCATATTCTTCATCAGACCCAGGTACAGAGCGTGAAGATCTAGCACTCTCTCAAGATGATCAGGTTCTGGTACAGGCTGAAAGTCGTAATCCAACTGAAAATACAAAAAAATAATTTATTTAAATTGCAAGTGTTAAATAATAATAAATATATTGGATAAATCAAATGAAAATATATATTAATACCCGAGCCTGATCCCAGAAGAGGGCAAATGAGCGTCGGTGCTGATCGCCTCACTCAACGTGAAGTGGATACTTCTTTTGGTTGCGGCTCTCATCCCCCATATACCGGCCGAATATCTCGGCATAATCACCAGTATAGAGATAATCGGGGGTAAAGAAGAGGGGGAATGGTGCCTCCCCCTACCTCTATCGGGCCTCAGCCTATGTGACTGATTCGGCCGTCGAGTCCCCCTCTCGGGATGTGGCTGTTCTGCATCTACAAGAAATATCAAGACAAGAAATATTAAGACAAAATGGTATTAAGAAATTAAGGATTAACAAAAATTGAAGTGCGATATATATCTCCGGCGATAGCAGCACGAGCCTGGGCCCGGGCAGCAGTACGAGCGGGACGATAGTTTCTCCGATGAGGAACAGCCGGTGAACCGTGGACGCATCCCCTCCAACTAGAAAATAAACATTACCGATAAAATTACATGAAGTTCATGTTTATTCTTAGAGGATATGAAAAATGAATAAATATATTATGTTTATTCATACTAACCTGCAAACTGTGCGGAGGGTACGGAAGTGGCGGGAGTGGCCTCTGCGCCAGATGTGGATGCACCACCTATAATTAGACAATTAAAAATAGATTATATAAGTAATTGCAAAAAGAATGTGTATATCAATAATATAACATTCTAAATCAATATGCATGCAATATATGATATATAATATACTCGCAGGTGCGGTGGTGGCCTCTGCCCGAGATGTGGAGGCACCATCTACAGCTAGACAATTAAAAACGATTATCTAAGTAAGAGAAAAAAGAATGTGTGTATATTTATGATATAACATTCTAAATCAATATGCATACACTATAAGATATATAAACATAGCTGCAGGTGCGGTAGTGGCCTCTGCTTCTGATGTGGACGCACCACCAACAGCTAAACAATTAAACATTGATTGTATAAGTAATGAAATAAATATGCGTGTACATCTATAATATTACATTTAAAATGAATAAGCGTGCAATATACCTGGAGGTGTGGCAAAGTCCACACGGAAGGAGTCATCCGAAGGGGATACCGATCGGGTGCAAGACCAGCCCTCTGAAGCTCCTTATGCAGCTCTCCGGACGACAGAACCGCTCTGCCTCTACCTTTGCCTCTGCCGCTGCCACGGCTGGTGCTCCTGCCGCCCCTCGCTGCTCCGGTCGTCGTTATCAAACTTAGATAAGAGTACAATCATTATATATGCATGAAATATATATATAGATCGTACAAATATGAAGTAATAATATAACATTACTGATAATCATTTTCGTTTCGTGGACGCATTAGACATATCTACTTGGATTTCATCATCGATATCATTTCAAACCCACGTAACTTCACAATCAGCCAAAGACAAACCGTCTTTTGAAACAGATGGTCAGAGCACTCTAAGTTTTCTCTCTTCTTCATCCTCATCGCTGTCCTCCATACGATCCTCAAATTCTGGGACATCGTAAACATCCCTTGGTTTCCAACGGCATACGACACTCCATCCCGGATGCTTCAAGCACTGTGAGTAGTATACTTGGAACGCTTGGTTCGAAAAGATAAATGGATCGTCCTGACCGTCACTAGTCAATCCATATTCATCTTTCCAAGTCTCGAGATTGTTTCTCCATTTATCCGTATTGGTTCATGTATCGTACCAAGTACACTGAAATATATAAAACGGTTCTGATCATCCGGGATATTGGATGCCAAGTATGCAATAATAAATCACACCATCCGATCCTACCGTCGCAATCCCACTATTCTGAGTGCATCGAGATGTTTCTACACCCTTAACTTCAAATTTGTATCCAAGGACACCGAATCCTTTATAATATGGAACCTCCATACTAGGAAACTGAGCTAAACATCGTGGATCTCTCTTTAATGATGCAAACAAGTTTGGATCGTGGATCTGACAAAAAAAGTGTTACGACAAATGCATAACGATATAAGTTTAGATTAATATTGGTAGAAATAACATGTTATTCGAACATTTACATGATCTGCAATCCAATCGCAAATATTATCCTGATAATATTTTTCCAATCGTTCATCATTCCAATCAGGATGCCCTTCACGTAGCTCATTAATATGAATTCTGTTCTCAATAATAAATTATGACATTAATATTATATCATTTTATACACACACAAACACAAATATAACAATTAATCCAAAAAACTTACTCTCTAATTTTTTTCAAGACATACGCTATTGAGAAGGATAAATCGATATATCATATTCATAAACATAGTGTCTATTCTCTTATAATCAGCTTTACCATATGACCCGTCCTGAATTATGTGAGGCCGTTTAAGTTTTGTCTCAATGTTCTCGTCCAGATAGCGGAAACAAGATATAGTTACTTCATCTAGAAGATAACCTTGCATGATAGAATCCTCTGGTCGATTTCTATTGCGTATATACTTTTTTAGAGTGTAGAGGTACCTAAAGAAAAATATGTTAAATAAATAAATATGGGTATATAGGACAACAGTAATTTTACAAATTGCGTGAAACGAAAAATTCCACGTACCTTTTGACGGGATACATCCATTGATATTGTACCGGTCTGGCTAACTTAGCCTCGGTTGCAAAATGAACCATCCGGTGTATTATGATATCGAAGAATGACGGTAAGAAAATACGCTCAAGTTTGCAAAGTATCAATAAAATAGAATTTTCTAGATTCTCTAGCGTCACAACATCCAGAATTTTTGCGTACAATTATCTAAAAAAGCAATAAAGGTTATTGATTAGTAGACCAACCGATTCGAGAAGGGAAGTAATGAGGGCTAATTCGAGAAGGTGCTCCATAATAATATGGTGATCATGACTTTTCAGCCCATCGATCTTACCTTTCACAATTTTTATTTTCTTGCTAAATGATCTTGAGAAACCTGTGGGAACTTTCAAATCATGCAACACCTGCAGAAACCTTTTCTTCTCCGGTTGTGACATATGATACGCGGTATTGGGAAGTACAAACTTGCCTAGTTTACCCACTATCGGTTTAAGATGCAATTAACTTCTAATTTTCCAGTCCTGAAGATCCATCCGAGCACGGAGGTTGTCTTTCAATTTTCCGTCTTTACAAAGAAGTAAGTTGAGTACGTACTCGGATACTCCCTTCTCTATGTGCATGACGTCCAGACAATGACGCACTAAATTTGTTAACCAGTACGAAAACTCGTAGAAATTTCTTAACTTGTTCCGGTATGATGGTTTGACCTGTTTTGCCGGATCTATCCCGAAGATCACATTATTGTAGCCATCCCACTGAGCAATCACGTCCTCTCCGGACAATGAGGCTGGGGGCCTAAGAAGCTCCTGATAACTATTAAAGTGAGCAGCGTCTAACCTGTAGGGATGGTCTAGGGCAGGAAACGCCGATGACCGCAATAACAAACCTTCTTGCTAAAATTCAACCATTTCGTTGTTGTATATTGATGGCAATAAAGGCATGCTTTATGACTATGTATGGACCAACCTGATAGCATTCCATGCGCAGGAAAGTCATTAATTGTCCACATTAAAGCCGCATGCATTGTGAAGGTTGAATCTGTGTTTGCATTGTAAGTATCTACACCATCAATGAATAAAGATTTTAATTCATCGATCAGAGGTCGGAGATAGACGTCGATATTGTTTCCCAATATGTTTGGTCCGTCAATAAGAAGAGGTATCATAAAGTAGGATTAATCCATAGCCAACCAAGACGACAGATTATAAATTATCATCACAACGGGCCATGTGCTGTGGCTTCGAGCCATATAGTTGAATGGGCAGAAGCCATCACTAGCGAGTTCGAGCCTGACATTGCGAGGATCACTACTGAATATTTCGTGCCTCCTATCAAAATCCTTCCATGCCGGTGAATCTCTTGGATGACTCATTTTTTCATCTTCACTTGGAGCAGCACGGTGATGCCAAATCATTGCCTCGGCTGTTTTCTTGCACCTGAATAGCCTCTGCAGCCTCTGTGTTATGGGAAAGTATCATGCTATCTTGACAAGTATATCGGGCTTCTTATTAGATTCTTTTGGCTTATACCTGGCCTCTCCGCATGGTGGACACTCTTTCAAATCTGAATTCTCTTTCCGGTACAACACGCAATCTTTAGGACATGCATGAATCTTCTCACACTTCAGACCTAAATCAGACATTATCTTCTGGGCTTCGTACCAGCTGTCGGGCACATTATTTCCCGGGGGCATAGAATCTTTTAGGTAGTTCAGAAGTATCGTAAATGACTTGTTGCTCCATCCATTTAGGCACTTAATCTGGAAAACTTGGACGAACCTTGATAGGGTCGAATACTTTGCATTCTCATAAATTGTTCTTCTATCATCATTCATGAATTCTTTATACTTATCTGCACGCAGTCCTTAACCGGAAGGAATGTCATCTTCGATAGGAATACTATCACCTAGGGCAGCCGCTACCATATCCTCCATTTCTTCTCCTGGAAAGAACTTATCGTCTTTTTTTCTCCTACCGCATTACCTTCTTCTGCTTCTTCTTCTGCCGCATTACCGTCTTCTTCTTGTCCTTCCCCGTGATATAGCCAAGTTATATAAAATCTAGTAAAACCATGTTTAACGATGTGAAACTCTACGATTTCTACCTTCTGCCGGAACTTATTCCCACATCTATCGCACGGGCAGAGAATCTTCTCTAACACGATCTTATTATGTGTGCGTGCAAATTCAATGAAAGCAGCAACTCCTGCGATAAATTTAGATTGCATGCGCTGTTGCCAATCCACGTACATCCAGTTATTAACTCTGATATACTCATGGGCCATGTTCGACTGTATAACATATAAATTGTAGGTTATGGTGACTATATTGAGAAATCTAAGAACGAGATGGTTACTGACAAAGAAGAAAATCCGTAGAGGTAAGTTTGTCGTTGAAAAGAATAAATTATCGATAAACAAAGTTAGATTTGAAAATATCCAAATATGAGTTGTATTCTATGTATGTGTGTTTCAATTTAGGATTTCGCTTAAGTTTAGGGTTGTTAGTGTGTATGTGCTTTGTATGTGCGTTTATTGTGTATTCGTGTTGTATGTGTGTATTTCGGCTATTGGGGGTAAGGCTTCTATCCCATTAAGAATACATAGAGCAGACACCCATTTGCTTGGGCTTTTATCCGTTTCGAGTAAATTTCGGCAGCACCCATTCGCTCGTGTTGTATGTGTGTATTTCGGCTGTTGGGGGTAAGGCTTCTATCCCATTAAGAATACATAGAGCAGACACCCATTCGCTTGGGTTTTATCTGTTTCGAGTAAATTTCGGCAGCACCCACCCGCTGTTCTCCGAGTACACTGTAATAGAATAGATAATCATTTCAATACTATGAAACAACGTTGAAATGAACATCTAATCTATCTTTGTACATGGAGAACCGGCGGAAAAGTACCGACGAAATAACTCGAAATGAATGAAAACACAAGTGAATGCAGGTGTTTGCTTTATACATTCCTAACTTGTCCATACGGGATAAATCTATCGGTTATCATACGATTGAATCTTCTCGTCATATAGACTACACGACGGTTTTTAGCACCAAACTATACCGTCCGATATTTAACAACCTTCATATAGTTCTATGTCACGACGAACATCGAACGTATGTTAACCGATAGACGGGGACTAAGTCGCGCTTTGATTTTCATATATGAATATCGATGAGAATATGAAAGTTTCATATTATCATCGAGTATCATATATTAGTTTTTACTTGAACATTTAATTTGAATAGGTTTTACGTTTATGTTTTGTTTTTAAGGGTTTGAAGTTTTTGGTTTAGGGTAATATTTTCTTACGTTTACGGTAAAGTTTTACGTTCACGTTATCATCGAGTATCCTACTGAAGAAACTAGTGCACCTTAAATCCTAACCCCAATTAATCCAAACTAACCCTAATCATCTCCCTAACTTAAATTATCCCTAATTAACCCAAAATTAAGCTAATTAAACTAAATTAACCCTAATCAGCACCCTAACCCAAATTAACCCTATTTTACCTAATTAACCCTAACCCTAACCCTAATCATCATCCAAAACCAAATTAACACTATTTTACCTAATTAACCCACATTAACCCTTAATCATCACCCAAACCCTAACCCAAATTAACCCTAGCCCAAACCAAAATTAACCCTAATTAATCCAAACCCTAACCCTAATCATCACCAACACAATTTTACCTAATTAACCCAAATAAACCCTAAGCATAACCCTAATCATCACCCAAACCCTAAACCGAACCCTATTTTACTTAATTAACCCTAACCCTAACCCTAATCATCACCCAAAGCCTAACCCTAACCCAAATTAACCACCGATTAACCCGGCCCTATAATCCTAACCCTAACTCTAACCCTATTTTACCTAATTAACCCTAACCCTAACCACCAATTCTTCTATCTATAGGGGCAACCCCTCATTGTAGCAGTGATATTAAGTGATTTTGACTTTTGAGATTGTACATATGAATTTAGTTGTGACCTTTAATAAAAAGTTAATACACTCAATTAAAATATGTAATCATTGTAATACAACTCTTGCTATGATGTTGTACCAGGTCGAGGATTCATGGGTTTTGCCCCGCTTGCTTGTTCTTTTGGCTTGCTTTTTATATTTTGTGTTTTTTCAATTCTGTACTATGTTTTGTTATGTAATTTTAATGAACGCGGGAAAATATTTCTTAACCTTTTTATTTAACTAAAAAGTCATCTAATTAACCCGTTCATGGATGAGCCGTTTATCTATATATGAGTTACTCGCACATCCACCCGCCATATGGTTCAAGTGATATGCACAAAATTTAGACCCGCAACTTTAGGTATTTTCATCCTTATCCATTTTATCTACCACTCTTAATGATTTTCCACGGGTTACTTGACCCATCCATTTGGCACCTTTAGTGGCAGAACCTTAAGTGACAGAAGACAAAATATCGACTGCATAACGATTTTAAGAAACAACCTTTCCTTTTCAATAGTGTTAAAAATTAGGCAAATGTCTTCTTAGACAAAACATCCACCGATAGTGCGGAACCTCTAGAGCTTCACTTTGACAGATTAAAATCATTAAGTGAAATAGAAGAGAATATAAAAACACTTCACACTTACAATATGCAAATACTAGTATTCTTGAGTATCTTCCCGCCAGGTTCTTTGACAAAGAAAACGATGATATATTACTGGTGGATAGGGTCCCACTCACACGCATAAGAAGACGAAGAGTTACAACTAAACTCAATTTTGGAAGAGCTAGCTCATTGCGGATTGATAAGGAATATATATAAAAATTATAAACAAAATGTTATTGATTGTTGCATCATCAATCCATTAGTTCCCCAAGCGTTAATCAATCTTAATGAGCATCCAACCGTTGGAAGGTATATCAACACGATATATGATCCTCTTTCAATTCGTCCATTCTTGTCAACATCATCGACAACACCAAAACACATGATGAGGTTATTCAGTGAGCAAAATGATCCATTTGGTAATACATGCTTTAACATCAAACGTAACTATTTAAAATTTGAGAGGAAAAATATTGAATATATGAAAGAATCTGCTGTTCTTATGCTTGGGAGGTGGCATAACTCAGTCAAGCATCACATCGAAGTAGAAAACACAGAATTCCTCAAATGGTTAGGGTCTTTTAATTCCTTAAGGTATCTCAGCCTCCGAGGTATTTCAAGAATCATTGAGCTTCCCCATGAGATCGGCGAATTAAAAAGCCTTTGTGTACTTGATCCCCGTGAGATCGACGAATTAATGAGCACCTGTATACTATCTTAGGTGAACAAACTAACACCTATGGCTTATGAGACCTGGCCACCGCCCCTCGTCGGGGCTCGATAAGTATACACTAGTCTACTCTGGAGTATCGATGCCCAGTCTTGATACTCCCACGACTAAAGACATTTAAGGATGTGCTTATAGACCATCCAGCTCCCACGTATATGATTTCCATCATAACGTTGGTAGTCAAGCAAGAATCCTATGGGCTCTATCAACATGTAATAGTAATCTGTAATACCACATAAAGTATGTACATGATGATAAAGACAAACCAGATAATATACTATCATCTTGAGTAAGACTGTTCTACCCATATAGGTCCCCCCTCAATCATCATAATCGTGTGCCTACGATTCAATAATTGACTTGAGGGCACTATAGCCAACACGAGTGAAATCGGACAACTGCTGCACATGAACTGTAGGATTTGTGTCTTTTTCCAAGACAATTGTCATTGATAACTCCGTTAATTTGTAGTGTTGCCTAACCTGAATAGACAATCACTCACTTTCTCCGGCTTTCTAAGGCTCAAGAGAAATGATACCGCTTAAAACTATATTAATTTAGAGTCATTAAATATTTATTATTGTTATTTATATTGTATTTATATTGTTTGCATTTCTCGAGGGGGTTTTCTGAAAAATATTTTAATATCGTTTAAAAATAACCCTCTATGGTGATTTAGACTATTAAGAGTTTTTATAAAGATATATTTTACTTTTAGTGGTATTTTAGTGATAAAACCTAGTTTTTAAAACTTTATGGTATTTTTATGAAACTACTACTTTTGGAAATTCGATGGTATTTTATTAAAATTTTAATCTTTCATTTTAAAAGATAATTTTCACCATTTATTTTTATTGAAAATAAGGATTCATAATTATATATAATTTTCCAAAGTTGATTTGTTTTAAAAAAAGTCGTATTTCTTTTAAATCGTATTTTCATTCCTTTCAAGACCGAATTCTCCGTGAGGAGCTCTGCATCTCGCTCTACTATATTAAGAACGTACGATAATCCGTACAATCTACAAGCAGGTCCCCTAAAGAGGGTTGTAGAGGCGTAATTGCGAAAAGAGGTAAAAATATCGATTAAAATGCATTTTTATAAAGTGATGGTATTTTCTTGATAATTGTTTCATTTAGATGAAAATTCTAACCAAATATCGTGCTATGAATCAAAAGTGTGCGTGTGGGGTAGGCCATTACCCCATGAATGTTCTAGAGGTATGTATGACTAATCATCGAAAAAGGGTATATTAAAGTTCATGGTATTTTTGTGTCAAATTCAATATATGTTCTATTTAACGAGAAATTCTAAGCATGGGCGAGGTTAAATTATATGAACATTATTTTAAGGTTACGGTTACATGTTATTTGTGATCTATGTAGCATGATAATATTGTAAAGAGAGTGTTACTAAGTTAACTCCACTTTTTGTTTTTACCGGTGTTGTTTTCAAGAGAATGATTAGAGATGAAACGGAAAAGAGAAAGAAAGGACTTACGGTTTTGAAGCGTTAACAAGGTAGGAAAAGCGGGAGGGGAAGCCTTCGGAGATCGTGGTATCATTGAGAAAGGCTCCGGTCTTCACGGAATGAAGTCGGTCGCTAACTCCATTTGACTGGCCTTAACTTTTCTTTGCACTTAGAGAATTTTAATAATTTTTTATAGGGTTTTTCAGAATGGGGAGAGCTAGAGGATGGAGTTGTATTTATAATGAAATTTAAGAGTATGGGAATTAAAAAATGAATTAAAAAGAACTAAAATGATATTCATGGGGGATTTGAAGAGTCTCTGGTCAATCGCAGATAAATCAAACACTCCAAGTGAGTAGTAGGGAGCTGAAGGGGTGTACGGCCGAAGCACGGAGGCAGATGGGGGCATCTCGACCGCCGATAGCGGCTAGATGAGGAAAACGGGCGGTTGGATTGAGGTCATCTGCCTCGAGATTCGTGCCACGTGCTATATTTTATGTTAACTCCTTATTTATCTCATTTGATTTTTTTGAAACTTTTCGATTCTCCGTGTATTGCACGTGTAACTCTTAGGCTTCCGAAAATTTAAAAAAAATATTAAAAATAATTAGGACATATGGGAATCGAACACAAAAGTTATGTCATAGCAATAGAGAGGCTTTACCAGTGAGCTACAAGTTATTTCTTGCTTTTATTAAACAAATTTAACTTATAACTCTTAATCGGGCTGAAATACACATTCTATACATTAAACAAGTTAATTTTGTTAACGGGTTTTCATAGTCGTTATACAAAACCATCCCGAAAAACTTCTGATCTCACTATCAGTAAATCTCATCTGCCTTGTCCAAGGTCTTATGGTGACGGACAATCGAACATAGCGCGACATCGACTCCCTATACCGGGAGAAATGAATCCCTTCTATCACTCACTGTTCCCAAGTGTTTCGAAACTGTACCCAACCAAAACTTGTTTGCATGACTCTTTAAAGCCGTGGTAGGGCAATGATCTAAGTATAGTGAGAACACGCTCAAGACAAATGACAATGTCAGGTCTAAAAACTACCCTATACGGATGTCACCAGAGAACTGTTATTCGACAATAGCTATATTACCATCTAGAAGTTCTCGACGAGTTTGTCCAGTGTAACTCATAATCTAATGAGTATCTGTATACAATTTTTGGTGCTATACACCAATTGCTGTAGGACCAACCATGACCTCTCATCAGGGTCAAGAAACATATACACTAGTCAACTCTAGAATATCGATGCCCGGTCTCGAAACTCCCACAACTAAAGAATTTAAGGATGCGCTTATGGACTATCCAGCCCCTACAAGTATGATCGCCATTATAACGTTGGTAATCAAGTAAAGATCATACGGGCATTATCAACATGTATTAGCGATATGAAATAACAAGTAAAACATATACACGTGTTAAGATTAAATCAAACCAAAAAGCATGCTGTCATATCGAGCAAGATTTTCATGTACATACATATCCCTAGCATCCAAAATATAATGTACAATCTTGTAATATACAATAATGGCCTCTAGGGTATACATATCCAACAGTATTTGTTGAACTATAAGTTCGGCTTAGCCTAAGAATTAGAGCTCACGAGCACGTAAGAAGCTCAGAAAGAGAGAGCGGGTACAGGTTTAACGGGTTATTCATTTTATGATGCTCATTGTAATCTCATGTAGTTCGTTCTCAATACCGGAAGTTCTCGTCGTGGACGTATGAGTAGGTACAGGTTAAGCGGAATCTAAGTAAAATCTTATGTCTCTTGTGATTGCTCTTTATAATTTTGTGGTTGATATGCGCTGTCTACCTTTTTCATAATACTCCAAAACACCATTCTTGAATTTCCGCCGCAGCCTATTATTTCTCAATAGTATGTATGGGTGTCAACTGAACTCAGTGTATCTTAATAAATAGTATCCTAATGAATCATATCGATCCTTAAATTTGAGAAATTGTGAATCCGCACATCCAGTTCGTAACATATCATCATGTTTCTGTATCTAAATCTTGTTATCTAGGAGTTATTAATATGAGTCATATGCTACTGTCCGAAGTAAGGAATCCAGCCAGGAAAAAAATCTTGTTGCATTTATCCATATGATCGCTTTACTTGCAAATCACTTTTCCTTGATCCTATACATATCTTCATATGCAAGTAGGTGAACTTAATCAAAGAAACGAATAACCTAAAGGGCACAAAAGGAGCCTACCTTAACTCAAGCAAGGAATAACCTAACTAACAACTAGTAATATATATAAAGCAAGCATGCTTATACTTTTCCTCTTTAAGCACAAGGAGCTTAAACACTTTGGGTTCATCTACATCTTCAGGTTGGTTTTCTTTCTTTCTCGAGCTTATTAATTTATATTCAATAAAAATGATTATTTTTCCTTCTCTTCTTTTTGTACATTAATACCTGTGATAGTTAGAGATTGTTACTTTTTCCCCCAATCACTACTAGAAATAAGGGTTGCCTCTACGGAGTTACCCGTAAGGGCAACCCACTGTCCCTACGGATATCTCCGTAGGGGCAAAAAATTAATCTGTAGGTGCAAACGTCGTAGGTGCAAGTTGAAGCCCCGAACTTGCCCCCACGGTCAAAAATTAGCCCCTACGGAGTTCAGTGTAGGTACATTTGCACCTACGGATTAGGGCGCAGGGGAAAAAAAGTTATTTTATTTACGGTTATTTTAATTATATTAACTGTACCTACGGAGATATCCGTAGGGCCAAGTAGTATCCCCTACGGATATAAGCGTAGGTACATATCCGTAGGGGCAAAATATCAGAAATCCTGATATTTTTCCCCTACGGATATATCCGTAGGGGTCTTTGTTTACCCCTACGGATATATCTGTAGGGGCAAGGCCAACCCCCCTGACACTGATATCAGGGGGGAAATATCAGTTACTGCTGATATTTTGCCCCTACGGTTTAATCCGTAGGGGCAACATATGTACCTACGGATTAATCCGTAGGTACACATTATCTGATTTTTTTTAAAAAAAAGGGCAGCCTGATTTTTTCTCGCCCTGTGCACAATAATATATATCAATAAAATATAAAATTAATCGCAGTATTCATAATCACATCTCACGCATATAATATACAAAAGAAACCTAAATACTGAATATGATATAAATATAAACCAATATCAATATCGTTTCAAAATATAGTACAATATGTATGATATAAATAAATACATGTTTCAAAAAAAAAAGAATCAAAAAGCTACCCTAACTCGGTCCAGCTCCACCTCTGATAAATGATAGAATAAGGCGTGCCTGCTCCTCGGTCAATAAACCATGCAATTCGGCGCGAGCGGGAGTCTGAGCGTCCTGTGGAGCTGGCGATGTGGTCTGCGCAGCCGCCGTCGAGGTAGTAGCTTGCGGAGCCGTGGCTGCGGGAGTCTGAGCGGGCGGTGGAGCTATAGGAGCTGTCTGCAGAACTGCAGCCGATGTAGTGGCTTGCGGAGCCGCAGCCGAAGGAGATGCATGTGGAGGCTCGGCCGGTGTACCCTGTCGCGTCTGGACCTAACGTGCGTAAGAAGCGTGTAAGAACTGTGTATTATTCGAATTCGTATCATTATCAAGTTATTTCGAAATCCCATTTGGATATCTAGTTTGGAAAACCGTTGTTTATTTTAATTACATATGTATGTATGATTAATCAAACCTAAGTCTAAAACCAAATAAGCTCAAGCTACGTACTAATTATGGATATGTTGATATCTATAATATGACATGATATTTTTCTATAAAGTAGTATATATACCAGCATCTCCTTCAACTCCTGAACGGTGGCCCTCAAGCTCTCCAGTTCCTGCTGGACACGTCGCTCACTGGAGACGGAGGAAGTAACCGCCGGGGTGGAGTCCATCCTCATATGGGCCCTGCTAGGGCCCAGTCCCCGGCCTCTCTCCCAACCTCCGTGGTGCCCTCCGTGTGCGGCGTCCAGAACTGGGGTCAGCAGCCTCGGATCGCTCTGTCCGGTAAAATCGATCCCCGAGGCCTCGGCCTGCTCAACCACCCGCTCTTACACCCATATTAAGCAGTAAAGTATAAGTATAAAATTTAAACTTGAACCTTCCAAAACTAAAATTTCAAATATGGGTAGAATAAATATTAACACTTACGCAATACTCCTGGGTAGCGACGTCGGGATATCGAAGCTCGCCCGTGGCGGGATCTGTCGAGGTGCCGTGGCGGCAAGATATGCGGACAGCACGCTCGGTGTACCACTTTGCGCCACGGTCTGAGCTGTCTGCAATATTAGAAAATAACTCTTAATATTAGAAATATTAGAAAATAACTCTTAATATTGCAGAACATCACAAAGGTCGGTCTATTGTAATTTACCGATAACTCCATGGCTCGAGTAATATTCCTCGAGCCACCTGTGTAAGTGGGGCGACCCCTCTTCGCCGACTTCCTGTTCTCTGTATTCTGAGCGGCCTGTTTCCGCACAACGCATTAACATTTAGTTTTCTAATTAAGAAACACAAAAAATAAATTATATCCTAAACAATGAATTACATTTAAAATACATACCTGTTTGCGTTCGGAGTCGAAATATTCGCACAATAGAGGCCATGTCTCTACGTCGACTCTCGCAAACGTCGGAGTAGATAGGAGAGCCGCTCTCTCTGCCTCGGGGGTCGCCATCCACAGGGAGTAGCAGTCGGCCTTCGGCTCATTCCTGTTGTATCGGACCTTGGTCTGCATGTTCTTCATCAGGCCATTGTACAGAGCATGAAGGTCGAGCACCCACCCAGGGTGATCAGGGTCGGCTACAGGCTGAAAATCGTAATCCGACTGAAAATACAAAAAAAACATTGTTATTAGATTGCAAGTGTTAATAATAAATATATTGGATAAATCAAATGAAAATATATATTAATACGTACCCGAGCCTGATCAAAGAAGAGGGCGAATGAGCGCCAGTGCTGCTCGCCCCACTCAACGTGAAGTGGATAGTTCTTCACGAGCCGGCTCTCGTCCCCCATATACCGGCCGAACCTCTCGGCATGAAGACCGGTATAGCGATAGTCAAGGATAAAAAAGAGGGGGAATGCTGCCTCCCCCTAGCTCTGTCAGGCCTTAGCCTATGGGACTGATTCGGGCCTCGAGTCCCCCTCTAGGGATGGGGAGGCCCTGCGTCTGCATGAAATATCAAGTCAATCAATATTAAGACAAAGTTGTATTAAGAAATCAAGCTTAAACAAAAATTGAAGTGTGATATATACCTCCGGTGACTATCGCACGAGCCTGGGCCCGGGCAGCAGCACGAGCGGGACGATAGTTCCTCCGGTGAGGAACAGCCGGGGTCCCGGATGCGGACGCATCCCCTCCAACTAGAAAATAAACATTGACGCTAAATTTCCATGAAGTTCATATTTATTCTATAGAGCATATGTAAAATGAATAAATATTTTATATTTATTCATACTAGCCTGCAGATGATGCGGATGGTATGGAAGCGGCAAGAGTGGCCCCTGCAGAAGATGTGGACGCACCACCTATAATTAGACAATTAAAAATAGATTATATAAGTAATTGCAAAAAGAATGTATTAATCAATAATATAATGTTCTAAATCAATATGCATGCACTATAGGATATATAAACAAACCCGCAGGTGCGGTGGTGTCACCACCTACAGCTAGACAATAATAAAAATTGCTAAGTAAGAGCAAAAGGAATGTGTGTATATTTATGATATAGCATTCTAAATCAATATACATGCACTATATGAGTTATAAACATACCTGGAGGAGCGGGAGTGGCCTCTGTCCCAGATGTGGACGCATCACCAACAACTAGACAATCAAACATTGACAATATAAGTAATTTTGACATAAACAGGCATGAATATCTGTAATATTACATTCAAAATGGATATGCGTGCAGTATACCTAGAGGTGTGGCAAAATCCACACGGAAGGAGGCATCCGAAGGGGTCTCCGATCTGGGTGCAAGACCGGCCCTCTGAAGCTCCCTACGAAGCTCTCCGGGCGGCAGAACCGCTCTGCCTCTGCCTCTGCCGCGGCTGGAGCTCCTGCCGTCCCTCGCTGCTCCCGACATCGTCATCAAATCTAGATAAACGGTTCGTGGACGCATTAGACAATCATTAAAAGTATTGATTATATATGTATAGAGCGTAAAATGTGAAGTAATAATATAACATTACAGATAACCTTTTTCGTTTCGTGGGCGCATTATACATATCTACTTGGATTTCATCGTCGATGTCATTTCTAACCCACGTAACTTCATGATCAGTCGAAGACAACCCGTCCTTCGAAACAGACAGTCGGAGAACTTTAAGCCTTCTCTCTTCTTCGTCCTCATCGCTGTCCTCGTATTCTAGGACATCGTAGACATCTCTGGGTTTCCATCGGCATACAACACTCCACCCCGGATGCTTCAAACACTGTGAGTAGTATACTTGGAACGCTTGGTTCGGAAAGATAAATGGATCTTCCTGACCGTAAAATCGAAGTGTGTTCACACTGGTCAATCCATATTCATCTTTCCAAGTCCCAAGATTGCTTCTCCACCTGTCCGTATCGGTTCGCGTATCGTACCAAGTACACTGGAATATATAAAAGGGTTCTGATCGTCCGGGATAGTGGATGCCGAGTATACAATTTAAGTACCCATAATAAATCACACCGTCCGATCCTACCGTCGTAATCCCACTATTCTGAGTGGTTCTAGATGTTTCTAATTTCTTAACTTCGAATTTGTATCCAAGGACACCAAATCCTTTGTAATATACAACCTCCGTACTAGGAAATTGAGCTAAACATCTTGAATCACTCTCAAATGATGCAGACAAGTTCGGATCGTGGATCTAACAAAACAAATTTTACGACAAATACATAACGATACAAGTTTAGATTAAAACTGCTAGCAATAAAATGTTATTCGAATAACTTACATGATCTGTGACCCAATCACAAAAATTATCCTGATGATATTTTTCCAATTTTTCTTCATTCCAATCAGGATGCCCCTCACGTACCTCGTTAAAATGAATTCTGTTTTCGACAAATAATGGTGACATTAATATTATATCATTTCATACACACACAAACACAGATATAACAATTAATCCAAAAAAACTTACTCTCTAATTTGTTCAAGACATGCGCAATTAAGCAAGATAAACCGGTATATCTTGTTGATAAACATAGTGTCTATCCTCTTATACTCGGTTTTACCATATGGCCCGTCTTGAATTCTTCGTGGTCGGTTAAGCCTTGTCTCAATGTTCTCATCCAGATAGTGGGAACAAAATGTGGTTGCTTCATCAAGAAGATAACCTTGCATGATAGAACTCTCTGGTCGATTTTTATTGCGTTTATACTTCTTAAGAGTGTAGAGGTACCTAATGAAAATATGTTGAATAAATAAATACGGGCATACAGGACAACAATAAATTTATAAATTGCGCGAAACGAAAAATTACACGTACCTATCGATGGGATACATCCATCGATATTGTACCGGTCCGGCTAATTTCGCCTCAGTTGCAAGATGAACCGTCAAGTGTATTATGATATCGAAGAATGACGGTGGGAAAATACGCTCAAACTTGCAAAGTATCAACGCAATAGAATTTTCTAGTTTATCCAGTGTCACAACCTCCAGTGTTTTAGCACACAACTCCCTGAAAAAACAACATAGGTCGTTGATTACTAGACCAACCGAGTCGGGGAGAGAAGTCCTGAGGGCTAAGGGAAGAAGGTGCTCTAAGATAACATGGTGATCATGACTTTTCAGCCCATCGATCTTGCCCTTCACAATTTTTATTTTCTTGCTGAATGATCCTGAGAAACCTGTGGGGACTTTCAAATCATGCAACACCTCCAGGAATCTTTTCTTCTCCGGTTGTGACATATGATAAGCGGCATTGGAAAGTATAAACTTGCCCGGTTTACCCGCTACCGGTCTAGGGTGCAATTCACTTATTATTCCCCACTCTTGTAGATCCATCCGAGCATTCATGTTGTCTTTAGATTTCCCGTCTTTATAAAGAAACAAGTTAAGTATGTGCTCTGATACTCCCTTCTCTATATGCATGACGTCCAGACAATGACGCACTGAATTTGTAGACCAGTACGGAAGCTCGAAGAAAATGCTTAACTTGTTCCAATATGGTGGTTTGACCTGTTTCGTCGGATCCATCCCGAAGGTCACGTTATTGTAACCATCCCATTTAGCAGTCATGTCCTCTCCAGACAATGGGGATGGAGGTTCAAGAAGCTCCTGATGACCATCAAAGTGAACCGTGTCTAACCTATAAGGATGGTCTGGAGGCAGGAAACGTCGATGGCCGCAATAACAAACCTTCCTGCTAAAATTCAAGAATTTCGATGTTGTGTGTTCATGGCAATGAGGACATGCTTTGTGACCATGTACGGACCAACCTGATAGCATTCCATATGCAGGAAAGTCATTAATTGTCCACATTAAAGCCTCACGCAGTATGAAGGTTGTATTTGTGTTTGCATCATATGTCTCTACACCATCAATGAATAAAGATTTCAACTCCTCGATCAGAGGTCGGAGATAGACGTCGATATTGTTCCCCGGTGAGTTTGGTCCGTCGATAAGAAGAGGCATCATAAAGTATGATTGGTCCATAGCCAACCAAGGCGACAGATTATAAATTATCATTACAACGGGCCATGTGCTATGACTTCCAGCCATATAGTTGAATGGGCAGAAGCCATCAGTAGCCAGTCTGAGCCGGACATTGCGAGGATCGCTACTGAATATTGCGTGCCTCCTATCGAAATCCTTCCATGCCGGTGAATCTCTTGGATGGCCCATTTTTCCATCTTCACTTGGAGGAGCACGGTGATGCCAAATCATTGCCTCGGCTGTTTTCTTGCACCTGAATAGCCTCTCTAGCCTCTGTGTTATGGGAAAGTATCGTGCTATCTTCACAGGTATATCAGGCTTCTTATCAGAATCTTTCGGCTTATACCTGGCCTCTCCGCATGTTGGACACTCTTTCAAATCTGAATTCTCTTTCCGGTACAACACGCAATTTTTAGGACATGCTTGAATCTTCTCGCACTTTAGACCCAAATCAGACATCATCTTCTGGGCTTCGTACCAGCTGTCAGGCACATTATTTCCCGGAGGCATAGAATCTTTCAAGAACGAAAGAAGCATTGTGAATGACTTGTTGCTCCATCCATTTAGGCACTTAATCTGGAAAAGTTGGACGAACCATGAGAGGGTAGAATACTTCGCATTCTCATAAATTGGTTTCCTAGCATCATTCATGAAATTTTCATATTTATCCGCACGCGGTCCTTGACCTGAAGGAATGTCATCTTCGGTACGAATAGATTCACCTAGGGCAGCCTCTACCATATCCTCCATTTCTTCTGATGGAAATAAATTACCGCCTTCTCCTTCTGCTGCATTACCGAATTCTTCTTCTTCTCCTGCCGCATTATCGTGTTCTACTTCTTCTGCCGCAGTACTGCATTCTTCTCCTTCTCCGTGATATTTCCAAGTTTTATAAAGTCTAGTAAACCCATGTTTTACAATATGAAGCTCTGCCAATTCTACCTTCTGCCAGTACTTATTGCCACATCTATCGCACGGACAGAGAATCTTCTCTATTATGATCTTATTATGTGCGCGTACAAATTCAAGGAAAGCAGCAACTCCTGCGACAAACTTAGGTTGCATACGTTGTTTCCAATCTATATACATCCAGTCCTTAACTCTGACGTACTCATGGGCCATGTTAGACTGTATAACATATAAATTGTAGGTTATGCTGACTATATTGAGAAATATAAGAACGGGATAGTTACTGACAAAGGAGAAAATCCGTGTATATGCTTTGTGTGTGCGTTTGTCGTTGAAAAGAATAAATTATCGCACGTATGTTAACCGATAGACGGGGACTAAGTGGCGCTTTTAGTTTCATATATGAGTATCGATGAGAATATGAAGGTTTCATATTATCATATAGTAGTTTTAACCTGAACATCTCGAATCGTTCTCTAATTATACGTTTGTTGTGTATTCTTATTGTATGTGTGTGTTCCGGCTGTCGGGGTAGGCTTCTATCCCATTAAGAATGTATAGAGCGAAAACCATCACTTGTGCTTTCAACCGTTTCGAGTAAATTTCGGCAGCACCTCCCCGCTGTTCTCCGAGTACACTGTAATAGAATAGATAATCATTTCAAAGCTGTGAAACAACGTTGAAATGAACATCTAATCTATCTTTGTACACGAAGAACCAGCGGAAAGGTACCGACGAAATATCTCGAAACGGATGAAAACACAAGTGAATGAAGGCGTTTGCTTTATACATTCTTAACTTGTCCACACGGGACAAATCTATGGGTTACCATACGATTGAATTTTCTCTTCGCGTAGACTATACGACGGTTGTTAGTATCGAGCTATACTATCCGATATTTAACAACCTTCGTATAGTTCTATGTCACGACGAGCATCGCACGTATGTTAACCGATAGACGGGGACTAAGTGGCGCTTTTAGTTTCATATATGAGTATCGATGAGAATATGAAGGTTTCATATTATCATATAGTGGTTTTAACCTGAACATCTCGAATCGCTCTCTAATTATGCGTTTGTTGTGTATTCTTGTTGTATGTGTGTGTTCCGGCTGTCGGGGGTAGGCTTCTATCCCATTAAGAATGTATAGAGCGAACACCCATCACTTGTGCTTTCAACCGTTTCGAGTAAATTTCGGCAGCACCTCCCCGCTGTTCTCCGAGTACACTATAATAGAATAGATAATCATTTCAAAGCTGTGAAACAACGTTGAAATGAACATCTAATCTATCTTTGTACACGGAGAACCAGCGGAAAGGTACCGACGAAATATCTCGAAACGGATGAAAACACAAGTGAATGAAAGCGTTTGCTTTATACATTCTTAACTTGTCCACACGGGACAAATCTATGGGTTACCATATGATTGAATTTTCTCGTCGCGTAGACTATATGACGGTTGTTAGTATCGAGCTATACTGTCCGATATTTAACAACCTTCGTATAGTTCTATGTCACGACGAGCATCGCACGTATGTTAACCGATAGACGGGGACTAAGTGGCGCTTTTAGTTTCATATATGAGTATCGATGAGAATACGAAGGTTTCATATTATCATCGAGTATCATATATTAGTTTTAACCTGAACATCTCGAATCGCTCTCTAATTATGCGTTTGTTGTGCATTCGTGTTGTATGTGTAACATGATTTTAAACCATTGAGATCAAGATTGATAGAACTGATCATCCTACATTGCAATAGCATTCATCAACCAAAAACTATTATTGCAATGCCATTCATCTATAACAATCAACAATTAAAACTACAAATATAGGATATTGATATCATAAAGCGTTATACGCAACATATGAATTCACATGACTGAAACATGCATCAAAAAAACATGTTCATCCAAAAGAAAGGCCACTGTCAACAAATATAGACAAATACGTTATAAAAACAGTAACTAATTAACAAGTTGATTAACATCTGGATCAAGAAAATGATAGGAAAAACAATTGACTATGATCTATAATGACAAGTCTATTATCATGGCTCTCGACTAACAAAGGTGGCTTTTCGTCCTCGGTAGCTTGATAATTGGGATTTCATGGCGAATAAAAATATGCATATGCCGTTTGACAGGGAACTTCAATAGGAAACTCAATAAGGTCGGGTGTACTGAAGTACGCTTTGTATTTCGCTATATCAGGTGATGAAGCCCAAGCCCTAGCTAGCCCAGCCCCACCCCAACCGAACCCTATCGAAGGTAAAGAACGTCCTTACACTTTCATATTTCTATTAATGATGCAAGTCTCCACCAAGTCAAATTCTTGCAATATCATTCTTTTTAGAGTATGTCTAATTTAATAGATAGAATTTTCAAAGTTGGCATATAGCAATATCATCCTACTTGAAATCGGTTTTTTCTTTTATCAGTACTCGTTGACATATAGTAACAAACAATGTTTGATTAGAAGGACCCAAGATTTTCTTGATCAACAATAATTTTAGTAATCAAACTAGGCTAAAATTGCTGGAAATTCCTCTCAGGTTTGCCAAATTCAGCAAACCCCAACCCCAACCTAACCCTAACCCCAGACCCAGCCCCAGCCCAGCCGTACCCCAACCCCAACCTAACCCCAGCCCCAGCCCAGCCCCAGCCCCAGCCCCGCCCAGCCCCAACCTAACCCTAACCCTAGCCCCAGCCCCAGCTAAACCCCAACCCCAACCCTAAGCCAAACCCTAACCCCAGACCCAGCCCCACCCCAACCCCAACCTAACCCTAGCCCCAGCCCCAGCCCCAGCCCAGCCCCGCCCCAACCTAACCCTAACCCCAGCCCCAGCTAAACCCCAACCCCAACCCTAAGCCAAACCCTAACCCCAGCCCCAGCCCCAGCCGAACCCCAACCCCAACCCTAACCCCCCGACCCCGACCGCAACCCCTGTCGAACCCCAACTCCAACCGCAACCCCAGCCCCAGCCATGAACCCTAGCCCTAAATAATCAAAAATTTCTTTAATTTAGTTGAAGATTTACTAACCTGAACGGCGGTGGCGACGACGAGAACGGTGGTGGCATCGACGAGAACGGCGGCGTCGACGAGAACGGCGGCGGCGACGACGAGAAAGGCGGGAATGATTTGGGGATTTTGTTTCGCGCACGATCGAGAGAGAGAAAGAGATAAGGGGCGTAGGCGATCGATCTGTGCCCTTTATTAAATCGCTATTTAGTTGCCCCTACGGATTTGTCCGTAGGTCCTTGGTTTGCGGCTCCGTAGGGGCAAACAGCAAATTAAGAATTAATATTTTTATTCTTGAACGTCTTGGCCCGTAGGGGCAACCTTCTAGACCTACGGATTAATCCGTAGGGCCAACATAAATGTGCCCCTACGGATTTCAATATCCGTAGGGGCAACCCCCTATTTTAGTAGTGAATTTTTATTTTCTTCCAATAGATAAAATCATATCACATATCCTGATGACTATCGGTTTATCGATCATAGGATTGTTCAAAGGTTACTTTTCAGTAAGATGTTCCATTTAATTATAGTTAATTTACTCATTGCTAAATGTTTCTGTTAGTTAATTAATTTGTCCCATCCATTCTCTAATCCAAATTTATGGAATGAGAGTTCTATTTTATTTCATATTTTCTAGTGAACTGATCATGCATGCAAACTATCTTTTTAATTATCATTTTATCAACCAACAATTTAGTAAATAAGAAGATCTAAGAAATTTCGTGTGAACTAATTATAGTCAAATTACCTTTATTACTGGTAATGCTACATTTGCATTCTCAAGTTTTTGGTGTATCTAATTACGATGTCAAGGAAATGCAGGCAGCACACTGAAGGAACAGACAACTTTAGATTCGAGGATGTGACTAGATACAATAAATGTGTGAGATAGGCTTTAAAGATATAGATATACTTTTTTAACGAAACATCAACCCAGTTTAATACAAAAGAAAAGCACAAGTAAAAGAAAATAAAAGACAACAAAACTAAAAGAGAAAAAGCAAATCACACTTCTTGCAGAATTGAAAAAACATTCCTTTCCGCATCTGGTATCCAACAATCGCCCTAAACAGTTCTTCTCGACTCCTGATCTCTCTCTTCTGCAATATCTGACGACCTCTGTCCTCGTTCTTCTGTCATCGCTGATTCCTCCCCTATATTGATCTTAGCCTTTTTCCACGTCTTTGCAGCAGTTGTATCTAACCAAAATGCAAAATTTGACCCAATCCCATTTATCACATGTGTAACAGTATTTCTAACATTATTAAAGACACTGTCGTTTCTCTCTGACCAAATACTCTAGCATATAGCTAAGGCCACAATACCCATGATACCTCGTACTCAAAGCCCCCCTTCACTGACTGCATATATCAAAAAAAAAAAAGCACCAAAAGGTAATCCAGTGAAAGCGTTCTCTCCGAACCTATCCCAAATATGTCTAACCCCGGAACACATCTAAAATAAATGATACAGTTTCTGCATCCTTCCCGCAAATTCCACAAAGTACGTACCGAATCCATCCACTTTCTTCTATAAAGATTGTCTTTAGTTAAAATCGCATTATTATAGGCCAGCCACATGAATATCTTAACCTTTAAAGACACAGAAAACTTCCATATCATATTTTTATCATGCGAAGTCACTCCCCCGAAGAATTGAATAGCAGAACTTTACGTCCTTGCTCGCCATCCACTTCCAAGCCGTCTTATCCACCCCTTCCTTTTCCATCGGTTTCCAATCCTTTAAATGCACGATCAATAATCTATGATCTTTACGCTCTTGATTAGTCAAACCTTGTGCAAATTGGGGCCACCACTTAGTCCTTCTCCACTGATTTAAAACTGATGATTCCGTATTCTTTGCTGAGGCAAACAAATTAGGGAATTTTTCCTACAAAGTTTGATCCCAACAACAGTAATCTTGCCAAAATTTAATCACACCACCATTCCTTATTGTATAAGAAATTCCCCTTAAAAACGCTTCCTTGACATCCATTGCATCTTTCCAAAAGCCCGACACCGACGATATGTTTTTATTAAACGCATTGATCGCCTCTGACTTATTACCGAAATAGTACTCTAAAAGAATGAGGGATCACATCGAAATCATATCATATATGTAAAAGTTTTCTATTAGTAATGTACCCTATTTAGAATGTATACAAGCTTTAGAGAAAGTTACCAGAAAAATGAAAGGGTGTGCACCTATGGACTTCAAAAATACAACTAAGTAACATATAAGATAAGAAAAGCTATGATTATAAGTTAACAAGATATGAATAAGAGTTAAAAAAAAAAAAAATCGAATCCTCCAATGGCAGAGGAGTCAACTCACAAATCCGATCGATCCATGGATCAACCCGTAAGACATAGATAGTGGATAATAAATTTACTCTCTTATAAAATTATCCATACTTGATCTGTCCTTCTAAAAGTACCACCACATCGACGCAACCCGTGGGTTTGTTGGTTTTTCCGGGTGTCTGCTGATAAAAAATCAAGTGACTTCTCATTCATTTTCTTAGATAATATATACTTCTTATTAATAACTAGTGATTTAAATATTAAGTGATTTTGACTTTTGAGATTGTACATATGAATTTAGTTGCGACCTTTAATTAAGAAAGTTAATATACTCAATTAAAATATGTAATCATTGTAATACAACTCGTGCTATGATGTTGTAGCCGGTCGAGGATTCATGTGTTTTGCCTAGCTCGCTTATTCTTTTTGCTTCCTTAAAGGTTGACGACGCTTTTAATTAGATTAAACTCGTGACCAAAGGCTATTTATATTAGGATTAATATAAGATGTTGTAACAAAGAATACAAGTGTGCTTTTCATTTACAGAATGCCTGAACAAAGGATCATGGAGATTGTACGCCCGCTTACAATTCAATTGAAAGAAGCTAGGAAGTTTGCTGCTAAATGTAAGGGGAATGTTGGTAATCTTATTGAAGATATCAATGGAGAGATCTGCTTTGTTGCTAATATTTTTCAAAGACTGGAGAAATGGGAGAAAGACATGAAGGATAAATTCGGAGATATAGTCAAGGAACTCAACGATGCTTTGGAACATAGCAGTGATGAGATTAAATTTCGCTCCAAGCTTCAAAGTGTCGGGAACACGACCTCTGGCTTTAAAAGAAGCATGATCAAAGGTTCCCCACTCCTTTTAGAACGTCTTGAGGCCTATGTTAAATCTGTATCCTATGAAATTCCATTGCTAGATATTAGCAGTCATCAAACATCCACCGATAGTGCGGAACCTCTAGAGCTTCACTTTGACAGATTGAAATCATTAAGTGAAATAGAAGAGAATATAAAAACACTCCACACTTACAATATGCAAATACTAGTATTCTTGAGTATCTTCCCGCCAGGTTCTGTGATAAAGAAAACGATGATATATTACTGGTGGATAGGGTCCCACTCACACTCACAAGAAGACGAAGAGTTACAACTAAACTCGATTTTGGAAGAGCTAGCTCATTGCGGATTGATAAGGAATATATATAAAAATTATAAACAAAATGTTATTGATTGTTGCATCATCAATCCATTAGTTCCCCAAGCGGTAATCAATCTTAATGAGCATCCAACCGTTGGAAGATATATCAACACGATATATGATCCTCTTTCAATTCGTCCATTATCATCGACAGCACCAAAACACATGATGAGGTTATTCAGTGAGCAAAATGATCCATTTGGTAATACATGCTTTAACATCAAACGTAACTGTTTAAAATTTGAGAGGAAAAATATTGAATATATGAAAGAATCTGCTGTTCTTATGCTTGGGAGGTGGCATAACTCAGTCAAGCATCACATCGAAGTAGAAAACACAGAATTCCTCAAATGGTTAGGGTGTTTTAATTCCTTAAGGTATCTCCGCCTCCGAGGTATTTCAAGAATCATTGAGCTTCCCCGTGAGATCGGCGAATTAAAAAGCCTTTGTGTTATTGATCTCCGAGCATGCTATGATCTACAAAGGTTGCCAATTGAGATCACGAAACTCCGACGGCTCGAACATTTAGATACATCAGAATGTTACTTTCTAAGTCACATGCCTCAGGGTATTAGTCTTCTTTTGTGTCTCAAAGTGCTAAAGGGCTTCGTTGTCGGGAATTTGCAAACACAAGAGTCATGTCGACTTGGTGAGCTTTCCAAATTGAACTTCTTAAAAAAATTAAGCATTAACATTGGAAGAGGTTCTGTGCTTGAAGAAGGCGAATTCGGAAAACTCGGTGGGTTGACCTCCCTGGTTTCGCTCACAATAACATGGTCGACGAGCCAACCTCCTTCAAGAAATGGGGATTCCACATTATTAGGGGTTTTGACGACGGATGAGATTGATGTCTCTCCGCCTCCAAATCTTGAGAAGATAGATCTACGATGCATTTCGGAAAGGACACCGCCACGGTGGTTACTTCCTAGTAAATTGACAAAATTAGAAAGGTTGTATATCAGAGGCGGAAAGCTGAGTGTTCGCACTTTGCGTGATTTAGGATTAACATGGCCTGGTGTTAAGGTTCTACGCGTACGATTCTTTGAGGGAGAGGATACAGAAGACTTTATCGATCCATTTCCAAATCTCGACTATGTAGAATACCACAAACATGACAAGTCTGAAATTAGTTTTCATTTGACAAGGTAAGTGTCTTAATTTTTTGAAAAAATAGTAATACTTTACTCATACCTTGTTTCCAGGTTGTTTGCAATTTGTTTACATGATTTATACCATTTTTTTTTTGTGACAGAAATGCTATTGAAGAATCTATTGAAGAATTTAGACAAAGAAGAGAGAAAGGAAATCTAGACCGCGAAGGTAAAACCATAGATAAGTATTTAATTGGGCTCTTAGTATATAATGATGGATACTTGCTTTTATTTATAATTAAAATTTAAGTTGATTAGATATTTTATTTTTATTTTTATTTTTATTTGTTGTCCTTCTTATTCTTAAGAGCGGTTAATGAGCATATTTAGGTCATTCAACTCGGATATATTAGGTAGCCCACAATTACAGAATTGTGAGTGTACATCTGACACACACATACAGATAGATACAGATACGTGTGTGTGGGAATAATGGAGGACATACATTAGAAGGGATATGCTCCTATGGCATCAGAAAAAATAAACCCTCCACGATTTTTTGGTGATGATCGGAACCTTCTATTTTGATCCTAAGATGTAAATACACCAAATTTTATATGATTATAGCATTTTTTCACCGTTGATCTAGTGTTGTGAAAATTCTAAAACTGTTCTATTATCGAAAAACAATTAATTTTGCACTCACCAATCAACGGTGAAAAAATATTATAATCACACGAAATTTGGTGTATCTACATCTTAATCGATGAAGATGAAGATGCATCGAAACAAATAGAGGAAGAATGACATTTTTTTATGCTATAGAGGGAAATCCTCTGATAGGGCCTTTGTCCTCTATTATTCTCTCTCTCTCTCCACACACATATATCACGCGCACACACATACGCTACTCTCTCTTTCTCTCACACACACACAAAAGTATATATATAAAATGACTAAGATATTATTGGTATGATTTGAAAACAAATCCTAACATATTTGTTCCAATAAGATATACTTTAAGATTTATGCATACAATGATATCATACTTGAAATAAATGAGAGCTATTCTTCATAATTGATGGCACAAATCCCAAAAAGATTTTAATGGCTATAAAGATGGTAGGATTTGTTTCTAAATACTACCGATAGAATTCTAGTCATTCTCTCTATCTCTTTAGTCTTTCTCTACTGGAGAAAAGAGGCCAAATGAGCGAATTTTCTCCTACGGCATCAATAAAAATCAATTATTCATCATTTTATTCAACAAACAGCAACCATCATCTTTATTTTTATTATTTTTTCACAGTTGATTTAGTGGTCCAAACTTAACGGTTTACCAACAATAAAATTTTTTACCTTGCTAAATTAACGGTGAAAAGGAGTTAGGATCTCATGAAATTTGGTATATCGACATATTACATCAAGATCGAAAGTGCCGATCATCGGAAAAATAATGGAGGGTGTACCTTTTCGATGTCATAGAAGATTTGTCCTTCTATGTCCTCTGCCTTCATATAAATATCACGTAGTGATCTATTTCAAACCGGTCCGTGTTTTTTAAAAACGAGAACTTTCGATCTACGATATATTCTAACGATCTGATCCGTTCAAGTTGATTACCACATCCTCAAATGTATGTGCATGAAAAATCAAAGGATTAGAAGACCTTTAACCTATGCGTCGGATGTAGTTGATATTGCATAATCGAAAAACGTTGAATTTTGCACCCATCGATGCATAGGTTAAAGGTCTTCAAATCCTTTGATTTTTCATACACATACATTTGATGGTAGAATGATCAACTTGAACGGAAGATCGTTAAAATATTTCATATATCGAGAGTTCCCGCTTTTAAAAAACGCGGACCGGTTTACAATAGAGCGCTCTCCAATATATATATTCGATGTCATAGAAGATTTTTCCTCCTATGGACTCTGCGTTCATATGTGTGTGTGTGTGAATAATGGAGGAAAAAGGCCTTAAGAGGCTTTTATGTCAGGTGACGTCTAAAATCTATATCCTTCGAAATTTTTTCGACGTGACCCATCATCACCATGAGATCTTTATCATGTAAGATGTGAATACACCAAATTTCATGTGATTCCATCACTTTTTCGCCGTTGAATTAGTAATATAAAAAGTTCTATTGCTATTAAACCGTTAATTTTGCACCCACTAAATTAATGGTGATAAAGTGTTGGAATCAAATGAAATTTGGTATATTAACATCTTAGATGATCAAGATGAAGATGATGGATGCCGATCGTACGTCGAATAAAAAAGTGGAAGGTATATTTCTTCAACGTCATAGGAGGAAATTCTCTCCTATGACACCTTTCTTCCATTATTCTCTCTCTCTCTATGGGGGGGGAGGGGGGGCTAATTTACTTTCTAGATGTAACTAAGTTAGTTACAATCTATGCAAAAACAACATGAGAGCTCGTTTTTTCGTATAATTTTCACCGTCATACCAAATTTTATGTCATTTGGACATTTTTTACCTATGCATCGAATGGTACCAAAATGAACGGTTTTCCGACAACATAACATTTTACAAACCAAGATCAATGGGCAAATAGTGTCCAACTCATGAAAACCTTATATGAATGAATAACACAATAATGAAGGGGTTATATACGCTGCTTCTTTCAATTTCTTATTGTTTCATGTATAGCCTTTTCTACTACACATTTTAAAGAAACTTTTGTTCAGTCTCTGTTTTTGTTCATGAAGTTTTGTCTACTGAACAGAAATTAAATTAGAGCATTATTTTTTTTAAATTTTTTATCTTGCAGTGCCTTGGGACGATCTTTATGGATTCAACTCCTGATGTAAGTTACCATATCTATTCCTTTGCTGCAATCCATGTTGGACTTGTTAATTTCTTTTTTATGCTCGAGCTTTACCGTAAATAATCAGGATCAAATTTGTGAGCAACAATGAAGTTGACTTTGGACCCTGTTCTTATCGCAAAAAAAATCCATGAAGAGATAAAAAGAAGACAAAGGATTTGGCAAGGAAGCTGCAGTATCATAATCAGAGCAAATAAAAAAATTTAGGCTCAGCAAATAAAAAAAAAATTCAAGAAGAGATAGAAAGAAGACAAAGTTAGTTACTATCAAGCTCATCTTTACTGGATAATTCATGCTTGTCAAATGCCCAAATGTATGTTGCTTGTTCTGCTTAATGTTAGTTCCATTTTTTTTTTTTTGGCACTGGTTGTTTTTTTTTTTTTTTTTTCCCAATTGAATTGCAGAATCAGAACGAGCTATCTTAATAATTATTATTGAGATGATTATTGTTGATTCTTAACCCATTGCACTTAAGCTCTTACAAGAAAATCTAATGCATGATCGAAATCATTTGTAACGTTCCTTAGGAAACCTGCATGAATGAGATAAATGGTCATTTCACACACAAAGTTAACATCATTAGCCTTGACCCGTTTTGATAGTTAACATGGTAGTTTCTCGTAATTTTGAAGATTTTGGTTGTTTCTTGTAACTGGACCAAAGTATTTAATAGCATAAGAAATGATGGTTGCATGAACAAAAAGCCTGGTGGTATAAACTGTGAAGATAGTATAAATGAATTTATATGATTCTGAACATGGAAACAGTACAAAAAGGAGATATTAAAATTAAATCAAAAGACCATTACAATAATTATAAAGTGCTATGTAATTACTTCTAACAATAAAACATAGTTTAGCACAAATTAGAACAAAATGGTAATAAATATTTTCTTAATCGTTTGCTGTTATACAAATCAACACTTGACTTGGTCAACAAGTATTTTTGCTAATTTGTTTTCAATATCCTCCAACATGATAAAAAAATCCCCAATGCTTTATTATATACATTTAATTTCAGGACAATTTTTTTTATATTAAATCATATTAAAATAATATATATATTTTTAAAACAAACCACTTTTAAAATATATTACACAAACATGCTACTTTCTGCTTCGTAGGCGCCACGTCAGCGCCAGCTCAGCGCTGACGCTGGCGTTAATAAAATTTTTTAAAGGGCGTAGTTTGAAACTGCGCCCATTACAAATGTATGGGACACACTTTCAAACCGAGTCCCTTACAATTGTTCTGGGTGAAGTTTCAAATTGTGCTCCTTATAAATGTAATGGCCGCAGTTTCAAACCGCGCCTCGTACAAATATACTGGGCGCAGTTCTAAACCGAGCCCATATATTATAATACAAAACAAAGTGCGTCTCTTTCTCCTACTTAAATAGATACGATCTATTTACTTTCCTCACTCCTTACTATTCTCTCTCTCATCTCTCTCTCTCTCTCTCTCTCTCTTTCGCGCGCTCTCGCCCTCTTCGATCTCTCGCCCTCTCGATCTCTCTCTTCCCCCTCGAGACCTCTATTCCCTCCTGACCTCTCGCCCCCCCCGAGACCTCTCTTCCTCCCTTCCCAGAGATCTCTTCTTCTCTGTCTCATCTCTCTCCCTCTATCTCGCTTTCATCTCTCCGTCTCACTCATGCTCTCTCGACCCCTCTTCTGTCTGTCATCTCTCGATCTCACATTCTCTCGCTCGTGCAGCTTTATATGGAAATTCATGGGCAAATAATCACCTTCATCCTCGTTATCGTCATCACCACTGTGAGCATCCAGAATGTTAGCTAAACCCTAATTTATTTAAAAATAATTCATAATAAAATTTGGTTAAAATTTCGTATTGGGAAAGCAATTTGAACAAATTGGGTATATATTAGGGTTTTCTTCGATTTTACCTGTGACAGATCAATTAGTAGGATACAAGTTCTTGCAACTTGTTACATGCTAGAAATATGAATTTTATTGTAATTTTATGTAATTAGATGAATATAAATACGAAGATAAATAAATAGGTTGTTTGATAAGAACCTCAAAGCATTCGTCAATATTTCTGGAAGGTGGAAAAATGATGGATAATTACATCCATCTGGTTTTCTATTTCGATGGCCAATTGTTGATAGGAAAAAATAATATTCCTGAATATGTCAAAGGAAAAACTAAGATGATTAGAGTCAAGAAATCTAACACATACTGTTAGTGATATATGCCCTAAAGGCCATTATTGTATAGTACTTGTTTGTATATTACATTTTGGAAGCTTGGGATATACATAGATTTTATGACATTCTTGCTCAATATAATAGTATGCTATTGGTTTGTTTCTATCTTAATATGTGTATATGTTTCTTTTCGCGTATCGCTAATACATATTGGTAGAGTCCTTAGGATCTTTACTTGACTACCAGCGTTGTGAGGGCAGTCACACTAGTGGAGGCTGGGTAATCTATAAACGCATCCTTATATAGGTTCCTACACTACTAAAATAGGGGGTTGCCCCTACGGATAACGACATCCGTAGGGGTAATTTTAGTTTGGCCCTACGGATTAATCCGTAGGGCCAAAAGGTTGCCCCTACGGATTAATCCGTAGGGCCAAAAGGTTGCCCCTACGTAATCCGTAGGGCCAAAAGGTTGCTCCTACGGTCCTTACATATTTATTTAAAAATTATTAAATCTTAAATTGTTGTTTGCCCCTACGGAGCCGCAAACCAAGAACCTACGGACTTATCCGTAGGGGCATCTAAATAGGGATTTAAGTTAAAAGCTCAGATCAATCCCTACGCTCATTATTCCTAATTCTCGCGCGAACCCAAATTCCCAAACCCTCGTTCCCGCCAATCGATCGTCGTTCTCGTCGTCGCCAGCGCCGCCGATTCGTCGTAGCCACCGCCTGCTTTCGTCGTCGCCAGCGCCGGCTCATCTCCGTTCTCGTCGTCGCCTCTGCACAGGTAAGGAAATCTTCAATTACTCAAATTTTTGATTGGGGCTGGGGCTGGGGCTGGGGCTGCAGGCTGGGGCTGGGGCTGGGGCTGGGGCTCGGGCTCGGGCTAGGGCTAGGGTTGGGGCTGGGGCTCGGGCTGCGGCTAGGGCTGCGGTTGGGGTTGGGGCTCGGGCTCGGGCTGCGGTTAGCGTTAGGGTTGGGACTGGGTCTGGGGCTGGGGCTAGGGCTGCGGTTGGGGTTGGGGTTCGGCAGGCGGTTGCGGTTGGGGTGGGGGTTGGGGTTAGGGTTAGGGTTGGCGTTGGGGTTTTGGATTTCAGGGTCTAAGTTAATTTCCATTCTAATTAGCATTAAGCTCGTTAATTGAAATGTTGATGATGATCATAAGAGGAAAATGTGTCTAGTTTGAGAAGGTGTTGGAAACTGGACTAATAATGTGGGTAAAGCCTAGTTTAATTAATAATTTTATTTGTCATTCTCAAATTTTCTTGGAAACGGAGACTGTTTTGTGGAACTTTTAGCCGTTGGGCATGTTGGGGTTTTGTTTTTGGAGTCATGGGACCTGGCATTTGGTAGGTATCCAAAGACCCCGTGTCTGATTTTGGATATTTTTGATTGATTTAAACTGTGGGTCTGAGTAGTCCCTTAATTTGATCTGGTTGGGGTTTGAGTATGCAAAGGATTTGTAGTTCGGTGGAAATTTTGAGGGTGTTTTCGGTTGAATATGTTTGCTAATTGCTTAAGATACTCATAAGATTCTGGATTTTGAGGATGTGCCGTTGTAATTGGAAATACTTAGAATTGTAGGACCTTCTTTGTTTTAGCTATATATAATTGCAAAAAAAAGACACATTTCTGATTTGAAGAAAAGGAAAGGCAAGATAGGGATTTAGTTATGGATTTTACTTGGGCGCCTCCTCTTTTAATACATGTCTATCTTTACAAGAATATCGTGTCACATATTCGGTTTTACCATCTGTACGCAACTGCTTTGATTATCATCGTGTTATTAACATCTTGAACTTATATCCTTTTTCTAATATGTTTCATAGTTAATATAATAATCCTTTGTCTATATTTGTTGACAGTGGCCTTTCTTTTGGATGAACATGTTTTTTGATGCATGTTTCAGTCATGTGAATTCATATGTTGCGTATAACGCTTTATGATATCAGCATCCTACATTTGTAGTTTTAATTGTTTATTGTTATAGATGAATGCCATTGCAATAATAGTTTTTGGTACATGAATGCCATTGCAATGTAGGATGATCAGTTCTATCAATCTTGATCTCAATGATTTAAAATCATGTTACACATACAACACGAATGCACAACAAACGCATAATTAGAGAGTGATTCGAGATGTTCAAGTTAAAATCAATATATGATACTCGATGATAATATGAAACCTTCATATTCTCATCGATACTCATATATGAAACTAAAAGCGCCATTTAGTCCCCGTCTATCGGTTAACATACGTGCGATGTTCGTCGTGACATAGAACTATACGAAGGTTGTTAAATATCGGACGGTATAGCTCGATACTAACAACCGTCGTATAGTCTACGCGACGAGAAAATTCAATCGTATGGTAACCGATAGATTTGTCCCGTGTGGACAAATTAAGAATGTATAAAGCAAACACCTTCATTCACTTGTGTTTTTATCCGTTTCGAGATATTTCGTCGGTATCTTTCCGCTGGTTCTCCGTGTACAAAGATAGATTAGTTTTTCATTTCAACGTTGGTTCACAGCTTTGAAATGATTATCTATTCTATTACAGTGTACTCGGAGAACAGCGGGGAGGTGCTGCCGAAATTTACTCGAAACGGTTGAAAGCAAAAGTGATGGGTGTTCGCTCTATACATTCTTAATTGGATAGAAGCCTTACCCCCGACAGCCGGAACACACACATACAACAAGAATACACAACAAACGCATAATTAGAGAGTGATTCGAGATGTTCAAGTTAAAACCAATATATGATACTCGATGATAATATGAAACCTTCATATTCTCATCGATACTCATATATAAAACTAAGAGCGCCACTTAGTCCCCGTCTATCGGTTAACATACGTGCGATAATTTATTCTTTTCAACGACAAACGCACACACAAAGTATATACACGGATTTTCTCCTTTGTTAGTAACTATCCCGTTCTTATATTTCTCAATATAGTCACCATAACCTACAATTTATATGTTATACAGTCTAACATGGCCCATGAGTACGTCAGAGTTAAGGACTGGATATATATGGATTGGCAACAACGTATGCAACCTAAGTTTGTCGCAGGAGTTGCTGCTTTCATTGAATTTGCATGCGCACATAATAAGATCATAATAGAGAAGATTCTCTGTCCGTGCGATAGATGTGGCAATAAGTACTGGCAGAAGGTAGAATTGGCAGAGCTTCATATTGTAAAATATGGGTTTACTAGACTTTATACAACTTGGAAATATCACGGGGAAGGAGAAGATCCGTTTATCTTTTCGAACCAAGCGTTCCAAGTATACTACTCACAGTGTTTGAAGCATCCGGGATGGAGTGTTGTATGCCGATGGAAACCCAGAGATGTCTACGATGTCCCAGAATTCGAGGACAGCGATGAGGACGAAGAAGAGAGAAGGCTTAGAGTGCTCCGACCGTCTGTTTCGAAGGACGGGTTGTCTTCGACCGATCATGAAGTTACGTGGGTTAGAAATGACATCGACGATGAAATCCAAGTAGATATGTATATTGCGCCCACGAAACGAAAAAGGTTATCAGTAATATTATATTATTACTTCACATTTTACGATCTATACATATATAGTCAATACTTTTAATGATTGTCTAATGCGTCCATGAAACGTTTATCTAGATTTGATGACGATGTCGGGAGCAGCGAGGGGCGGCAGGAGCTCCAGCCGCGGCAGAGGCAGAGGCAGAGGCAGAGTGGTTTTGCCGCCCGAAGAGCTCCGTAGGGAGCTTCAGAGGGCCGGTCTTGCACCCAGATCGGAGACCCCTTCAGATGCCTCCTTCCGTATGGATTTTGCCACACCTCCAGGTATTTTGCATGCATATCCATTTTGAATGTAATATTATAGATATTCATGCGGATAAATATCAAAATTACTTATATTGTCAATGTTTGATTGTCTAGTTGTTGGTGATGCGTCCACATCTGGGACAGAGGCCACTCCCGCTCCTCCAGGTATGTTTATATATCATATAGTGCATGTATATTGATTTAGAATGCTATATCATAAATATACACACATTCCTTTTGCTCTTACTTAGCAATTTTTATTATTGTCTAGCTGTAGGTGATGACACCACCGCACCTGCGGGTATGTTTATATATCCTATAGTGCATGCATATTGATTTAGAACGTTATATTATTGATCTACACATTCTTTTTGCAATTACTTATATAATTTATTTTTAATTGTCTAATTATAGGTGGTGCGTCCACATCTTCCGCAGGGGCCACTCCTGCCACTTCCATACCCTCCGCATCGTCTGCAGGTTAGTATGAATAAATATAAAATATTTATTCATTTTACATATGCTCTATAGAATAAATATGAATTTCATGGAAATTTAGCATACATGTTTATTTTCTAGTTGGAGGGGATGCGTCCGCATCCGGGACCCCGGCTGTTCCTCACCGGAGGAACTATCGTCCCGCTCGTGCTGCTGCCTGGGCCCAGGCTCGTGCGTTAGTCACCGGAGGTATATATCACACTTCAATTTTCGTTTAAGCTTGATTTCTTAATACAACTTTGTCTTAATATTGATTGTCTTGATATTCGTGCAGATGCAGGGCCTCCCCATCCCCAGAAGGGGACTCGAGGCCCGAATCAGTCACATAGGCTGAGGCCTGACAGAGCTAGGGGGAGGCAACATTCCCCCTCTTTTTTACTCTTGACTATCGCTATGCCGGTCCTCACGCCGAGAGGTTCGGCCGGTATATGGGGGACGAGAGCCGGCTCATGAAGAACTATCCACTTCACGTTGAGTGGGGCGAGCAGCACCGGCGCTCATTCGCCCTCTTCTTTGATCAGGTTCGGGTACGTATTAATATATATTTCATTTGATTTATCCAATATATTTATTATTAACACTTGCAATCTAATAACAATATTTTTTTTGTATTTTCAGTCGGATTATGATTTTCAGCCTGTACCCGACCCTGATCACCCTGGGAGGGTGCTCGACCTTCATGCTCTGTACAATGGCCTGATGAAGAACATGCAGACCAAGGTCCGATACAACAGGAATGAGCTGAAGGCTGACTGCTACTCCCTGTGGATGGCGACCCCCGAGGCAGAGAGAGCGGCCCTCCTATCTACTCCGGCGTTTGCGAGAGTCGACGTAGAGACATGGCCTCTATTGTGCGAATATTTCGACTCCCAACGCAAATATGTATGTATTTTAAATGTAATTCATTGTTTACGATATAATTTATTTTTTTGTGTTCCTTAATTAGAAAACTAAATGTTAATGCGTTGTGCAGAAACAGGCCGCTCAGAATACAGAGAACAGGAAGTCGGCGAAGAGGGGTCGCCCCACTTACACAGGTGGCTCGAGAAATATTACTCTAGCCATGGAGTTATCGGTAAATTACAATAGACCGACCTTTGTGATATTCTGCAATATTAAGAGTTATTTTCTAATATATCTAATATTAAGAGTTATTTTCTAATATTGCAGACAGCTCAGACCGTGGCGCAAGGTGGTACACCGAGCGTGCTGTCCGCATATCTTGCCGTCCACGGCACCTCGACAGATCCCTCCACGGGCGAGCTTCGATATCCCGACATCGCTACCCAGGAGTATTGCGTAAGTGTTAATATTTATTCTACCCATATTTGAAATTTTAGTTCTGGAATGTTCAAATTTAAATTTTATACTTATACTTTACTGCTTAATGTGGGTGTAGGAGCGGGTGGTTAAGCAGGCCGAGGCCTCGGGGATCGATTTTACCGGACAGAGCGATCCGAGGCTGCTGACCCCAGTCCTGGACGCCGCACACGGAGGGCACCATGGAGGTTGGGAGAGAGGCCGGGACTGGGCCCTAGCAGGGCCCATATGAGGTTGGACTCCACCCCGGCGGTTACTTCCTTCGTCTCCAGTAAGCGACGTGTCCAGCAGGAACTGGAGAGCTTGAGGGCCACCGTTCAGGAGTTGAAGGAGATGCTGGTATGTATACTACTTTATAGTAAAATATCATGTCTTATTATAGATATCAACATATCCATAATTAGTACGTAGCCTGAGCTTATTTGGTTGTAGACTTAGGTTTGATTAATCATACATACATATCTAATTAAAATAAACTACGGTTTTCCAAACTAGATATCCAAATGGGGTTTCGAAATAACTTGATAATGATACGAATTTGAATAATACACAGTTCTTACACGCTTATTACATACGTTAGGTCCAGACGCGACAGGGTACATCGGCCGAGCCTCCACATGCATCTCCTTCGGCTGCGGCTCCGCAAGCCACTACATCGGCTGCGGTTCCGCAGACAGCTCCTATAGCTCCACCGCCCGCTCAGACTCCCGCAGCCGCGGCTCCGCAAGCCACTACCTCGACGGCGGCTGCGCAGACCACATCGCCAGCTCCACAGACCGCTCAGACTCCCGCACGCGCCGAATTGCATGGTTTATTGACCGAGGAGCAGGCGCGCCAGCTTCTAGCGTTTATCAGAGGTGGAGCTGGACCGAGCTAGGGTAGCTTTTTGATTCTTATTTTTTGAAACATGTATTTATTTATATGATACATATTGTACTACATTTTGAAACATTTTAGACGATATTGATATTGGTTTATATTTATATCATATTCAGTTTTTTGGTTTCTTTTGTATATTATATGCGTGAGATGTGATTATGAATACTGCGATATATGTTGTGTGATGATTAATTTTATATTTGATTGATGTATATATTATTGTGCACAGGGCGAGAAAAAATCGGGCAGCCCTTTTAAAAAAAAAAACAGATAATATATACCTACGGATTAATCCGTAGGTACATATGTTACCTCTACGGATTACACCGTAGGGGCAAAATATCAGAATTAACTGATATTTTCCCCCCTGATCTCAGTATCAGGGGGTTGGCAGTGCCCCAACGGATATATCCGTAGGGGAAAACAAAAGTCCCTACGGTGTTATCCGTAGGGGCCAAATATTAGGATTTCTGATATTTTGCCCCTACGGATATGTACCTACGCATGTATCCGTAGGGGATATTACTTGGCCCTACGGGTTCATTCGTAGGTACAATTACTATATTTAAAAAAACCGTAAATAAACTAATTTTTTTGCCCCTACGGCCTACTCCGTAGGGGATACGGGACCTACACAGATATCCGTAGGGGCAAGTTCAGGGCTTCAACTTGCACCTACAGCGTTTGCACCTACAGGTTATTTTTTCGCCCCTACGGATATATCCGTAGGGGCAGTGGTTTGCCCCTACGGGTAAATCCGTAGGGGCAACCCTTATTTGTAGTAGTGCTAGTCATATGATTATCGAGACAAGGCATCGATACTCCAGAGTAGACTAGTGTATACGCTTTTCATCCCAGAAGGAGAGATGATCTGTCCCACAGCCATTAGTACGTCGTACTGGAGATAGTATACAGGTGCTCATTGAGTTATGAGTTACACTGGAAGGACTCGTAGAGAACTGTTGGTTGGTACTATATCTATCATCAGGTAGCAGTTCTCAGATGACATGAGTACAGCATAGTCCGTTGACTTGATACCGCTACTTCGTCTCGAGTGTGTTCCCACCGTTCTTAGATTACTACCCTACCACGGCTCTGATGAGTCGTGCGAACAGGTAGTAGTTGGGTGCAGTCCCAAAGCACTTAGAGGCAGTGGTAGTTAGATAGGATTCGTCTCTCCCGGTATTGAAGGTTGATGTCGCGCTGTGTTCGGAAAGCCATTACACAAAGTTCCTGGCCAGGGCAAGCGAGATTTACTGGTAGGTACTCCAGTAGTTTCTCAGGGTGTTTTTGGGCACTACTCCGGCATGACTTATTGCGCTATTAGGGGTCTGACGGCTACCGCCCCTAAGGCCCGATATGTGATACTCTTAGACGAACAGACCAGACTATACGGAGATTGTCATAGATAGGCTCAGTAGGAGTTCGGATGAGTTTGCTTATCGGTCTTCTTACCGACAGATACCTTGGTAGCCATTACGTGCAGCTAGTACCGCTGATGTGCTTGTGGTTAAACCCACTGCCAGCGTACTGTCGAGTCTTTAGAGTCCCACACAGAGGGTTTCCCTGCTTCGGGCAAAACGATATAGAGGTCGTATGGTTTTACGACAGGGTTCGATCACATACGTGTACTTTTGCATGTAGGATGTTCGGGTGGATAATACTAGTGGGCTTTGGTTTAAGCCGGATCCTAGTATTAGATTATTGGATTAGTTTTGTCTTATTGTATTCGTGTTTTTCGGAATACAGATACGGGTATGTATCGGTGAGGGGTATTCTTGTAATTTACTCAAGTATACTTCTAGAAGGGGACACCTCATTTGTGTTTTTATCTTTTGATTAAAAGATAAATGAGGTGGAGATATGAGGTGTTATTTTGTGATAAATGAAGCATGGCCACTTGGTGACTCATGGATGACTATTGAGGCAAGAGTGGACTTAGATATTTTGTGCGATATTTGGTGAGATATTTTGCTTGCTTCATAGTCATCTCAAGTAGCCATATTCATTTCATTATTATCTAAAACACTCTCTCACCTCAAGAGCTCTCTTCTTCTCCCTCAAACCCTAATTATCTCATATGTTGAGAATCCTAGGGTTAGTGAGACTTATTAATCCTTAATCACTCTTTATATCCTCTAGGTCACTTAGATTAGCACTCTAGGTAACCTAGTTACCTCATCTTAGAGGTAGAAGCTCAAGGTAGGCACTCTCGGGTAGATCAACTTCAATTTGAGGAGGCCGATGAGGAGGCGCGATCCATACATACTCTAAGGAGCTCACGAAGAGGAGGAGGACAGCAAGAACAAGAAGGACTAGTAACTTGAGGTATAACTTTCTTACATAGTAGTTAAACCTTTTAGTTAGCTTGTTAGTTAGGGTTTAGTATCGATCCTGGAGTTTAGTCGATGTTACGAAGCATATAAAAATCGTTTTTTGCAAACTCCTCCCCGCGAACCCGCGGGGTGCGTTGCATTGACTTTCAGTGGTATCGGAGGCAACTAAACCATAACTAATAGCTTAAACGACAAGTAAAACTACGAAACCGAAATAAATCCGAAACACGAAACAAAAGATCTAAGTTTCTGTTGAAATTTTCAGAGGCTCTAATTTTTTTTAAACAATTGCAGAGTGCTCTTCTTCTTACCACTAGAACACCATACAAATACGAACCCAAAACTCTATAACATGGCCGGCCAGATGCTCAAATAACCGGCCTCGCCGGTTTTGGCATTGAGTTTTGTGTTTAGGTTTCTGTGGTGTTCTTGTCACTTGGATTTAGGGTTTCAGGTGTTGTTAGATTTTGCCAATATTGATAATGCTTTTAATTCTCTGTTGTGGCAATACGGAGTGTTTCGAAGTCACAGTTTTTAACGTCATTTAACTAGTTTTAGTTGTTATATGTGTTCGAAAACTTCCGCTAATTGCTATATATCGGTTAGTTGGGGGTTGTACATATCTGTGATGATTGGTTTGCATATATGAACTTTATTGGATCGTCGTGGATGAATAGCCGAAGATGTGAGATGAGAGTTTCTTCCTATAACGCCTTAGATTTCGGTTAGTGTTAGTTTAGACGTTAATGTGGGTTTACTGTAAAAAGTTTACCAATTCGGGTTCCTCACATTTTATAACATTTAATTAATAATTTATTGTTATTTGTTATGAGCATGCACGCACGTGTGCACGTAAATGTGAGGTTTGTTTGTGCTAATCTAGTATTAGTGACCATGACACTTAACCACTTATCTTATCCTTTTTGCCTTAACCCTAATCCTTGCCCTAATCCTTGATCTTTTGTGTGAGAAACAGGAGATATTTGTTAGGTTTTTTGTTTGTGAGAAAGGTGGCATGGTGACTTGTATGAATGCATTAATGGGAGAATTAATGTAAATGATACACTCACCTCTCACTCTCACCCTACACTCACCTCCCTCTCTCTTATCCTCACACACTCTTTCATTTCTCTATCTCTTTTCATTTTCCTTATTCTCTCACAACTCTAACCGAACACTTCATATTCCATCACAAATCCATCTTAAAAACTTCATAATCTCATCAAAAATCACATCTTTGATTTAGTTTTGCCTCTTAGATGCCTAGGAGCTAGGAAAGCTTGGATCTTTGAGTTCTTTTGGTTAGGTAATTATCTCTATCTGTTCTTTAAGTAGTTTTTGTGTTGTGTAGACTTTTAGTTTTAGTTTTGATTGTTTAAAGTTAAGTTTTGTGCATAATATCGTATTTTTAGTGTCGTGTATGATATCTGTGATCTGCTGTGACCCGAAAATTTTACTAGAAAACCAAACAATATAGTTGTGTTGTACCAGAGACCATAGGACATCACCTGGAGCATGAACCCAAGGAGCTCGGACTCGGCCGGCGACGTCTGAAGGGGAATCCGGCGTCCTCGGCCGTGGGTTGGAGTTAGGGTTTGGGTTTTTGTAGGTAGGTGTCTGCTTTGGTTTAAGTGTGTTTGGTCTTATTTGGTTGTTGAGTTTTCTCAGTATACAAAATCTGGGATCACCTAGATAGTGTCTTGTGTTTCGTATAAGCGCGATACGTTATACGACACGGATCATGCACTTTGTCTGATTTTTCTCTTAGGTTGTTTTCGTCGTGTCGCTACGCACGTTAGCCACAATACAAACACTTGAGAGTAAGTTTTGTGTTGTTGCGTCGGTCAAATGTAGTTTGTACGTGTTTTGGGTCTGTTATCAATATATACTTGCTTTATTGTTTTAATGTTACAGGTTCGCAGGCGGGAACTTCGGACGCTGCTACAAAGGGAAAACAGGTGGTTGGCTTCACTTAGCCAGGAGCGTTGGTGAGTAGATTTAACATCTACAAGGGAATCGCTCGCATGGCGTTATGCGTCTGGGCTAAAGATGTTAATTTTGTCGCATATTCTATGTCATATTTAGAATTGCGCATTCACCCTACTGCTTAGTTATTGTTGTGCTTAGACTAGTATCCTTAGGACACTGCACATATTATTGACGACTCATGTTGCACGAGCACTGATTGTTTGCCACACACACCGTCAATAATTGCCATGACACGCACAATCCACTTATAGATATGATATTGCTTGGTTAGGGACATTGAGACATTGATTCATATTTCTTATCGCATATGACATATAGCATACCTGTATACCTACATGCTTACACATATGCCTTCACATACTTACATGCTAGTTACCTGTATACCTATAGAGTATTGTACCATTAGTGATGCATACACATATAATGATATAGCTACTTATATACTTTGCATACATACTTCACTTATACCTGGAGGGTATATCACATCATTACTAATAGGTAGATACCTATATCTTGCTATACCTTTATGTTTACACATATATCTGGTTATAGCTACATGTTTATCTTTACTTGATGTTATTTAGAATTGGAGAAATTAGGAACCGCATTATATTTATATTAACTTGTTGCAGTTAAATAGCGGCTTTTCCTTTATATGCTCGCATTTCAGTTTTATGTTGCATATGTTATATTCATGGAATTTCGCATTGTGGTATGGATTTTTCCTGAAATTATGCAAGTATTTCTTATTCTTTACTTGATATTTGGATGCATCCACTCTGAGATTTGTTTTAAACCGATACATGGATCACGGGTGTCGATACCGGACACTTACAATTCGAGGAACGTATATACCGATACGTGGATCACGGGTGTCGATACCGGGCGCTTACGATTCGAGGAACGTATAAACATGAGAAAGACCGATACGTGGATCACGGGTGTCAATACCGGACACTTACGATTCGAGGAACGTATAGATTTGAGTATTTCTGTGTCGATACTTGACACATTGTTTTCATGATATTTTTACTTCTAAGTATATATAACAATGGAATGGGACGCTGTTATATATATATATATATTAGTGGAATGAGACGCTAATATATATGTATATATATATATATATCAATTCATATACAACATCATATTTATTCATGCAATTATACTTAGGATATTAGAGATTTACTTGATATTAGATTTGGGATATAGGAGATTTATTTGAGATTTGATACGGGATATATATATATATATGAGATTACTGATTTTGTACCTTCTGGATATATGAGAGATATTTGATATTGTACATTCAGGATTTGTGAGACTTATATGATATGAGAGCCAATTTGGGGGCTGATTTGAGGAATTGGGATTTGAATTGTCTTGATGGATTATGATCCTACCACGATATCAGGATTCCGTGGAAATGACATGTTTCATTCCATACTCTACATTTATTGTTTATGCACTGCTTCATGTATTAGTTGTACCTGTTAGTGTACCTTTCATGATTGTTGCATGTTTCCCCAATCAGAGCAAAGCTCTGTTCAAATTCCAAGATTAGAAAGCGAAGCAATGCTTCGTGAAAAGTGCTAGCATTAAATGCGCCTGCAATAAGAGTCAAAGACTCTGAAACGGCGCTCACGTAAAAAATATGAGAGCGCTAAGCGCCAGAAGCGCTTCACCCTTGCAAGAATTACTTGCACCTGGCTATAACAAATTAAGTTATGCAGCGTATAAGCACCTAAAAAACCGATAACAAAGAGTTAAAAATAAGGGAGCACTTGGCGGATAATAAAATACTTAATTAGACATCTTTTTTATTATTACAATGTAAACAGATCACCAAAAATGGGATCAAAAGGACAGGGGTTTGCAAAACTAAGAATGAGATTATCCAGTTCCCTCTCTGTCTTCTTCACCATGTCAAAACGGCGATCCTCTCGAGAAGTATCCATCCATCGATCAGCGCCGCACTCACCAGAGAAAGTGGAAATAACGACCCGACGAACCTGTATCTGGCTCAGCAAGTCGACAGAGCAATCCCTCAAGGCTTTGGTGATCAAATGCGCCTCGAAGAAGCTCTCAATCTTGTCTTTAGCAGCATCGAGCATTGCCGAGGTCATCTCTACTGGAGGAGGGGGAATATCAGCGAGCACGGACGTAAGGATCATCCGAAGCCAAATAGAGTGTGGGGAGAGAGGAGACCCTACACGAGTCAAGAGCTCGTACAGCGCTGCGTCGCATTGGTCATCCGTAAGAGAAGGATCCACCAAGCGAGCAGCAAAACGAGGGACAATGTCCTGGATGAGCACTTCCCATGGTTGTCGGCGAGCATGTGGGCGGTTATAAGCCATAACTGAGAAGATTCTTTGCAGGCGAGAAAAGAAAGAAGCCTTGCTTCAGATTATAAAGACTAGGCACAAAAAATTTTGTGTGCACAGTGGAGCTATTTCCAAGACCTAGGAAATGAAAGTTCTGGGGAATACAAGTTTGACTTAAAAGGAAGGTGAAAAGACACCTCTGGTAAAGCAACGCTTTAGATTCAGCGCCAGGTGCGCTGCGCCCTAGGCAGCGCATCATGAGTGCGCTAGCGCTAGGCGCGCTGCGCGCCACGTGTCAAACACGGGTGCGCTAGCGCAGACTGCGCTGCGCTCTGAGCAGCGCACCATGTGTCAAACACTGGTGCGCTAGTGCTAAGTGCGCTGCGCTCTGGGCAGCGCACCACGTGCAAAGCACGGGTGCACCAGCGCTGGAATTATAAAATTCCCCACGCTTAGATTAAAAGATCTAATAATAATGATAAATTATTAATTAAACAGAATTAAAATTCTGTTATGGAAATAGTTTTCAAAATCTTTCCAAACAACAATATTGTACTCTGTAAATCAGAGCACCATTGGATCAATGATCCAATGGTAAATAAAAATTACCAAAGACAGAATAAATTCTGCATGGAAAGATTTCTCAATCTTATTAAAACAAGAAGATTATCTTCTGCAAAACAGAAGCCTTAGGATCAAAGATCCAACGGTGGGAAATATCCCCAAATCAATCAGAGAAAGATCTCTTTAACTGATTCAACAAATCAGCTTGCCCTATATAAAGGCCCCAAGACTTCAAGTCTGATATAGAGAAATCCCCCCCCCCTAAATTTTGAGAAAACTCAAAAAGAAAGAGAGCAAGCTCTTGAGAGAAGATTATTTTTTCAAGGTAAAGATCATGAATGATGAACACAGAGATGAAATCATCTCATAAAAAGAAGAATCATCTTCTTAAAAGATCATAGATCTACAAAGACCAAGGTCTTTTCTAAAAAGATCAATAGATCTCATCACATAATAAAAGAAGAACATATTCTTCATACAGATCATTGATCTATAAAGGAAAAACCCTTTCAAAAAAGAAGAACTGTTGTTCTTGAATCTTGAGACATAGTCTCTTTTAAAAGGAAAATAAATTTGTTCTCTGATCATAAAAATTGATCAAATACGCCTTGCGCTCTTGAACAGCGCTTATGCGCTCTCTGGACCGGCGCTCAGCGCCAATACGCCACGTGTCGACCACGTATGCAACTTGCGCTTCTGAAATAGAGCACTGCGCTCATGGGCTGGCGCTCATGCAATGCGCCATGTGTCACTCATGGGTGTGACACAAAGTTGATAGCGCAATGCGCTTATGTACTAGCGCTTAGCGCTCATAAACTGGCGCAATGCGCCCATCATCTGACGCTTATCTCCAAACGCGACGCGTGTCCTTCTCGTGTGCGCTACTTAGTAGAAGCGCACTACTCTCTTTAACTGGCGCAAAGCGCCCAGCGCACCATAGGCTGCGCTGACAGAACATAAATTGTTCTGATGAGTTCTCTGCATTCAATACAGTACAATAAAAGTGTCAGGATCTAATGCGCAGCATTTTTAAAAAGGCCAAGCCCAAATAAAGGCTCAATAGCCAGAACAGAATAAAATGTTAAACATTTATTGGACTTAGCCAATATTGGCCATAAGTCCTCAATTTATATTTAATTGAGCCCCATCTTCTCACGAATATTTAACAGATCTTAGTCCCAAATTGGACTACAAATCTTCCGACCAATTCACACCGGTTCAAGGGTACATCTCTTTATTCATCTGATAATTATCGTTGTAATCCTTCAACGTCTTCAGAGAGGTGACGGGTCCCGACAACTACACATTTCTACGGACTGTGGGGTCCTTAAACTCATGGACTACGATGTCCTTAAACTTCATAGACTATGACGTCTTTAAACCACGGACTGTGGGGTCCTTAAACTCACGGACTACGATGTCCTTAACCTGGACTGTAGGGTCCTTAAGCCCATGGACTACGATGTCTTTAACCTTGACTGTGGGGTCCTTAAACCCACGGACTATGATGTCCTTAACCTTGGACCGAGATGTCCTTAAACTAACGTTGGACCGTAATATCCTTAAACTAATCGACCGCAATGTCCCTAAACTAAACAACAGAGCCCAATTGCTCTCTTGTTGGATCTAAATGATCTCGTTAAGTTGATCTTAGTTTAAAATGAGACTAACGTATCCTTAACAAACGTTTAAGTTGATCTTAATCTCAAACGAGGCTAACGTATCCTTAAACCCAACCCCCAAACTCAAATCTAAGAAGATACGGATTTGGACTAATCCACGCCTTACGGGCGACAACATAAATTAGTCTCCATATACAATCCACGGGCAACCACAAACAAAACAAACACTCACGACACGAAGTGACCATCTGGAGAAGGAGAAAGTTGTTACCGTGATGCGGTAGTGTAATTAACTGCAGGGGATTGCGCCTGTAGGGAAGAGCGTTCCCACAATCAAAACCCCTCAAATGAGGGGGAATCTGACGAAGTCTGCTACATCGACCGCATGCATTTAAACCTTCGATACACGGTGCCATAAATCAACTTGGCATCTTCGGAGAGGTGGACGGATAGCACCAATTAGCATCTTCCCTGAAATTCAGGCAAGACGCCCACCGCGTCTTCACGCGTCTTTCGGAGGGGAACAGATTCTGGCACGCCCGGTGGGACCTTTTCCTCTTTCCACTCCACACCCGTGTTCGTGAACGAATCGCGGTTTAATATGGTTGCCCTTGGGTTCGAGGTACTAAGATTTGGTGTCTTGTTCCGTGCAGAAAATGAAAGATCAATGGTGTCTACTTGCACCAAGTGTTCCAGCTGCAACTGTAACTCGCGTTCTGACTCATCTGGAGGCATAGCTTACGGACCTTAGGCGGCCTCTCTGTTCATGATGCCGATAGAACGGGTGACGCAATCTACCACCGGTTTTTTCTTCGAGACCATGCTTCCACCTGTGAGCATTAACATCCCGCTGCCGCAAGAAGCACAAAAGAAGTCAGTCTTTGATCGGCTTACTACCACCACGACCCCTCTCAACGGGTCGTCCAATGTCAAGCCAACGGCATCAGTCTTCGACAGGCTGAGCCTGAACTCCAATGGGCCCGTCAAGAAGCCTGTGATACCTGAAGCGACCATCCCGAAACGGATAGCCATTCCTACTCTCGAGGTCACTGAAGAAGCCTCTCCTATCAAGGGATCAGTCTTTACGAGGCTGGCCACCCCGACTCCCGTTCCTGCTCAAAAGTCTGTCTTTGACAGATTGGATACTGCTGCTAGACGGACGTCGGTCTTTAAGAGGCTAGTACCAGCAGCGCCTCACTAGAACAGAGGGCATGACGAAGGCATCCCTAAAGCTGACACAATCCCAACGGCTCGACACGCTCGACATCGCCACTGGCGCCGAGTGAGGAAGGCTGGGGGCAACTCCCCCTCTGGGCTAACTCCACCGGTCCCAACGGTAGAAGTCAATGCTGCTGTTCCAATCGGGAACAGCTTTGAATTGCTGAATAAGGTGCGCAGGAACTCTCCTACCGCCGTACTGAAAAGATCTCCTCCACCCGTGGAGAATATTACAGAAACGAAGCCGGAGCAGTCCCCTCAGCGGCTTTCATCCAAAATTTACAAAGTCTGGCGACAGGTTCAAGACTCAGTAATTGATCAAGATTACCCTCGCCGATAGAAAAAGGTGAAGGTTCAGCAGGAAGAGAACCGTCCTGTCAAGCCACAAAGTGTTAGTGTATATGCCCTAGAGGCCATTACTGTATCATACTAATTTGTATATTACTTAATGGAAGCTTGGGATATTCACCTTGTATAAACAATCTTGCTCAATATAGTAGTATGCTACTTGGTTTGTTTCTACTTCAATGTGTACATGTGTTTATTTTATTATATCACCTATACGCATTAGTGGAGCCCTTAGGATCTTTGCTTGATTACCAGCGTTGTGATGGCAGTCACACTCGTGGGGGCTGGGTAATCCATAAGCACATCCTTATACAGGTCCCTAGTCGCAGGACTATCGAGACAGGGCATCGATACTCCAGAGTAGACTAGCGTATGCGCTTCTCATCCCAGCAGGGGAGACGGTCTGTCCCACAGCCGTCAGTACGTCGTACTTGAGATAGTATGCGGGTGCTCGTTAAGTTACGAGTACACTGGACAGGACTCGTCGGGAACTGACTGGTTGGTATTATACCTATCGTCAGTTGTCAGTTCCCAGGTGACATGAGTACAGCTTAGTCCGCTGACTTGACACTGCCACTTCGCCTCGAGTGTGTTCCCACTGTACTTTGATTACTACCCTACCACGGCTCAAAGGAGTCGTGCAAACAGGTAGTAGTTGGATGCAGTCCCGAAGCACTTGGAGGCAGTGACGGTTAGACAGGATTCGTCTCTCCCGGTATTGGGGGTTGACATCGCGATGTGTCTAGGAGAGCCATTACACGAGTAGTCCCTGGCCAGGGCAAGCGAGATATACTGGTAGGCTTCCAGTGTTATCTCAGGGTGTTTTGGGCTTCACTCCGACACGACTTGTACCGCTATTAGGGGACTGACGTTTACCGCCCCCTAGGCCCGCCATGCGATGTATCAGATGAACAGACCGGACTGTACGGAGACTGTCACATTCAGGCTCAGTAGGAGTTCAGATGAGTTTCACCTCGTCAGTCTTCTTGTCGGCATCTACCTGGGGACCGTTACGCACAGCTAGTGCCGCTTGCGGTCTGTGGTTAAACCCACTGCCAGCGTAGTGTCGAGTATTTAGAGTCCCACACAGAAAGCTATTCGCCTTTAGGCAAAAGAGTAGAGGTCGCATATTTTTGCGACAGGTCGCATGGTTTTGCGACAGGGTTCGGTCACATCCGTGCACTTGTGCACGTTTAGTGTCCGGACAGTTAACACTAGCGGGCTTTGGTTTAAGCCAGATCCTAGTGTTCGTTTTGGGATTGATTTTATCTCGTATGTATTAGTGTTCCTCGGAACGCGGATGCGGGTGTGTATGCACAGTTGACAGAGAGACAGAGGCAGTGGATTCTCATTAGGGTTGTTGACTGTTGACTGTTGACTGTTGACCATTGACTCTTTGCTAAACCCTAATAAGAATATGATATATGATTAACAATAATATTAATTAAGTATTATGGTGACATGGTTGTTAAGGGGTTGACTTTGTTGACTTGTTGACTTTGTTGACCGGTTGACTAGGTTGGACTAGTTGACCATCATCATGATAATAGCTATCATTTCATGGCAAATACTTTTGCTTGCTTGTTTATCTTGTGCAAAATGAGTGCATGAAATGATATGGCTATTTTGACTTAAACCATCACATAATACTTGATTGCTATTATTGGTTATGATGGCTTTGGATTATGAGAGCCAAGAGAGAAAAGTCTTGCTCATTCTCTCATTTCCTTTCTCTCTCTTGTTCTTGAGCTCTCATCCTCTTCCTCTTGCTTTCTCTCTTTCTCTAGTCTATGGTTCACTTGTCTCATGTGTTGAGAAGCAAGAACCATATAGAAAAATCCCAACACACTCTTCTCTACTCACTCTAGTTCACAAGGTTTAGCAAACCGAGTGAACTAGTTTCTTCAAAGTTCGAAGAAGAAGCCAAAGGTAGAAGCTTTCGGGTGGATCGATCTTCGGCGCAAGGAGACGACGGGGTGAAGCCGATCCGTACACCATCGTGGTTTGAAGACGAAGGAGTTCAAGAAAGAAAGATATAACCCCCTAATCGAGTAGTTAACAACTCCTAGTTAGGTTGTTAGGTAGATAGTTTAACAAAGATCCGTTTGAGTCCATGTTACCGCCTCTAGAAAATTATTTTTCATCAAATTCCGCAAGCCCGTAAGTACCGGGAGAGGTAGCATGGACTTACAGTGGTATCAGAGCCTAGTTAAACACTACCTAATATGTTAGCATAGTAACTAGAAATTCGATCGGAGAAAAAGTCCCGAAATAGACCCGGAAATCAAACTTGCTGTCGATTTTTTAAGTTCTGTAAAAATAATAAATCATGCTTTAAAAATCGACTCAGGGTTTTTATAAGATACTGTAGAAAAACGGTGCATAGAACCCATCAAACCGCCGTGGAAACGCGGCAATAGCTTGCTATTGCCGCGGTTCCGCGGCTAACTTAGCTCTTCTCTGGATCTTCTTTACTGCAGTATACTCAGTGGGGTATTTTGGGAATTTTTGTATATGTTTTTTCAGCCCAGATTTTCCAGAAAGAAATTTTTTTTTTTGGGGCTTTAAAAACCGTATTTTGATCGAGTTTCTAAAGACTTAAGCTGACGGGTATTTATCTGTGATGTGATATTTGTATTGAACGTCTGCTAATCGCTATATGTCGATTAGTGGGGGTTATACAAATCTGTGATCTGTAATGTTGCTGGTATGTGTATATGAATTCATTGGATTGTCGCGGGTGAATAGCCGGGGGTTTTGAGATGAGTGTTTTTATTTCTTTCAATTCATGTAAATTTGTAAATTGATGTAATATTATTTGTATGGCCGCACAACCGGGTCGGGGTTATAGCCGTCATTGTATAATTTCTTTTTACTGTTTTTGCTCCTAGGATAGACCCATGGAGGGGGTGCACAAACTACCGGGTATCTCGAAGTGCCGGGTGACCTACTCACGGTGTTGAGGGAGGTTGCTCCGCTTCGGGTACTTGGCGGGTAGTTTGCCGCACCCGTAGGGTCTTGGGTGGGGTATTGGCTATTCACCGCGACCGTGTAATCTGCTTTTCGTTACAGGCTCGTACGAATTGCGGATTCCTAGTATATCCAATGTATTCATCTGTGATCTGAAATGGCTATCATTGCAATATATATCTATATATGATATTATTTAGGCGTTGCTTATGTTTTACAGCCGCGCTAGCCCAGCCCCCGCTCTGTCGTTAGTTAAGTAACCTAACGGGTAATGACGGGGCCCCGTGGAGAATGCGAATGGCATAAGCGTACGTCATATTTTGGTTGTTTTCTGCAATGGTAGGATTAAATGATGGGACGCATTAAAAGAACTAATGCAAGAAAATAAACCAAGTAAAAGTCGTTGGAACACTTTCGAAAAACCACTCGGTTCTTTTCAAAACCAACTTTTAAATGCGGAGCTTGAGCCACTCCTTTTAAAAGCTATCTCGTTCCATCGATTATATCAAGTTCACTACGTTCACGGTTTAGCCAAAACCATTCGTAGCCCTCCATCATTTCAGTTAAATATTCGGTAGTATTCAAGCTATGTATTTTGACCTCATGCCAAGGCATAGTGATTGGTAGCTGCCGGATATTTATCTGTTGCATAGATAGAATGCGTTTGTTTGGGACATCCGTACTGCCATTTTGGCCTACGTCAAGGGTAGGTATGGGTGGGTTCAAATCAACCTTGATAATGATGGGTAGAACTTGACATGTGACTTATGACATTTTGACCTCACGCCAAGGTCATAAGAGCATGGGGCAAAAATCCACATCGGGAGTTTCATAAGTACTGAAACTTGCTAGAGTTGCATACCATTTGGAGTGTGATGATTCTGGTAGGATTCCTTCAGTTTCGTCACGCGATGATATTTGGATCCCGATCCTACTGTGAGTATATGCTACTCCTCGGAAAATTTCTCACTTAACGATCAATGCTATAAACCAAGTAGGTGTCTAGAAAAGTGTTGGCGGGGCTACGCCCCCAGGGAAAAGAGGTTATTTAATTAAGGAACTTCACGAAAACGTTGGAAAACCTCCCTCGAAGTACCAACACTGGCCTGGCTGAACGGTTAAGCAAGTATTGTACGGTGAGATTGATTCTGACTAATTCTTCATTTTTGGTTTGAGGAGGAATTCGAGATACAGTGGGAGCCATCCTGTTTAGACAAACTAAAAACCACTCTAAACTTGCAAGAGCATCATGCTGAGTGTTTCTTCTCTCTCTCCTAATTGCAGCGACCAATTGACATGACCGGACTTAAGTTATTACTAGATAAAAACATACCGACAGGGCCAAACTACAAAGATTGGCTCAGGAATGTCAAGATGGCAATCACTTACGAAAAGTTGGGGTATCTTCTTACCACCAAAGCTCCCCCTGTCCCAGGTCCCAAAACCAGCATCGCGGATAAGGAAATCCGTAAGACCTGGGAAATCGACTGCGCGAAGGCCAAGTACCTCGTGCTTGCCTCTATGGACAACGAACATCAGAGGAGGCACGAGAATATGGACCTCGAATCCATATTTCTCCATACAAAAGAACTGTATGGAGAGCAATCTCGTATCGCAAGATACGAAGTGTCGAAGAAGTTATTTTCGGCAAGATTGGCCGTCGAATCATCGGTAGCGGAACACGTGCTTAAGATGATTGGCTACATTGAGGAGCTCGTGGACCTTGGGACCACGTTGGAGAATGAGCTCTATACGGACTTGATTCTCCAGTCCCTTCCTTCCACTTACGCCCAGTTTATCCTGAACTTCAACTTACAAGAAAAGGAAGTTGAACTTTCAGAACTCCTCAACATGCTGAGGAGTGCAGAGGGCACCCTACAGAAAGGTAGGGAAACATCCACTTTGTTTGTAGGAGGATCTTCCTCTTCTAGGTCCAAGGCGAAAGCCAAGGGAAAGAAGAAGAAAGCCCCTGCCAAACCAAGGGGCGGTGTTAGTAAAGTGGATACGAAGGGAAAGGCAAAAGCAACAAAGAAAGTAGGGAAGCTTGTGGATAAGGAAAGATGCTTCTACTGTCATAAAAGTGGACACTAGAAGAATGATTGCAGGGCTTGGAAAGCCAGAACACAGGAACTGAAGCAAGTTGCGGCTTCAGCTTCAGGTGTGTATGTTATTGAAAACTGTCTATCAATAAACTCTACTTTCTGGGTATTGGGTACCGGATCAGGATCTCATATCTGTAATTCTTTGCAGGCGTTGAGAAACCGTTGGGTTTTGAAGGCAGGTGACATGACCCTCAAAGTTGCAAACGGAGCTAGCATGGATGCTAAGGCCGTGGGGGACTATCACTTGGGGTTGTCAGATGGACACGTTTTGGTTTTGCGTAATTGCTTTTTTGTACCCAACGCAACTTGTAATATCATTTCTGTATCTTTGATTTCTAAAGAAGGTTATGAATTTGCGTTTGTAAGTAATGTTGTAAACATTCACCTTAATCAAGTTTTGATTGGGTCAGGTACATTAAGCAATGGTATATATGTACTAAACCAACCACAGATTTTCAATGTCCAGAATACACACAAAAGAAAGTCTCCGGAAATAAATCAGACTTTCTTATGGCATTGTAGACTGGGTCACATCAATGAGAGAAGGTTGACGAAGTTACATACAGAAGGATATTTGGATTCGTTCGAATATCAATCGTATGCCACTTGTCAATCCTGTCTCAAAGGAAAGATGACAAAGACTCCGTTCACTGGAAACGGAGTAAGAGCGAGCGAGCTCTTGGGACTCGTACACAGCGACGTGTGCGGTCCAATGTTTACACACGCGCGAAGCGGTTTTTCTTACTTCATTACTTTTACGGATGACTTTTCAAGGTACGGATATGTCTTCTTAATGAAACATAAATCTGAAGCCTTTGGAAAGTTCCAGGAATATAAGAATGAAGTAGAAAAACAAACCGGCAAAAGTATCAAGATTCTAAGATCGGATCGAGGTGGTGAATACTTGAGTGCCGAGTTCCTGGACTATTTAAAAGAGAATGGAATTCTCTCTCAGCTTACTCCTCCATACACTCCGCAACATAACGGTGTATCGGAGAGACGGAACCGAACCCTATTGGATATGGTACGGTCCATGATGAGTAACGCTGAGTTACCGCGATCATTCTGGGGGTATGCGCTAGAATCAGCTGCATACCTTTTGAACCGAGTTCCCACTAAGACTGTGCCTACTACACCATATGAGATGTGGTGTGTGAAGAGGCCCCATCTTAATCACATTAAGACATGGGGATGTCCAGCTTTTGTCAAAAAGCAGCATGCGGACAAACTCGAGGCACGCTCTGTACAGTGCAAGTTCGTGGGATATCCAAAGAACTCCAAGGGATATTTCTTCTACCGCGAAGAGGAACAAAAGGTTTTTGTTTCTCGTCATGCCTACTTCTTGGAAACTGAGTTTTTGGAAAACCAGATAAGTGGGAGCACAGTAGAACTGGAAGAAATTCCAGAACCACGAGCTATTACTGAAAGCTTAGTGGAACCAGAAGGTTCAAAAGATCAGGACATTCCTACGCCGCTCCGCAGGAGTAGTAGGCAGTCTCATCCGCCCGAGAGATACTACGGTTTTCTCATAGACGGGGATAGAGAGGATTGCATCATAGATTATGATGAGCCTACTAGCTTCCAGCAGGCCGTTCAGAGCGTTGACTCGATAAAATGGCTGGATGCAATGCGGACCGAAATGGAGTCCATATACACCAACAAAGTATAGATGTTGGACATTGCTCCAGACGGGGTAAAACCCGTAGGATGCAAGTGGATCTTCAAAAGGAAGATTGGTGTAGATGGACAGGTTGAGACCTATAAAGCTAGACTTGTTGCAAAGGGTTTTCGTCAAAGACCTGGTTTGGACTATGACGAAACCTTTTCTCCAGTGGCTATGCTGAAATCCATTCGGATCCTTCTTGCCATTGCTGCCTTCCACGATTATGAGATTTGGCAGATGGACATAAAGACCGCTTTTCTAAATGGAAATTTAGAGGAGTGTGTCTATATGGACCAGCCAGAGGGTTTCATTCAGAGTGGGAGCAGTGGAAAGGTGTGTAAATTGCTTAAGTCCATATATGGACTAAAGCAGGTATCGCGGAGTTGGAACATCTGTTTTGATGAGACGGTCAAAGAATTTGGCTTTATCAAAAATCCATATGAACCATGCATCTATAGTAGATTTGTAGCGACAACTGTAGTATTCCTCGTTTTATACATGGATGACATTCTCTTAATAGGAAATGACATTCCTATGCTACAATCTGTCAAGGGGTTCTTGTCACACAGGTTCTCCATGAAAGACCTGGGTGATGCCTCATACATTCTGGGGATCCGGATCCATCGTGATAGATCCAAGAGGATATTAGGACTTTCACAGTCCAGGTACATCGATACCATATTGAAAAGATTCAGTATGGAAGATTCCAAGCGCGGTAACCTACCGGCTTGTCACGGGATCACCCACTCTAAAGAGATGTCTCCCAAGACTGATTTGGAAAGGGATCGCATGTCTATTATACCCTACGCTTCTGCGGTAGGCTCTATAATGTATGCGATGTTGTGTACCAGACCGGATGTAGCTTATGCACTGAGTGTAGTAAGCCGGTATCAGTCAAACCCTGGGGAGAAACATTGGATAGCGGTAAAGAACATTCTCAAGTACCTGAGAAGGACTAAGGAGATGTTCTTGGTGTATGACGCAAAAGACCTCCAGATCGAGGACTTTGCTGACTCCAGCTTCCAGAGTGACAAGGATGATTCCAAGTCCATGTCGGGTTTTGTCTTTACCCTCAATGGAGGGGCGGTGAGTTGGAAGAGTTCCAAACAGGAAACCGTTGCTGACTCGACTATGGAAGCGGAATACATCGCTGCATCTGATGCCGCAAAAGAAGCCGTCTGGATGAGGAAGTTCTTGAAAGAACTTCAGGTGGTTCCATCCATTGTTGATCCAATACCTCTGTATTGCGACAACAACGGGGCTATAGCTTTAGCGAAGGAACCCAGGTCCCATCAGAAATCCAGACACATTTTGAGGCGGTATCACCTGATCAGGGAGATCGTGGATCGCCAGGAGATCGAGGTTCGGAGGGTTGCTTCAGAAGATAACACTGCAGATCCATTCACCAAGGCCTTGCCCCAGACTCAGTTCGAGCGGCTGATCGAGATGATAGGTCTTCGATACGCCAGTACATGGCCTTAGTGCAAGTGGGAGATTGTTAGTGTATATGCCCTAGAGGCCATTACTGTATCATACTAGTTTGTATATTACTTAATGGAAGCTTGGGATATTCACCTTATATAAACAATCTTGCTCAATATAGTAGTATGCTACTTGGTTTGTTTCTACTTCAATGTGTACATGTGTTTATTTTATTATATCACCTATACGCATTAGTGGAGCCCTTAGGATCTTTGCTTGATTACCAGCGTTGTGATGGCAGTCACACTCGTAGGGGCTGGGTAATCCATAAGCACATCCTTATACAGGTCCCTAGTCGCAGGACTATCGAGACAGGGCATCGATACTCCGGAGTAGACTAGCGTATGCGCTTCTCATCCCAGCAGGGGAGACGGTCTGTCCTACAGCCGTCAGTACGTCGTACTTGAGATAGTATGCGGGTGCTCGTTAGGTTACGAGTACACTGGACAGGACTCGTCGGGAACTGACTGGTTGGTATTATACCTATCGTCAGTTGTCAGTTCCCAGGTGACATGAGTACAGCTTAGTCCGCTGACTTGACACTGTCACTTCGCCTCGAGTGTGTTCCCACTGTACTTTGATTACTATCCTACCATGGCTCAAAGGAGTCGTGCAAACAGGTAGTAGTTGGGTGCAGTCCCGAAACACTTGGAGGCAGTGACGGTTAGACAGGATTCGTCTCTCCCGGTATTGGGGGTTGACATCGCGCTGTGTCTAGGAGAGCCATTACACGAGTAGTCCCTGGCCAGGGCAAGCGAGATATACTGGTAGGCTTCCAGTGTTATCTCAGGGTGTTTTGGGCTTCACTCCGACACGACTTGTACCGCTATTAGGGGACTGACGTTTACCATCCCCCTAGGCCCGCCATGCGATGTATCAGACGAACAGACTGGACTGTACGGAGACTGTCACATTCAGGCTCAGTAGGAGTTCAGATGGCTTTCACCTCGTCAGTCTTCTTGTCGGCATCTACCTGGGGACCGTTACGCACAGCTAGTGCCGCTTGCGATCTGTGGTTAAACCCACTGCCAGCGTAGTATCGAGTCTTTAGAGTCCCACACAGAAAGCTATTCGCCTTTAGGCAAAAGACTAGAGGTCGCATGGTTTTGCGACAGGTCGCATGGTTTTGCGACAGGGTTCGGTCACATCCGTGCACTTGTGCACGTTTAGTGTCCGGACAGTTAACACTAGCGGGCTTTGGTTTAAGCCAGATCCTAGTGTTCGTTTTGGGATTGATTTTATCTCGTATGTATTCGTGTTCCTCGGAACGCGGATGCGGGTGTGTATGCACAGTTGACAGAGAGACAGAGGCAGAGGATTCTCATTAGGGTTGTTGACTGTTGACTGTTGACTGTTGACTTTTTGCTAAACCCTAATGAGAATATGATATATGATTAACAATAATATTAATTAAGTATTATGGTGACATGGTTGTTGAGGGGTTGACTTTGTTGACTTGTTGACTTTGTTGACCGGTTGACTAGGTTGGACTAGTTGACCATCATCATGACAATAGCTATCATTTCATGGCAAAGACTTTTGCTTGCTTGTTTATCTTGTGCAAAATGAGTGCATGAAATGATATGACTATTTTGACTTAAACCATCACATAATACTTGATTGCTATTATTGGTTATGATGGCTTTAGATTATGAGAGCCAAGAGAGAAAAGTCTTGCTCATTCTTTCTTTTCCTTTCTCTCTCTTGTTCTTGAGCTCTCATCCTCTTCCTCTTGCTCTCTCTCTTTCTCTAGTCTATGGTTCACTTGTCTCATGTGTTGAGAAGCAAGAACCATAGAGAAAAATCCCAACACACTCTTCTCTACTCACTTTAGTTCACAAGGTTTAGCAAACCGAGTGAACTAGTTTCTTCAAAGTTCGAAGAAGAAGCCAAAGGTAGAAGCTTTCGGGTGGATCGATCTTCGGCGCAAGGAGACGACGGGGTGAAGCCGATCCGTACACCATCGAGGTTTGAAGACGAAGGAGTTCAAGAAAGAAAGGTATAACCCCCTAACCGAGTAGTTAACAACTCCTAGTTAGGTTGTTAGGTAGATAGTTTAACAAAGATCCGTTTGAGTCCATGTTACCGCCTCTAGAAAATTATTTTTCATCAAATTCAGCAAGCCCGTAAGTACCGGGAGAGGTAGCATGGACTTACACAAAGGACAACAGCCATCTGGGTGCCTGCTGAAACGGCTCCCTCGACTTCAGCTGCCCAAAAGAAAAGGAGGCCAGAGAAAGCCCATGTGACTACGGCAGACCACAAAGACGCTGAGCCCAAACGCCCCAAGTCTGGGGCATAATGGTGCATACTGTTTATATGGCTTCCGGAAAAGAGGAAAGCTGTGCTTCTACGGGTCACCGACCGCTCACCCGATCCGTGACAAAAGCCCAGGAGCAGCAGCAGAAGCTTCAGGAAATGCTAACGCAAATGGCCGCACTCACCGGGACAAAAGAAAGCCCGGAGGCGTCGTCCAAGCAGCGTCATGAACAAGAAACCGATGCTGACTTCCTCCGCAGAGTCCTCGAAAAGAAGGACAGAGAAGCATCAGAACAAGCGGCTAATATAAAACGAATGGCGCTTCTCTTCCAAGATATGGTCGGGATGATATTACAGCCAGAACCTCCAGCTGAAGACCCTCCTATCATCATTGAAGACGACATAGGGGAGACATCGAACCCTCCTCCGGCTCTTTCAACAGCCAAAGAGGAAACTATTTCCAAGGCCGCTCTGGATGACTATATAGCTTAGCAAATACGAGCTCACCAGGCGAATGAAGCGGACAGCCAAGTCGTTAAAACTGGGCGACATATCCAAGCTGGTATGACCAGATAAAGTACCTGCCGGGATATACGATCCCTAAATTTCATGTATACAAAGGGATGAGCAATCCCCACTAGCATGTCTCCCAGTTCAGGGCTCTATGTGGTAACACCGGAGGTGATAATAAATTTCTACTTCGCCAGTTCGTCGGCAGCTTGTCGGAGACGGCCTTCGATTGGTACTCTGAACTTCCAAACGACTCCGTCAAGACTTTCACAGAAATGGAGCTATTATTCACCCAACGATTCACGAGTGCTAGTGAACGTACCCCGATAACGGCATTGATCAATGCCAGGGTGAAGCCAGGTGAAACATGGGTTCAATATGCAATACGATGGCGGAATCTGTGGTCGAAATGCGAACAACGCATCGAAGAAGCGCCGGCGGTGGTCATGTTCGTGGGCACTCTGGACCCTCATGCAACCATATCCCAATTCATGATGTTTTTCAAGCCGACCACATTCCAATCCTTGATCGACAAACTGGCCCAAATGGACCAGATGGGTCATAGGTTGTCTCCTCCAAAGCCGGACTCGCGGAACGAGAAGGGAAAGGGGAAAGCGATCGTCGTCGCCAATGCTCAATAGCAGCCCAGTGGTCCAAGACCAGTTGATCGCCAAAATAATAGAACTCGATCTCTCAAAGATAAAATGAGACGCCCTTACTCGTTCCCTCGAGACAAGACAAAGAGGTTATTCGAGCTTGCACTGCGCAACAGGCTCATCAATCTACCGGAGCCAAGACGCCCAGCGCAACCAGGCGACATTAGCAATCCTAACTATTGCCCTTATCACCGAATATTGGGCCATCCGATCGAGGATTGTTACATCTTCAAAAGCTGGATAGAAGATCAGTACCAGCAGGGCAAATTTGTATTTTCCGAGAATTGGAAGGTGAACCCGCCTCAGCCACACACTCCCAAGAAGACGGATACACCGGGGGCATCATGCTCTTTCGTAGAAGAAGCTCCATGGGAGGTCGCTCTTTCAGCCAAAACTAAAAGAATGCTGAAGGATCTCCACGCATGCCCGGCGATCAGGTGGAAAGATCCACTCGAACCCGAGATCATCGAAGGAATGTTAAAACCGCGTCCAACTCCAAAGATCGGTGGTGGTAGCCAAAGCACTCACACCCAGCCATCAAAATCTTCAAAGAAGAAGAAGAAATCCAAGAAGCCCGTGAAGCCTGGTGACAAGCGCATGGACCTGCAAAAGCAGATTGATACGCTGGAAGAGTATAACCAGAAGGCGCGGACTCCAGTCACACTCCAAGAGTTTCTCAGCCACGTCCTTGAGGACGGAGATGATGGAGAAGACTCGTCGGATGAATCTGAAGATTACGTAGCAAGCTGCCTTGTGATCTCTCACTCGTCAATAGACAATGAGGAAGCTCCATACACAGAGAAACTGGGGGAAAATCCTAAACCGGAACTTCTTGGACCGTCAGACGAAACGATTGATACATTCCTGAACGAAGCTCTTCTTAAAAGCAAAGCTGCTTGAGAGCGTAAGACGGCCATATTTGAAAAAGCCAAACACCGACGACTGGACGAAAGAGTTGAAACACTCCCGCCAGATCAAAGCACATCCGTCGCAAATAAAAACAGGTTCAAGACGAGGAAAAGGTTCGCTAAAGCCATATCAATAGGAATGAAGCTGCCACCCTCTGAAGCGAACGCTCTTGGTGAAGCAGAAACACATCCTAACTACTGCTTATATCATCGAAAGATTTCGCACCCCACCAAAGAGTGCAACGCTTTTAAAAGATGGTGGCAGGGATATGTTGCTCACCGGCAACATTTCAAGAGGATGAAATGCCAAACTCGTCGAGAGCAAAGAAACACGACCGAGGAGCGTAAAAGAACTACCGGTGACTGTCGTATGGTCAACGCCTGGGGATCACAAGTTCTTACCTTCGGAAGTGACTCTAACGAAGAAATGGCTCTTGGCCCTCTCTTTAAAGAGTCCACCTTGGGAAAAGAGGAAGAACCGAAGACCTGTGAAAATATTCACCTGCGCAACCGTAAGCTTCCCGAAAAGAATCTTGGGCCCTCGAACAGTGGGTCAAATAGAAAAGATAAGGGAAAAGAAAAAGTCCCTGAGGATATCATCCTTGATGACCAAGCCGTCGAAAAGCTGACAGCCAAGGACTCGCCAAAGAAAAGCAAGGTGGATTACAATATCCTGGCACACCTAAGAAAGCTACCTTCGCAATTAAGCATTCTCGACGCCCTTCTGCTATCAAAAGAAGCAAGAGATTCTTTGATCAAGGCACTGCAGGAGCCCGAGCAATTCCAAGCTTTCCTCGCCGAAGAAAAGATGAAGGATAAGCTGGAAGAAGTACACACAGCCAATGTCACCTTCGGCGATGAAGACCTCCTCCTTGGGACATGCGAGCACAACCGCCCCCTATATGTCTCCAGATACTGTCATGACATTAAGATAGGTAAAATCCTGGTCGACAATGGGTCTTCCGTCAATCTCCTTAACGTGAGGGTGTTAAAGGAAATCTGCATAAGCGTTCAACACCTCGCTCGTGATAAAATCACCATCTCCGGGTTTGACTCCCAGTCATCATGGACGCTCGGGTCCGTGATACTGACGTTACGCTTTGGGTTGCTCGTCACTGATATCAAGTTTCATGTCATTGACACCAAGACATGCTACAACGCTTTGCTCGGCCGGCTTTGGTTACACGAGTACAACATCATCCCTTCTACACAACATCAGTGTATGATGTATTTCAAAGATGGTCTCGAGTACACCGTGACAAGGGAACAAAACCCATTCTCCGTGAATGAAGTTCGAAAGTACGAGGATGCCAAGTACTTCCTGCCTGATTTCGAAGACACAGAAAGATGTCGCAAACCGGAGGACAAGAACAAAGCTATTATCACCATTCCGGTCTTCGGGAGTGATACCGAAGAGGAAGAAGAGATAGTCTATTCAGGACCGCCCCAATGCAACAAGTCGGGACCGTCCACTCCTATGTTGATCTTCGGAAGTGACTCGGAAGATGAAGTCAATGCCATATTCTCCGCTCGGCCATCAATACAAGCCTTTGCTGATGAAGATCAATGTTTGCAAGTTGCCATGGTTCCGCCAAAGCATCATAAGGAGCTAGACGCGCTTGATACCTATAGTGTGGAAGAACTGCAGACATTCTACGTCCCTCCCACGCGAAAAAGTGAAAAGGCAATCCTATTCTACCGATCCGGGGAAACCAAAGTGGAGAAAGAAATCTGGCATGGTGCGGATTCTACACTTGACAGGCTCCAGCCCATCCGTTTGCCCAGATATTACACAGACGGACTAAAGAGACTCTTGAGATGCCAAGGTATATCTTTTAAGCAAACGGTGCGACAAGCACGGTTCTATAACAGGATCTGGAACGTTCCCAGAACTCAACGAAAGTTGCCCAACGGAAGAATGGAAACGACCGGGCTTGGGTATGTTCAATCCAAGAAACGGGAGCTACTCCGCGACTGCTACGTCGTACATGACTTTGATGAAGAAGGAGATGCTCTGTGGGAAGATGCTAACCCTGAACCAGAAAGAGCTCCCGTCATGAAAATGCCCAGTCCGTCGTTCGAAGAACAAATGGACAAGCTTATAAGGGAAGCGGGTCAAAAGGTTCGAGACGACCATAATCGCGAAATGGCCATCTACGAGAAAGCCAGGACGCAACGCCTCCTTCAGCAGGCTGTGAAAAATGAAAATGCTCCTCCTTGTCAACCTGTTGTACAAAAGGCCCGACGCAGAGGCAGAAATAAATCAAAAAGCGGGAAAGGCGTTCGACAGCGACAAAGCGGGACCAAGAAGCCACGCGATCAGGAATCGAGCAATCCGGATACGTCTCTTATAAAGAAGATGGGTCGAGAATATTCTTTTCCCCAAGATAAGACAAGGAAGATATTTGATCTTGTCATAAAACATCAGATGATGACACTCCCGGAGTCCAAGCACCCCGAGCAAGCAGGCGAAGTCTCTCACCTGGACTATTGCTCCTATCACAGGGCAGTAGGACATCCTCTCGAAGACTGCTTCACATTTAAAGACTGGGTAGAAGACCAGTATCAGTAAGGTAGGTTCGCTCTATCCAGCAGCTGGAAGGTAACCCCGCCGCTAAAGCATGAACCCAAAGCCACGAGAGTAGAGCCGGATCAACATCGGTCTTGGAAGCGAGCTCGTACTTGTCATATGATAATGTTGTCAGAAGAAGAGCCTGAGAATATGGATGACCTCCCCCGGTGCTTCGAAAACATTGATGATGAAGTAATCTCAGAATTTCCACCGGCGCCAAAAGAGCTGGAAGATGGGATACATACTACTGCAGATAACCTCAAGAAAATTGATTTGGGGACGGTAAGTGACCAGCGACCGACATTCGTCAGTGAGCTGTTGTCTGAAGAAAGGGTGGCTACATTAAAGGATGTACTCATGCAGCATAAAGATTGCTTCGCATGGAACTATTCCGAGATGCCAGGACTAGATCCAGAGATTGCTGTGCACAAATTGGCAATATCTCCGGACGTCAAGCCGATCAAACAAGCGCCGAGAAGAATACGACTCGAGCTTAGATGAGCATCAATGCCGAGGTCAAAAAGCAAATCGACTCCGGCTTCATCCAAGAGATTCAATATCCTGATTGGATCTCCAATATAGTCCCGGTGATGAAGAAGAATGGGACGGTGCGCATATGTGTGGACTTTCGGGATCTCAATAAAGCCTGCCCGAAAGATGACTTCCCAGTACCGGTCACCGAGCTGATGATAGACAATACGTCCACTCATGAAGTTTTCTCTTTCATGGACGGCTCGTCAGGATACAATCAGATAAAGATGCATCCCGAGGACCAGAAGCATACCGCTTTCCGGACTCCTTTAGGCATATTCTGCTACAAGGTGATGCCCTTCAGTCTAAAGAACACTGGTGCCACCTATCAGAGGGCCATGATGAAGATTTTCGATGACCTCATACATGAAATCGTTGAATGCTATATCGACGACCTCGTAGTTAAAAGAAAATCATACGAGGAACATTTAGAGCATCTGAAGATCGTGTTTCAGCGCCTTCGGCAATACAACTTTAAGATGAATCCTCTCAAATGCACGTTCGGAGTTTCCTCGGGCAAATTCTTAGGATTTATCGTCCGACACCGAGGCATCGAGATAGATCCGTCAAAGATTAAGACGATTATGGAAATGCCTCCGCCAAGGACTCTTAAGCAACTGCGGTCTCTCCAAGGAAAGCTCGGATATATCCGACGATTTATAGCCAATCTTTCCGGCAAGTGCCGTCCTTACAGTCACCTGATGAAGAAGGGAACCCCGTTCATCTGGGATCACAAATGCCAAAGCGCACTGGACGAAATCAAACAATACCTACAGAATCCTCCAGTGCTAACCGCTCCGGTCAAGGGAAAGCCTCTTATTCTGTATACAACCACCCTTGAAGGTTCCTTAGGCGCATTATGGGCATAAGAGAACGACCAAGGGAAGGAGAAAGCCCTTTATTATCTGAGTCGAGTTCTCCTGGGGGCAGAAAGCAATTACTCTCCCATTGAAAAACACTGCCTGGCGTTGATCTTCGCAATAACGAAGCTCAGACACTATGCATTGGCGCATGAGGTCCATCTCATATCAAAAGTGGATCCTCTCAAATATTTGATGTCAAAGGCCATATTAACAGGACGGCTCGCTAAATGGGCCCTCCTCTTGATGGATTTCTCAATAACTTATCGTCCTCTTAAGGCAGTGAAAGGCCAGGCCATCGCCGACTTCCTCGCTGAGGATCTGATACCTGCCGATTCTCCTTTGAATTGCGAACTGCCAGACGAATATGCATTTGACACGATCGACGGGGGTGATACCCGGTGGGAACTTTATTTTGATGGAGCGTCTTCCATGAAGAAGCGCAAACAAAGCACCCCTATAATCAAATCGGGGGTAGGCCTCATCTTCGTAACTCCATAAGGAGGGATAATGCGCTTCACCTTCTCCTTGACAGAGCCGAGGATGAACAATGAAGCCGAATACGAAGGTTTGATAGCAGGTCTCGAGATCGCCATCGACATGGGAATTGAAAACCTGCTCATATACGGAGGCTCCCAGCTGATCGTTAGTCATGTAAATAGCGATTATCAAACGTGCAAACCAGAGTTGGTGAAGTACGGCGAGAGAGTACAACAACTACTGACTCAAATTCCTTCCTACACCTTGGAAAGCATACCGCGTGCGGAAAATAGCAAAGCGGATGCATTAGCCAAGCTCGCTAAAGAACTGGCTGACGAAAACCTCAATGACGTGAGGATCGTTGTGCAAAGCCGTCAGGTTCTCGCACCGGCAGAAATATCTCCGGAATTGTCCGAAGAAAAGGGAGTGACCGAGAAAACGACTCTACAAATAAAAGACTAGGAAAAGGCTATGGACTGGAGAGAAGTCTTTATAGACTACTTCAAATCCCGTCGAACGCCTGAAGATGCGTCCTCAAGACATTAGCTTATGAAACGAGCTCTGTCTTTTGCTTTCGTCAATGATACTCTGTATAAGAGATCATTTAATTCTCTGTAGTTAAGATGCCTGGGACCAGATGAGGCAAGGAGAGTCGTCCAAGAAACTCATGACGGACTCTACGGTTCTCACCAAGCCGGGCTGAAGATGAAGCTGAAGATCAAACGGATGGGTTATTATTGGCCCACAATGATCCAGGACTGCCTCGAATACGTGAAGCAGTGCCACTCGTGCCAGATTCATGGAGACTTTATCCATCAGCATCCAAATCCACTACATCCAACGGTGGCTAGCTGGCCGTTCGAAATGTGGGGAACTGACATAATTGGTCCCATCGAACCAGCATCGTCCAGAGGACATCGATTCATTTTGGCGACAACTGATTACTTCTCCAAATGGGCAGAAGCAGTACCGCTGAGGGAAGTGAAGACGGAGAATATCCTCCATTTCTTCAAGACACACGTCATTTATCGGTTTGGAACTCCGAGACGGATCATCTCCGATAACGGGCCAGCCTACAGAAGCCACAAGATCAGCCGCTTCGCACAACAGCATAACATAGACTGGAGATACTCTTCAGTCTATAATCCTCGAGCTAACGGTCTAGCAGAGGCTTTTAACAAGACCTTGACGAAGATCGTAAAAAAGACGGTGTCTCGAAATAAGAAGGACTGGCATGAGAGACTGCATGAAGCTCTCTGGGCGTATCGAACTACGTTCAAAACGGCCACGAACACAACTCCGTACGCATTGGTATTCGGTACAGAGGTGGTACTCCCCCTCAAGATAGAGCTACCCTCTCTACGAGTGGAAGTTCATTATGAGCTAACAGACGAAGAAAATGCTCACCTTCGGCTTGAGGAGCTCGATACCCTTGATGAAACCCGGCTCATAGCGCAACAAAATCTGGAGGCTTATAAAGCAAAGATGACGCACTCATACGAAAGGTTGACTAGGCCGAGGACATTCCGCCAAGGCGAACTCGTGCTGGTAGTCAAAAGACCCATGATCCCCAATCGTGCCAAACGGGGGAAATTCGAGCTGAACTATGAAGGCCCGTATATCGTAGACAAAGTCTACCAGGGTGGAGCCTATCTACTCATGGACATGCACGGCGAAAGGCCCTTCAGGCCAATAAATGGTCGCTTCCTGAAAAAGTACTACGCCTGACGAGTCACGGCCTCGGTCAATGATAGATGACGACGACTATGTCCACTCGCCATCTTCCTAAGCCCAAACTCTATAAGTAGTAGCCGGCTAACGGAGCGAAATGTCCTTAAACTAACAGCGGACCGAAACGTCCTTAAACTAACAACGGACCGAAACTTCCTAAAACTAACAATGGACCACTATGTCCTTAAACTGGCGTCGGACCGAAACGTCCTTAAACTAACGATGGAACACTATGTCCTAAAACTAGCTGTTGACCAAGACGTCAATAAACTACTGTGGACTGCAGCATCCCAAGGCTGACAAAAAAAATATAAAGAATAAAAAAAAGAAAAAAAAAGAAAACGGTATGTCCATAAGCGAAATGGGCACGGATGAAAACCCGAAAGGGCTCCGTGAGTAAAAACAGCAGGGCTACCGGCGAGTTTTTGTGAAAACCCGAAAGGGCGCAACCTCGTTAAAAGACACTTGCAAGGTCCTCTCGACCTTGTGAGGAGAAACCACCTGCGTGAGATCCTTACGACTCACAAAGGAAGTAACACACTTAGGGATCCCCACGATTCCTAAGGAGAAATTACACTTACGAGATCCTCACGACTCGTAAGGAGAACTCTTTTATGAGACCCTCACGGCTCATAAGATTCAAAAGTCTTAAGCTACAGGGATCTAAACCTGTTCTTAAGCGGCCACCACGACCTCCAACTTTGCCCTACAAGCGGCTCAGTGCTGACCCTTGTATATAATCCATGGGTGCGAATAAACATTTCCCTAACAAAGTCCCATCCATGACTAGGATTATGTTTGCACAGTGAACAGCCCTTGTAATTCCTCTCGACTTATAAGGAGAAAATACTCTTGTAAGATCTTTACGACTTATAAGGGACCATACACTTAGGAGTCCTTACGATTCCTAAGGAGAAAACGCACTTACGAGATCCTCACGACTCGCAGGGAGAAATACCTTTATGAGAACCTTACGGCTCATGAAGTCAAAAGCCTTAGTCGAAAAGATCCTAACCCTGCTCGCTAAGCCATCTTTGTTCGACATAGACAAAGGCAAATGATGATTCGCTCCTGGCAATATCCCAGTTGTAGCGGTGCTGATGCCGAAATCGGTTCCTAATTCCAAGCTTGCAGCGAAAATCCAGCGAGCCACACATGCATACAAAATAGCCTAAATGATGGGGCAACTTGCAATAAAATCAGCAAGTAAAAATGTATGCATGCAAAATAGCCGAAATGATTGGGCGACTCGCAATAAAAAGCAGCGAGTAAAAATAAAACAAATAGACGAAATGATTGGGCACCGCGAAAAATAGCCGAAATGATTGGGCAATCGCGACCTTCGCGATATAAAAGCTGAAATGATAGAGCATCGCAGAAAGAAATAAAAAAATATGAAATTTACGCCCTGCAGCTGATATCACATTAATCCCTGTATACAATCCAGGGGCACAAACAAAGAAGGAATCACACCTTCCCTCCCCAGGCTCCATCAGAAAACGAAGCCGAATCTCGACGGTTCAGGGATAGCCTAGAGATCATCAACAGCGTTCTTCCCCATTCCAGCAGGATTCAGACGCTGCAATCAACCCTGGAGCTACAGCAAAGCCCCTACTCTAAATCTCGAGGGTCCCTAGACAACCTGGAGACCACTTCTATATTCGTCTCATTACACCAGACGCTACGTCATCCACATGACCCCGTCTCGGAAATACGTCATCCACATGACCCCATCTCAGAAATACGTCATCCACATAACCCCGTCTCGGAAATACGTCATCCACATGACCCCGTCGCGGAAACACGTCAACCAAAAGACCCCGTCACGGAAATACGTCATCTACATGACCCCGTCTCGGAAATACGTCATCTACATGACCCCATCACGGAAATACGTCATCCACATAACCCCGTCTCGAAAATACGTCATCCACAAGACCCTGTCTCGGAAATACATCATCTACATGACCGCGTCGCGGAAACACGTCATCCAAATGGCCCCGTCACGAAAATACGTCATCTACATGACCCCGTCTCGAAAATACGTCATCTATATGACCTCGTCATGGAAATACGTCATCCACATGACCCCGTCACGGAAATACGTCATCTATATGACCCCATCTCGGAAATACGTCATCCATATGACCCCGTCTCAGAAATACGTCATCCACATGACCCCGTCGCGGAAACACGTCATCCAAATGGCCCCGTCGCGGAAATACGTCATCTACATGACCCCGTCTCGGAAATACATCATCTACATGACCCCGTCACGGAAATACGTCATCCACATGACCCCATCGAGGAAACACGTCATCCAAATAGCCCCAAACGTCATCTACATAACCCCGTCTCGGAAATACGTCATATACATGACCCCGTCGCGGAAACACGTCATCCAAATGACCCCGTCTTGGAAATACGTCATCCACATGACCCCGTCGCGAAACACGTCATCCACATGACCCCGTCACGGAACTACGTCATCCACATGACCCCGCCGTGGAAATACATCATCCACATGACCCCGTCTCAGAAATACGTCATCCACATGACCCCGTCGCGGAAACACGTCATCCAAATGGCCCCGTCGCGGAAATACGTCATCTATATGACCCCGTCTCGGAAATACGTCATCCACATGACCCTGTCTCGGAAATACGTCATCCACATGACCCCGTCTCGGAAAAACGTCATCCACATGACCCCGTCACGGAAACACGTCATCCAAATAGCCCCGTCGCAGAAATACGTCATCTACATGACCCCGTCTTGGAAATACATCATCTACATGACCCCGTCACGGAAATACGTCATCCACATGACCCCGTCTCAGAAATACGTCATCCACATGACCCCGTCACGGAAACACGTCATCCAAATGGCCCCGTCGCGGAAATACGTCATCTACATGACCCCGTCTCGGAAATACGTCATCAACATGACCCCGTCGCGGAAACACGTCATCCAAATGACCCCGTCTCGGAAATACGTCATCCACATGACCCCGTCGCGGAAACACGTCATCCACATGACCCCGTCGCGGAAACACGTCATCCACATGACCCCGTCGCGGAAATACGTCATCCACATGACCCCGTCACGGAAATACGTCATCCACATGACCCCGTCTCGGAAATACGTCATCCACATGACACCGTCTCGGAAATACGTCATCCACATGACCCTATCATGGAAACACGTCATCCAAATGGCCCCGTCGCGGAAATACGTCATCTACATGACCTCGTCTCGGAAATATGTCATCTACATTACCCCGTCTCGGAAATACGTCATCCACATGACCCCGTTACGGAAATACGTCATCCACATGACCCCGTCTCGGAAATACGTCATCCACATGACCCCGTCTCGGAAATACGTCATCCACAAGACCCCGTTGCGGAAACACGTCATCTAAATGGCCCCGTCGCGGAAATACGTCATCTACATGACCCCGTCTCGGAAATACGTCATTTACATGACCCCGTCACGGAAATACATCATCCAAATGACCCCGTCTCGGAAATACGTCATCCACATGACCATGTTGCGGAAACACGTCATCCAAATGGCCCCGTCGCGGAAATACGTCATCTACATGACTCCGTCTCGGAAATACGTCATCCACATGACCCCGTCGCGGAAACACGTCATCCAAATGACCCCGTCTCGGAAATACATCATCCACATGACCCTATCGCGGAAACACGTCATCCACATGATCCCTTCGCGGAACTACGTCATCTACATGACCTCGTCTCGGAAATACGTCATCCATATGACCCCGTCTCGGAAATACGTCATCCACATGACCCCGTCACGGAAATACGTCACCTACATGACCCCGCCCCGGAAACACGTCACCCAATGACGCTGTGAAATGCGGATAACTTCAATCTCATTAAACACTTACGGGTCCTCTCGATTCATAAGGAAGAGAACTCTCTTATACGATCCTTACGACTTATAAGGGAAAACACACTTAGGAATCCTCACGACTCCTAAGGAGAAAAGACACCTACAAGATCCTCACGACTCGTAGGGAGAAAAGTCGTTATGAGACCCTCACGGCTCATAAAGTTAAAAAGTCTTAGGTAGCAGATCTGAACCTGCTTCCTAAGCCATCAATACCCCTCGAAGAAGCCAAGATAGAATGCTCTCTATCTTCTACAAGCTATGCTTACTAAAGTGACATGCCGGCAACAAAGAGAAGAGAAGAAAGTGACAAGGAGAACATTTGATTCACATTTGATTAAGCGTTCGAAGCATACCAGTCCATGCATGTGCAAAAGATTTAGTACATAAAATAAAACACGCTGAAATGAGAAATTTACCATTCATACTTCGAAAAGTTCTTACAATCATGAAAGCGGTAAACGAAAACATCATCAAAATGATTACAATGGTGAAACCTCAGATCCAGGGCATGGATTGATGAATTCGAAAGTAAGGCCGTCTAGAATCTTTCTGGTCTTTCTGACCATTCTCGTGTGCATCCTCTCGCGCTCACGAGTGTCGAAATCCTCGCCAATGTCCCCCTCCTTTTGATAAGAAGCGATTATCGTCGTCTGTTGGAAAGTTTGATGCAGAATGTCAATGAGGTTTTCTCGCCGCTTCTTCGAGATCAGCCCCGACAGGTACACTGAATGCACCTTGTCTTCGGTATCATCCAGCGCATTAAGCGGCATGGCCTCATGAAACCCAGGAAGTGCTCTCCAAATTGCTCCCACTACGATTTTCAAGAGATCGGAATGGCGAGGAAGCAGCCAACCGACGCGTGCATGCAGATGATCCATAATCTCCGCACATTGGGCATCTATAAACTGTTGGTTTTGGCAACGGCCCTGTACGCGAATATCCTCATAAGAGATGAACTCGTTCAGACTATATAAATGAACAGCCATAGTGCCTGAAAAGAAACATCATTAAAAGATTAGTAATGAGGCAAAACGGGCAAAGGGATTTAAACGACTCTTGATATCCCCATGGAGAAAACAAATTCTAATTATGATACCTAACAAATTTGAATTTGTGAGAGATTCTAAAAGAAGGGAATCTCGTTTAATAAACGACCCCTCGGGTCAAGGAGTTAAACTCCTCGAGAGCAATGCTCAGCAGACAAGAATGACACCTGTCAAAGTCAATTATGAAAGGAATTTAAAGAGATTCCCCGAGAATGCTAAGAGCCTGGCTCTGTGATGATGATGGAAAAATCCATCAGAAAAGAATTAATTAAAATTAATTAAAAATTCTAGGATCTTCAAGATCCATGAACAAACTCTTAAGAGTTCTTCACAAGAGATTAAGAAATCTACATGTTATCAAAAGAGAAGATCTCTGATTCATGGGCTAAGAAACCCCAAGAAAAGATCTCTTTAGATCTATGGGTCCATGATCTGAAGAGAGCAAAGCTCTATTAATGAAACCCTAAAGGGTTTTCTTTAGATCAAAGAACTATGAAGAGCAAGGCTCTGTTAACGGGTAAAACCCTAATTTATTGAAATTTTTAAACTTTACCTAAGTTTTAACAGAGTCTTTTCTCTTAAAAGGTTCTTAAACAGGAGAGCAATGCTCTGAAGAAGAGATGATTCTCAAGAAGAAGATGAAAATCATCTAGGGGACCAAAAGTCCTATTTATAGGCATTGAGAGCCGTTTCAACTTCCAAAAGTTGATCCAACGACTGAGATGCTACCACCGCCGCATGGGCCATGTAAGCGCAACGGTGGGGGCATTTGTTTCCCCAATCAGAGCAAAGCTCTATTCAAATTCCGAGATTGGAAAGCGAAGCAACGCTTCGTGAAAAGTGCTAGCATCAAATGCGCCTGCAATAAGAGACAAAGACTCTGAAACGGCGCTCACGTGCAAAGCACGAGAGCGCTAAGCGCCAGAAACGCTTCACCCTTGCAAGAATTACTTGCACCTGGTTATAACAAATTAAATTATGCAGCGCATAAGCACCTAACAAAGCGATAACAAAGAACTAAAAATAAGGGAGCACTTGGCGGATAATAAAATACTTAATTAGACATCTTTTTTATTTTTACAATGTAAACAGATCACCCAAAATGGGATCAAAAGGACAGGAGTTTGCAAAACTAAGAATGAGATTATCCAGTTCCCTCTCTGTCTTCTCCACCATGTCAAAACGGCGATCCTCTTGATGAGTAGCCATCCATCGATCAGCGCCGCACTCACCAGAGAAAGTGGAGATAACGACCTGACGAGCCCGTATCTTGCTCAGCAAGTGGACAGAGCAATCCCTTAGGGCTTTGGTGATCAAATGCGCCTCGAAGAAGCACTCGATCTTGTCTTCAGCAGCATCGAGCATTGCCGAGGTCATCTCTACTGGAGGAGGGGGAATATCAGTGAGCACGGACGCAAGGATCATCCGAAGCCAAATAGAGTGTGGGGGGAGAGGAGACCCTACACGAGTCAAGAGCTCGTACAGCGCTGCGTCGCATTGGTCATCCGTAAGAGAAGGATCCACCAAGCACGCAGCAAAACGAGGGACAATGTCCTGGATGGGAACTTCCCATGGTTGTCGGCGAGCATGTGGGCGGTTACAAGCCATAACTGAGAGGATTCTTTGCAGGCGAGAAAAGAAAGAAGCCTTGCTTCGGATTATAAAGACTAGGCACAGAAAATTTTGTGTGCACAGTGGAGCTATTTCCAAGACCGAGGAAATGAAAGTTCTGGGGAATACAAGTTTGACTTAAAAGGAAGGTGAAAAGACACCTCTGGTAAAGCAACGCTTTAGATTCAACGCCAGGTGCGCTGCGCCCTAGGCAGCGCATCATGAGTGCGCTAGCGCTAGGCGCGCCGCGCGCCATGTGTTAAACACGAGTGCGCTAGCGCAGACTGCGCTGCGCTCTGAACAGCGCACCACGTGTCAAACACTGGTGCGCTAGCGCCAAGTGCGCTGTGCTCTGGGAAGCGCACCACGTGCAAAGCACGGGTGCACCAGCGCTGGAATTATAAAATTCCCCACCCTTAGATCAAAAGATCTAATAATAATGATAAATCATTAATTAATCAGAATTAAAATTCTGTTATGGAAAGATTTTTCAAAATCTTTCCAAACAACAAGATTGTGCTCTGTAAATCAGAGCACCGTTGGATCAATGATCCAATGGTAAATAAAAATTACCAAAGACAGAATAAATTCTGCATGGAAAGATTTCTCAATCTTATTAAAACAAGAAGATTATCTTTTGCAAAACAGAAGCCTTAGGATCAAAGATCCAACGGCGGGAAATATCCCCAAATCAATCAGAGAAAGATCTCTTTAACTGATTCAACAAATCAGCTTGCCCTATATAAAGGCCCTAAGACTTCAAGTCTGATATAGAGAACCCCCCCTAAACTTTGAGAAAACTCAAAAAGAAAGAGAGCAAGCTCTTGAGAGAAGATTATTTCTTCAGGGTAAAGATCATGAACGATGAACACAGAGATGAAATCATCTCATAAAAAGAAGAATCATCTTCTTAAAAGATCATAGATCTACAAAGGCCAAGGTCTTTTCTAAAAAGATCAATAGATCTCATCACATAATAAAAGAAGAACATATTCTTCATACAGATCATTGATCTATAAAGGCAAAACCCTTTCAAAAAAGAAGAACTGTTGTTCTTGAATCTTGAGACAAAGTCTCTTTTAAAAAGAAAATAAATTTGTTCTCTGATCATAAAAATTGATCAAATGCGCCTTGCGCTCTTGAACAGCGCTTATGCGCTCTCTGGATCGGCGCTCAGCGCCAATGCGCCACGTGTCGACCATGTATGCAACTTGCGCTTTGCGCTTCTAAAATAGCGCACTGCGCTCATGGGCTGGCGCTTAGCGCCAAGCGCGCCACGTGTCACTCACGGGTGCGCCACTAAGTTGATAGCGCAATGCGCTCATGTACTAGCGCTTAGCATTCATAAACTGGCGCAATACGCCCATCATCTGGCGCTTAGCTCCAAACGCGACACGTGTCCTTCTCGTGTGCGCTACTTGGCAGAAGCGCACTGCGCTCTTTAACTGGCGCAAAGCGCCTAGCGCACCATAGGCTGCGCTGACAGAACATAAATTGTTCTGATGAATGCTCTGCATTCAATACAAGACAATAAAAGTGTCAGGATCTAATTCTCAGCATTATTAAAAGGGCCAAGCCTAAATAAAGGCTCAATAGCCAGAACAGAATAAAATATTTATTAGACTTAGCCCAATATTGGCCATAAGTCCTCAACTTATATTTAATTGAGCCCCATCTGCTCACGAATATTTAACAGATCTTAGTCCCAAATTGGACTATAGATCTTCCGACCAATTCACACCGGTTCAAGGGTACATCTCTTTACTCCTCTGATACTTATCGTTGTAATCCTTCAACGTCTTCAGAGAGGTGACGGGTCCCGACAACCACACATTTCTACGGACTGTGGGGTCCTTAAACTCATGGACTATGATGTCCTTAAACTTTATAAACTATGACGTCTTTAAACCACGGACTGTGGGGTCCTTAAACTCACGGACTACGATGTCCTTAACCTAGACTGTGGGGTCCTTAAGCCCATGGACTACGATGTCCTTAACCTTGACTGTGGGGTCCATAAACCCACAGACTATGATGTCCTTAACCCTGGACCGAGATGTCCTCAAACTAACGTTGGACCGTAATGTCCTTAAACTAATCGACCGCAATGTCCTTAAACTAAACAACAGAGCCCAATTGCTCTCTTGTTGGATCTAAATGATCCCGTTAAGTTAATCTTAGTCTAAAATGAGACTAATGTATCTTTAACAAACGTTTAAGTTGCTCTTAGTCTCAAACGAGGCTAACATATCCTTAAACCCAACCCCCAAACCTAAATCTTAGAAGATACGGATTTGGACTAATCCACGCCCTACGGGCGACAACATAAATTAGTCTCCGTATACAATCCACGGGCAACCACAAACAAAACAAACACTCACGACACGAAGTGACCATCTGGAGAAAGAGAAAGTTGTTACCGTGATGCGGTAGCATAATTAACTGCAGGGGCTTGCGCCTGCAGGGAAAAGCATCCCCACAATCAAAAACCCCTCAAATGAGGGGGAATCTGACGAAGTCTGCTACATCGGCCGCATCTGTATAAACCTTCGATACACGGTGGCATAAATCAACTTGGCATCTTCGGAGAGGTGGACGGATAGCACCAATTAGCATATGCCCCGAAATTCAGGAAAGACGCCCGCCGCGTCTTCGCACGTCTTTCGGAGGGGAACATTGCATTTACATACTTGTTTAATATGCATTACTTCATGTGTTAGTTGTACCTGCTAGTGTACCTTTCATGACTGCTGCATATATTCCTTTTCATATCATTATTGCATGATTATTGCATACCGATTGTCATATTATTGCTTCATGTATTTGTAGTAACTGTTAGTGTACTTTTCATGATTTCTACATTATTATGACCTTTTATTGCCATTAATTGCATATGTTAGATTCGCGCTGTACGTGCATACTTGCGATTACCTGCATATGTTATTTACAATTCACGAGTTGGCAACTCACCCCCGTTGTGCCACAATTTGTTTTGCAGGGTGTTCCCCAGAGTAGTCGAGGCAGGCTATTCATCTATCTTATTATTTTTTGCTATGGATACCGCATCAGCTCACAGTGTGCAGTTTGCTTTAGGTGGGTTTTGTGGTTATTCGTTTTTGTATTGTATATTCGTTGTATTCTTGTACTCTCCATCTACTATTTTCATGTTGACATAGAGACTTGGTGAGGATGATATTGTATATTATTTTGTGACTTGGTTGTCTTTGTAGGGTCCCGGCCGTCGAAACAAGGCCAAAATGCGGAACAAAAATTTTCTAAACCGGCGCTACCGCTACCCGATTTCCGGATCGACCTTAAACCCTATTCTAGCAAACTAACTAAGAGTTAGAAAGGTTATACCGAGTTGATCCGTGTCCTTCGGTCTTCATTCCAAGCTCCTAGTGATCCTTTGACGATATTTGGTTACCGGTCTTCCTCCATCTCCGATGATCCACCCGAGGGAAACGGCGCAAGCTCCAGCCCCGTCGAACGAGAAAACCGACGCTCCATAGTTGCTAGTGATGGAGAGTGGGGGTGTATAAAAGTGTCACTACGATTTTCTCTCATCCATGTGCTCCATGGAGCAACTCAAGAAGAAGATGAAAGAGGTGATGAGGCTTTTGGCATGAGCAAAGAATTGGCTAAGTATTTTCTTGAGAGCATGAGAAAGTGAGAGAGTGTGTAATGCAATCTACAAAAACAAAAAATGAAATCCCCACCATGATAAGTGGTCGGCCCCCCCATTTCTCATGCCCACAAAAAATATCATTTTCCAATTAATCAAATAAACAAATCCAACCATACTTTGCACCATGCTTTGACTCATGCCTTTGCCACATCATCCCTTCCACCTCATTTATAAAACAAATGATTTTCCAAAATGGAAAATCATATAAATGAGGTGGCATCATCTTCTAGAAGCTATTCCGTACAAAATACGGAATACTTCCCGGTACATGTACCGAAATACAAATACGCGTATTCGTACCAAAATACGAACAGCCGAGAGAGAAAATAAATAGCGAACAATAATACTAGAATACATATATATAAATACATATGCAAATTATTAAATCAAAAACCTGATTTAATAATCTGGCTTAATCCTAAGCCGCTAGTATTATCAACCGTCCGATTAAAGTCTGCACAGCATGCACATATTTAATCGGACACCTGTATGTACCAACATACGCCATGTACACCATATCGCCTGAACCGTGAAAACCCTCTGTGTGGGACTCTAAAGACTCGTCAATACGCTGGCAGTGGATTTAACCACAAGCACGTCAGCGGCACTAGCTGTACGTAATGGCTACCCAGGTATTGAGCGAAAGGGAGGCCGACGAGCAAACTCATCCTGAACCCCTACTGAGCCTGTCAGTGACAATATCCGCACAGTCTGGTCTGTTCGTCTAAGAGTATCGCATATAGAGACTAGGGGGGTGGATAAAGTCAAACCCCCAACAATGCGATATTTAGTGTCAGTATGAAACCCATCACCACCTGAGAAACTATCGATCCTGGATCGATAATTCTCGTCCACCGTGGCCATGGATTTATGGTGATGGCCATCCGTACACAACGAGACATCAACCCCCAATACCGGGAGAAAGGAATCCCCGACGATCCGATCACTATCTTCATGTGGCTCGGGACTGTACCCAATTAAAACCTGTTTGCACGACTCCTTTGAGCCGTGGTAGGGTAGTAATCAAAGCACAGTGGGAAATCACACGAGACAAATGATGACCTCAGGTCGACAGACTAACCTGTACACATGTCACCTGCGAACTGCTATCTGACAATAGGTATAATACCAACTAGCAGGTTCCCGGCGAGTCCGTCTAGTGTACTCATAACCCAATGAGCACCTGTATACTATCTTAGGTGAACAAACTAACACCAATGGCATGTGAGACTTGGCCACCGCCCCTCGTCGGGGTCTCGATCAGTATACACCAGTCTACACTGGAGTATCGATGCCCGGTCTCGATACTCTTATGACTAGGGATATTTAAGGATGTGCTTATAAACCCCAGCTCCCTCATATATGATCGCCATCATAATGCTGGCAGTCAAGCAAGAATCGTATGGGCTCTATCAACATGTACATGATGATAAAGACAAACCGATAGCACACTATCATCTTGAGTAAGACTGTTTTATCGGTATAGGTCATGCCTCAATCATCATAATCATCTGTCCGCGACTATGATAATTGCTTTGAGGGCACTATATCCAACAATCTCCCACTTGCACTTAAGGCCAATTATTGCGATGTCGCATACTCACAGCCTGTGTAATACCGAACACCCAACTTCTCTACTAATCAGTTTCGCAAAGCCCGTTTGCGTAAATGATTGCGTTCGAGAAATAGCCTCAGTGAGTGGATCCGCTCCAATGTTTCTTTCTGTATCTCTATATCTCAACTTCGCGGAGAAAACTATCTCCCGAAATGAGCAATACTTGTCTTAGAATTTGTCTGGATGTCTGATGGGACCCAGTTCATAAATGAACTCCAAATCCAGCAAACTACTTAGACTGTATCGTCCACTGAATTTAATCAGTATCCTGCGCCATGCCTTTCCTCAGTATCCGCTTGGACCACCTGTCCAACAAACTGTCCCTCAGAAGAGGGAAAAACTATAACTCTGACAGTCACTCTGTCATCCAGGTCACCTGGGAAGCTTGAAATGATAACCGTCTCCTGAAGGAGGCTGCCATTACCATATCCGTAGAACATCTATTTATGTTCATAAACTGCTTTCCAATATTTCTCCACGATTGGACTGATATATCTGCTTATTGCAGCTAGTGCAAAAACAACATCTGGTGTGGTACTTGACATTTCATGATTAACACAATTGCCTAAGCAAGTGATATGTTAATCATGTAGATCCCTCTCCCCTTTAGTCTGTAACACACCTTTAGAGAGGTTGACTCCATCACCTGCAGGTTCACCACCATGCCAGGAGTCGTCCATTTAATGTCAAAGTACCCAGATTAGGATACTTCCCAAATCTATATCTAAAACCATAAATCTAGTAACCAAAAAATAATATTATATCCATATCCTCTGTGGAGAAACAACTTTGTGACAACCACAATATAACCGATCGTAGTATAGGAATGTCCCTTCCTATCAAGTGCATGTCATTCCAATACCTGGACATCACTCTCTACTACTTTCTTAGCAGATCCATCTCCTATTCTGATGAAGTCAAAGCCAATGACTGTTACATCAAAAATAGATGATCTATTTTCGCTATACATGCTTTAGTCTTTAAATAGACATAAGCTACTTGCCTACTATGCTTCCGCTGCTCCCACTGACTACAACAACCCTCTGGCAGGGTCATATACACATGCACTTCTAAAGCCAGTTTAGAACGACGCTATACTCATCCTCCTACCGGGTCTTATAGTCTAGAACAGCAGCAATAACAAGTCTGGGTAAACAAGAACCTCCCTGTCACCATCTTTGAGAAGATCGAAGTACCTCTCGGGTGCCTGAGGTTACCCACCAAAATCTGCGGAGTGGCTAATGGAACGTCGAAACTGATTGAATCGTTAGGTTCTATTAAATCTTCAGTAATCGTTTGTGGTTCTGGAATCACTCCCAGTTCTACCATACTCCCACTTCTTTTTTTCTGAGAAAAAAATCCATTTTATTAAAACTGTGGCGAGTCAAGAACAATATAAATATTGATCTTTCTGATGGTAGAAAGTTAACCCTCGTCAAACCCCGGGATAACCCACAAACAGCCATCACTGAAATGTGCCTTGAGTTTATCCGGATTCTGGTTTTAAGCATCAGCCGGACAACTTCCTATACCTTAACATCGTTAAGATATAAATTGATTCTTTATAGAAGCAAAAGAACTAATTTAATTGGAACCAGATTCAAATCATGAAGCTGTCTCCAGTGCATATCAACCAGATGGAAAAAGGACAATCAGCATTACTCATCTAGGAGTGCATCCATATATGAGTAACCTGAAAAAGAAGCAAGTTCTCAAAACCATTATTATTAACTGAATACCAAACACAAGTATCTACATTTTCGACTTCCTCGAAGAATCCTGATACTTACAACAAATGGTTCTCTACTTTATTCTTATACCTATAACTTCTGAATATCTGGACCTTGCATTTCAACGAAATACATGTTTAGAACTGGAGAAGTCATAAGTAAACAGAATATAGTACGAGTACCAACCCTTTTATCCTAATGGACACTGGACAACATACAATACTTTGTATAAGTCCCCTGAGTTAAATTACTCAAACCCTGTGCGTCCTAGGTTGAAAAACTGTACTATGGTTAAGAAGAATTACACCGCTGTTGAATGCACTTTACCTAATCAACAGCTGATATAGGTAAATGTCACAGACATAATATCAAAAAGTTATATCTCACTTTATAAAATAAATGTACAGATATATCAGTTTGAAATTGGTGCATAACAACGGATATTCAAAACCAAATATTTGCCATCCGGCAAAATCCAGATGATTTTCTCAAATATCACCAATTACAACGAATTCTGATATAAAGAGGATCTAATCACCCAATTCCCAATATCTTACTCCCACTCACCATCTGTAATAACATACAGATGTGAGAAACTGATCTGGTAAATACATACCCTGGAGTCAGATTCCAATTGGGAAAACAGTTTTCAATTAACGTCGCACAGTGAAACTGAAACATGAAAATGTTTCGAAAGGGTTTACTGGTATTCCTAGTAACGCCTCTTCCACTATCCTGATTTACGACGGTAACCATATACTATACCCGCCCTCACTGCAATCCCTTTATTATGTCTTTATTTATTACCTTCTGTACACCTTCTTTAGGCTAACTGGTTTTCTTCTTTCCCTACCCTTCGGCACCAGCCTAAGGTTTGGAAGAAGACTATCCAATAAGCATAATAGGTGTACTCTCCAAATCCTAGGAGCCCTCGCAAATTGAGAGAAGGTAATGGGAAAAGACATCTGAATAATCCTATCCAATCTCTCCAGAACCAGAATCCATCCTCGAAAAAGTTCCTTCGAGTTCGTATATAACCATACGATGGATTTATCCAATGGAAGTGGATATCCGTAGTGATACGGAGTGTCCTAGAGAAAAGCAAAATGGATGTAGGAGTGGCAGGGGTATACATGGTCTTTGTCATAAATGATGGTGATCGCAATTTCCTTTGCCATTATTCTAATCCCTTTATATGTCTTTACTTATTACCTTCTGTACACCACACTTAAGCTTAATTGGTTTTCTTCCTTCCCTACCGTTTGGCACCTGCCTATGGTTTGGAAGAAGACTATCCAATAAGCTCAATAGGTGTACCCTCTCCTAATCCTAGGAGCCCTCACAACCTGAGAGAAGGTAAAGGGAAAAGACAACCGAATAATCCTATTCAATCTCTCCAGAACCAGAATCCATCCTCGAAAAAAGTTCCTTCGAGTTCGTATATAACCATACGATGGATTTATCCAATGGAAGTGGATACTCGTAGTGATACGGGGTGTTCTGGAGAAAAGCAAAGGTGATATAGAAGTGGAAATGATGTATGCGACACCGTGACATTCCAAAAGCCAAAGTGTTTTAAGAAGGTTCGGTCAACTTGGTTTCATGAGTTTTAGTCAAAGGTCGGGTCATAGTCGCAGCCAGAGAGAGAGAGAAGAAACACTCAGCGTGCACTCTGACCTAGATCAGAATGGTTAATCAATTTATCTAATCTGGATGGCTCCCACTGTTTCCTCGAATTCTCCTCCAAACCCAAAAGGAGAATTAGTCGGAATTACCCGAGGAGTAGTCCTACTCATCAGTTGGAATCGGGATCCAACTATCATCACATGATGACTTGATGGAAGCCACTCAAGTCACCACACTCCAGAAGGTATGCGCAAGCCTGGCAAGTTTCTTGTATGTTTGAAACTCCCAATGTGTATTTTTACCCCAAGCAGTTTATGACCTTGACAAAGGCCAACAAATCATAAACCACAAGTCAAGTTCAACCCGTCATTATCCTGGATTACTCTAGACCCACCCGTACAAACCCTTGGCAAAGGCCAACAAGGTTATACGGCTGTCCTAGACAATCGCAACTCAATGCAACAGACAAGCAATATCTAGCTACCGCACACTACGCCTTGACAAAGGCCAATAAACACAGCACAAACACTAGGTACCACCTGAAAGAAACGACGGAGGGCCACGACTAGTTTTTGGCGAAAAAAGCTTTAACGTAATGAACTTGATATCGTTGAAGGAATCCAAGTAGTTTTATAGATATATAGTGGCGAAAACGTTTGCTAAAGATGTAGCGTTTTGAAAATCGTTTCGGTGAAATTTCGGAAAATCGGTAAAATAAGAGGGTTTTCTGTAAAAAGTCAAAATGCAAATATCTTATTATAAAAATTAAATATACATATTCTAGCTATGTAATTGCTAGTATTTGGTGTTTATTGAGCCACTGGTGAAATTTCAAATTTTCTGAAATTTTTTTATTTTATTATTATTTTAAGCCGTCACTAATACATTTAATTAGGGAAAATTACAAATTGGAATGAGTTGAAACAAATTTTGTGCATCATGACACACTAAAACAAAATGTAACATGTTGCTTTTAAATGAATTGGAGTTGTCATGAGGGTTCTAGAAATTTAGGAATGAGTTATTAGAAAATAAAAGAAAACTAAATAATTAATAAAAGACTTAATGAATGTGAATTTTGGAGAAGTTCCTACACTAACCCGCAAACCCACCCAACATGGCCGAACCCATGGGCTGCCCCCAAATCCCCAAGTCTCCATTTCATTTCCTTTTCAAATCAAATAGAAAAGAAATTTGAAAGAAACTAATAAAATAATGAGGTATGGGCATACTTGAGGTATGGATTAATTTTGCTTTGACTTAGAATTCCCCCCCCCCCACTCACACACACCTCACTCCTCTCCCTCCACTGCCGAATCTGCAGCCCCATCTCCCCCCCCCCCCAATTTCCACTTCATTCCATCTCATAAAATCCACAACTTAGCATCAAAAAATTCACTCAAAATCAACACAAAACCACACAAATCATTAATCTAACCTTTACCCATTATTTCTTTGCCTTATCTACCATGGATCATAGAGCTAGAGAGCAAGTTGGGAGGCCAAGTTTGCATGGGAGATCTCTAAAATTGTGGAGGTAAATCCTAACCCAAGTGTTTAGTTGTAGGTTGAATACTTTAAATCAACTTAATTAGGTGTTTAATTTAGGTTTTAAATCTGCAAGTTTAAATTCAAGAGAAGGGTTAAATTAAAGTTATGGTTGTGATAATTTATTCATGGTTGTGTGATGTATTTTAGCATCTTAAGACATGCAAAACCTAATCTTGTAGCTAATTTGCAAATTGTTATATTTATATTTCCCAAATTGTGATAATTATGCTAAATTGCTAACTAGGTTTTAGAAATTTAATTAAAATGTGGGATTAAAATCTAGTTAGGGTTTTTAGCACATCATTAAGGTTTCCATGTGTGGTTTAACCATTTAAAATATGCAAAACCAAGCTTAATTGTTAAATTGTGAATTTTGCTTTAAAAATTGTTAAAATTGGTTATTTTTGCAAACTTGAATTTTGGGTTAATGATAATTAGTGAGATTAAAAATATGGAAATGGTTTATATGACCTGGTTATGATACTTAGTGAATATTATGGCTATTAGTTGGGTTAAAACATCAAGTTTCGAATTAAAACGGTAATTAAGTGCTTTCTAGGTTTTGTGAAATAAATCGATTTGAGCAAATTTAAGGTTTTTATGAATTGCACCATATTTTCAATTAAATTCTAGTGCGTTATGAACGCGTGATTGGTATGTTGGGTTTTTCTCGATTGATTGACGTTTGTACATCGACATCGAGGGTTGGTTTGGCTATTTTGGCATGCGTAGGCGATAGGTTTTGACCTATGCGTGATACGCGTGCCGATTTGATTTTCGTGTGCTGTTTCGATTTCGAATTTGGTTTTAATGCGATACGATGCGTTATGATATGTAGGTACCCCATGTGGACTTCGAGACGACAAGCAAGCACGTGGCGACGTCGGCACCGGCTAGCGAGGACCAGGTGAGTAGATTTATATCTACGGGGAGAAGTCGGGTGGAAGGCGTATAGCACCCCCGCAGTTCGTGGTGATGTATACGAATACGTATACACACATATATATATTGTTTATATATTGTTTGAGTATATTGATGATAATATGGATATTTGGTGTTCTTGGATGATTTAGTGTCGCGAAACCCTAGAGTAGTGGTCGCACTACACATGCACACACCAACCCATACTTGCATACTTTCTTCTTTCATTTGTGCTTATACGGGAATATATAGTTATGTGTTCACATGGGTATGGGACTATGTGTTCACATACGGATTTGAGGATGATACTTAGGTTTGAGATGAGTCGATGAGATTTGTTTTGAGGTTGTGAATTCGGTGATATGGCAGGATTCGTATTTGAGATACGACGTGACGTTGTAGCGGGTCCTTGACGTAGTGTTTCACACACGTCCATGCATACTTAGGCGGTATCAGTATTGTACTAGACGTAGATCAGTACCCCGATCATGATATTTGATAAAGAGGATACCAGGTGAATAGTATGATGAATGTGATATTAACCCGTACCCAGATTTAGGGATGCCGTACGACGGATTTACGTACGAGCTATATTTTGATGATTGATCCGCACTCTTGACTTGGGATGTCTGATTATAGATATGGTATCGGATATGATACTATTGAGGCGGGATCACCGACTAATATATATACATGTATGTATATGTATCGACTCAGATGTTAGGCGGTTTCCTTACTTGTAGCCCTTTAGTTTAGTTTAGTTGTTAGATTAGATTTGATTCTTACCTATTTCAAAAACTAACGAATCGTGGGTATTTTAAAAGACAGCCCAAGGGATCCTACGGATATTTCAAAAGACGTATCTTTTCATAAAAACACCGTAGCCCCTATTTTCAAAACCCTATGATTCGTGTTATTTCAAAAGGCACCATTTGTAGGACTTATATTAGATTAATGCAGATTAGTTATAGTTGCGTCTAGTATTCAGCTCCCGCTCATTATTGTGGTTCGCTTCGCATCGCATCGCAGACTTATATTATGTTTCATACTCCATTATTGATATCATGCTATTAGGACACCAGCACCATTACCGATGATGCGTATGTACCACGTACACTTACTTGCCGGCTCACACACATCTTCATCGGTAATTGCCATGTCACGTACACCTTAGAAAATATTAGTGCTTGACATAGCCTGTTAGCTAATAGTTTAGACATGATATTAGTGTACTTGCCTTATATGTTAGTTTAGACATTGTAGTTATTAACTGCTACTTCATGCATACTGTTATTCATTGTTATGCCTCATTCATGGATTCTCATGCATATATTCACTTTTTACGTGCTATTGAGGTTTTGGATTCGGATTTCCATGAGATTTTCTGGATTTGGGGAAAACCGCAAAACATATACAAACTTCTTCTTTCTCTTTTTAAATGAAAAGCGCGGTTTTTCCCATGATGTATGAGTCGTCCACCATGAGTTTGCTGATGGATTTCGAGACCTGATTCGAGGAGTTGGATGAACCGTTTCGGGTACATGGTGGACCCGGTAAGGTATCCCAGGGCAAGAAGTTCGTGGTGATGACGATGAGCCTGGCAGGGGGAGACTACCTACCGGTGATTTTACCCGACGCGTCGGATATCCGGAGGATACCGTCGTGGTCTTGAGATGGATGGTAGGGGTCGGTCTGGACTGACGGCGCCCTAGAGATTGAGATTGAGACATTGAGATTTCGAGATATTGAGGTACTGAGATTTGATGATACAGGCCAGTCCGGATAGCCGGAGCCTGAGGCTTTGAGACATTGAGATTTATGTTTTGTGTCGATGCTAGACACTGTTGATGCTGATTTCATTTATGATACCTTTTTTTAAAAATACAAAGGAAATCTCACTAATTTATGAAAACAGTTCTTCATTTACATGTATTCTGTTTTCATGCATTCATACCTCATTCATATGATATATTGCTACCTGAGGCACTGACACGGGCACATGAGATCACACTCGGGTTAGATATTACCCTAGCCATTGTTATAGGCTGCATGTTATTCATATATTTGAGGATATATTATGATCATTGACCTAGGTTGCGTTATTTATGCGATTTCTGTGTGTAGATGTTTTTCTACTCACGAGTTGGCAACTCACCCCCGTTGTGCCACAGTTCTTGCAGGTTTCACCGTACAGGTTTCATTACGACTTTGCTGGCACTATTTCCATTTCAGGGTGACTTGCTAGTAGGTGGGTTTATTTGTATCGTACCCATCATTACATCTTGTATATTATTATTCTGTTGTATCTAGAAGTTCCATCAACCGAACATGTATTTATTTTTGAGATAGAGACTAGTGATGTTATTCTTTCGACCTTAGAGTCGCGCGTATATTTCTGCGGATTTCTTGTGGTTTTGAGTTTCCTTTTGAGTTTTTGATCCTCGCCGTTGGCGTTGTATATTATATTGCTTGTGTGGTTGTGACCGTCGTTTGACGAAGAGCTAGCTCCCGCTTGGGGATGCCTTTTATTGATTTCGTATACTATTCATGTTGTATCCCGTTTGGGGGCCAGTATTTACAAAGGAGACTCTGCCGAAATTTTCGGGAAATTTTTGATGTTTTTAGAAACCCGCATAATTCGGCTTATGCTATTAAAACTACTTATTTAAATTGGTTTTTCTTCACTCTACTACTTTTCTTGGTTTGCATTTCTGGGTTTTCGTCTTACTTGGATTACGTACGCCTCGAGACGTTTCGTAGTTTAAGAGCCGGTCATGTTCCGTACTTTCGGGACGTGACAAAAGAGGTCACTCCCGGTGAAGAGATCTCGGCTCTTTCCCCGTCGAATGGGGCGCAGGATATCCCAAACTAAATACCACGATGCAAAGCAAAAGTAATCGACTATAGTGAAGTTATTACGTTGACGCAAACTTTTGTAAGTCCATGCTACCTCTCCCGGTACTTTCGGGAATTCGGAATTTGGTAAAAAACGATTTTCTTAAAGATGGTAACATGGACCTAAAACCCGGATCTTGGTTAAACATCTATCTAACATCCTAACTATGAGTTTTAGCTACTCGGTTAGGGGGTTATACCTTGCTTGTCTTGAACTCCTTCGTCTTCAAAGCTCCGATGGTGGTCCGATGGCCTCTTCTCGTCGTCTCCGTACGCCGAAGATAGATCCACCTGAAAGCTCTAACCTTTAGCTCCTTCTTCGTTCTTTGAAGAAACTAGTTCACTTGGTTTGCCAAACCTAGTGAACTAGAATGAGTAGAGAAGAAATAGAATGGGATTTTATCTATGGTTCTTGATTCTCAACTCATGAGACAAGAGAACCATAGATCAAGAGAGGGAGCAAGAGGTTGAGGGTGAGAGCAAGAGGAGAGCTCAAGAACAAGAGAGAGAATGAGCAAGAAAGAATGAGGCTCTCTTTTGTCTTTCACCCTCTCATAATCCAAAGTGATCATAACTCATCATATCAAAAAAAGTCTTATGTGATGGTTGAAGCAACCATAACCATATCATTTCATGCAATCATTTTGCACAAATGAGCAAGCAAACAAAAGTCTTTGCCATGAAATGATGGCTATGGTTATCATGATGGTCAACTAGTCAAGCCTAGTCAACCGGTCAACAAGTCAACAAAAGTCAACAAGTCAACAAAGTCAACAACCATATCACCATAATACTTAATTAGTATAATAGTTAATCACATATCATATTCTCATTAGGGTTGAGCAAAAAGTCAAATAGTCAACGGTCAACTGTCAACAACCCTAATGAGAATCCACTGCCTCTGTCTCCCTGTCAACTGTGCATACACACCCGCATCCGCGTTCCGAGGAACACGAATGCAAACTGGATAAATCCAATCCCATAAGGTACACTAGGATCTGGCTTAAACCAAAGCCCGCTAGTGTAAACTGTCCGGACACTGTACGTGCACAAGTGCACGGATGTGACCGAACCCTGTCGCAAAACCATGCGACCTGTCGCAATACCATGCGACCTCTACTCTTTTGCCTAAAGGCGAAAAGCTTTCTGTGTGGGACTCTAAAGACTCGACACTACGCTGGCAGTGGGTTTAACCACAGACCGCAAGCGGCACTAGCTGTGCGTAACGGTCCCCAGGTAATGCCGACAAGAAGACCGACGAGGCGAAACCCATCTGAACTCCTACTGAGCCCGAGTGTGACATTCTCCGTACAGTCCGGTCTGTTCGTTTGATACATCGCATGGCGGGCCTAGGGGGCGGTAAACGTCAGTCCCCCAATAGCGGTACAAGTCATGCCGGAGCGAAGCCCAAAACACCCTGAGATAACACTGGAAACTTACCAGTATATCTCGATTGCCCTGGCCAGGGACTACTCGTGTAATGGCTCTCCTAGACACAGCGCGATGTCAACCCCCAATACCGGGAGAGACGAATCCTGTCTAACCGTCACTGCCTCCAAGTGCTTCGGGACTGCACCCAACCACTACCTGTTTGCACGACTCCTTTGAGCCGTGGTAGGGTAGTGATCAAAGTACAGTGGGAACACACTCGAGGCGGAGTGACAGTGTCAAGTCAGCAGACTAAGCTGTACTCATGTCACCTGGGAACTGATAACTGACGATAGGTATAATACCAACTAGTCAGTTCCCGACGAGTCCTGTCCAGTGTACCCGTAACCTAACGAGCACCCGCATACTATCTCAAGTACGACGTACTGACGGCTGTGGGACAGACCGTCTCCCACACTGGGATGAGAAGCGCATGCGCTGGTCTACTCCGGAGTATCGATGCCCTGTCTCGATAGTCCTGCGACCAGGGACCTGCATAAGGATGTGCTTATAGATTACCCAGCCCCACTAGTGTGACGGCCATCACATCGCTGGTAATCAAGCAAAGATCCTAAGGGCTCCACTAATGTGTATAGGCGATATACAAAATATAAACACATGTACACATTGAAGTAGAAACAAACCAAGTAGCATACTACTATTTTGAGCAAGATTGTATATACAAGGTGAATATCCCAAGCATCCATTAAGTAATATACAAACTAGTATGATACAGTAATGGCCTCTAGGGCATATACACTAACAATCTCCCACTTGCACTAAGGCCATGTACTGGCGTATCGAAGACCTATCATCTCGATCAGCCGCTCGTACTGAGTCTGGGGCAGGGCCTTGGTGAATGGATCTGCAGTGTTATCTTCTGAAGCGACTCTCCGAACCTCGATCTCCTGGCGATCTACGATCTCCCTGATCAGGTGATACCGCCTCAAGATGTGCCTGGATTTCTGATGGGACCTTGGTTCCTTCGCTAAAGCTATAGCCCCGTTGTTGTCGCAATACAGAGGTATTGGATCAACAATGGACGGAACCACCTGAAGTTCTTTCAAGAACTTCCTCATCCAGACAGCTTCTTTTGCGGCATCAGATGCAGCGATGTATTCCGCTTCCATCGTCGAGTCTGCAACGGTTTCTTGTTTGGAACTCTTCCAACACACCGCCCCTCCATTGAGGGTAAAGACAAAACCCGACATGGACTTGGAATCATCCTTGTCACTCTGGAAGCTGGAGTCAGCAAAGGCCTCGATCTGGAGGTCTTTTCCGCCATACACCAAGAACATCTCCTTAGTCCTTCTCAGGTACTTGAGAATGTTCTTTACCGCTATCCAGTGTTTCTCCCCAGGGTTTAACTGATACCGGCTTACCACACTCAGTGCATAAGCTACATCCGGTCTGGTACACAACATCGCATACATTATAGAGCCTACCGCAGAAGCGTAGGGTATAATAGACATGCGATCCCTCTCCAAATCAGTCTTGGGAGACATCTCTTTAGAAAGGGTGATCCCGTGACAAGCCGGTAGGTTACCGCGCTTGGAATCTTCCATACTGAATCTCTTCAGTATGGTGTCGATGTACCTGGACTGTGAAAGTCCTAATATCCTCTTGGATCTGTCACGGTAGATCCGGATACCCAGAATGTATGAGGCATCACCCAGGTCTTTCATGGAGAACCTGTGTGACAAGAACCCCTTGACAGATTGTAGCATAGGAATGTCATTTCCTATTAAGAGAATGTCATCCACGTATAAAACGAGGAATACTACAGTTCTCGCTACAAATCTACTATAGATGCATGGTTCATCTGGATTTTTAATAAAGCCAAATTCTTTGACCGTCTCATCAAAGCAGATGTTCCAACTCCGCGACGCCTGCTTTAGTCCATAGATGGACTTAAGCAACTTGCACACCTTTCCGCTGCTCCCACTCTGAATGAAACCCTCCGGCTGGTCCATATAGACACACTCCTCTAAATTTCCATTTAGAAAAGCTGTCTTTACGTCCATTTGCCAGATCTCATAATCGTGGAAGGCAGCAATGGCAAGAAGGATCCGAATGGATTTCAGCATGGCTACTGGAGAAAAGGTTTCGTCATAGTCCAAACCAGGTCTTTGACGAAAACCCTTTGCTACCAGCCTAGCTTTATAGGTCTCAACCTGTCCATCTACACCAATCTTCCTTTTGAAGATCCACTTGCATCCTACGGGTTTTACCCCGTCTGGAGCAATGTCCAACGTCCATACCTTGTTGGTGTACATGGACTCCATTTCGGTCCGCATTGCATCCAGCCATTTCACGGAGTCAACGCTCTGAACGGCCTGCTGGAAGCTAGTAGGCTCATCATAATCTATGATGCAATCCTCTCTATCCCCGTCTATGAGAAAACCGTAGTATCTCTCGGGCGGATGAGTCTGCCTACTACTCCTGCGGAGCGGCGTAGGAATGTCCTGTTCTTCCGAACCCTCTGGTTCCATTAAACTTTCAGTAATAGTCCGTGGTTCTGGAATTTCTTCCAGTTCTATTGTGCTCCCACTTATCTGGTTTTCCAAAAACTCAGTTTCCAAGAAGTAGGCATGACGAGAAACAAGGACTTTTTGTTCCTCTTCACAGTAGAAGAAATATCCTTTGGAATTCTTTGGATATCCCACAAACTTGCACTGTACTGAGCGTGCCTCGAGCTTGTCCGCATGCTGCTTTTTGACAAAAGCTGGACATCCCCATGTCTTAATATGCTTAAGATAGGGTCTCTTCCCACACCACATCTCATATGGTGTAGTAGGCACGGTCTTAGTAGGAACTCGGTTCAAAAGGTATGCGGCTGATTCTAGCGCATATCCCCAGAATGATCGCGGTAACTCAGCGTTACTCATCATGGACCGCACCATATCCAATAGGGTGTGGTTCCGTCTCTCCGATACACCGTTATGTTGCGGGGTGTATGGAGGAGTAAGCTGAGAGAGAATTCCGTTCTCTTTTAAATAGTCCAGGAACTCGGCACTTAAGTATTCTCCACCTCGATCCGATCTTAGAATCTTAATACTTTTGCCGGTCTGTTTCTCTACTTCATTCTTATACTCCTGGAATTTTCCAAAGGCCTCGGACTTATGTTTCATCAAGAATACATAACCGTACCTTGAGAAGTCATCCGTAAAAGTAATGAAGTAAGAATGTCCGCTTCGGGCATGTGTAGACATTGGACCGCACACGTCACTGTGTACGAGTCCCAAGAGCTCGCTCGCTCTTACTCCTTGTCCAGTAAACGGAGTCTTTGTCATCTTTCCTTTGAGACAAGATTGACAAGTGGCATACGATTGATATTCGAACGCATTCAAATATCCTTCTGTATGTAACTTAGTCAACCTTCTCTCATTGATGTGACCCAATCTACAATGCCATAAGAAAGTCTGATTCATTTCCGGAGACTTTCTTTTGTGTGTATTCTGGACGTTGAAAATCTGTGGTTGGTTCAACACGTATATACCATTACTCAATGTACCTGACCCAATCAAAACTTGATTAAGGTGAATGTTTACAACATTACTTACAAACGCAAATTCATAACCTTCTTTAGAAACTAAAGATACAGAAATAATATTACAAGTTGCGTTGGGTACAAAAAAGCAATTACGCAAAACCAAAACATGTCCATCTGACATTCCCAGGTGATAGTCCCCCACGGCTTTAGCATCCATGCTAGCTCCGTTCGCAACTCTGAGGGTCATGTCACCTGCCTTCAAAACCCTACGGTTTCTCAACGCCTGCAAAGAATTACAGATATGAGATCCTGATCCGGTATCCAATACCCAGGAAGTAGAGTTTATTGAAAGACAGTTTTCAATAACATACACACCTGAAGCTGAAGCTGCAACCTGCTTCAATTCCTGTGTTCTGGCCTTCCAGGCCCTGCAATCATTCTTCCAGTGTCCTTTCTTATGACAATAGAAGCATTCTTCCTTATCCACAAGCTTCCCCGCTATCTTTGTTGCTTTTGCTTTTCCCTTCGTATCCACTTTACTAACACCGCCCCTTGGTTTGGCGGGGGCTTTCTTCTTCTTTCCCTTGGCTTTCGCCTTGGACCTAGAAGAAGATGATCCTCCTACAAACAAAGTGGATGTTTCCCTACCTTTCTGTAGGGTGCCCTCTACGCTCCTCAGCATGTTGAGGAGCTCTGAAAGTTCAACCTCTTTTTCTTGTAAGTTGAAGTTCAGTATAAACTGGGCGTAAGTGGAAGGAAGGGACTGGAGAACTATATCCGTATATAGCTCACTCTCCAATGTGATCCCTAGGTCAGCGAGCTCCTCAATGTAGCCGATCATCTTTAGCACGTGCTCGGCTACTGATGATCCGACGGCCATTCTTGTCGAAAATAACTTTTTCGACGCTTCGTATCTTGCGATACGAGATTGCTCTCCATACAGTTCTTTTGTATGAAGCAATATGGATTCCATGTCCATATTCTCATGCCTCCTCTGATGTTCGTTGTCCATCGAGGCAAGCAGGAGGCATTTGGCCTTCGCGCTATCAATCTCCCAAGTCTTACGGATTTCCTTATCCGCGACGCTGGAAGTTGGACCAGGGACAGGGGGAGCTTTGGTGGTAAGAAGATACCCCAGCTTGTCGTAAGTGATTGCTATCTTGACATTCCTGAGCCAATCTTTGTAGTTTGGCCCTGTCAGTTTGTTTTTATCTAGGAGTAACTTAAGTCCAGTCATGTTGATTGGTCGCTGCAATTAGGAGAGAGAAGAAGAAACACTCAGCATGATGCTCTTGCAAGTTTAGAGTGGTTTTTAGTTTGTCTAAACAGGATGGCTCCCACTGTTTCTCGAATCCCTCCTCAAACCATAAAGGAAGAATTAGCCGGGATCAATCCCACCGCACAATACTTGCTTAACCGTTCAGCCAGGCCGGTGTCGGTACTTCGAGGGAGGTTTTCCAACGCTTTCGCGAAGTTCCTTAATTAAAGAACCTCTTTTCCCTGGGGGCGTAGCCCCGCTAACACCTTTCTAGGCACCTACTAGGTTTATAGCATTGATCGATTAGTGAGAAATTTCCCGAGGAGTAGCATATACTCACAGTAGGATCGGGATCCAAATATCATTGCGTGACGAAACTGAAGGAATCCTACCAGAATCATCACACTCCAAATGGTATGCAAATCTAGCAAGTTTCAGTACTTATGAAACTCCCGATGTGGATTTTTGCCCCATGCTCTTATGACCTTGACTTTGGCCAACAAATCATAAGTCACATGTCAAGTTCTGCCCGTCGTTCTCCAGGTTAATTTGAATCCACCCGCACCTACCCTTGACTTTGGCCAACAAGGCAGTACGACTGTTCCAAACCAACGCATCTATCTATGCTGCACATGAATACCCAATAGCTACCAATCACTGTGCCTTGACTTTGGCCAACAAACACAGCTTGAATACTATTGACTATTCATGTGAAACGACGGAGGGCTACGGATGGTTTTGGCAAAACCGTGAACGTAGTGAACTTGATTTGGTCGATGGAACGAGATAGCTTTTAAAAGGAGTGGCTCAAGCTCCGCATTTAAAAGTTGTTTTGAAAAGAACCGAGTGGTTTTTCGAAAGTGTTCCAACGACTTTAACTTGGTTTATTATCTTGCATTAGTTCTTTTAATGCGTGATATTCTTGCATTAGTTCTTTTAATGCGTCCCATCATTTAATCCTACCATTGCAGAAAACAACCAAAATATGACGTACGCTTATGCCATTCACATTCACCACGGGGCCCCGTCATTACCCGTTAGGTTACTTAACTAACGACAGAGCGGGGGCTGGGCTAGCGCGTCTGTAAAACATAAGCAACGCCTAAATAATATCATATATAGATATACTGCAATGATAAACATTTCAGATCACAGATGAATACATTGGATATACTAGGAATCTGTAATTTGTACGAGCCTGTAACAAAAGACAGATTACACGGTCGCGGTGAATAGCCAAATACCCCACCCAAGACCCCTACGGGTGCGGCAAACTACCCGCCAAGTACCCGAAGCGTAGTAACCTCCCTCATCTCCATGAGTAGGCGACTCGACACTTCGGCATACCCGGTAGTTTGTGCACCCCCTCCATGGGTCTATCCTAGGAGCAAAAACAGTAAAAAGAAATTATACAATGACGGCTACAACCCCGACCCGGTTGTGCGGCCATACAAATAATTATTACATCAATTTACAAATTTACATGAATTGAAAGAAAAGAAAACTCTCGTCTCACAACCCCCGGCTATTCACCCGCGACAATCCAACATATTCATATACACATTCCAGCAACATTACAGATCACAGATTTGTATAACCCCCACTAATCGACATATAGCGATTAGTAGACGTTCAATACAAATATCACATAACAGAAAAACCCGTTAGCTAAAGTCTTTTAGAAGTTCGATCAAAAATACGGATTTTCGGGACCCCAAAATAAAATTTTCGTTCTGGAAAATCTAGGCAGAAAATATATATTCCAAAAATCCCAAAATACCCCCAGAAGAATACTGCACCAAAAAGGGACCACGGCCGAGTCAACTCGGCCGCGGATCCGCGGCGGGAGCGTGCTCCCGCCGCGGATCCGCGGCGCTTTGACTCGATCGTGCGACCAATTTTGGTGGGTGTTCACAGAAAAGCCTGAGCCGATTTTAGGTGTTAAAATAATCAACTTTTGAACAGTGGAAAAATCGACAGAAACTGCAAAATTTTTGGGGTTTGTTTCGGGACTTTTTCGTTGATCGATCTTCTAGTTACTTGCTAACATGCTAGATAGAGTTTAACTAGGCTCTGATACCACTGTAAGTCCATGCTACCTCTCCCGGTACTTTCGGGAATGCGGAATTTGGTAAAAAACGATTTTCTTAAAGATGGTAACATGGACCTAAAACCCGGATCTTGGTTAAACATCTATCTAACATCCTAACTATGAGTTTTAGCTACTCGGTTAGGGGGTTATACCTTGCTTGTCTTGAACTCCTTCGTCTTCAAAGCTCCGATGGTGGTCCGATGGCTTCTTCTCGTCGTCTCCGTACGCCGAAGATAGATCCACCTGAAAGCTCTAACCTTTAGCTCCTTCTTCGTTCTTTGAAGAAACTAGTTCACTTGGTTTGCCAAACCTAGTGAACTAGAATGAGTAGAGAAGAAATAGAATGGGATTTTATCTATGGTTCTTGATTCTCAACTCATGAGACAAGAGAACCATAGATCAAGAGAGGGAGCAAGAGGTTGAGGGTGAGAGCAAGAGGAGAGCTCAAGAACAAGAGAGAGAATGAGCAAGAAAGAATGAGGCTCTCTTTTGTCTTTCACCCTCTCATAATCCAAAGTGATCATAACTCATCATATCAAAAAAAGTCTTATGTGATGGTTGAAGCAACCATAACCATATCATTTCATGCACTCATTTTGCACAAATGAGCAAGCAAACAAAAGTCTTTGCCATGAAATGATGGCTATGGTTATCATGATGGTCAACTAGTCAAGCCTAGTCAACCGGTCAACAAGTCAACAAAAGTCAACAAGTCAACAAAGTCAACAACCATATCACCATAATACTTAATTAGTATAATAGTTAATCACATATCATATTCTCATTAGGGTTGAGCAAAAAGTCAAATAGTCAACGGTCAACTGTCAACAACCCTAATGAGAATCCACTGCCTCTGTCTCCCTGTCAACTGTGCATACACACCCGCATCCGCGTTCCGAGGAACACGAATGCAAACTGGATAAATCCAATCCCATAAGGTACACTAGGATCTGGCTTAAACCAAAGCCCGCTAGTGTAAACTGTCCGGACACTGTACGCGCACAAGTGCACGGATGTGACCGAACCCTGTCGCAAAACCATGCGACCTGTCGCAATACCATGCGACCTCTACTCTTTTGCCTAAAGGCGAAAAGCTTTCTGTGTGGGACTCTAAAGACTCGACACTACGCTGGCAGTGGGTTTAACCACAGACCGCAAGCGGCACTAGCTGTGCGTAACGGTCCCCAGGTAATGCCGACAAGAAGACCGACGAGGCGAAACCCATCTGAACTCCTACTGAGCCTGAGTGTGACATTCTCCGTACAGTCCGGTCTGTTCGTCTGATACATCGCATGGCGGGCCTAGGGGGCGGTAAATGTCAGTCCCCCAATAGCGGTACAAGTCGTGCCGGAGTGAAGCCCAAAACACCCTGAGATAACACTGGAAACTTACCAGTATATCTCGATTGCCCTGGCCAGGGACTACTCGTGTAATGGCTCTCCTAGACACAACGCGATGTCAACCCCCAATACCGGGAGAGACGAATCCTGTCTAACCGTCACTGCCTCCAAGTGCTTCGGGACTGCACCCAACCACTACCTGTTTGCACGACTCCTTTGAGCCGTGGTAGGGTAGTGATCAAAGTACAGTGGGAACACACTCGAGGCGGAGTGACAGTGTCAAGTCAGCAGACTAAGCTGTACTCATGTCACCTGGGAACTGATAACTGATGATAGGTATAATACCAACTAGTCAGTTCCCGACGAGTCCTGTCCAGTGTACCCGTAACCTAACGAGCACCCGCATACTATCTCAAGTACGACGTACTGACGGCTGTGGGACAGACCGTCTCCCACACTGGGATGAGAAGCGCATGCGCTGGTCTACTCCGGAGTATCGATGCCCTGTCTCGATAGTCCTGCGACCAGGGACCTGCATAAGGATGTGCTTATAGATTACCCAGCCCCACTAGTGTGACGGCCATCACATCGCTGGTAATCAAGCAAAGATCCTAAGGGCTCCACTAATGTGTATAGGCGATATACAAAATATAAACACATGTACACATTGAAGTAGAAACAAACCAAGTAGCATACTACTATTTTGAGCAAGATTGTATATACAAGGTGAATATCCCAAGCATCCATTAAGTAATATACAAACTAGTATGATACAGTAATGGCCTCTAGGGCATATACACTAACAACTTTTACTCAAGGGGTCACTCCCGATGAAGGAATCTCGGCCCTTGCCTCGTCGAATGAGGTGCAGGATATTCCAAAATGAATACCACGGTGCAAAGCAAAAGAGAACGTCTGTAATTTCAGTTTTTAAAAACTTGGTTCCAACAATATCATATATATAGGTTTGTTTTTATCTTTGCATTGATAAGAATCTATGCAATCCTATCAATTAATCACACCAGAAAAAAACGAAAATAAAATGTACGTATATGCCATCCGCATTCACCACTGGGTCCCGTCATCACCCGTTAGGTTACTTAACTAACGACAGAGCGGGGACTGGGCTAGCGCAGGTGCAAAACATATACAACATCTACTAGTATATATATATATATATATATATATATATATATATATGTAGCGCCTTGAAAATTCGTTTTGGTGTTTTCCTGAAAATCGGTGAAAATTCGGTATTTTTCCGAAAACCGTCTTTCTCGTTATTTTGCAGTTTAGGACTAATTATACCTAAAATGGATAGGTAATTGCTTGTTTTTAGTAGCTAATGAGTTACTTATGAAATTTTGTTCATTTAAAAAATTTTCCCTATTTTTTCAATTTTTTAATATTATTTTAAGCCGGTAAGAAAATACATTAAATTAACGATAAATACAAATTTAAATGGGCTAAAATTAAGCTTTAAAATCATGTTAATTAAAATCTAGTTGTAACATAAATTTTTAGTATTTTATTTTAAGTTTTAACAAATTTTTAAGATGGAAAACGAAATTTAATGAAATTAAGCTTAAAGTTGCAATTTTGGACTTGTAGGGGGGTCTTTTTGCAAAAATTTTTTTATGCACTCTCACACACACATCCTCACATCTCCTTGGCTGTCCCAAACTGCAGAAAATTCCCCCTCTCTCTTTTGTTTTAAAATTCTTTTGTTAAGGATGAATTGAGTTGAATGTGTATGTTTAAAATATTGTATGTTGAAGGTATGGTGCTTTGACTTTGAGAGGGGTTGACCATGACTTTTTCCATACACCAACACCACTCCCCTCTCCCTCCTCTGGCCGAAATCTGCAGCCCCTCCCCTCTTCATCATTTTTCTTTTCATCTTGTTCAAAAATTCATCAAGTTGCTCCAAAATTCAAGCTAAAACTCACAAATTAAAACCCCATTCTTCATCCCTTTTTCCTTCACCTCTCTTACTTGGAATCATGGTGCTAGGAGGCCATCATTGAGGCAAATTTCTTCTTGCTAGATCCATAGGTTTGAGGTATAATTTCTACTCTTTTAATTTCTTATGGTTAGAATACTTTAATCTAGTTGCTTAGTGTTAATTTTAGTGTTAATCCTAATCTAGTTTTTTTTAGTTAATGATTGAAAATTAAACTAGGGTTTCTTGAAACCATGTTTTAGTCAATTAAGTCTTTTTAATTAACCTAGTTGTTTACTTAACCAATTTATATGGTTACTTTGCTTAAGTGGCTTCATATTAGGCTAATCTATGTTAAAGTTGTGTGAAATTTTCATTAAGGTTGCTAATTATCAAAATCAAGAAAAGGTTTGTGTATGGAATGTGGGTTTTGATGCATGGTAAAGGGGTTAATTTTATTGTAGTGGCTTTCTAATGGTTTAATTTGGATATTTGTGTGATAATGTGTGCACTTTGTCGCAAATTGTCGATGTTTGCACCAAATTTGCAAACTTCTAGCTTACTAGGTTTTTATTATATTATTGTGGCGAATTAATTGCGATATCTAGATTATATTGTTGGCTTATCCTATGACATTTAGGATTCGTGAGTGCGGATTTTTGAGTAATCGGGTTTTAGTTTTGCCGGGCGACCAAATCGGCGATTTTTGCAGTTTTTGCGATTTTCGCGTGTGTTCCGCGCACCTTGTGCACGTTGTACCTAGCTTGTGAACGTTAGTGTTTTCGTTTGGGTTTTGCGTCGTTCTTGATATGTAACCTTATGTTTGGTATTGATGTAAATTCCAGGTTCGGTCGCGGAGACGTCAGACGCGGCTCGAAAGGGGAAAGCGGTGATCGGACGTGACTAGCTAGGGATTTCTGTGAGTAGATGTAACATCTATGGGGGACTATCGTTGGATGGCGCAAGCCGTCCGATAGTTTTAGTAACTTAAAAGATTCTTAGTGATGTTAGTAATTAGGGGTGTAATACTTGTATGATTATTTGCCACATTCATGCCCTATATTGACATACATATACGAAACCATTTTATAGGACACCTGCACCATTGCCAGGATTTTTATATGCAGCACGAGTACTATTCATGCTTACACACACACCCTGGTAATTGCCATGCCACCACACTAGATAACCTTTAAATTGAAACCTTTTACTATAATTGATACTTAAACTCGCGCTATTTCTTTAATTCCTTAAAATGAAATCGTAGGATTGCTATTCATGTGCATGTACCTCATCATATTATTTGTTCATGCTTAGTCTATTAATCACGCATCACAACTTGATTATTGATATCATATGCACTCATTATCATTGACATATGCACTTATGAGGATTTCTTGAGATTTTATGATATTTCTGGATTTCGGGGGAAAGCCGCAAAATTTCTAAACTTATTATGTTTTTAAAATATGTAATTGCGGTTTTCTAGTGATGTAAAGTGTCGTTCACCATGAGTTTGCTGTGGTTTTCGAGATCCGTGTCGAGAAGTGGAGGAACCGTCACGGGTACATGGTGGGCCCGGTATGGTACCCCGGGGCAAGATGAATGTGGTGTTGACGTTGAGCCTGGCAGGGGACGGATTACCTACCGGTGACTGTTTGGCACGGCGGATATCTAGAGGATACCGACCGTGGCCGCGAGATGATGAGATTTTGATATTGAGCTGGGTCAGCCGGATGGCTGAGGCCAGAGACACTATGACATGGATATATGAGATTTGTGATAGTTTTGAGGTGTCGTTGCTGGACACAGGTTCTTGTTGATTCTATTGGTATTGTGCTAGTATTTCAAAAGAGATTCTTAAAGGGAAAAACATGATTTCTTATACTTACACATTCAGATCACGAGTTGATTCGCATTGCATTCATACCTGCTAGTATATTCATATTGCATCCATACCTGCCATTATGTCCTGCCATACCTGTATTATAGATGCTAGGATGCTTGTGTTCATGCATTCGATAGCCTGTGTAGATGTTATTTATTACTCACGAGTTGGCAACTAACCCCCGTTGTGCCACAGCCTTTTTCAGGTCCGCTCCGTCAGTACAGTAGCGGCGGGCGCACTTGCTTCTTTTGCCTGGACTCGAGGTTTTGCTCTTAGGTGGGTTATATCATTATTTTTGTACCACCTTGTATATTCTTTGTATCTAGTGTACTCCATCTACTGTTTCTATCAGTATTGTTGTATATTGACCTAGAGATGAGACTGTGAGATTTGTGGACTTTTTATGCTGTATTTTGGGGTCGAGCTCACTTGAGTCGACGTGCTGTTTTCTCATGCTCCTTTATTATTATTTTGCATGTTGTTGTTTTAAATTGCGTGGGATTTATGACCGCCTTGTGGCGAAGAGCTAGCTCCCGCTTGGGGATGCCTTATTTGTTGGATTCATATACATTCTTGTTGTACCCATTTTGGGGGCCAGTATTTACAAAGGTGACTCTGCCGAAATTTTCGGAAAAATTTGCATTGTTTTTAAAAAAGGTTTTTATGTGACTTATTGATAAACTCGTTTTCAATTGATTGGGTTCTCTTCACTCTTTTGCTTATTTGGTTTTGGTTTCTGGGCTTTGGCTTACTTATTTTACGGACGCCTTGAGACGTTTCGTAAACTTAAGTGCCAGTCACGTTCCGTACCCTGCGGGTCGTGACAATATATATATATATATATATATATATATATATATATATAACATTCGTCCCAGGCATGATATAAAGCAACATTACAGAAACATCACAGAAACAACACAGAATGGTGGATAATCTGGAGCCCCGGGTTTCACTTGAGCCGCAAGTGAGACCCGACGTTCCCTGTCGTGTGGATAGCCTATGCAATGAAACCCTAGACCCCTACGAGCGCGGCAAGCTACCCGCCAAAACCAGAAGTGGGGCAGCCCCCTTCAGCAAAGTGAATGGGCCACCCGGCACTTCACGGAATCCGGTAACTTGAGCACTCCTTCTGGGTCAACCTATACCCCCTACGAGTACAGCGAACAGCCCGCCAATTCTATAGTAAGGTCCCCTCCGTCTCAACGCCATATGATGCGGACCAGTTGCCCTCTAGAACCCGGTTATTCATACACTCCACCGCGGGGTAATCCTAGTACAGAAAAGAAAAAAAATATACAAGGGTGACATCGACCTCAGCCCGGTCGTGCCCCAAAAGAATAATATACAAACTAGCAGTGACGGCAGTCCACATGTCGGACGCTCGCCCTGCAATATCAAATGTACAAATAAAATTAAAACTGTACTATCATTGCACCACTGGCTATCCACCACGACGATCCAACCAATATTACAGCACAACACAGGACATCAACGTGAATGTCACGTTCGCAAACCCGTCTAAAAGACATATAGAAATTAGATGAGTTTACCGATCAAATGACATTCACGGTCGCAGATTGAAAAGTATGTACTGTTAAACGCCCACGTAAAATATCAATTGACTAAGTTTCCAAATTGGCCCAATAGCAAAACCAGCACTGAAACAGAAATCTGGGCCAAAACAGAATATGTCAAAAATCACAATTCCAAGTCAGAGGGCTACAGAAAATTTTTGGAAGCCTATCGCCGCTAAACGACCGCGGAACCGCCGCCAATAGGGGGTAAGTACGGCGGTTACGCGGCGCTTTGGAGGTTTCAGAAGCTCAAATTTTTTCTTTAACCATAAATTCGCCTGCACGGATTTTTAAGATGCCTGAAATAATTTTTTGACCACTTTGGAAAATCGACAGCAAACAGAAAAATGGAATCGTGATTTTGGAAATTTCCGTCGATCGAACTTTCAAGCACGTTTAGACAAGCTAGTAAGGGGTTTAAAGGGTGGCTCTGATACTATGTAGGGTCCCGGCAGTGCCCCGGCCGTCGAAACTCGGCCAAAATGCGGAACAAAAATTTTCTAAATCGGCGCTACCACTACCTGATTTCCGGATCGACCTTAAACCCTATTCTAGCAAACTAACTAAGAGTTAGAAAGGTTATACAGAGTTGATCCGTGTCCTTCGGTCTTCATTCCAAGCTCCTAGTGATCCTTTGACGATGTTTGGTTGCCGGTCTTCCTCCATCTCCGATGATCCACCCAAGGGAAACGGCGCAAGCTCCAGCCCCGTCGAACGAGACAACCGACGCTCTATAATTGCTAGCGATGGAGAGTGGGGTGTATAAAAGTGTCACTACGATTTTCTCTCATCCATGTGCTCCATGGAGCAACTCAAGAAGAAGATGAAAGAGGTGATGAGGCTTTTGGCATGAGCATAGAATTGGCTAAGTATTTTTCTTGAAAGCATGAGAGAGTGAGAGAGTGTGTAATGCAATCTACAAAAACAAGAAATGAAATCCCCACCATGATAAGTGGCCGGCCCCCCATTTCTCATGCCCACAAAAAATATCATTTTCCAATTAATCAAATAAAAAAATCCAACCATACTTTGCACCATGCTTTGACTCATGCCTTTGCCACATCATCCCTTCCACCTCATTTATAAAAATAATTTTCCAAAATGGAAAATCATATAAATGAGGTGCATCATCTTCTAGAAGCTATTCCGTACAAAATACGGAATACTTCCCGGTACATGTACCGAAATACATATACGCGTATTCGTACCAAAATACGAACAACCGAGAGAGAAAATAAATAGCAAACAATAATACTAGAATACATATATATAAATACATATGTAAATTATTAAATCAAAAACTTGATTTAATAATCTGGCTTAATCCTAAGCCGCTAGTATTATCAACCGTCCGATTAAAGTCTGCACAGCATGCACATATTTAATCGGACACCTGTATGTACCAACATACGTCATGTATACCATATCGCCTGAACCATGAAAACCCTCTGTGTGGGACTCTAAAGACTCGTCAATACGGTAGCAGTGGGTTTAACCACAAGCACGTCAGCGGCACTAGCTGTACATAACAGCTATCCAGGTATTGAGCGAAAGGGAGGCCGACGAGCAAACTCATCCTGAACCCCTACTGAGCCTGTCAGTGACAATATCCGCACAGTCCGGTCTGTTCGTCTAAGAGTATCGCATATCGAGTCTAGAGGGGTGGATAAAGTCCGACCCCCAACAACGCGATATTTAGTGTCGGTATGAAACCCATCACCACCTGAGAAACTATCGATCCTGGATCGATAATTCTCGTCCACCGTGGCCACGAATTTATGGTGATGGCCATCCGTACACAACGCGACATCAACCCCCAATACCGGGAGAGTCGAATCCCCGACGATCCGATTGTTAGTCTACGGTAGCGCCCCGACCGTCATTCTGGCGCCAAACGCGGAACAAAAACTTTTATAACTGGCGCTATCGCATACTATAACCCGGATCTTGCCATTAACGCCAAACTAACAAACTGTAAAGAGGTAGAAAAGCTATACCGAACAATCCGAGTCCTTCGGTCTTTAGCCATCATCCCACGCTCCTTTGCGGCAACTCCGATCTCCTGTCTCCTCCTCGAGGTGGCACCACATCTACGGATCTTTAAACGGGCTCCCGCCTCTATACCGAGGCAACTTGGTCATCAAGTCTGCTAAAAGAGATGACCAAGATGAAATAGAGAACGAGTAGAATACTTTGTCTCAAACACCCTAGGGTTCTCATCACATGAGAGGGTTAGGGTGGAGGTTGAAGAAGATGCTAGGGTTTGGAAATGGTGAACTCAAGAAAACTAGTGAGCAAAAGAAAAACCAAGCATAATAATCTTCTCACTTATTTTCTTCTTCTTTTGTGTATAGATATATATAATGGTGGAGAAAGAAAAATATCTTATGAAAATATCCATCAAATATCTAAACCCAAAACAAACCTCATTTAATGCTATCATGACTCACTTAGTGACTCATTAGCATGAGTCACTAAGGAACATGATAGAACAAATGAGTCATTAATATGAGTCACCCTTTCCAAAACCCTTTTAACCATTTAAACTAAAATGATTAACCAAAAGAAATGCATCTTCTAAAATATTCTCGTAACGGATTACGAAAATACCCCTCACCTGTATATACATACCTGTATCCGTATTCCGACCGAATACGAATACGAGAGACTAAAATATTCCGACTCAATATAATACATAGATCCGGCTTAAACCAAAGCCCACAAGTATTATCTGCCCGAAATATGACACGTGCATAAATGCACGTGTATTTTCCGAACCCTGGCATAAAACCATACGGCCTCTACAACGTTTCACCCGAACTTGCGAAACTATCTGTAGGGGACTCTAATGACTCATCAGTACCCTGGCAGTGGGTTTAACCATAAGCACGTCAGCGACACTAGCTGTGCGTAACGGCTGCCCATGTACTGACCTCAAGGGAAGCCGATGAGCGAACTCATCCTGGAACCCTACTGAGCCTATCAGTGACAATATACATACAGTCTGGTCCGTTCGTCTATGAGTATCGCATATCGGGCCTAGGGGGCTGCTAATGCCAGACCCCCAATAGCGGTATAAGTCATGTCGGAGTATAGCCCAAAACACCCTGAGTTACTATTGGAGTACCTATCAGTAAATCTCCTGCCTCGGCCGAGAGCTTTGTGTAATGGCTTTCCTAGACACAGCGCGATCTCACCCGCAATACCGGGAGAGACGAATCCCCTGCCGATCCGCTCACTTGCCTCCATGTGGCTCGAGACTGTACCTAAAAAAGACCTGTTTGCACGACTCCTTTGAGCCGTGGTAGGGTAGAAATCAAAGCACAGTGGGAACTCACACGAGACAAATGACGACCTCAGGTCGATGAACTAACCTGTACACATGTCATCAGGGAATTGTTATCTGACGCTAGGTATAATACCAACTAGCAGGTTCCTAGCGAGTCCTGTCCGGTGTACTCATAACCCAATGAGTACCTGTATACATCTTAGGTGATCCAACTGACACCAGTGGCTTGTGAGACCGGCCACCGCCCCTCGTCGGGGTCTCGACTGTATACACTAGTCTACTCCGGAGAATCGATGCCCTGTCTCGAAACTCCCACGACTAGGGACCATAATTAAGGATGTGCTTATAGACTACCCAACTCTCACGTATATGATCGCCATCATACTGTTGGTAGTCAAGCAAGATCCTAAGGGCTCTATCAACTTGTAATAGTGATCAGTCACCTGAACCTGTACACGACTGATAAAGGAAAACCAGATAGCATACTATCATCTCGAGTAAGACTGTGCTACTGGTATAGGTCCTCCTGAATCATTGCAATCATGTGCCTGTGATCCAATAATTGACTTTGAGGGCACTATAACCAACAATCTCCCACTTGCACTTAAAGCTAATTATTGCGATGTCGCATACTCACAGCCCGTGTGATACCGAACACCCAACTCCTCTACTAATCAGTTTCACAAAGCCCGTTTGTAAAACTCTTGTGATCGAGAAATAGCCTCAATGAGTGGATCTGCCCTGATGTTTCTTTCTATGTCTCTCTTAATCTCAAGTTCACGGAGAAAGTCATCTCCTGAATCGAGTAATACCTGTCTTAGAATATGTCTGGATATCTGATGGGACCTAGTTCATAAATGAACTCCAAATCCAAACTTCTTAGACTGTATCGTAAATTGAACCTAATCAGTATCCTGCACCATGCCTCCCACAGTATCCTCTTGGACCACCTGTCCATAATACTGCCCCTCTTCTACAGAGGAAAAACTATAACTCTGAAAATCACTCTGTCATCCATGTCACCTTTGAAACCTGGAATGATAACCGTCTCCAAAGGAGGCTGCCGTCATCAAATCCGTAGAACATGCACTTATGTTCTAAAACTGCTTCCGTATGTTTCTTCAGGATTGGATTAATATAAACTTATCGCATCTAGTGCAAAAACAACATCTGGTGTGGTACTTGACATCTCACGATTGACTCAATTGCCTAAGCAAGTGATCTGCCAATCATGCACATCTCTCTCCCGTTTAGTCTGTAAGACACCTTTAGAGAGGGTGACTCCATCACCTGCAGGTACACCACCACGCCAGCAGTCATCTATTCTAAAATACTCTTAGAATACTGTCAAAGTACCCACATTGGGAAACTACCCAAATCTAGATCTAAAACCATAGATCTAGTAACCAGAATGTCAGATATTATATCCATATCCTTTGTGGAGAAACAACTGTGTGACAACCACAGTACAACCGATCGTAGTATAGGAATTTTACTTCCTACTCTGTGTATGTCATCCAAATACCAGGACATCGCACCCTACTACCTTCTTAACAGATCCATCCCCTATTCTGATGAAGTCAAACCCATGACTGTCACATCAAAAATAGATGATCTATCTCCGCTATATCTGCTCAAGTTTATAAATAGACATAAGCTACTTGCCCACTATGCTTCCGCTGCTCCCACTAACCACAACAACCCTCTGGCAAAATAATATATACGTGCACTTCTAAAGCTAGTTTAGAACGACGCTATACTTAACCTCCTGCCGGGTCTCATAGCCTGGAACAACAGTAGTATCAAGTCTGGGTAAACAAGAACCTCCCTGTCACCGTCCATGAGGCTACCGGAGTACCTCTCGGGTGTCTGAGGTTACCTACCATATCTGCGGAGTGGCTATTGGAATGTCAAACCTGATAGAATCTTTAGGTCCTATTAAATTTTCCATAATCGTTTGCGGTTCTGGAATCACTTCCAGTTCTATCATACTCCCACTACTGTTTTCTGAAAAAATCCATTTTACTAAAACTATGGCGAGTCAAGAATAATATCACCATCGATCTTCCAGATGGTAGAAAGTCAGCCCTCGTCATAGCCTGGGCCAACCCGCAAACTGCCATTACAGAAACGTGCCTTGAGTTATCTAGAGTCTGGTTTTAAGCATAAGCCGGACAACTCCCCGTACCTTAACATCGTTAAGATATGAACCATTCTATATCCAATATAGAAACTTTGGCACTTATTTAATTAGAACCAGATTCTAATCATGCAGCTGTCTCCAGTGCATATCAACTTAATGGAGAGAGGCTAATCAGCATTACTCAACTTAGGAATACATCCAATTATGAGTAACATGAAAGAGAAACAAGTTTCTCAAAACCGTTACTATCAACTGAATACCAATCACAAGAATCTACATCTTCGATCTCTTTGAAGAATCCCGATACTTGCGACATCTGGTTCTCTACTTTATTCATATACCCACAACTTCTCAAAACTTAGACATTGTATTTCTACGAAACACTTGTCTAAAAACTAGAGAAGTCACAAGTAAACAGAACATAGTACGAGGACCAACCCCTTTGTCCTAATGGACACTGGACAACATACAATACTCTGTATAAGTCCGCTGAGTTGAATAACTCAAAACCTGTGCATCGTAGGTTGAAAACTGTACTTATGGTTAAGAACTACTCCGTTGTTCAATGCTCCTTACCCAATCGTCAATTGATATAGGTAAATGTCACAGACATAATTTCAAAAAGTTATATGTCACTTTATAAAAATAAACGTACAGATATATCATTTTGAAATTGGTGCACAACAACGGATACTCAAAACCAAATACATGCCGTCCGGCAAAAACCCAGGCGATTTCCTCAAATATCACCAATTACAACGAATTCCGATATAATGAGGTTGATCACCTTATTCCCAATAACCTACTCCCACTCATCATCTGTAAAACCATACAGATGTGAGAATCATACCTGGTAAATACATACCCTGGAGTAAGGATCTAATCGGGAAAATGGTTTTCCTTTAACAATGCACAGTGAAACTGAAACATGAAAATGTTTCATAGGGGTATCATGGTATTCCTAGTAATGCCTCTTCCATAAACCAATTCATGACTATAACCGTATATTTCTTTGTCATCTCTCCAAATCCCTTTATTTGTCTTTAGTCGTTACCTTCTGTACACCATCGTTTAGGCTAAGTGGTTTTCTTCCTTCCCTACCGTTCGGCACCAGCCTATGGTTTGGAAGAAGACTATCCAGTAAGCATAATAGGTGTACCCTCCTAAACCAAGGAGTACTCGCAACTTGAGAGAAGGTGGTGATAAAAGACAACTGAATAATACCTTATTCTATTTCTCCCGAACTGGGGCAAAAGGGAAAGGTGAAATAGGAGTGGCGATGAAGTACGCGGTTTGGTCGTGAATGATAGCAATCGCAATTTACTTTGCCCTCTTTCTAATCCTTTTATTTTGTCTTTACTTATTACCTTCTATACACCCTACTTAGGCTAATTGGTTTTCTTCATCCCCTACCTTTCGGCACCTGCCTATGGTTTGGAAGAAAACTATCCATTAAGCGTAATAGGTATACTCTCCTAAACCAAGGAGCCCTCGCAACCTGAGAGAAGGTGATAATAAAAGACAACTGAATAAACCAATTCATTTTCTCCTGAACCTGGATCCATCCTCGAAGAAGTCCCTTCGAGTTTGTATATAACCATACGATGGATCTATCTAATAGAAGTGGATGTTCGTAGTGATACGAGGTGTTCTGAGAAATGCAAAGGGTAAAAGAAGGAGCTGCAATGACTTATGCAACTTAGACAATCCAAAAGCCAGTATTTTAAGAAGGTTCGGTCAACTTGGTCGCTGAGTCATAGTCTAGGGTCGGTCAAAGGTCGCTGCCAAAGAGAGAGAAAAGAAACACTCTGCGTGCACTCTAACCTAGATCAGAATGGTTATCATTATCTAATCAGGAAACCTCTCACTGTACTGTCAAATTCTCCTCCAAACCTAAAAGAAGAATCAATCGGGATCACCCGAAGAGTAAACCAACTCATCAGTGGGAATCGGGATCCAACTCTCATCGCATGATAACGTGAAGGAATCCACTCATGTTATCACACTCCAGAAAGTATGCGCATACTTGGCAAGTTTCAGTTTCTTTAGAAACTCCCGATATGATTTTTGCCCCATGCTCTTATGACCTTGACTTTGGCCAAAATGCCATAAGTCACATGTCAAGTTCTACCCATCATTATCTTGTCAATTTGAACCCACCCGCACATGCCCTTGACTTTGGCCAAAATGGCAGAATGACTGTCCCAAACCAACTCATCTATCTATGCAACAAATGAATACCCAGCAGCTACCAAACACTATGCCTTGTCTTTGGTCAAAATACATAGTTTGAATACTACTGAATACCCAAAAGAAATGACGGAGGGCTACGGCTGGTTTTTGGCGAAAAACCTTTAACGTAACGAACTTGATATCGCTGAAGGAACCCGATAGCTTTTATAAAAATATAGCGGCGAAAACCTTTGTTAAAGAGATCACTCCCGGTGAATGGATCTCGGCTCTTTCCTCGTGGAATGAGGTGCAGGATATTCCAACTGAATACCGCGATGCAAAGCAACATGTAATTGACTCTAGTGAAGTTATTACCCTGACGCAAACTTCTGCCCAAGGGGTCACTCCCGGTGAAGGGATATCGGCCCTTGCCTCGTCGAATGAGGTGCAGGATATTCCAACTGAATACCACTATGCATAACAAAAGAAAACGTCCTTATAATAACACTTTTTAAAACTGTTCCAACAACGTCCAAACAGATTTGTTTTCTTTGCATTGATCAAAATCAACGCAGTCCTATCAACTAATCACACCAGAAAAGAACGAAAATAAAATGTACGTATATGCCATCCGCATTCGTCACTGGGTCCCGTCATCACCCGTTAGGTTACTTAACTAACGACAGAGCGGGGACTGGACTAGCGCGGGTGTAAAATATATACAACATCTACTAGTATATATACTAATATACAATAATCGCTCCAGGCGTGATAATATGCAACATTACAGAAAAAGTAATAAGCATCACAGAACAATACAGATAATCTGGGATCCCCGGGTTTCACAGAGCCGCTACTGAAACCCGACGTTCCTCTGGTCGTGTGGATAGCCTGTGTAATGAAACCTAGACCTCTACGGGTGCGGCAAGTTACCCGCCAAAACCTGAAGCGAGGCATCCCCCTACAGCGAAGTGAATGGACCACCCTGCACTTCATGGAATCCGGTAACTTGAGCACCCCTCCTTGGGTCAACCTGTCCCCCTACGAATGCGGCGAATAGTCTGCCAATTCTAGAGTGAGGCCCCTCTGCCTCTCAAAGCCATGAGATGCGGACCCGTTGCCCCCCAGAACCCGGCTATCCGTGCACTCCGTCGCGGGGTAAAACCTACTACAGAAATGAAAAATATGTACAACGGGTACATCGACCTCAGCCCGATCGTGCCCCAAAAGAATATTATACAAACAGGCAGTGACGGCAGTCCACATGTTGGACGCTCGTCCCGCAATATCAGATGTACAAATAAATCCAAACTGCACTACCATTGCACACTACTATCCACCACGACAAATCCGCAACATCACAGCACAACACAGAACATCAACACGAATGTCACGTTCGTAAATCCGTCTAAAAGAACTATAGCAATTAGACGCAATTTACCGCTCGAATGACATTCACGGTCGGAGATATAATGTAAGTACTGTAAACTAACAAGTTTAAAATTCCAATCGACAAAACTTCCCGAAGTGGGCCCCACGTACATCTGCAGTACAGTAATAAAATCTGGGCCCAAATAAAACATTCCAGAAACCACAATTTACATGAAAGACCCTACTGTAGAAAATTGGTGCACTGTTGCTCCAAAGCTGCGGCGGAACCGCGGCCAATGCATGGGTTGTGCGGCGGTTCCGCGGCGCTCTGGAGTCAACAGTAGACCAAATTTCACCAGTATTCTTAAAAATGCCTGCACGATTTTCTGAGATGCTCCAAAAAAAATTTAGACCAGTTTTTAAAATCGACAGAAACTTTACACTGAAAATCGCGGTTTCGGAAATTTCGTTTGATCGATATTTTAAACGCGTTAGAACAAGTTAGTAAAGCTTAATGGCGTGGCTCTGATACCATGTTAGTCTACGGTAGTGCCTCGGCCGTCATTCTGACGCCAAACGTGGAACAAAAACTTTTATAACTGGCGCTATCGCATACTATAACCCGGATCTTTCCAGTAACGCTAAACTAACAAACTGGAAAGAGATAGAAAGGCTATACCGAACGATCCGAGTCCTTCGGTCTTTAGCCATCATCCCACGCTCTTTTGCGGCAACTCTGATCTCCTGTCTCCTCCTCGAGGTGGCACCATATCTACGGATCTTTAAACGGGCTCCCGCCTTTATACCGAGGCAACTCGGTCATCAAGTCTGCTAAAAGAGATGACCAAGATGAAGTAGAGAACGAGTAAAATACTTTGTCTCAAACACCCTAGGGTTCTCATCACATAAGAGGGTTAGGATGGAAGTTGAAGAAGATGCTAGGGTTTGGAAATGGTGAACTCAAGAAAACTAGTGAGCAAAAGAAAAACCAAGCATAATAATCTTCTCACTTATTTTCTTCTTCTTTTGTGTATTGATATATATAATGGTGGAGAAAGAAAAATATCTTATGAAAATATCCATCAAATATCTAAACCCAAAACAAACCTTATTTAATGCTATCATGACTCACTTAGTGACTCATTAGCATGAGTCACTAAGGAATATGCTAGAACAAATGAGTCATTAACATGAGTCACCCTTTCCAAAACCCTTTTAACCATTTAAACTAAAATGATTAATCAAAAGAAATGCATCTTCTAAAATATTCTCGTAACGGATTACGAAAATACCCCACACCTGTATATACATACCTGTATCCGTATTCCGACCGAATACGAATACGAGAGACTAAAATATTCCGACTCAATATAATACATGGATCCGGCTCAAACCAAAGCCCACCAGTATTATCTGCCCGAAATATGACACGTGCATAAATGCACGTGCATTTTCCGAATCCTGCCATAAAACCATACGGCCTCTATAACGTTTCGCCCGAACTTGGGAAACTATCTGTGGGGGACTCTAATGACTCATCAGTACCCTGGCAGTGGGTTTAACCACAAGCTCGTCAGCGGCACTAGCTGTGCGTAACGGCTGCCCATGTACTGACCTCAAGGGAAGCCGATGAGCGAACTCATGCTAGAACCCTACTGAGCCTATCAGTGATAATATACATACAGTCCGGTCCGTTCGTCTATGAGTATCGCATATCGAGCCTAGGGGGCTGGTAACGCCAGACCCCCAATAGCGGTATAAGTCGTGTCGGAGTGTAGCCCAGAACACCCTGAGATACTACTGGAGTACCTACCAAAAAATCTCCTGCCTCGGCCGAGGGCTTTGTGTAATGGCTCTCCTAAACACAGCGCGATCTCACCCCCAATACCGGGAGAGACGAATCCCCTGCCGATCCGCTCACTTGCCTCCATGTGGCTCGGGACTGTACCCAAAAAAGACCTGTTTGCACGACTCCTTTGAGCCGTAGTAGGGTAGAAATCAAAGCACAGTGGGAACTCACACGAGACAAATGACGACCTCAGGTCGATGAACTAACCTGTACACATGTCACCAAGGAACTGCTATCTGACGCTAGGTATAATACCAACTAGCAGGTTCCCGGGAGTCCTGTCCGGTGTACTTATAACCCAATGAGCACCTGTATATATCTTAGGTGATCCAAATGACACCAGTGGCTTGTGAGACTGGCCACCGCCCCTCGTCGGGGTCTCGACTGTATACACTAGTCTACTCCGGAGTATCGATGCCCTGTCTCGAAACTCCTACGACTATGGACCACAATTAAGGATGTGCTTATAGACTACCCAACTCTCACATATATGATCGCCATCATACTGTTGGTAGTCAAGCAAGATCCTAAGGGCTCTATCAACGTGTAATAGTGATCAATCACCTGAACCTATACACGACTGATAAAGGCAAACTAGATAGCATACTATCATCTTGAGTAAGACTGTGCTACCGGTATAGGTCCTCCTCAATCATTGCAATCACATGCATGCGATCCAATAATTGACTTTGAGGGCACTATAACCAACACCGATCACTGCCTCCATATGGCTCGGGACTGTACCCAACTAAAACCTGTTTGCACGACTCCTTTGAGCCGTGGTAGGGTAGTAATCAAAGCACAGTGGGAACTCACACGAGACAAATGACGACCTCAGGTCGACAGACTAACCTGTACATATGTCACCTGGGAACTGCTATCTGACAATAGGTATAATACCTACTAGCAGGTTCCCGGCGAGTCCGTCTAGTATACTCATAACCCAATGAGCACCTGTATACTATCTTAGGTGAACAAACTAGCACCAATGGCTTGTGAGACCTGGCCACCGCCCCTCGTCGGGGTCTCGATCAGTATACACCAGTCTACACTGGAGTATCGATACCCGGTCTCGATACTCCTACGACTAGGGACATTTAAAGATGTGCTTATAAACCCCAGCTCCCACATATATGATCGCCATCATAATGCTGGCAGTCAAGCAAGAATCCTATGGGCTCTATCAACATGTACATGATGATAAAGGCAAACCAGATAGCATACTATCATCTTGAGTAAGACTATTTTATCGGTATAGGTCCTGCCTCAATCATCATAATCATCTGTCCGCGACTATGATAATTGCCTTGAGGGCACTATATCCAATAGTCTTTTATACAGTTTCCTTTTTATCATCTTTTATTTCTTCGCTACGGCGTCGTATATTTGTTGTGGTGGTTATTTTCCGCCTTTGAGCGTGTTTTTGCTCCCGTTTGGGGATGCTTTACTTAAAGAATTTATACTTGAGATTTTCAAAAGTTTAAATAATGTTTCTTATCTTTTCTTGTCTTTTAATGGTTTAGATTTCTGGGTTTTGGCTTTCTTTTACCGCGTTACGCCTGTAGACGTTGCGTAGTATTAGGGCCGTCACGTGCCAATTTCAGGTCATGACAAAGTTAGGTATCAGAGTGCTAGGTTTTACCTTTCGGTGTGTAGGATGACCTTGGTATGATGGAGTAGGTAGCTTAAGCAGGGTAACATAGTGTGTGTATGTCCGCGGCATACTCACGATGCGGTACTCTGCCCAAAGTGACCTAAGTACAGATTGCTTGAAATTCCTTTCTTGATGATTCATATCCTTGTGATTCAATTACCGTGTTCATATCGAATCCTATCTCTATTTATAGCCTTTGCCGCCGATGACTATGGGGACTCAGAGTGATGCAGCGAGGGCTGAGGTCAGAGTTGACTCGGATGGGTCAAGCACTGACCAGGATGGCATGCTAGTTGCACAGGTGCAGACGGATCCGCCTTCGACTGATAGTATCGCTAGACTTGTGCCAGAGATGCAGGACATGCGCCAGACGATGAGTTCATTGGTTGAGGCCGTTCGAGCGCAGCGACAGGAGGTTGTCACCCCTGTTACCCAGTTGTTCCTTGCGATCAATATGCAACAATCCGTCACCTACATAGAACCAGTCGATACAGCCCCAGTTGACGAGACACGTATTCCAGAGAGTTTGGGAATTCCGAAAAAGTGGAGGACTCGTACCGGTGTAGCAGCCCAGAGACAGAGGTTCAGTCGTCGAGACAGATTTCGTGACCGTCGCGGGAGTAGCAGAGGCTTAAGACGAGGACAGTCGTTCAGCTCTCATCCCCAGGAGGGTCAGCAGTCATCGCGTGGATGTTTTCGATGCGGGAGCCTTCAACACTTCGTCAGACATTGTTCCTTAGCACCGCGTCAGACTAGTTATTCAAAGAGGTCGTGGACGCGGAAGGTTCGCTCAGAGGGGCCAGTTTAGCAGAGGAGGAGTTCAGCCAGTTGCGGGTAGGGGGCAGACACGAAAGTTTGCTTCTACTCATCGGGACGCGCGGGCGTCCAATGCAAAGTTTTCAGGTATTCTAAATTCGTATGTTCTTTTGATGTACTTGTTTGTTTTACACACTTTGTGCCGTGGTTGGGACGAGAGTCGTGTTGGGTAGATCAGCCATTTGTTGTGTTAACTTCTGTCAGCGATTCTTTTGTTGCGCGACACGTATTTCAGTCGTGTGCCAATCGGATAGGAGACAGAGATTCGTCCGTCGTTGTGATCCTTCTAGAGATGTTGGATTTGACGTTCTCCTGGGCACGGACTGTTTATCTACGTGCTAGACGTCTGTGGACTACCGTAGGAAAACAGTCAGGTTTTGTTTTCCCGGCGAATCAATTCTTGTTGTGCAGGGGGACAGTGGTGCCGCCTCTCACAGCTTGAATTCAGCCTTTTCTTTAGTCGTCTTTTGAGGAGATGATGTCGAGGATTCTTGGCGTTCATTCGTGATACCGGAGCCATAGTGGGTTTGTTGGACCGGGTTCCTTTCGTGCGAGAGTTTTTCAACGTTGTTCCAAATGAGCCGGCGAAGCTTAGGGAGCTTAAGGATTAGCTGCAGAGTTGTTTGTTGGGGGGCTTGTGCATCTGAGTGTTTCGCATTGGGGAGCTCCTATTTCTATTCGTCAAGGAGAAGGACGGCAGTTTAGGGTTGTATATTGATGGATCGTCAATTGAACCGGCTTACGGTGCGGATAGGTATCCTTTACCTCGCATTGACGAATTCTTCGATCAGCTCGCGAGTGCGAGACATTTTTCTAAGTTTGTTCGGGATCAGGTCATCATTGTTGCGGGTTCGGAGTGATGAAATTCCGAAGACTGCCTTGTGCGTGCTACGGGCTTTGTGTGTGTTGGTGTGTCATTGGACTCACCAATGTCCTAACAGCATTCGTAGATATGATGAACCAGATTTCTTCAGGCCGTTCCTCAACCAGTTATTGTTGTGTTATTGACGACATTCTGGTCTATTCAATGTGTCGTGAGGAACAGGAGCAGCACTTGAGGATTTGTTTTGCAGATATTGGGAGAGCCCCAGCGGTTTGCTAGATTCTCGGAGTGTTCCTTCAGGCTTGTTTGTGTTGACTCCTAGGTCTTGTAGTTACGGGAGACGGTTTTCATATGGTTCCGAGGAAGATTGAGGCCGTACAGCTTAGGCCCAGACTTGTGTGCAGGACGGAGGTCTGCAGATTTTTGGGCTTAGCAGGATTTTACCGCCGTTTCATGCAGGATTGCTAGTGTAGTGCTGCACCGTTGACTGGACTGACCGGAAAGGAGGTTCCTTTTCTTGGACTGAGGCATGCGTGCGGAGTTTTCGGCAGTTGAAGACTCGGTTAACAGCTGCATCAGTTCTTTCTTTGCTTTCTGGTTCGGGCGATTTTGTTGTTTAACTGTGATGTTTCGCGAGTGGGGCTCGATTTTGCACTGATGCGGCATTATAGAGTTATCGCTTTTGCTTCCTTACATTAGAGGAAGTACTAACAGGATATCCCAATCATGATCTGGAGATGGCCGCGGTGGTCTAGCGTTGGAGATTTGGAAGCACTACTTGTTCGGAGAGTCATGTTAGATTTTCACTGACCACCAGAGCTTAATATACATCTTCCTGCGGCGGATTTTGGTTGTTGAGAGAGTCTTCTGCAGATTTACAGTTCTTGTTCGATCGTTGAGTATAGCTGAAGTTCGCCTCTACTGAGGGGACAGCTTGCTCATGTCCGCGCCCGACCACTTTTCCTTAATCGCTTTCGCGAGGCACTGCCCGCCGATACTCATTCGTCAGAGATTCTTGAGCATACTCGGCTGGGTAATGATTCAGAGTCCTTGATTTATGACAAGGGTATGCTAAGTTTAGGGACGTGTTTGTGTACCTAATACTATGATACTATTGGGTAGAGACACGAAATCCTAGAGCAGGCACATCTGTCAACTCTCTGTACTCATTCAAGTTCCACCAGCATTTGACGTGACTTGTGAGATAGTTACGGGTGGGTAACGATGTAAAGAGAAGTTTCGGGTTTCGTTTCAAGGTGTCTGTCTTGTTGTGTGCTAAAGTTGAGCATCTGAGACCGGCTGGAGAGTTGCAACCTTTAACCGTTCCAGAGTGGGAATGGGAGCAGATCTCCACGAATATTCGTTGTGGCGTCTACCCAGGGTTAGTCAGGGTGTGACTCCATTCGGGTGCTAGTTGTCCGGTTTTACTCGGTTTGCTCAGTTGTTCTTTGTTAAGTTTATGGGTTGCACGGAGTTCCTTCATGGGTCGTATCCAATGAGGGCACCCTGTTCGCTTGCCGTCTTGGGCAGGAGCTTTAGGAAGCCTTGGGTACTAGTTGAGATTTAGCTCCGTCATTCCATCCGCAGGATGATGGTTTTGTGAGAGCGGGTTATACCGACTCTGGAGGATATGCTTGTGCATGCGTACTAATTGTTGTCGGCAGTTGGGATCGTCACTTGCTATTGTTAGGGTTCTCCTTCGATAGCAGTTATCAGGAGGCACTCTAATTGGCAACCTTTAGGTTTAGTTGTTAGGTTGTGTCGATCACCAGTCTGTTTTTCCGTTGCCTTTAATTGGGCACTTCCGCCCAGATTATTGAGTATTCACCCCGTATTCCTTATGTCGATACTTTGCAATTACCTTCATGACCTTTCTCATATGTTTCAGCACCAGACCATTTAGCTTGAGATGTGATCTTTCGTTCACCAGCAGCAAATTGTGTTAATGGATCGGCAGGTGGAGAAACTTCGGTCAAGAGTCTTGCCATCTGTGAAGGGTTTTCTTGGGTATAGCCATATAGTGAGGTGATCACTTGGAAGGTTACGAGCGAGATTTGAGAGTTTCATAATCTTCTCTTTGAAGGTGCGCTTAGTGAGAATTTTAAATTCGGGGACGAATTTTTATAAGGGGGGAGATTGTAACGTCTTAGATTTCGGTTAGTGTTAGTTTAGACGTTAATGCGGGTTTACTGTAAAAAGTTTACCAATTCGGGTTCCTCACATTTTATAACATTTAATTAATAATTTATTGTTATTTGTTATGAGCATGCACGCACGTGTGCACGTAAATGTGAGGTTTGTTTGTGCTAATCTAGTATTAGTGACCATGACACTTAACCACTTATCTTATCCTTTTTGCCTTAACCCTAATCCTTGCCCTAATCCTTGATCTTTTGTGTGAGAAACAGGAGATATTTTTTAGGGTTTTTGTTTGTGAGAAAGGTGGCATGGTGACTTGTATGAATGCATTAATGGGATAATTAATGCAAATGATACACTCACCTCTCACTCTTACCCTACACTCACCTCCCTCTCTCTTATCCTCATACACTCTCTCATTTCTCTATCTCTTTTCATTTTCCTTATTCTCTCACAACACTAACTGAACACTTCATATTCCATCACAAATCCATCTCAAAAACTTCATAATCTCATCAAAAATCACATCTTTGATCTAGTTTTGCCTCTTGGATGCCTAGGAGCTAGGAAAGCTTGGATCTTTGAGTTCTTTTGGTTAGGTAATGATCTTTATCTGTTCTTTAAGTAGTTTTTGTGTTGTGTAGACTTTTAGTTTTAGTTTTGATTATTTAAAGTTAAGTTTTGTGCATAATATCGTATTTTTAGTGTCGTGTATGACATCTGTGATCTGCTGTGACCCGAAAATTTTACTAGAAAACCAAACAATATAGTTGTATTGTACCAGAGACCATAGGACATCACCTGGAGCACGAACCCAAGGAGCTCGGACTCGGCCGGCGACGTCTGAAGGGGAATCCGGCGACCTCGGCCGTGGGTTGGAGTTAGGGTTTGGGTTTTTGTAGGTAGGTGTCTGCTTTGGTTTAAGTGTGTTTGGTCTTATTTGGTTGTTGAGTTTTCTCAGTATAAAAAATCTGGGATCACCTAGGTAGTTTCTTGTGTTTCGTCTAAGCGCGATACGTTATACGACACGGATCATGCACTTTGTGTGATTTTGCTCTTAGGTTGTTTTCGTCGTGTCGCTACACACGTTAGCCAAAATACGAACACTTGAGAGTATGTTTTGTGTTGTTGCGTCGGTCAAATGTAGTTTGTACGTGTTATGGGTCTGTTATTAATATATACTTGCTTTATTGTTTTAATGTTACAGGTTCGCAAGCGGGAACTTCGGACGCTGCTACAAAGGGAAAACAGGTGGTTGGCTTCACTTAGCCAGGAGCGTTGGTGAGTAGATTTAACATCTACAAGGGAATCGCCCGCATGGCGTTATGCGTCTGGGCTAGAGATGTTAATTTTGTCGCATATTCTATGTCATATTTAGAATTGCGCATTCACCCTACTGCTTAGTTATTGTTGTGCTTGGACTAGTATCCTTAGGACACTGCACATATTATTGACGACTCATGTTGCACGAGCACTGATTGTATGCCACACACACCGTCAATAATTGCCATGACACGCACAACCCACTTATAGATATGATATTGCTTGGTTAGGGACATTAAGACATTGATTCATATTTCTTATCGCATATGACATATAGCATACCTGTATACCTACATGTTAATACATATGCCTTCGCATACTTACATGCTAATTACCTGTATACCTATAGAGTATTGTACCATTAGTGATAGGTACATACACATATAATGATATAGCTACTTGTATACTTTGCATACATACTTCACTTATACCTGGAGGGTATATCACATCATTACTAATAGGTAGATACCTATATCTTGCTATACCTTTATGTTTACATATATATCTGGTTATACCTACATGTTTACTTTTACTTGATGTTATTTAGAATTGGAGAAATTAGGAACCGCATTATATTTATATTAACTTGTTGCAGTTAAATAGCGGCTTTTCCTTTATATGCTCGCATTTCAGTTTTATATTGCATATATTATATTCATGGATTTTCGCATTGTGATATGGATTTTTCCTGAAATTATGCAAGTATTTCTTATTCTTTACTTGATATTTGGATGCATCCACTCTGAGATTTGTTTTAAACCGATACGTGGATCACGGGTGTCGATACCGGACACTTATGATTCGAGGAACGTATATACCGATACGTAGATCATGGGTGTCGATACCGAGCGCTTACGATTCGAGGAACGTATAAACACAAGAAAGACCGATACGTGGATCACGGGTGTCGATACCGGACACTTACGATTCGAGGAACGTATAGATTTGAGTATTTCTGTGTCGATGCTTGACATATTGTTTTTATGATATTTTTACTTCTAAGTATATATAACAGTGGAATGGGACGCTGTTATATATGCATATATATATATATATATATATATATATATTAGTGGAATGGGACGCTAGTATATATGTATATATATCAATTCATATACATCATCATATTTATTCATGCAATTATACTTAGGATATTAGAAATTTACTTGATATTAGATTTGGGATATAGGAGATTTATTTTAGATTTGATACGGGATATATATATATATATATATATATATATATATATATATATAAGATTACTGATTTTATACCTTCAGGATATATGAGAGATATTCGATACTGTACATTCAGGATTTATGAGACTTATATGATATGAGAGCTAATTTGGGGGCTGATTTGAGGAATTGGGATTTGAATTGTCTTGATGGATTGTGATCCTACCACGATGTCAGGATTCCGTGGAAATGACATGTTTCATTCCATACTCCACATTTATTGTTTATGCACGGCTTCATGTATTAGTGGTACCTGTTAGTGTACCTTTCATGACTGTTGCATTTACATACTTATTTTATATGCATTACTTCATGTGTTAGTTGTACCTGCTAGTGTACCTTTCATGACTGTTGCATATATTCCTTTTCATATCATTATTGCATAATTATTGCATACCGATTGTCATATTATTGCTTGCAATATTTGTAGTAACCGTTAGTGTACTTTTCATGATTTCTGCATTCTTCTGACCTTTTATTACTATTAATTGCATATGTTAGATTCGCGTTGTACGTGCATACTTGCGATTACCTGCATATGTTATTTACAATTCACGAGTTGGCAACTCACCCCCGTTGTGCCACAATTTGTTTTGCAGGGTGTTCCCCAGAGTAGTCGAGGCAGGCTATTCATCTATCTTATCATCTTTTGCTACGGATACCGCATCAGCTCACAGTGTGCAGTTTGCTTTAGGTGGGTTTTGTGGTTATTCGTTTTTGTATTGCATATTCGTTGTATTCTTGTACTCTCCATCTACTATTTTCATGTTGACTTAGAGAGTTGGTGAGGACGATATTGTATATTATTTTGTGACTTGGTTATCTTTTATACAGTTTCCTTTTTATCGTCTTTTATTCCTTCGCTACGGTGTCGTATATTTGTTGTGGTGGTTGTTTTCCGCCTTTGGGCGTGTTTTTGCTCCCGTTTAGGAATGCTTTACTTAAAGAATTTATACTTGAGATTTTCAAAAGTTTAAAAAATATTTATTATCTTTTCTTGTCTTTTAATGGTTTAGATTTCTGGGTTTTGGCTTTCTTTTACTGCGTTATGCCTGTAGACGTTGCGTAGTATTAGGGCCGTCACGTGCCAATTTCGGATCGTGACACTTTCATCCGATATAAATTTTAATTTGATGTAATATTATTTTGCGGGGCACATCCGGATTGAGGTTGTAGCCACCGTTGAATTATTTCATTTACTTCTTTTTGCTCCTAGGATAGACCCAAGGTGGGGTGCATAAACTACCGGGTTCTTTTAAGTGCCGAGTGGCCTACTCATTTTACTGAGGGAGGTTGCTTCTCTTCGGGAATTTGGCGAGTAGTTTGCCTCACCCGTAGGGGTCTAAAGTAGAGTTTGGCTATTCATCACGACCGTTGAATCTGTCTTTCGTTACAGGCGTAAACGAAACGCGGAATTCCTAATATATCCAATATGTTCATCTGTGATCTGGAATGCCTATTATTGTGTGAGACGAATGGTTATATTATATATGTTATATAATAGACGCTGCTTATGTTTTGCACCCGTGCTAGTCCAGCCCCCGCTCTGGCGTTAGTTAAGTAACCTAATGGTGTTAAACGGGGCCCAGTGGCGAATGCGGATGGCATACGCATACGTTGTATTTTCGTTTCTCTTTATGATGATAGGTGTAAGTGATGGGACTGTATTAGATTAATGCAAAGCAAACAAACCAAATCCGAATCGTTAGAACAATTTTAAAGACACTCAGTTTTTTCAAAACAGAAACTTTTAAATGTGGAGTTTAAACCACTCCTTTAAAAGCTATCAGGTTCTTTTGATTAAATCAAGTTCATTACGTTCACGGTTTCCCCAAAACCAGCCGTAGCCCTCCATCATTTCAGTTTAATATTCAGTAATATTCAAGTTATGTATTTTGACCTTCGCCAAGGCATAATGATTGGTAGCTACTGGATATTCATCTGTAGCATAGATAGATGAGTTGGTTTGAGACAGTCGTACTACTATTTTGGCCTTTGTCAAGAGTATGTACGGGTGGGTTCAAATTAACCTGGACAATGACGGGTAGAACTTGACATGTGACTTATGATATGTTGGTCTTCGTCAAGGTCATAAGAGCATGGGGCAAAAAACTACATCGGGAGTTTCTAAAGAAACTGAAACTTGCTAGTGTTGCATACCATTTGGAGTGTGATAATTTTGGTAGGATTCTTTCAAAGTTATCACATAATGATATTTAGATCCCGATCCTACTGTGGGTATCCGCTACTCTTCGGGAGATTTTTTCACTTAACGATCAATGCTATAAACCAAGTAGCTGTTTAGAACAGTGTTAGCAGGGCTACGCCTCCAGGGAAAAGAGGTTATTTAATTAAGGAACTTCACGAAAGCGTTGTAAAACCTCCCTCGAAGTACAGACACTAGCCTGGCCGAAAGGTCAGCAAGAATTGTACGGCGAGATTAATCCTGACTAATTCTTCTTTTATAGTTTGAGGAAGGATTCGAGAAACAGTGGGATCCATCCTGTTTAGATAAACTAAAAACTAATCTAAACTTGCAAGAACATCATGCTAAGGTGTTTCTTCTCTCTCTCCTAATTGCAGCGACCAAGATGACCGGTCTTAAGTTACTTTTATATAAAAACACATTGATAGGGCCAAGCTATAAAGATTAGCTCAGGAATGTCCATATGGCCATCACATATGACAAACTGGGCTATCTTCTTACTACTAAAGCCCCCGCCGTCCCAGGCCCATATTTCAGTATCGCGGATAAAGAGATCCATAAGACCTTGGAAATTGATAGTGCGAAAGCCAAGTGCCTCGTGCTGGCCTCTATGGATAATGAACACCAGAGGTGGCATGAGAAGATGGATCTTGAATCCATCTTCCTCCATACCAAGGACTTATATGGAATACAATCTCGTATCGTAAGATACGAGACCTCGAAGAAACTATTTCAAGCAATGTTGGCTATCGGATCATCTGTAAGGGACAACGTCCTTAAGATGATCAGCTTGATTGAAGAGCTCGCGGACCTGAGGTCCACGTTGGAGAACGAGCTGTATACAGATTTAGTTCTACAATATCTCCCATCTACCTACGTCCAGTTTATCTTGAATTTTAACATTCAAGGGAAGGAAATTTGTAACGCCTTGAAAAGTCGTTTTGGTGTTTTCCTGGAAATCGGTGAAAATTCGGTATTTTTCCGAAAACCGTCCTTTTTGTTATTTTGCAGTTTAGGACTAATTATACCTAATTTGGATAGGTAATTGCTAGTTTTTAGTAGCAAATGATTTAATTATGAAATTCTGGTCGTTTAAAATTTTTCCCTAATTTTTCAATTTTTAATATTATTTTAAGCCGGTAAGAAAATACATTAAATTAGCAATAAATACAAATTTTTCTGGGCTAATTTTAATCTTTAAAATTATGTTAATTAAAATCTAGTTGTAACATAAATTTTTAGTATTTTATTTTGATTTTTAACTAATTTTTATTATAGAAAACGAAATTTATTGAATTTTAAGCTAAAACTTGCAATTTTGGACTTGTAGGGGGTCTTTTTGCATAAAATTTCTTTTGTAAACCCCTCTCTCTCTTCCCTCAGCCCTAGGCCGGCCCCACCATGATCAGGTCCAGAAAATTGCTTGCCTCACTTTGACTTTATTCATGTGATGAAATGGATTGTTTTGAGAATTGATTAAAATATAGTATTTGGAAGTATGGTGTATTGACTTTGAGGAGGTTTGACTTGGTGATTTTTTTCCACACACCCCACACCATCCCCTCTCCCTTCTACCGGCCGAGAGCAGCCCCCCCCCCCCGCCCATTCCATTATTTTCCTTCTCTTTTCTCTCTTTTTCTTCAAAAAGATTGCATCAAAATTCAATAAAAATCAACAAATCCTTCACTTTTTCAACACAAAACCTTATTCCCTCTCTTCTCAAACCCAAATTGGTTCAAATCTTGGAGAAATATGGCATCTTGGGAGGTTTTAGCAACATAGGGATTGATCTTTTGAGGTATAATTTCCACTCTTTTAAGTTAATATGGTTAGAATTCTTTAATTTAGTTGTTTTAGTGTTAATTTAGTGCTATTTTCATTCTAGTTTTGTTTATAGTTAATGGTTGAGTTAACTAGGGTTTCTTGAAACCATGTTTTAGTTAATTAAATCTTTTAATTAATCTAGTTGTTACTTAACCAACCTAAATGGTTACTTTGCTTAAGTGGCTTGATGTTATGCTAATCTAAGTTAACTTGTGTGAATTTTTCATTGTTGTTGCGAATTGCCAAAAATCAAGAGAAGGGTTTGTGTTGGAATTATGGTTTGATGTATAGTTAATGGTTTAAAATTAGTGTAATGGCTAGCTAGTGGGTTAGTTTGGATTGTTGTGTTGGATTGTGTTAACTTTGTCGCTAATTTTCGATGTTTGTGCCTAATTGCAAATTAGTGCTTACTAGTTTTTACTAAAATATTGTGATGAATTAATTGCGATATCTAGATTATATTGTTGGCATACCCTATGACTTTTAGGATGTGTGAGTGCAGATTTTTGTGTAATCGGGTTTTAGTTTTGCCGGGCGACCAAATCGGCGATTTTTGCAGTTTTTGCGATTTTCGCGTGTGTTCCGCGCACCTTGTGCACGTTGTACCTAGCTTGTGAACGTTAGTATTTTCGTTTGGGTTTTGCGTCGTTCTTGATATGTAACCTTATGTTTGGTATTGATGTAAATTCCAGGTTCGGTCGCGGAGACGTCAGACGCGGCACAAAAGGGGAAAGCGGTGATTGGACGTGACTAGCTAGGGATTCCGGTGAGTAGATGTAACATCTACGGGGGACTATCGTTGGATGGCGCAAGTCGCCCGATAGTTTTAGTAACTTAAAAGATTCTTAGTGATGTTAGTAATTAGGGGTGTAATACTTATATGATTATTTGCTTCATCCATGCCTTATATTGACATACATATGCGAACCCATTTTATAGGACACCTGCACCATTGCCAGGGTTTTTATATGCAGCACGAGCACTATTCATGCTTACACACACACCCTGGTAATTGCCATGCCACCACACTAGATAACCTTTAAATTGAAACCTTTTACTATAATTGATACTTAAACTCGCGCTATTGCTTTAATTCCTTAAAATGAAATCGTAGGATTGCTATTCATGTGCATGTGCTTCATCATATTATTTGTTCATGCCTAATCTATTAATCACACATCGCAACTCGATTATTGATACCATATGCATTCATTTTCATTGACATATGCACTTATGAGGATTTCTTGAGGTTTTATGATATTTATGGATTTCGGGGGAAAGCCGCAAAATTTCTAAACTTATTATATTTTTTAAAATATGTAAATTGCGGTTTTCTAGTGATGTAAGTGTCGTCCACCATGAGTTTGCTGTGGTTTTCGAGATCCGTGTCGAGGAGTGGAGGAACCGTCACGGATACATGGTGGGCCCGGTATGGTATCCCGGGGCAAGATGAATGTGGTGTTGACGTTGAGCCTGGCAGGGGACGGATTACCTACCGGTGACTGTTTGGCACGACGGATATCCAGAGGATACCGACCGTGGCCGCGAGATGATGAGATTTTGATATTGAGCTGGGTCAGCCGGATGGCTGAGGCCAGAGATACTATGACATGGATATATGAGACGTGTGATAGTTTTGAGGTGTCGTTGCTGGACACAGGTTCTTGTTGATTCTATTGGTATTGTGCTGGTATTTCAAAAGAGATTCCTAAAGGAAAAACATGATTCTTATAATTACACATTCAGATCATGAGTTGATTCGCATTGCATTCATACCTGCTAGTATATTCATATTGCATACATACCTGCTATTATGTCCTGCCATACCTGTATTAGAGATGCTAGAATACTTGTGTGCATGCATACGATAGCCTGTGTAAATGTTATTTATTACTCACGAGTTGGCAACTCACCCCCGTTGTGCCATAGCCTTTTGCAGGTCCGCGCCGTCAGTACAGTAGCGGCGGGCGCTCTTGTTTCTTTTGCCTGGACTCGAGGTTTTGCTCTTAGGTGGGTTATATGATTATTTTTGCACCACCTTGAATATTCTTTGTATCTAGTGTACTCCATCTACTGTATCTACCAGTATTATTGTATATTGACCTAGAGATGAGACTGTGAGGTTTGTGGACTTTTATGCTGTATTTTGGGGTCGAGCTCACTTGAGTCGACATGCTGTTTTTCTTATGCTTCATTATGATTATTTTGCATGATGTTGTTTTATATTGCGTGGGATTTGTGACCGCCTTGTGGCGAAGAGATAGCTCCCGCTTGGGGATGTCTTATTTGTTGGATTCATATATATTCTTGTTGTACCCATTTTGGGGGCCAGTATTTACAAAGGAGACTGTGCCGAAATTTTCGGAAAAATTGATATTGTTTTTTTAAAGGTTTTTATATGACTTATTTGATAAACTCGTTTTCAATTGATTGGGTTCTCTTCACTCTTTTGCTTATTTGGTTTTGGTTTCTGGGCTTTAGCTTACTTATTTTACGGACGTCTTGAGACGTTTCGTAAACTTAAGTGCCAGTCACGTTCCGTACCCTGCGGGTCGTGACAAAGTTGGTATCAGAGCGATAGGTTTTACCTTTTTGAGTGTAGGATGACCCTTGGTAGATGGAGTAAGTGACTTAAGTAGGGTAACGTAGCGTGTGTATGTCCGCGGCATACTTGCGATACGGTACTCCGCCTAAGTGACTTTAGGATATACTTGCTTGAAAATTCCTTCTTCAATTCCGTGTATCCTATGATTCTATTGCACTGTTCTTATTATCCTTTTTCTGTACCAGCCACTATGCCGCCAAAGGCTACGAGGGCACAGAGGGCTGCCGCCCGAGACGAGATTCGAGCAGGCTCGTCCGAGACGGGGACTGAGCAGGGTGGCATGCCTACGCCGCAGGGACAGACTGATCCACCTTCCCCAGGCAGTATGGATAGGCTTGAGTCCGGTGTGCAGGAGCTACGACAGATGGTGGGATCCTTAGTAGAGGTCAATCGAGCACAGAGATCGGATACTACTCCCCCTACGGTCGTTTCGAGACCGAGTCGGATTCGCACTGATATATTAGCACCTAGGCGTGTTCGCAGAGGCCGTGGCGGATTCTTTAGGGGCCAGTTGTATCGCCTTCACCCATATGGTCAGCAGCCATGGTTAGGATGTTTTTGGTGTGGTAGCCTACATCATCGTATCAGAGACTGTCCGGTGAGACGACAGGGAGCGGCGACAGTGCCACATGTTACCTTTCCACCATCACCGCCCTCTCCTCAGAGAGAACTACTTCCTACCACTGGAGATGCTTCACGTCAGATAGGTGCACCCAGAGGCCGTGGACGCGGCGGTCCTGTTCAGAGAGGACGAGGAGGCAAAGGCCGAGGTCGAGGTCAGCCCGCTATCGGTGGAGGACAGGCCCGAGTTTTTGCTTTGACACCGCAGGATGCGCAGGCATCCAATGCCGTTGTGACAGGTACCTTGCCAGTTTGCTCTTTCGACGCACGGGTATTATTTGACCCAGGTTCCACACATTCGTACGTCTCTACACACTTTGCACCGATGTTGGGCCGTGAGTCGTCGTCGTTAGATCATCCGCTTGTTGTTGTTACTCCGGTAGGCGAGTCGTTTGTCGCTCGTTTTGTATTTCGTTTGTGTTCCATTCGTATCGGGGAGAGGGATTCATCAGTTGATTTGATTCTCCTCGATATGTTGGACTTTGATGTGCTTCTGGGCATGGATTGGCTAGCAACTTGTTATGCTTCGGTGGACTGCCGTGAGAAGGCAGTCATATTTAGCTTTCTGGGAGAGCCAATCCTTGTTATTCAGGGAGACCGCAGCGTCACCCTTCCCAGCTTGTTTTCGTCTCTTCGCGCTGGTCAGCTCTTGCGGAAGGGATGTCAGGGATTATTAGCGTATATTTGTGATACTCGAGCTGCAGAGGTTCCGTTGGACCGGGTCCAGATTGTTTGTGAATTCCCTGATGTTTTCCCTGATGAGCTGCCTGGGCTACCACCTGAGCGCGATGTTGAGTTCTTCATCGATTTGTTTCCCGGCTCGGGGCCTATCTCTATACCGCCTTATCGGATGGACCCGGCAGAGCTTCGAGAGCTGAAGGATCAGTTGCAGGAATTGTTAGATAAGGGGCTTATTCGACCTAGTGTTTCTCCGTGGGGTGCTCCGGTCCTGTTTGTCAAGAAGAAGGATGGAAGTTTGCGCTTATGTATCGACTACCGCCAGCTGAACAAAGTTACCGTTCGGAACAGATATCCGTTGCCATGCATTGATGATTTGTTCGACCAGCTTCAGGGTGCGGGGTATTTTTCGAGGATCGACTTGCGATCAGGATACCATCAGCTGCGAGTTCGACAGGAGGATATACCGAGGACAGCTTTTCGCACGCGCTACGGCCACTACGAGTTTTTGGTGATGTCGTTCGGACTCACCAACGCCCCAGCAGCATTCATGGATTTGATGAACCGTACATTCAGGCCGTATCTTGACTTGTTCATCATCGTGTTTATCGACGATATCTTGGTGTACTCCCGGAGCAGAGAGGAGCACGAGCAGCACTTGCGGATTACGTTACAGACTCTGAGGGAGCACCAGCTATTTGCAAAGTTCTCCAAGTGTGCTTTCTGGCTGGACAGCGTCGGATTCTTGGGTCACGTGGTTACGAGAGACGGCATATGTGTGGACCCGAAGAAGATTGAGGCTGTTCAGCAGTGGCCCCGACCTACATCGGTCACTGAGATCCGTAGTTTTCTAGGCCTGGTGGACTACTACAGGCGTTTTGTTTAGGACTTCTCCCGTATAGCTGCACCTTTGACCGGTTTGACCCGGAAGGGAGTTCCTTTCGTTTGGACAGAGGAGTGCGAGCGCAGTTTTCAGCAGCTACGGACTTGTTTGACTATGGCGCCGGTATTATCTTTGCCTTCGGGATCAGGAGGATTTGTGGTCTACTGTGATGCTTCGCGAGTGGGGTTAGGATGCGTACTGATGCAGCATGGCCGGGTGATCGCTTATGCTTCTCGGCAGTTGAAGAAGCATGAACAGAACTACCCCACTCACGATTTGGAGATGGCTGCAGTGGTCTTTGCACTGAAGATTTGGCGACATTACCTATATGGTGAGTCGTGCCAAATATTCACAGACCACAAGAGCTTAAAATACATATTTCAGCAGCGAGACCTGAACCTCAGACAGCGTCGTTGGATGGAGTTGGTGAAAGACTACGACTGCGAGATCTTATATCACCCAGGCAAGGCGAATGTAGTGGCAGATGCGTTGAGTGGGAGGCCCGGGGGTAGTCTATCCTTTTTGCGCGCAGTGCAGAGGCAATCGTCAGCAGATTGGCAGATGTTATGCGACAGCCGAGTTGAGTTCGAGTTCACTCAGACAGGGGGACAGCTCGCGCATGTTCGTGCACGCCCACAGTTGCTTGACCGTATATATGAGGCACAGCGCAGTGACGACCGTTGCTCGGAGATCATGGCACAGATGGGTCAGGGCAGATTTTCCGAGTTCGTGATTGACGATCAGGGGATTTTACGCTATGGATCTAGACTGTGCGTACCAGATGCTGATGGATTGCGGCGCGACATTCTTGAGGAGGCACACCGATCAGTATATAGTGTCCACCCCGGTTCCACCAAGATGTACCATGATATGAGAGAGACCTACTGGTGGGACGGGATGAAGAGGGACATTGCGGAGTTCGTTTCGAGATGACTGAATTGTCAGCAAGTCAAGGCCGAGCACCAGAGGCCCGCAGGAGAGCTACAGCCGTTACCCATTCCAGAGTGGAAATGGGAGCAGATTTCGATGGACTTCATTGTGGGTCTACCCAGGACCAGTCGAGGGTACGACTCTATCTGGGTGATCGTGGATAGATTGACGAAAGCGGCTCACTTCCTACCAGTGAAGACCACTTTCAGCTTCGCTCAGTATGCTCAGCTCTACATTGACGAGATCGTGCGACTACATGGCGTACCGACTTGTATTGTGTCAGATCGAGGTACCCAGTTCACCAGCCGACTATTACAGAGACTCCAGGAGGCTTTGGGCACTCGTTTGAGCTTCAGCACAGCATTTCATCCACAGACCGACGGACAGTCAGAGCGGACCATTCAGACTCTCGAGGACATGCTCAGAGCGTGTATTTTAGAATTCTGCGGCAGCTGGGATCGTCATTTACCTCTAGTGGAGTTCTCCTACAACAACAGCTTCCAGGATACTATTCAGATGGCACCTTTCGAGGCATTGTATGGGAGGAGATGCAGATCGCCCGTCTGTTGGACAGAGCTCAGCGAGAGCAGTATTTTGGGGCCGCAGCTTGTTGAGGAGACGACAGCGAAGATACAGTTGATCCGAGACCGGATGAGAGCGGCTCAGAGCAGGAAGAAATCGTATGCGGACAGGTGCTGTGGCAGATTAGAGTTCGCAGTTGGCGACCATGTTTTTCTGAGAGTCTCTCCGATGAAGGGCGTGATGCGTTTTGGGCGAAAGGGGAAGCTTAGCCCTAGATTCGTAGGTCCCTTCGAGATCCTCGAGCGTGTCGGCGCTGTTGCATATCGTTTGGCCCTTCCACCCAGCCTTCCCGATGTTCACCCCGTCTTCCATGTTTCGATGCTCCGCAAGCACCTTCACGACCCTTCGCATGCGATTCAGCACCCGACAGTCCAGCTAGAGCGTGACCTTTCTTTTGCAGAGCAGCCGGTGGCCATCCTGGATCGGCAGGTGAAGAAGTTGAGATCGAAGATTATACCAACCGTCAAGGTCCTTTGGCGTAGCCCGAGCAGCGAGGAGGTTACCTGGGAGACCGAGGGCGAGATGAGGAAGAAATATCCCCATCTCTTTGAAGGTACGCGTAGTTATTTTTAAATTCGGGGACCGAATTTCTTTAAGGGGGAAGATTGTAACGCCTTGAAAAGTCGTTTTGGTGTTTTCCTGGAAATCGGTGAAAATTCGGTATTTTTCCGAAAACCGTCCTTTTTGTTATTTTGCAGTTTAGGACTAATTATACCTAATTTGGATAGGTAATTTCTAGTTTTTAGTAGCAAATGAGTTAATTATGAAATTCTGGTCGTTTAAAATTTTTCCCTAATTTTTCAATTTTTAATATTATTTTAAGCCGGTAAGAAAATACATTAAATTAGCAATAAATACAAATTTTTCTGGGCTAATTTTAATCTTTAAAATTATGTTAATTAAAATCTAGTTGTAACATAAATTTTTAGTATTTTATTTTGATTTTTAACTAATTTTTATTATAGAAAACGAAATTTATTGAATTTTAAGCTAAAACTTGCAATTTTGGACTTATAGGGGGTCTTTTTGCATAAAATTTCTTTTGTAAACCCCTCTCTCTCTTCCCTCAGCCCTAGGCCGGCCCCACCATGATCAGGTCCAGAAAATTGCTTGCCTCACTTTGACTTTATTCATGTGATGAAATGGATTGTTTTGAGAATTGATTAAAATATAGTATTTGGAAGTATGGTGTATTGACTTTGAGGGGGTTTGACTTGGTGATTTTTTTCCACACACCCCACACCATCCCCTCTCCCTTCTACCGGCCGAGAGCAGCCCCCCCCCCATTCCATTATTTTCCTTCTCTTTTCTCTCTTTTTCTTCAAAAAGATTGCATCAAAATTCAATAAAAATCAACAAATCCTTCACTTTTTCAACACAAAACCTTATTCCCTCTCTTCTCAAACCCAAATTGGTTCAAATCTTGGAGAAATATGGCATCTTGGGAGGTTTTAGCAACATAGGGATTGATCTTTTGAGGTATAATTTCCACTCTTTTAAGTTAATATGGTTAGAATTCTTTAATTTAGTTGTTTTAGTGTTAATTTAGTGCTATTTTCATTCTAGTTTTGTTTATAGTTAATGGTTGAGTTAACTAGGGTTTCTTGAAACCATGTTTTAGTTAATTAAATCTTTTAATTAATCTAGTTGTTACTTAACCAACCTAAATGGTTACTTTGCTTAAGTGGCTTGATGTTATGCTAATCTAAGTTAACTTGTGTGAATTTTTCATTGTTGTTGCTAATTGCCAAAAATCAAGAGAAGGGTTTGTGTTGGAATTATGGTTTGATGCATAGTTAATGGTTTAAAATTAGTGTAATGGCTAGCTAGTGGGTTAGTTTGGATTGTTGTGTTGGATTGTGTTAACTTTGTCGCTAATTTTCGATGTTTGTGCCAAATTGCAAATTAGTGCTTACTAGTTTTTACTAAAATATTGTGATGAATTAATTGCGATATCTAGATTATATTGTTGGCATACCCTATCACTTTTAGGATGTGTGAGTGCGGATTTTTGTGTAATCGGGTTTTAGTTTTGCCGGGCGACCAAATCGGCGATTTTTGCAGTTTTTGCGATTTTCGCGTGTGTTCCGCGCACCTTGTGCACGTTGTACCTAGCTTGTGAACGCTAGTATTTTCGTTTGGGTTTTACGTCGTTCTTGATATGTAACCTTATGTTTGGTATTGATGTAAATTCCAGGTTCGGTCGCGGAGACGTCAGACGCGGCACGAAAAGGGAAAGCGGTGATTGGACGTGACTAGCTAGGGATTCCGGTGAGTAGATGTAACATCTACGGGGGACTATCGTTGGATGGCGCAAGTCGCCCGATAGTTTTAGTAACTTAAAAGATTCTTAGTGATGTTAGTAATTAGGGGTGTAATACTTATATGATTATTTGCTGCATCCATGCCTTATATTGACATACATATGCGAACCCATTTTATAGGACACCTGCACCATTGCCAGGGTTTTTATATGCAGCACGAGCATTATTCATGCTTACACACACACCCTGGTAATTGCCATGCCACCACACTAGATAACCTTTAAATTGAAACCTTTTACTATAATTGATACTTAAACTCGCGCTATTGCTTTAATTCCTTAAAATGAAATCGTAGGATTGCTATTCATGTGCATGTGCTTCATCATATTATTTGTTCATGCCTAATCTATTAATCACACATCGTAACTTGATTATTGATACCATATGCATTCATTATCATTGACATATGCACTTATGAGGATTTCTTGAGGTTTTATGATATTTTTGGATTTCGGGGGAAAGCCGCAAAATTTCTAAACTTATTATATTTTTTAAAATATGTAAATTACGATTTTCTAGTGATGTAAGTGTCGTCCACCATGAGTTTGCTGTGGTTTTCGAGATCCGTGTCGAGGAGTGGAGGAACCGTCACGGGTACATGGTAGGCCCGGTATGGTACCCCGGGGCAAGATGAATGTGGTGTTGACGTTGAGCCTGGCAGGGGACGGATTACCTACCGGTGACTGTTTGGCACGGCGGATATCCAGAGGATACCGACCGTGGCCGCGAGATGATGAGATTTTGATATTGAGCTGGGTCAGCCGGATGGTTGAGGCCAGAGATACTATGACATGGATATATGAGATGTGTGATAGTTTTGAGGTGTCGTTGCTGGACACAGGTTCTTGTTGATTCTATTGGTATTGTGCTGGTATTTCAAAAGAGATTCCTAAAGGAAAAACATGATTCTTATAATTACACATTCAGATCATGAGTTGATTCGCATTGCATTCATACCTGCTAGTATATTCATATTGCATACATACCTGCTATTATGTCCTGCCATACCTGTATTAGAGATGCTAGAATACTTGTGTGCATGCATACGATAGCCTGTGTAAATGTTATTTATTACTCACGAGTTGGCAACTCACCCCCGTTGTGCCATAGCCTTTTGCAGGTCCGCTCCGTCAGTACAGTAGTGGCGGGCGCTCTTGTTTCTTTTGCCTGGACTCGAAGTTTTGCTCTTAGGTGGGTTATATGATTATTTTTGCACCACCTTGTATATTCTTTGTATCTAGTGTACTCCATCTACTGTATCTATCAGTATTATTGTATATTGACCTAGAGATGAGACTGTGAGGTTTGTGGACTTTTATGCTGTATTTTGGGGTCGAGCTCACTTGAGTCGACATGCTGTTTTTCTTATGCTTCATTATGATTATTTTGCATGATGTTGTTTTATATTGCGTGGGATTTGTGACCGCCTTGTGGTGAAGAGCTAGCTCCCGCTTGGGGATGCCTTATTTGTTGGATTCATATATATTCTTGTTGTACCCATTTTGGGGGCCAGTATTTACAAAGGAGACTCTGCCGAAATTTTCGGAAAAATTGATATTGTTTTTTTAAAGGTTTTTATATGACTTATTTGATAAACTCGTTTTCAATTGATTGGGTTCTCTTCACTCTTTTGCTTATTTGGTTTTGGTTTCTGGGCTTTGGCTTACTTATTTTACGGACGTCTTGAGACGTTTCGTAAACTTAAGTGTCAGTCACGTTCCGTACCCTGCGGGTCGTGGTGCTGTCCTCTATGGATAATGAACACCAGAGGTGGCATGAGAAGATGGATCTTGAATCCATCTTCCTCCATACCAAGGACTTATATGGAATACAATCTCGTATCGTAAGATACGAGACCTCGAAGAAACTATTTCAAGCAATGTTGGCTTTCGGATCATCTGTAAGGGACCACGTCCTTAAGATGATCAGCTTGATTGAAGAGCTCGCGGACCTGAGGTCCACGTTGGAGAACGAGCTGTATACAGATTTAGTTCTACAATATCTCCCCTCTACCTGCGCCCAGTTTATCTTGAATTTTAACATTCAAGGGAAGGAAATTACACTTCCAGAACTCCTCAACATATTGAGGAGCACTGAGGGCACCCTGCAGAAGTCCAGGAAGACACCCGCTCTACTTGTTGGAGGATCTTCCTCTTCTAGATCCAAGGAGAAAGCCAAGGGGAAGAAGAAGAAGGCCTCATCAAGCCGAAAGGCGGTGTCGGTAAGGTAGAGGCAAGGGGCAAGGCAAAATTTGGGGGGCCGATGGTAGGGAAGGAAGAATGCTTCTACTGTCACAAAAAGGGCCATTGGAAGAAGGATTGCTGGGCCTAGAAAGTCCAGAACCGGGATGCGAAGCCGATTATGGCTTCGGCTTCAGGTGTGTTTGTGATTGAAAACTGTCTGTCAATCAACTCTACTTTCTGGGTATCGGATACCGAATTAGAATCTCATATATGTAATTCTTTGCAGGCACTGAGAAATCGTAGAGTTTTGAAAGCGAGTGATATGACCCTCAGGGTTGCTAACGGAGCGAGCGTAGATGCTGTGTCCGTAGAGGAATATCACTTAGGACCGATAAGTGGACATATTTTGGTTTTGCGCAACTGTTTTTGTGTACCTAGTTTGACTTGTAATATCATTTTTGTATCTTTGTTATCTAAAGAAGGTTATGATTTTACATTTTTAAGCGATGTCGTAAACATCCACCTTAATCATGGTTTGATTTGGTCGGGTATACTAAACAACGATATATACGTATTAAGCCAACTACAAGTTTTCAACATCCATAACACACACAAATGAAAGTCTCTAGAATTAAATTAAGTTTTCTTATGGTATTGTAGACCGGGTCACATCAATGAAACACGGTTGACCAAGTTACATAAAGAGAGATATTTGGATCCGTTCGAATATCAGTCTTATACAACTTGTCAATCATGTCTCAAAGGAAATATGGCAAGGACTCCGTTCACTGGACACGGAGTAAGAGCGAGCTAGCTCTTGGGACTCATACACAGTGACGTGTGTGGTCCAATGTCTATACATGCAAGAAGTGGCTATTCCTATTTCATTACTTTTATGGATGATTTCTATGGGTATGGACAAGTCATCTTGATGAAACATAAATCCAAAGCCTCTGAGAAATTCCAAGAATATAAGAATGAAGTGGAAAAACAAACCGGAAAAAGTATCAAGACACTTCGATCTGATTGAGATGGTGAATACTTAAGTTCCGCATTGGGAAGTACAAACTTGCCTAGTCTATCATATGTCTGGACGTCATATGATACGCGGCATTGGAAAGTACAAACTTGCCTAGTGTACCCGTTATCGATTTAGGATGCAATTAACTTCTAATTTCCCAGTCCTGAAGATCCATACGAGCACGGAGGTTGACTTTCGATTTTCCGTCTTTACAAAGAAGTAAGTTGAGTACGTATTCGGATACTCTCTTCTCTATGTACATGACGTCCAGACAATGACGCACTAAATTTGTTGACAGTACGAAAACTCGTAGAAATTTCTTAACTTGTTCCAGTATGGTGGTTTGACCTATTTTTCCGGATCTATCCCGAAGATCACATTATTGTAGCCATCCCACTGAGAAATCACGTCCTCTCCGGACAATGAGTATGGAGGCCTAAGAAGCTCTTGATAACTATTAAAGTGAGCAGCGTCTAACCTGTAGGGATGGTCTAGTGGCAGGAAACGCCGATGACCGCAATAAAAAACCTTCTTGCTAAAATTCAACCATTTCGTTGTTGTATATTGATGGAAATAAAGGCATGTTTTGTGACCATGTATGGACCAACATGATAGCATTACATGCGCAGGAAAGTCATTAATTGTCCACATTAAAGCCGCACGCATTGTGAAGGTTGTATCTGTGTTTGCATTGTAAGTATCTACACTATCAATGAATAAAGATTTTAATTCATTGATCAGAGGTCGGAGATAGACGTCGATATTGTTTCCCGATATGTTTGGTCCATCAATAAGAAGAGGTATCATAAAATAGGATTGATCCATAGCCAACCAAGACGACAGATTATAAATTATCATCACAACGGGCCATGTGCTGTGGCTTCCAGCCATATAGTTGAATGGGAAGAAGCCATCACTAGCGAGTTTGAGCCTGACATTGCGAGGATCACTACTGAATATTTCATGCCTCCTATCAAAATCCTTCTATGCCGGTGAATCTCTTGGATGGCTCATTTTTTCATCTTCACTTGGAGCAGCACGGTGATGCCAAATCATTGCCTCGGCTATTTTCTTGCACCTGAATAGCCTCTGCAGCCTCTGTGTTATGGAAAAGTATCATGCTATCTTGACAAGTATATCGGGCTTCTTATTAGATTCTTTCGGCTTATACGTGGCCTCTCCGTATGGTGGACACTCTTTCAAATCTGAATTCTCTTTCCGGTACAACACGCAATCTTTAGGACATGCATGAATCTTCTCATACTTCAGACCCAAATCAAACATTATCTTCTGGGCTTCGTACCAGCTGTCGGGCACGTTATTTTCCGGGGTCATAGAATCTTTTAGGAACTTCAGAAGTATCGTGGATGACTTGTTGCTCCATCCATTTAGGCACTGAATCTGGAAAACTTGGACGAACCATGATAGGGTCGAATACTTTGCATTCTCATAATTTGGTCTTCTATCATTATTCATGAACTCTTTATACTTATCCGCATGAAGTCCTTGACCGGAAGGAATGTCATCTTCAGTAGGAATACTATCATCTAGGGCAGCCTCTACCATATCCTCCATTTCTTCTCCAGGAAAGAAGTTATCATCTTTTTTCTTCTACCGCATTACCGTCATTTCCTTCTTCTTCTGCCGCATTACCGTATTCTTCTTGTCCTTCCCCGTGATATAGCCAAGTTGTATAAAGTCTAGTAAAACCATGTTTAACGATGTGAAACTCTACGATTTCTACCTTCTGCCGGAACTTATTCCCATATCTATCGCACGGGCAGAGAATCTTCTCTAACACGATCTTATTATGTGTGCGTGCAAATTCAATGAAAGCAGCAACTCCTGCGACAAATTTAGAATTGCATGCGTTGTTGTCAATCCACGTACATCCAGTCCTTAACTCTGATGTACTCATGGTCCATGTTAGACTGTATAACATATAAATTGTAGGTTATGGTGACTATATTGAGAAATCTAAGAACGAGATGGTTACTGACAAAGAAGAAAATCCGTAGAGGCAAGTTTGTCTTTGAAAAGAATAAATTATCGATAAAAAAGTTAGATTTGAAGATACCCAAATGTAACATTTCAGAAAAATAAAATATTATTTTTGGGAATTTTTATAATTAAATAATATTATATTGAATATTTTAATAAGGCGGAATAATTAAATACCGATAAATTGGAAAAAATTTGGAAAATTATGGAAATTACTGAAATGAGGGTGCTTTATTGGATTTAAGCAAATTATGAAATTTTATGATTTATTATACACTATTTTAATGCTAATCGCGGTTAAATATCGCTAATCGCGCATTAAGCTTGTTTTGTGCAAAACATGCACCATATCATTTTTACATTGTGTTACATTTTCCTACATGGCCTTCTCTTCATTTTCATTCATGATTTTGGTATTATGTGAGAAGAGAAAAGAAAAAGGAAAAGAAAATAGAAAAGAAAAGAAAAGGAAAACATTAAAGTATTATGTATGGGTGAGAGAGAGAGGTGAGGGGTCAAACTTGGACCATAACACTTTGTTCCATCATCATCTTCTTTATCTTTTCTTCTTCTTCTTTCCCCATGGCAGCACCCTCTCCTCCCTCCTCTTCAAGCCCACTTTTCATCATCAAAAACTCCCCAAAAGTCCATCCCCACTTCATTAAAAACATGCACAAGCTCACAAGCTACACTTTGGACAAAGAAAAATGAGATTTTGATGCTCTAGGGGATTCATGAGTGCCAAATGAGGTAACCTCTTCACCATTGGTGTAGTTTTTCTTTCACTTTAGCACAAATACATGTTTAGATGCGATTGTTGGGGTAAAAATTTACACCCCGGTTGACCAAGTCAAAATCAAAGTCAACCCCAAGCCAAGCGGGCCCAAGCCCAGATCCAGTCGGCCCATGCCCGGGTCGAGCCCGAACATGAAGCGGCCGGCCTCCCCCTATGCCAAGATAAAATTTTGTAATAAATAATTTTGTTGTATTTCTTTTGTTTTGTTTTATGGATAAATGTAAGAAAAATAGGCATAAAGCCAAATTTTTGTAAAGCCCATGGCTTATGTGCAAAAAGAAATAGCACATGAGCCATGGGATAGGCAAAATGCCATTTTGTGAAGCCCAAGGGGCTATGTGTAAAGTGTATGGCCTATAAAGGCAAAGATAATGAAAAAATCTAACAACTTTTTCTCTCTCCACAAAAATTTTAGATCTGAGATCTTTTCTCTTTCTTCAAGGTTCCAAAACCTTCTTCTTTCTTTTGAATTAAATCAAGAGTTTTACTCTTCATTTTATAAAACTAAATAGTTTTTCACCACAAAACACACAAAGGGGAGCTTGGATCTGTTATTAGATCTCAAAAAGGAAAGATTTTTAGATCTCACGTCTTTTGATCTTCAAGATCCAGCCAACAGAAGAGGAAGAAGAAGACCCCCCCTTCATTAACCAAAACATTTTAGGAGTTTAACTCCACTCTAAACCCTATTTCTGGGACTAAAAGCCCCTTTTTGGTCGCTAGCGCTCTGCGTTCAAGCGCAAAGCGCCCACATGCCGACACGTGGCACATTTGCGTTCAGGCGCCCAGCGCTCGGGCGCAAAACGCCCACGTGCCGACACGTGGCGCGCTTGCGCTCCAGCGCCCAGCGCTCGAGCGCAAAGCGCCCACGTGCCGACACGTGGAGCGCTTGCGCCTAAGCGCACAGCGCTCGAGCGCAAAGCGCCCACGTGCCGACACGTGGCGCGCTTGCGCCCGAGCGCACAGCGTCCGAGCGCACAGCGCCCGAGCGCAAAGCGCCCACGTGTTGACACGTGGCGCGCTTGTGCCTAGGCGCACAGCACCTGAGCGCACAGCGCTCAAGGCGCTGACCCCACGCATCCTTTGGATGTCTTTTCCCCCTTTATTTATATATACATGTATATATATACATATGTATACATATGTACACATACACATACTCCACGACACTGTCCCCCTCAAAAACAAATTTGGGCCGGGGCGCTGCCCCGAACCCCGCAAGGGGGCTGCTAGCCCCCTTGACCCCCAGCCCGCTATCCGGGTAGCGGGACCCCCGTAAAAACTCTGCGTGGCTCCCGATATATCCAAAACCCCCTTTCAAAACAAAACACACGTACACTGCACATTGAGTTCGCATGACCAGTTTAACCCGTTAATCGGAGGTTCCCTCGCCCCAAAGGCAAAGGGTAATTAACGGCAGCTTAGTCCGCGGCTACCGGAGATTCGGATCCCCACAATCATTAAACCCCGGCCTACCCTAGGCAGGGGGAATCTGTAGTACGCCTGAGAAGCGTGCGCGTATTCCTATCTCAATGGGGTGACGAAAAACACCCTACAGATTCTGGCACGCCCGGTGGGACCAATCTCTCCTCCCCTATTTCGGGTTAAACGTTCATGCGAACTCAATCCATATACATATCGATTACCTATACTGAAATGATTTTTTTTTCTTCCGTGCAGCAATCAACCTTCGACGACAATGTCTCCCGAGATGAATTCAGCTTCCAACGTAACCCCAATTCCGTACGTGGTCAAGATCAACGCTCATGTGGTTCTCCCCGCAAGCCTCAGTCGACAGTGGGAGGAATCGCCCCGCCAGTTTGGCTCCGTCATTATCTACCCTGCCGGAAGCGCTCATCTGGCTGAGATCCCGGCGGAACAGGTGGCCAAGCCGGTCTCAAGGGGTAAGAGGCCGAATGTCGTGATCGCCAAGGCACCACAACCAAAACTTAAGACGGTATCTGAACGATTCTCTGGTGCTCCAGCGGGGGGCTAGAACTTCGGTACAAAGGGCAACATCAAATGTTGCGGACGAGCTCAGGCGATGACTCCAACAAATGCACAATCGAGCGTATCTCCAAGGCCCTCCATCGACCGGTCTGCGGCGTCTTCCCAAAGAGCCGAAGTCTGCCAGGCGCTTAGAACAGAAAAGTTAAGGCAGAAGTGGCTCAGGTATCGAGCCAACAAGAGGGCCAGGGTTTCGGCCAAATGGAATCGTGTGAAGTTCCAAGTGCAGGGTTGCCCTGCGACGACGGCTGAGTCGGACATAAGAATCAGCAATTCCTTCGAGCCTCTGAAGTGGGTTCAGAAAAATGTCATGACCGCCAGAATCAAGAAGACAGCGGTCTGAACGGTGCTACAAAGAGACGTGTCCCGGCCCCAACAGAAAAAGTATGGCACTGTCTCTTCAAGGGTCTATCAGGAGCTCTGTGCCGCACGAAAGCAGCGGGGCAAATCCAGAAAAGAAGCGCCAGCACCATTCAAGAACCTGGTTAGGCCAGCCGCCTTCAATCGACTACCAGCTACCGAAGCAAGGGGGTCAAGACAGCGATCCGTGAAATCAGCTGCCAATGATAGAAAGACGGCCGGATATATCATCCATACGGTCTATATGGCGGGCGGACGCCCCAGCGACAACCTTCGCAGCAAAAGCAAGGATGGGGCCACCACATCCCAAGCCCAATCTAGCCTGAATGTGGTTGCCGCTGCCCAAGAACAGCCGCCCCCGCTGGATGAAGAAAACCCTCTCGATGAGGATGATAGGCAGAAAGACCCCTCGGTCCATGCAGAGTCAAGCTCGGACAGCGAGGAAGAGCCGACTTTCCGCCCCAGGACTGCGGAGCAAGAGCTGCTTCAAGAGCTTCGAAAACAGCTCGGGAGCAAAGATAAAGAGATGGCCAAGCTCTATTCGAAGATTGACGACTTAACGAACGTGGTGATGTAGCTTACGGCTCAAATTGCTCGAGCGCCTCCCAATCAAGCACCAGCCGCTGCTAATCAGCCGGATGGTGACAATCTGAGGCAGCCAATGACTGTTCCTTTGGGTCCAAGACTGGTCGAGCCACATGAAAGCCGGCCACACTCCGCTTCTGGGGGCGCCTTGGCCCCAGATAGCACTATCCCGCTAACACAGGATCGAATAATGGATCTGGTCACCAGCAAGGTTAAAACATTGGTGGCCGAAGCTGAAGCTCAGAAAGAAATCGGCAGTAGTGGGCGGCCATACCCCGCGCAGTACGATCTGATTGAGTTCCCGAGCGGCTACGTCATTCCTAAGTTCGGAAGATTTGATGGAACGGGGAATGCAAATCAGCACGTCGCCCACTTCAAAGCATCGTGTGGAAATACAGGGGGCAATGACGCACTCCTTCTTCGTCAGTTTGTCAACAGCCTGACCGGTGTCGCCTTCAACTGGTACGCGAGTATACCAGATGGGTCCGTCATTACCTTTGCCCAAATGGAGTCTCTGTTTCGGCAAAGGTTCATGAGTGTCAGTGATAAAATCTCCATTGCCGACCTTGTGAGGACCAAGCCGGGGAAAAATGAAAGCAACACCGACTTTATTGCCCGATGGCGTAATCTCACGGTTAAGTGCGAACCGCCGCTGGAGCAGGACCAGTCCGTCAGCCTTCTCATTGGGAACCTCAGCAATTGGATGGTCCCATTCTTGTGTACAGTGGGCTTCAAGACATTTCAGGAGCTAACCAAGAAAGTCCAAATGCCGGAACGCTCGAAGCAAGAGTCCCCGCTGGATTCTCAGAAAGAGAAAACTTGGAAAAGCAAGCGGGACGACAACCGTAGAAGCGGGAGTTCCAGCAGTACCAATGTCTTCAATGCATCCGACAATGAAGAAAAGCGAAGGGCGGCCGAATCCAAAACTAACCGGTCTTGAAAGCCATTGCTGGGAGGAAATGGGCCTTCCCTAGAGGAGAAAAAGAACAAGGTTTACTCTTTCAGAAGGGACAAGGTCCGCAAGATATTTAATGATGCCTTGAACAACGGCCTACAATTGCCGGAGTCGAAAAGACCCCAAGAAGCAAAAATGACCGACAATCCCCTGTATTGCCCATACCACCGAGTAGTGAGCCATGCGATCGAGGATTGCTATATCTTCAAGGATTGGGTCGAGAAGCAGTACAAGGCTGGAGAGATTGAGCTGTCCAAAAGTGTGTTGGTGAACAATCAAGTTGCAACCACCAACTTTATACAGACAGAAGCTGAAGCCTTCTGGGAGCAAACAGCCGAACACGCTGCCCTGAGAAATGAGACGGACTCATCGTGGTCTCCGTGGAGTACGCACATATCTAATAAGACGAAAAAGATGATAAAGCTACTTTGGAAAGAACCCAGGACGGAATGGGAAGGGCAGAAGAGGCCTACCAGTCCAGCTGCCAATGCGGCTCCATCAGGCTCAAAATCCAAGAAGCTCAAGAAGAAGAAAGGTGCAGCTCGGCACGAAAAAGAGTCTACAGGGAGATCGACCATTCAAAAATATATCGATTCCCTCGAAGAATATGAACAAAAGGGAAGAACATTGATTCAATTGAAGGAGTTCTTCCCTGTACAAGCGGCTGAAATTCTGGAGGAGTTAGAAGAAAACTCCAATGAAGAGATCCCAGTAGTGACCTGCTACGCCATCCATCTTGGCAGCGACTCCGAGGATGAGCTCTGTTTTCCTGAAGAAGACGAGGAGCTCGCCACAAAGGCCAACCAAATCCAGCTCAGAAGCGGCAGGGCTCTACCGCCAAATCAGGGCAATGCCCCAAAAGGAAAGGGAAAACAGGTGGCTAATGATGAAGATGGCGGAGAACCGGCCGATGAAAACTCGAGTCCTTCCCCAGTAGACTATAATGTCTTGGCTCACCTTCGAAGGCTTCCGTCTCTCCTGAGCATCTACGACGCCTTGGTCCTATCTAAGGAGCTTAGAGATGTTCTTATTCACGCTCTACAAAACCCCGAGCGGTATCAGGCTCACTTTGCGGAAATTAATATGAAAGAAGCTCAGCACGCTTTGCATGCCGCCGTAGTCACATTTAAGGATGAAGACTTGCTACTGGGAACGACTGAGCACAATCGGCCACTTTACGTGACCGGGTACAGTGACGGAGATCGAATTAATCGCATATTGATTGATCCAGGGTCCTCAGTGAACATCATGAACTTGTGGACGCTGAAGAGTTTGTCAATGGACGTCCGACACCTGTCAAGGGAAAGGATTGTCATTCAAGGCTTCAACCAAAATTGCCAGCAAGTTCTGGGGTCCATAGCTCTGCCAATCAAATTCGGGGATCTGCAAACTGAAGCTAAGATATACGTGATCGACACCGACACGTCTTATAAGATTCTCTTGGGGCGGCCGTGGCTCCACGATTATGGCATCATTCCGTCAACTCTCCATCAATGCATGAAGTATACTAAAAATGGCGAAGAAATACGCATTGACGGAGACATCCAGCCGTTCGGTGTGCATGAAGTCCGCTATGAAGATTCTCGGTACTTTATGAATCATTAAAATGCTAAGCCACAACTGACTGAGGATAGACCGTCCCCAAGACTCAAAAGCAAATCTGCGCCGGCTATCACTTTCAAAAGCAAAAACGCCCAAGTACGCCCGCATTTCGGTAACGACACTGATGAGTCCGACGCTGGAAGCCCGTCCTTCCGCAAAACCCGCCCTCGTTTCGGCAGCGATACGGACGAATCTGTTACTGAAGGCCCATCTAGCAGCAAAGTCCGCCCTCATCTTGGTAGCGACACTGAAGAGTCGGAGGAAGAGGACCTGCCGTACAACAGCGATGCAGATTGGACCCCTATGCAACAAGCGAAACTACGAGAGACCTTTGAAGTTGCAGAAGGGTCCCTAGCCGTCACAAAGGTACCAGAGCAGATGTGCAAAGAGCTCGATGCGTTATCAGTCTCCACCGTGGACCAGCTGAAAACTTTCTACGTTCCCGGGAGGAAAAGTGGACAGAAGGGCATCCTGTTTTATGGGTCAAACCCCGTTGTGCACCCGGACGATCTTTCTGTCACGTGCCTTCCCTATGAGAGGGGCATAAGAGCCGTCCTCAATCCCAGATACTATGCGCCCGAGATACGGGAATACTTTAAAAAGTGCGGATGCCGGTTATATCAAACGAAGTCCGAAGCAAAGTTTTACGAAGGGCTATGGCATCCACCCCAGGTCCAAGCACTCATCGATGGACGAATTCCAAACAGACGGGGAATAGGTTACATTCAACCTGATTCCAGAGTGTGCTACATGATCCATGTTGATGAAGCTGGTGAAAGATCAAATGATGATGATGAGATAGCCGAGCCAGAAGAAGCTCCTCAAGAGCTTGAAGATGGCGGACAAGCAACCTTTGACGAGCTAACCAAGATTGACTTAGGAACGCCCGATAATCCAAGGCCGACCTACATCAGCTCGCTCTTGTCAGGGGAAATGAAAGCACAGCTAATTGCCCTGCTGCATGAGTTCGTCGACTGCTTCGCGTGGACATACAAAGAAATGCCTGGCCTTTCCCCTGAAGTGGCCGTACATAAGTTGGCTATATCTCCTGATGCTAAGCCAGTCAAACAAGCTCCTCGAAGAATGAGAAGGGAACTAGAAGAAAAGGTCATCGAGGAAACTAAGAAGCTCATCGATGCTTGCTTCATCAGGGAAGAGAAATATGCGGACTGGATCGCATACATAGTCCCAGTGAAGAAGAAAAATGGGCAGATCCGAGTTTGTGTCGATTTCAAGGACCTCAACAAGGCATGTCCTAAAGACGACTTCCCGCTACCGGTCATGGAAATGATGGTCGATGACACCTCAAATTACGAGCTGTTCACCTTTATGGATGGCTCATCTAGATATAATCAGATCAAGATGTCGCCTGAGGATGAGAAGCACACAACATTTCGAACCCCGATCGGAATATATTGCTACAAGGTAATGCCATTCGGACTGAAGAACGCAGGTGCTACATATCAAAGGGCAATGACTAATATCTTTGATGACCTAATCCATAAAGTCGTCGAATGCTATGTTGATGATCTGGTCGTCAAGACTAAAGCCAAGGCCGATCATATCCAAGATCTTAGGACCGTTCTCACCAGACTGAGGGAATATGACCTAAAGATGAATCCTCTGAAATGCGCTTTTGGCGTGTCGTCGGGAAAATTCCTGGGCTTCATAGTCCGACATCGAGGGATCGAAGTTGACCCATCAAAGATAAAGGCCATCATGGAGATGCCCCCTCCGAAGAGTCTGACGTAGCTAAGATCTTTTCAAGGCAAGCTCGCGTATATACGGAGGTTTATCTCAAATTTATCGGGAAGATGTAGGCCTTTCTCAAAGCTCATGAAGAAAGGAGCTCCTTTTATCTGGGATGCCGAATGTCAAGCAGCGTTCGAAAGCATCAAACAATACTTGTTGCACCCTCCAGTGCTGGCCGCTCCCATTCCAAATAAACCGCTGATTCTCTACACTGCCGCGCTAGATGAGTCACTCGGTGCACTCCTTGCCTAGAATAACGAGGAGGGAAAGGAACATGCCCTCTACTACCTTAGTCGAACTCTAGTCGGGGCGGAACACAACTATTCCCCAATCGAAAAGCAATGCCTGGCTCTGATATTTGCTGTGAAGAAGCTGAGGCACTATCTGCTGGCTCACCGGGTTATGCTAATCTCCAAGGTCGACCCGCTCAAGCACTTGATGACCAGAGCAAGCCTAGCCGGCAGAATGGCAAGATGGGCTGTCATGCTACTTGAATTTGACATAGTATATACTCCTCAAAAAGCAGTAAAAGGTCAAGCTCTTGCAGACTTTCTCGCTGCTCATCCTATACCAGAGGGGTCACCACTCAATTGCGAGTTGCCCGACGAACAAGTGCTGCACCTAGAGAATGATGAGCCATGTTGGGAGCTCTACTTCGATGGGGCCTCATCAATAAGAAGCTCCGGCCGATCAAGCATCCCGGAGGTAAAAGCGGGGATAGGATTGGTGTTCATCACGCCATCAATGGGAACCCTACGGCGTTCTTTCGCTCTCACCGAGCCTCGGACAAATAATGAAGCTGAGTATAAAGCCCTGATGGCTGGTTTGGAGCTCGCCATAGAAATGGAAATCCTTCGGCTACGGGTTTACGGTGACTCCCAGCTTGTTGTCAACCAAGTAAGCGGCGACTATAAGATATACAAACCCGAGTTAGCTCGGTACAGAGGCCGAGCGGTGGAACTCATGAAACGTTTCACTCACATTGAACTAATGAGAATCCCCAGAGCATTGAACGGAAAAGCCGACATACTCGCTCGCCTAGCCAAGGAGCTGGCTGATCCTGACATGGACAAAATTCTGATCACAGTTAGGAGCCGACAAATTCTACCCACATTCTCTCTACGAGAAGAGGAAAGCGCGGAACAGAAGAGCAGTCCTGCCGAAGAAGCTTCGATCATCCAAGACGAGCCCGATTGGAGAGAACCCTTCATAGAGTACTTCCGATACGACAAGCTGCCCGAAGAAAAATCTGCGAGGATTCAGTTGAAGAAAAGAGCTCTCCGATACGTGTTTGTAAATAACACGTTATACCGCAGGTCATATGACCAACTCTGGCTCAGGTGTCTGTCATTGGCCGAAGCCCAAAAGGTCATGAAAGATGTTCACTCGGGCGTTTGCGGTGCTCACCAATCTGGCCCCAAGATGCGACTTCAAATCAAACGGCTTGGGTATTACTGGCCCACCATGATACGGGATTGCGGAGAGCATGCAAAGAAATGTCAGATCTGCCAAATCCATGGTGATTTCATTCACAAGCATCCCAATCCGTTGCATCCAACGGTGGCGTCGTAGCCCTTTGAAGTCTGGGGCACCGACATTGTTGGCCCAATTGATCCTCCATCATCCAAAGGCCACCGGTTCATATTGGCCGCGACAAACTACTTCTCCAGATGGGCTGAAGCTGTCCCGCTAAAAGAAGTCAAGACAAAAGATATTCTGACATTCTTCTAGCATAATATTCTATATCGTTTCGGTACACCAAGAAAAATCATTTCCGACAATGGGCCTTCTTTCAAGAGCTTCAATGTCTCAAGGTTCGCTACTCAGCACAAGATAGACTGGAGATATTCCTCCATCTATAATCCAAGAGCCAATGGGCTAGCCGAAGCCTTCAATAAGACTCTATGCAAGCTCCTGAGGAAAAATGTTTCAGCCAACAAGAGAGACTGGAATCTCAAACTTCACGAGGCGTTGTGGGCATATCGTACCACGCACCGTACTCCAACACAGTCCACTCCATACTTATTGCTCTTCGGAGTGGAGGCGGTCCTCCCCCTCGAAGTCGAAGTTCCAAGCTTAAGAATGGCCGTTCAGCACGAGTTGACGGAGGAGGAAAACGTTCTCCTTCGACTTGAAGAGTTCGATGCTCTCGAAGAAAAGAGGCTCGCGGTGCAGCAAAATCTGGAGCTATACCGAGCCCAAATGTCACGGGCTTATGACAAGATAACCCGTCTCCGCGCTTTCAAGAAAGGTGAATTGGTGTTAGTCCTTAAAAGTCTGATCATCCCCAATCGACATGCCAAGGGAAAATTTGAGCCAAACTGGGAAGGACCATATGTCATCGAGAAAGTGTTCGACGGAGGATCCTACCAACTAATAAGTGCCGAGGGAGAAAGGCCCATGCCACCCATCAATGGCCGATATCTCAAGAAATACTACACGTGAATGCTCCAAGTCGCAGGCGAATTGAGCACATCAGCCCTACGGTCTGGATCATATCCTGCAAAACCGTATACAATCTACGGGCGTAAATGACCCCTATCTCTCCCAAATCCTGCCGGTGAGACTACTTTTAAAGTCCCACCAGCGGCAAAAAAAAAGAGAAAAAAAATAATAAAAGAAAAAAAATAAATAAAAATAAATAAACGGTATGTCCACAAGCAAAACGGGCACGGATGAAACCCCGAAAGGGCTCCGTAAGTAAAAACAGCAGGACTACCGGCGAGTCTGTGAAAACCCGAAAGGGCACAAACTCGTGAAAGGAGATGAAATACACTCGCAAAGTCCTCTCGACCTTGTAAGGAGAAAACCCTGCGTGAGATCCTTACGACTCACAAAGGAGCAACACACTTAGGAATCCTCACGATTCCTAAGGAGAAAATACACATGCGGGATCCTTACGACTCGTAGGGAGAAATGCTTTTATGGGACCCTCACGGCCCATAAAATTGAAAAGCCTTAGGTGATAGGGACCCAAACCTGTCTCCTAAGCCATCGTTCCCCAACGGGCAACGGCAAATGATGAGTCGCTCCTGGCATTTCGCTTCAGTGTTAGCGGTGCTGATGCCGACCAAAAACCCAAATCCCAAGTCCTCCCAAGGCAAATGATGAGTTGCTCCTGGCATTATTCCAGTGCAGCAATGCCGATGCCAAACAAGATCCAAATTCCAAGTCCCCAAACGGTGAATGATGAGTCGCTCCTGATACCACATTCCAGTGCAACGATGCAGACGCCAACCAAAATCCAATTTCTCAAAATTCTCCCGGCCCTACGGTGGGTCCCCAAGTTGACCATCGTATACAATCCACGAGCTCAAATAATTCTCATCATACCCATACCCCACTGTAATCACCAGTTACGCGGCTGGTCTCCGCTTTGGGAATGATGCTCCATTGATAAGACCCACTCATGTGTCCTCACGATATATGAGGAGAACAAACCTTTGTGGGATCCTTACGACTCATAAAGGAAAAACACACTTAGGAGTCCTCACAACTCCTAAGAAGAAAATACACCTGCGGGATCCTTACGACTCGTAGGGAGAAAATGCTTTTATGGGACCCTCACGGCCCATAAAATTGAAAAGCCTTAGGTGATAGGGATCTAAACCTATCTCCTAAGCCATCGCTCCCCAATCCCCAAATGGCGAATGATGAGTCGCTCCTGGTACCATATTCCAGTGCAGTGATGCAGACGCCAACCAAATTCCAAATCCCATACCCCAACGGCGAATGATGAGTCGCTCCTGATACCATATTCCAGTGCAGCGATGCAGACGCCGATAAAGTCCCGAAATTTTTCCGGCCCTACAGTCTGGATCATACATCCTGCAAAACCATATACAATCCACGGGCGTAAAACAATCCCAACCTCTCCCAAGTCCTAGAGACCACATTCAAAGTCCAAAAAAAAAATCCTCCCGGGGCAAATGATGAGTTGCTCCTGGTATTATTCCAGTGCAGCAATGCAGATGCCAAACAAAAACCAAAATCCCAAAATCCTCTCAATGACAGGTGATGATTCGCTCCTGGTACCATATTCCAGTGTAGCGATGATGATGTTAACCCAAATCAAAATCAACAAGTCAACATCCACTCCGACACCGCAGAAAGCGGAGCAAGTCAGAATCCAATCTCGACACCGCAAGAAGCGGAGCAAGTCAAGTTTACCCCTGACACTGCAAGAAGCAGAGCAAGTTAAATCAAGAACCGACCGTCCAAGTCGCTAAAAGGGCAGCACCGACCGTCCACGTCGCTAAAAGGGCAGCACCGACCGTCCAAGTCGCTAAAAGGGCAGCACCGACCGTCCACGTCGCTAAAAGGGCAGCACCGACCGTCCAAGTCGCAAAAAGGGCAGAACCGACCGTCCACGTCGCTAAAAGGGCAGCACCGACCGTCCAAGTCGCAAAAAGGGCAGAACCGACCGTCCACGTCGCTAAAAGGGCAGCACCGACCGTCCAAGTCGCAAAAAGGGCAGAACTGACCGTCCAAGTCGCTAAAAGGGAAGCACCGACCGTCCACGTCGCTAAAAGGGCAGCACCGACCGTCCAAGTCGCAAAAAGGGCAGAACCGACCGTCCACATCGCTAAAAGGGCAGCACCGACCGTCCAAGTCGCAAAAAAGGCAGAACCGACCGTCCACGTCGCTAAAAGGGCAGCACCGACCGTCCAAGTCGCAAAAAGGGCAGAACCGACCGTCCAAGTCGCAAAAAGGGCAGAACCGACCGTCCACGTCGCTAAAAGGGCAGCACCGACCGTCCAAGTCGCAAAAAGGGAAAAACCGACCGTCTAAGTCGCAAAAAGGGCCGCATCGACCGTCCATGTCGTAAAAAGGGCAGTGCCAGCTTCCCAAAAGGTGGGAAACGAATCAGGTCGCCTCCATGTGAAAGAAGATCCATCAATTTCATGCACACGACCTACATATGTGGTGTGCATTTATTGATGGGGGGCAATTTGTTGGAGTAAAAATTTACACCCCGGTTGACCAAGTCAAAATCAAAGTCAACCCCAAGCCAAGCGGGCCCAAGCCCAGATCCAGTGGGCCCATGCCCGGGTCGAGCCCGAACATGAAGCGGCCGGCCTCCCCCCATGCCAAGATAAAATTTTGTAATAAATAATTTTATTGTATTTCTTTTGTTTTGTTTTATGGATAAATGTAAGAAAAATAGGCATAAAATCAAATTTTTGTAAAGCCCTTGGCTTATGTGCAAAAAGAAATGGCACATGAGCCATGGGATAGGAAAAATGCCATTTTATGAAGCCCAAGGGGCTATGTGTAAAGTGTATGGTCTATAAAGGCAAAGATAATGAAAAAATCTAACAACTTTTTCTCTCTCTCCAAAAATTTTAGATCTGAGATCTTTTCTCCTTCTTCAAGGTTCCAAAACCTTCTTCTTTCTTTTGAATTAAATCAAGAGTTTTACTCTTCATTTTATAAAACTAAATAGTTTTTCACCACAAAACCCACAAAGGGGAGCTTGGATATGTTATTAGATCTCAAAAAGGAGAGATTTTTAGATCTCACATCTCTTGATCTTCAAGATCCAGCCAACAGAGGAGGAAGAAGAAGACCCCCCCTTCATTAACCAAAACATTTTAGGAGTTTAACTCCACTCTAAACCCTATTTCTGGGACTAAAAGCCCATTTTTGGTCGCTAGTGCTCTGCGTTCAAGCGCAAAGTGCCCACATGCCGACACGTGGCACGTTTGCGCTCAGGCGCCCAGCGCTCGGGCGCAAAACGCCCACGTGCCGACACGTGGCGCGCTTGCGCTCCAGCGCCCAGCGCTCGAGCGCAAAGCGCCCACGTGCCGACACGTGGAGCGCTTGCGCCCAAGCGCACAGCGCTCGAGCGCAAAGCGCCCACGTGCCGACACGTGGCGCGCTTGCGCCCAAGCGCACAGCGCTCGAGCGCAAAGCGCCCACGTGTTGACACGTGGCGCGCTTGCACCTAGGCACACAACACCTGAGCGCACAGCACTCAAGGCGCTGGCCCCACGCATCCTTTGGATATCTTTTCTCCCTTTATTTATATATACATGTATATATATACATATGTATACATATGTACACATACACATACTCCACGACACTGTCCCCCTCAAAAAAAATTTTGGGCCGGGGCGCTGCCCCGAACCCCGCAAGGGGGCTGCTAGCCCCCTTGATCCCCAGCCTGCTATCCGGCTAGCGGGACCCCCGTAAAAACTCTTCGTGGCTCCTGATATATCCAAAACCCCCTTTCAAAACAAAACACACGTACACTGCATATTGAGTTCGCATGACCCGTTTAACCCGTTAATCGGAGGTTCCCTCGCCCCAAAGGCGAGGGGTAATTAACGGCAGCTTAGTCCGCGGCTGTCAGAGATTCGGATCTCCACAATCATTAAACCCCGACCTACCCTAGGCAGGGGGAATCTGTAGTACGCCTGAGAAGCGTGCGCGTATTCCCATCTCAATGGGGTGACGAAAAACACCCTACAGTGATTAAGTGGTGTTTTGTGAACTTTAAAAATTTAAAGTTGAGGTTAGGGTTTGGAATTGATTCCAAGGGTGTAATTGAGTGTAGTGGTGACCTTAAACCCCCCCCCCTTTTATGTTAGTTTTATGGAAAAAAACAGAGACTAGAACTCCTTAACCCTAACTTAGAAACCCCGACATCGGCATATTTTATGGAAATTGTGATGTATTTTGGTGTCTGCTATCACCCGGGACACCTGAAAAATATTTAGCAAATACAGAGACACAAGCAGACAACCTAGAACCTATACCCAAAACCCTGGACCATAACCCCACTGCCAGGCCGAAGATTTATTGTTCCTGGCCGCAAATGGTGGCAAGGGTAGGGTTATTTAGGTCCGTGTTTTTTCTGTGGCTCCTTGATCAGTAAAATAGACCCTCCACATATGCAAAATTGGCTAATTTCAGTTAGGGTAAAATCTGGGACCATTTTCATAAGTTGTTGTTTTGATTCGGGGTTATATTTTTCGTATTTTGGATTCTGTATTTTATTATTTGTGTTTTATCTCGATCACTTGACGTTTTTACTACGACATCGAGGGTTGTTTGGTGGTTTGAAAGGCGTAGTACGTAGGTTCTAACCTATAGGCTTTTAGTGTGTCGTTTTGGTTTTGATTTTGATTTTAATGCGATACGATACGTTGTGATATTTAGGTACCCCTATGAGGACTTCAAGACAAAAAGCAAGCGCGTGGCGACGTCAACAACGATAAGTGAAGAGTAAGGTGAGTAGATTATATCTACGGGGGAAGTCGGGTGGATGGCGTATAGCACCCCCGCAGTTCGTAGTATATTGTATGGGGGGTGTGTGTATGTGTCTGTGTGTGTGTGTGTGTGTATATATATGTTATATGGATATAATTATATGTTATTGTGAGGTTATGATTATCTAGATAGACTTTGGGAGTCATGGATAATTTTAGTATCGTTGGATGATGGTGTCGCTAGTTAGTTTAGTCGCGAGCCCTAGAATAAGGTTTACACCCCCACACACACATGCTTACTTTGTTTTACTGGTGCGTATATGGGGTATGTATATATACACACACACACACACATAGGTATGGGACTACGTATATATATATATATATACACACACACACACGTATACCTACCCATGGATGATGAGGATTGTATATGGTATTTGGAGATGAGTCGATGAGATTGGGCATGGTGCCATGAGATCGATGATATGATGTGGTTCGTATTACGAGATACGACATGAGATTTTAGCGGGCCATAGGCGTGTGTTTTCATACACGTATATATATATGTAGACGGTATCAATATGTACTACTTAGATCAGTACCCCTAATACAGAAGATGATGATAATGGATACCAGATGAATAATGAGATGAATGTGATATTTGACCCGTACCCAGATTTGGGATGCCGTATGACGGATTTACGTACGAGCTATATATTGATCATAGATCCGCACTCTTGATTCGAGGATGTCATATTGTATATTGTATCGTATGTGATGCTATTGAGGCGGGATCACCGACTATTATTTTCATATATATCGACTCAGACTTAGCTGGTTTTCCCTTACCCTTTCGGTTAGACTGTTTGTTTAGTCCCGTAGTTTACTTGTAGATGTTAGACTAGACCCGAGTCATACCTATTTCAAAACTAACGAATCATGAGTATTTTAAAGACAGGCCTAGGGATTCTACGGATATTTTCAAAAGACGCATCTTTTCTTAAAAACACTGTAGACCTTATTTTTTCTAAACACCACGATTCGTCTTATTAAAAATGGCAAAACTGTATGACATTTATATATTGATGTAGATTCTTCACTGTTGTGTTTATTATTCATTTTCCGCATATTCTTGCTATTCGCATCGCGTTGCATGTTCAAATGTGTTTATTGTTATATTAAACCCATGCTGTCAGAACACCAGCACCATTATCGATGATGCGTATGTTCCACGTACACCTGCTTGCCGGCTCACACACTTCATCATCGATAATTGCCATGTCACTACACAGTAGGATTGTTGCATCAGGATATAACTCCTTACATGACATACTTGCATACATAAACGTATTTGCACATACATAGATGATTCTGGCTTGATTTTGGTGATTTGGGAACCACAAGATATATTTTAAAACTGGATTCATTTTATAAGAGCGGTTTTCCCTCGATATGTGCATATTATTGTTCCAGGTTGCATGATATACGGATATGCTTACATTCTGTTATATGTCGCATACATCATGCTTTATGATTATACGCATTGAGATATGTTGTTTCCATGATATTTCTGGATTTGAGAACCGTGGGTATTTCAAAAGAAAGTATGTACTGCTTTAAAAACCCGGTTTCTCTTGATATGATATTTCAGCAGCCACCATGAGTTTTATCAGTTCTGATATATATATATACCCCATGCGAGGAGGAGCCATGGGCCATGTGCGGGTACATGGTGGGGCCCGGTATGGTACCCCGGGGCAAGAAAGAGATGCTGTGTATACAGACGGTGAGCCTGGCAGAGGAACTACTACCTACCGGTGATTGTATTTGGGCTCGGCTGATATCCGGAAGATACCAACCGGAGTTGAGAGATGATATGGGCCGATCCGGACTGACAGAGCCCGTGGGCCGATCCGGACTGACGGAGCCCTATATATATGAGGATTTACGTGCCGATGCTGGGCACAGGTTTCATGATGTTTTCGAACGTCGATACTGGACACTCAGGTTTCATGATTTTGATATGTCGCGAGGGACACACGTTGATTTATATCCTGATACTTTCATACATATGCTTTATGATATTTACATGCATGATGTTTTGTGTCATTGGTTGACCCGTGGACGAGATCCACACGCATACAGGCATTGATTACATTGTTGGATGATATCCACATACTTATAGACTTGATGCTGTAGTTGGCACTGATTTCATGATGATTATATTGATCACAGCTCATGTTTATGATATTTTGCTACCTGAGGCACTGACAAGAGCACTTGGTATTACACATGGTATAGATGTTTACCCTTGCCACCTTATCATGCTTCAGACTTTATCATATTGAGGATGTATATTACTGATCGTTTTGACCTAGGATTGAGTCATACATCCGATTTCAGCTTTATGATGTTTTCTACTCACGAGTTGGCAACTCAACCCCGTTGTGCCACAGTTCTTGCAGGTTCTTGCCGTACAGGTTTCATTGCGGCTTTCTGGCACACTGCTTCCATTCTGGGTGATTGCTTTGATAGGTGGGTCCACTCGCATCGTGACCACCATTGTACTTATTTATTTCAGTTGTATCTAGTAAAAATTCCATCAACCAGACTTGTATATTATTTCAGACTTAGAAAACCAGTTGTTTATTCTTTCGACGCACGTTGTATTATTATGGTTTTCTTGATATTTTGAGTTTCCTTTTGAGTTTTGATCATCGCCCTTCGGCGTTGTATATTATATTGCTTGCGTGGTTATGACCGTCGATTGACGAAGATCTAGCTCCCGCTTGGGGATGCCTTTATTGATATTATGCATGTTGTACGCTTTTTGGGGCCAGTATTTACAAAGGAAACTCTGCCGAAATTTTCAGAAATGACTTGAGATTTTAAAATGCATATTCGACTTATGTTATTTAAAAACCCCTTATTTTAAAACATGTTTTCTTCACTTCTTTCTTTAAATGGTTTAGATTTCTGGGATTTTTGGCTTACTTGAATTAGATGGGGTCCTATAGACTTCATATGATTCAAGTGCCAGTCACGTGCCATTTTGGATCGTGACAAACTTGGTATCAGAGCGCTAGGTTAATCTTGGTTCAAGTATAAGTTTGACTATGCGGAGCCTAGGGCGTTTGTATATATACGGATCTAGGCTTGACCTTACGGAACTTAGACTTAGTCGAGAGGGTATTGGACTCGAACTTTCGTCGCGTAGGTTGACCTTGGTTGATGGAGTAGGTGACTTCAGTAGAGTGACGTACCGTGTGTATGTTCCGCGGCATACTTACGATACGCTACTCCGCTTAAGGAGCCTTAGGATGTACATTTCCTTGCATAGTATTATATTCATTCCTATGATCTATCCTCGTCGATATTGGTTTATGGTTTTGCTGCCACGATGACATGGGCAGAGAGAGCTACGGCTAGAGTTGCGTCAGCATGAGCTCGTCACGAACGAGGACTGACCAAGGCGTGTTTCCGGGGACATACGATTTGCATAGATGCGTCGTTTTATTGTGTTTTCGCGCCATGAGCGTTTGATGGATCGCTTTTACGAGATTTCTCGGACGTGCAGATCAACACCAGAGGATCAGGCTACTGCTAGAGGCCAGCCAGAATGTAATGACCGTCGATGCACCGATTATTTGCTAATTGAGGCACTGTTCAGCGTGTGGACAAATGAGCAAGTTGCTGCTGTGAATGGCGAGATATCTCCCCAGATGTTTGGAGTTATTGTCGCACGAGTTGTACTTAGAGATATGATAGAAGATCGCTAGTCACCCATGGAGAAAGGACTAGAACAAGTGATTTGTTGCCTACCCCGATGCGAGGTCATCAGATTGATTGATTCCAGCTAAAGACGACTTCACGCAAGTACGTTGAGAGTCGATGGAGATGATTGAATGTCAGAAGCCCATTTTCCAAATTTATAGTATTCAGAGACAAATGCAAGTAATGCTATGGACCCTCTAGAAGAATAAAACCCTAACTCGACATAATGACCATGAGAACGCTTTGAAACCTTAGGATTTACGGCAGTTCAGCGGTGCCATTAGTGAGGCTTGGGTTTGCCCTTCTATGGTTGGTCCACAGGTGCTGTGGCATGTACTGGAATACAATTAAACTATATCCAAGATGTTGAGCTCTTGGGGGATTATGGAACTTTGACGAATCGATCGAAAGGTTCGACATCTTTCGGATATCATGTGATAGGATGCATTGCTTAGGAGACTCCAGAGACGAGTATAGCCATTGGAGCACAGTTCATGCAGCCACAAAGAGACGAGTCTGAAGCAGTCGACAATAAAGAAAAGTAGAGTAAGAGGTTCGTACGAGATCTTGATAAGACGACGTTCCACTCCGCCGACGTCCGAGATGTGATACGCATGCAGAGGCATTGTATATGGAAATATCTTCCAGAAGGAGTCGCGAAGAGTATGCATCCGTTCCAGAACAAGGAATTGATTTAGCAAAAGACGATGGCTTCCGGGCAGTTCGGCAGAAACGAGATTGAGAGGGACCTCGACAGAACCTTTCTGGAATAATTTATGAGAAGACTTGGACCCAGGAGCGGTCATTTTACGCACACCCAGCAGGCCAGCGTTCGGCATCATCGACGAGACATGTTATGAGTGACCACGATAGTTGGCCAGAGATTCTTAGAGGATGTACTTGAGCGGGACTATTTCCGTCATCTTTGATTTGATATTTTGAACGATTTATTTGCATGATTGAGATTTTGTGCACCACAGTTGCACCTGACTTCGATTTGATGTCATTCGAGATATTGATTTTTGAGTTCATACCTATGGTATGCATGTGATTTGACTTATACCTTCGGCATAGTTTTCATGCACTTTTTGTATTTGATTTGCTTTTGTGCACGCTGATGCACATGGTTGTGAGATTATATACCACGGTATACCTGATTTGGATTTGGATTGAAAGGTGTTGTATACCATCGATTTCATTTGTGATACTAGATATTTGTTTTGTGCACCTTGTGCATCGGATTGGATCTTGCGCATGTTCAGCGTTTGATATTGGATTTCGTGATTTCGTACATATTGAATGCACATGATTTTGATTTTCTTCATGCATATCAGATGCACCTGATATTTGTTGTCAGGCACACCCGTTGCCTTTGACAGGTGTTTCGTGCACACCCGTTGCACTTAGATTTTGTTTCTGTGCACATGTATGGAACATTCATACATTTCGATTTCCGTGCGTACCAGACGCACAGGGTATTTTATATACATTTTGGGATTGATTTCTTATGGAGCAGTACGTTTTTATGATATTTGCTATTTGTTTTCGTACTGAGCATGACTAGTCAGAGGACAGTACTTGGATATATTTTGCATGCATCGATATTTATCGAAGGGATTTCCAAAAAGAGAGCTATAGTCTCAGTATTTACCTACGTGTCTGATATGACACGAAACGTTTAAAACAAGGAAACCCTTCTAAATTATTTTCAAAAAACGGCGGGACGTACATGTTAAACAAAGGATAAGTATATATAGTTATTTTCTTACAATAGACGTCCGCCACTGTGCCACGATACACGCATCGCACAGCAACATGAAAGGTTTGGCATGCATTTCCTTCAGATGTTTACATGTATGGTGTTGATTTATATCATATTGGTTTTCGTATTGGATTTGACATTTGTGTCTTCACCATGACTCCGATGATTGCGAGATACTTGACGGAGTTTTGATTTGGATTTAGCTGCTCATTTTTCATGCGCATGCATTGCGCCATGATGCGTTTTATGTATTGATGATTTCGGAGCCCCAACGACTTGGACTTTTTACTGAAATGTTTTACTATTTGATGGGTTTAAATTTAAATTCGGGGACCGAATTTCTTTAAGGGGGAAGATTGTAACATTTCAGAAAAATAAAATATTATTTTTGGGAATTTTTATAATTAAATAATATTATATTGAATATTTTAATAAGGCGGTATAATTAAATACCAATAAATTGGGAAAAATTTGGAAAATTATGGAAATTGCTGAAATGAGGGTGTTTTATTGGATTTAAGCAAATTATGAAATTTTATGATTTATTATACACTATTTTAATGCTAATCGCGGTTAAATATCGCTAATCGCGCATTAAGCTTGTTTTGTGCAAAACATGCACCATATCATTTTTACATTGTGTTACATTTTCCTACATGGCCTTCTCTTCATTTTTATTCATGGTTTGGGTATTATGTGAGAAGAGAAAAGAAAATAGAAAAGGAAAGAAAAGGAAAACATTAAAGTATTAGGTATGGGTGAGAGAGAAAGGGGTGAGGGGTCAAATTTGGACCATAACACTTTGTTCCCTCATCATCTTCTTCATCTTTTCTTCTTCTTCTTTCCCCATGGTAGCACCCTCTCCTCCTTCCTCTTCAAGCCCACTTTTCATCATCAAAAACTCCCCAAAAGTCCATCCCCACTTCATTAAAAACATGCACAAGCTCACAAGCTACACTTTGGACAAAGAAAAATGGGATTTTGATGCTCTAGGGGATTCATGAGTGCCAAATGAGGCAACCTCTTCACCATTGGTGTAGTTTTTCTTTCACTTTAGCACAAATACATGTTTAGATGTGATTAAGTGGTGTTTTGTGACCTTTGAAAATTTTAAGTGGAGGTTAGGGTTTGGAATTGATTCCAAGGGTGCAATTAAGTGTAGTGGTGACCTTAAACCCCTCTTTTATGTTAGTTTTATGGACAAAAACAGAGACTAGAACCCCTTAACCCAAACTTAGAAATCCCGACATCGGCAGATTTTATGGAAATTGTGATGTATTTTGGTATCTGCTATCACCCCGGACACCTGAAAAATATTTAGCAAATACAGAGACACAAGCAGGCAACCTAGAACCTATACCCAAAACCCTTGACCATAACCCCACTGCCAGGCCACAGATTTATTGTTCGTGGCCGCAAATTGCGGCCAGGGTAGGGTCATTTTGGTCCGTGTTTATTCTGTGGCTCCTTGATCAGTAAAATAGACCCTACACATATGCAAAATTGGCTAATTTCAGTTAGGGTAAAATCTGTGACCATTTTCATAAGTTGCTGTTTTGATTCGGGGTTATGTTTTTCATATTTTGGATTCTGGATTTTATTATTTGTGTTTTACCTCGATCACTTGACGTTTGTACGACGATATCAAGGGTTGTCTGGTGGTTTGAAAAGCATAGTCCGTAGGTTCTAACCTATAGGCTTTTAGCGTGTCGTTTTGGTTTTGATTTGGATTTTAATGCGATACAATACGTTGTGATATGTAGGTACCCCCACGAGGACTTTGAGACGAAAAGCAAGCGCGTGGCGACATCGGCAACGACAAGCGAAGAGCAAGGTGAGTAGATTATATCTACGGGGGAAGTCGGGTGGATGGCGTATAACACCCCCCGCAGTTCGTAGTATAGTGTATGGTATATATATGTTATATGGATATAATTATATGTTATTGTGAGGTTATGATTATCTAGATAGACTTTGGGAGTCATGGATAATTTTAGTATCATTGGAAGATGGTGTCGCTAGTTAGTTTAGTCGCGAGCCCTAGAATAAGGTTTACACCCACACGCACACACATGCTTACATTGTTTTGCTAGTGCGTATATGGGGATATGTATATATATATATATACACACACATAGGTATGGGACTATATATATATATATATATATATATATATATATATATATATATACCCATGGATGATGAGGATTGTATATGGTATTTGGAGATGAGTCGATGAGATTGGGCATGGTGCCATGAGATCAGTGATATGATGTGGTTCGTATTACGAGATACGACATGAGATTTTAGCGGGCCTTAGGCGTGTGTTTTCATACACGTATATATATATGTAGACGGTATCAGTATGTACTAGACTTAGATCAATACCCCTAATACAGGAGATGATGATAATGAATACCAGATGAATAATGAGATGAATGCGATATTTGACCCGTACCCAGATTTGGGATGTCGTACGATGGATTTACGTACGAGCTATATATTGATGATAGATCCGCACTCTTGACTCGAGGATGTCATATTGTATATTGTATCTTACGTGATGCTATTGAGGCGGGATCACCGACTATTATTTTCATATATATCGACTCAGACTTAGGTGGTTTTCCCTTACCCTTTCGGTTGGACTGTTCTTTTAGTCCTGTAGTTTACTTGTAGATGTTAGACTAAACCCGAGTCATACCTATTTCAAAACTAACGAATCGTGAGTATTTTAAAGGCAGGCCAAGAGATTCTACGGATATTTTCAAAAGGCGCATCTTTTCTTAAAAACACCGTAGCCCTTATTTTTTCTAATCACCATGATTCGTCTCATTTCAAATGGGAAAACTGTATGGCATTTATATATTGATGTAGATTCTTCACTGTTGTGTTAATTATTCATTTTCCGCATATTCTTGCTATTCGCATCGCGTTGCATGTTCAAATGTGTTTACTGTTATATTAAACCCATGCTGTCAGAACACCAGCACCATTATCGATGATGCGTATGTTCCACGTACACCTGCTTGCCAGCTCACACACTTCATCATCGATAATTGCCATGTCACTACACAGTAGGATTGTTACATCAGGATATAACTCCTTACATGACATACTTGCATACATAAACGTATTTGCACATACATAGATGATTCTGGCTTGATTTTGGTGATTTGGGAACCGCAAGATATATTTTAAAACTGGATTCATTTTATAAGAGCGGTTTTCCCTTGATATGTGCATATTATTGTTCCAGGTTGCATGATATACGGATATGCTTACATTCTGTTATATGTCGCATACATCATGCTTTATAATTATACGCATTGAGATATGTTGTTTCCATGATATTTCTGGATTTGAGAACCGTGGGTATTTCAAATAAAAGTATGTACTGCTTTAAAAACCTGGTTTCTCTTGATATGATATTTCAGCAGCCACCATGAGTTTTATCAGTTCTGATATATATATACCCCATGTGAGGAGGAGCCATGGGCCATGTGCGGGTACATGGTGGGGCCCGGTATGGTACCCCGGGGCAAGAAAAGGATGCTGTGTATACAGACGGTGAGCCTGGTATAGGGACTACTACCCACCGATGATTGTATTTGGGCTCGGCGGATATCCGGAGGAAACCGACCAGAGTTGTGAGATGATATGGGCTGATCCGGACTGACGGAGCCCATGGGCCGATCCGGACTGACGGAGCCCTATATATATGAGGATTTACATGCCGATGCTGGGCACAGGTTTTATGATGTTTTCGAGCGTCGATGCTGGACACTCAAGTTCCATGATTTTGATGTGTCGCGAAGGACACACGTTGATTTATATCCTCATACTTTCATGCATATGCTTTATGATATTTACATGCATAATGTTTTGTGTCATTGGTTGACCCGTGGACGAGATCCACATGCATACAGGTATTGATTACATTGTTGGATGATATCCACATACTTATTGACTTGATGCTATAGTTGGCACTGATTTCATGATGATTACATTGATCACACCTCATGTTTATGATATGTTGCTACCTGAGGCACTGACACGAGCTCTTGGTATTACACATGGTATAGATGTTCACCCTTGCCACCTTATCATGCTTCAGACTTTATCATATTGAGGATGTATATTACTGATCATTTTGACCTAGGATTGAGTCATACATACGATTTCTGCTCTGTGATGTTTTGTACTCACGAGTTGGCAACTCACCCCCGTTGTGCCACAGTTCTTGCAAGTTTTTGCCGTACAGGTTTCATTGCGGCTTTTTGGCATACTGCTTCCATTCTGGGTGATTGCTTTGGTAGGTGGGTTCACTCGCATCGTGACCACCATTGTACTTATTTATTTCAGTTGTATCTAGTAAAAATTCCATCAACCAGACTTGTATATTATTTCAGACTTAGAAAACCAGTTGTTTATTCTTTCGACCTTAGAGTTGTGTGTTGTATTATTATGGTTTTCTTGATATTTTGAGTTTCCTTTTGAGTTTTGATCCTCGCCCTTCGGCGTTGTATATTATATTGCTTGCGTGGTTGTGACCATCGATTGATGAAGAGCTAGCTCCCGCTTGGGGATGCCTTTATTTATATTATGCATGTTGTACCTTTTTTGGGGCCAGTATTTATAAAGGAAACTCTGCCGAAATTTTCAGAAAAGACTTGAGATTTTAAAATGCATATTTGGCTTATGTTAACCCCTCGTTTTAAAACATGTTTTCTTCATTTCTTTCTTTAAATGGTTTAGATTTCTGGGATTTCTGGCTTACTTGAATTAGATAGGGTCCTATAGACTTCATATGATTCAAGTGCCAGTCACGTGCCATTTCGGATTGTGACTCCAAATATGAGTTGTATTCTGTATATGTGTGTTTCAATTTATGATTTCGCTTAAGTTTAAGCTTGTTAGTGTGTATGTGCGTTTGTTGTGTATTCGTATTGTATGTGTATATTTCGATTGATGGGGGTAAGGCTTCTATCCCATTAAGAATACATGGAGCAGACACCCATTCGCTTATGCTTTCATCCGTTTTGAGTAAATTTCGGCAGCTCCTACCCGCTGTTCTCCGAGTACACTGTAATAGAATAGATAATCATTTCAATACTGTGAAACAACGTTGAAATGAATATATAATCTATCTTTGTACATGGAGAACCGGCAGAAAAGTACCGACGAAATAACTCGACACGAATGAAAACACAAGTGAATGCAGGTGTTTGCTTTATACATTCCTAATTTGTCCATACTGGATAAATCTATCGGTTATCATACAATTGAATCTTCTCGTCATATAGACTACACGACGGTTGTTAGCACCAAACTATACCGTCCGATATTTAACAACCTACATATGGTTCTATGTCACGACGAACATCGAACGTATGTTAACCGATAGACGGGGACTAAGTCGCGCTTTGATTTTCATATATGAATATCGATGAGAATATGAAAGTTTCATATTATCATCGAGTATCATATATTGGTTTTTACTTGAATATTTAACTTGAATAGGTTTTACGTTTACATTTCGTTTTTAAGGGTTTGAAGTTTTTAGTTTAGAGTAAGATTTTCTTACGTTTACGGTAAAGTTTTACGTTTACGTTATTATCGAATATCCTATTGAAGAAACCAGTGCACCTTAAATCCTAACCCCAATTAACCCAAATTAACCCTAATCATCGCCCTAACTTAAATTATCCCTAATTAACCCAAAATTAAGCTAATTAAACCAAATTAACCCTAATCAGCACCCTAACCCAAATTAACCCTATTTTACCTGATTAACCCTAACCCTAACCTTAATCATCATCCAAACCCAAATTAACACTATTTTACCTAATTAACCCAAATTAACCCTTAATCATCACCCAAACCCGAACCCAAATTAACCCTAGCTCAAACCAAAATTAACCCTAATTAATCCCAACCCTAACCCTAAACATCACCAACTCTGTTTTACCTAATTAACCCAAATTAATCCTAACCCTAACCCTAATCATCACCCAAACCCTAAAGCTAACCCTATTTTACTTAATTAACCCTAACCCTAACCCTAATCATCACCCAAAGCTTAACCCTGACCCAAATTAACCACCAATTAACCCGTCCCTATAACCCTAACCCTAACTCTAACCCTATTTTACCTAATTAACCCTAACCCTAACCTTAATTATCACCCAAAACCTAACCTTAACCCAAATTAACCCCAATTATCCCGGCTTGGTAACCCTAACCCTAAAATCAACAATAATAACACTAATTTAAAACAACAAAATTATAAATTAAAATCAAAATTAACTCACCTCTGCTGACGAGTAAAGTTCCTCGAAGAGGTGGAGAGCAAGGCTTCGATGAGGTGGAGGAGGCCGGGAAGATAGAGCTCGAAGTGGTGAAGGCGGCGACGATGACGATTGGCGGCGACGTGGCCGATTGGCGGGGACGAGGAACTCCACGACAAGCTTGATCGATGGCGATGGAGGAGGAACTCGGCGACGAGGAAGGCGGCGACGATGGGCGACGTTGGGCGATGAGGCCTGTGGCGCGGGTTGTTGGTGGGAAATTTTGGGGAACAGTGGGAAAATTCTTAGCTTTTTTTTTTAAATAACCATTTTTTCCCTTACGGATTAATCCGTAGGGATCTCGTTTGCGGCACCGTAGGGCCAAATAAGGACATTGCATTTTAATATTTTTTAATTTATTTATGCCCCTGCGGATTTAGCCGTAAGGGTAAGAAAAGGTTGCCCCTACGAATTCTTCTATCTGTAGCGGCACCCCTCATTGTAGCAGTGATATTAAGTGATTTTGACTATTGAGATTGTGCATATGAATTTAGTTGTGACCTTTAATAAAGAGTTAATACACTCAATTAAAATATGTAATCATTGTAATACAACTCTTGCTATGATGTTGTACCCGGTCGAGGATTCATGGGTTTTGCCCCGCTTGCTTGTTCTTTTGGCTTCCTTTTTATATTTTGTGTTTTTTCAATTCTGTACTTTGTTTTGTTATGTAATTTTAATGAACGCGGGAAAATATTTCTTAACCTTTTTATTTAACTAAAAAGTCATCTAATTAACCCGCTCATGGATGAGCCGTTTATCTATATATGAGTTACTCGCACATCCACCCGCCATATGGTTCAAGTGATATGCACAAAATTTAGACCCGCAACTTTAGGTATTTTCATCCTTATCCATTTTATCTACCACTCTTAATGATTTTCCACGGGTTACTTGACCCATCCATTTGGCACCTTTAGTGGCAGAACCTTAAGTGACAGAAGACAAAATATCGACTGCATAACGATTTTAAGAAACAACCCTTCCTTTTCAATAGTGTTAAAAAAGTTTAGGCAAATGTCTTCTTAGACACATTTACTATTTTAAAAAAATTAAAGGTTGACCTATCCTGTTTATAAAAACTTGAGAAGGATTAAAGATTAAATATCAGATGATCCAGACAACATAATTTCATAGTGATTTTAAAGGTTGACAATGCTTTTAATTAGATTAAACCCGTGACCAATGGCTATTATATTAGGATTAATATTAGATGTTATAACAAAGAATACACGTACGTGTGCTTTTCATTTACAGAATACCTGAACAAAAGATCATGGAGGTTGTACGCCCGCTTACAATTCAATCGAAAGAAGCTCGGAAGTGTCGGGAAAGACATGAAGGATAAATTCAGAGATATAGTCAAGGAACTCAACGAGGCTTTGGAACATAGCAATGATGAGATTAAATTTCCCTCCAAGCTTCTAAGTGTCGAGAACACGACCTCTGGCTTTAAAAGAAGCATGATCAAAGGTTCCCCACTCCTTTTAGAACGTCTTGAGACCTATGTTAATTCTTTATCGTATGAAATTCCGTTGCTAGATATTAGCAGTCATCAAACATCCACCGATAGTGCAGAACCTCTAGAGCTTCACTTTGACAGATTAAAATCATTAAGTGAAATAGAAGAGAAAATAAAAACACTTCACACTTACAATATGCAAATACTAGTATTCTTGAGTGTCTTCCCGCCAGGTTCTTTGATTAAGAAAACGATGATATATTACTGGTGGATAGGGTCCCACTCAAACTCACAAGAAGATGAAGAGTTACAACTAAACTCGATTTTGGAAGAGCTAGCTCATTGCGGATTGATAAGGAATATATATAAAAATTATAAACAAAATGTTGTTGATTGTTGCATCATCAATCCATTAGTTCCCCAAGCGTTAATCAATCTTAATGAGCATCCAACCATTGGAAGATATATCAACACGATATATGATCCTCTTTCAATTCGTCCATTCTTGTCAACATCATCGACAACACCAAAACACATGATGAGGTTATTCAGTGAGCAAAATGATCCATTTGGTAATACATGCTTTAACATCAAACGTAACTATTTAAAATTTGAGACGAAAAATATTGAATATATGAAAAAATCTGCTGTTCTTATGCTTGGGAGGTGGCATAACTCAGTCAAGCATCACATCGAAGTAGAAAACACAGAATTCCTCAAATGGTTAGGGTGTTTTAATTCCTTAAGGTATCTCAGCCTCCGAGGTATTTCAAGAATCATTGAGCTTCCCCGTGAGATCGGCGAATTAAAAAGCCTTTGTGTACTTGATCCCCGTGAGATCGGCGAATTAATGAGCACCTGTATACTATCTTAGATGAACAAACTAACACCTATGGCTTGTGAGACCTGGCCACCGCCCCTCGTCGGGGCTCGATAAGTATAAACTAGTTTACTCTGGAGTATCGATGCCCAGTCTTGATACTCCCACGACTAGGGACATTTAAGAATGTGCTTATAGACCACCCAGCTCCCACGTATATGATCGCTATCATAACGTTGGTAGTCAAGCAAGAATCCTATGGGCTCTATCAACATGTAATAGTGATCTGTAATACCACATAAAGCATGTACATGATGATAAAGACAAACCAGATAATATACTATCATCTTGAGTAAGACTGTTCTACCCGTAAAGGTCCTCCCTCAATCATCATAATCGCGTGCCTACGATTCAATAATTGACTTGATGGCACTATAGCCAACACGGGTGATCGGACAACTGCTGCACATGAACTGTACGATTTGTGTCTTTTTCCAAGACAATTGCCATTGATAACTCCGTTAATTTGTAGTGTTGCCTAACCTGAATAGACAATCACTCACTTTGTCCGGCTTTCAAGGCTCCAGAGAAATGATACCGCTTAAAACTATATTAATTTAGAGTCCTTAAATATTTATTATTGTTATTTATATTGTATTTATATTGTTTGCATTTCTCGAGAGGGGTTTCTGAAAAATATTTTAATATCGTTTAAAAATACCCCTCGAGGGTGATTTAGACTATTAAGAGTTTTTATAAAGATATATTTTACTTATAGTGGTATTTTAGTGATAAAACCTAGTTTTTAAAACTTTATGGTATTTTTATGAAACTGCTACTTTTGGAAATTCGATGGTATTTTATTAAAATTTTAATCTTTCATTTTAAAAGATAATTTTCACCATTTATTTTTATTTAAAATAAGGATTCAAAATTATATATAATTTTCCAAAGTTGATTTGTTTTAAAAAAAAGTCGAATTTCTTTTAAATCGTATTTTCATTCCTTTCGAGACCGAATTCTCCGTGAGGAGCTCTGCATCTCGCTCTACTATCTTAAGAACGTACGATAATCCGTACAATCCATAAGCGGGTCCCCTAAAGAGGGTTGTAGAGGCGTAATTGCGAAAAGAGGTAAAAATATCGATTAAAATTGCATTTTTATAAAGTGATGATATTTTCTTGATAATTGTTTCATTTAGATGAAAATTCTAACCAAATATCGTGCTATGAATCAAAAGTGTGCGTGTGGGGTAGGCCATTACCCCATGAATGTTCTAGAGGTATGTATGACTAATCATCGAAAAAGGGTATATTAAAGTTCATGGTATTTTTGTGTCAAATTCAATATATGTTCTATTTAACGAGAAATTCTAAGCATGGGCGAGGTTAAATTATTTGAACATTATTTTAAGATTACGGTTGCAGGTTATTTGTGATCTATGTAGCATGATAATATTGTAAAGAGAGTGTTAATAAGTTAACTCCACTTTTTGTTTTTACCGGTGTTGTTTTCAAGGGAACGATTTGAGATGAAACGGAAAAGAGAAAGAAAGGACTTACGGTTTAGTCCGTAGAGCCAGACGGTTGCCCCTACGGTCCAAAACGTTTAATTTAAAAATATTAAATCTTAATTTGTTGTTTGTCCCTACGGAGCCGCAAACAAAGGACCTACGGACAAATCCGTAGAGGCATCTAAATATGGATTTAATAGAAAAGGCACATAATTTCCCTACGCGCTGATTATTTCTCCTCTCTCTCGCTCGAGCGCGCGAAACCTCGATCCCAAATCCCGTCGCCGATCTCACCGATCTCGTTGCCGCGTCGCCATTCTCTCTGATCTCGTCGTCGATCTCACCGATCTCGTCGCCGTTCTCTCTCTCATTCCCGATCTCATCGCCGTTCTCTCTCTCGTTCCCGATCTCGTCGCCGTTCTTCCTCGTCGACGATTGTCGATTGTCTCCTCCACCGAACAGGTAAGTAATTAAATCTTCAATTAAAGAATTTTTTTGATTATTTTAGGGGTTGGGGTTGCGGTTGGGGTTCGGCTAGGGTTGCGGTTGGAGTTGGGTTCGGCTAGGGTTGCGGTTAGGGTTGGGGCTGGGGCTGGGGCTGGGGCTGGGGCTGGGGTTAGGGTTAGTTGGGGTTCGGCTGGGGCTGGGGCTGGGGGTCTAAATTATTTTATGTTATTAATAGATGCATATCCTACCAAGAGAGTTATTTGGAACAACAACTTTTGGACTGGCTATGGAGCTTCTGAAATGGTTTCCTGTGAGATCAATTGTGGACAAAATTCTTCTAGTTTTGGCCAAGATGGTGATTGGAGACACTGAAAAATATGGAATAAGGAGGCCCAAAATTGGACCATTAGAGCTCAAGAATATCACTGGGAAATCCCCAGTTCTTGATGTAGGAACCCTTTCTTTGATTAAATAAGGAAAGATTAAGGTACTCTCCATATCACATGCGTACTTCCTCTTAAGATTCCCCAACTTATATTCCTATCTTAATTTCGCAACAAAAGGATAATTTTATGGTGTTTTTTTTCAGTAGGGTACTTTTTCTTCGCTTTTTGTTGATTGATGGGTCCAAATCCCAATTAATTGGGTTATCACAAGAGATTTTTATTTGTCTCTTATTAAGATATTCCATGTCAAGCTCATGATATTATGATTGGGAACCCATTGCTCTCATTCCTTGGTATTTCTTGCTATTATCATAATGACCGGTGATATACCAGTGGCCAAAATATCATAATGGATCCTCCTGTTTTATCTATTACTCAATCTAATAGTCGCTACTAGTAAAGAGAGTATAATAGCTGGCACTTCGCATCCATAATATTACTCCTTTAACTGCTCACACACACACACAACACACACACACGGCTGGGTCTGGGGCTGGGGCTGGGGTTAGGACTGAAAACAATGGATCTTGGTTAAGTTATATTTTCAGTTGTAGAATTTTATTTGAGGTGTTACATGAGATAGAATAACTTAGCTATATTTTCAAACAATTATAATTTTATTTTTCAGTTGTAGAATTTTAAACTAGTTAATAAATAGGAAAGATATCGTTAAGTAACTTATACGGTTCAAAATTCAGCCGTAGAATTCGAGACTAGTTGATGCGCAAGTAAAACATTGCAATATTTGAGGGAAGTAAACAGCATGAAAACAATGGATCTTGCTTAAGATGCTAAAAGTTCGTAGGAATCGAAAAACATGGACCTGCCGTATGCGAGCCTGTGTGGTGTCGTCCTCTCTTCACTGAAAAGCACACATACACGCGCCCATACACGTAGGGCCTAATACATAAATTTGCACTTTCATTCTCTCTACGGACACATGCACCACACATGCACGCATACACACGACCTAATACATAAATATGCACTGTCCTCTCTACATAGACATGCACACACACATACATGCATACACACAGGGCCTAAGACAAATATAAAACAAAAAAAAACATCATATTTCAATACCTTGTTGCGTATGTATCAAATACTTGCAAATTTGATTTGCTGTCAATACGGAACATTTTCTATCCGTATATCATTAGATAAATAGAAAGGAGAAAGTTTGATATGTATGTGCTACTCCATGAAGGTCAATTGAACAGTGTCGGTGGTTATTAAAAAAATAACGAAGAATTGAATTTTGATTGCCACATGGCAGGAGAAAACTTTTCTGACACCGTGTACCCAATTTTCCCACACACACCCCTTCACACATGAAGATTGGCAGAAGATGATTTTCTGGTAACATCTTCAGCATCATCGAGACTTAATTGCATTTGAAAGGAGGATATATATTCTTTCAACTTGAATTTATATTATATTCATCTTGTTTATTGATTTCTTTTTTATGTTGAAGGTATGTATCTCAATCTCAAGTCTAATGCATCTTAGTTCTTTAATACTCAATTCTTCATATATCTTATTCTCAAGTTGCAATTTGCAAGTAACTAAGAAAGTATTATTTCATAAGTTTAAAATCATGTTACACATACAATAAGAATACACAACAAACGCATCATTAGAGAGTGACTCAAGATGTTCAAGTTAAAACCAATATATGATACTCGATGATAATATGAAACTTTCATATTCTCATCGATACTCATATATGAAACTAAAAGCACCACTTAGTCCCCGTCTATCGATTAACATACGTTCGATATTCGCCGTGACATAGAACTATACGAAGGTTGTTAAATATCGGACGGTATAGCTCGATACTAACAACCGTCGTGACATAGAACCAAATAGCATCTGCCCCTCGAAGTTCAGGCCCGGACGTCCAAACGTCCCGGTCGCGTCTTTCGGCGGAGAACATATGTGACATGTGATGTGTATGCATGTGTTTATGTGATATCTGCGTATGTATGCATTTAAGTAAAAACAACCCTACGCTTAAGCGAAATCATAAATTAAAACACATATATACAGAATACAACTCATACATGGGTATCCTCAAATCTAACTTTGATTATCGATAATTTATTCTTTTCAACGAAAAACGCACACACAAAGCATATACACGGATTTTCTCCTTTGTCAGTAACCATCCCGTTCTTAGATTTCTCAATATAGTCATCATAACCTACAATTTATATGTTATACAGTCTAACATGGCCCATGAGTACGTCAGAGTTAAGGACTGGATGTATGTGAATTGGCAACAACGTATGCAACCTAAGTTTGTCGCTGGAGTTTCTGATTTCATTGAATTTGCACGCGCACATAATAAGAAGGAGAAGACAGTAATATGGCAGAAGAAGAAGGAGAAGACAGTAATGTGGCAGAAGAAGAAGACGGTAATTTCTTTCCGGGAGAAGAAATGGAGGATATGGTAGAGGCTGCCTTAGGTGAATCTATTCATACCGAAAATGACATTCCTTGTTCTCTGTTTCAGCATCAATCTTCTGATATGAACTAATGATGGCTTTCACATTGGCTTTTCCTTTTAGAGACTTCTTAGTGTCCAATGGAAAGTATACATCAGATTTGTGCAGGTCAGGTTCTTCTTTGACTTTCAAGAGTTTCAACTGATTCTGTAAATTACACCCTTGTTGGGTGATACTTTTACCACTTCTCACTGCAGGTGCGCTCTCTAATTGACTAAAAGGGTTTTCTGTTGCCTTCTTTGGCTTTATAGAAGTCTTTTGATGGGGGTCATCTGAAATCTGAGTATGATGCTTGATCAGAATTTTCACTTTCTTTTTTTGTATATTCAAAGTCCTATTCCTTTCAAGAATTTATGAGAATATTAGATGATATCTTATAGGAGTTCCAAGGTTTTCTCGACACCGCTACCTAGGAGTATTGCGTAAGTGTTAATATTTATTCTAACAGGTTTGAAATTTTTGTTTTGAAAAGTTCAAATTTAAATGATATACTTATATTTTACTGGTTAATGTGGGTGTAGGAGCGGGTGGTGGAGCAGGCGGAGGCATCGAGGATCGATTCACCCTCTTCTAGGATCAGGCTCGGGTATTAATATATATTTTCATTTGATTTATCCAATATATTTATTATTAACACTTGCAATTTAATAACATTGTTTTTTTTGTATTTGCAGTTGGATTACCATTTTCAGCCTGTAGGCATCGGTAAATTACAATAGATCTACTGTGATATAATGTAATATTAAGAGTTATTTTATAATATATGTAAATTTTTTGCGAATTGCAGAGAGCTCAGACCCTGGCGCAGGGTGGTACACCGAGCGTGCTGTCCGCGTATCTTGCCGTCCACGGCACCTAAACAGATCCCGCCACGGGCGAGCTTCGATACCCCGGAGTATTGCGTAAGTATTAATATTTATTCAACCCCTATTTGAAATTTTTGTTTTGAAAAGTTTAAATTTAAATGATCCGATTTTACTGGACAGAACGATCCGATACTGCTGACCCCAAACCTAGCAGGGCCCATATGAGGTTGGACTCCACCCCGGCGGTTACTTCCTCCGTCTCCAGTGAGCGACGTTTCCAGCAGGAACTGGAGAGCTTGAAGGCCACCGTTCAGGAGTTGAAGGAGATGCTGGTATGTATACTACTTAATAGTAAAATATTATGTCATATTATACATAGCAACATATCCAATATTAGTACGTAGCCTGAGCTTATTTGGTTGTAGACTTAGCTTTGATTAATCATACATACATATCTAATTAAAATAAACTACGGTTTTCCAAACTAGATATCCAAACGAGGCCTAAGTCCCTAAATATACATTGATTGGGGTTTCGAAATAACTTGATAATAATACGAATTCGAATAATACACAGCTCTTACTCGCTTATTATGCACGTAGGTCCAGACGCGACAGGGTATATCGGCCGAGCCTCCACATGCATCTCCTTCGGCTAGGGTAGCTTTTTGATTCTTATATTTTAAACATGTATTTATTTATATGATACATATTGTACTACATTTTGGACGATATTGATATTGTGGTGTTTGCGTGTTTATATTGATATCATATTTTGCTTGTTGGTTCCTTTTGTATATTTTGCGTAAGATATGATTATGAATACTGCGATATATGTTCTGCGTGATGATTAATTTATATATGATCGATGTATATATTATTGTGCACAGGGCGAGAAAAAAATAGGCAGCCCTTTTTAAAAAAAACTGATAATATGTACCTACAGATTAATCTGTAGGGCCCAACGTTGCCCCTACGGATTAATCCGTAGAGCCCAACAGTGTACCTACAAATTTATCCGTAGGGGCAAAATATCAGGATACCTGGTATTTTTCCCCTATGATCTCAGTATTAGGGGTTAGGAATGCCCCTACGGATATATCCGTAGGGGCAAACATATGCCCCTACACAGGTATCCATAGGGACAACTATTTGGCCCTACGGATAAGTCCGTAGGTACACCTAATCTATTTTATAAAACCGTAAATGAAATAAATTTTTTGTACCTACGGACTAAGCCGTAGGGGAAACGGTACCTACACATAACTCCGTAGGGGCAATTTTTAGTCCGTAGAGACATGTTCAAGGCTTCGACTTGCACCTACGGTGTTTGTACCTATAGGATATTTTTTTGCCCCTACGAATATATCCGTAGGGGCAGTGGTTTGCCCCTACGGATAAATCCGTAGGGACAACCCTTATTTGTAGTAGTGATGAGCCGTTTATCTATATATGAGTTACTCGTACATCCACCCGCCATATGGTTCAAGTGATATGCACAAAATTTAGACCCGCAACTTTAGGTATTTTCATCCTTATCCATTTTATGTACCACTCTTAATGATTTTCCACGGGTTACTTGACCCATCCATTTGGCACCTTTAGTGGCAGAACCTTAAGTGACAGAAGACAAAATATCGACTGCATAACGATTTTAAGAAACAACCCTTCCTTTTCATAGTGCTTTTAAAGGTTGACAAAAAAATTAAAGGTTGACCTATCCTGTTTATAAAAACTTGAGAAGGATTAAAGATTAAATATCAGATGATCCAAACAACATAATTTCATAGTGCTTTTAAAGGTTGACAATGCTTTTCATTAGATTAAACCCGTGACCAATGGCTATTATATTAGGATTAATATTAGATGTTATAACAAAGAATACACGTACGTGTGCTTTTCATTTATAGACCACCCAGCTCCCACGTATATGATCGCTATCATAACGTTGGTAGTCAAGGAAGAATCTTATAGGCTCTATCAACATGTAATAGTGATCTGTAATACCACATAAAGCATGTACATGATGATAAAGACAAACCAGATAATATACTATCATCTTGGGTAAGGTTGTTCTACCCGTATAGGTCCTCTCTCAATCATCATAATCGCGTGCCTACGATTCAATAATTGACTTGATGGCACTATAGCCAACACGGGTGATCGGACAACTGCTGCACATGAACTGTACGATTTGTGTCTTTTTCCAAGACAATTACCATTGATAACTCCGTTAATTTGTAGTGTTGCCTAGCCTGAATAGACAATCACTCACTTTGTCCGGCTTTCTAAAGCTCAAGAGAAATGACACCGCTTAAAACCATATTAATTTAGAGTCCTTAAATATTTATTATTGTTATTTATATTGTATTTATATTGTTTGCATTTTTCGAGGGGGTTTTCTGAAAAATATTTTAATATCGTTCAAAAATACCCCTCGAGGGTGATTTAGACTATTAAGAGTTTTTATAAAGATATATTTTACTTTTAGTGGTATTTTAGTGATAAAACCTAGTTTTTAAAACTTTATGGTATTTTTATGAAACTACTACTTTTGGAAATTCGATGGTATTTTATTAAAATTTTAATCTTTCATTTTAAAAGATAATTTCACCATTTATTTTTATTGAAAATAAGGATTCATAATTATATATAATTTTCCAAAGTTGATTTGTTTTAAAAAAGTCGTATTTCTTTTAAATCATATTTTCATTCCTTTCGAGATCGAATTCTCCGTGAGGAGCTCTGCATCTTGCTCTACCATCTTAAGAACGTACGATAATCCGTACAATCCATAAGTGGGTCCTCTAAAGAGGGTTGTAGAGGCGTAATTGCGAAAAGAGATAAAAATATCGATTAAAGTTGCATTTTTATAAAGTGATGATATTTTCTTGATAATTGTTTCATTTAGATGAAAATTCTAACCAAATATCGTGCTATGAATCAAAAGTGTGCGTGTGGGATAGGCCATTACCCCATGAATGTTCTAAAGGTATGTATGACTAATCATTGAAAAAGGGTACATTAAAGTTCATGGTATTTTTGTGTCAAATTCAATATATGTTCTATTTAACGAGAAATTCTAAGCATGGGCGAGGTTAAATTATATGAACATTATTTTAAGGTTACGGTTACAGGTTATTTGTGATCTATGTAGCATGATAATATTGTAAAGAGAGTGTTACTAAGTTAACTCCACTTTTTGTTTTTACCGGTGTTGTTTTCATGGGAACGATTTGAGATGAAACGGAAAAGAGAAAGAAAAGACTTACGGTTTTGAAGCGTTAACAAGGTAGGAAAAGCGGGAGGGGAAGCCTTCGGAGATTGTGGTATCATCGGGAAAGGCTCCGGTCTTCACAGAATGAAGTCGGTCGCTAACTCCATTTGACTAACCTTAACTTTTCTTTGCACTTAGAGAATTTTAAGAATTTCTTATAGGGTTTTTCAGAATGGGGAGAGCTAGAGGATGGGGTTGTATTTATAGTGAAATTTAAGAGTATGGGAATTAAAAAATGAATTAAAAAGAACTAAAATGATATTCATGGGGGAATTGAAGAGTCTTTGGTCAATTGCAGATAAATCAAACACTCCAAGTGAGTAGTAGGGAGCTGAAGGGGTGTACGGCCGAAGCACGGAGGCAGATGGGGGCATCTCGATCGCCGATAGTGGCTAGATGAGGAAAACGGGCGGTTGGATTGAGGTCATCTGCCTCGAGATTCGTGCCACGTGCTATATTTTATGTTAACTCCTTATTTATCTCATTTGATTTTTTTTGAAACTTTTCGATTCTCCGTGTATTGCACGTGTAACTCTTAGGCTTCCGAAAATTTAAAAAAAAATATTAAAAATAATTAGGACATATGGGAATCGAACACAAAAGTTATGTCATAGCAATAGAGAGGCTTTACCAGTGAGCTACAAGTTATTTCTTGCTTTTATTAAACAAATTTAACTTATAACTCTTAATCGGGCTGAAATACACATTCTATACATTAAACAGGCTAATTTTGTTCACGGGTTTCCATAGTCGTTACACAAAACCATCCCGAAAAACTTCTGATCTCACTATCAGTAAATCTCATCTGCCTTGTCCAATGTCTTATGGTGACGGACAATCGAACATAGCACGACATCGACTCCCTATAGCGGGAGAAATGAATCCCTTCTATCACTCACTGTTCCCAAGTGTTTTGAGACTGTACCCAACCAAAACTTGTTTGCATGACTCTTTAAAGCCGTGGTAGGGCAATGATCTAAGTATAGTGAGAACACGCTCAAGACAAATGACGATGTCAGGTCTAAAAACTACCCTATACGGATGTCACTAGAGAACTGTTATTCGACAATAGCTATATTACCATCTAGAAGTTCTCGACGAGTTTTTCCAGTGTAACTCATAATCTAATGAGCATCTGTATACAATTTTTGGTGCTATACACCAATTGCTGTAGGACCAACCATCACCTCTCATCAGGGTCAAGAAACATATACACTAGTCAACTCTAGAATATCGATGCCCGGTCTCGAAACTCCTACAGCTAAAGAATTTAAAGATGCGCTTATGGACTATCCAGCCCCTACAAGTATGATCGGCATTATAACGCTGGTAATCAAGTAAAGATCATACGGGCATTATCAACATGTATTAGCGATATGAAATAACAAGTAAAACACATACACATGTTAAGATAAAATCAAACCAAAAAGCATACTGTCATATCGAGCAAGATTGTCATGTACATATAAATCCCTAGCTTCCAAAATATAATGTACAATCTTGTAATATACAATAATGGCCTTTAGGGTATACATATCCAACAGTATTTGTTGAACTGTGAGTTCGGCTTAGCCTAAGAATTAGAGCTCACGAGCACTTAAGAAGCTCAGAAAGAGAGAGCGGGTACAGGTTTAGCGGGTTATTCATTTTGTGATGCTCATTGTAATCTCATGTAGTTCGTTCTCAATACCGGAAGTTCTCGTCGTGGATGTATGAGTAGGTACAGGTTGAGCGGAATCTAAGTAAAATCTTATGTCTCTTGTGATTGCTCTTTATAATTTTGTGGTTGATATGCGCTGTCTACCTTTTTCATAATACTCCAAAACACCATTCTTGAATTTCCGCCGCAACCGATTATTTCTCAATAGTACGTATGGGTGTCAACTGAACTCAGTGTATCTCAATAAATAGTATCCTAATGAATCATATCGATCCTTAAATTTGAGAAATTGTGAATCCGCGCATCCAGTTCGTAACATATCATCATGTTTCTGTATCTAAATCTTGTTATCTAGGAGTTATTAATATGAGTTATATGCTACTGTCCGAAGTAGGGAATCCAGCCAGGAAAAAAATCTTGTTGCATTTATCCGTATGATCGCTTTACTTGCAAATTACTTTTCCTTGATCCTATACATATCTTCATATGCAAGTAGGTGAACTTAATCAAAGAAACGAATAACCTAAAGCGCACAAAAGGAGCCTGCCTCAACTCAAGCAAGGAATAACCTAACTAACAACTACTAATATAAAGCAAGCATGCTTATACTTTTCCTCTTTAAGCACAAGGAGCTTAAACACTTTGGGTTCATCTACATCTTCAGGTTGGTTTTCTTTCTTTCTTGAGCCTATTAATTTATATTCAATAAAAAATGATTATTTTTTCTTCTCTTCTTTTTCTCTTTTTTTTGTACATTATTAATACCTGTGAATGTTAGAGATTGTTACTTTTCTTCCCAATTTTTAGTTTCTTCCAATAGATAAAATCGTATCACATATCCTGATGACTATCGGTTTATCGATCATAGCATTGTTCAAAGGTTACTTTTCAGTAAGATGTTCCATTTAATTATAGTTAATTTACTCGTTGCTAAATGTTTCGATCTTAGTTAATTAATTTGTCCCATCCATTCTCTAATCCAAATTTATGGAATGAGAGTTCTATTTTATTTTATATTTTCTAGTGAACTGATCATGCATGCAAACTATCTTTTTAATTATCATTTTATCAACCAACAATTTAGTAAATAAGAAGATCTAAGAAATTTCGTGTGAACTAATTATAGTCAAATTACCTTTATTACTGGTAATGCAACATTTGCATTCTCAAGTTTTTGGTGTAACTAATTACGATGTAAAAGGAAATGCAGGCAGCACACTGAAGGAACAGACAACTTTAGATTCGAGGATGTGACTAGATACAATAAATGTGTGAGATAGGCTTTAAAGATATAGTTATGCTTTTTAAACGAAACATCAACCCAGTTTAATACAAAAGAAAAGCACAAGTAAAAGAAAATAAAAGACAACAAAACTAAAAGAGAAAAAGCAAATCACACTTCTTGCAGAATTGAAGAAACGTTCCTTTCCGCATCTGGTATCCAACAATCGCCCTAAACAGTTCTTTTCGACTCCTGATCTCTCTCTTCTGCAATATCTGACGACCTCTGTCCTCGTTCTTCTGTCATCGCTGAGTCCTCCCCTATATTGATCTTAGCCTTTTTCCACGTCTTTGCAGCAGTTGTATCTAACCAAAATGCAATATTTGACCCAATCTCATTTATCACATGTGTAACAGTATTTCTAAGATTATTAAAGACTCTGTCGTTTCTCTCTGACCAAATACTCTAGCATATAGCTAAGGCCACAATACCCATGATACCTCGTACTCAAAGCCCCCCTTCACTGACTGCATATATCAAAAAAAAAAAAGCACCAAAAGGTAATCCAGTGAAAGCATTCTCTCCGAACCTATCACAAATATGTCTAACCCCGGAACGCATCTGAAATAAATGATACAGTTTCCGCATCCTTCCCGCAAATTCCACAAAGTACGTACCGAATCCATCCACTTTCTTCTATAAAGATTGTCTGTAGTTAAAATTATCCATACTTGATCTGTCCTTCTAAAAGTACCACCACATAGACGCAACCCGTGGGTTTGTTGGTTTTTCCGGGTGTTTGCTGATAAAAAATCAAGTGACTTCTCATTCATTTTCTTAGATAATATATACTTCTTATTAATAACTAGTGATATAAATATTAAGTGATTTTGACTTTTGAGATTGTACATATGAATTTAGTTGCGACCTTTAATTAAGAAAGTTAATATACTCAATTAAAATATGTAATCATTGTAATACAACTCGTGCTAATGTTGTACCCGGTCGAGGATTCATGGGTTTTGCCTAGCTCGCTTGTTCTTTTTGCTTCCTTAAAGGTTGACAACACTTTTAATTAGATTAAACACGTGACCAAAGGCTATTTATATTAGGATTAATTAATATAAGATGTTATAACAAAGAATACAATTACGTGTGCTTTTCATTTACAGAATGCCTGAACAAAAGATCATGGAGATTGTACGCCCGCTTACAATTCAATTGAAAGAAGCTAGGAAGTTTGCTGCTAAATGTAAGGGGAATGTTGATAATCTTATTGAAGATATCAATGGAGAAATCTGCTTTGTTGCTAACATTTTTCAAAGACTGGAGAAATGGGAGAAAGACATGAAGGATAAATTCGGAGATATAGTCAAGGAACTCAACGATGCTTTGGAACATAGCAGTGATGAGATTAAATTTCGCTCCAAGCTTCAAAGTGTCGGGAACACGACCTCTGGCTTTAAAAGAAGCATGATCAAAGGTTCCCCACTCCTTTTAGAACGTCTTGAGGCCTATGTTAAATCTGTATCCTATGAAATTCCATTGCTAGATATTAGCGGTCATCAAACGTCCACCGATAGTGCGGAACCTCTAGAGCTTCACTTTGACAGATTAAAATCATTAAGTGAAATAGAAGAGAATATAAAAACACTCCACACTTACAATATACAAATACTAGTATTCTTGAGTATCTTCCCGCCAGGTTCTGTGATAACGAAAACGATGATATATTACTGGTGGATAGGGTCCCACTCACACTCACAAGAAGACGAAGAGTTACAACTAAACTCGATTTTGGAAGAGCTAGCTCATTGCGGATTGATAAGGAATATATATAAAAATTATAAACAAAATGTTATTGATTGTTGCATCATCAATCCATTAGTTCCCCAAGCGGTAATCAATCTTAATGAGCATCCAACCGTTGGAAGATATATCAACACGATATATGATCCTCTTTCAATTCGTCCATTCTTGTCAACATCATCGACAGCACCAAATCACATGATGAGGTTATTCAGTGAGCAAAATGATCCATCTGGTAATACATGCTTTAACATCAAACGTAACTATTTAAAATTTGAGAGGAAAAATATTGAATATATGAAAGAATCTGCTGTTCTTATGCTTGGGAGGTGGCATAACTCAGTCAAGCATCACATCGAAGTAGAAAACACAGAATTCCTCAAATGGTTAGGGTGTTTTAATTCCTTAAGGTATCTCAGCCTCCGAGGTATTTCAAGAATCATTGAGCTTCCCCGTGAGATCGGCGAATTAAAAAGCCTTTGTATTCTTGATCTTCGAGCATGCTATGATCTACAAAGGTTGCCAATTGAGATCACAAAACTCCGACGGCTTGAACATTTAGATACATCGGAATGTTACTTTCTAAGTCACATGCCTCAGGGTATTAGTCTTCTTTTGTGTCTCAAAGTGCTAAAGGGCTTCGTTGTCGGGAATTTGCAAACGCAAGAGTCATGTCGACTTGGTGAGCTTTCCAAATTGAACTTCCTAAAAAAATTAAGCATTAACATTGGAAGAGGTTCTGTGCTTGAAGAAGGCGAATTCGGAAAACTCGGTGGGTTGACCTCCCTGGTTTCGCTCACAATAACTTGGTCGGCGAGCCAACCTCCTTCAAGAAATGGGGATTCCACATTATTAAGGGTTTTGACGACGGATGAGATTGATGTCTCTCCGCCTCCAAATCTTGAGAAGATAGATCTACGATGCATTCCAGAAAGGACGCCGCCACGGTGGTTACTTCCTAGTAAATTGACAAAATTAGAAAGGTTGTATATCAGAGGCGGAAAGCTGAGTGTTCACACTTTGCGTGATTTAAGATTAACTTGGCCTGATGTTAAGGTTCTACGTGTACGATTCTTTGAGGGAGAGGATACAGAAGATTATATCGACCCATTTCCAAATCTCGACTATGTAGAATACCACAAACATGACAAGTCTGAAATTAGTTTTCATTTGACAAGGTAAGTGTCTTAATTTTTCGAAAAAATAGTAATACTTTACTCATACCTTGTATCCAGGTTGTTTGCAATTTGTTTACATGATTTATACCATTTTTTTTTGTGACAGAAATGCTATTGAAGAATCTATTGAAGAATTTAGACAAAGAAGAGAGAAAGGAAATCTAGATCGCGAAGGTAAAACCATAGATAAGTATTTAATTTGGCTCTTAGTATATACTGATGGATACTTGCTTTTATTTATAATTAAAATTTAAGTTGATTAGATATTTTTTTTAAATTTTTTTTTGTTGTCCTTCTTATTCTTAAGAGCAGTTAATGAGCATATTTAGGTCATTCAACTCGGATATATTAGGTAGCCCACAATTACATAATTGTGAGTGTACATCTGACACACACATACAGATAGATACAGATACGTGTGTGTGGGAATAATGGAGGACATACATTAGAAGGGATATGCTCCTATGGCATCAGAAAAAATAAACCCTCCACGATTTTTTGGTGATGATCGGAACCGTCTATTTTAATCCTAAGATGTAAATACACCAAATTTTATATGATTATAGCATTTTTTCACCGTTGATATAGTGTTGTGAAAATTCTAAAACTGTTCTATTATTGAAAAACAATTAATTTTGCACTCACCAATCAACGGTGAAAAAATATTATAATCACACGAAATTTGGTGTATCTACATCTTAATCGATGAAGATGAAGATGCATCGAAACAAATAGAGGAAGAATGACATTTTTTTATGCTATAGAGGGAAATCCTCTGATAGGGCCTTTGTCCTCTTCTATTCTCTCTCTCTCTCCACACACATATATCACGAGCGCACACATACGCTACTCTCTCTCTCTCTCACATGCACACAAGTATATATATAAAATGACTAAGATATTATTGGTATGATTTGAAAACAAATCCTAACATATTTGTTCCAATAAGATATACTTTAAGATTTATGCATACAATGATATCATACTTGAAATAAATGAGAGCTATTCTTTATAATTGATTGCACAAATCCCAAAAAGATTTTAATGGCTATAAAGATGGTAGGATTTGTTTCTAAATACTACCGATAGAATTCTAGTCATTCTCTCTCTCTCTCTAGTCTTTCTCTAATGGAGAAAAGAGGCCAAATGAGCGAATTTTCTCCTACGGCATCAATAAAAATCAATTATTCATCATTTTATTCAACAAACAGCAACCATCATCTTTATTTTTATTATTTTTTCACAGTTGATTTAGTGGTCCAAACTTAACGGTTTACCAACAATATAACTTTTTCGTGAAAAGGAGTTAGGATCTCATGAAATTTGGTATATCGACATATTACATCAAGATCGAAAGTGCCGATCGTCGGAAAAATAATGGAGGGTGTACCTTTACGATGTCATAGAAGATTTTTCCTTCTATGTTCTCTGCCTTCATATAAATATCACGTAGTGATCTATTTCAAACCGGTCCATGTTTTTTAAAAACGAGAACTTTCGATCTACGATATATTCTAACGATCTGATCCGTTCAAGTTGATTACCACATCCTCAAATGTATGTGCATGAAAAATCAAAGGATTAGAAGACCTTTAACCTATGCATCGGATGTAGTTGATATTGTATAATCGAAAAACGTTGAATTTTGCACCCATCGATGCATAGGTTAAAGGTCTTCAAATCCTTTGATTTTTCATATACATACATTTGATGGTAGAATGATCAACTTGAACGGAAGATCGTTAAAATATTTCATATATCGAGAGTTCCCGTTTTTAAAAAACGCGGACCGGTTTACAATAGAGCTCTCTCCAATATATATATTCGATGTCATAGAAGATTTTTCCTCCTATGGACTCTGCCTTCATATATATGTGTGTGTGAATAATGGAGGAAAAAGGCCTTAAGAGGATTTTATGTCAGGTGACGTCTAAAATCTATATCCTTCGAGACTTTTTTCGACGTGACCCATCATCACCATGAGATCTTTATCATGTAAAATGTGAATACACCAAATTTCATGTGATTCCATCACTTTTTCGCCGTTGAATTAATAATATAAAAAGTTCTATTGTTATTAAACCGTTAATTTTGCACCCACTAAATTAATGGAGATAAAGTGTTGGAATCGAATGAAATTTGGTATATTAACATCTTAGATGATAAAGATGAAGATGATGGATGCCGATCGTACGTCGAATAAAATAGTAGAAGTTATATTTTTTCAACGTCATAGGAGTAAATTCTCTCCTATGGCACATTTCTTCCATTATTCTCTCTCTCTATGCGTGTGTGTGTGGGAGGGGGGGGGGGCTAATTTACTTTTTAGATGTAACTAAGTTAGTTACAATCTATGCAAAAACAACATGAGAGCTCGTTTTTTCGTATAATTTTCACCGTCATACCAAATTTTATGTCATTTGGACATTTTTTACCTATGCATCGAATGGTACCAAAATAAACGGTTTTCCGACAACATAACATTTTACAAACCAAGATCAACGGGCAAATAGTGTCCAACTCATGAAAACCTTTTATGAATGAATAACACAAAATTGAAGGGGTTATATACGCTGCTTCTTTCAATTTCTTATTGTTTCATGTATAGCCTTTTCTACTACACATTTTAAAGAAACTTTTGTTCAGTCTCTGTTTTTGTTCATGAAGTTTTGTCTCCTGAACAGAAATTAAATTAGAGCATTATTTTTTTTAAAATTTTTATCTTGCAGTGCCTTGGGACGATCTTTATGGATTCAACTCCTGATGTAAGTTACCATATATATTCCTTTGCTGCAATCCATGTTGGACTTGTTAATTTCTTTTTTATGCTCGAGTTTTACTGTAAATAATCAGGATCAAATTTGTGAGCAACAATGAAGTTGACTTTGGACCCTGTTCTTATCGCAAAAAAAATTCCAGGAAGAGATAGAAAGAAGACAAAGGATTTGGCAAGGAAGCTGCAGTATCATAATCAGAGCAAATAAAAAAATTTAGGCTCAGCAAATAAAAAAAAAATTCAAGAAGAGATAGAAAGAAGACAAAGTTAGTTACTATCAAGCTCATCTTTACTGGATAATTCATGCTTGTCAAATGCCCAAATGCAAGTTGCTTGTTCTGCTTAATGTTATTTCCATTTCTTTGGCACTGGTTGTTTTTGTTTTTTTTTCCCAATTGAATTGCAGAATCACGAACGAGCTATCATAATAATTATTATTGAGATGATTATTGTTGATTCTTAACCCATTGCACTTCAGCGTACGGTGGCGTCAATAAAATTTTTTAAAGGGCGCAGTTTGAAACTGCGCTCATTACAAATGTATGGGACACAATTTCAAACCGAGTCCCTTATAACTGTTCTGGGGGAAGTTTCAAATTGTGCCCCTTACAAATGTAATGGCCGCAGTTTCAAACTGCACCTCATACAAATGTACTGGGCGCAGTTCTAAACTGAGCCCATATATTTTAGTGCAAAACAAAGTGCGTCTCTTTCCCTTACTTAAATAGATACGATCTATTTACTTTCCTCACTCCTTACTATTCTCTCTCTCATCTCTCCCTCTCGTTCGTGCGCTCTCCCCCTGCTCTCGCACCCTCTCGATCTCTCTCTTCCCCCTCGAGACCTCTATTCCCTCCTGACCTCCCCCCCGAGACCTCTCTTCCCCCCTTCCCTGCGATCTCTCCCTCTCTGTCTCATCTCTCTCCCTCTGTCTCGCTTTCATCTCTCCGTCTCACTCACGCTCTCTCGACCCCTCCTCTGTCTGTCATCTCACATTCTCTCGCTCGTGCAACTTTAGACGGAAATTCACGAGCGAATAATCGCCTTCATCCTCGTTATCGTCATCACCACTGTGAGCATCCAGAAAGTTAGCTAAACCCTAATTTTATTTAAAAATAATTCATAATAAAATTTGGTTAAAATTTCGTATTGAGAAAGCAATTCGAACAAATTAGGTATATATCGGGGTTTTCCTCGATTTTACCTGTGACAGATCAATTAGTAGGATACAAGTTCTTGCAACTTGTTATATGCTAGAAATGTGAATTTTATTGTAATTTTATGTAATTAGATGAATATAAATGTGAAGATAAATAAATAGGTTGTTTGATAAGAACCTCAAAGCATTCGTCAATATTTCTGGAAGGTGGAAAATTGACGGATAATTACATCCATCTAGTTTGCTATTTCGATGGCCAATTATTGATAGGAAAAAATAATATTCCTGAATATGTCAAAGGAAAAACTAAGATGATTAGAGTCAAGAAATCTAACACATACTGTTAGTGATATATGCCCTAGAGGCCATGCATTATTGTATAATACTAGTTTGTATATTACATTTTGGAAGGTTGGGATAAACATGGATTTTATGACAGTCTTGCTAAATATAATAGTATGCTACTTGGTTTGTTTCTATCTTAATATGTGTATATGTTTCTTTTAGCGTATCGCTAATACATATTGGTAGAGTCCTTAGGATCTTTGCTTGACTACCAGCGTTGTGATGGCAGTCACACTAGTGGAGCCTGGGTAGTTTATAAACTCATCCTTATATAGTCCCTAGTCATATGATTATCGAGACATGGCATCGATACTCCAGAGTAGACTAGTGTACACGCTTCTCATCCCAGCAGGAGAGATGGTCTGTCCCACAGCCATTAGTATGTCGTACTGGAGATAGTATGCAGGTGCTCATTGGGTTATGAGTTACACCGGATGGACTCGTAGGGAACTGTTGGTTGGTACTATATCTATCATCAGGTAGCAGTTCCCAGGTGACATGAGTACAGCATTGTCCGTTGACTTGACACCGCTACTTCGCCTCGAGTGTGTTCCCACTGTTCTTAGATTACTACCCTACCACGGCTCTCATATTGTAAGTGAGCAATACGAGAAAATCACCTCCTATGGCACCTTTCCTCCATTAACCTCATGTGTATATATATATATATATATATATATATATATATATATATATATATATATATATATATATATATATGGATTTGAAGTTTCTCTATCTATATATACATATATTTCATTTGTGATAGTTGTTTACTTATTATTAATGTTATAGGGCGTATGTTGATTTTGGTGGATACCCATGAATGGACTCAGTTATTGTGTTTTGATCAATGTTCAAAATAGCGATAGAGTGTTGCGTAGCGTTCTATTACTAAATAGAGAAAACGCAAAAAGCGTTGCGCATAGCGTAAGCTACATGAATTATTAATTATTACTATAATCATCTCATTTACAATAAATTATATTATTATAAAGATATAAAATTGGCTTGGGAACATAGAAAAATAAGTAATATAACAATATTTTTTACAGTAGTAATTTCTCTGCTCCTCAAAATTCCAAAAAAAAATTATTTTCAAAATTTTCAATACTTGAGTTCATTTATATGATTCATACTAGATTAAACCTATCGAAAATCAATTAAATAATCTTTATTTGAGAATCATGTCTACTAAATATGATTTCAAATTAAGATGTTAGAACTTTAATGAAACTGTGTTCGTATAGTTTAGGATTAGATACTGAAATCTTAAGAAGTTCAATAGAAAAATTTTATATTAAAATTAGCGTACGCATAGCTTAGCGTATACTATTTGTTAAAAAGCGTAAGCTATTTGAAGAAAAAACGTAAGCCACTTGAAGAAAAAAACGTAAGCTACTTTGTATTTGAATTTTTTTCCAAAGTTACGTAGCGAATATACTAAAGTATGCTACGTAGCGCAAAATAGCGAGCTACATAGCGAGTTATTTTAAACATTGGTTTTGATATTCCTTATGGTTACAGTTGTTTTTATTGTTGTTGTATCTTTTTTATTTTCTTGCCGAATATATCGAGTTAACGATATATTGTGGTATTCCGAGCATGTACATAATATATTTTGTTCTTACTTTCGGAGGAAGAGTATCGCTGGATAGCCCGTACTTCATCTATTTCTTGTACATAAACTGTTGTTCCTTAGCTTTAATTTTAAATAATAACAGGCTCTATATTCTTACCATTTTTTTGCAGGAGGAAAAAAACGGTAAATTGTCAAAAAGCCCCCATCCCGCTCGGGAGTTGTCTAAAAACCCTGTAATTTTCGAAATTGTTGGGAAGCATCTTCTACTGTTCAAAAATCTTTGTGAAAATCTCACTGGGCTGCATTTCATTTAGGCCTTGTATTCCCAGGCATATCCTCTCTCCCTCTTCTCAAAGAGTGAGCTTCTAAAAAGAGAGAAGAAAAATTAAAGAGAGAAAGAACAAGAGACTCTTCACTACATCTCTTACCATTAATTCCTAACAAGTATAAATGGCAAGTTGCTTCACAAAAATTAACATCAAGATCGAGCTAGAGCTTGATCCCGGTTCTCTTGCGTGGACCATTTTTGACAAGTCGATGGGCGAGCAAGTTTGTTCCCAGAAGACTCGGAGCCTAGAGGGGTTTTTCCACAATTAGGTGGACACACTACAAAGGTTGTAGCATCACATAACCCTCTCTAGATTCTTTGCTTGCTCTCATATTGTTTCAAGTTATTATCTTTCGGGTTGATTCTAGGTTTTGGTTGCTTTTGCTCTCTAGTTTTTCTAAATTATAGCTTCCGTCTTATTTTAAATTGCAACCTAGTGAGCATTGCATCCTTATATGGTTTCAACTTCTTGGACATTTCAGGCAACCGCAGCTTCTTAGATACTACAGACAACTAGAATACACGGGGGTATGATTAGGCCCAGGGTTTTGTAACATATCATCATGTTTCTGTATCTTAATCTTGTTATCTAGGAGTTATTAACATGAGTTATGCTACGCACTGTCCGAAGTAGGGAATCCAGCCAGGAAAAATCTTGTTGCATTTATCCATATGATCGCTTTACTTGCAAATTACTTCTCCTTGATCCTATACATATCTTCATATGCAAGTAGGGGTGAACTTAATCAAAGAAACGAATAACCTAAAGGGCACAAAAGGGGCCTGCCTTAACTCAAGTAAGGAATAACCTAACTAACAACTACTAATATAAAGCAAACATGCTTATACTTTTCCTCTTTAAACACAAGGAGCTTAAACACTTTGGGTTCATCTACATCTTCAGGTTGGTTTTCTTTCTTTCTTGAGCTTATTAATCTATATTCAATAAAAATGATTATTTTTTCTTCTCTTCTTTTTCTCTTTTTTTTGTACATTAATACCTGTGAATGTTAGAGATTGTTACTTTTCTCCCCAATTTTTATTTTCTTCCAATAGATAAAATCATATCACATATCCTGATAACTATCGGTTTATCGATCATAGGATTGTTCAAATTAAGGTTACTTTTCAGTAAGATGTTCCATTTAATTATAGTTAATTTACTCATTGCTAAATGTTTATGTTAGTTAATTAATTTGTCCCATCCATTCTCTAATCCAAATTTATGGAATGAGAGTTCTATTTTATTTCATATTTTCTAGTGAACTGATCATGCATGCAAACTATCTTTTTAACTATCATTTTATCAACCAACAATTTAGTAAATAAGAAGATCTTAGAAATTTCGTGTGAACTAATTATAGTCAAATTACTATGTAGTTGTTTCTTTTCGATTTAGAATTTTCTGTTGGGTGTTAATGTTAGGTATCCAACAATAAAAGAAAAAGAAAAGCACAAATAAAAGAGTTCTTTTCGACTATATAAAAGCACAAATAAAAGAGTTCTGTTGGGTGTTAATGTTAGGTATCCAACAATAAAAAGAAAAGCACAAATAAAAGAAAATAAAAGACAACAAAATTAAAAGAGAAAAAGCAAATCACACTTCTTGCAGAATTGAAGAAACGTTCCTTTCCGCATCTGGTATCCAACAATCGCCCTAAACAGTTCTTTTCGGTTCCTGATCTCTCTCTTCTGCAATATCTGAGCCGTTCTTTTGTCATCGCTGATTCCTCCCCTATATTGATCTTAGCCTTTTTCCACGTCTTTGCAGCAGTTGTATCTAACCAAAATGCAACATTTGACCCAATCCCATTTATCACATGTGTAACAGTATTTCTAACATTATTAAAGACTCTGTCCTTTGTCGTTTCTCTCTGACCAAATACTCTAGCATATAGCTAAGGCCACAATACCCATGATACCTCGTACTCAAAGCCCCCCTCCACTGACTGCATATATAAAAAAAAAAAGCACCAAAAGGTAATCCAGTGAAAGCGTTCTCTCCGAACCTATCCCAAATATGTCTAAGCCCGGAACACATCTGAAATAAATGATACGGTTTCCGCATCCTTCCCGCAAATTCCACAAAGTACGTACCGAATCCATCCACTTTCTTCTATAAAGATTGTCTTTAGTTAAAATCGCATTATTATAGGCCAGCCACATGAATATCTTAACTTTAAAGACACAGAAAACTTCCATACCATATTTTTATCATGCGAAGACACTCCTCCGAAGAATTGAATAGCAGAACTTTACGTCCTTGCTCGCCATCCACTTCCAAGCCGTCATATATATCCACCCCTTCCTTTTCCATCGGTTTCCAATCCTGTAAATGCACAATCAATAATCTATGATCTTTACGCTCTTGATTAGTCAAACCTTGTGCAAATTGCGGCCACCACTTAGTCCTTCTCCACTGATTTAAAACTGATGATTCCGTATTCTTTGCCAACACAAACAAATCAGGGAATTTTTCCGACAAAGTTTGATCCCAACATCAGTAATCTTGCCAAAAATTAATCACACCACCATCCCCTATTGTATAAGAAATTCCCCTTAAAAACGCTTCCTTGACATCCATTGCATCTTTCCAAAATCCCGACACCGACGATATGTTTTTATTAAACGCATTGATCGCCTCTGACTTATGTGAAAGAAGTTGTAGACAAGTTCAGATCTACAACTTACTTATTACCGAAATAGTACTCTAAAAGAATGAGGGATCACATCGAAATCATATCATATATGTAAAAGTTTTCTATTAGTAATGTACACTATTTAGAATGTATACAAGCTTTAGAGAAAGTTACCAGAAAAATGAAAGGGTGTGCACCTATGGACTTCAAAAATACAACCAAGTAACATATAAAATAAGAAAAGCTATGATTATAAGTTAACAAGATAAGAATAACAGTTAAAAAAAAATTTGAATCCTCCAATGGCGGAGGAGTCAACTCACAAATCCGATCTGGATCAAACCGTAAGACATAAATAGTGGATAATAAATTTACTATCTCTTACAAAATTATCTATACTCGATCTGTCCTTCTAAAAGTACCACCACATCGACGCAACCCGTGGGTTTGTTGGTTTTACCCGGTGTTTGCTGATAAAAAATCAAGTGACTTCTCATTCATTTTCTTAGATAATATATACTTCTTATTAATAACTAGTGATATAAATATTAAGTGATTTTGACTTTTGAGATTGTACACATGAATTTAGTTGCGACCTTTAATTAAGAAAGTTAATACACTCAATTAAAATATGTAATCATTGTAATACAACTCGTGCTATGATGTTGTACCCGGTCGAGGATTCAAGGGTTTTGCCTAGCTCGCCTGTTCTTTTTGCTTCCTTAAAGGTTGACAACGCTTTTAATTAGATTAAACTCGTGACCAAAGGCTATTTATATTAGGATTAATATAAGATGTTATAACAAAGAATAAAATTACGTGTGCTTTTCATTTACAGAATGCCTGGACAAAGGATCATGGAGATTGTACGCCCGCTTACAATTCAATTGAAAGAAGCTAGGAAGTTTGCTGCTAAATGCAAGAGGAATGTTGATAATCTTATTGAAGATATCAATGGAGAGATCTGCTTTGTTGCTAACATTTTTCAAAGACTGGAGAAATGGGAGAAAGATATGAAGGATAAGTTCGGAGATATAGTCAAGGAACTCAACGAGGCTTTGGAACATAGCAATGATGAGACTAAATTTCGCTCCAAGCTTCAAAGTGTCGGGAACACGACCTCTGGCTTTAAAAGAAGCATGATCAGAGGTTCCCCACTCCTTTTAGAACGTCTTGAGGCCTATGTTAAATCTGTATCCTATGAAATTCCATTGCTAGATATTAGCAGTCATCAAACATCCACCGATAGTGCGGAACCTCTAGAGCTTCAGTTTGACAGATTAAAATCATTAAGTGAAATAGAAGAGAATATAAAAACACTTCACACTTACAATATGCAAATACTAGTATTCTGTCAACATCATCGACAGCACCAAATCACATGATGAGGTTATTCAGTGAGCAAAATGATCCATTTGGTAATACATGCTTTAACATCAAACGCAACTATTTAAAATTTGAGAGGAAAAATATTGAATATATGAATGAATCTGCTGTTCTTATGCTTGGGAGGTGGCATAACTCAGTCAAACATCACATCGAAGTAGAAAACACAGAATTCCTCAAATGGTTAGGGTCTTTTAATTCCTTAAGGTATCTCAGCCTCCGAGGTATTTCAAGAATCATTGAGCTTCCCCGTGAGATCGGCGAATTAAAAAGCCTTTGTGTACTTGATCTCCGAGCATGCTATGATCTACAAAGGTTGCCAATTGAGATCACAAAACTCCGACGGCTTGAACATTTAGATACATCAGAATGTTACTTTCTAATTCACATGCCTCAGGATATTAGTCTTCTTTTGTGTCTCAAAGTGCTAAAGGGCTTCGTTGTCGGGAATTTGCAAACACAAGAGTCATGTCGACTTGGTGAGCTTTCCAAATTGAACTTCCTAAAAAAATTAAGCATTAACATTGGAAGAGGTTCTGTGCTTGAAGAAGGCGAATTCGGAAAACTCTGTTGGTTGACCTCCCTAGTTTCGCTCACAATAACATGGTCGACGAGCCAACCTCCTTCAAGAAATGGGGATTCCACATTATTAAGGGTTTTGACGACGGATGAGATTGGTGTCTCTCCGCCTCCAAATCTTGAGAAGCTAGATCTACGATGCATTCCGGAAAGGATGCCGCCACGGTGGTTACTTCCTAGTAAATTGACAAAATTAGAAAGGTTGTATATCAGAGGCGGAAAGCTGAGTGTTCGCACTTTGCGTGATTTAGGATTATCTTGGCCTGGTGTTAAGGTTCTACGTGTACGATTCTTTGAGGGAGAGGATACAGAAGACTGTATCGACCCATTTCCAAATCTCGACTATGTAGAATACCACAAACATGACAAGTCTGAAATTAGTTTTCATTTGACAAGGTAAGTGTCTTAATTTTCGAAAAAATAGTAATACTTTACTCATACCTTGTATCCACATTGTTTGCAATTTGTTTACATGATTTATGCCATTTATTTTTCTGTGACAGAAATGCTATTGAAGAATCTATTGAAGAATTTAGACAAAGAAGAGAGAAAGGAAATCTAGACCGCGAAGGTAAAACCATAGATAAGTATTTAATTGGGCTCTTAGTATATACTGATGGATACTTGTTTTTATTTATAATTAAAATTTAAGTTGATTAGATATTTTCGTTTTTTTTCCTGTCCTTCTTATTCTTAAGAGCAGTTAATGAGCATATTTAGGTCATTCAACTCGGATATATTAGGTAGCGCACAATTACATATTTGTGAGTGTACATATAGCACACACATACAGATAGATACAGATACGTGTGTATGGGAATAATGGAGGACAAAGACATTAGAAGGGATATGCTCCTATGGCATCGAAAAAAATAAACCCTCCACCATTTTTGGAGATGATCGGAACTGTTCATTTTGATCCTAAGATATAGATACACCAAATTTTATATGATTATAGCATTTTTTCACCGTTTATCTAGTGTTGCGAAAATTCTAAAACTGTTCTATTATCGAAAAACAATTAATTTTGCACTCACCAATCAACGGTGAAAAAATATTATAATCACACGAAATTTGGTGTATCTACATCTTAATCGATGAATATGAAGATGCATCGAAAATAAAGGAAGAATGACATTTTTTGATGCTATAGAAGGAAATCCTCTCATAGGGCCTTTGTTGTCCATTATTCTCTCTCTCTCTCCACACACATATAGCACGCGCACACACACATACGTACTTACTCTTTCTCTCTCTCTCTCTCACACACACACACAAGTATATATATAAAACGACTAAGATATTATTGGTTTGATTTGAAAACAAATCCTGCCATATTTGTTCCAATAAGATATACTTTAAGATTTATGCATACAATGATATCATACTTGAAATAAATGAGAACTATTCTTCATAATTGATTGCACAAATCCCAAAAACATTTTAATGGCTATAAAGATGGTAGGATTTGTTTCTAAATACTACCGATAGGATTCTAGTCATTCTCTCTCTCTTTAGTCTCTCTCTAATGGAGAAAAGAGGCCAAATGAGCGAATTTTCTCCTACAGCATCAATAAAAATTAATCATTCATCATTTTATTCAACAAACGGCACCCATCTTCTTTATTTTTATTATTTTTTCATAGTTGATTTAGTGGTACAAACTTAACGGTTTACCAACAATAGAACTTTTTACCTTGCTAAATTAACGGTGAAAAGGAGTTAGGATCTCATGAAATTTGGTGTCTCGACATATTACATCAAGATCGAAAGTGCCGAATGTCGGAAAGAATAATGGAGAGTGTACCTTTTCGATGTCATAGAAGATTTTTTCCTTCTATGGCCTCGGACTTCATATAAATATCAGGTAGTGATCTATTTCAAACCGGTCCGCATTTTTTAAAAACGAGAACTTTCAATCTACGATATATTCTAACGATATGATCCGTTCAAGTTGATCACCACATCCTCAAATGTATGTGCATGAAAAATCAAAGGATTAGAAGACCTTTAACCTATGCATCGGATGTAGTTGATATTGCATAATTGAAAAACGTTGAATTTTGCACCCATCGATGCATAGGTTAAAGGTCTTCAAATCTTTTGATTTTTCATATACATACATTTGATGGTAGAATGATCAACTTGAACGGAAGATCGTTAAAATATATCTTATATCGAGAGTTCCCGTTTTTAAACAATGCGGACCGGTTTACAATAGAGCGCTCTCCAATATATATATATATATATATATATATATATATATATATATATATATATATATATATATATATATATATATATATATTCGATGTCATAGAATATTTTTCCTCCTATGGACTCTGCCTTCATATATATGTGTGTGTGTGAATAATGGAGGAAAAAAGGCCTTAAGAGGCTTTTATGTCAGGTGGCGTCTAAAATCTATATCCTTGGAGACTTTTTTCGACGTGACCCATCATCACCATGAGATCTTTATCATGTAAGATGTGAATACACCAAATTTCATGTGATTCCATCACTTTTTCGCCGTTGAAATAGCAATGTAAAAAGTTCTATTGTTATAAACCGTTAATTTTGCACTCACTAAATTAATGGTGATAAAGTGTTGGAATCAAATGAAATTTGGTATATTAACATCTTAGATGATAAAGATGAAGATGATGGATGCCGATTGTACGTCGAATAAAATCGTGGAAGGTATATTTTTTCAACGTCATTGGAGGAAAATTCCCTCCTATGGCACCTTTCTTCCATTATTCTCTCTCTCTCTCTCTCTTTATATATGTGTGTGTGTGCGTGCGCGCGCGCGTGTATGTGTGTCGGCTAATTTACTTTCGAGATGTAACTAAGTTAGTTACAATCTATGCAAAAACAATATGAAAGCTCGTTTTTTCGTATAATTTTCACCGTCATACCAAATTTTATGTCATTTGGACATTTTTTACCTATGCATCGAATGGTACCAAAAAGAACGGTTTTCCGACAACATAACATTTTACAAACCAAGATCAATGGGCAAATAGTGTCCAACTCATATGAAAACCTTATATGAATGAATAACACAATAATGAAGGGGTTATATATGCTGCTTCTTTCAATTTCTTATTGTTTCATGTATAGCCTTTTCTACTACACATTTTAAAGAAACTTTTGTTCAGTCTCTGTTTTTATTCATGAAGTTTTGTCTACTGAACAGAAATTAAATTAAAGCATTATTTTTTTTAAATTTTTTATCTTGCAGTGCCTTGGGACGATTTTTATGGATTCAACTCCTGATGTAAGTTACCATATCTATTCCTTTGCTGCAATCCATGTTGGACTGTAAATAATCAGGATCAAATTTGTGAGCAGAGATAGAAAGAAGACAAAGGATTTGGCAAGGAAGCTGCAGTATCATAATCAGAGCAAATAAAAAAATTTAGGCTCAGCAAATAAAAATAAAATTCAAGAAGAGATAGAAAGAAGACAAAGTTAGTGACTATCAAGCTCATCTTTACTGGATAATTCTGCTTAATGTTATTTCCATTTTTTTTGGCACTGCTTAATGCTATCTTAATAATTATTATTGAGATGATTATTGCTGAGCTTAACCCATTGCACTTCAGCTCTTACAAGAAAATCTAATGCATGATCGAACATCATTTGTAACGTTCCTTAGGAAACCTGTATGAATGAGATAATTGGTCATTTCACACACAAATTTAACACCATTAGCCTTGACCCCTTTTGATAGTTAACATGGTAGTTTCTCGTAATTTTGAAAGATTTTGGTTGTTTCTTGTAACTGGACCAAAGTATTTAATAGCATAAGAAATGATGGTTGGATGAACAAAAAGCGTGATGGTATAAACTGTGAAGATAGTATAAATGAATTTATATGATTCTGAACATGGAAACAGTACAAAAAGGAGATATTAAAATTAAATTAAAATACCATTACTTCTAACAATAAAACATGGTTTAGCACAAATTAGAACAAAATGGTAATAAATATTTTCTTTATTGTTTGCTGTTATACAAATCAACACTTGACTTGGTTAACAAGTATTTTTGCTAATTTGTTTTCAATATCCTCCAACATGATAAAAAAATCCCCAATGCTTTATTATATACATTTAATTTCAAGACAATTTTTTTTATATTAAATCATATTAAAATAATATTTTTTTTAAAACAAACCACTTTTAAAATATATTACACAAACATGCTACTTTCTGCTCCGTAGGCGCCACGTCAGCGCCAGCTCAGCGCTGACGCTGGCGTCAATAAAAATTTGGTTAAAATTTGGTTAAAATTCATAATAAAATTCACGGGCGAATAATCACCTTCATCCTCGTTATCGTCATCACCACTGTGAGCATCCATAAGTTTAGGTAAACCCTAATTTTATTTAAAAATAATTCATAATAAAATTTGGTTAAAATTTCGTATTGAGAAAGCAATTCAAACAAATTGGGTATATATCGGGGTTTTCCTCGATTTTACCTGTGACAGATCAATTAGTAGGATACAAGTTCTTGCAACTTGTTACATGCTAGAAATATGAATTTTATTGTAATTAGATGAATATAAATGTGAAGATAAATAAATAGGTTGTTTGATAAGAGCCTCAAAGCATTCGTCAATATTTTTGGAAGGTGGGAAAACGACGGATACTTATATCCATCTAGTTTGCTATTTCGATGGCCAATTATTGATAGGAAAAAATAATATTCCTGAATATGTCAAAAGAAAAACTAAGATGATTAGAGTCAAGAAATCTAACACATACTGTTAGTGATATATGCCCTAGAGGCCATTATTGTATAGTACTAGTTTGTATATTACATTTTGGAAGCTTGGGATATACATGGATTTTATGATATTCTTGCTCAATATAATAGTATGTTATTGGTTTGTTTATATCTTAATATGTGTATATGTTTCTTTTAGCGTATCGCTAATACATATTGGTAGAGCCCTTAGGATTTTTGCTTGACTACCAGCGTTGTGAGGGCAGTCACACTAGTGGAGGCTGGGTAGTTTATAAACATATCCTTATATAGGTCCCTAGTCATATGATTATCGAGACAGGGTATCGATACTCCAGAGTAGACTAATGTATACGCTTCTCATCCAAGAAGGAGAGATGGTCTGTCCCACAGCTATTAGTACATCGTACTGGAAATAATATGCAGGTGCTCATTAGGTTATGAGTTACACTGAAAGGACTTTTGGAGAACTGTTGGTTGGTACTATATCTATCATCAGGTAGCAGTTCCCAGGTGATATGAGTACAACATAGTCCGTTGACTTGACACTGCTACTTCGCCTCGAGTGTGTTCCCATTGTTCTTAGATTACTACCCTACCACGGCTTTGATGAGTCATGCGAACAGGTAGTAGTTGGGTGCAGTCTCGAAGCACTTAGAGGCAGAGGCGGTTAGATAGGATTCGTCTCTCCCAGTATTGAAGGTTGATGTCGCGATATGTTCGGAAAGCCATTACACAAAGTCCCTGATCAGGGCAAGCGAGATTTACTGGTAGATACACCAATAGTTTCTCAGGGTGTTTTTGGGCTCTACTCCGGCATGACTTATTGCGCTATTAGGGGTCTGACGGCTACCGCCCGCTAGGCCCGATATGCTATACTCTTAGGCGAACAGACCGGACTGTACGGAGATTGTCACATATAGGCTCAGGAGGAGTTCGGATGAGTTTGCTCATCGGTCTTCTTATCGACAGATACCTGGGTAGCCATTACGTGCAGCTAGTACCACTGATGTGCTTGTGGTTAAACCCACTGCCAGCGTACTGTCGAGTATTTAGAGTCCCACACAGAAGGTTTCCCTGCTTCGGGCAAAATGATGTAGAGGTCGTATGGTTTTACGACAGGGTTCGATCACATACGTGCACTTGTGCATGTAGGATGTTCGGGTGGATAATACTTGTGGGCTTTGGTTTAAGCCGGATCCTAGTATTAGATTATTGGATTAGTTTCGTCTTATTGTATTCGTGTTTTCTGGAATACGGATACGGGTATGTATCAGTGAGGGGTATTCTTGTAATTTAATCAAGTATACTTCTAGAAGGGGACACCTCATTTGTGTTTTTATCTTTTGATTAAAAGATAAATGAGGTGGAGGTATGAGGTGTTATTTTGTGATAAATGAAGCATGGCTACTTGGTGACTCATGGATGTCTATTGAGGCAATAGTGGACTTAGATATTTTGTGAGATATTTGTTGAGATATTTTGCATGCTTCATAGTCATCTCAAGTAGCCATATTCATTTCATTATTATCTAAAACACTCTCTCACCTCAAGAGCTCTCTTCTTCTCCCTCAAACCCTAATTATCTCATGTGTTGAGAATCCTAGGGTTAGTGAGACTTATTAATCCTTAATCACTCTCTATATCCTCTAGGTCACTTAGATTAGCACTCTAGGTAACCTAGTTACCTCATCTTAGAGGTAGAAGCTCAAGGTAGGTACTCTCGGGTAGATCATCTTCAATTTGAGGAGGCCGACGAGGAGGCGCGATCCATACATACTCCAAGGAGCTCACGAAGAGGAGGAGGACAGCAAGAACAAGAAGGACTAGTAACTTGAGGTATAACTTTCTTACATAGTAGTTAAACCTTTTAGTTAGCTTGTTAATTAGGGTTTAGTATCGATCCTGGAGTTTAGTCGATATTACGAAGCATATAAAAATCGTTTTTTGCAAACTCCTCCTCCCCGCGAACCCGCGGGGTGCGTTGCATTGACTTTCAGTGGTATCGGAGGCAACTAAACCATAACTAATAGATTAAACGACAAGTAAAACTACGAAACCGAAATAACTCCGAAACAAAAGATCTAAGTTTCTGTTGAAATTTTCAGAGGCTCTAATTTTTTTTAAAACAATTGCAGAGTGCTCTTCTTCTTACTACTAGAACACCATACAAATACGAACCCAAAACTCCATAACATGGCCGGCCAGATGCTCAAAATAACCGGCGTGGCCGGTTTTGGCATTGAGTTTTGTGTTTAGGTTTCTGTGGTGTTCTTGTCACTTGGATTTAGGGTTTCAGGTGTTGTTTGATTTTGCCAATATTGATAAAACTGTTAATTCTCTGTTGTGGCAATACGGAGTGTTTCGAAGTCGCAGTTTTTAATGTCGTTTAACTAGTTTCAGTTGTTATATGTGTTCGTAAACTTCCGCTAATTTTTATATGTCGGTTAGTTGGGGGTTGTACATATCTGTGATGATTGGTTTGCATATATGAACTTTATTGGATCGTCGTGGATGAATAGCCGGAGATGTGAGATGAGAGTTTCTTTCATCCGATATAAATTTTAATTTGATGTAATATTATTTTGCGGGGCACATCTGGGTTGAGGTTGTAGCCACCGTTGTATTATTTCATTTACTTCTTTTTGCTCCTAGGATAGACCTAAGATGGGGTGCATAAACTACCAGGTTCTTTTAAGTGCCGAGTGGCCTACTCATTTTACTGAGGGAGATTGCTTCTCTTCGGGAATTTGGCGGGTAGTTTGCCGCACCCGTAGGGGTCTAGGGTAGAGTTTGGCTATTCATCACGACCGTGGAATCTGTCTTTCGTTACAGGCTTAAACGAAACGCGGAATTCCTAATATATCCAATATGTTCATCTGTGATCTGGAATGCCTATTATTGCGTGAGACGGATGGTTATATTATATATATTATATAATATACGTTACTTATGTTTTGCACCCGTGCTAGTCCAGCCGACGCTATGGCGTTAGTTAAGTAACCTAACGGAGTTAGACGGGGCCCAGTGGCGAATGCGGATGGCATAAGAATACATTGTATTTTCGTTTCTCTCTATGATAATAGGTGTAAGTGATGGGACTGTATTAGATTAATGCAAAGCAAACAAACTAAAGCCGAATCGTTAGAACAATTTTAAAGACACTCAGTTTTTTCAAAACAGAAACTTTTAAATGCGGAGCTTAAACCACTCCTTTAAAAGCTATCAGGTTCTTTTGATTAAATAAAGTTCATTACGTTCACGGTTTCTCCAAAACCAGTCGTAGCCCTCCATCATTTCAGTTTAATATTCAGTAGTATTCAAGCTATTTATTTTGACCTTCGCCAAGGCATAGTGATTGGTAGCTACTGGATATTCATCTGTAGCATAGACAGATGAGTTGGTTTGGGACAGTCGTACTACTATTTTGGCCTTCGTCAAGGGTATGTACGGGTGGGTTCAAATTAACCTGGACAATGATGGGTAGAACTTGACATGTGACTTATGATATGTTGGTCTTCGGCAAGGTCATAAGAGCATGGGGCAAAACTCTACATCGGGAGGTTCTAAAGAAACTGAAACCTGCTAGTGCTGCATACCATTTGGAGTGTGATAATTTTGGTAGGATTCCTTCAAACTTATCACACAAAGATATTTGGATCTCGATCCTACTGTGAGTATCCGTTACTCTTCGGGAGATTTTTTCACTTAACGATCAATGGTATAAACCAAGTAGCTGTTTAGAACAGTGTTAGCAGGGCTACGCCTCCAGAGAAAAGAAGTTATATAATTAAGGAACTTCACGAAAGCGTTGTAAAACCTCCCTCGAAGTACCGACACTAGCCTGGCCGAAAGGTTAAGCAAGAATTGTACGGCGAGATTAATTCTGACTAATTCTTCTTTTAAAGTTTAAGGAAGGATTCGGGAAATAGTGGGGTCCATCCTGTTTAGATAAACTAAAAACTAATCTAAACTTGCAAGAGCATCATGCTAAACTGTTTCTTCTCTCTCTCCTAATTGTAGCGACCAAGATGACCGGTCTTAAGTTACTTTTATATAAAAACATATTGACGGGGTCAAGCTATAAAAATTGGCTCAGGAATGTCCATATGGCCATCACATATGACAAACTGGGCTATCTTCTTACTATTAAAGACCCCGTCATCCCAAATCCATATTCCAGCATCGCGGATAAAGAGATCCATAAGACCTTAGAAATTGATAGTGCGAAAGCCAAGTGCCTCGTACTAGCCTCTATGGATAATGAACACCAGAGGTGGCATGGGAAGATGGATCTTTAATCCATCTTCCTCCATACCAAAGACTTATATGGAGTGCAATCTCGTATCGTAAGATACGAGACCTCGAAGAAACTATTTCAAGCGAGGTTGGCTGTCGGGTCATCTATAAGGGACCACGTCCTTAAGATGATCAGCTTGATTGAAGAGCTCGCGGACCTGAAGACCACGTTGGAGAATGAGCTGTATACAGATTTGATTCTACAGTATCTTTCCTCTACCTACGCCCAGTTTATCTTGAATTTTAACATTCAAGGGAAGGAAGTTACACTTCCAGAACTCCTCAACATATTGAGGAGCACTGAGGGCACCCTACAGAAGTCCAGGAAGACACCCATTCTGCTTGTTGGAAGATCTTTCTCTTCTAGATCCAAGGAGAAAGCAAAGGGGAAGAAGAAGAAGGCCCCCACCAAGCCGAAAGGCGGTGTTGGTAAGGTAGAGGCAAGGGGCAAGGCAAAAGTTGGGGGGCCGATGGTAGGGAAGGAAGAATGCTTCTACTGTCACAAAAAGGGCCATTGGAAGAAGGATTGCAGGGCCTGGAAAGTCCAGAACCAGGATGCGAAGCTGATTATGGCTTCGGTTTCAGATGTGTTTGTGATTGAAAACTGTCTGTCAATCAACTCTACATTATGGGTATTGGATACCGGATTAGGATCTCATATATGTAATTCTTTGCAGGCATTGAGAAACCGTAGAGTTTTGAAAGCGGGTGATATGACCTTCAGGGTTGCTAACGGAGCGAGCGTGGATGCTGTGTCCGTAGGGGAATATCACTTAGGACTGACAAGTGGACATATTTTGGTTTTGTGCAACTGTTTTTGTGTACCTAGTTTGACTTGTAATATCATTTTTGTATCTTTGTTATATAAAGAAGGTTATGATTTTACATTTGTAAGTGATGTCGTAAATATCCACCTTAATCATGGTTTGATTGGGTCGGGTATACTAAACACCGATATATACGTATTAAACCAACTACAAGTTTTCAACGTCCATAACACACACAAAAGAAAGTCTCCAGAATTAAATCAAGTTTTCTTATGGCATTGTATACTGGGTCACATCAATGAAACAGGGTTGACCAAGTTACATAAAGAGAGATATTTGGATCCGTTCGAATATCCGTCTTATGAAACTTGTCAATCATGTCTCAAAGGAAATATGGCAAGGACTCCGTTCACTGGACACGGAGTAAGAGCGAGCGAGCTCTTGGGACTCATATACAGCAACGTGTGTGGTCCAATGTCTACACATGCAAGAAGTGGCTATTCCTATTTCATTACTTTTATAGATGATTTCTATGGGTATGGACAAGTCATCTTGATGAAACATAAATCTGAGGCCTTTGAGAAATTCCAAGAATATAACAATGAAGTGGAAAAACAAACTGGCAAAAGTATCAAGACACATAGATCTGATCGAGACAGTGAATACTTAAGTGCCGAGTTTCTGGATTACTTAAAAAAGGATGGAATTCTCTCTCAGCTTACTCCTCCATACACACCACAACATAACGGTGTATCGGAAAGACAAAACCGAACCTTATTGGATATGGTACATTCCATGATGAGTAACGCTGAGTTACCGCGATCCTTCTGGGGCTATGCACTAGAATCAGCTGCATATCTTTTGAACAAGGTTTCTACCAAGACCGTACCTACCACACCATATCAGATGTGGAGTGGGAAGAAACCCTATCTTCAGTATCTGAAAATATAGGGATGTCCAGCTGTTGTTAAAAAGCAGCATTCAGACAAGCTCGAAGCATGCTCAGTACTGTGTAAGTTTGTGGGATACCTAAAGAACTCCAGGTGGTATCTTTTCTATTACACAGAGGAACAAAAGATTTTTGTTTCTTGTCATGCCCACTTCTTGGAAACTCAATTTTTAGAAAAAGAGATACGTGGGAGTGCAATAGAACCGGAAGAAATTCCAGAACCACAAGCTATTACTGAAAGCATGGTGAAACCAGAAGTTTCAAAAGAATAGGACATCCCCGCGCCACTCCGCATGAGTTGTAGGCTGTCTTATCCGCCCGAAAGATACTACAGTTTTCTCATAGACAGGGATAGAGAGTATTGCATCATTGACAATGATGAGCCAACTAGCTTCCAGCAAGGCATTCAGAGCGGAGACTCGGTAAAATGGCTGGATGCAATGTGGACCAAAATGGAGTCCATGTACACCAACAAAGTATGGACTTTGGACATTACTCCAGAAGGGATAAAACCCGTAGGCTGCAAATGGATCTTCAGAAAGAAGATTGGTGCAGATGGACAGGTTGAAACCTATAAGGCTAGACTTGTTGCAAAAGGTTTTCGTCAAAAACCAGGTTTGGACTATGATGAAACCTTTTTCTCCAGTGGCTATGCTCAAATCCATTCGGATCCTTCTTGTCATTGTTGCCTTCCATAATTATGAGATTTGGCAGATGGATGTAAAGACCGCTTTTTTGAATGGACATTTGGAAGAGTGTGTCTATATGGATTAGCCAGAGGGTTTCATTTAGAGTGGGAGCAGCGAGAAAGTGTGCAAGTTGCTTAAATCCATTTATGGATTAAAACAGGCATCGCGGAGTTGGAACATCTGTTCTGATGAGACAGTCAAAGAATTTGACTTTATCAAAAATCCAGATGAACCATGCATCTATAGTAAGATTGTACCAAGAACTGGTGTATTCCTTGTCTTGTACGTGGATGATATTCTCTTGATAGGAAATGACATTCCTATGCTACAATCAGTGAAAGGATTTTTGTCACAAAGGTTCTCCATGAAAGACTATCCCTCAATATGGAAGATTCAAAGCGCGGTAATCTACCGGCTTGTCACAGAATCACCCTCTCCAAAGAGATGTCTCCCAAGAATGATTTGGAAAGGGATCGCATGTTAACTATACCCTACGCTTCTGCGGTAGGCTCTATAATGTATGCGATATTGTGTACCAGATCAGATGTTGCTTACGCACTAAGCGTGGTAAGCCGGTATCGGTCAAACCCTGGGGAGAAGCACTGGATAGCAGTAAAGTACATTCTCAAGTACCTGAGAAGGACTAAGGGGATGTTCTTGGTGTACGGCGGAAAAGACCTCCGAATCGAGGCCTTTGTTGACTCCAGCTTCCAAAGTGACAAGGATGACTCCAAGTCCATGTCGGGTTATGTCTTTACCCTCAATGGAGGGGTGGTCTATTGGAAGAGCTCCAAGAAGGACACTGATGCTGACTCGACGATGGAAGCGAAGTATATTGCCGTATGTGATGCCACAAAAGAAGCAGTCTGGATGAGGAAGTTCTTAACAGAACTTCAGGTGATTCCTTCCATTATTGATCCAATACCTCTGTATTGTGACAACAATGGGGCTATAGCTTTAGCGAAGAAACTCAGGTCTCATCAGAAGTCCAGACATATCTTGAGGCGGTATCACCCAATTAGGGAGATCGTGGATCGCCGAGAGATCGAGGTATGGAGAGTTGATACGGAGAACAACATTGCAGATCCACTCACAAAGACCATCCCTCAGATGCAGTTCGAGCGGATATTCGATGATAGGTCTGCGATATGCCAACACATGGCCTTAGGGCAAGTGGGAGATTGTTAGTAATATATGCCCTAGAGGCCATTATTGTATAGTACTAGTTTGTATATTACATTTTGGAAGCTTAGGATATACACGGATTTTATGACAGTCTTGCTCAATATGGTAGTATGCTATTTGGTTTGTTTCTATCTTAATATGTGTATATGTTTCTTTTAGCATATCGCTAATACATTGGTAAAGCCCTTAGGATTTTTTCTTGACTACCAGCGTTATGATGGCAGTCACACTAGTGAGGGCTGGGTAGTCTATAAGCACATCCTTATACAGGTCCTTAGTCATAGGATTATTGAGACATGACATCGATACTCCAGAGTAGACTAGTGTATACGCTTCTCATCCCAGCAGAGGAGATGGTCTGTCCCACAGCCATTAGTATGTCGTATTGGAGATAGTATGCAGGTGCTCATTGGGTTATGAGTTACAATGGACGGACTCGTGGGGAACTGTTGGTTGGTACTATACCTATCGTCAGGTAGCAGTTCCCAGGTGATATGAGTACAATATAGTCCGTTGACTTGACGCTGCTATTTCGCCTCGAGCGTGTTCGCACTGTTCTTAGATTACTACCCTACCACGGCTCTGATGAGTCGTAATATTGGCACAAGAAAGGTCATGTATCTACGTTGACTCTCGCAAAGGCCGGAGTACGTAGGAGAGCCACTCTCTCTGCCTCAGGGGTCGCCAGCCATACCAAATTGCAGTCGATCTTCAACTCGTTCCTATTGTTTCAGGCCTTTGATTGCATATTCTTCATCAGGCTCAGGTACAGAGCGTGAAGATCTAGCACTCTCTCAAGATGATCAGGTTCTGGTACAGGCTGAAAGTCGTAATCCAACTGAAAATACAAAAAAAATTATTTAAATTGAAAGTGTTAAATAATAATAAATATATTGGATAAATAAAATGAAAATATATATTAATACCCGAGCCTAATCCCAGAAGAGGGCAAATGAGCGTCGGTGCTGATCGCCTCACTTAACGTGAAGTGGATACTTCTTTTGGTTGCGGCTCACATCCCCCATATACCGGCCGAATCTCTCGGAATAATCACCAGTATAGAGATAATCGGGGGTAAAGAAGAGGGGGAATGGTGCCTCCCCCTACCTCTATCGGGCCTCAGCCTATGTGACTGATTCGGCCCTCGAGTCCCCCTCTCAGGATGTGGCTGTCCTGCATCTACAAGAAATATCAAGACAAGAAATATTAAGACAAAATAGTATTGAGAAATTAAGGATTAACGAAAATTGAAGTGCGATATATACCTCCGGCGACAGCAGCACAAGCCTGGGCCCGGGCAGCAGTACGAGCGGGACGATAGTTCCTCCGATGAGTAACAGCCGGTGACCCGTGGACGCATCCCCTCCAACTAGAAAATAGACATTACTGATAAAATTACATGAATTTCATGTTTATTCTTAGAGGATATGAAAAATGAATAAATATATTATGTTTATTCATATTAACCTGCAAACTGTGCGGAGGGTACGGAAGTGGCGGGAGTGGCCTCTGCGCCAGATGTGGATGCACCACCTATAATTAGACAATTAAAAATAGATTATATAAGTAATTGCAAAAAGAATGTGTATATCAATAATATAACATTCTAAATCAATATGCATGCAATATAAGATATATAAATATACTCGTAGGTGCGGTGGTGGCCTCTGCCTGAGATGTGGAGGCACCATCTACAGCTAGACAATAAAAAACGATTATCTAAGTAAGAGAAAAAAGAATGTGTGTATATTTATAATATAACATTCTAAATCAATATGCATGCACTATAAGGTATATAAACATAGCTGCAGGTGCGGTAGTGGCATCTGCTTCTGATGTGGACGCACCACCAACAGCTAGACAATTAAACATTGATTGTATAAGTAATGAAATAAATATGCGTGTATATCTATAATATTACATTTAAAATGAATATGCGTGCAATATACCTGGAGGTGTGGCAAAGTCCACACGGAAGGAGTCATCCGAAGGGGATACCGATCGGGGTGCAAGACCAGCCCTCTGAAGCTCCTTATGCAGCTCTCCGGACGGCAGAACCGCTCTGCCTCTACCTTTGCCTCTTTCGCTGCCACGGCTGGTGCTCCTGCTGTCCCTCGCTGCTCCGGTCGTCGTTATCAAACTTAGATAAGAGTACAATCATTACATATGCATGCAATATATATATAGATCGTAGAAATGTGAAGTAATAATATAACATTACTGATAATCATTTTCGTTTCATGGACGCATTAGACATATCTACTTGGATTTCATCATCGATATCATTTCTAACCCACGTAACTTCACAATCAGCCGAAGACAACACATCTTTTGAAACAGATGGTCGGAGCACTCTAAGTTTTCTCTCTTCTTCATCCTCATCGCTGTCCTCCATACGATCCTCAAATTCTGGGACATCGTAAACATCCCTGGGTTTCCAACGGCATACGACACTCCATCCCGAATGCTTCAAGCACTGTAAGTAGTATACTTGGAATGCTTGGCTCGAAAAGATAAATGGATCGTCCTGACCGTAAAATCAAAGTGTGTTCACACTAGTTAATCCATATTCATCTTTCCAAATCTCGAGATTGTTTCTCCACTTATCCGTATCGGTTCATTTATCGTGCCAAGTACACTGAAATATATAAAACGGTTCTAATCGTCCGGTATATTGGATGCCAAGTATGCAATTTAAGTATCCACAATAAATCACATCATCCGATCCTACCGTCGCAATCTCACTATTCTTAGTGCATCGAGATGTTTCAATATCCTTAACTTCAAATTTGTATCCAAGGACACCGAATCCTTTATAATATGCAACCTCCATACTAGGAAACTGAGCTAAATATCGTGGATCTCTCTTTAATGATGCAAAAAGTTCGGATCGTGGATCTGACAAAAAAAGTGTTACGACAAATGCATAACGATATAAGTTTAGATTAAGATTGGTAGCAATAACATGTTATTCGAACAATTTACATGATCTGCAATCCAATCGCAAAAATTATTCTGATAATATTTTTCCAATTGTTCATCATTCCAATCAGGATGCCATTCACGTAGGCCTCTGCTTCTGATGTGGACGCACCACCAACAGCTAGACAATTAAACATTGATTGCATAAGTAATGAAATAAATATGCGTGTATATCTATAATATTACATTTAAAATGAATATGCGTGCAATATACCTGGAGGTGTGGCAAAGTCCACACGGAAGGAGTCATCCGAAGGGGATACCGATCGGGGTGCAAGACCAGCCCTCTGAAGCTCCTTATGCAGCTCTCCGGACGGCAGAACCGCTCTGCCTCTACCTTTGCCTCTGCCGCTGCCACGGCTAGTGCTCCTTCTGTCCCTCGCTGCTCCGTTCGTTGTTATCAAACTTATATAAGAGTACAATCATTACATATGCATGCAATATATATAGATCATAGAAATGTGAAGTAATAATATAACATTACTGATAATCATTTTCGTTTCATGGACGCATTAGACATATCTACTTGGATTCATCATCGATATCATTTCTAACCCACATAACTTCACAATCAGCCGAAGACAACCCGTCTTTTGAAACAGACGGTCGGAGCACTCTAAGTTTTCTCTCTTCTCCATCCTCATCGCCGTTCTCCATACGATCCTCAAATTCTGGGACATCGTAAACATCCCTGGGTTTCCAACGGCATACGACACTCCATCCCGAATGCTTCAAGCACTGTGAGTAGTATACTTGGAATGCTTGGTTCGGAAAGATAAATGGATCGTCCTAACCGTAAAATCAAAGTGTGTTCACACTAGTCAATCCATATTCATCTTTCCAAGCCTCGAGATTGTTTCTCCACTTATCCGTATTGGTTCATGTATCGTACCAAGTACACTGAAATATATAAAACGGTTCTGATCGTCCGGAATATTGGATGCCAAGTATGCAATTTAAGTATCCATAAAAAATCACACCATCCGATCTTACCGTCGCAATCCCACTATTCTGGGTGCATCGAGATGTTTCTATATCCTTAACTTCAAATTTGTATCCAAGGACACCGAATCCTTTATAACATGCAACCTCTATACTAGGAAACTGAGCTAAATATCGTGGATCTCTCTTTAATGATGCAAAAAGTTCGGATCGTGGATCTGATAAAAAAAGTGTTACGACAAATGCATAACGATATAAGTTTAGATTAAGATTGGTAGCAATAACATGTTATTCGAACAATTTACATGATCTGCAATCCAATCGCAAAAATTATTCTGATAATATTTTTCCAATTGTTCATCATTCCAATCAGGATGACATTCACGTAGCTCATTAATATGAATTCTGTCTTCAACAATAAATTATGACATTAATATTATATCATTGCATACACACACAAACACATATATAACAATTAATCCAAAAAACGTACTCTCTAATTTTTTTCAAGACATACGCTATTGAGAAGGATAAATCGATATATCATATTCATAAACATAGTGTCTACTCTCTTATAATCAGCTTTACCATATGGCCCGTCCTGAATTCTGTGAGGCCGGTTAAGTTTTGTCTCGATGTTCTCGTCTAGATAGCGGAAACAAAATGTAGTTACTTCATCTAGAAGATAACCTTGCATGATAGAATCCTCTGGTCGATTTTTATTGCGTATATACTTTTTTAGAGTGTAGAGGTACCTAAAAAAAAATATGTTAAATAAATAAATATGGGTATATAGGACAACAATAATTTTACAAATTGCGTGAAATGAAAAATTCCTCGTTCCTTTCGACGGGATACATCCATCGATATTGTACCGGTCTGGCTAACTTAGCCTCGGTTACAAAATGAACCATCCGGTGTATTATGATATCGAAGAATGACGGTAGGAAAATACGCTCAAGTTTTCAAAGTATCAATAAAATAGAATTTTCTAGATTCTCTAGCGTCACAACATCCAGAGTTTTAGCGTACAATTATCTAAAAAAGCAATAAAGGTTATTGATTGGTAGACCAACCGATTCGAGAAGGGAAGTACTGAGGGCTAATGCGAGAAGGTGCTTCATAATAATATGGTGATCATGACTTTTCAGCCCATCGATCTTACCTTTCACAATTTTTATTTTCTTGCTAAATGATCCTGAGAAACCTGTGGGAACTTTCAAATCATGCAATACCTGCAGAAATCTTTTCTTCTCTGGTTGTGACATATGATACGCGGCATTGGAAAGTACAAACTTGCCTACTTTACCCGCTATCGGTTTAGGATGCAATTAACTTCTAATTTCCCAGTCCTGAAGATCCATCCGAGCACGGAGGTTGTTTTTCAATTTTCCGTCTTTACAAAGAAGTAAATTGAGTATGTACTCGGATACTTCCTTCTCTATGTGCATGACGTCCAAACAATGACACACTAAATTTGTTAACCGGTACGAAAACTCGTAGAAATTTCTTAACTTGTTCCAGTATGGTGGTTTGACTTGTTTTGCCGGATCTATCCCGAAGATCACATTATTGTAGCCATCCTACTGAGCAATCACGTCCTCTCTGGAAAATGAGGCTGGAGGCCCAAGAAGCTCCTGATAACTATTAAAGTGAGCATCGTCTAACCTGTAGGGATGGTCTAGTGGTAGGAAACGCCGATGACCGCAATAACAAACCTTCTTGCTAAAATTCAACCATTTCGTTGTTGTATATTGATGGCAATAAAGGCATGCTTTGTGACCATGTATGGACCAACCTGATAGCATTCCATGTGCAGGAAAGTCATTAATTGTCCACATTAAAGTCGCACGCATTGTGAAGGTTGTATCTGTGTTTACATTGTAAGTATATACACCATCAATGAATAAAGATTTTAATTCATCGATCAGAGGTCGGAGATAGACGTCGATATTGTTTCCCGATATGTTTGGTCCGTCAATAAGAAGAGGTATCATAAAGTAGGATTGATTCATAGCCAATCAAGACGACAGATTATAAATTATCATCACAACGGGCCATGTGTTGTGGCTTCCAGCCATATAATTGAATAGGCATAATCCATCACTAGCGAGTTCGAGCCTGACATTGCAAGGATCACTACTGAATATTTCGTGCTTCCTATCAAAATCCTTCCATGCCGGTGAATCTCTTGGATGACTCATTTTTTCATCTTCACTTGGAGCAGCACGGTGATGCCGAATCATTGCCTCGGCTGTTTTCTTGCACCTGAATAGCCTCTGCAGCCTCTGTGTTATGGGAAAGTATCATGCTATCTTGACAAGTTGATTGTTAGAGATTTTACGTTCAAAAATATTAATTACCGCAATCAGGACGGCGTCGCTTCGCAGCTAGCCGGTGAGTACGGGTCGATCCACAGAGACGGGTAAATTTCTTTAAAGTGTTTTAACGAGTTGATTCTATTTGTAGTTTTGGTTGGTTTATAAAAATCTAAAGACTGGATCTAATTAATCTAATTAAGAATCTTGCTAGGGTTAGGATTAGGGGAAGTTTTGGAAATGAATATTTTTCCTTACCGCTTTCAATACCTTCCTTTTTTAGATCTATTAGGTGTTAAGTTAATTATCAAGAAAGTGGATACAAATCTTTTGGGAAGATGTTTCTTCCTCTAAGTTTGTACCCTACCTTTGTTGATAATTATCCTAACCCTCACGGAAAACGCGCGGAACCGGCCCTTTATACTACGGATCATCGTTACCTCGAAGGGTAGGATGCCGCAGGGAGCGGTTGTGCTCGTATGCGTGAAGTTCTATTTCATTAGGTGAAGGTGGCATTGAAAGGGGCGAGAGATTTCATCTCTCAACCCTTTCCCTAAGGCTAACCCTAACAAGCGAGGAGACTACTCGCTCATTAGGGGATGAGAAGACATTATAATTAAAAGAATAAAAATACTTACTAGTTGACGGCTCCCTCCAAACAAGAAGAACAGATCTGAATTTTGCTCTCAGAAAATCTGAATTTTATTGATTGAAAAGAGGCATCAGAATTTACAATGATTAGAGTCCTATTTATAGATAATAGGAAACCCTAGGTTACATTTTGATTCGCACATCTGTATTTACAAAAATGCCCTCTAAGAAAACACCAAGTCAAAGATCCGCGCCGCCTCTGCATTATGGTAAATTTTCTCGAACTCCGTGCCCTAGACGGCCGCGGAAGGGCGGCGCGAGGCCTGGTTTGGCCGCGCTTCCGCGGCCAAAAGATGGAGTTGGGCTCTGGGCTTTTTGAAGCTGGCTTCTGGTGACTTTTTTATTCCTGTTTATATATGTTCTTTTCCATTTGGGCTTCTAGGTTAGTTCCAGATTTCCAGTGAACAATTCGCAATGGATTTTTAACCGTTCGCTTTGAGTCGATGTCTTGAATCTTGCTTTGTGAACTGATCTTTATGTAGGCTTGATCAAGATTCTCTGTTTGTTGGTTAAAATCCACTTTTGCATTATCTTTTCATCGTTTTCACTGTTTCCTGTCCAAGAACCTGTAACCTGTAACATGTAGCAGACATGCGTCAAAAGCACCTGTTTTCATTGTAAAATGCATAAGAATGGGGAATATAAAATACAATATTATGGTATGAACACAAGTATATCGGGCTTCTTATTAGATTCTTTCGGCTTATACCTGGCATCTCCGCATGGTGGACACTCTTTCAAATCTGAATTCTCTTTCCGGTACAACACGCAATCTTTAGAACATGCATGAATCTTCTCACACTTCAGACCCAAATCAGACATTATCTTCTGGGCTTCGTACCAACTGTCGGGTACGTTATTTCCCGGGGGCATAGAATCTTTTAGGAACTTCAGAAGTATCGTGAATGACTTGTTGCTCCATCCATTTAGGCACTTAATCTGGAAAACTTGGACGAACCATGATAGGGTCGAATACTTTGCATTCTCATAAATTGGTCTTTTATCATCATTCATGAATTCTTTATATTTATCCGCACGCAGTCCTTGACCGGAAAGAATGTCATCTTCGGTAGGAATACTATCACCTAGGACAGCCTCTACCATATCCTCCATTTCTTCTCCTGGAAAGAAGTTATCGTCTTTTTTTTCTTCTACCGCATTACCGTCTTCTCCTTCTTCTTCTGCCGCATTACCGTCTTCTTCTTGTCCTTCCCCGTGATATAGCCAAGTTATATAAAGTCTAGTAAAACCATGTTTAACGGTGTGAAACTCTACGATTTCTACCTTCTGCCGGAACTTATTCCCACATCTATCGCACGGGCAGAGAATCTTCTCTAACACGGTCTTATTATGTGTGCGTGCAAATTCAATGAAAGCAGCAACTCCTACGATAAATTTAGATTGCATGCGTTGTTGCCAATCCACGTACATCCAGTCCTTAACTCTGATGTACTGATGGGCCATGTTCGACTGTATAACATATAAATTATAGGTTATGGTGACTATATTGAGAAATCTAAGAACGAGATGGTTACTGACAAAGAAGAAAATCCGTAGAGGCAAGTTTATCGTTGAAAAGAATAAATTATCGATAAACAAAGTTAGATTTGAAGATACCCAAATATGAGTTGTATTCTGTGTATGTGTGTTTCAATTTATGATTTCGCTTAAATTTAGGGTTGTTAGTATGTATGTGCTTTGTGTGTGCGTTTGTTGTGTATTCGTGTTGTATGTTTGTATTTCGGCTGTTGGGAGTAAGGCTTCTATCCCATTAAGAATACATAGAGCAGACACCCATCCGCTTGTGCTTTTATCCGTTTCAAGTAAATTTCGGCAGCACCTACCCGCTGTTCTCCGAGTACACTATAATAAAATAGATAATCATTTCAATACTGTGAAACAACATTGAAATGAACATCTAATCTATCTTTGTACATGGAGAACCGGCGGAAAAGTACCGACGAAATAACTCGAAACGAATAAAAACACAAGTGAATGCAGGTGTTTGCTTTATACATTCCTAACTTGTCCATACTGAATAAATCTATCGGTTATCATACGATTGAATCTTCTCGTCATATAGACTACACGACGTTTTTTAGCACCAAACTATATCGTCCGATATTTAACAACCTTCATATAGTTCTATGTCACAACGAACATCGAACGTATGTTAACCGATAGACGGGGACTAAGTCGTGCTTTGATTTCATATATGAATATCGATGAGAATATGAAAGTTTCATATTATCATCGAGTATCATATATTGATTTTTACTTGAACATTTAACTTGAATAGGTTTTACGATTACGTTTCGTTTTTAAGGGTTTGAAGTTTTTAGTTTAGGGTAAAATTTTCTTACGTTTATGGTAAAGTTTTACGTTCACGTTATCATCGAGTATCCTAGTGAAGGAACTAGTGCACCTTAAATCCTAACCCCAATTAACCCAAATTAACCCTAATCATCGCCCTAACTTAAATTATCCCTAATTAACCCAAAATTAAGCTAATTAAACCAAAATTAAGCTAATTATCCTAATCAGCACCCTAACCCAAATTAACCCTATTTTACCTAATTAACCCTAGCCCTAATCATCATCCAAAACCAAATTAACACTATTTTACCTAATTAACCCAAATTAACCCTTAATCATCACCCAAACCCTAACCCAAATTAACCCTAGTCCAAACCAAAATTAACCCTAATTAATCCCAACCTTAACCCTAATCATCACCAACTTTATTTTACATAATTAACCCAAATTAACCCTAAGCCTAACCCTAATCATCACCCAAACCCTAAACCTAACCCTATTTTCCTTAATTAACCCTGACCCTAAACCTAATCATCACCCTAATCCTAACCTTAACCCAAATTAACCACCAATTAACCCGGCCCTATAACCGTAACCCTGACTCTAACCCTATTTTACCTAATTAACCCTAACCCTAACCTTAATTATCACCCAAAACTTAACCTTAACCCAAATTAACCCCCAATTATCCCGGCCTGGTAACCCTAACCCTAAAATCAACAACAATAACACAAATTTAAAACAACAAAATTATAAATTAAAATCAAAATTAACTCACCTCTGTAGACGAGTAAAGTTCCTCGAAGAGGTGGAGAGCAAGGCTTCGACGAGGCGGAGGAGGCCGAGAAGATAGAGCTCGAAGTGGTGAAAGCGGGGACGATGACGATTGGCGGCGACGAGGAACTCAACGACGAGCTTGATCGACGACGATGGAGGAGGAACTCGGTGACGAGGAAGGCAGCGACGATGGGCGACGTTGGGCGATGAAGCCTGTGGCGCGGGTTGTTGGTGGGAAATTTTGGGGAACAGTGGGAAAATCCTTAGCTTTTTTTTTTTAAATAACCATTTTTTCCACTACGGATTAATCCGTAGGGATCTCGTTTGCGGCACCGTAGGACCAAATAAGGACATTGCATTTTAATATTTTTTAATTTATTTATGCTCCTGCGGATTTAGCCGTATGGGTAAGAAAAAGTTTCCCCTACGAATTCTTCTATCTGTAGGGGCAACCCCTCATTGTAGCAGTGATATTAAGTGATTTTGACTTTTGAGATTGTACATATGAATTTAGTTGTGACCTTTAATAAAGAGTTAATATACTCAATTAAAATATGTAATCATTGTAATACAACTCTTTCTATGATGTTGTACCCGGTCAAGGATTCATGGGTTTTGCCCCGCTTGCTTGTTCTTTTGGCTTCCTTTTTATATTTTGTGTTTTTTTAATTCTGTACTATGTTTTGTTATGTAATTTTAATGAACGCGGGAAAATATTTCTTAACCTTTTTATTTAACTAAAAAGTCATCTAATTAACCCGCTCATGGATGAGCCGTTTATCTATATATGAGTTACTCGCACATCCACCCGCCATATGGTTCAAGTGATATGCACAAAATTTAGACTCGCAAGTTTAGGTATTTTCATCCTTATCCATTTTATCTACCACTCTTAATGATTTTCCACAGGTTACTTGACCCATCCATTTGGCACCTTTAGTGGCAGAACCTTAAGTGATAAAAGACAAAATATCGACTGCATAACGATTTTAAGAAACAACCCTTCCTTTTCAATAGTGTTAAAATTTTTTAGGCAAATGTCTTCTGAGACAAAACATCCACCGATAGTGCGGAACCTCTAGAGCTTCACTTTGACAGATTAAAATCATTAAGTAATAGAAGAGAATATAAAAACACTTCACACTTACAATATGCAAATACTAGTATTCTTGAGTATCTTCCCGCCAGGTTCTGTGATAAAGAAAACGATGATATATTACTGGTGGATAGGGTCCTACTCACACTCACAAGAAGACGAAGAGCTACAACTAAACTCGATTTTGGAAGAGCTAGCTCATTGCGGATTGATAAGGAATATATATAAAAATTATAAACAAAATGTTATTGATTGTTGCATCATCAATCCATTAGTTCCCCAAGCGTTAATCAATCTTAACGAGCATCCAACCGTTGGAAGGTATATCAACACGATATATGATCCTCTTTCAATTCGTCCATTCTTGTCAACATCATCGACAGCACCAAATCACATGATGAGGTTATTTAGTGAGCAAAATGATCCATTTGGTAATACATGCTTTAACATCAAACGTAACTATTTAAAATTTGAGAGGAAAAATATTGAATATATGAAAGAATCTGCTGTTCTTATGCTTGGGAGGTAGCATAACTCAGTCAAGCATCACATCGAAGTAGAAAACACAGAATTCCTTAAATGGTTAGGGTCTTTTAGTTCCTTAAGGTATCTCAGCCTCCGAGGTATTTCAAGAATCATTGAGCTTCCCCGTGAGATCGGCGAATTAAAAAGCCTTTGTGTACTTGATCCCCGTGAGATCGGCGAATTAATGAGCACATGTATACTATCTTAGGTGAACAAACTAACACCTATGGCTTGTGAGACCTGGCCACCGCCCTCGTCTGGGCTCGATAAGTATACACTAGTCTACTCTGGAGTATCGATGTCCAGTCTTGATACTCCCACGACTAGGGACATTTAAGGATGTTCTTATAGACCACCCAGCTCCCACGTATATGATCGCTATCATAACGTTGGTAGTCAAGCAAAAATCCTATGGGCTCTATCAACATGTAATAGTGATCTGTAATACTACATAAAGCATGTACATGATGATAAAGACAAACCAGATAATATACTATCATCTTGAGTAAGACTGTTTTACCCGTAAAAGTTCTCTCGCAATCATCATAATCGCGTGCCTACGATTCAATAATTGACTTGAGAGCATTATAGCCAACACGGGTGAAATCGGACAACTGTTGCACATGAACTGTAGGATTTGTGTCTTTTTCCAAGACAATTGCCATTGATAACTCCGTTAATTTGTAGTGTTGCCTAACCTGAATAGACAATCACTCACTTTCTCCGGCTTTCTAAGGCTCACGAGAAATGATACCGCTTAAAACTATATTAATTTACAGTCCTTAAATATTTATTATTCTTATTTATATTGTATTTATATTGTTTGCATTTCTCGAGGGGGTTTTCTGAAAAATATTTTAATATCGTTTAAAAATACCCCTCGAGGGTGATTTAGACTATTAAGAGTTTTTATAAAGATATATTTTACTTTTAGTGGTATTTTAGTGATAAAACCTAGTTTTTAAAACTTTATGGTATTTTTATGAAACTGCTACTTTTGGAAATTCGGTGGTATTTTATTAAAATTTTAATCTTTCATTTTAAAAGATAATTTTCACCATTTATTTTTATTGAAAATAAGGATTCATAATTATATATAATTTTCTAAAGTTGATTTGTTTTAAAAAAAGTCGTATTTCTTTTAAATTGTATTTTCATTCCTTTCGAGACCGAATTCTCTGTGAGGAGCTCTGCATCTCGCTCTACTATCTTAAGAACGTACGATAATCCGTACAATCCACAAGCGGGTCCCTAAAGAGGGTTGTAGAGGCGTAATTGCGAAAAGATGTATCGATTAAAAATGCATTTTTATAAAGTGATTGTATTTTCTTGATAATTGTTTCATTTAGATGAAAATTCTAACCAAATATCGTGCTATGATTCAAAAGTGTGCGTGTGGGGTAGGCCATTACCCCATGAATGTTCTAGAGGTATGTATGACTAATCATCGAAAAATGGTATATTAAAGTTCATGGTATTTTTGTGTCAAATTCAATATATGTTCTATTTAACGATAAATTCTAAGCATGGGCGAGGTTAAATTATATGAACATTATTTTAAGGTTACGGTTACGGTTACAGGTTATTTGTGATCTATGTAGCATGATAATATTGTAAAAAGAGTGTTACTAAGTTAACTCCACTTTTTGTTTTTACCGGTGTTGTTTTCAAGAGAACGATTTGAGATGAAACGGAAAAGAGAAAGAAAGGACTTACGGTTTTGAAGCGTTAACAAGGTAGGAAAAGCGGGAGGGGAAGCTTTCGGAGATCGTGGTATCATCGGGAAAGGCTCCGGTCTTCACGGAATGAAGTCGATCGCTAACTCCATTTGACTAACCTTAACTTTTCTTTGCACTTAGAGAATTTTAAGAATTTTTTATAGGGTTTTTCAGAATGGGGAGAGCTAGAGGATGGGGTTGTATTTATAGTGAAATTTAAGAGTATGGGAATTAAAAAATGAATTAAAAAGAACTAAAATGATATTCATGGGGGATTTGAAGAGTCTCTGGTCAATTGCAGATAAATCAAACACTCCAAGTGAGTAGTAGGGAGCTGAAGGGGTGCACGGCCGAAGCACGGAGGCAGATGGGGGCATCTCGACCGCCGATAGCTGCTAGATGAGGAAAACGGGCGGTTGGATTAAGGTCATCTGTCTCGAGATTCATGTCACGTGCTATATTTTATGTTAACTCCTTATTTATCTCATTTGATTTTTTTGAAACTTTTCGATTCTCCGTGTATTGCACGTGTAACTCTTAGGCTTCCAAAAATTTAAAAAAAATATTAAAAATAATTAGGACATATGGGAATCGAACACAAAAGTTATGTCATAGCAGTAGAGAGGCTTTACCAGTGAGCTACAAGTTATTTCTTGCTTTTATTAAATAAATTTAACTTAAAACTCTTAATCGAACTGAAATACACGTTCTATACATTAAACAAGTTAATTTTGTTCACGGGTTTTCATAGTCGTTACACAAAACCATCCCGAAAAACTTCTGTTCTCACTGTCAGTAAATCTCATCTGCCTTGTCCAAGGTCTTATGGTGATGGACAATCGAATATAGCGCGATATCGACTCCCTATACCGGGAGAAATGAATCCCTTCTATCATTCACTGTTCCCAAGTGCTTCGAGACTGTACCCAACCAAAACTTGTTCGCACGACTCTTTAAAGCCGTGGTAGGGCAATGATCTAAGTATAGTGTGAACACGCTCAAGACAAATGACGATGTCAGGTCTAAAAACTACCCTATACGGATGTCACCAGAGAACTGTTATTCGACAATAGCTATATTACCATCTAGAAGTTCTCGACGAGTTTGTCCAGTGTAACTCATAATCTAATGAGCATTTGTATACAATTTTTGGTGATATACACCAATTGCTGTAGGACCAACCATCACCTCTCATCAGGGTCAAGAAACATATACACTAGTCAACTCTAGAATATCGATGCCAGGTCTCGAAACTCCCACAACTAAAGAATTTAAGGATGCGCTTATGGACTATCCAGCCCCTACAAGTATGATCGCCATTATAACGCTGGTAATCAAGTAAAGATCATACGGGCATTATCAACATGTATTAGCGATATGAAATAACAAGTAAAACACATACACATGTTAAGATAAAATCAAACCAAAAAGCACACTGTCATATCGAGCAAGATTGTCATGTACATACATATTCTTAGCTTCCAAAATATAATGTACAATCTTGTAATAAACAATAATGGCCTCTAGGGTATACATATCTAAAAGTATTTGTTGAACTGTGAGTTCGGCTTAGCCTAAGAATTAGAGCTCACGGGCATGTAAGATGCTCAAAAAGAGAGAGCGGGTATAGGTTTAGCGGGTTATTCCTTTTGTGATACTCATTGTAATCTCATGTAGTTCTTTCTCAATACCGGAAGTTCTCGTCGTGGATGTATGAGTAGGTACAGATTGAGCGGAATCTAAGTAAAATCTTATGTTTCTTGTGATTGCTCTTTATAATTTTGTGGTTGATATGCGCTGTCTACCTTTTTCATAATACTCCAAAACACCATTCTTGAATTTCCGCTGCAACCGATTATTTCTCAATAGTATGTATGTGTGTCAACTAAACTCAGCATATCTCAATGAATCCGCGAATCCAGTTCGTAACGTATTATGTTTCTATATCTCAATCTTTTCATCTAGGAGTTATTAATATGAGTTATGCTACGCACTGTCGGAAGTAGGGAATCCAGGCAGTAAAACCTTGTTACATTTATTCATATGATCGCTTTACCTCCAAATTACTTTTCCTTGATCCTATACTTAATCAAAGAAACGAATAACCTAAAGGGCACAAAAGGGGCCTGCCTTAACTCAAGTAAGGAATAACCCAACTAACAACTACTAATATAAAGCAAGCATGCTTATACTTCTCCTCTTTAAGCACAAGGAGCTTAAACACTTTGGGTTCATCTACATCTTCAGGTTGGTTTTCTTTCTTTCTTGAGCTTATTAATTTATATTCAATAAAAATAATACCTGTGATAGTTAGAGATTGTTACTTTTTCCCCCAATTTTTATTTTCTTCCAATAGATAAAATCATATCACATATCCTGATGACTATCGGTATATCGATCATAGGATTGTTCAAAGGTTACTTTTCAGTAAGATGTTCCATTTAATTATAGTTAATTTACTCATTGCTAAATGTTTCTCTTAGTTAATTAATTTGTCCCATCCATTCTCTAATCCAAATTTATGGAATGAGAGTTCTATTTTATTTTATATTTTCTAGTGAACTGATCATGCAAGCAAACTATCTTTTTAATTATCATTTTATCAACCAACAATTTAGTAAATAAGAAGATCTTAGAAATTTCGTGTGAACTAATTATAGTCAAATTATTTCTTTTCGATTTAGAATTTTCTGTTGGGTGTTAATGTTAGATACCTTTATTACTGGTAATGCTACATTTGCATTCTCAAGTTTTTGGTGTAACTAATTACGATGTCAAGGAAATGCAGGCAGCACACTGAAGGAACAGACAACTTTAGATTCGAGGATGTGACTAGATACAATAAATGTGTGAGATAGGCTTTAAAGATATAGATATACTTTTTTAACGAAACATCAACCCAGTTTAATACAAAAGAAAAGCACAAGTAAAAGAAAATAAAAGACAACAAAACTAAAAGAGAAAAAGAAAATCACACTTCTTGCAGAATTGAAAAAACATTCCTTTCCGCATCTGGTATCCAACAATCGCCCTAAACAGTTCTTTTCGACTCCTGATCTCTCTCTTCTGCAATATCTGACGACCTTTGTCCTCGTTCTTCTGTCATCGCTGATTCCTCCCCTAGATTGATCTTAGCCTTTTTCCACGTCATCGCTGATTCCTCCCCTACATTTATCACATGTGTAACAGTATTTCTAAGATTATTAAAGACTCTGTCGTTTCTCTCTGACCAAATACTCTAGCATATAGCTAAGGCCACAATACCCATGATACCTCGTACTCAAAGCCACCCTGCACTGACTGCATATATATAAAAAAAAAAAGCACCAAAAGGTAATCCAGTGAAAGCGTTCTCTCCGAACCTATCCCAAATATGTCTAACCCTGGAACACATCTGAAATAAATGATACAGTTTCCGCATCCTTCCCGCAAATTCCACAAAGTACGTACCGAATCCATCCACTTTCTTCTATAAAGATTGTCTGTAGTTAAAATCGCATTATTATAGGCCAACCACATGAATATCTTAACCTTTAAAGACACAGAAAACTTCCATATCATATTTTTATCATGCGAAGTCACTCCCCCGAAGAATTGAATAGCAGAACCTTACGTCCTTGCTCGCCATCCACTTCCAAGCCGTCTTATCCACCCCTTCCTTTTCCATCGGTTTCCAATCCTGTAAATGCACGATCAATAATCTATGATCATTACGCTCTTGATTAGTCAAACCTTGTGCAAATTGCGGCCACCACTTAGTCCTTCTCCACTGATTTAAAACTGATGATTCCGTATATATTCTTTACCGAGGCAAACAAATTAAGGGATTTTTCCTACAAAGTTTGATCCCAACAACAGTAATCTTGCCAAAAATTAATCACACCACCATCCCCTATTGTATAAGAAATTCCCCTTAAAAATGCTTCCTTGACATCCATTGCATCTTTCCAAAAGCCCGACACCGACGATATGTTTTTATTAAACGCATTGATCGCCTCTGACTTATTACCGAAATTGTACTCTAAAAGAATGAGGGATCACATCGAAATCATATCATATATGTAAAAGTTTTCTATTAGTAATGTACACTATTTAGAATGTATACAAGCTTTAGAGAAAGTTACCAGAAAAATGAAAGGGTGTGCACCTATGGACTTCAAAAATACAACTAAGTAACATATAAGATAAGAAAAGCTATGATTGTAAGTTAACAAGATAAGAATAAGAGTTTTAAAAAAAATCGAATCCTCCAATGGCAGAGGAGTCAACTCACAAATCCGATCGATCCATGGATCAACCCGTAAGACATAAATAGTGGATAATAAATTTACTATCTCTTATAAAATTATCCATACTTGATCTGTCCTTCTAAAAGTACCACCACATCGACGCAACCCGTGGGTTTGTTGGTTTTTCCGGGTGTTTGCTGATAAAAAATCAAGTGGCTTCTCATTCATTTTCTTAGATAATATATACTTCTTATTAATAACTAGTGATATAAATATTAAGTGATTTTGACTTTTGAGATTGTACATAAGAATTTAGTTGCGACCTTTAATTAAGAAAGTTAATATACTCAATTAAAATATGTAATCATTGTAATACAACTCGTGCTAATGTTGTACCCGGTCGAGGATTCATGGGTTTTGCCTAGCTCGCTTGTTCTTTTTGCTTCCTTAAAGGTTGACAACACTTTTAATTAGATTAAACTCGTGACCAAAGGCTATTTATATTAGGATTAATTAATATAAGATGTTATAACAAAGAATACAATTACGTGTGCTTTTCATTTACAGAATGCCTGAACAAAAGATCATGGAGATTGTACGCCCGCTTACAATTCAATTGAAAGAAGCTAGGAAGTTTGCTGCTAAATGTAAGGGGAATGTTGATAATCTTATTGAAGATATCAATGCAGAAATCTGCTTTGTTGCTAACATTTTTCAAAGACTGGAGAAATGGGAGAAAGACATGAAGGATAAATTCGGAGATATAGTCAAGGAACTCAACGATGCTTTGGAACATAGCAGTGATGAGATTAAATTTCGCTCCAAGCTTCAAAGTGTCGGGAACACGACCTCTGGCTTTAAAAGAAGCATGATCAAAGGTTCCCCACTCCTTTTAGAACGTCTTGAGGCCTATGTTAAATCTGTATCCTATGAAATTCCATTGCTAGATATTAGCAGTCATCAAACATCCACCGATAGTGTGGAACCTCTAGAGCTTCGGTTTGACAGATTAAAATCATTAAGTGAAATAGAAGAGAATATAAAAACACTCCACACTTACAATATGCAAATACTAGTATTCTTGAGTATCTTCCCGCCAGGTTCTGTGATAAAGAAAACGATGATATATTACTGGTGGATAGGGTCCCACTCACACTCACAAGAAGACGAAGAGTTACAACTAAACTCGATTTTGGAAGAGCTAGCTCATTGCGGATTGATAAGGAATATATATAAAAATTATAAACAAAATGTTATTGATTGTTGCATCATCAATCCATTAGTTCCCCAAGCGGTAATCAATCTTAATGAGCATCCAACCGTTGGAAGATATATCAACACGATATATGATCCTCTTTCAATTCGTCCATTCTTGTCAACATCATCGACAGCACCAAATCACATGATGAGGTTATTCAGTGAGCAAAATGATCCATTTGGTAATACATGCTTTAACATCAAACGTAACTATTTAAAATTTGAGAGGAAAAATATTGAATATATGAAAGAATCTGCTGTTCTTATGCTTGGGAGGTGGCATAACTCAGTCAAGCATCACATCGAAGTAGAAAACACAGAATTCCTCAAATGGTTAGGGTCTTTTAATTCCTTAAGGTATCTCAGCCTCCGAGGTATTTCAAGAATCATTGAGCTTCCCCGTGAGATCGGCGAATTAAAAAGCCTTTGTGTTCTTGATCTCCGAGCATGCTATGATCTACAAAGGTTGCCAATTGAGATCACAAAACTCCGACGGCTTGAACATTTAGATACATCGGAATGTTACTTTCTAAGTCACATGCCTCAGGGTATTAGTCTTCTTTTGTGTCTCAAAGTGCTAAAGGGCTTCGTTGTCGGGAATTTGCAAACACAAGAGTCATGTCGACTTGGTGAGCTTTCCAAATTGAACTTCCTAAAAAAATTAAGCATTAACATTGGAAGAGGTTCTGTGCTGGAAAAAGGCGAATTCGGAAAACTCGGTGGGTTGACCTCCCTGGTTTCGCTCACAATAACATGGTCGGCGAGCCAACCTCCTTCAAGAAATGGGGATTCCACATTATTAAGGGTTTTGACGACGGATGAGATTGATGTCTCTCCGCCTCCAAATCTTGAGAAGATAGATCTACGATGCATTCCGGAAAGGACGCCGCCACGGTGGTTACATCCTAGTAAATTGACAAAATTAGAAAGGTTGTATATCAGAGGCGGAAAGCTGAGTGTTCACACTTTGCGTGATTTAAGATTAACTTGTCCTGATGTTAAGGTTCTACGTGTACGATTCTTTGAGGGAGAGGATACAGAAGATTATATCGACCCATTTCCAAATCTCGACTATGTAGAATACCACAAACATGACAAGTCTAAAATTAGTTTTCATTTGACAAGGTAAGTGTCTTAATTTATCGAAAAAATAGTAATACTTTACTCATACCTTGTATCCAGGTTGTTTGCAATTTGTTTACATGATTTATACCATTTATTTTTTTGTGACAGAAATGCTATTGAAGAATCTATTGAAGAATTTAGACAAAGAAGAGAGAAAGGAAATCTAGACCGCGAAGGTAAAACCATAGATAAGTATTTAATTGGGCTCTTAGTATATACTGATGGATACTTGCTTTTATTTATAATTAAAATTTAAGTTGATTAGATTTTTTTTTTAAATTTTTTTTTGTTGTCCTTCTTATTCTTAAGAGCGGTTAATGAGCATATTTAGGTCGTTCAACTCGGATATATTAAGTAGCCCACAATTACATAATTGTGAGTGTACATCTGACACACACATACAGATAGATACAGATACGTGTGTGTGGGAATAATGGAGGACATACATTAGAAGGGATATGCTCCTATGGCATCAGAAAAAATAAACCCTCCACGATTTTTTGGTGATGATTGGAACCGTCTATTTTAATCCTAAGATGTAACTACACCAAATTTTATATGATTATAGCATTTTTTCACCGTTGATCTAGTGTTGTGAAAATTCTAAAACTGTTCTATTATCGAAAAACAATTAATTTTGCACTCACCAATCAACGGTGAAAAAATATTATAATCACACGAAATTTGGTGTATCTACATCTTAATCGATGAAGATGAAGATGCATTGAAACAAATAGAGGAAGAATGACATTTTTTTATGCTATAGAGGGAAATCCTCTGATAGGGCCTTTGTCCTCTTCTATTCTCTCTCTCTCTCCACACACATATATCACGCGCGCACACATACGCTACTCTCTCTCTCTCACGCACACAAGTATATATATAAAATGACTAAGATATTATTGGTATGATTTGAAAACAAATCCTAACATATTTGTTCCAATAAGATATACTTTAAGATTTATGCATACAATGATATCATACTTGAAATAAATGAGAGCTATTCTTCATAATTGATTGCACAAATCCCAAAAAGATTTTAATGACTATAAAGATGGTAGGATTTATTTCTAAATACTACCAATAGAATTCTAGTCATTCTCTCTCTCTCTTTAGTCTTTCTCTAATGGAGAAAAGAGGCCAAATGAGCGAATTTTCTCCTACGGCTTCAATAAAAATCAATTATTCATCATTTTATTCAACAAACAGCAACCATCATCTTTATGTTTATTATTTTTTCACAGTTGATTTAGTGGTCCAAACTTAACGGTTTACCAACAATATAACTTTTTCGTGAAAAGGAGTTAGGATCTCATGAAATTTGGTATATCGACATATTACATCAAGATCGAAAGTGCCGATCGTCGGAAAAATAATGGAGGGTGTACCTTTACGATGTCATAGATGATTTTTCCTTCTATGTCCTCTGCCTTCATATAAATATCACGTAGTGATCTATTTCAAACCGGTCCACGTTTTTTAAAAACGAGAACTTTCGATCTACGATATATTCTAACGATCTGATCCGTTCAAGTTGATTACCACATCCTCAAATGTATGTGCATGAAAAATCAAAGGATTAGAAGACCTTTAACCTATGCATCGGATGTAGTTGATATTGCATAATCGAAAAACGTTGAATTTTGCACCCATCGATGCATAGGTTAAAGGTCTTCAAATCCTTTGATTTTTCATATACATACATTTGATGGTAGAATGATCAACTTGAACGGAAGATCGTTAAAATATTTCATATATCGAGAGTTCCCGTTTTTAAAAAACGCGGACCGGTTTACAATAGAGCGCTCTCCAATATATATATTCGATGTCATAGAAAATTTTACCTCCTATGGACTCTGCCTTCATATATATGTGTGTGTGTGAATAATGGAGGAAAAAGACCTTAAGAGGCTTTTATGTCAGGTGACGTCTAAAATTTATATCCTTCAAGACTTTTTTTGACGTGACCCATCATCACCATGAGATCTTTATCACGTAAGATGTGAATACACCAAATTTCATGTGATTCCATCACTTTTTCGCCGTTGAATTAGTAATGTAAAAAGTTCTATTGTTATTAAACCTTTAATTTTGCACCCACTAAATTAATGGTGATAAAGTGTTGGAATCAAATGAAATTTGGTATATTAACATCTTAGATGATAAAAATGAAGATGATGGATGCCGATCATACGTCGAATAAAATTGTGGAAGGTATATTTTTTCAACGTCATAGGAGGAAATTCTCTCCTATGGCACCTTTCTTCCATTATTCTCTCTGTGTGTGTGTTGGGGGGGGGGGGGGGGGCTAATTTACTTTCTAGATGTAACTAAGTTAGTTACAATCTATGCAAAAACAACATGAGAGCTCGTTTTTCGTATAATTTTCACCGTCATACCAAATTTTATGTCATTTGGACATTTTTTACCTATGCATCGAATGGTACCAAAATGAACGGTTTTCCGACAACATAACATTTTACAAACCAAGATCAACGGGCAAATAGTGTCCAACTCATGAAAACCTTGTATGAATGAATAACACAATAATGAAGGGGTTATAAATGCTGCTTCTTTCAATTTCTTATTGTTTCATGTATAGCCTTTTCTACTACACATTTTAAAGAAACTTTTGTTCAGTCTCTGTTTTTGTTCATGAAGTTTTGTCTACTGAACAGAAATTAAATTAGAGCATTATTTTTTTAAAATTTTTTATCTTGCAGTGCCTTGGGACGATCTTCATGGATTCAACTCCTGATGTAAGTTACCATATATATTCCTTTGCTGCAATCCATGTTGGACTTGTTAATTTCTTTTTTATGCTCGAGTTTTACTGTAAATAATCAGGATCAAATTTGTGAGCAACAATGAAGTTGACTTTGGACCCTGTTCTTATCGCAAAAAAAATTCCAGGAAGAGATAGAAAGAAGACAAAGGATTTGGCAAGGAAGCTGCAGTATCATAATCAGAGCAAATAAAAAAATTTAGGCTCAGCAAATAAAAATAAAATTCAAGAAGAGATAGAAAGAAGACAAAGTTAGTTACTATCAAGCTCATCTTTACTGGATAATTCATGCTTGTCAAATGCCCAATTGCAAGTTGCTTGTTCTGCTTAATGGCACTGGTTGTTTTTGTGTTTTTTCCCAATTGAATTGCAGAATCACGAACGAGCTATCTTAATATATAATTATTATTGAGATGATTATTGTTGATTCTTAACCCATTGCACTTCAGCTCTTACAAGAAAATCTAATGCATGATCGAAAATCATTTGTAACGTTCCTTAGGAAACCTGTATGAATGAGATAAACGGTCATTTCACACACAAATTTAACTCCATTAGCCTTGACCCGTTTTGATAGTTAACATGGTAGTTTCTCGTAATTTTGAAAGATTTTGGTTGTTTCTTGTAACTGGACCAAAGTATTTAATAGCATAAGAAATGATGGTTGGATGAACAAAAAGCGTGATGGTATAAACTAAACTGTGAAGATAGTATAAATGAATTTATATGATTCTAAACATGGAAATAGTACAAAAAGGAGATATTAAAATTAAATCAAAAGACCATTACAATAATTATAAAGTGCTATGTAATTACTTCTAACAATAAAACATAGTTTAGCACAAATTAGAACAAAATGGTAATAAATATTTTCTTAATTGTTTGTTGTTATACAAATGAACTTCATTTCAAAAAGAAAAAAAAATGTTTAGTTAGCTGCACTAAAAAATTGGTGATCTACAAGAAAAATCATCTTTATCTTCATTCTTTTCACTTAATCATTTTTTGTGGTGGGACATTATATTTTTTTTATTGATTTTTAATTTTTGGGTGAGGTACTTACTGTACCATGCAATCTTATCCAACACTTGACTTGGTTAACAAGTATTTTTGCTAATTTGTTTTCAATATCCTCCAACATGATAAAAAAATCCCCAATGCTTTATTATGTACATCTAATTTGAGGACAATTTTTTTATATTAAACCATATTAAAATAATATTTTTTTTAAAACAAACCACTTTTAAAATATATTACACAAACATGCTACTTTCTTCTTCGTAGGCACCACGTCAGCGCCAGCTCAGCGCTGACGCTGGCGTCAATAAAAAATTTTAAAGGACGCAGTTTGAAGCTGCGCTCATTACAAATGTATGGGACACACTTTCAAACCGAGTCCCTTACAATTGTTCTGGGGGAAGTTTCAAATTGTGCCCCTTACAAATGTAATGACCGCAGTTTCAAACTGCACCTCATACAAATGTACTGGGCGCGGTTCTAAACTGAGCCCATATATTTTAGTGCAAAACAAAGTGCGTCTCTTTCCCTTGCTTAAATAGACACGATCTATTTTCTTTCCTCACTCCTTACTATTCTCTCTCTCATCTCTCTCTCTCGTTCGTGCGCTCTCTCCCTGCTCTCGCACCTTCTCGATCTCTCTCTTCCCCTTCGAGACCTCTATTCCCTCCTAACCTCCCCCCCGAGACATCTCTTCCCTCCCTTCCCAGCGATCTCTCCCTCTCTGTCTCATCTCTCTCTCTCTGTCTCGCTTTCATCTCTCCGTCTCACTCACGCTCTCTCGACCCCTCTTCTGTCTGTCATCTCTCGATCTCACATTCTCTCGCTCATGCAGCTTTAGATGGAAATTCACGGGCGAATAATCACCTTCATCCTCGTTATCGTCATCACCACTGTGAGCATCCAGAAGGTTAGCTAAACCCTAATTTTATTTAAAAATAATTCATAATAAAATTTGGTTAAAATTTAGTATTGAGAAAGCAATTCGAACAAATTGGGTATATATCGGGGGTTTCCTCGATTTTACCTGTGACAGATCAATTAGTAGGATACAAGTTCTTGCAACTTGTTATATGCTAGAAATATGAATTTTATTGTAATTTTATGTAATTAGATGAATATAAATGTGAAGATAAATAAATAGGTTGTTTGATAAGAACCTCAAAGCATTCGTCAATATTTCTGCAGGTGTAAAATTGACGGATAATTACATTCATCTAGTTTGCTATTTCGATTGCCAATTATTGATAGGAAAAAATAATATTCATGAATATGTCAAAGGAAAAACTAAGATGATTAGAGTCAAGAAATCTAACACATACTGTTAGTGATATATGCCTTAGAGGCCATTTTTGTATAGTACTAGTTTGTATATTATATTTTGGAAGCTTGGGATATACATGGATTTTATGACAGTCTTGCTCAATATAATAGTATGCTACCTGGTTTGTTTCTATCTTAATATGTGTATATGTTTCTTTTAGCGTATCGCTAATACATATTGGTAGAGCCCTTAGGATCTTTGCTTGACTACCAGCGTTGTGATGGCAGTCACACTAGTGGAGGCTGTGTAGTCTATAAACACATCCTTATATAGTCCCTAGTCATATGATTATCGAGACATGGTATCGATACTCTAGAGTAGACTAGTGTACACTCTTCTCATCCCAGCAGGAGAGATGGTCTGTCCCACAACCATTAATACATCATACTGGAGATAGTATGCAGGTGGGTTATAAGTTACACTGGAAGGACTCATGGGAAACTGTTGGTTGGTACTATATCTATCATCAGGTAGCAGTTCCCAGATGACATGAATACAGCATAGTCCGTTGACTTGACACCACTACTTCGCCTCGAGTGTGTTCCCACTGTTCTTAGATTACTACCCTACCACGGCTCTGATGAGTCATGCGAATAGGTAGTAGTTGGGTGCAGTCCCGAAGCACTTGGAGGTAGTGGCGGTTAGACAGGATTCGTCTCTCCCGGGATTGGGGGTTGATGTTGTGCTGTGTTCGGAAAGCCATTACACAAAGTCCCTGGCCAGGGCAAGCGAGATTTACTGGTAGGTACACCAGTAGTTTCTCAGGGTGTTTTTGGGCTCTACTCCAGCACGACTTATTGTGCTATTAGGGGTCTGACGGCTACCACCCCCTAGGCCCGATATGCGATACTCTTAGATGAACGGACCGGACTGTATGGAGATTGTCACAAATAGGCTCAGTAGGAGTTCGGATGAGTTTGCTCATCGGCCTTCTTATCGACAGATATCTGGGTAGCCATTACGTGCAGCTAGTACCGCTGATGTGCTTGTGGTTAAACACACTGCCAGCATACTTTCGAGTGTTTAGAGTCCCACACAGAGAGTTTCCCTGCTTCGGGCGAAACAATGTAGAGGTCGTATGGTTTTACGACAGGGTTCGATCACATACGTGCACTTGGGCATGTAGGATGTTCGGGTGGATAATACTGGTGTGCTTTGGTTTAAGTCGGATCCTAGTAGTTAAACCTTTTAGTTAGCTTGTTAGTTAGGGTTTAGTATCGATTCTAGAGTTTAGTCGATGTTACGAAGCATATAAAAATCGTTTTTTTTTTGCGTTGCATCGACTTTCAGTGGTATCGGAGGCAACTAAGCCATAACTAATAGATTAAACGACAAGTAAAACTACGACACCGAAATAACTCCGAAACACGAAACAAAAGATCTAAGTTTCTGTTGAAATTTTTAGAGGCTCTTTTAAACAATTGCCGAGTGCTCTTCTTCTTACCACTAGAACACCATACAAATATGAACCCAAAACTCCATAACATGGCCGGCCAAATGCTCAAAATAACCGGCCTGGCCGGTTTTGGCATTGAGTTTTGTGTTTAGTTTTCTGTGGTGTTCTTGTCACTTGGATTTAGGGTTTCAGGTGTTGTTTGATTTTGCCAATATTGATAATACTGTTAATTCTCTGTTGTGGCAATACGGAGTGTTTCAAAGTCGCAGTTTTTAACGTCGTTTAACTAGTTTCAGTTGTTATATGTGTTCGTAAACTTCCGCTAATTGCTATATGTCGGTTAGTTGGGGGTTGTACATATCTGTGATGATTGGTTTGCGTATATGAAATTTATTGGATCGTCTTGGATGAATAGCCGGAGATATGAGATGAGAGTTTCTTTCATCCGATATAAATTTTAATTTGATGTAATATTATTTTGCGGGGCACATCCAGGTTGAGCTTGTAGCCACCGTTGTATTATTTCATTTACTGCTTTTTGCTCCTAAGATAGACCCACGGTGGGGTGCATAAACTACCGGGTTCTTTGAAGTGCCGAGTGGCCTACTCATTTTACTGAGGGAGGTTGCTTCTCTTCGGGAATTTGGCGGTTAGTTTGCCGCACCCGTAGGGGTCTAGGGTAGAGTTTGGCTATTCATCACGACCGTGGAATCTGTCTTTCGTTACAGGCTTAAACGAAACGCGGAATTCCTAATATATCCAATATGTTCATCTGTGATCTGTAATGCCTATAATTGCGTGAGACGAATGGTTATATTATATATGTTATATAATAGACGTTGCTTATGTTTTGCACACGTGCTAGTCCAGCCCCCGCTCTGGCGTTAGCTAAGTAACCTAACGGTGTTAGACGGGGCCCAGTGGCGAATGCGGATGGCATAAGCATACGTTGTATTTTTGTTTCTCTCTATGATGATAAGTGTAAGTGATGGGACTGTATTAGATTAATGCAAAGCAAACAAACCAAAGCTGAATCGTTAGAACAATTTTAAAGACACTCAGTTTTTTCAAAACAGAAACTTTTAAATGCAGAGCTTAAACAACTCCTTTAAAAGCTATCGGGTTCTTTTGATTAAATCAAGTTCATTACGTTCACGGTTTACCCAAAACCAGCCGTAGCCCTCCATCATTTCAGTTTAATATTCAGTAGTATTCAAACTATGTATTTTGACCTTCGCCAAGGCATAGTGATAGGTAGGTACTGGATATTCATCTGTAGTGTAGATAGATGCGTTGGTTTGGGACAGTTGTACTACTATTTTGGCCTTCGTCAAGGGTATGTACGGGTGGGTTCAAATTAATCTGGACAATGACGGGTAGAACTTGACATGTGACTTATGATATGTTGGTCTTCGTCAAGGTCATAAGAGCATGGGGCAAAAATCTACGTCGGGGGTTTCTAAACAAACTGAAACTTGCTGGTGTTGCGTACCATTTGGAGTGTGATAATTTTGGTAGGATTCCTTCAAAGTTATCATACAATGATATTTGGATCCCGATTCTACTGTGAGTATCTGCTACTCTTCGGGAGATTTTTTTCACTTAACGATCAATGCTATAAACCAAGTAGGTGTTTAGAATAGTGTTAGCAGGGATACACCTCCAGGGAAAAAGGTTATTTAATTAAAGAACTTCACGAAAGCATTGTAAAACCTCCCTTGAAGTACCGACGCTAGCCCGGCCGAAAGGTTAAGCAAGAATTGTACGGCGAGATTAATCCTGACTAATTCTTCTTTTATGGTTTGAGAAAGGATTCGAGAAACAGTGGGAGCCATCATGTTTAGATAAACTAAAATCTAATCTAAACTTACAAGAGCATCATGCTAAAGTGTTTCTTCTCTCTCTCCTAATTGCAGCGACCAAGATGACTGGTCTTACGTTACTTTTATATAAAAACATATTGAAGGGGCCAAGCTATAAAGATTGGCTCGGGAATGTCCATATAGCCATCACATATGAAAAATTGGGCTATCTTCTTACTACTAAACCCCCCACCGTCCCAGGTCCATTTTCCAGCATCACGGATAAAGAGATCCATAAGACCTTGGAAATTGATAGTGTGAAAGCGAACTGCCTCATGCTAGCCTCTATGGATAATGAACACCAGAGGTGGCATGAGAAGATGGATCTTGAATTCATCTTCCTCCATACCAAGGACTTATATGGAATGCAATCTCGTATCGTAAGATACAAGACCTTGAAGAAACTATTTCAGGTGAGGTTGGCTGTAGGGTCATCTGTAAGGGACCACGTTCTTAAGATGATCAGCTTGATTGAAGAGCTCGCAGACCTGGGGTCCACATTGGAGAACGAGCTATATACAGATTTGATTCTACAGTATATCCCCCCTACCTACGCCCAGTTTATCTTGAATTTTAATATTCAAGGGAAGGAAATTACACTTCCAGAACTCCTCAACATATTGAGGAGCACTGAGGGCACCCTGAAGAAGTCCAAGAAGACATCCGCTCCGTTTGTTGGAGGATCTTCCTCTTCTAGATCCAAGGAGAAAGCCAAGGGGAAGAAGAAGAAGGCCCCCACCAAGCCGAAAGGCGGTGTTGGTAAGGTAGAGGCAAGGGGCAAGGCTAAAGTTGGGGGGCCGATGGTAGGGAAGGAAGAATGCTTCTACTGTCACAAAAAGGGCCATTGGAAGAAGAATTGCAGAGCCTGGAAAGTCCAGAACCGGGATGCGAAGCTGATTATAGCTTCGGCTTCAGGTGTGTTTGTGATTGAAAACTGTCTGTCAATCAACTATACTTTCTGGGTATTGGATACCGGATTAGGATCTCATATATGTAATTCTTTGCAGGCACTGAGAAACCGTAGAGTTTTGAAAGCGGATGATATGACGCTCAGGGTTGCTAACAGAGCGAGCGTGGATGCTGTGTCCGTAGGGGAATATCTCTTAGGACTGATAAGTGGACATATTTTAGTTTTGCGCAACTGTTTTTGTGTACCTAGTTTGACTTGTAATATCATTTTTGTATCTTTGTTATATAAAGAAGGTTATGATTTTACATTTGTAAGCGATGTCGTAAACATCCACCTTAATCATGGTTTGATTGGGTCGGGTATACTAAACAACGGTATATACATATTAAACCAACTACAAGTTTTCAACGTCCATAACACACACAAAAGAAAGTCTCCAGAATTAAATCAAGTTTTCTTATGGTATTATAGACTGGGTCACATTAATGAAACATGGTTGACCAAGTTACATAAAGAGAAATATTTGGATCCGTTCGAATATCAGTCTTATGCAATTTATCAATCATGTCTCAAAAGAAAGATGGCAAGGACTCCGTTCACTGGACACGGAGTAAGAGCGAGTGAGCTCTTAGGACTTATACATAGCGACGTGTGTGGTCCAATGTCTACACATGCAAGAAGTGGCTATTCCTATTTCATTACTTTTATGGATGATTTCTATGGGTATGGACAAGTCATCTTGATGAAACATAAATTCGAGGCCTTTGAGAAATTCCAAGAATATAAGAATGAAGTGGAAAAACAAACCGGCAAAAGTATCAAGACACTTAGATTTGATTGAGATGGTGAATACTTAAGTGCCGAGTTCCTGAATTACTTAAAAGAGGATGGAATTCTCTCTCAGCTTACTTCTCCATACACACCATAACATAACGGTGTATCGGAAAGGCGAAACCAAACCTTATTGGATATGGTACGTTCCATGATAAGTAACACTGAGTTATCGCGATCCTTCTGGGGATATGCACGAGAATCAGCTGCATATCTTTTGAACAAGGTTTCTACCAATACTGTGTCTACCACACTATATCAGATGTGGATTGGAAAGAAAGCCTATCTTCAGTATCTGAAAATATAGGGATGTCCAACTGTTGTTAAAAACCAGCATGCAGACAAGCTCGAGGCATGCTCAATACTGTGTAAGTTTGTGGGATACCTAAAGAACTCCAGGTGGTATATTTTCTATTACGCAGGGGAACAAAATGTTTTTGTTTCTTGTCATGCCCACTTCTTGGAAACTCAAATTTTAGAAAAAGAGATAAGTGGGAGTGCAATAGAACTGGAAGAAATTCCAGAACCACAAGCTATTACTGAAAGCATGGTGAAACCAGATGTTTCAAAAGAATAGGACATCCCCGCGCCACTCCGCATGAGTAGTAGGCTGTCTCATCCGCTCGAGAGATACTACGGTTTTCTCATAGACGGGGATAGAGAGTATTGCATCATTGACAATGATGAGCCAACTAGCTTCCAGCAAGCCATTCAGAGCAGAAACTCGGTAAAATGGCTGGATGCAATGCGGACCGAAATTGAGTCCATGTACACCAATAAAGTATGGACTTTGGACATTGCTCCAGAAGGGATAAAACCCGTAGGCTGCAAATGGATCTTCAGAAAGATGATTGGTGTAGATGGACAGGTTGAAACCTATAAGGCTAGACTTGTTGCAAAAGGTTTTTGTCAAAAACCAAGTTTGGACTATGATGAATCCTTTTCTCCAGTGGCTATGCTCAAATCCATTCGGATCCTTCTTGCTATTGCTGCCTTCCACGATTATGAGATTTGGCAGATAGATGTAAAGACCGCTTTTTTGAATGGACATTTGGAAGAGTGTGTCTATATGGATTAGCCAGAGTATTTCATTCAGAGTGGGAGCAGCGAGAAAGTGTGCAAGTTGCTTAAATCCATTTATGGATTAAAACAGGCATCGCGGAGTTGGAACATTTGTTTTGATGAGACGGTCAAAGAATTTGACTTTATCAAAAATCCAGATGAACCGTGCATCTATAGTAAAATTGTAGCAAGAACTGTTGTATTTCTCGTCTTATATGTGGATGATATGACATTTTTATGCTATAATCAGTCAAAGGATTCTTGTCACAACGGTTCTCCATGAAAGACCATCCCTCAATATGGAAGATTCAAAGCGCGGTAATCTACCGGCTTATCACGGAATCACCCTCTCCAAAGAGATATCTCATAAGAATGATTTGGAAAGGGATCGCATGTCAACTATACCCTACGCTTCTGTGGTAATCTCTATAATGTATGTGATATTGTGTACTAGACCAGATGTCGCTTACGCACTAAGCGTGGTAAGCCGGTATCAGTCAAACCCTGGGGAGAAGCACTGGATAGCAGTAAAGTACATTCTCAAGTACCCGAGAAGGACTAAGGGGATGTCCTTGGTGTACGACGGAAAAGACCTCCAGATCGAGGCCTTTGTTGACTCTAGCTTCCAGAGTGACAAGGATGACTCCAAGTCCATGTCGGGTTTTGTCTTTATCCTCAATGGAGGGGTGGTCTATTGGAAGAGCTCCAAGAAGGACGCCGTTGCGGACTCGACGATGGAAGCGAAGTATATCGCCGTATATGACGGCGCAAAAGAAGTAGTCTGGATAAGGAAGTTCTTAACAGAACTTTAGGTGGTTCCGTCCATTATTGATCCAATAGCTCTGTATTGTGACAACAATGAGGCTATAGCTTTAGCGAAGGAACCCAGGTCCCATCAGAAGTCCAGACATATCTTGAGGCGATATCACCCGATCAGGGAGATCGTGGATCACCGAGAGATCGAGGTATGGAGAGTTGATACGGAGAACAACACCGCAGATCCACTCACAAAGACCGTCCCTCAGACGAAGTTCGAGAGGCTATTCGATGATAGGTCTGTGATATGCCAACACGTGGCCTTAGTGCAAGTGGGAGATTGTTAGTGATATATGCCCTAGAGGCCATTATTGTATAGTTCTAGTTTGTATATTACATTTTGGAAGCTTAGGATATACACGGATTTTATGACATTCTTGCTCAATATGGTAGAATGCTACTTGGTTTGTTTCTATCTTAATATGTGTATATGTTTCTTTTAGCATATCGCTAATACATATTGGTAAAGCCCTTAGGATGTTTTCTTGACTACCAGCGTTGTGATGGCAGTCACACTAGTGGGGGCTGGGTAGTCTATAAGCACATCCTTATACAGATCCTTAGTCCTAGGATTATTGAGACATGGCATCGATACTCCAGAGTAGACTAGTGTATACGCTTCTCATCCGAGCAGAGGAGATGGTCTGTCCCACAACCATTAGTATGCCGTACTGGAGATAGTATGCAAGTGCTTATTGGGTTATGAGTTACACTGGACGGACTCGTGGGGAACTGTTGGTTGGTACTATACCTATCGTCAGGTAGCAGTTCTCAGGTGACATAAGTACAGCATAGTCCATTGACTTGACACTGCTACTTCGTCTCGAGTGTCTTCCCACTGTTCTTAGATTACTACCCAATATTAGCACAAGAAAGGCCATGTATCTACGTTGACTCTCGTAAAGGCCGGAGTATGTAGGAGAGCCACTCTCTCTTCCTCGGGGGTCGCCAGCCATACCGAATAGCAATAGATCTTCAACTCGTTCCTATTGTATCAGACCTTTGATTGCATGTTCTTCATCAGGACCAAGTACAGAGCGTGAAGATCTAGCACTCTCTCAAGATGATCAAGGTCTGGTACAGGCTGAAAGTCGTAATCCAACTGAAAATACAAAAATATAATTTATTTAAATTGCAAGTGTTAATTAATAATAAATATATTGGATAAATCAAATGAAAATATATATTAATACCCGAGCCTGATCCCAGAAGAGGGCAAATGAGCGTCGGTGCTGATCGCCTCACTCAACGTGAAGTGGATACTTCTTTTGGTTACGGCTCTCATCCCCCATATACCGGCCGAATCTCTCGGCATAATCACCAGTATAGCGATAATCGGGGGTAAAGAAGAGGGGGAATGGTGCCTCCCCCTACCTCTATCGGGCCTCAGCCTATGGGACTGATTCAGCCCTCAAGTCCCCCTCTCGGGATGTGGCTGTTCTGCATCTACAAGAAATATTAAGACAAAATGGTATTAAGAAATTAAGGATTAACGAAAATTGAAGTGCGATATATACCTCCGGCGACAGCAGCACGAGCCTGGGCCCGGGCAGCAGTACGAGCGGGACGATAGTTTCTCCGATGAGGAACAGCCGGTGACCCGTGGACGCATCCCCTCCAACTAGAAAATAAACATTACCGATAAAATTACATGAAGTTCATGTTTATTCTTAGAAGATATATAAAATGAAAAAATATATTATGTTTATTCATACTAACCTGCAAACTGTGCGGAGGGTATGGAAGTGGCGGGAGTGCCCTCTGCGCCAGATATGGATGCACCACCTATAATTAGACAATTAAAAATAGATTATATAAGTAATTGCAAAAAGAATGTGTATATCAATAACATAACATTCTAAATCAATATGCATGCAATATAAGATATATAAATATACTCGCAGGTGCGGTGGTGGCCTCTGCCCGAGATGTGGAGGCACCATCTACAGCTAGACAATAAAAAATGATTATCTAAGTAAGAGAAAAAAGAATGTGTGTATATTTATGATAAAACATTCTAAATCAATATGCATGCACTATAAGATATATAAACATAGCTGCAGGTGCGGTAGTAGCCCCTGCCTCTGATATGGACGCACCACCAACAGGTAGACAATTAAACATTGATTGTATAAGTAATGAAATAAATATGCGTGTATATCTATAATATTACATTTAAAATGAATATGCGTGCAATATACCTGGAGGTGTGGTAAAGTCCACACGGAAGGAGTCATCCAAAGGGGATACCGATCGGGGTGCAAGACCAGCCCTCTGAAGCTCCTTATGCAGCTCTCCGGATGGCAGAACCGCTCTGCCTCTACCTTTGCCTCTGCCGCTGCCACGACTGGTGCTCCTGCTACCCATCGCTGCTCCGGTATTCGTTATCAAACTTAGATAAGAGTATAATCATTACATATGCATGCAATATATATAGATCATAGAAATGTGAAGTAATAATATAACATTACTGATAATCATTTTCGTTTCATGGACGCATTAGACATATCTACTTGGATTCATCATCGATATCATTTCTAACCCACACAGCTTCATAATCAGCCGAAGACAACCCGTCTTTTGAAACAGACGGTCGGAGCACTCTAAGTTTTCTCTCTTCTCCATCCTCATCGCCGTTCTCCATACGATCCTCAAATTCTGGGACATCGTAAACATCACTGGGTTTCCAACGGCATACGACACTCCATCCCGAATTCTTCAAGCACTGTGAGTAGTATACTTGGAATGCTTGGTTCGGAAAGATAAATGGATCGTCCTGACCGTAAAATCAAAGTGTGTTCACACCAGTCAATCCATATTCATCTTTCCAAGTCTCGAGATTGTTTCTCCACTTATCCGTATTGGTTAATGTATCGTACCAAGTACACTGAAATATATAAAACGGTTCTGATCGTCCGGAATATTGGATGCCAAGTATGCAATTTAAGTATCCATAAAAAATCACACCATCCGATCCTACCGTCGCAATCCCACTATTCTGAGTGCATCGAGATATTTCTATATCCTTAACTTCAAATTTGTATCCAAGGACACCGAATCCTTTATAATATGCAACCTCCATATTAGGAAACTGAGCTAAACATCATGGATCTCTCTTTAATGATGCAAACAAGTTCAGATCGTGGATCTGACAAAAAAAGTGTTGCGGCAAATACATAACGATATAAGTTTAGATTAAGACTGGTAGCAATAACATGTTATTCGAACAATTTACATGATCTGCAATCCAATCGCAAAAATTATCCTGATAATATTTTTCCAATCGTTCATCATTCCAATCAGGATGCCCTTCACGTACCTCATTAATATGAATTCTGTTCTCAACAATAAATTATGACATTAATATTATATCATTTCATACACACACAAACATAAATATAACAATTAATCCAAAATACTTACTCTCTAATTTTTTTCAAGACATACGCTATTGAGAAGGATAAATCGATATATCATATTCATAAACATAGTGTCTGCTCTCTTATAATCAGCTTTACCATATGGCCAGTCCTGAATTCTGTGAGGCCGGTTAAGTTTTGTCTCAATGTTCTCGTCCAGATAGTGGAAACAAAATGTAGTTAGTTCATCTAGAAGATAACCTTGCATGCTAGAACCCTCTGGTCGATTTCTATTGCGTATATACATTTTTAGAGTGTAGAGGTACCTAAAAAAAATATGTTAAATAAATAAATATGGGTATATAGGACAACAATAATTTTACAAATTGCGTGAAACGAAAAATTCCACGTACCTTTCGACGGGATACATCCATCAATATTGTACCGGTCTGGCTAACTTAGCCTCGGTTGCAAAATGAACCATCTGGTGTATTATGATATCGAAGAATGACGGTAAGAAAATACGCTCAAGTTTGCAAAGTATCAATAAAATAGAATTTTCTAGATTCTCTATCGTCACAACATCTAGGGTTTTAGCGTACAATTCTCTAAAAAAGCAATAAAGGTTATTGAGTACTAGACTAACCGATTCGAGAAGGGAATTCCTGAGGGCTAATGCAAGAAGGTGCTCCATAATAATATGGTGATCATGACTTTTTAGCCCATTGATCTTACCTTTCACAATTTTTATTTTCTTGCAAAATGATCCTGAGAAACCTGTGGGAACTTTCAAATCATGCAACACCGGCAGAAACCTTTTCTTCTCTGATTGTGACATATGATACGCGGCATTGGGAAGTACAAACTTTCCTAGTTTACCCGCTATCGGTTTAGGATGCAATTCACTTCTAATTTCCCAGTCCTGGAGATCCATCCGAGCACGGAGGTTGTCTTTCGATTTTCCGTCTTTACAAAGAAGTAAGTTGAGTACGTACTCGGATACTCCCTTCTCTATGTGCATGACATCCAGATAATGACGTACTAAATTTTTTGACCAGTACGAAAACTCGTAGAAATTTCTTAACTTGTTCCAGTATGGTGGTTTGACCTGTTTTTCCGGATCTATCCCGAAGATCACATTATTGTAGCCATCCACTGAGCAATCACGTCCTCTCCGGACAATGAGGCTGGAGGCCCAAGAAGCTTCTGATAACTATTAAAGTGAGGAGCGTCTAACCTATAGGGATGGTCTAGTGGCAGGAAACGCCGATGACCGCAATAACAAACCTTCATGCTAAAATTCAACCGTTTCGTTGTTGTATATTGATGGCAATAAGGGCATGTTTTGTGACCATGTATAGACCAACCTGATAGCATTCTATACGCAGTCATTAATTGTCCACATTAAAGCCGCACGCATTGTGAATGTTGTATCTGTGTTTTCATTGTAAGTATCTACACCATCAATGAATAAAGATTTTAATACATCGATCAGAGGTCGGAGATAGACGTCGATATTGTTTCCCGGTATGTTTGGTCCATCAATAAGAAGATGCATCATAAAGTAGGATTGATTCATAACCAATCAAGATGACAGATTATAAATTATCATCACAACGGGCCATGTGCTATGGCTTCCAGCCATATAGTTGAATGGGCAGAAGCCATCACTAGCGAGTTCGAGCCTGACATTGCGAGGATCACTACTGAATATTTCGTGCCTCCTATCAAAATCCTTCCATGCCGGTGAATCTCTTAGATGACTCATTTTTTCATCTTCACTTGGAGCAGCACGGTGATGCCAAATCATTGCCTCGGCTGTTTTCTTGCACCTGAATAGCCTTTGCAGCCTTTGTGCTATGGGAAAGTATCATGCTATCTTGACAAGTATATAAGGCTTCTTATTAGATTCTTTCGGCTTATACCTGGCCTCTCCGCATGGTGGACACTCTTTCAAATCTGAATTCTCTTTCCGGTACAACACGCAATCTTTAGGACATGCATGAATCTTCTCATACTTCAGACCCAAATCAGACATTATCTTCTGGGCTTCATACCAGCTGTCAGGCACGTTATTTCCTGGGGGCATAGAATCTTTTAGGAACTTCAGAAGTATCGTGAATGACTTGTTGCTTCATCCATTTAGGCACTGAATCTGGAAAACTTGGACGAACCAGGATAGGGTCGAATACTTTGCATTCTCATAAATTGGTCTTCTATCATCATTCATGAACTCTTTATACTTATTCGCACGTAGTCCTTGACCGGAAGGAATGTCATCTTCGGTAGGAATACTATCACCTAGGGCAGCCTCTACCATATCCTTCATTTCTTCTCCAGGAAAGAAATTATCGTCTTTTTTTCTTCTACCGCATTACCGTTTTCTCCTTCTTCTTCTGCCGCATTACCGTATTCTTCTTGTCCTTCCCCGTGATATAGCCAAGTTGTATAAAGTCTAGTAAAACCATGTTTAACGATATGAAACTCTACGATTTCTACCTTCTGCCGGAACTTATTCCCACATCTATCGCACGGGCAGAGAATCTTCTCTAACACGATCTTATTATGTGTGCGTGCAAATTCAATGAAAGCAGCAACTCCTGCGACAAATTTAGATTGCATGCATTGTTGTCAATCCACGTACATCCAGTCCTTAACTCTGATGTACTCATGGTCTATGTTAGACTGTATAACATATAAATTGTAGGTTATAGTGACTATATTGAGAAATCTAAGAACGACATGGTTACTGACAAAGAAGAAAATCCATAGAGGCAAGTTTGTCGTTGACAAGAATAAATTATCGATAAACAAAGTTAGATTTGAAGATACCCAAATGTAACATTTAAGAAAAATAAAATATTATTTTTGGGAATTTTTATAATTAAATAACATTATATTGAATATTTTAATAAGGCGGTATAATTAAATACCGATAAATTGGGAAGAATTTGGAAAATTATGGAAATTACTGAAATGAGGGTGATTTATTGGATTTAAGCAAATTATGAAATTTTATAATTTATTATACAATATTTTAATGCTAATCGCGGTTAAATATCGCTAATCGCGCATTAAGCTTGTTTTGTGCAAAACATGCACCATATCATTTTTACATCGTGTTACATTTTCCTACATGGCCTTCTCTTCATTTTCATTCATGGTTTTGGTATTATGTGAGAAGAGAAAAGAAAAAGGAAAAGAAAAAGGAAAAGAAAATAGAAAAGAAAAGAAAAGAAAAACATTAAAGTATTAGGTATGGATGAGAGAGAGAGAGGTGAGGGGTCAAACTTGGACGATAACACTTTGTTCCCTCATCATCTTCTTCATCTTTTCTTCTTCTTCTTTCCTCATGGCAGCACCCTCTCCTCCCTCCTCTTCAAGCCCAATTTTCATCATCAAAAACTCCCCAAAAGTCCATCCCCACTTCATTAAAAACATGCACAAGCTCACAAGCTACACTTTGGATAAAGAAAAATGGGATTTTGATGCTCTAGGGGATTCATGAGTGCCAAATGAGGTAACCTCTTCACCATTGGTGTAGTTTTTCTTTCACTTTAGCACAAATACATGTTTAGATGTGATTAAGTGATGTTTTGCGAACTTTGAAAATTTAAAGTTGAGGTTAGGGTTTGGAATTGATTCCAAGGGTACAATTGAGTGTAGTGGTGACCTTAAACCCCTATTTTATGTTAGTTTTATGGACAAAAACAGAGACTAGAACCCCTTAACCCAAACTTAGAAACCCCGACATCGGCAGATTTTATGGAAATTATGATATATTTCGGTATCTGCTATCACCCGGGACACCTGAAAAATATTTAGCAAATACAGAGACACAAGCAGGCAACCTAGAACCTATACCCAAAACCCTGGACCATAACCCCACTGCCAGGCCGCAGATTTATTGTTCCTGGTCGCAAATTGCGGCCAGGGTAGGGTCATTTTGGTCCGTGTTTGTTCTGTGGCTCCTTGATTAGTAAAATAGACCCTCCACATATGCAAAATTGGCTAATTTCAGTTAGGGTAAATTCTGGGAACATTTTCATGAGTTGCTGTTTTGATTCGGGGTTATATTTTTCGTATTTTAGATTCTAAATTTTAGTATTTGTGTTTTACCTCGATCACTTGACGTTTGTACGACGATATCGAGGGTTGTTTGGTGGTTTGAAAAGTGTAGTCCGTAGGTTATAACCTATAGGCTTTTAGCGTGTCGTTTTGGTTTTGATTTGGATTTTAATGCGATACGATACGTTGAGATATGTAGGTACCCCCACGAGGACTTTAAGACGAAAGCAAGCGCGTGGCGACGTCGGCAACGACAAGCGAAGAGCAAGGTGAGTAGATTATATCTACGGGGGAAGTCGGGTGGATGACGTATAGCACCCCCGCAGTTCGTAGTATATTGTATGGTGTGTGTGTGTGTGTGTATATATATATGTTATATGGATATAATTATAAGTTATTGTGAGGTTATGATTATCTAGATAGACTTTGGGAGTCATGGATAATTTTAGTATCATTGGATGATGGTGTCGCTAGTTAGTTTAGTCACGAGCCCTAGAAAAAGGTTTACACCCACACGCACACACATGCTTACTTTGTTTTACTGGTGCGTATATGCGGATATGTATATATATACATACACACATAGGTATGGGACTATGTATATATATATATGTATACCTACCTATGGATGATGAGGATTGTATATGGTATTTGGAGATGAGTCGATAAAATTGGGCATGGTGCCATGAGATCGGTGATATGATGTGGTTCGTATTACGAGATACGACAAGAGATTTTAGCGGGCCTTAGGCGTGTGTTTTCATACACGTATATATATATGTAGACGGTATCAGTATGTACTAGACTTAGATCAGTACCCCTAATACAGGAGATGATGATAATGGATACCAGATGAATAATGAGATGAATGTGATATTTGACCCGTACCCAGATTTGGGATGCCGTACGACGGATTTACGTACGAGCTATATATTGATGATAGATCCTCACTCTTGACTCTAGGATGTCATATTGTATATTGTATCGTATGTGATGCTATTGAGGCGGGATCACCGACTATTATTTTCATATATATCGACTCAGACTTAGGTGGTTTTCCCTTACCCTTTCGGTTAGATTGTTCGTTTAGTCCTGTAGTTTACTTGTAGATGTTAGACTAGACCTGAGTCATACCTATTTCAAAACTAACGAATCGTGAGTATTTTAAAGACAGGCCAAGGGATTCTACGGATATTTTCAAAAGACACATCTTTTCTTAAAAACACCGTAGCCCTTATTTTTTCTAAATACCACGATTCGTCTTATTTCAAATGGAAAAACTGTATAACATTTATATATTGATGTAGATTCTCCACTGTTGTGTTTATTATTCATTTTCCGCATATTCTTGCTATTCGCATCGCGTTGCATGTTCAAATGTGTTTATTGTTATATTAAACCCATGTTGTCAGAACACCAGCACCATTATCGATGATGCGTATGTTCCACGTACACCTGCTTGCCGGCTCACACACTTCATCATCGATAATTGCCATGTCACTACACAGTAGGATTGTTGTATCAGGATATGACTCCTTACATGATATACTTGCATACATAAACGTATTTGCACGTACATAGATGATTCTGGCTTGATTTTGGAGATTTGGGAACCACAAAATATATTTTAAAACTGGATTCATTTTATAAGAGCGGTTTTCCCTCGATATGTGCATATTACTATTCCAGGTTGCATGATATACGGATATGCTTACATTCTGTTATATGTCGCATACATCATGCTTTATGATTATACGCATTAAGATATATTGTTTCCATGATATTTTTGGATTTGAGAACCGTGGGTATTTCAAAGGAAAGTATGTACTGTTTTAAAAACCCGGTTTCTCTTAATATGATATTTCAGCAGCCACCATGAGTTTTATCGGTTCTGATATATATATACCCCATGTGAGGAGGAGCCGTGGGCCGTGTGCGGGTACATGGTGGGGCCCGGTATGGTACCCCGGGGCAAGAAAAGGATGCTGCGTATACATACGGTGAGCCTGGTATAGGGACTACTACCTACCGGTGATTGTATTTAGGCTCGGCGGATATCCGGAGGATACCGACTGGAGTTGAGAGATGATATGGGCCGATCCGGACTGACGGAGCCTGTGGGCCGATCCGGATTGACGGAGCCCTATATATATGAGGATTTACGTGCCGATGCTGGGCACAGGTTTTATGATGTTTTCGAGTATCGATGTTGGACACTCAGGTTCCATGATTTTGATGTGTCGCGAGGGACACACGTTGATTTATATCCTCATACTTTCATGCATATGCTTTATGATATTTACATGCATGATGTTTTGTGTCACTGGTTGACCCGTGGACGAGATCCACATGCATACAGCCATTGATTACATTGTTGGATGATATCCATATACTTATAGACTTGATACTATAGTTGGCACTGATTTCATGATGATTACATTGATCACACCTCATGTTTATGATATGTTGCTACCTGAGGCACTGACACGAGCACTTGGTATTACACATGGTATAGATGTTTACCTTTGCCACCTTATCAGGCTTCAGACTTTATCATATTGAGGATGTATATTACTGATCGTTTGGACCTAGGATTGAGTCATACATACGATTTCTGCTCTGTGATGTTTTCTACTCACGAGTTGGCAACTCACCCCCGTTGTGCCACAGTTCTTGCAGGTTTTTGCCGTACAGGTTTCATTGCGGCTTTCTGGCACACTGCTTCCATTCTGGGTGATTGCTTTGGTAGGTGTGTTCACTCGCATCGTGACCACCATTGTACTTATTTATTTCAGTTGTATCTAGTAAAAATTTCATTAACCAGACTTGTATATTATTTCAGACTTAGAAAACCAGTTGTTTATTCTTTCGACCTTAGAGTCGCGCGTTGTATTATTATGGTTTTCTTGATATTTTGAGTTTCCTTTTGAGTTTTGATCCTCGCCCTTCGGCGTTGTATATTATATTGCTTGCGTGGTTATGATCGTCGATTAACGAAGAGCTAGCTCCCGCTTGGGGATTCCTTTATTTATATTATGCATGTTGTATCCTTTTTGGGGCCAGTATTTACAAAGGAAACTCTGCCGAAATTTTCAGAAAAGACTTGAGATTTTAAAATGCATATTCGGCTTATGTTATTTAAAAACCCCTTGTTTTAAAACATGTTTTCTTCACTTCTTTTTTCAAATGGTTTAGATTTCTGGGATTTTTGGCTTACTTGAATTAGATGGGGTCCTATAGACTTCATATGATTCAAGTGCCAGTCACGTGCCATTTCGGGTTGTGACACCAAATATGAGTTGTATTCTGTGTATGTGTGTTTCAATTTATGATTTCGTTTAAGTTTAAGCTTGTTAGTGTGTATGTGCGTTTGTTGTGTATTCGTATTGTATGTGTATATTTCGGTTGTTGGGGATAAGGTTTCTATCCCATTAAGAATACATAGAGCAGACACCTATTCGCTTGTGCTTTCATCCGTTTCGAGTAAATTTCAGCAGCACCTACCTGCTGTTCTCCGAGTACACTGTAATAGAATAGATAATCATTTCAATACTGTGAAATAACGTTGAAATGAATATCTAATCTATCTTTGTACATGGAGAACCGGCGGAAAAGTACCGACGAAATAACTCGACACGAATTAAAACACAAGTGAATGCAGATGTTTGCTTTATCAATTCCTAATTTATCCATACTGGATAAATCTATCGGTTATCATACGATTGAATCTTCTCGTCATATAGACTACACGACGGTTGTTAGCACCAAACTATACCGTCCGATATTTAACAACCTATGTATGGTTCTATGTCACGACGAAAATCGAACGTATGTTAACCGATAGACGGGGACTAAGTCGCGCTTTGATTTTCATATATGAATATCGATGAGAATATGAAAATTTCATATTATCATCGAGTATCATATATTGGTTTTTACTTGAACATTTAACTTGAATAGGTTTTACGTTTACATTTCATTTTTAAGGGTTTGAAGTTTATAGTTTAGGGTAAGATTTTCTTACGTTTACGGTAAAGTTTTACGTTTACGTTATCATCGAGTATACTACTGAAGAAACTAATGCACCTTAATTCCTAACCTCAATTAACCTAAATTAACCCTAATCATCGCCCTAACTTAAATTATCCCTAATTAACCCAAAATTAAGCTAATTAAACCAAATTAACCCTAATCAGCACCCTAACCCAAATTAACCCTATTTTACCTGATTAACCTTAACCCTAACCTTAATCATCATCCAAACCCAAATTAACACTATTTTACCTAATTAACCCAAATTAACCCTTAATCATCACCCGAACCCGAACCTAAATTAACTCTAGCTCAAACCAAAATTAACCTTAATTAATCCCAACCCTAACCCTAATCATCACCAACTCTATTTTACCTAATTAACCCAAATTAACCCTAACCCTAACCCTAATCATCACCCAAACCCTAAAGCTAACCCTATTTTACTTAATTAACCCTAACCCTAACCTTAATCATCACCCAAAGCCTAACCCTGACCCAAATTAACCACCAATTAACCCGGCCCTATAACCCTAACCCTAACTCTAACCCTATTTTACCTAATTAACCCTAACCCTAACCTTGATTATCACCCAAAACCTAACCTTAACCCAAATTAACCCCAATTATCCCGGCATGGTAACCCTAACCCTAAAATCAACAATAATAACACCAATTTAAAACAACAAAATTATAAATTAAAATCAAAATTAACTCACCTCTGCCGATAAGTAAAGTTTCTCGAAGAGGTGGAGAGCAAGTGTTCGACGAGGTGGAGGAGGCCGGGAAGATAGAGCTCGAAGTGGTGGAGGCGGCGACGATGACAATTGGCGGCGACGTGGTCGATTGGCGGGGACGAGGAACTCCACGACAAGCTTGATCGACGGCGATGGAGGAGGAACTCGGCGATGAGAAAGGCGGCGACAATGGGCGATGTTGGGCGATGAGGCCTGTGGCGCGGGTTGTTGATGGGAAATTTTGGGGAACAGTGGGAAAATTCTTAGCTTTTTTTTTAAATAACCATTTTTTCCCCTACGGATTAATCCGTAGGGATCTCGTTTGCGGCACCGTAGGGCCAAATAAGGACATTGCATTTTAATATTTTTTAATTTATTTATGCCCCTGCGGATTTAGCCGTAGGGGTAAGAAAAAGTTGCCCCTACGAATTCTTTTATCTGTAGAGGCAACCCCTCACTGTAGCAGTGATATTAAGTGATTTTGACTTTTGAGATTGTACATATGAATTTAGTTATGACCTTTAATAAAGAGTTAATACACTCAATTAAAATATGTAATCATTGTAATACAACTCTTGCTATGATGTTGTACCCGGTCGAGGATTCATGGGTTTTGCCCCGCTTGCTTGTTCTTTTGGCTTCCTTTTTATATTTTGTGTTTTTTCAATTCCGTACTATGTTTTGTTATGTAATTTTAATGAACGCGGGAAAATATTTCTTAACCTTTTTATTTAACTAAAAAGTCATCTAATTAACCCATTCGTGGACGAGCCGTTTATCTATATATGAGTTACTCGCACATCCACCGGCCATATGGTTCAAGTGATATGCACAAAATTTAGACCCGCAACTTTAGGTATTTTCATCCTTATCCATTTTATCTACCACTCTTAATGATTTTCCACGGGTTACTTGACCCATCCATTTGGCACCTTTAGTGACAGAAGACAAAATATCGACTGCATAACGATTTTAAGAAACAACCCTTCCTTTTCAATAGTGTTAAAAAGGTTTAGGCAAATGTCTTCTTAGACACATTTACTATTTTAAAAAAATTAAAGGTTGACCTATCCTGTTTATAAAAACTTGAGAAGGATTAAAGATTAAATATCAGATGATCCAAACAACATAATTTCATAGTGCTTTTAAAGGTTGACAATGCTTTTAATTAGATTAAACCCGTGACAAATGGCTATTATATTAGGATTAATATTAGATGTTATAACAAAGAATACGCGTACGTGTGCTTTTCATTTACAGAATACCTGAACAAAAGATCATGGAGGTTGTACGCCCGCTTACAATTCAATTGAAAGAAGCTCGGAAGTGTCGGGAAAGACATGAAGGATAAATTCGGAGATATAGTCAAGGAACTCAGCGAGGCTTTGGAACATAGCAATGATGAGATTAAATTTCGCTCCAAGCTTCAAAGTGTCGGGAACACGGCCTCTGGCTTTAAAAGAAGCATGATCAAAGGTTCCCCGCTCCTTTTAGAACGTCTTGAGGCCTATGTTAAATCTGTATCCTATGAAATTCCATTGCTAGATATTAGCCGTCATCAAACATCCACCGATAGTGCGGAACCTCTAGAGCTTCACTTTGACAGATTAAAATCATTTAGTGAAATAGAAGAGAATATAAAAACACTTCATACTTACAATATGCAAATACTAGTATTCTTGAGTATCTTCCCGCCAGGTTCTTCGATAAAGAAAACGATGATATATTACTGGTGGATAGGGTCCCACTCACACTCACAATAAGACGAAGAGCTACAACTAAACACGATTTTGGAAGAGCTAGCTCATTGCGGATTGATAAGGTATTTCAAGAATCATTGAGCTTTCCCGTGAGATCGGCGAATTAAAAAGCCTTTATGTACTTGATCCCCGTGAGATTAGCGAATTAATGAGCACCTGTATACTATCTTAGGCGAACAAACTAACACCTATGGCTTGTGAGACCTGGCCACCGCTCTCGTCGGGGCTCGATAAGTATACACTAGTCTACTCTGGAGTATCGATACCCAGTCTTGATACTCCCACGACTAGGGACATTTAAGGATGTGCTTATAGACCACACAGCTCCCACGTATATGGTCGCTATCATAACGTTGGTAGTCAAGCAAAAATCATATGGGCTCTATCAACATGTAACAGTGATCTGTAATACTACATAAAGCATGTACATAATGATAAAGACAAACCAGATAATATATTATCATCTTGAGTAAGACTGTTCTACCCGTATAAGTCATCCCTCAATCATTATAATCGCGTGCCTATGATTCAATAATTGACTTGAGGGCATTATAGCTAACACGGGTGAAATCGGACAACTGCTGCACATGAACTGTAGGATTTGTGTCTTTTTCCAAGACAATTGCCATTGATAACTCCGTTAATTTGTAGTGTTGCCTAACCTGAATAGACAATCACTCACTTTCTCCGGCTTTCTAAGGCTCACGAAAAATGATACCGCTTAAAACTATATTAATTTACAGTCCTTAAATATTTATTATTTTTATTTATATTGTATTTATATTATTTGCATTTCTCGAGGGGGTTTTCTGAAAAATATTTTAATATCGTTTATAAATACCCCTCGAGGGTGATTTAGACTATTAATAGTTTTTATAAAGATATATTTTACTTTTAGTGGTATTTTAGTGATAAAACCTAGTTTTTAAAACTTTATGGTATTTTTATGAAACTACTACTTTTGGAAATTCGATGGTATTTTATTAAAATTTTAATCTTTCATTTTAAAAGATAATTTTCACCATTTATTTTTATTGAAAATAAGGATTCATAATTATATATAATTTTCTGAAGTTGATTTGTTTTAAAAAAGTCGTATTTCTTTTAAATCGTATTTTCATTCCTTTCGAGACCGAATTCTCCGTGAGAAGATCTGCATCTCGCTCTACTATCTTAAGAACGTACGATAATCCGTACAATCCACAAGCGGGTCCCCTAAAGAGGGTTGTAGAGGCGTAATTGCAAAAAGAGGTAAAAATATCGATTAAAAATGCATTTTTATAAAGTGATGGTATTTTCTTGATAATTGTTTCATTTAGATGAAAATTCTAACTAAATATCGTGCTAGGATTCAAAAGTGTGCGTGTGGAGTAGGCCATTACTCCATGAATGTTCTAGAGGTTTGTATGACTAATCATCGAAAAAGAGTATATTAAAGTTCATGGTATTTTTGTGTCAAATTCAATATATGTTCTATTTAACGAGAAATTCTAAGCATGGGCGAGGTTAAATTATATGAACATTATTTTAAGGTTACGGTTACAGGTTATTTGTGATCTATGTAGCATGATAATATTGTAAAGAGAGTGTTACTAAGTTAACTCCACTTTTTGTTTTTACCGGTGTTGTTTTCAAGAAAACGATTTGAGATGAAACGGAAAAGAGAAAGAAAGGACTTACGGTTTTGAAGCGTTAACAAGGTAGGAAAAGCGGGAGGGGAAGCCTTCGGAGATCGTGGTATCATCGGGAAAGGCTCCGGTATTCACGGAATGAAGTCGATCGCTAACTCCATTTGACTAGCTTTAACTTTTCTTTGCACTTAGAGAATTTTAAGAATTTTTTATAGGGTTTTTCAGAATGGGGAGAGCTAGAGGATGGGGTTGTATTTATAGTAAAATTTAAGAGTATGGGAATTAAAAAATGAATTAAAAAGAACTAAAATGATATTCATGGGGGATTTGAAGAGTCTCTGGTCAATTGCAGATAAATCAAACACTCCAAGTGAGTAGTAGGGAGCTGAAGGGGTGTACGGCCGAAGCACGGAGGTAGATGGGGGCATCTCGACCGCCGATAGCGGCTAGATGTGGAAAACGGGCGGTTGGATTAAGGTCATCTGCCTCGAGATTCGTGCCACGTGCTATATTTTATGTTAACTCCTTATTTATCTCATTTGATTTTTATGAAACTTTTCGATTCTCCATGTATTACACGTGTAACTCTTAGACTTCCAAAAATTTTATAAAAAATATTAAAAATAATTAGGACATATGGGAATCGAACACAAAAGTTACATCATAGTAGTAAAAAGGCTTTACCAGTGAGCTACAAGTTATTTCTTGCTTTTATTAAACAAATTTAACTTATAACTCTTAATCGGGCTGAAATACACGTTCTATACATTAAACAAGTTAATTTTGTTCACGGGTTTTCATAGTCGTTACACAAAACCATCCCGAAAAACTTCTGATCTCACTATCAGTAAATCTCATCTGGCTTGTCCAAGGTCTTATGGTGACGGACAATCGAACATAGCGCGATATCGACTCCCAATACCGGGAGAAATGAATTCCTTCTATCACTCACTGTTCCCAAGTGCTTCGAGACTATACCAACCAAAACTTGTTCGCACGACTCTTTAAAGCCGTGGTAGGGCAATGATCTAAGTATAGTGAGAACACGCTCAAGACAAATGACGATGTCAGGTCTAAAAACTACCCTATACGGATGTCACCAGAGAACTGATATTCGACAATAGCTATATTACCATCTAGAAGTTCTCGACGAGTTTGTCCAGTGTAACTCATAATCTAATGAGCATCTGTATACAATTTTTGGTGCTATACACCAATTGTTGAAGGACCAACCATCACCTCTCATCTGGGTCAAGAAATATATACACTAGTCAACTCTAGAATATCGATGCCCGGTCTCGAAACTTCCACAACTAAAGAATTTAAGGATGCGCTTATGGACTATCCAGCCCCTACAAGTATGATCGCCATTATAACGCTGGTAATCAAGTAAAGATCATACGGGCATTATCAACATGTATTAGCCATATGAAATAACAAGTAAAACACATACACATGTTAAGATAAAATCAAACCAAAAAGCGCACTGTCATATCGAGCAAGATTTTCATGTACATACATATCCCTAGCTTCCAAAATATAATGTACAATCTTGTAATATATAATAATGGCCTCTAGGGTATACATATCCAACAGTATTTGTTGAACTGTGAGTTCGGCTTAGCCTAAGAATTAGAGCTCACGGGCACGTAAGATGTTCAAAAAGAGAGAGCGGGTACAGGTTTAGCGGGTTATTCCTTTTGTGATACTCATTGTAATCTCATGTAGTTCTTTCTCAATACCGGAAGTTCTCGTCGTGGATGTATGAGTTGGTACAGATTGAGCGGAATCTAAGTAAAATCTTATGTTTCTTGTGATTGCTCTTTATAATTTTGTGGTTGATATGCGCTGTCTACCTTTTTCATAATACTCCAAAACACCATTCTTGATTTTCTGATGCAACCGATTATTTCTCAATAGTATGTATGTGTGTCAACTAAACTCAACATATCTCAATAAATGGTATCCTAATGAATCGTATCGATCCTTAAATTTGAGAAATTGTGAATCCGCGAATCCAGTTCGTAACATATCATCATGTTTCTGTATCTAGATCTTGTTATCTAGGAGTTATTAATATGAGTTATATGCTACTGTCCGAAGTAGGGAATCCAGCCAGGAAAAAAATCTTGTTGCATTTACTTGGAAATTACTTTTCCTTGATCCTATACATATCTTCATATGTAAGTAGGTGAACTTAATCAAAGGAACGAATAACCTAAGGGCACAAAAGGGGCCTACCTTAACTCAAGTAAGGAATAACCTAACTAACAACTACTAATAAAGCAAGCTAGCATGCTTATACTTTTCCTCTTTAAACACAAGGAGCTTAAACACTTTGGGTTCACCTACATCTTCAGGTTGGTTTTCTTTCTTTCTTGAGCTTATTAATTTATTAAAGCCCCCCTCCACTGACTGCATATATCAAAAAAAAAAGAAGCACCAAAAGGTAATCCAGTGAAAGCGTTCTCTCCGAACCTATCCCAAATATGTCTAATTCCGAAACACATCTGAAATAAATGATACAGTTTCCGCATCCTTCCCGCAAATTCCACAAAGTACCGAATCCATCCACTTTCTTCTATAAAGATTGTCTTTAGTTAAAATCGCATTATTATAAGCCAGCCACATGAATATCGTAACCTTTAAAGACACAGAAAACTTCCATATCATATTTTTATCATGTGAAGTCACTCCTCCGAAGAATTGAATAGCAGAACTTTACGTCCTTGATGGCTTGCCATCAACTTCCAAGCCGTCATATCCACCCCTTCCTTTTCCATCGGTTTCCAATCCTGTAAATGCACAATCAATAATCTATGATCTTTACGCTCTTGATTAGTCAAACCTTGTGCAAATTGCGGCCACCACTTAGTCCTTCTCCACTGATTTAAAACTGATGATTCCGTATTCTTTGCCAAGGCAAACAAATCAGGGAATTTTCCCTACAAAGTTTGATCCCAACATCAGTAATCTTGCCAAAAATTAATCACACCACCATCCCCTATTGTATAAGAAATTCCCCTTAAAAACGCTTCCTTGACATCCATTGCATCTTTCCAAAATCCCGACACCGACGATATGTTTTTATTAAACGCATTGATCGCCTCTGACTTATGTGAAAGAAGTTGTAGACAAGTTCAGATCTACAACTTACTTATTACCGAAATAGTACTCTAAAAGAATGAGGGATCACATCGAAATCATATCATATATGTAAAAGTTTTCTATTAGTAATGTACACTATTTAGAATGTATACAAGCTTTAGAGAAAGTTACCAGAAAAATGAAAGGGTGTGCACCTATGGACTTCAAAAATACAACCAAGTAACATATAAAATAAGAAAAGCTATGATTATAAGTTAACAAGATAAGAATAACAGTTAAAAAAAATTTTGAATCCTCCAATGGCAGAGGAGTCAACTCACAAATCCGATCTGGATCAAACCGTAAGACATAAATAGTGGATAAAAATTTACTATCTCTTATAAAAGTACCACCACATCGACGCAACCCGTGGGTTTGTTGGTTTTACCCGGTGTTTGCTGATAAAAAATCAAGTGACTTCTCATTCATTTTCTTAGATAATATATACTTCTTATTAATAACTAGTGATATAAATATTAAGTGATTTTGACTTTTGAGATTGTACACATGAATTTAGTTGCGACCTTTAATTAAGAAAGTTAATACACTCAATTAAAATATGTAATCATTGTAATACAACTCGTGCTATGATGTTGTACCCGGTCGAGGATTCATGGGTTTTGCCTAGCTCGCCTGTTCTTTTTGCTTCCTTAAAGGTTGACAACGCTTTTAATTAGATTAAACTCATGACCAAAGGCTATTTATATTAGGATTAATATAAGATGTTATAACAAAGAATAAAATTACGTGTGCTTTTCATTTACAGAATGCCTGAACAAAAGATCATGGAGATTGTACGCCCGCTTACAATTCAATTGAAAGAAGCTAGGAAGTTTGCTGCTAAATGTAAAGGGAATGTTGATAATCTTATTGAAGATATCAATGGAGAGATCTGCTTTGTTGCTAACATTTTTCAAAGACCGGAGAAATGGGAGAAAGACACGAAGGATAAATTCGGAGATATAGTCAAGGAACTCAACGAGGCTTTGGAACACAGCAATGATGAGATTAAATTTCGCTCCAAGCTTCAAAGTGTCGGGAACACGACCTCTGGCTTTAAAAGAAGCATGATCAAAGGTTCCCCGCACCTTTTAGAACGTCTTGAGGCCTATGTTAAATCTGTATCCTATGAAATTCCATTGCTAGATATTAGCAGTCATCAAACATCCACCGATAGTGCGGAACCTCTAGAGCTTCACTTTGACAGATTAAAATCATTAAGTGAAATAGAAGAGAATATAAAAACACTTCACACTTACAATATGCAAATACTAGTATTCTTGAGTATCTTCCCGCCAGGTTCTTTGATAAAGAAAACGATGATATATTACTGGTGGATAGGGTCCCACTCACACTCACAAGAAGACGAAGAGTTACAACTAAACTCGATTTTGGAAGAGCTAGCTCATTGCGGATTGATAAGGAATATATATAAAAATTATAAACAAAATGTTATTGATTGTTGCATCATCAATCCATTACTTCCCCAAGCGGTAATCAATCTTAATGAGCATCCAACCGTTGGAAGATATATCAACACGATATATGATCCTCTTTCAATTCGTCCATTCTTGTCAACATCATCAACAACACCAAATCACATGATGAGGTTATTCAGTGAGCAAAATGATCCATTTGGTAATACATGCTTTAACATCAAACGTAACTATTTAAAATTTGAGAGGAAAAATATTGAATATATAAAAGAATCTGCTGTTCTTATGCTTGGGAGGTGGCATAACTCAGTCAAGCATCACATCGAAGTAGAAAACACAGAATTCCTCAAATGGTTTGGGTCTTTTAATTCCTTAAGGTATCTCAGCCTCCGAGGTATTTCAAGAATCATTGAGCTTCCCCGTGAGATCGGCGAATTAAAAAGCCTTTGTGTACTTGATCTCCGAGCATGCTATGATCTACAAAGGTTGCCAATTGAGATCACAAAACTCCGACGGCTTGAACATTTAGATACATCAGAATGTTACTTTCTAAGTCACATGCCTCAGGATATTAGTCTTCTTTTGTGTCTCAAAGTGCTAAAGGGCTTCGTTGTCGGGAATTTGCTAACACAAGAGTCATGTCGAATTGGTGAGCTTTCCAAATTGAACTTCCTAAAAAAATTAAGCATTAACATTGGAAGAGGTTCTGTGCTTGAAGAAGGAGAATTCGGAAAACTCTGTGGGTTGACCTCCCTAGTTTCGCTCACAATAACATGGTCGACGAGCCAACCTCCTTCAGGAAATGGGGATTCCACATTATTAAGGGTTTTGACGACGGTTGAGATTGGTGTCTCTCCGCCTCCAAATCTTGAGAAGCTAGATCTACGATGCATTCCGGAAAGGATGCCGCCACGGTGGTTACTTCCTAGTAAATTGACAAAATTAGAAAGGTTGTATATCAGAGGCGGAAAGCTGAGTGTTCGCACTTTGCGTGATTTAGGATTAACTTGGCCTGGTGTTAAGGTTCTACGTGTACGATTCTTTGAGGGAGAGGATACAGAAGACTATATCGACCCATTTCCAAATCTCGACTATGTAGAATACCACAAACTTGACAAGTCTGAAATTAGCTTTCATTTGACAAGGTAAGTGTCTTAATTTTCGAAAAAATAGTAATACTTTACTCATACCTTGTATCCACATTGTTTGCAATTTGTTTACATGATTTATACCATTTATTTTTTTGTGACAGAAATGCTATTGAAGAATCTATTGAAGAATTTAGACAAAGAAGAGAGAAAGGAAATCTAGACCGCGAAGGTAAAACCAGAGATAAGTATTTAATTGGGCTCTTAGTATATACTGATGGATACTTGTTTTTATTTATAATTAAAATTTAAGTTGATTAGATATTTTCATTTTTTTTCCTGTCCTTCTTATTCTTCTTAAGAGCAGTTAATGAGCATATTTAGGTCATTCAACTCGGATATATTAGGTAGCGCACAATTACATATTTGTGAGTGTACATCTAGCACACACATACAGATAGATACAGATACGTGTGTATGGGAATAATGGAGGACAAAGACATTAGAAGGGATATGCTCCTATGGCATCGAAAAAAATAAACCCTCCACCATTTTTGGTGATGATCGGAACCGTTCATTTTGATCCTAAGATATAGATACACCAAATATTATATGATTATAGCATTTTTTCACCGTTGATCTAGTGTTGTGAAAATTCTAAAACTGTTCTATTATCGAAAAACAATTAATTTTGCACTCACCAATCAACGGTGAAAAAATATTATAATCACACGAAATTTGGTGTATCTACATCTTAATCGATGAAGATGAAGATGCATCGAAAATAAAGGAAGAATGACATTTTTTGATGCTATAGAAGGAAATCCTCTCATTGGGCCTTTGTCCTCCATTATTCTCTCTCTCTCTCCACACACATATAGCACGCGCACACACACATACGTACTTACTCTTTCTCTCTCTCTCACACACACACAAGTATATATATAAAACGACTAAGATATTATTGGTTTTATTTGAAAACAAATCCTACCATATTTGTTCCAATAAGATATACTTTAAGATTTATGCATACAATGATATCATACTTGAAATAAATGAGAGCTATTCTTCATAATTGATTGTACAAATCCCAAAAACATTTTAATGGCTATAACGATGGTAGGATTTGTTTCTAAATTCTACTGATAGGATTCTAGTCATTCTCTCTCTCTCTCTCTTTAGTCTCTCTCTAATGGAGAAAAGAGGCCAAATGAGCGAATTGTCTCCTACAGCATCAATAAAAATCAATCATTCATCATTTTATTCAACAAACGGCACCCATCTTCTTTATTTTTATTATTTTTTCACAGTTGATTTAGTGGTACAAACTTAACGGTTTACCAACAATAGAACTTTTTACCTTGCTAAATTAACGGTGAAAAGGAGTTAGGATCTCATGAAATTTGGTGTCTCGACATATTACATCAAGATCGAAAGTGCCGATTATCGGAAAGAATAATGGAGAGTGTACCTTTTCGATGTCATAGAAGATTTTTTCCTTCTATGGCCTCTGCCTTCATATAAATATCTGGTAGTGATCTATTTCAAACCGGTCCGCATTTTTTAAAAACGAGAACTTTCGATCTACGATATATTCTAACGATATGATCCGTTCAAGTTGATCACCACATCCTCAAATGTATGTGCATGAAAAATCAAAGGATTAGAAGACCTTTAACCTATGCATCGGATGTAGTTGATATTGCATAATTGAAAAACATTGAATTTTGCACCCATCGATGCATAGGTTAAAGGTCTTCAAATCTTTTGATTTTTCATATACATACATTTGATGGTAGAATGATCAACTTGAACGGAAGATCGTTAAAATATATCATATATCGAGAGTTCCCGTTTTTAAAAAATGCGGACTGGTTTACAATAGAGCGCTCTCCAATCAATATATATATATATATATATATATATATATATATATATATATATATATATATATATATATATATATATATATATATATATATATTCGATGTCATAGAATATTTTTCCTCCTATGGACTCTGCCTTCATATATATGTGTGTGTGAATAATGGAGGAAAAAAGGCCTTAAGAGGCTTTTATGTCAGGTGGCGTCTAAAATCTATACCCTTCGAGACTTTTTTCGACGTGACCCATCATCACCATGAGATCTTTATCATGTAATTCCCTCCTATGGCACCTTTCATGTGATTTGTATAACACCAAATTTCATGTGATTCCATCACTTTTTCGCCGTTGAAATAGCAATGTAAAAAGTTCTATTGTTATTAAACCGTTAATTTTGCACTCACTAAATTAATGGTGATAAAGTGTTGGAATCAAATGAAATTTGGTATATTAACATCTTAGATGATAAAGATGAAGATGATGGATGCCGATTGTACGTCGAATAAAATCGTGGAAGGTATATTTTTTCAACGTCATAGGAGGAAAATTCCCTCCTATGGCACCTTTCTTCCATTATTCTCTCTCTCTCTCTCTCTCTTTATATATATCTGTGTGTGTGTGTGTGTGTGTGTCGGCTAATTTACTTTCCAGATGTAACTAAGTTAGTTACAATCTATGCAAAAACAATATGAAAGCTCATTTTTTCGTATAATTTTCACCGTCATACCAAATTTTATGTCATTTGGACATTTTTTACCTATGCATCGAATGGTACCAAAAAGAACGGTTTTCCGACAACATAACATTTTACAAACCAAGATCAATGGGCAAATAGTGTCCAACTCATATGAAAACCTTATATGAATGAATAACACAATAATGAAGGGGTTATATATGCTGCTTCTTTCAATTTCTTATTGTTTCATGTATAGCCTTTTCTACTACACATTTTAAAGAAACTTTTGTTCAGTCTCTGTTTTTATTCATGAAGTTTTGTCTACTGAACAGAAATTAAATTAAAGCATTATTTTTTTTTAATTTTTTATCTTGCAGTGCCTTGGGACGATTTTTATGGATTCAACTCCTGATGTAAGTTACCATATCTATTCCTTTGCTGCAATCCATGTTGGACTTGTTAATTTCCTTTTTATGCTCGAGTTTTACTGTAAATAATCAGGATCAAATTTGTGAGCAACAATGAACTTGACTTTGGACCCTGTTCTTATCGCAAAAAAAATTCCAGGAAGAGATAGAAAGAAGACGAAGGATTTGGCAAGGAAGCTGCAGTATCATAATCAGAGCAAATAAAAAAATTTAGGCTCAGCAAATAAAATTAAAATTCAAGAAGAGATAGAAAGAAGACAAAGTTAGTTACTATCTTAATAATTATTGGATAATTATTAAGATAGTAACTAACTTTACTGGATAATTCATGCTTGTCAAATGCCCAAATGCAAGTTGCTTGTTCTGCTTAATGTTATTTCCATTTTTTTCGGCACTGGTTTTTTTTTTTCCCAATTGAATTGCAGAATCACGAACGAGCTATCTTAATAATTATTATTGAGATGATTATTGTTGAGCTCTTAACCCATTGCACTTCAGCTCTTACAAGAAAATCTAATGCATGATCGAAAATCATTTGTAACGTTCCTTAGGAAACCTGTATGAATGAGATAAATGGTCATTTCACACACAAATTTAACACCATTAGCCTTGACCCCTTTTGATAGTTAACATGGTAGTTTCTCGTAATTTTGAAAGATTTTGGTTGTTTCTTGTAACTGGACCAAAGTATTTAATAGCATAAGAAATGATGGTTGGATGAACAAAAAGCGTGATGGTATAAACTGTGAAGATAGTATAAATGAATTTATATGATTCTGAACATGGAAAACAGTACAAAAAGGAGATATTAAAATTAAATCAAAAGACCATTACAATAATTATAAAGTGCTATGTAATTACTTCTAACAATAAAACATAGTTTAGCAGAAATTAGAACAAAATGGTAATAAATATTTTCTTAATTGTTTGCTGTTATACAAATCAACACTTGACTTGGTTAACAAGTATTTTTGCTAATTTTTTTTCAATATCCTCCAACATGATAAAAAAATCCCCAATGCTTTATTATATACATTTAATTTCAGGACAATTTTTTTTATATTAAATCATATTAAAATAATATTTTTTTAAAACAAACCACTTTTAAAATATATTACACAAACATGCTACTTTCTGCTTCGTAAACGCCACGTCAGCGCCAGCTCAGCGCTGACGCTGGCGTCAATAAAAATATTTAAAGGGCGCAGTTTGAAACTGTACCCATTACAAATGTATGGGACACACTTTCAAATCGAGTCCCTTACAATTGTTCTGGGGGAAGTTTCAAATTGTGCTCCTTAGAAATGTAATGGCCGCAATTTTAAACCACGCCTCATACAAATGTACTGGGCGCAGTTCTAAACTGAGCCCATATATTTTAGTGCAAAACAAAGTGCGTCTCTTTCCCCTACTTAAATAGATTCGATCTATTTAATTTCCTCAATCCTTACTATTCTCTCTCTCTCGTTCGTGTGCTCTCTCCCTGCTCTCTCACCCTCTCGATCTCTCTCTTCCCCCTCAAGACCTCTATTCCCTCCTGACCCCCCCGAGACCTCTCTTCCCCCCCTTCCCAGCGATCTCTCCTTCTCTGTCTCATCTCTCTCCCTCTGTCTTGCTTTCATCTCTCCGTCTCACTCATGCTCTCTCGACCCCTCCTCTGTCTGTCATCTCTTGATCTCATATTCTCTCGCTTGTGCAGCTTTAGATGGAAATTCACGGGCGAATAATCACCTTCATCCTCGTTATCGTCATCACCACTATGAGAATCCAGAAGGTTAGCTAAACCCTAATTTTATTTTAAGATAATTCATAATAAAATTTGGTTAAAATTTCGTATTGAGAAAGCAATTCGAACAAATTGGGTATATATCGGGGTTTTCCTTGATTTTACCTGTGACAGATCAATTAGCGGGATACAAGTTCTTGCAACTTGTTACATGCTAGAAATATGAATTTTATTGTAATTTTATGTAATTAGATGAATATAAATGTGAAGATAAATAAATAGGTTGTTTGATAAGAACCTCAAAGCATTCGTCAATATTTCTGGAAGATGGAAAAATGATGGATAATTACATCCATCTGGTTTGCTATTTCGATGGCCAATTATTGATAGGAAAAAATAATATTTCTGAATATGTCAAAGGAAAAACGAAGATGATTAGAGTCAAGAAATCTAACACATACTGTTAGTGATATATGCCCTAGAAGCCATTATTGTATAATACTAGTTTGTATATTACATTTTGGAAGCTTGGGATATACATAGATTTTATGACATTCTTGCTCAATATAATAGTATGTTATTGGTTTGTTTCTATCTTAATATGTGTATATGTTTCTTTTAGCGTATCGCTAATACATATTGGTAGAGCCATTAGTATCTTTGCTTGACTACCAGCGTTGTGAGGGCAGTCACACTAGTGGAGGCTGGGTAGTCTATAAACATATCCTTATATAGGTCCCTAGTCATATGATTATCGAGACAGGGCATCGATACTCCAGAGTAGACTGGTGTATATGCTTCTCATCCTAGAAGGAGAGATGGTCTGTCCCACAGCCATCAGTACGTCGTACTGAAGATAGCATGCAGGTGCTCATTGGGTTATGAGTTACACTGGAAGGACTCGTGGAGAACTGTTGGTTGGTACTATATCTATCATCAGGTAGCAGTTCCCAGGTGACATGAGTACAACATAGTCCGTTGACTTGACACTGCTACTTCGTCTCGAGTGTGTTCCCACTGTTCTTATATTACTACCCTACCACAGCTCTGATGATTCATGCGAACAGGTAGTAGTTGGGTGCAGTCCCGAAGCACTTAGAGGCAGTGGCGGTTAGATAGGATTCGTCTCTCTCGGTATTGAAGGATGATGTCGCGCTGTGTTCGGAAAGCCATTACACAAAGTCCCTGGCCAGGGCAAGCGGGATTTACTTGTAGGTACTCCAATAGTTTCTCAGGGTGTTTTTGGGCTCTACTCCGGCACGACTTATTGCGCTATTAGGGGTCTGACGGCTACCGCCCCCTAGGCCCGATATGCTATACTCTTAGACGAACAGACCGGACTGTACGGAGATTGTCACATATAGGCTCAGTAGGAGTTCGGATGAGTTTACTCATCGGTCTTCTTATCGACAGATACCTTGGTAGCCATTACGTGCAGCTAGTACCGCTGATGTGGTTGTGGTTAAACCCACTGCCAGCGTACTATCGAGTATTTAGAGTCCCACACATAGGGTTTCCCTGCTTCGGGCAAAACGATGTAAAGGTCGTATGGTTTTACGACAGGATTCGATCACATACGTGCACTTGTGCATGTAGGATGTTCGGGTGGATAATACTAGTGGACTTTGGTTTAAGCCGGATCCTAGTATTAGATTATTGGATTAGTTTCGTCTCATTGTATTCATGTTTTTCGGAATACGGATACGGGCATGTATCGGTGAGGGGTATTCTTGTAATTTACTCAAGTATACTTCTAGAAGGGGACACCTCATTTGTGGTTTTATCTTTTGATTAGAAGATAAATGAGGTGGAGGTATGAGGTGTTATTTTGTGATAAATGAAGCATGGCCACTTGGTGACTCATGGATGACTATTGAAGCAATAGTGGACTTAGATATTTTGTGATATTTTGTGAGATATTTTGCATGGTTCATAGTCATCTCAAGTAGCCATATTCATTTCATTATTATCTAAAACACTCTCTCACCTCAAGAGCTCTCTTCTTCTCCCTTAAACCCTAATTATCTCATGTGTTGAGAATTCTAGGGTTAGTGAGACTTATTAATCCTTAATCACTCTCTATATCCTCTAGGTTACTTAGATTAGCACTCTAGGTAACCTAGTTATCTCATCTTAGAGGTAGAAGCTCAAGGTAGGCATTCGCGGGTAGATCATCTTCAATTTGAGGAGGCCGACGAGGAGGTGCGATCCATACATACTCCAAGGAGCTCACGAAGAAGAGGAGGACAGCAAGAACAAGAAGGACTAGTAACTTGAGGTATAAATTTCTTACATAGTAGTTAAACCTTTTAGTTAACTTGTTAGTTAGGGTTTAGTATCGATCCTGGAGTTTAGTCGATGTTACGAAGCATATAAAAATCTTTTTTTGCAAACTCCTCCTCCCCGCGAACCCACGGGGTGCGTTGCATCGACTTTCAGTGGTATCGGAGGCAACTAAACCATAACTAATAGATTAAACGACAAGTAAAACTACGAAACCGAAATAACTCCGAAACACGAAACAAAAGATCTAAGTTTCTGTTGAAATTTTCAGAGGCTCTAAATTTTTTTTAAACAATTGCAGAACGCTCTTCTTCTTACCACTAGAACACCATACAAATACGGACCCAAAACTCCATAACATGGCCGGCCAGATCTCAAAATAACCGGCCTCGCCCGTTTTGGCATTGAGTTTTGTGTTTAGGTTTTTGTGGTGTTCTTGTCACTTGGATTTAGGGTTTCAGGCGTTCTTTGATTTTGTCAATATTGATAATACTGTTAATTCTCTGTTGTGGCAATACGGAGTGTTTCGAAGTCGCAGTTTTTAACGTCGTTTAACTATTTTCAGTTGTTATATGTGTTCGTAAACTTCCGCTAATTGCTATATGTCGGTTAGTTGGGGGTTGTACATATCTGTGATGAATGGTTTGCATATATGAACTTTATTGGATCGTCGTGGATGAATAGCCGGAGATGTGAGATGAGAGTTTCTTTCATCCGATATAAATTTTAATTTGATGTAATATTATTTTGCGGGGCACATCCAGGTTGAGGTTGTAGCCACCGCTGTATTATTTCATTTACTTCTTTTTGCTACTAGGATAGACCCAAGGTGGGGTGCATAAACTACCGGGTTCTTTGAAGTGCCGAGTGGCCTACTCATTTTACTGAGGGTGGTTGCTTCTCTTCGGGAATTTGGCGAGTAGTTTGCCGCACCCGTAGGGGTCTAGGGTAGAGTTTGGCTATTCATCACAACCGTGGAATCTGTCTTTCGTTACAGGCTTAAACGAAACGCGGAATTCCTAATATATCCAATATGTTCATCTGTGATCTGGAATGCATATTATTGCGTGAGACGAATGGTTTTATTATATATGTTATATAATAGACATTGCTTATGTTTTGCACCCGTGCTAGTCCAGCCCCCGCTATGGCATTAGTTAAGTAACCTAACGGTGTTAGATGGGGCCCAGTGGCGAATGCAGATGGCATAAGAATACGTTGTATTTTCGTTTCTCTCTATGATGATAGGTGTAAGTGATAGGACTGTATTAGATTAATGCAAAGCAAACAAACCAAACCCGAATCATTAGAACAATTTTAAAGACACTCAGTTTTTTCAAAACAGAAACTTTTAAATGCGGAGCTTAAACCACTCCTTAAAAGCTATCAGGTTCTTTTGATTAAATCAAGTTCATTACGTTCACGGTTTCTCCAAAACCAGCCGTAGCCTTCCATCATTTCAGTTTAATATTCAGTAGTATTCAAGCTATGTATTTTGACCTTCACCAAGGCATAGTGATTGGTAGCTACTGGATATTCATCTGTAGCATAGATAGATGAGTTGGTTTGGGATAGTCGTACTACTATTTTGGCCTTCGTTAAGGGTATGTACAGGTGGGTTCAAATTAACCTGGACAATGATGGGTAGAACTTGACATGTGACTTATGATATGTTGGTCTTCGTCAAGGTCATAAGAGCATAGGGCAAAAATCTACATCGGGAGTTTCTAAAGAAACTGAAACCTGCTTGTGTTGCATACCATTTGGAGTGTGATAGTTTTGGTAGGATTCCTTCAAAGTTATCACATAATGATATTTGGATCTCGATCCTACTGTGAGTATCCGCTACTCTTCGGGAGATTTTTTCACTTAACGATCAATGCTATAAACCAAGTAGCTGTTTAGAACAGTGTTAGCAGGGCTACGCCTCCAGGGAAAAGAGGCTATTTAATTAAGGAACTTCACGAAAGCGTTGTAAAACCTCCCTCGAAGTACCGACACTAGCCTGGCCGAAAGGTTAAGCAAGAATTGTACGGCGAGATTAATCCTGACTAATTCTTCTTTTATAGTTTGAGGAAGGATTCGAGAAATAGTGGGATCCATCCTGTTTAGATAAACTAAAAATTAATTTAAACTTGCAAGAGCATCATGCTAAAGTGTTTCTTCTCTCTCTCATAATTGCAGCGACCAAGATGACCGGTCTTAAGTTACTTTTATATAAAAACAAATTGACGAGGCCAAGCTATAAAGATTGGCTCAGGAATGTCCATATGGCCATCACATATGACAAACTGGGCTATCTTCTTACTATTAAAGCCCCCGCCGTCCCAGCTCCATATTCCAGCATTGCGGATAAAGAGATCCATAAGACCTTAGAAATTGATAGTGCGAAAGCCAAGTGCCTCGTGCTGGCCTCTATGGATAATGAACACCAGAGGTGGCATGAGAAGATGGATCTTGAATCCATCTTTCTCCATACCAAAGACTTATATGGAGTGCAATCTCATATCGTAAGATACGAGACCTCGAAGAAACTATTTCAAGCGAGGTTGGCTGTCGGGTCATCTATAAGGGACCACGTCCTTAAGATGATCAGCTTGATTGAAGAGCTCGCGGACCTGAAGACCACGTTGGAGAACGAGCTGTATACAGATTTGATTCTACAGTATCTCTCCTCTACCTACGCCCAGTTTATCTTGAATTTTAACATTCAAGGGAAGGAAGTTACACTTCCAGAACTCCTCAACATATTGAGGAGCACTGAGGGCACCCTGCAGAAGTCCAGGAAGACACCCATTCTGTTTGTTGGAGGATCTTCCTTTTCTAGATCCAAGGAGAAAGACAAGGGGAACAATAAGAAGGCCCCCACCAAGCCGAAAGGCGGTGTTGGTAAGGTAGAGGCAAGAGGCAAGGCAAAAGTTGGGGGGCCGATGATAGGGAAGGAAGAATGCTTCTACTGTCACAAAAAGAGCCATTGGAAGAAGGATTGCAGGGCCTGGAAAGTCCAGAACTAGGATGTGAAGCTGATTATGGATTCGGCTTCAGGTATGTTTGTGATTGAAAACTGTCTGTCAATCAACTCTACTTTCTGGGTATTGGATACCGGATTAGGATCTCATATATGTAATTCTTTGCAGGCACTGAGAAACCGTAGAGTTTTGAAAGCGGGTGATATGACCCTCACGGTTGCTAACGGAGCGAGTGTGGATGCTGTGTCCGTAGGGGAATATCACTTAAGACTGACAAGTGGACATATTTTGGTTTTGCGCAACTGTTTTTGTATACCTAGTTTGACTTGTAATATCATTTTTGTATCTTTGTTATCTAAAGAAGGTTATGATTTTACATTTGTAAGTGATTTCGTAAATATCCACCTTAATTATGGTTTGATTGGGTCGGGTATACTAAACAACGATATATACATATTAAACCAACTACAAGTTTTCAACGTCCATAACACACACAAAAGAAAGTCTCCAGAATTAAATCAAGTTTTCTTATGGCATTGTAGACTGGGTCACAACAATGAAACAGGGTTGACCAAGTTACATAAAGAGAGATATTTGGATCCGTTCGAATATCAGTCTTATGCAACTTGTCAATCATGTCTCAAAGGAAATATGGCAAGGACTCCGTTCACTGGACATGGAGTAAGAGCGAGCGAGCTCTTGGGACTCATACACAGCAACGTGTGTGGTCCAATGTCTACACATGCAAGAAGTGGCTATTCCTATTTCATTACTTTTATGGATGATTTCTATGGGTATGGACAAGTCATCTTGATGAAATATAAATCCGAGGCCTTTGAGAAATTCCAAGAATATAAGAATGAAGTGGAAAAACAAACTGGCAAAAGTATCAAGACACTTAGTTCTGATCGAGATGGTGAATACTTAAGTGCCGAGTTTCTGGATTACTTAAAAGAGGATGGAATTCTCTCTCAGCTTACTCCTCCATACACACCACAACACAACGGTGTATCGGAAAGGCGAAACCGAACCTTATTGGATATGGTACATTCTATGATGAGTAACGCTGAGTTACCGCGATCCTTCTGGGGCTATGCACTAGAATCAGCTGCATATCTTTTGAACAATGTTTCTACCAAGATTGTGCCTACCACACCATATCAGATGTGGAGTGGGAAGAAACCCTATCTTCAGTATTTGAAAATATAGGGATGTCCAGCCGTTGTTAAAAAGCAGCATGCAGACAAGCTCGAGGCACGCTCAGTACTGTGTAAGTTTGTGGGATACCTAAAGAACTCCAGGTGGTATCTTTTCTATTACGCAGAGGAACAAAAGGTTTTGTTTCTTGTCATGCCCACTTCTTGGAAACTCAATTTTTAGAAAAAGAGATAAGTGGAAGTGCAATAGAACCGGAAGAAATTCCAGAACCACAAGCTATTACTGAAAGCATGGTGAAACCAGAAGTTTCAAAAGAATAGGACATCCCCGCGCCACTCTGCATGAGTTGTAGGCTGTATCCGCCCGAGAGATACTACGGTTTTCTCATAGACGGGGATAGAGAGTATTGCATCATTGACAATGATGAGCCAACTAGCTTCCAGCAAGCCATTCAGAGCGGAGACTCGGTAAAATGGCTGGATGCAATGTGGACCGAAATGGAGTCCATGTACACCAACAAAGTATGGACTTTGGACATTGCTCCAGAAGGGATAAAACCTGTAGGCTGCAAATGGATCTTCAGAAAGAAGATTGGTGTAGATGGACAGGTTGAAACCTATAAGGCTAGACTTGTTGCAAAATGTTTTCGTCAAAAACCAGGTGTAGACTATGATGAAACCTTTTCTCCAGTGGCTATGCTCAAATCCATTCGGATCCTTCTTGCCATTGCTGCCTTCCACGATTATGAGATTTGGCAGATGGATGTAAAGACCGCTTTTTTGAATGGACATTTGGAAGAGTGTGTCTATATAGATTAGCTAGAGGGTTTCATTCAGAGTTGGAGCAGCGAGAAAGTGTGCAAGTTGCTTAAATCCATTTATGGATTAAAACAGGCATCACAGAGTTGGAACATCTGTTTTGATGAGACGGTCAAAGAATTTGACTTTATCAAAAATCCAGATGAACCATGCATCTATAGTAAGATTGTAGCAAGAACTGTTATATTCCTCGTCTTGTACGTGGATGATATTCTCTTGATAGGAAATGACATTCCTATGCAACAATCAGTCAAAGGATTCTTGTCACAAAAATTCTCCATGAAAGACCATCCCTCAATATGGAAGATTCAAAGCACGGTAAACTACCGGCTTGTCACGGAATCACCCTCTCCAAAGAGATGTCTCCCAAGAATGATTTGGAAAGGGATCGCATGTCAACTATACCCTACGCTTCTACGGTAGGCTCTATAATATATGTGATATTGTGTACCAGATCAGATGTCGCTTACGCACTAAGCGTGGTAAGCCGGTATCAGTCAAACCCTGGGGAGAAGCACTGGATAGCAGTAAAGTACATTCTCAAGTACCTGAGAAGGACTAAGGGGATGTTCTTGGTGTACGGTGGAAAAGACCTCCAGATCGAGGTCTTTGTTGACTCCAGCTTCCAGCGTGACAAGGATGACTCCAAGTCCATGTCGGGTTATGTCTTTACCCTCAATGGAGGGGTGGTTTATTGGAAGAGCTCCAAGAAGGACACTGTTGCTGACTCGACGATGGAAGCGAAGTATATCGCCGTATGTGACGCCGCAAAAGAAGCAGTCTAGATGAGGAAGTTCTTAACAGAACTTCAGGTGATTCCGTCCATTATTGATCCAATACCTCTGTATTGTAACAACAATGGGGCTATAGCTTTAGCGAAGGAACTCAGGTCCCATCAGAAGTCCAGACATATCTTGAGGCGGTATCACCCGATCAGGGAGATCATGGATCGCCGAGAGATCGAGGTACGGAGAGTTGATACGGAGAACAACACTGCAGATCCACTCACAAAGACCATCCCTCAGATGCAGTTCGAGAGGCTATTCGATGATAGGTCTACGATATGCCAACACATGGCCTTAGTGCAAGTGGGAGATTGTTAGTGATATATGCCCTAGAGGCCATTATTGTATAGTACTAGTTTGTATATTTCATTTTGGAAGGTTAGGATATACACGGATTTTATGACAGTCTTGCTCAATATGGTAGTATGCTACTTGGTTTGTTTCTATCTTAATATGTGTATATGGTTCTTTTAGCACATCGCTAATACATATTGGTAAAGCCCTTAGGATGTTTGCTTGACTACCAGCGTTGTGATGGCAGTCACACTAGTGGAGGTTGGGTAGTCTATAAGCACATCCTTATACAAGTCCTTAGTCATAGGATTATTGAGACATGACATCGATACTCCAGAGTAGACTAGTGTATACGCTTCTCATCCCAGCAGAGGAGATGATCTGTCCCACAGCCATTAGTATGTCGTATTGGAGATAGTATGCAGGTGCTCATTGGGTTATGAGTTACACTGGACGGACTCGTGGGGAACTGTTGGTTGGTACTATACCTATCGTCAGGTAGCAGTTCCCAGGTGACATGAGTACAGTATAGTCCATTGACTTGACACTGCTACTTCGCCTCGAGTGTGTTCCCACTGTTCTTAGATTACTACCCTACCACGGCTCTGATGAGTCGTAATATTGGCATAAGAAAGGCCATGTATCTACGTTGACTCTCGCAAAGGCCGGAGTATGTAGGAGAGCCACTCTCTCTGCCTCGGGGTCGCCAGCCATACCAAATAGCAGTCGATCTTCAACTCATTCCTATTGTTTCAGACCTTTGATTGCATATTCTTCATCAGGCCCAGGTACAGAGCGTGAAGATCTAGCACTCTCTCAAGATGATCAGGTTCTGGTACAAGATGAAAGTCGTAATCCAACTGAAAATACAAAAAAAATAATTTATTTAAATTGAAAGTGTTAAATAATAATAAATATATTGGATAAATCAAATGAAAATATATATTAATACCCGAGCCTGATCCCAGAAGAGGGCAAATGAGCGTCGGTGCTGATCGCCTCACTCAATGTGAAGTGAATACTTCTTTTGGTTGCGGCTCTCATCCCCCATATACCGGCCGAATCTCTTGGCATAATCACCAGTATAGCGATAATCGGGGGTAAAGAAGAGGGGGAATGGAGCCTCCCCCTACCTCTATCGGGCCTCAGCCTATGTGACTGATTCGGCCTTCGAGTCCCCCTCTCGGGATGTGGCTGTCCTGCATCTACAAGAAATATCAAGACAAGAAATATTAAGACAAAATGGTATTAAGAAATTAAGGATTAACGAAAATTGAAGTGCGATATATACCTCCGGCGACAGCAACACGAGCCTGGGCCCGGGCAGCAGTACGAGCGGGACGATAGTTCCTCCGATGAGGAACATCCGGTGACCTGTGGACGCATCCCCTCCAACTAGAAAATAAACATTACCGATAAAATTACATGAAGTTCATGTTTATTCTTAGAGGATATGAAAAATGAATAAATATATTATGTTTATTCATATTAACCTACAAACTGTGCGGAGGGTACGGAAGTGGCGGGAGTGGCCTCTGCGCCAGATGTGGATGCACCACCTATAATTAGACAATTAAAAATAGATTATATAAGTAATTGCAAAAAGAATGTGTATATAAATAATATAACATTCTAAATCAATATGCATACAATATAAGATATATAAATATACTCGCAGGTGCAGTGGTGGCCTCTGCCCGAGATGTGGAGGCACCATCTACAGCTAGACAATAAAAAACGATTATCTAAGTAAGAGAAAAAAGAATGTGTGTATATTTATGATATAACATTCTAAATCAATATGCATGCACTATAAGGTATATAAACATAGTTGCAGGTGCGGTAGTTTCCTTTGCTTCTGATGTGGACGCACCACCAACAGCTAGACAATTAAACATTGATTGTATAAGTAATGAAATAAATATGCGTGTATATCTATAATATTACATTTAAAATGAATATGCGTGCAATATATCCGGAGGTGTGGCAAAGTCCACACGGAAGGAGTCATCCGAAGGGGATACCGATCGGGGTGCAAGACCAGCCCTCTGAAGCTCCTTATGCAGCTCTCCGGACAGCAGAACCCCTCTGCCTCTACCTTTGCCTCTGCCTCTGCCGCTGCCGCTGCCACGGCTGGTGCTCCTGCTGCCCTTCGCTGCTCCGGTCGTCGTTATCAAACTTAGATAAGAGTACAATCATTATATATGCATGCAATATATATATAGATCGTAGAAATGTGAAGTAATAATATAACATTACTGATAATCATTTTCGTTTCGTGGACGCATTAGACATATCTACTTGGATTTCATCATCGATATCATTTCTAACCCACGTAACTTCATAGTCAGCAGAAGACAACCCTTCTTTTGAAACAGATGGTCGGAGCACTCTAAGTTTTCTCTCTTCTTCCTCCTCATCGATGTCCTCTATACCATCCTCAAATTCTGGGACATTGTAAACATCCCTGGGTTTCCAACGGCATACGACACACTATTCCAGATGCTTCAAACACTGTGAGTAGTATACTTGGAACGCTTGGTTCGAAAAGATAAATGGATCGTCCTGACCATAAAATCAAAGTGTGTTCACACTAGTCAATCCATATTCATCTTTCCAAGTCTCGAGATTGTTTCTCCACTTATCTGTATCGGTTCACATATCGTACCAAGTACACCGAAATATATAAAACGGTTCTGATCGTCCGGGATATTGGATGCCAAGTATGCAATTTAAGTATCCATAATAAATCACACCATCCGATCCTACCGTCGCAATCCCACTATTCTGAGTGCATCGAGATGTTTCTATATCCTTAACTTCAAATTTGTATCCAAGGATACCGAATCCTTTATAATATGCAACCTCCATACTAGAAAACTGAGCTAAACATCTTGGATCTCTCTTTAATGATGAAAACAAGTTCGGATCGTGGATCTGACAAAAAAAGTGTTACGACAAATGCATAACGATATAAGTTTAGATTAAGATTGGTAGAAATAACATGTTATTCGAACAATTTACATGATCTGCAATCCAATCGCAAAAATTATCCTGATAATATTTTTCCAATAGTTCATCATTCCAATCAGGATGCCCTTCACGTAGCTCATTAATATGGATTCTGTTCTCAACAATAAATTATGACATTAATATTATATCATTTCATACACACACAAACACAAATATAACAATTAATCCAAAATACTTACTCTCTAATTTTTTTCAAGACATACGCTATTGAGAAGGATAAATCGATATATCATATTCATAAACATAGTGTCTACTCTCTTATAATCAGCTTTACCATATGGCCCGTCCTGAATTCTGTGAGGCCGTTTAAGTTTTGTCTCAATGTTCTCGTCCAGATAGCGGAAACAAAATGTAGTTACTTCATCTAGAAGATAATCTTGCATGATAGAATCCTCTGGTCGATTTCTATTGCGTATAAACTTTTTTAGAGTGTAAAGGTACCTAAAGAAAAATATGTTAAATAAATAAATATGGGTATATAGGACAACAATAATTTTACAAATTGCGTGAAACGAAAAATTCCACGTACCTTTCGACGGGATACATCCATCGATATTGTACCGGTCTGGCTAACTTAGCCTCGGTTGCAAAATGAACCATCCGGTGTATTATGATATCGAAGAATGACGGTAAGAAAATACGCTCAAGTTTGCAAAGTATCAATAAAATAGAATTTTCTAGATTCTCTAGCGTCACAGCATCCAGAGTTTTAGCGTACAATTATCTAAAAAAGCAATAAAGGTTATTGATTAGTAGACCAACCGATTCGAGAAGGGAAGTACTGAGGGATAATGTGAAAAGGTGCTCCATAATAATATGGTGATCATGACTTTTCAGCCCATCGATCTTACCTTTCACAAATTTTATTTTCTTGCTAAATGATCCTGAGAAACTGTGGGAACTTTCAAATCATGCAACACCTGCAGAAACCTTTTCTTCTCCGGTTGTGACATATGATACGCGGTATTGGGAAGTACAAACTTGCCTAGTTTACCCGCTATCGGTTTAGGATGCAATTAACTTCTAATTTTCCAGTCCTGAAGATCCATCCGAGCACGGAGGTTGTCTTTCGATTTTCCGTCTTTACAAAGAAGTAAGTTGAGTACGTACTCGGATACTCCATTCTCTATGTGCATGACGTCCAGACAATGACACACTAAATTTGTTAACCAGTACGAAAACTCGTAGAAATTTCTTAACTTGTTCCAGTATGGTGGTTTGACCTGTTTTGCCGGATATATCCCGAAGATCACATTATTGTAGCCATCCCACTGAGCAATCACGTCCTCTCCGGACAATGAGGCTGGAGGCCTAAGAAGCTCCTGATAACTATTAAAGTGAGCAGTGTCTAACCTGTAGGGATGGTCTAGTGGCAGGAAACGCCGATGACCGCAATAACAAACTTTCTTGCTAAAATTCAACCATTTCGTTGTTGTATATTGATGGCAATAAAGGCATACTTTGTGACCATGTATGGACCAACCTGATAGCATTCCATACGCAGGAAAGTCATTAATTGTCAACATTAAAGCCGCACGCATTGTGAAGGTTGTATCTGTGTTTGCATTATAAGTATCTACACCATCAATGAATAAAGATTTTAATTCATCGATCAGAGGTTGGAGATAGACGTCGATATTGTTTCCCGATATGTTTGGTCCATCAATAAGAAGAGGTATCATAAAGTAGGATTGATCCATAGCCAACCAAGACGACAGATTATAAATTATCATCACAATGGGCCATGTGCTGTGGCTTCCAGCCATATAGTTGAATGGGCAGAAGCCATCACTAGCGAGTTCGAGCCTGACATTGTGAGGATCACTACTGAATATTTCGTGCCTCCTATCCAAATCCTTCCATGCCAGTGAATCTCTTGGATGACTCATTTTTTCATCTTCACTTGAAGCAGCACAGTGATGCCAAATCATTGCCTCGGCTGTTTTCTTGCACCTGAATAGTCTCTGCAGCCTCTGTGTTATGGGAAAGTATCAGGCTATCTTGACAAGTATATCGGGCTTCTTATTAGATTCTTTCGGCTTATACCTAGTCTCTTCGCATGGTGGACACTCTTTCAAATCTGAATTCTCTTTCCGGTACAACACGCAATCTTTAGGACATGCATGAATCTTCTCACACTTCAGACCCAAATCAGACATTATCTTCTGGGCTTCATACCAGCTGTTGGGCACGTTATTTTCCGGGGGCATAGAATCTTTTAGGAACTTCAGAAGTATCGTGAATGGGTTGTTGCTCCATCCATTTAGGCACTTAATCTGGAAAACTTGGACGAACCATGATAGGGTCGAATACTTTGCATTCTCATAAATTGGTCTTCTATCATCATTCATGAATTCTTTATACTTATCCGCACGTAGTCCTTGACCGGAAGGAATGTCATCTTCGGTAGGAATACTATCACCTAGGGCAGCCTCTACCATATCCTCCAATTCTTCTCCTGGAAAGAACTTATCGTTTTTTTTCTTCTACCGCATTACCGTCTTCTCCTTCTTTTTCTGCCGCATTACCGTCTTCTTCTTGTCCTTCCCCGTGATATAGCCAAGTTATATAAAGTCTAGTAAAACCATGTTTAACGATGTGAAACTCTATGATTTCTACCTTCTGCCGGAACTTATTCCTACATCTATCGCACGGGCAGAGAATCTTCTCCAACACGATCTTATTATATGTGCATGCAAATTCAATGAAAGCAGCAACTCCTGCGATAAATTTAGATTGCATGCGCTATTGTCAATCCACGTACATCCAGTCCTTAACTCTGATGTACTCATGGGCCATGTTCGACTGTATAACATATAAATTGTAGGTTATGGTGACTATATTGAGAAATCTAAGAACGAGATGGTTACTGACAAAGAAGAAAATCCGTAGAGGTAAGTTTGTCGTTGAAAAGAATAAATTATCGATAAACAAAGTTAGATTTGAAGATACCCAAATATGAGCTGTATTCTGTGTATGTGTGTTTAAATTTATGATTTCGCTTAAGTTTAGGGTTGTTAGTGTGTATGTGCTTTGTATGTGCGTTTGTTGTATATTCGTGTTGTATGTGTGTATTTCGGCTATTGGGGGTAAGGCTTCTATCCCATTAAGAATACATAGAGCAGACATCCATTTGCCTGTGCCTTTATCCGTTTCGAGTAAATTTCGGCAGCACCTACCCGCTGTTCTCCGAGTACACTGTAATAGAATAGATAATCATTTCAATACTATGAAACAACGTTGAAATAAACATCTAATCTATCTTTGTACATGGAGAACCGGTGGAAAAGTACCGACGAAATAACTCGAAACGAATGAAAACACAAGTGAATGCATGTGTTTGCTTTATACATTCCTAACTTGTCCATACTGGATAAATCTATCGGTTATCATACGATTGAATCTTCTCGTCATATAGACTACACGACGGTTTTTAGCACCAAACTATACCGTCCGATATTTAACAACCTTCATATAGTTCTATGTCACGACGAACATCGAACGTATGTTAACCGATAGACGGGGACTAAGTCGCGCTTTGATTTTCATATATGAATAACGATGAGAATATGAAAGTTTCAAATTATCATCATGTTAGGTTTACCTAGCACCTCATGAAGGGTTTGGAAGCATCACATGTCTCAAAATTAAATTTTTTAGGTGCTAAGTGAACATACAAAGAATCATCACTAGAATTTTAGGGTTTAGAAACATTGACAACATTACAAGTAGGAAAAACTAGGGTTTTGAGAGTACAACCTTTGTAGATCCCTACGCTAGACTCCTTGGCTACTTGAGGGTTGGAAAAGGTCCGCTTGAGATCCTTCTAGATCCACGATGATCCACCCGGAGTCGTCTTTGTCCAAGCTAGAAACTTCACAAGATCAAGAGAAGAAATAAAAGCTAACACTCTTCACAAGTGGGCAAGACTAGTGTAGAATGGTATTGTGGTTGGTTTTCTCACTTCAAAATCCTAACTTGTTTACTCTTTTGCTTACTTGAAAGAACTAGAGAGCAAGAGAGAAAGGAGGAAGAAGATGATGGCTTTCTAAGCTCAAGAGAATGATAAGCTTGAAATAGAAAATGAGAAAATGAAAATATATATATTTTCACTCTCTCATTCTTAACTAGGGTTATAAAATATCTAGATATTTTTGTTTGGAAAAGAAATGACCATAGAAATTAAATCATGGTTAGTCAAAGGGTTAGTGCAAGAACAAAGAATTAAACCATGAAACAATTTCAATTTCCATTTTCCTTTTTCCAAATAAATAATATCCATATATTTTATATGGTGTGAGTCTTATATTGCCACCATCTACTATATCAACAACCATGATAATCTTTATGTATGCATGTATGTGTGCATGCACATCCTATGTGCATGAATGAGAATAAATGAGAATGAGTGCATACATGCATGCATACAACATAAAGATAAGAAAGGATTTCAAGTGAGAAACTAATGGTTAATGATAAATCAACACTTGATTTAGCAACCCGGTCGTATCGCATACGACCCGACCAAAAGCAAGCCGCCCGATTAATGTACGGTATCTCATACGCGCATTTTAACCGGGTCCATACGCATATCGCATATGCGCACCACAACTTTTCGCCTGGACTAGGTAACTCCATTATGGGACTCTAAGACTCGTCAATATGCCGGTAGTGGGTGATGATTATATCAAGCACCCCCAAGCCGCAAGCGGTCAGCTAAACGTAACGGCCACCCGGGTATTGAGCGATCAGAAGAAAACAAGCGAACCTGCTACAACTCCCGTCGAGCCAACCGGTAACACTACCGTACAGTCCGGTCTCTTCGTCAGATATGCTGCATATCGAGTCTAGGGATGGTAACGTCGACCCCAATAACTCAATAAGTCGTGCCGATGAATGGTCTATAACAGATCGAGAAACTACTGATAACACTTATCAGTAAATCTCAACAGCCCTGGCCAGGGACTTACTGATATAGCCAGTCAGGCACAGCACAGCATCGACTCCCAATACCAGGAGAGACGAAACCCCTCCTATCGCTCATCGCCTTCGTGTGTCTCGGGACTGTACCCAACGCCACCTGTTTGCACGACTCAGTAAAGCCGTGGTAGGGTGGTAATCAAAGTACAGTGGGAGAACACACAAGACTCTATGACGATCTCGGGTCTACAGACTAACCTGCACCAGTGTCACCTGAGAACTGCTATCCGACGATAGATATAATTCCATATAGGAGTTCTCGGCGAGTCCGTCTAGTGTACCCAGTCACCACTGAGCACCCGTATACGATCTCGATGTCAAACATCGATGAATGTGGGAACATCCATCGCCCATCATATGGGTCTAGTATCATATACGCTAGTCTACTCTGGTATATCGATGCCCCGTCTCGATACACCTACGACTAGGGACATTCCAGGATATGCTTATAAGCTACAGATGTCCCACTAGTATGATCTCCATCATAATCACAGTAGTCAAGCCTATATCCTCAGGGCTTTATCAACATGTATGAATGAATAAAAGCATGATCAAATCAACATGTCAGATAAAGAAGAACCAGATAGCATACTATCATGACGAGCAAGAATGTACACTGAATATATATATATATATATATATATACATGTATAAATACATCCACTATCATATAATGGCCTCTAGGGCATACATATATCCAACAATCTCCTACTTGCACTAAGGCCAGTTATTGGCGTACTCATACCCAACATCTCAAAAAGTTGCTCATGCTGCGGCTGAGGGAGGGCCTTGGTGAGTGGATCCGCGGCGTTATTCTTTGTGTCTACTCTCTTAATCTCGATCTCGCGGCGATCTACAATCTCCCGGATCAAATGAAAGCGCCTCAGGATGTGTCTGGATCGCTGATGGGACCTGGGCTCCTTGGCTATCGCCATAGCCCCATTATTATCACAATACAATGGTATTGGATCAATAATGGTTGGAACTACTCCTAGCTCCGAGACGAACTTCCTCATCCGGACGGCTTCCTTGGCGGCATCATTCGCAGTAATGTACTCAGCTTCCATTGTAGAGTCTGCAACGGTATCCTATTTGGAACTCTTCCAACTTACCGCCCCTCCATTGAGGGTAAATGCAAACCTAGAGATAGATTTGTTGTCGTCCTTATCGCTCTGGAAGCTCGAATCGGTAAAGGCCTCTATCTGGAGATCTCCATTACCATACACCAAGAACAATTCTTTAGTTATTCGCAAGTACTTAAGAATGTTCTTCACAGCTATCCAGTGATTCTCCCCTGGGTTGGATTAATACCTGCTTACAACACTAAGTGCATAGGCTACATCTGGGCGTGTACATAACATCGCATACATTATAGATCCTACTGCCGAAGCATAGGGTATAATGCTCATGCGAATACTCTCTTCATCGGTCTTCGGGAAAGAGTCTTTGGAGAGAGTGACCCCATGGAAAGCGGGTAAGGCACCCCGCTTGGAGTTTTCCATACTAAACCTTTTTAGGATGGTGTTAATGTACCTGGTTTGGGACAATCCCAACAATCTCTTGGATCTATCCCTATAGACCCTTATACCGAGAATGTATGTGGCATCACCCAGGTCCTTCATGGAGAACCTTAGTGATAAGAAAGATTTGAACGACTGTAGCATACGAATGTCATTTCCTATCAGAAGAATGTCATCCACGTACAATACGAGGAATGTGACAGCTCTCCCTACAGCCTTCTTATAAACACAAGGTTCATCTGGATTTTTGATGAAATCAAACTCTTTGATAACATCATTGAAACAGATGTTCCAACTCCGTGATGCCTGCTTTAACCCATATATGGATTTAAGCAATCTACATGCTTTCCCGCTGCTTCCACTGTCAATGAAGCCCTCTGGCTGATCCATATAAATGCATTCTTCTAAATCTCCATTTAGAAATGTCGTTTTAACGTCCATCTGCCAGATTTCATAGTCGTAGTGAGCAGCAATAGCAAGTAGGATCCGAATGGATTTAAGCATGGCTACGGGCGAAAAAGTCTCGTCATAGTCCAAACCTGGTCTTTGACGAAAACCCTTCGCCACAAGTCTTGCCTTATAGGTCTCTACCTGCCCATCTACACCAATCTTTCTTTTAAAGATCCATTTGCACCCCACAGGTTTTACCCCAGGGGGTACAACATCCAAAGTTCATACTTTGTTGGTGTACATAGACTCCATTTTGGATCTCATGGCATCCAGCCACTTCACAGAGTCACCACTCGTGATAGCTTACTGAAAACTGGTAGGATCATCATCCTCCATGATGCAGTCTTCTCTGTCACCATCAATAAGGAAACCGTAGTACCTCTCCGATAGGCGAGAAGTCCTACCAGACCTACGGAGTGGCTGAGGTTCCTCAGTTTCTATTGCAACAGCCGGTTCAACCAAGTCGTCATTTGTAGTTTGTGTCTCTAGAATAGATCCACTACATTGCCATCATCTTTATCTGTGAAATACTCTTTTTCCAAGAATGTGGCATGCTGAGAAACAAACACCTTTTGTTCCTCCTTGTGGTAGAAAAGATATCCATAAGAGTTCTTTGGATATCCCACAAAATTACACATGACTGACCGTGTCTCGAGTTTGTCCGGATTCTGCTTTTTAACATAGGCCGGGCAACCCCAAATCTTAATTCTCTTAAGAGATGGTCTCTTCCTATGCCATATCTCATAGGGCGTGGTAGACACGGTTTTGGTTGGGACCCTGTTCAGTAGAAACACTGCAGTCTCCAATGCATGCCCCCAAAATGAGACGGGTAACTCAGCATCACTCATCATGGAGCGGACCATATCTAATAGGGTCCTATTCCGTCGTTCAGACACACCGTTGTGCTGTGGTGTGTAGGGAGGAGTGAGTTGAGAGAGAATCCCATTCTCTTTTAGGAAGTTTGCAAATTCTGTACTGAGGTACTCCCCACCTCGATCTGATCGAAGCATCTTGATACTCAAGCCGGTTTGTTTTTCTACTTCTTGTTTATATTCAGTGAATTTCTCGAAAGCTTCGGATTTGTACTTTAATAAAAATACATGACCGAATCTTGAGAAATCGTCAGTGAAAGTAATGAAGTAAGAAAAACCGCCTCTAGCCTGTGTAGACATTGGCCCACATACATCACTATGTATGAGTCCTAGGAGCTCGGTAGCTCTTTCTCCGTGTCCGGTAAACGGAGTTTTGGTCATTTTACCCTTGATACAAGACTGGAAAGTCGCATAAGATTTATATTCAAAAGGGTTTAAATATCCATCTTTGTGTAACTTGTTTAGTCTTGTTTCGTTAATATGACCAAGTCTACAGTGCCAAAGAAAAGCTTCATTTATTTCTGAAAGTTTTCTTTTATTAGTGTGTTGTATGCTGAAAACTGTGTGTTGATTTAGGACGTATATCCCGTTATTAAGTGTACCATACCCAACCAACATTTGATTCAGGTGAATGTTCATAACATTGTTCTGCAATAAAAAATTATATCCTTCATTGTCTAACAAAGAAACAGATATTATATTACAAAGCATACTTGGTACAAAATAACATGGGTTCAAAACCAATATACACCCAGATGGCAACCCCAAGTGATACTCTCCCACTGCGACTGTATGTACATTGGAACCATTTCCAACGCGGAGAGTATGGTCACCTGTCTTCAAAACCTTGCTATTTCTCAGCCCCTGCATAGAATTGCAAATGTGAGAACCTGAACCGGTATCTAATACCTAGGAAGCAGAGTTTATTGAAAAACAGTTTTCTGTCACAAACACACCTGAAAAGGAAGCATCCCTATGCTTCTTCTTGAGATTTAAGTACTCGGTACAGTTGCGCTTCCAATGTTCTGTTTTGTGGCAATGAAAACATTCACCTTTCCCCGATTCTCTAGCTTTGGACTTTTCCTTCCCCTTAACCTTTTTAACTCCACCCTTAGGATTGGTGGGCTTCTTCTTTTTCTTTCCTTTGGCCTTAGCCTTTGGGCGAGAAGAAGAAGATTGTCCAACAGTCATAACGGGAGTTTTCACTGATTTCAGTGTGCTCTCTGCACTCCTTAACATATTAAGGAGTTCAGGTAGTTCCCTCTCCATGTTGTGCATGTTGAAGTTAACTATGAATTGAGCAAAGGTGGAGGGGAGGGACTGCAGAATAATATCCGTATATTGTTCATTGTCCATCGTCCATCCAAGGTCCTCAAGCTCTTCTATGAGAGCTATCATCTTCAGAACATGGTCTCTTACTGATGTGCCAGGGGCCATTCGCATCTGAAACAATTTCTTTGATGCTTCATATCGTAATACGCGGGATTGCTTTCCATACAACTCCTTTGTATGGTGGAATATGGCTTGAATGTCCATATTCTCGTGCTGCTTTTGATGTGTGTTGTCCATCGATGCAAGCGCGAGGCATTTGGCCGTGGCACAGTTAGCGTCCCATGTCTTGCGGACTTCTTTGTCCGCAACTGAGGATTTTGGACCTGGGACGGGCAGGGCTGAAGCCGTGAGGACATATGATACTTTATCATAAGTCAAGGCTATTTTCAGATTGCTTAGCCAGTCTTTATAATTGGTCCCATTCAGTTTGTTTTTATCTAGTAGAAGCTTGAGTCCAGTCATTGGTATCTGCCATTAAGAGAGAGAAAAGAATACACTCAGCGAAAGCTCTTGCAAAGATCAGATTGGTTATTATCTTGTCTAATCGATGTCTCCCACTGCTTTAATCAAGTTTTTCTTTCAAACCTTAAAAAGAAAACTAGCCAGGATTAATTACAGTCTACAACTTCGCTAACCGTTCAGCCAGGCCAGTGTCGGTACTTGAGAGAGGTTCCCCGTGCTTTCGCACGGACCTAATTAAAGTAAACCTCGTTTTCCCAGAGGCGTAGCCCCGTTAACACCTTTCTAGACACCTAATGGGTTAGCTAATTGTAAACTGCAAAACTCTCCTGGGAGCAACTATTGCCCACAGTGGGATCGGGATCCAACTATCATATGGAAGGTATGCAATCTCATTGCAAATCTCAACACTTGAAATTCCCGATGTGATTTTTACCCCTAGTACCTATGACCTTGGCTATGGTCAACAAATCACAAGTACTAGTCAAGTTCAGCCCGTCATTTCTTGATTAATCAGACCCGTTTACATGACCCTTGGCTAAGGTCAACAAAGTCATATGCCCGTCCTAATTAATCTGCATCATATACATTATAGGAAGACATCACTTAGCTACCGTACACTACGCCTTGGCTAAGGTCAACAAACGTAGCACGAATACTAAGTACTCTACTTCCTAAAATGACGGAGGGTTGCGGATGATTTTTAATAAAAATTTTAATGCTTTGAACTTGATATCGTCGTAGAATCAAATGGTTTTCAAAAGGAGTGGCTTGAGCTCCGCGGTTTTGAAATGTAGCTTTTTCATAAAGAGCCGAGTGGTTTTCAAATCCGATTCTACAACATCTTTTTAGGTTTATTTTCTTTACATTAATCATATTAATGTAGTCCCATCATTTAAGTCCTTAAGCCAATCACAGAAAAGAAACGAAAATACAACGTACGCTTATGCCATCCGCATTCGCCGCAATGTTCCGTTATGCACCGTTAGGTTACTTAACTAACGGCATACCAGGACGGGACTAGTACGGGTGTAAAACATAAGCAACGTCTACTATATATCTCATATATAATATATCATTCGTCTCAGATATCACAGAACACAGGCAGCAGAAACATATATATAATGTGGGATATACTAGGACGTCCGTATTTAGTATTTAGCCAACAATAGAAAATACGGATTCCACAGTCGCGATGAATAGCCAAGCCCACACCCCTAGACCCCTACGAGAGCGGCAAGCGACCCTACCAATCCTGGAGTTTAGGAGACCCGGTTTCGACTCCTCGAGATGGCCTCCCACTGAACCCCAGAACCCGGTCACTTGTGCTCCCCTCCTTGGGTCTATCCTAATGCGGAAAATTAAATAATATACAACACTGGTGACATCAACCTCAACCCGGAAGTGCCCCAAATAAAAGAATATTACATTACATTTGAATTTTACATGAATGAAAAATAAAACTCTCATCTCACATAAAACCCCCCGGCTATTCAATCGCGACAATCCTGCACATCATATCTCAGCAACACATAATATCATATATCATCAACGTAAGTAAGTATGCGTATCCCGATTGTCGTTGATGTATAGCAACGAAACCGGCGATAAGCGACATACTACACTTACGGTCACAGAAAAAAAAGTGAAAAACTACAATATTTGGAATCCACAGTCTTTTTAGACATCGTAAATCCGAAATATCACATATTTCGCATTTCATGCCTAACTATATGAATTCCACATATTGTATCACATTCCAGATAAGTAGACAGTATTAAACATTTCGATTGAATAATCAAATACCCAAAATTTCCTAAAGCTCAACACTTGAGCGGAGTTCAAAAAACCCGGAATGTGTCACAGTAGTAGCGGTCCAGCCGTAAAAGGGTCAAGCCAACGCTTCACATGTGGCACGCCGTACTGCCTTAAACCCTAAGGTTCAAAAGGCAGTTCAAGACGGTCACATAATCGAGTTAAGGTTTGTTGTCTTCTAGAGGGTCCACCACAAAACTTGCACGTATTTCCGAAAGATTTAAACTCGAGAAAAGATTCAACACTTGAAAATTTTTCATGCCGGGAAAAAGTGAGTTAATGATATCCGTTCGAACTTTTTAATACTTTCTAAATTATCCGAAAAAGGCACGAAATTAAAATTCCGTTCGAATCACCGAATCCAAAACCATCCCCGGAATATTCAACACATGAATCAGATTAAACATACCCAAAACAATACACAAGCAGGTATAGGCATTACTGTATAAATACGAAGCTATGAAGCCTCTGTACGGTCGCGGAGCCGCGGCCCAAGAAAGGTATGGCCGCGGTTCCACGGCGGCTTGTACGGCTCATGGCTTCGTATTTCACAGTGTTGCTTATATTTGCCTGCTGCATTTTTTACGTATTTTTAATTCTGAAAATTACACAGTTTCAAAAATTGTCCAGAGAAGGTTCATAAAACCGTATTTTTGATTAGATCGGAGTTTTAACTTCGTTAAAGCATCGCCTAAAGTTCCAGGTCGGCTCTGATACCAATGTTAGGTTTACCTAGCACCTCATGAAAGGTTTGGAAGCATCACATGTCTCAAAATTAAATTTTTTAGGTGCTAAGTGAACATACAAAGAATCATCACTAGAATTTTAGGGTTTAGAAACATTGACAACATTACAAGTAGGAAAAACTAGGGTTTTGAGAGTACAACCTTTGTAGCTCCCTACGCTAGACTCCTTGGCTACTTGAGGGTTGGAAAAGGTCTGCTTGAGATCCTTCTAGATCCACGATGATCCACCCGGAGTCGTCTTTCACTACTAAAATAGGGGGTTGCCCCTACGGATATTGAAATCCGTAGGGGCAGATTTATGTTGGCCCTACGGATTAATCCGTAGGGCTAAAAGGTTGGCCCTATGGGCCTAGACGTTCAAGAATAAAAATATTAATTCTTAATTTGGTGTTTGCCCCTACGGAGCCGCAAACCAAGGACCTACGGACAAATCCGTAGGGGCAACTAAATAGCAATTTAATAAAGGCACAGATCGATCGCCTACACTCTCTTTCTTCCTCTCTCGATCGCGCGCGAAACAAAATCCCCAAATCGCCACCGCCGTTCTCGTCATCGCCACCGCCGTTCTCGTCGCCGCCACCGCCGTTCTCGTCGCCACCACCGTTCTCGTCATCACCACCGCCGTTCAGGTTAGTAAATCTTCAACTAAATTAAAGAAATTTTTGATTATTTAGGGCTAGGGTTCATGGCTGGGTCTGGGGTTGCGGTTGGAGTTGGGGTTCGGCATGGGTTGCGGTCGGGGTCGGGGTCGGGGTTGGGGTTAGGGTTATGGTTGGGGTTCGGCTGCGGCTGGGGCTGGGGCTGGGGTTAGGGTTTGGCTTAGGGTTGGGGTTGGGGTTTAGCTGGGGCGCGCTGGGGTTAGGGTTAGGTTGGGGCGGGGCTGGGCTGGGGCTGGGCTGGGGCTGGGGCTAGGGTTAGGTTGGGGTTGGGGCTGGGGCTAGGGTTAGGCTGGGGCTAGGGCTAGGGCTAGGGCTGGGGCTGGGGCTGGGGCTAGGGTAGGCTGGGGCTGGGGCGGGGCTGGGCTGGGGCTGGGCTGGGGCTGGGGCTGGGGCTAGGGTTAGGTTGGGGTTGGGTATCGATGTATATGTTAGTGTATATGCCCTAGGGGCCATTATTGTATCATACTAGCATGTATATTACTTAATGGAAGCTTGGGATATTCACAGTTGTATATAACAGTCTTGCTAAACATAGTAGTATGCTACTTGGTTTGAGTCTACTTTAATATGTGCATATGTTTCTTGTAACGTATCACTTATACATATTAGTAGAGCCCATAGGATCTTTGCTTGATTACCAGCGTTGTGATGGCAGTCACACTAGTGGGGGCTGGGTAGTCTGTAAGCAACATCCTATACAGGTCCCTGGTCGTTGGATTATCGAGATAGGGCATCGATATTTCGGAGTAGACTAAGTGTATACGCTTCTCATCCCAGTTGGGGAGATGGTCTGTCCCACAGCCATCAGTACGTCGTACTGGAGATAGTATACAGGTGCTCGTTAGGTTACGGGTACACCGGACAGGACTCGCCGGGGAACTGATTGGTTGGTATTATACCCATCGTCAGTTAACAGTTCCCAGGTGACATGAGTACAGCATAGTCCGTAGACTTGACACTGCTACTTCGCCTCGAGTGTGTCCCACTGTTCGTAGATTGCTACCCTACCACGGCTCAAAGGAGTCGTGCAAACAGGTAGCAGTTGGGTGCAGTCCCGAGCACTTGGAGGCAGTGGCGGTTAGATAGGATTCGTCTCTCCCGGTATTGGTAGTTGATATCACACTGTGTCAGAGAGCCATTACGCAAAGTCCCTGGCCAGGGCAAGCGAGATATACTGGTAGGTTCCAGTAGCTTCTCAGGGCGTAATGGGCTTCGCTCCGACACGACTTATACAGCTATTAGGGGACTGACGCTTGCCGCCTCCTAGGCTTGATATACGATAGTCTTAGACGAATAGACCGGACTGTACGGAGATTGTCACATCAGGCTCAGTGGGAGTTCGGATGATTTACCTCATCGGCCTTCTTATCGACATCTACCTGGGGACCGTTACGTACAGCTAGTGCCGCTTGCGGTCTGTGGTTAAACCCACTGCCAGCGTAGTGTCGAGTCTTTAGAGTCCCACAAAGATAGTTTCCCTGCTCCAGGAGAAACGATATAGAGGTCGTATGGTTTTACGACAAGGGTTCGAACGCGTACGTGTGTTTGCGCACGTACGAGTTTTTCGGACAGTTTTTACTAGCCGGCTTTGGTTTAAGCCAGATTCTAGTATCGGGTTATTGGATTTATACAGTCTAAAGTTTTTCCGTGTTTTCACGGATTGGAGGGGCATTCTCGTAATTTGTCAGGAACCTTCTAGAAGATGGTGACTATGGGGGTTAAGGTGGCATATACATTGAATGAGATTAGTGGGTCATATGGATGATTCATCCATGTCATTAATGCATCATAAATGCTTAATGACTCATGGAGATGAATCACCATTAGATATTTATCAAGCATGGTTGTAAATCATTTTCTTTTCTTTTCTTGAAAAACAATAATGCTTGATATATATTATGATAACTCATTTTCTCATTTCATTATTATGTTCATCTTCTCTCTCCTCAAGCTCTCTCTCTTCAAACCCTAATCCTCCCCTCTCATGTGTTGAGTACAAGGATTAGTTAGACTAATTAAACCATAACCCTCACTCTATATCATCTAGGTATTTTGATTAGCACTTAAAGAAACCTAGTTATCTCAAGTTTGAGATTAAGCTTGGCGTAGGAGCTTTCGGGTGGATCGTCTTTGATTCGAGGAGGCCGTGAAGTTGCCGATGTTCCAAGGAGCCTACGAGGAGTGGAGGACAGCGATGAAGACCCGAAGGACACGGTTCTTGAGGTATAATCACTTCACATAGTAGTTTAGAACTTCTATGATAGTTGTTAGTTATCGTTTAGCTTCGATTCATGCGGTTAGTCGATGTTTAAGCAAAAAACAAGATCGGTTTTCATATTTCCGCCTCCCCGCAAGTCGTGGGGTGTTGCACATCGATTTACAGTATATCCATGTATCATATCATGAATGATTCATTTTCATTAAATGTGGTAAAATTAAGTGTATAAAATCATGCCATATAAATAGATTGTGTTCGTGAATGGCGATCTAGTTAGGCGAACCAAAGTATTGCATTGATGAAAGTTTACCGTAGAGGAAATTACGGCTAGCTCTATGCATTTAACCTGAATGTATCCAGTAATTACTAGCATGTATAGAAAATTTGGTTTAATTTATGAAAAAATGGGGAAACAACATGCATGTATGCATATAGGTAACATCTGCCAATATGCCATATCCAGACCGCAATCTATTTTTGCCTATTGGCTAATATGAAAATATCGGCCCGCGTATATGACATAATCAAAGTTGTTAAATCTTGATACGGTTTGTGATTCGTTTTTTTATTTATCATATCGTGTATCGTATCTGTTTCATATCGAAAGAAACAAAATTTTCTGTTATAATAACGAAATACAATTTTAAAAATGATCAAATTAACAACATAAAGCAACGTACAAGTTAAAGCAAATTTCGGAATTGCGGCACTCAAATACATACATATAAATCATACAAACCCATGCATTTGATAATCAAATAGGGTTTTTTCTGCCCCCCTACTTCAATATTTTGATGCATGTTTCAGTCATGTGAATTCATATGTTGCGTATAACGCTTTATGATATCAGTATCCTACATTTATAGTTTTAATTGTTGATTGTTATAGATGAATGCCATTGCAATAATAGTTTTTGGTTGATGAATGCTATTGCAATGTAGGATGATCAGTTCTATCAATCTTGATCTCAATGGTTTAAAATCATGTTACACATACAACACGAATGCACAACAAACGCATAATTAGAGAGCGATTCGAGATATTCAGGTTAAAACCAATATATGATACTCAATGATAATATGAAACCTTCATATTCCCATCGATACTCATATATGAAACTAAAAGCGCCACTTAGTCCCCGTCTATCGGTTAACATACGTGCGATACTCGTCGTGACCTAGAACTATACAAAGGTTGTTAAATATCGGACAGTATAGCTCGATACTAACAACCGTCGTATAGTTTACGCGACGAGAAAATTCAATTGTATGGTAACCCATAGATTTGTCCCGTATGGACAAGTTAAGAATGTATAAAGCAAACGCCTTCATTCACTTGTGTTTTCATCCGTTTCGAGATATTTCGTCGATACCTTTCCGCTGGTTCTCCGTGTACAAAGATAGATTAGATGTTCATTTCAATGTTGTTTCACAGCTTTGAAATGATTATCTATTCTATTACAGTGTACTCGGAGAACAGCGGGGAGGTACTGCCGAAATTTACTCGAAACGGTTGAAAGCACAAGTGATGGGCGTTCGCTCTATACATTCTTAATGGGATAGAAGCCTACCCCCGACAGCCGGAACACACACATACAATAAGAATACACAACAAACGCATAATTAGAGAGCGATTCGAGATGTTCGGGTTAAAACCAATATATGATAATATGAAACCTTCATATTCTCATCGATACTCATATATAAAACTAAAAGCGCCACTTAGTTCCCGTCTATCGGTTAACATACGTGCGATGCTCGTCGTGACCTAGAACTATACGAATGTTGTTAAATATCGGACAGTATAGCTCGATACTAACAACCGTCGTATAGTCTACGCGACGAGAAAATTAAATCGTATGGTAACCCATAGATTTGTCCCGTGTGGACAAGTTAAGAATGTATAAAGCAAACGCCTTCATTCACTTGTGTTTTCATCCGTTTCGAGATATTTCGTCGGTACCTTTCCGCTGGTTCTCCGTGTACAAAGATAGATTAGATGTTCATTTCAACGTTGTTTCACAGCTTTGAAATGATTATCTATTCTATTACAGTGTACTCGGAGAACAGCGGGGAGGTGCTGCCGAAATTTACTCGAAACGGTTGAAAGCACAAGTGATGGGCGTTCGCTCTATACATTCTTAATGGGATAGAAGCCTACCCCCGATAGCCGGAACACACACATACAACAAGAATACACAACAAACGCATAATTAGAGAGCGATTCGAGATGTTCGGGTTAAAACCAATATATGATAATATGAAACTTTCATATTCCCATCGATACTTATATATGAAACTAAAAGCGCCACTTAGTCCCCGTCTATCGGTTAACATACGTGCGATAATTTATTCTTTTCAACGACAAATGCACACACAAAGCATATACACGGATTTTCTCCTTTGTCAGTAACTATCCCGTTCTTATATTTCTCAATATAGTCAGCATAACCTACAATTTATATGTTATACAGTCTAACATGGCCCATGAGTACGTCAGAGTTAAGGACTGGATGTATGTGGATTGGAAACAACGTATGCAACCTAAGTTTGTCGCAGGAGTTGCCGCTTTCCTTGAATTTGCACGCGCACATAATAAGATCATAATAGAGAAGATTCTCTGTCCGTGCGATAGATGTGGCAATAAGTACTGGCAGAAGGTAGAATTGGCAGAGCTTCATATTGTAAAACATGGGTTTACTAGACTTTATACAACTTGGAAATATCACGGGGAAGGAGAAGAATGCAGTACTACGGCAAAAGAAGAAGGAGAACATGATAATGCGGCAGGAGAAGAAGAAGAATTCGGTAATGCGGCAGGACACGGAAATTTATTTCCATCAGAAGAAATGGAGGATATGGTAGAGGCTGCCCTAGGTGAATCTATTCGTACCGAAGATGACATTCCTTCTGGTCAAGGACCGCGTGCAGATAAATATGAAAATTTCATGAATGATGCTAGGAAACCAATTTATGAGAATGCGAAGTATTCCACCCTCTCATGGTTCGTCCAACTTTTCCAGATTAAGTGCCTAAATGGATGGAGTAACAAGTCATTCACAATGCTTCTTTCGTTCTTGAAAGATTCTATGCCTCCGGGAAATAATGTGCCCGAAAGCTGGTACGAAGCCCAGAAGATGATGTCTGATTTGGGTCTAAAGTGCGAGAAGATTCAAGCATGTCCTAAAAATTGCGTGTTGTACCGGAAAGAGAATTCAGATTTGAAAGAGTGTCCAACATGCGGAGATGCCAGGTATAAGCCGAAAGATTCTGATAAGAAGCCTGATATACCTGTGAAGATAGCACGATACTTTCCCATAACACAGAGGCTACAGAGGCTATTCAGGTGCAAGAAAACAGCCGAGGCAATGATTTGGCATCACCGTGCTCCTCCAAGCGAAAATGGAAAAATGAGCCATCTAAGAGATTCACCGGCATGGAAGGATTTCGATAGGAGGCACGCAATATTCAGTAGCGATCCTCGCAATGTCCGGCTCGGACTGGCTACCGATGGCTTCTGCCCATTCAACTATATGGCTGGAAGTCACAGCATATGGCCCGTTGTAATGATAATTTATAATCTGTCGCCTTGGTTGGCTATGGACCAATCATACTTTATGATACCTCTTCTTATCGACGGACCAAACTCACCGGGGAACAATATCGACGTCTATCTCCGACCTCTGATCGAGGAGTTGAAATCTTTGTTCATTGATGGTGTAGAGACATATGATTCAAACACAAATACAACCTTCATACTGCGTGCGGCTTTAATGTGGACAATTAATGACTTTCCTGCGTATGGAATGCTATCAGGTTGGTCCGTACATGGTCACAAAGCATGTCCTCATTGCCATGAACACACAACATCAAAATTCTTGAATTTTAGCAGGAAGGTTTGTTATTGCGGCCATCGACGTTTTCTGCCTCCAGACCACCCCTATAGGTTAGATACGGTTCACTTTGATGGTCATCAGGAGCTTCTTGGACCTCCATCCCCATTGTCCGGAGAGGATGCGACTGCTAAATGGGATGGTTACAATAACGTGACCTTCGGGATGGATCCGACGAAACAGGTCAAACCACAATATTGGAACAAGTTAAGCATTTTCTTCGAGCTTCCGTACTGGTCTACAAATTCAGTGCGTCATTGTCTGGACGTCATGCATATAGAGAAGGGAGTATCAGAGCACATACTTAACTTGCTTCTTTGTAAAGACGGGAAATCGAAAGACAACATGAATGCTCGGATGGATCTACAAGAGTGGGGAATAAGAAGTGAATTGCACCCTAGACCGGTAGCGGGTAAACCGGGCAAGTTTGTACTTCCCAATGCCGCTTATCATATGTCACAACCGGAGAAGAAAAGATTCCTGCAGGTGTTGCATGATTTGAAAGTCCCCACAGGTTTCTCAGGATCATTCAGCAAGAAAATAAAAATTGTGAAGGGCAAGATCGATGGGCTGAAAAGTCATGATCACCATGTTATCGTGGAGGACCTTCTTCCATTAGCCCTCAGGACTTCTCTCCCCGACTTGGTTGGTCTAGTAATCAACGACCTATATTGTTTTTTCAGGGAGTTGTGTGCTAAAACACTGGAGGTTGCGACGCTGGATAAACTAGAAAATTCTATTGCGTTGATACTTTGCAAGTTTGAGCGTATTTTCCCACCGCCATTCTTCGATATCATAATACACTTGACGGTTCATCTTGCAACTGAGGCGAAGTTAGCCGGACCGGTACAATATCGATGGATGTATCCCGTCGAGCGGTACGTGTAATTTTTCGTTTCACGCAATTTATAAATTTATTTTTGTCCTATATGCCCGTATTTATTTATTCAACATATTCTCATTAGGTACCTCTACACTCTTAAGAAGTATATACGCAATAAAAATCGACCAGAGGGTTCTAACATGCAAGGTTATCTTCTTGATGAAGCAACCACATTTTGTTCCCGCTATCTGGACGAGAACATTGAGACAAGGCTTAACCGACCACGAAGAATTCAAGACGGGCCATATGGTAAAGCCGAGTATAAGAGGGTAAACACTATGTTTATCAACAAGATATACCGGTTTATCTTGCTTAATTGCGCATGTCTTGAACAAATTAGATAGTAAGTTCTTTTGGATTAATTGTTATATCTGTGTTTGTGTGTGTATGAAATGATATAATATTAATGTCACAATTATTTGTCGAAAACAGAATTCATTTTAACGAGGTACGTGAGGGGCATCCTGATTGGAACGAGAACGTTTAGAAAAATACCATCAGGATAATTTTTATGATTGGGTCACAGATCATGTAAGTTATTCGAATAACATTTTATTGCTATCAGTTTTAATCTAAACTTGTATCGTTATGTATTTGTCGTAAAATTTGTTTTGTTAGATCCACGATCCAAACTTATCTGCATCATTTGAAAGTGATTCAAGATGTTTAGCTCAATTTCCTAGTATGGAGGTTGCATATTACAATGGATTTGGTGTCTTTGGATACAAATTCGAAGTTAAGGACATAGAAACATCTAGAACCACTCAGAATAGTGGGATTGCGACGGTAGGATCGGACGGTGTGATTTACTATGGGTACTTAAATTGTATCTCGGCATCCACTATCCTGGACGATCAGAACCCTTTTATATATTCCAGTATACTTGGTACGATCCGCGAACCGATACGGACAGGTGGAGAAGCAGTCATGGGACTTGGAAAGATGAATATGGATTGACCAGTGTGAACACACTTCGATTTTACGGTCAGGACGATCTGTTTATCTTTCCGAACCAAGCGTTCCAAGTATACTACTCACAGTATTTGAAGCATCCGGGGTGGAGTGTTGTATGCCGATGGAAACCCAGAGATGTCTACGATGTCCCAGAATACGAGGACAGCGATGAGGACGAAGAAGAGAGAAGGCTTAAAGTGCTCCGACCGTCTGTTGCGAAGGACGGGTTGTCTTCTACCGATCATGAAATTACGTGGGTTAGAAATGATATCGACGATGAAATCCAAGTAGATATGTATAATACGCCCACGAAATGAAAAAGGTTATCAGTAATGTTATATTATTACTTCACATTTTACGCTCTATACATATATAGTCAATACTTTTAATGATTGTCTAATGCGTCCACGAACCGTTTATCTAGATTTGATGACGATGTCGGGAGCAGCGAGGGGCGGCAGGAGCTCCAGCCGCGGCAGAGGCAGAGGCAGAGGCAGAGCGGTTCTGCCGCCCGGAGAGCTCCGTAGGGAGCTTCAGAGGGCCGGTCTTGCACCCAGATCGAAGACCCCTTCGGATGCCTCCTTCCGTGTGGATTTTGCCACATCTCTAGGTATACTGCACGCATATCCATTTTGAATGTAATATTACAGATATTCATGCCTATTTATATCAAAATTACTTATATTGTCAATGTTTGATTGTCTAGTTGTTGGTGATGCGTCCACATCTGGGACAAAGGCCACCCCCGCTCCTCCAGGTATGTTTATATATCATATAGTGTATGTATATTGGTTTAGAATGCTATATCATAAATACACACATTCCTTTTGCTCTTACTTAGCAATTTTTATTATTGTCTAGCTGTAGGTGGTGACACCACCGCACCTGCGGGTATGTTTATATATCCTATAGTGCATGCATATTGATTTAGAACGTTATATTATTGATCTACACATTCTTTTTGCAATTACTTATATAATCTATTTTTAATTGTCTAATTATTGGTGGTGCGTCCACATCTTCCGCAGGGGCCACTCCTGCCGCTTCCATACCCTCCGCATCGTCTGCAGGTTAGTATGAATAAATTTAAAATATTTATTCATTTTACATATGCTCTATAGAATAAATATGAACTTCATGGAAATTTAGCGTCGATGTTTATTTTCTAGTTGGAGGGGATGCGTCCGCATCCGGGACCCCGGTTGTTCCTCACCGGAGGAACTATCGTCCCGCTCGTGCTGCTGCCCGGGCCCAGGCTCGTGCGATAGTCACCGGAGGTATATATCACACTTGAATTTTCGTTTAACCTTGATTTCTTAATACAACTTTTTCTTCTTATTGATTGTCTTGATATTTCGTGCAGACACAGGGCCTCCCCATCCCCAGAGGGGGACTCGAGGCCCGAATCAGTCCCATAGGCTGAGGCCTGACAGAGCTAGGGTGAGGCAGCATTCCCACTTTTTTTTACCCTTGACTATCGCTATACCGGTCCTCATGCCGAGAGGTTCGGCCGGTATTTGGGGGACGAGAGCCGGCTCGTGAAGAACTATCCACTTCACGTTAAGTGGGGCGAGCAGCACTAGCGCTCATTCGCCCTCTTCTTTGATCAGGCTCGGGTATGTATTAATATATATTTTCATTTGATCTATCCAATATATTTATTATTAACACTTGCAATCTAATAACAATGTTTTTTTTGTATTTTCAGTTGGATTACGATTTTCAGCCTGTAGCCGACCCTGATCACTCGGGGAGGGTGCTCGACCTTCATGCTCTGTACAATGGCCTGATGAAGAACATGCAGGCCAAGGTCCGATACAACAGGAATGAGCTGAAGGCCGACTGCTACTCTCTGTGGATGGTGACCCCCGAGGCAGAGAGAGCGGCCCTCCTATCTACTCCAGCGTTTGCGAGAGTCGACGTAGAGACATGGCCTCTATTGTGCGCTTATTTCGACTCCCAGCGCAAACAGGTATGTATTTTAAATGTAATTCATTATTTATGATATAATTTATTTCTTTGTGTTTCTTAATTAGAAAACTAAATGTTAATGCGTTGTGCAGAAACAGGCCGCTCAGAATACAGAGAACAGGAAGTCGGCGAAGAGGGGTCGCCCCACTTACACAGGTGGCTCGAGGAACATTACTCGAGCCATGGAGTTATCGGTAAATTACAATAGACCGACCTTTGTGATATTCTGCAATATTAAGAGTTATTTTCTAATATTTCTAATATTAAGAGTTACTTTCTAATATTGCAGACATCTCGGACCGTGGCGTCAGGTGGTACACCGAGCGTGCTGTCCGCATATCTTGCCGTCCATGGCCCCTCGACAGATCCCGCCAAGGGCGAGCTTCGATATCCCGACGTCGCTACCAAGGAGTACTGTGTAAGTGTTAATATTTTTTCTACCCAAATTTGAAATTTTAGTTTTGGAAGGTTCAAGTTTAAATTTTATACTTATACTTTACTGCTTAATGTGGGTGTAGGAGCGGGTGGTTGAGCAGGCCCAGGCCTCGGGGATCGATTTTATCGGACAGAGCGATCCGAGACTGCTGACCCCAGTTCTGGATGCCGCACACGGAGGGCACCACGGAGGTTGGGAGAGAGGCCGGGGACTGGGCCCTAGCAGGGCCCATATGAGGTTGGACTCCACCCCGGCGGTTACTTCCTCCGTCTCCAGTGACCGACGTGTCCATCAGGAACTGGAGAGCTTGAGGGCCACCGTTCAGGAGTTGAAGGAGATGCTGGTATGTATACTACTTTATAGTAAAATATCATGTCATATTATATAGATATCAACATATCCATAATTAGTACGTAGCTTGAGCTTATTTGGTTTTAGACTTAAGTTTGATTAATCATACATATAGATGTAATTAAAATAAACAACAAACTAGATATCCAAACGGGGTTTCGAAATAACTTAATAATGATACGAATTCGAATAATACACAGTTCTTACACGCTTATTACACACGTTAGGTCCAGACGCGACAGGGTACATCGGCCGAGCCTCCACATGCATCTCCTTCGGCTGCGGCTCCGCAAGCCACTACATCGGCTGCGGTTCCGCAGACAGCTCCTATAGCTCCACCGCCCGCTCAGACTCCCGCAGCCGCGGCTCCGCAAGCGGCTACCTCGACGGCGGCTGCACAGACCACATCGCCAGCTCCACAGGCCGCTCAGACTCCTGCTCGCGCCGAATTGCAGAGTTTATTGACCGAGGAGCAGGCGCGCGTTATTCTATCGTTATTCAGAGGTGGAGCTGGACCGAACTAGGGTAGCTTTTTGGTTCTTATTTTTTGAAACATGTATTTATTTATATCATACACATTGTACTACATTTTGAAACGATATTGATATTGGTTTATATTTATTTCATATTCAGTTTTTGGGTTTCTTCTGTATATTATATATATGCGTGAGATGTGATTATGAATACTGCGATATATGTTGTGTGATGATTAATTTTATATTTGATTGATGTATATATTATTGTGCACAGGGCGGGAAAAAATCAAGCAGCCCATTTTTAAAAAAAAAATACAGATAATATGTACCTACGGATTAATCCGTAGGTACAACTGTTGCCCCTACGGATTAAACCGTAGGGGCAAAATATCAGCAGTAACTGATATTTCCCCCCTGATTTCAGTACCAGGGGGTTGGGAGTGCCCCTACGGACATATCCGTAGGGACCATTGCTTCACCCCTACGGACTTATCCGTAGGTGCAACATGTCAGGATTCCTGATATTTTGCCCCTACGAATAGGTACCTACGTATATATCCGTAGGGGGTAGTACGTGGCCCTACGGTTATATCCGTAGGTACATTTAATATATTAAAAAAAATCGTAAATAATATAACTTTTTTTACCCTACGGCCTACTCCGTAGGGGCAACGGGACCTACACAGAAATCCGTAGGGGCAAGAATTTGCCCGTAGGGGCAAGTTCAGGGCTTCAACTTGCACATGCGGCCTTTGCACCTACGGGGTAATTTTTCGCCCCTACGGAGATATCCGTAGGGGCAGTGGGTTGCCCCTACGGATAAATCCGTAGGGGCAACCCTTATTTGTAGTAGTGTTTGTCCAAGCTAGAAACTTCACAAGATCAAAAGAAGAAATGGAAGCTAACACTCTTCACAAGTAGGCAAGACTAGTGTAGAATGGTGTTGTGGTTGGTTTTCTCACTTCAAAATCCTAACTTGTTTACTCTTTTGCTTACTTGAAAGAACTAGAGAGCAAGAGAGAAAGGAGGAAGAAAATGATGGCTTTCTAAGCTCAAGAGAATGATAAGCTTGAAATAGAAAATGAGAAAATGAAAATTTATATATTTTCACTCTCTCATTCTTAACTAGGGTTATAAAATATCTAGATATTTTTGTTTGGAAAAGAAATGACCATAGAAATTAAATCATGGTTAGTCAAAGGGTTAGTGCAAGAACAAAGAATTAAACCATGAAACAATTTCAATTTCCATTTTTCTTTTTCCAAATAAATAATATCCATATATTTTATATGGTGTGAGTCTTATATTGCCACCATCTACTATATCAACAACCATGATAATCTTTATGTATGCATGTATGTGTGCATGCACATCCTATGTGCATGAATGAGAATAAATGAGAATGAGTGCATACATGCATGCATACAACATAAAGATAAGAAAGGATTTCAAGTGAGAAACTAATGGTTAATGATAAATCAACACTTGATTTAGCAACCCGGTCGTATCGCATACGACCCGACCAAAAGCAAGCCGCCCGATTAATATACGGTATCTCATACGCGCATTTTAACCGGGTCCATGCGCATATTGCATATGCGCACCACAACTTTTCGCCTGGACTAGGTAACTCCATTGTGGGACCCTAAGACTCGTCAATACGCCGGTAGTGGGTGATGATCATATCAAGCACCCCCAAGCCGCAAGCGGTCAGCTAAACGTAACGGCCACCCGGGTATTGAGCGATCAGAAGAAAACAAGCGAACCTGCTACAACTCCCGTCGAGCCAACCGGTAACACTACCGTACAGTCCGGTCTCTTCGTCAGATATGCCGCATATCGAGTCTAGGGATGGTAACGTCGACCCCAATAACTTAATAAGTCGTGCCGATGAATAGTCTATAACAGATCGAGAAACTACTGATAACACTTATCAGTAAATCTCAACAGCCCTGGCCAGGGACTTACTGATATAGCCAGTCGGGCACAGCACAGCATCGACTCCCAATACCGGGAGAGACGAAACCCCTCCTATCGCTCATCGCCTTTGTGTGTCTCGGGACTGTACCCAACGGCCACCTGTTTGCACGACTCAGTAGAGCCGTGGTAGGGTGGTAATCAAAGTACAGTGGGAGAACACACAAGACTCTATGACGATCTCGGGTCTACAGACTAACCTACACAAGTGTCACCTGAGAACTGCTATCCGACGATAGATATAATTCCATATAGGAGTTCTCGGCGAGTCCGTCCAGTGTACCCAGTCACCACTGAGCACCCGTATACGATCTCAATGTCAAACATCGATGAATGTGGAAACATCCATCGCCCATCATATAGGTCTAGTATCATATACGCTAGTCTACTCTGGTATATCGATGCCCCGTCTCGATACACCTACGACTAGGGACATTCCAGGATATGCTTATAAACTACAGATGTCCCACTAGTATGATCTCCATCATAATCACAGTAGTCAAGCCTATATCCTCAGGGCTTTATTAACATGTATGAATGAATAAAAGTATGATCAAATCAACATGTCAGATAAAGAAGAGCCAGATAGCATACTATCATGACGAGCAAGAATGTACACTGAATATATATATATATATATATATATATATATATACATGTATAAATACATCCACTATCATATAATGGCCTCTAGGGCATACATATATCCAACACATCGAGTATCATATATTTGTTTTTACTTGAACATTTAACTTGAATAGGTTTTACGTTTACGTTTCGTTTTTAAAGGTTTGAAGTTTTTAGTTTAGGGTAAGACTTTCTTACGTTTACGGTAAAATTTTACGTTCACGTTATCATCGAGTATCCTACTGAAGGAACTAGTGCACTTTAAATCCTAACCCAAACTAACCCTAATCATCGCCCTAACTTAAATTATCCCTAATTAACCCAAAATTAAGCTAATTAAACCAAATTAACCCTAATCAGCACCCTAACCCAAATTAACCTTATTTTACCTAATTGACCCTAACCCTAACCCTAATCATCATCCTAAACCAAATTAACACTATTTTACCTAATTAACCCAAATTAACCCTTAATCATCACCCAAACCCTAACCCAAATTAACCCTAGCCCAAACCAAAATTAACCCTAATTAATCCCAACCCTAACCCTAATCATCACCAACTCTATTTTACCTAATTAACCCAAATTAACTCTAAGCCTAACCCTAATCATCACCCAAACCCTAAACCTAACCCTATTTTACTTAATTAACCCTAACCCTAACCCTAATCATCACCCAAAGCCTAACCCTAACCCAAATTAACCACCAATTAACCCGGCCCTATAACCCTAACCCTAACTCTAACCCTATTTTACCTAATTAACCCTAACCCTAACCTTAATTATCACCCAAAACTTAACATTAACCCAAATTAACCCCCAATTATCCCGTCCTGGTAACCCTAACCCTAAAATCAACAACAATAACACCAATTTAAAACAACAAAATTATATATTAATATCAAAATTAACTCACCTCTGCCGACGAGTAAAGTTCCTCGAAGAGGTGGAGAGCAAGGCTTCGACGAGGCGGAGGAGCCGGGAAGATAGAGCTCGAAGTGGTGAAGGCGGCGATGATGACGATTGGCGGCGACGAGGTCGATTGGTGGCGACGAGGAACTCCACGACGAGCTTGATCGACGGCGATGGAGGAGGAACTCGGCGACGATGGACGACGTTGGGCGATGAGGCCTGTGGCGCGGGCTGTTAGTGGGAAAGTTTAGGAAACAGTGGGAAAATTCTTAGCTTTTTTTTTTTAAATAACCATTTTTTCCCCTACGGATTAATCCGTAGGGATCTCGTTTGCGGCACCGTAGGGCCAAATAAGGACATTGCATTTTAATATTTTTTAATTTATTTATGCCCTGTGGATTTAGCCGTAGGGGTAAGAAAAAGTTTCCCCTACGAATTCTTCTATGTATAGGGGCAACCCCTCATTGTAGCAGTGATATTAAGTGATTTTGACTTTTGAGATTGTACATATGAATTTAGTTGTGACCTTTAATAAAGAGTTAATACACTCAATTAAAATATGTAATCATTGTAATACAACTCTTGCTATGATGTTGTACCCGGTCGAGGATTCATGGGTTTTTCCCCGCTTGCTTGTTCTTTTGGCTTCCTTTTTATATTTTTTGTTTTTTCAATTCTGTACTATGTTTTGTTATGTAATTTTAATGAACGCGGGAAAATATTTCTTAACCTTTTTATTTAACTAAAAAGTCATCTAATTAACCCGCTCATGGATGAGCCGTTTATCTATATATGAGTTACTCGCACATCCACCCGCCATATGGTTCAAGTGATATGCACAAAATTTAGACCCGCAACTTTAGGTATTTTCATCCTTATCCATTTTATCTACAACTCTTAATGATTTTCCACGGGTTACTTGACCCATCCATTTGGCACCTTTAGTGGCAAAACCTTAAGTTACAGAAGACAAAATATCGACTGCATAACAATTTTAAGAAACAGCCCTTCCTTTTCAATAGTGTTAAAAAAAATTAAAGGTTGACCTATCCTGTTTATAAAAACTTGAGAAGGATTAAAGATTAAATATGAGATGATCCAAACAACATAATTTCATAGTGCTTTTAAAGGTTGACAATGCTTTTAATTAGATTAAACCCGTGACCAATGGCTATTATATTAGGATTAATATTAGATGTTATAACAAAGAATACACGTACATGTGCTTTTCATTTACAGAATACCTGAACAAAAGATCATGGAGGTTGTACGCCCGCTTACAATTCAATTGAAAGAAGCTCGGAAGTGTCGGGAAAGACATGAAGGATAAATTCGGAGATATAGTCAAGGAACTCAACGAGGCTTTGGAACATAGCAACGATGAGATTAAATTTCCCTCCAAGCTTCTAAGTTTCGGGAACACGACCTCTGGCTTTAAAAGAAGCATGATCAAAGGTTCCCCGCTCCGTTTAGAACGTCTTGAGGCCTATGTTAAATCTGTATCCTATGAAATTCCATTGCTAGATATTAGCAGTCATCAAACATCCACCGATAGTGCGGAACCTCTAGAGCTTCACTTTGACAGATTAAAATCATTAAGTGAAATAGAAGAGAATATAAAAACACTTCACACTTACAATATGCAAATACTAGTATTCTTGAGTATCTTCCCGCCAGGTTCTTTGATAAAGAAAACGATGATATATTACTGGTGGATGGGGTCCCACTCCCACTCACAAGAAGACCAAGAGTTACAACTAAACTCGATTTTGGAAGAGCTAGCTCATTGCGGATTGATAAGGATTATATATAAAAATTATAAACAAAATGTTATTGATTGTTGCATCATCAATCCATTAGTTCCCCAAGCGGTAATCAATCTTAATGAGCATCCAACCGTTGGAAGATATATCAACACGATATATGATCCTCTTTCAATTCGTCCATTCTTGTCGACATCATCGACAGCACCAAATCACATGATGAGGTTATTTAGTGAGCAAAATGATCCATTTGGTAATACATGCTTTAACATCAAACGTAACTATTTAAAATTTGAGAGGAAAAATATTGAATATATGAAAGAATCTGCTGTTCTTATGCTTGGGAGGTGGCATAACTCAGTCAAGCATCACATCGAAGTAGAAAACACAGAATTCCTCAAATGGTTAGGGTCTTTTAATTCCTTAAGGTATCTCAGCCTCCGAGGTATTTCAAGAATCATTGAGCTTCCCCGTGAGATCGGTGAATTAAAAAGCCTTTGTGTACTTGATCCCCGTGAGATTGGCGAATTAATGAGCACCTGTATACTATCTTAGATGAATAAACTAACACCTATGGCTTGTGAGACCTGGTCACCGCCCCTCGTCGGGGCTCGATAAGTATACACTAGTCTACTCTGGAGTATCGATGCCCAGTCTTGATACTCTCACGACTAGGGACATTTAAGGATGTGCTTATAGACCACCCAGCTCCCACGTATATGATCGCTATCATAACGTTGATAGCCAAGCAAGAATCCTATGGGCTCTATCAACATGTAATAGTGATCTGTAATACCACATAAACTATGTACATGATGATAAAGACAAACCGGATAATATACTATCATCTTAAGTAAGACTGTTCTACCCGTATAGATCCTCCCTCAATCATCATAATCGCGTGCCTACGATTCAATAATTGACTTGAGGGCACTATAGCCAACACGGGTGAAATCGGACAACTGATGCACATGAACTGTAGGATTTGTGTCTTTTTCCAAGACAATTGCCATTGATAACTCCGTTAATTTGTAGTGTTGCCTAACCTGAATAGACAATCACTCACTTTCTCTGGCTTTCTAAGGCTCAAGAGAATTGATACCGCTTAAAACTATATTAATTTAGAGTCCTTAAATATTTATTATTGTTATTTATATTGTATTTATATTGTTTGCATTTCTCGAGGGGGTTTTCTGAAAAATATTTTAATATCGTTTAAAAATACCCCTCGAGGGTGATTTAGACTATTAACAGTTTTTATAAAGATATATTTTACTTTTAGTGGTATTTTAGTGATAAAACCTAGTTTTTTAAAACTTTATGGTATTTTTATGAAACTACTACTTTTGGAAATTCAATGGTATTTTATTAAAATTTTAATCTTTCATTTTAAAAGATAATTTTCACCATTTATTTTTATTGAAAATAAGGATTCATAATTATATATAATTTTCCAAAGTTGATTTGTTTTAAAAAAGTCGTATTTCTTTTAAATCGTATTTTCATTCCTTTCGAGACCGAATTCTCCGTGAGGAGCTCTGCATCTCGCTCTACTATCTTAAGAACGTACGATAATCCGTACGTACAATCCACAAGCGGGTCCCCTAAAGAGGGTTGTAGAGGCGTAATTGCGAAAAGAGGTAAAAATATCGATTAAAAATGCATTTTTATAAAGTGATGGTATTTTCTTGATAATTGTTTCATTTAGATGAAAATTCTAACCAAATATCGTGCTATGAATCAAAAGTGTGCGTGTGGGGTAGGCCATTACCCCATGAATGTTCTAGAGGTATGTATGACTAATCATCGAAAAAGGGTATATTAAAGTTCATGGTATTTTTGTGTCAAATTCAATATATGTTCTATTTAACGAGAAATTCTAAGCATGGGCGAGGTTAAATTATATGAACATTATTTTAAGGTTACGGTTACAGGTTATTTGTGATCTATGTAGCATGATAATATTGTAAAGAGAGTGTTACTAAGTTAACTCCACTTTTTGTTTTTACCGGTGTTGTTTTCAAGAGAACGATTTGAGATGAAACGGAAAAGAGAAAGAAAGGACTTACGGTTTTGAAGCGTTAACAAGGTAGGAAAAGCGCGAGGGGAAGCCTTCGGAGATCGTGGTATCATCGGGAAAGGCTCCGGTCTTCACGGAATGAAGTCGGTCGCTAACTCCATTTGACTAGCCTTAACTTTTCTTTGCACTTAGAGAATTTTAAGAATTTTTTATAGGGTTTTTCAGAATGGGGAGAGCTAGAGGATGAGGTTGTATTTATAGTGAAATTTAAGAGTATGGGAATTAAAAAATGAATTAAAAAGAACTAAAATGATATTCATGGGGGATTTGAAGAGTCTCTGGTCAATTGCAGATAAATCAAACACTCCAAGTGAGTAGTAGGGAGCTGAAGGGGTGTACGGCCGAAGCACGGAGGCAGATGGGGGCATCTCGACCGCCGATAGCGGCTAGATGAGAAAAACGGACGGTTGGATTGAGGTCATATGCCTCGAGATTCGTGCCACATGCTATATTTTATGTTAACTCCTTATTTATCTCATTTGATTTTTTTGAAACTTTTCGATTCTCCGTATATTGCACGTGTAACTCTTAGGCTTCCGAAATTTTTTAAAAAAAATATTAAAAATAATTAGGACATATGGGAATCGAACACAAAAGTTATGTCATAGCAATAGAGAGGCTTTACCAGTGAGCTACAAGTTATTTCTTGGTTTTATTAAACAAATTTAACTTATTACTCTTAATCGGGCTGAAATACACATTCTATATATTAAACAAGTTAATTTTGTTCACAGGTTTTCATAGTCGTTACACAAAACCATCCCGAAAAACTTCTGATCTCACTATCAGTAAATCTTATCTGTCTTGTCCATGGTCTAATGGTGACAGACAATCGAACATAGCGCGATATCGACTTCCTATACCGGGAGAAATGAATCCCTTCTATCACTCACTATTCCCAAGTGTTTCGAGACTGTACCCAACCAAAACTTGTTTGCATGACTCTTTAAAGCCGTGGTAGGGCAATTATCTAAGTATAGTGAGAACACGCTCAAGACAAATGACGATGTCAGGTTTAAAAACTACCCTATACGGATGTCACCAGAGAACTATTATTCGACAATAGCTATATTACCATCTAGAAGTTCTCGACGAGTTTGTCCAGTGTAACTCATAATCTAATGAGCATCTGTATACAATTTTTGGTGCTATACACCAATTGCTGTAGGACCAAACATCACCTCTCATCAGGGTCAAGAAACATATACACTAGTCAACTCTAGAATATCGATGCCCGGTCTCGAAACTCCCACAACTAAAGAATTTAAGGATGCGGTTATGGACTATCCAGCTCCTACAAGTATGATCACCATTATAACGCTGGTAATCAAGTAAAGATCATACGGGCATTATCAACATGTATTAGCGATATGAAATAACAAGTAAAACACATACACATGTTAAGATAAAATCAAACCAAAAAACATACTGTCATATCGAGCAAGATTGTCATGTACATACATATCCCTAGCTTCCAAAATATAATGTACAATCTTGTAATATACAATAATGGCCTCTAGGGTATACATATCCAACAGTATTTGTTGAACTGTGAGTTCGGCTTAGCCTAAGAATTAGAGCTCACGAGCACGTAAGAAGCTCGGAAAGAGAGAGCGGGTACAGGTTTAGCGGGTTATTCATTTTGTGATGCTCATTGTAATCTCATGTAGTTCGTTCTCAATACCGGAAGTTCTCGTCGTGGATGTGTGAGTAGGTACAGGTTGAGCGGAATCTAAGTAAAATCTTATGTCTCTTGTGATTGCTCTTTATAATTTTGTGGTTGATATGCGTTGTCTACCTTTTTCATAATACTCCAAAACACCATTCTTGAATTTCCGCCGCAACCTATTATTTCTCAATAGTATGTATGGGTGTCAACTGAACTCAGTGCATGTCACGTCCCGCTTCCCAAAATACGGAAAACGAGGGATGACTAGGCCAGCCATGCTCATACAGTCAAGGAATAATCCCGCCGTAGTCACACTTCGGCTTCTAGCATTACATGGTAATCAGTTAAACAAAGCACAGCAGTAAAGGAATTACATCACTAAATTATTACATTAAGATCCATTGTCCACAAATTACAAATAAACAAGAAGAGTTACTAACCAAGTTCAATTACACGATCTCTTTATGGAAGCAGAAAAGAAAGAAAAGCACTCCAGACTAGATCTCCATCAGCTCGAAAGATAAATCCGTCTCATGCGCTGGTTCTTCCATGGGATCTGAGCATGCATACTCAGGTCGTCAGAGCGACGTAATAGCAATTTATATAATAATGATATGGAACAAGTAATTACGGTGATAACAGTGAAAGTACAATGCGTGTAATCACTATGTCACTAAATGGTGCAAAATATGATCTGTGTCCCTATCAGTCTCTAGGTCATGTTTAAAATCGTATAGTGGAAAGGAGGATCATGTTTAACAGGAGTCTCGTACATACCCGAGATAACGGCTCATATGCCCGGGACATAACCCTGTCAGCCGGATCGCTAGATCCTACCTAATATATATATCACTGCTCGAATGTTCATCCTTTAAAACACGGCCCCGCTAAATACGATTCTCTTTCCACTTCGATTTCCCCTTTTTCCCCAGGTTCACACTATTTATGATTTTGATTTAGTCGTGTACAAATATACCAATGGCACGGTTTTATCACTGTTCACTGTATCAATCACTGTCACGAATCATTCACTTTCCATTGGTGTACTCGACACTCCTAAACCAATATCATTCACGCACGATAATGCAATGTCCACTGAACACTAACACGCACTAACACTATGTATATGGCAAATGGGGTAAGATATGTGTATGTATGCCATTAATAAGCCATGTATGTTATGAACCAATATGCACGTCATCAACTTACAAAATTTGTATAAATTCATATGTTCGGAATTCAACGAAATGATACAAATAAGATAATAAGCACACTCTGTCAGTAGTTCATCAAAATTAGTTTCAGTTCGATTGGGTTTCCGGTATTCGAGTTACAGCCGTTTCATTTTAAGTGCTCGCTGCAGGAAATTCAGTTTCTGAACTGAACATCTGTTTCGCGACATGAATTTCACCCAGTTGGGTTCGGAATTTAGCGACGCTACAGTTGAATAAAACCTAGGGTTTTCAATATGGTGTTCAATGCAACAGACGTATTCTCAATCGCGTCTGTACGTCAAAAGTTATACGCTGTTCAATACTAGTATGTCAATTCTGATTCTGTTTTGGACTGTTACACGTCCTGTTCTTTTAATTTACAAATTAATTAGCAAACGACGATGAAACGGAATGGAACCACTTGTGTTATTTATATAACAGATTCACCTTTAATAAAATACAGAGTTCCGCAACATACGAGTTCAGGAAACAAGGTGGCACACATTACGGAACAGTATACAGTAACCAGAGTCGCTCTGGACTGCAGTCCAGAGCCGCACTCCGATCCAAATATTGTCACAATTTCAGTACAGAAACCATTAGAAACTTGCATAGGGTTATAGTTCGTCGAGTCGGCTTTGATTTAAGCCCTCGAACGCATCATTTCAGTTTGTACATAATTTATGGTGATTTTAACAATTTTCAGATACGGGAAATTTCCAATTTTACGGGTATATTTGGGGGTATTCGTTTTAGTCATTAACAGTCGTATTTTCCAATGAAATTTATTCAAGATATTCATTATCACACAGGCCAGCATAAGAAATCCAATTCCGTCAAATTAGATGAATATTTTCATTGGGATCATGCATTGAACAGGTATGTCATATAATTTATCGGAAATTGTAAATTTGTAATTTATACGATTTAAGTCTGTAACACGAATAGATTAGCATGTAGCTAGTAAAATACTTGCCTGGAAATGCGTTGGGCGATGCTCGACAGCGGCAACGTCACGAACGCGCGACGAACGGCGCGGTTTGGATGCACGGCCTCGGCTCGCGATTCGGGTTTGACGTCGGAGTTGCCCGGAGAACGACTCGTGCTCGCTGGAAGCGGAGAGGATGCTCAGTGGTTCTCTGCGAGTGCGCTGGGGTCGACGACGGTCGGCGGCGTCGCGTCCGGCGATGTGCACAGTAAAGCTCGAGGCTTGGGTTTTAGGGTTATGGTATTTTTGGGGGGGGGGAGAGAGAGAGAGAGAGAGAGAGAGAGAGAGATAGTGGGCTCGGAGGTGGTGATGATGAAGTTGATGTTGAGGATGAAGGGGGTGTCGACTGAGGCGGTTCAGGCTCGCCGGCGAGGGGGTGCAGCGTGGCCGAGCTCGGGTGTGCAGGGGGTTCTGCGGTGGGTTAAAAGAGCTCAGTGGTGGATTGAGTCAGGGCGTTGTTGATGGAGAGTAGTGAGCGAGGGAGGAGGGTGAGGGGTTGCAGTCGTCGCCGTCGGAGGTGAGCGGCGAGGTGAAGTTGGCAGTGAGTTCTCGGTTGGGTTTTGGGTGAACGAGAGAGGGATTTTGAGAAGAGTTTCAGAGGGTGTGAGGGATAGAGGAGTTTGAGAAGAGGTCGATGGAGTCGCGAGGGAGTGCGCGCGAGTCGTGGGCCAACGGCTCGGCGACGTGGCCGCGAGGAGAGGCGAAGAAAGTGGATCGGGGGAAAACGAGAGAGAGCGGGAAAGAAAAGAGACGTTGGGAGAAGATGAGGGATCGAAGCGGGTCGGGTCGGGTTTGAGCGGGCGCGGTGAAAGGGAAGAGGGCTGGGCTGAGAGGGAGTGGGCCGGGGATTTAAAATTTAATAAATTCCATTTTTTTTCTCGTGGGCTGAGGGGGAGTGGGTGCTGGGCCGGGGGTTTAAGTCTAAATGTTAATATTTTACTTTCATTTGTTGGGCTGTGGGTTTAAAGAAGTTGTGGCTAATGTTTATTTAAATTGGTTTATGTTTAGATGTTTTGTTTTAAATTTAGGTTTGGTCTGTGATTGGTTTAAAGGTTTTGGAAAATCAAATATTGAAACTTAAGCAACCCATCATCACATAAAGTAAGAATACGGGAAAAAGGATAGCATTCGGGGACTAGGAAAAATATAGGAAAATTCATAGATGGGAACGGGGATTTACATCATACCCCCCTTACAAAAATTTCGTCCTCGAAATTTAACAAGGATACAATGAAACAAAAGTACTAAATAAAGAGATGTGGAAAACGAGCACGGATATCTTCCTCCCGCTCCCAGGTGGATTCTCGTGCGGAACGACTGCCCCAAGATACTCGGACTAACGGAATGACCTTATTCTTCAGCACTTTCTCTCTGCGGTCGAGGATGGCAGTGGGCTGCTCCTCGTATGATAGATCGGTACCCAAAACTAGCTCCGAATAGTCCAGGACATGGCTCTCATCCCGAACTTAACGCCGTAACTGTGATACGTGGAAGGTATTGTGCACACCAGCTAGCGATGGAGGCAAGGCAAGTCGGTAGGCCACCTCTCCTACTCGCTCTAGCACCTCAAAAGGTCCGATGAAACGGGGAATGAGCTTTCCCCGACCTCCGAATCTGATAACTCCACGGGTAGGGGAAATCTTCAAAAACATGTGATCTCCGACTTCGAATTCTAGTGCCCTCCTGCTGGTATCTGCCCAACTCTTCTGTCGATCCTGAATCGTCTTAATTCGCTGCCTGATCATTTGGACCTTGTCGACTGTCTGAACAATGAGCTTGGGGCTCAGAAATCTTTGCTCTCCCACATCATCCCAACATACTGGGGATCGACACTTCCGCCCGTAAAGCGCTTCGAAAGGAGCCATCTGGATGCTAGCCTAATAACTGTTGTTATAAGAAAACTCGACTAGATGCAGATGGTCCTCCCAGGAACCCTGAAAGTCCAACATACAGGCTCTCAACATATCCTCGAGCGTCTGAATCGTACGCTCGGATTGTCCATCCGTCTGCGGGTGATAAGCTGTGCTGAATTTGAGGCGGGTACCCAAGCTCTCCTGTAAGCTCCTCCAAAAGTGCGACACGAATCTGGTGTCCCGATCTAACACAATGTTGACTGGAACATCGTGAAGTCACATTATCTTCTGCATATATCTCTCTGCCAGTGACTCTGTCGACTGTCCCACTCGGAATGGTATGAAGTGTGCAGATTTCGTGAGGCGATCGACGATAACCCAAATGGCGTTATTGCCCATAGGGCTCCGTGGTAAGGCTGTCACGAAATCCATGGTAATATGCTCCCACTTCCATTCTGGTATCGGCAGTGGTTGTAACAATCCCGCTGTTCTCTGATGCTCCGCCTTCACCTGCTGGCATACCAAGCACCTGGATACGAACCTCGCAATTTCCCGCTTCATTCCGTTCCACCAAAAGTGCTGTTTTAGATCCCGATACATCTTTGTACCTCCCGGATGCACAGAATAAGCTGAACTATGCGCTTCAGCCAGTACTTCTTCTTGGACATCTCCCTTGGGTACGCAGAGTCTGCTACCGAATCTCAGAGAGCCATCTTCATGTATGATCAAGTCCGTTCTCAGCCCGGCTTCTACTTGCGCTCTGAACTTTTGCAATCGGGGATCATCCGCTTGTGCAGCCTTGATGCGATCCACCAGGAAAGACTGCACCTGTAGTTGCCAAAGTTGACTGAGTGCGCTCGGTGTAACGACTTCAAGCTCGAGTCTCTGAAAGTCCTCAATAATGCTCCTCCGACTGGTCAACCTCATGACGGCTGGCTTGCGACTGAGCGCATCTGGTACAACATTCACTTTCCCCAGGTGATACTGAAGGTCCAAGTCATAATCTTCCATCAGCTCTAGCCATCGGCGCTGCCTCATGTTTAGCTCCTTCTGAGTGAAGACATACTTCAGACTTTTATGATCCGTGTATACCTCCACTTTCTCGCCCAATAGGTAGTGCCTCCAAATTTTCAACGCAAAGACTACTGCAGCTAACTCCAAGTCATGCGTAGAATAGTTCTTCTCGTGATTTCTCAGTTGTCGAGAGGCGTAAGCAACCACTCGACCGTGCTGCATCAGAATGCAGCCTAAACCCTTCCCTGAGGCATCACTGTGTATCACTAAACCACCGGAATCATCTGGTACTGTAAGGATAGGCGCCGTGGTTAACTTCTGCTTCAGCGTGTCAAATTCCTGAGTGCACTCCTCTGTCCACACAAACGATACATCCTTCCGTGTCAGCCTCGTCAATGGTTCAGTGATTCTTGAGAAGTCTTGGACGAATCTCCGATAATAACCCGCCAATCCCAGAAAACTCCTGATCTCGGCCACTGACTTCGGCGTTGGCCAATCTCTGACAGATTCTATCTTTGCTGGGTCCACTGAGATGCCTTCGCCCGAAACAATGTGTCCCAAGAACTGAACCTTGTCGAGCCAAAATTCACACTTGCTTAGTTTCGCATACAGCTTCTCTTCCTGAAGAATTTGTAGAACCGTGCGCAAATGCTCAATATACTCCTCCCGGGTCTTCGAGTAGACAAGTATGTAGTCGATAAACACAACGACAAATGTGTCCAAGTACTGTGCAAACACCATGTTCATCAAGTCCATGAATATCGCTGGGGCATTGGTAACACCGAACGGCATCACGAGGAACTCGTAATGTCCGTACCGGGTCCTGAAAGCCATCTTGCATACATCCTCGGCTGCTACTCTGATTTGGTGATATCCAGAACGGAGATCCAATTTCGAGAATACCTTGGCCTCACTTAACTGATCGAATAAATCGTCGATGCGCGGGATTGGGTACTTGTTCTTTATTATGACCTTGTTCAACTCCCGATAATCTATACACATCCGCAGCGATACATCCTTCTTCTTTACTAACATGACCGGTGCACCCCACGGTGAAGCGCTCGGCTGGATAAATCTCTTCTCCAATAGTTCTTCAATTTGCTTCTTCAACTCCGCCAACTCAACTGGTGCCATTCTGTATGGGGCCTTGGATACTGGCGCCGTACCTGGAGTTAAATCGATCGAGAACTCCAAGATGCGAGGAGGTGGTAGACCTGGTAGATCTTCAGGAAATACGTCCAGAAAGTCCCGAACAATCTCTGGGGCTGGGCTCTCATCAATCTCCATAGCTGTCAGCTCCTTGGGCTTGGCTTTGTACTTGGCTGGCTCCAAAGATTCGCTTCCGCCCTCAAAAATAAACTCCGGGTGATTGGGAATGTGGAAGATCATATTCCTTGCACGGCAATCGATAACTGCATGGAAGGTACTCATCCAATCCATCCCGAGAATTGCGTCTTAACTGCCTGTCCCAATCAGAAGGAAATTCGCATAGAATTCTCTGCTACACACTACAACCGGGCATGATCTACATTCTCTACTAGATATTATAATGCCATTACCCGTATGTATCTCCCAGCCCTTGGTTAGTGGTTCATGTGGCATGGAGTGTGTATCAACGAAATGCTCAGACAAGAAACAGTGCGATGCCCCAGAATCAAATAGTACTCTAGCTGGAAAGGAATGTACGAGTAGAGTACCTGTAACAACGTCTCCTGACGCCTCTGCCTGCTCGGCGGTCAAGGTGAAAGCCCGTCCCTGACCGCGACCTGTAAAGGGTTGCCTCTGCTCCTGTGGCCTCTGCTGCGGCGGTCCAGAACCTCCCTGTATCTCTGCTCACTCAGGGCAACCGCTAATCCTGTGCTGACTGGATACGCAAATCAAGCACTGTCCCTTAGCACGACGACATTCCTTCTGGGTATGCCCATCTCTATTGCAGTAGCCGCAAACTACGTTCCGTCTTTGGGGGCGATGCTGTGGCACGAACGGACGCTTCATTTGTGTCGTTCCAGGCCTGTGAACCAGTATGGCTCCTCGAGAAGGTGCAGGGGTACGTGCTGGAACGACTGGGGGTTTCCTGAACTTGTTGATCAATTGCTCCTGAACTCTCGCCGCGTTGAGTACCTGGGCGAAAGTCTGCAACTCCAGTGATGCAATCAACTGCTGCAACTCGAAATCAAGCCCCTGCAAGAAGCGTCTGGCCCTGGTGGCCTCTGAGGCGACCATGTATGGAGCAAAATGGCTCAGACGGTTAAACTCTGCCGCATATACGTCCACTGGACGTCCATTCTGCTTCAATAAAATAAATCTTTCCTCCATCTCTGCCTTGGCGGTGGAAGGGAAATAATGGTCTAGGAAGCACTCTTTGAATTTGCCCCACCCAATCGGCCTGTCCAGCCTGCTTTCTTCCACTGACCACCATGTACGGGCTTCATCTTCCAATTGGATCTTTATCACGTCCACCCTATCTTCATCGGGTACCCTGGCGGCCGTCAGTAAGTTCACCATGTTCACTAACCATTGCTCGGCCTCGAGGGGTTCAGCTAGCCCTGTGAACGCAGCTGGATGCAACCTCCGGAAGTCCGATACGGTACCAGTCCTAGCAGGGTAAGCTGGTGGAGTAGTGCCTCGGGGGCGGTAATGAGTGCGGAGGGTCCTCCTGCAGCGGTAATCGCCCTGAGTCCCTCAGCGAGTAAGTATGTCTTCCTCTCCTGAGCTTCCGCGAGAGAGGTCCGTGCACTAAGTATTCTTTCCGTGCGGTCCTGAGAGCTGGAGTCCGAGGAGGGGTCGTTCGGGGACGTCATATCGCTGGAAGATTCAAAAGGATAAGATCAGATTCAAGGATGAAAATCAGGAATAGTGAAACGAAAATAATGTAATACCGTATAGTTAATGTTATCCCTTGTTACTAAACCTGGCTCTGATACCAACAAAACCATGTCACGCCCCGCTTCCCAAAATACGGAAAACGCGGGATGACTAGGCCAGCCATGCTCCTACAGTCAAGGAATAATCCCGCCGTAGTCACACTTCGGCTTCTAGCATTACATGGTAATCAGTAAAACAAAGCACAGCAGTAAAGGAATTACATCACTAAATTATTACATTAAGATCCATTGTCCATAAATTACAAATAAATAAGAAGAGTTACTAACCAAGTTCAATTACACGATCTCTTTATGGAAGCAGAAAAGAAAGAAAAGCACTCCAGACTAGATCTCCGTCAGCTCGAAAGATAAATCCGTCTCATGCGCTGGTTCTTCCACGGGATCTGAGCATGCATACTCAGGTCGTCAGAGCGTCGTAATAGCAATTTATATAATAATGATATGGAACAAGTAATTACGGTGATAATAGTGAAAGTATAATGCGTGTAATCACTATGTCACTAAATGGTGCAAAATATGATCTGTGTCCCTATCAGTCTCTAGGTCATGTTTGAAATCGTATAGTGGAAAGGAGGATCATGTTTAATAGGAGTCTCGTACATACCCGAGACAACGGCCCACATGCCCGGGACATAACTCTGTCAGCCGGATCGCTAGATCCTACCTAATATATATATCACTGCTCGAATGATCATCCTCTAAAACACGGTCCCGCTAAATACGATTCTCTTTCCACTTCGATTTCCCCTTTTTCCCTAGGTTCACACTATTTATGATTTTGATTTAGTCATGTACAAGTATACCAATGGCACGGTTTTATCACTGTTCACTGTATCAATCACTGTCACGAATCATTCACTTTCCATTGGTGTACTCGACACTCCTAAACCAATATCATTCAAGCACGATAATGCAATGTCCACTGAACACTAACACGCACTAACACTATGTATATGGCAAATGGGGTAAGATATGTGTATGTATGCCATTAACAAGCTATGTATGTTATGAACCAATATGCACGCCATCAACTTACAAAATTTGCATAAATTCATATGTTCGGAATTCAACGAAATGATACAAATACGATAATAAGCACACTCTGTCAGTAGTTCATCAAAATTAGTTTCAGTTCGATTGGGTTTCCGGTATTCGAGTTACAGCCGTTTTATTTTAAGTGCTCGCTGCAGGAAATTCAGTTTCTGAACTAAACGTCTGTTTCGCGACACGAATTTCACCCAGTTGGGTTCGGAATTTAGCGATGCTACAGTTGAATAAAACCTAGGGTTTTCAATAGGGTGTTCAATACAATGGACTTATTCTCAATCGCGTCTGTACGTCAAAAGTTATACGCTGTTCAATACTAGTATGTCAATTCTGATTCTGTTTTGGACTGTTACACGTCCTGTTCTTTTAATTTACAAATTAATTAGCAAACGACGATGAAACGGAATGGAACCACTTGTGTTATTTAGCTAACAGATTCACCTTTAATAAACTGCAGAGTTCCGCAACATACAAGTTCAGGAAACAAGGTGTCACACATTACGGAACAGTATACAGTAACCAGAGTCGCTCTGGACTGCAGTCCCGAGCCACACTCCGATCCAAATATCGTCACAATTTCAGTACAGAAACCATTAGAAACTTGCATAGGGTTATAGTTCGTCGAGTCGGCTTCGATTTAAGCCCTCGGACGCATCATTTCAGTATGTACATAATTTATGGTGATTTTAACAATTTTCAGATATGGGAAATTTCCAATTTTACGGGTATATTTGGGGGTATTCGTTTTAGTCATTAACAGTCGTATTTTCCAGTGAAATTTATACAAGATATTCATTATCACACGGGCCAGCATAGGAAATCCAATTCCATCAAATTAGATGAATATTTTCATTGGGATCATGCATCGAACAGGTATGTCATATAATTTATCGGAAATTGTAAATTTGTAATTTATACGATTTGAGTTTGTAACACGAATAGATTAGCATGTAGCAAGTAAAATACTTGTCTGGAAACGTGTTGGGCGATGCCCGACAGCGGCAACATCACGAACGCACGACGAACGGCGCGGTTTGGATGCACGGCCTCGGCTCGCGATTCGGGTTTGACGTCGGAGTTGCCCGGAGAACGACTCGTGCTCGCTGGAAGAGGAGAGGATGCTCAGTGGTTCTCTGCGAGTGCGCTGGGGTCGACGACGGTCGGCGGCGTCGCGTCCGGCGATGTGCACAGTGAAGCTCGAGGCTCGGGTTTTAGGGTTATGGTATTTTTGGAGAGAAAGAGAGAGAGAGAGAGAGAGATAGTGGGCTCGGAGGTGGTGATGATGAAGTTGATGTTGAGGACGAAGGGGGTGTCGACTGAGGCGGTTCAGGCTCGCCGGCGAGGGGGTGCAGCGTGGCCGAGCTCGGGTGTGCAGGGGGTTCTGCGGTGGGTTGAAAGAGCTCGGTGGTGGAGTGAGTCAGGGCGTTGTTGATGGAGAGTAGTGAGCGAGGGAGGAGGGTGAGGGGTTGCAGTCGTCGCCGTCGGAGGTGAGCGGCGAGGTGAAGTTGGCAGTGAGTTCTCGGTTGGGTTTTGGGTGAACGAGAGAGGGATTTTGAGAAGAGTTTCAGAGGGTGTGAGGGATAGAGGAGGTTGAGAAGAGGTCGATGGAGTCGCGAGGGAGTGAGCGCGAGTCGTGTGGCAACGGCTCGGCGACGTGGCCGCAAGGAGAGGCGAAGAAAGTGGATCGGGGGAAAACGAGAGAGAGCGGGAAAGAAAAGAGACGTTGGGAGAAGATGAGGGATCGAAGCGGGTCGGGTCGGGTTTGAGCGGGCGCGGTGAAAGGGAAGAGGGCTGGGCTGAGAGGGAGTGGGCCGGGGATTTAAAATTTAATAAATTCCATTTTTTTTTTCTTGTGGGCTGAGGGGGAGTTGGTGCTGGGCCGGGGGTTTAAGTCTAAATGTTAATATTTTACTTTCGTTTGTTGGGCTGGGGGTTTAAAGAAGTTGTGGCTAATGTTTATTTAAATTGGTTTATGTTTAGAAGTTTTTTTTTTAAATTTAGGTTTGGTCTGTGATTGGTTTAAAGGTTTTGGAAAATCAAATATTGAAACTTAAGCAACCCATCATCACATAAAGTAAGAATACGGGAAAAAGGATAGCATTCGGGGACTAGGAAAAATATAGGAAAATTCATAGATGGGAACGGGGATTTACAGTGTGTCTCAATAAATAGTATCCTAATGAATCATATCGATCCTTAAATTTGAGAAATTGTGAATCCGCGCATCCAGTTCGTAACATATCATCATGTTTCTGTATCTAAATCTTGTTATCTAGGAGTTATTAATATGAGTTATATGCTACTGTCCGAAGTAGGGAATCCAGCCAGGAAAAAAATCTTGTTGCATTTATCCATATGATCGCTTTACTTGCAAATTACTTTTCCTTGATCCTATACATATCTTCATATGCAAGTAGGTGAACTTAATCAAAGAAACGAATAACCTAAAGCGCACAAAAGGAGCCTGCCTCAACTCAAGCAAGGAATAACCTAACTAACAACTAGTAATATATATAAAGCAAGCATGCTTATACTTTTCCTCTTCAGGTTTGTTTTCATCTACATCTTCAGGTTGGTTTTCTTTCTTTCTTAAGCTTATTAATTTATATATTCAATAAAAATGATTATTTTTTCTTCTCTTCTTTTTCTCTTTTTTTTGTACATTAATACCTGTGAATGTTAGAGATTGTTACTTTTCTTCCCAATTTTTAGTTTCTTCCAATAGATAAAATCGTATCACATATCCTGATGACTATCGGTTTATCGATCATAGCATTGTTCAAAGGTTAGTTTTCAGCAGAATGTTCCATTTAATTATAGTTAATTTACTCATTGGTAAATGTTTCTCTTAGTTAATTAATTAGTCCCATCAATTCTCTAATCCAAATTTATGGAATGAGAGTTCTGTTTTATTTTATATTTTCTAGTGAACGGATCATGCATGCAAACTATCTTTTTAATTATCATTTTATCAAGGAACGATTTAGTAAATAAGAAGATCTTAGAAATTTCGTGTGAACGATTTAGAATTTTCTGTTGGGTAGTGTTAATGTTAGGTACCTTTGTTACTAGTAATGCTAATTGCATTCTAAAGTTTTTGGTGTAAAAGGAAATGCAAGTTTAGATTGGAGGATGTGATCAACTAGATACAATAAATGTGTCAGATAGGTTTTAAAGATATCGATATAATTTTTTAACGAAATATTAACCCAGTCTAATACAAAAGAAAAGCACAAATATAACAAATAAAAGACAACGGAGCTAAAAGAGAAAAAGCAAATCACACTTCTTGCAAAATTGAAGAAACATTCCTTTCCGCGTCCGGTATCCAACAATCACCCTAAGCAGTTCTTTTCGACTCCTGATCTCTCTCTTCTGCAATATATGATGACCTTTGTCCTCGTTCTTCTGTCATCGCTGATTCCTCCCCTATATTGATCTTAGCCTTTTTCCACGTCTTTGCAGCAGTTGTATCTAACCAAAATATAATATTTGACCCAATCCCATTTATTGTAACAGTATTTCTAACATTATTAAAGACTCTGTGGTTTCTCTCTTGCCAAATACTCCAGCATATAGCTGAGGCCACAATATCCCAATACCCATGATACCTCGTACTCAAAGCCCTCCTCCACTGACTGCATATATCAAAAAAAAAAGCCCCAAAAGGTAATCCAGTGAAAGCGTTCTCTCCAAACCTATCCCAAATATGTCTAACCCCGGAACACATCTGAAATAAATGATATCATGTATGTAAAAGAATGAGGGATCACATCGAAATCATATCATGTATGTAAAAGTTTTCTATTTAGAATGTATACAAACCTTAGAGAAAGTTACCAGAAAAATGAATGCCTCAGAAAGGGTGTGCACCTAAATAGTGGATAATAAATAAACCCCTAAGACATAAATAGTGGATAATAAATTTACTATCTCTTATAAAATTATCCATACTCGATCTGTCCTTCTAAAAGTACCACCACATCGACGCAACCCGTGGGTTTGTTGGTTTTGCCCGGTGTTTGCTGATAAAAAAATCAAGTGATTCATTTTCTTAGATAATATGTAGTTCTTATTAATAACTAGTGATATAAATATTAAGCGATTTGACTTTTGAGATGGAACATATGAATTTAGTTGCGACCTTTAATTAAGACAGTTAGTATACTCAATTAAAATATGCAATCATTGTAATACAACTCGATCGTGCTATGATGTTGTACCCGGTCGAGGATTCATGACCTCGCTCGCTTGTTCTGTTTGCTTACTTCTTATATTTTGCGTTTTTTTCAAATCTGTATTATGTTTTGTTATGTAATTTTAATGAACGCAGGAAAATATTTCTTAACCTTTTTATTTAACTAAAAACTTGGGAAGGATTAAAGATTAATATCAGATGATCCAAACAACATAATTGCATAGTGATTTTAAAGGTTGACAACGCGTTTAATTAGAATAAACCCTCGACCAATGGCTATTTATATTAGGATTAATATTAGATGCATGTTATAACAAAGAATACATCGTACGTGTGCTTTTCATTTACAGAATGCCTGAACAAAGGATCATGGAGGTTGTACGCCCGCTTACGATTCAATTGAAAGAAGCTAGGAAGTTTGCTGCTAAATGTAAGAAGAATGTTGATAATCTTATTGAAGATATCAATGGAGAGATCTTCTTTGTTGCTAAAATTTTTCAAAAACTAGAGAAATGGGAGAAAGACATGAAGGATAAATTCGGAGATATAGTGAAGGAACTCAACGAGGCTTTGGAACATGGCAATGATGAGATTAAATTTCGCTCCAAGCTTCTTAGTGTGGAGAACACGACCTCCGGCTTTAAAAGAAGCATGATCAAAGGTTCCCCACTCCGTTTAGAATATCTTGAGGCCTATATTAAATCTGTATCCTATGAAATTCCATTGCTAGATATTAGTAATCATCAAACATCCACCGATAGTACGGAACCTCTCGAGCTTCAGTTTGATAGATTAAAATCATTAAGTGAAATAGAAGAGAATATGAAAACACTTCACACTTACAATATACAAATACTAGTATTCTTGAGCATCTTCCCGCCAGGTTCTTTGATAAAGAAAACGATGATATATTACTGGTGGATAGGGTCTCACTCACAAGAAGACCAAGAGTTACAGCTAAACTCGATTTTGGAAAATCTAGCAGATTGCGGATTGATAAGGAATAAGTATAAAAATTATAAACAAAATGTTATTGATTGTTGCATCATCAATCCACTAGTTATCCAAGCTGTAATCAATCTTAATGAGCATCCAACCGTTGGAAGATATATCAACACGATATATGATCCTCTTTCAATTCGTCCATTCTTGTCAACATCATCGACAGCACCAAAACACATGATGAGGTTATTCAGTGAGCAAAATGATCCATTTGGTAATACATGCTTTAACATCAAATGTAACTATTTAAAATTTGAGAGGAAAAATATTGAATATATGAAAGAATCTGCTGTTCTTATGCTTGGGAGGTGGCATAACTCAGTCAAGCATCACATCGAAGTAGAAAACACAGAATTCCTCAAATCATTAGGGTCTTTTAATTCCTTAAGGTATCTCAGCCTCCGAGGTATTTCAAGAATCATTGAGCTTCCACGTGAGATCGGCGAATTAGAAAGCCTTTGTGTACTTGATCTCCGAGCGTGCTATGATCTACAAAGGTTGCCAATTGAGATCACAAAACTCCGACGGCTTGAACATTTAGATACATCAGAATGTTACTTTCTAAGTCACATGCCTCAGGATATTAGTCTTCTTTTGTGTCTCAAAGTGCTAAAGGGCTTCGTTGTCGGGAATTTGCAAACACAAGAGTCATGTCGACTTGGTGAGCTTTCCAAATTGAACTTCCTAAAAAAATTAAGCATTAACATTGGAAGAGGTTCTGTGCTTGAAGAAGGCGAATTCGGAAAACTCAGTGGGTTGACCTCCCTGGTTTCGCTCACAATAACATGGTCGACGAGCCAACCTCCTTCAAGAAATGGGGATTCCACATTATTAAGGGTTTTGACGACGGATGAGATTGATGTCTCTCCGCCTCCAAATCTTGAGAAGCTAGATCTACGATGCATTCCGGAAAGGACGCCGCCACGGTGGCTACTTCCTAGTAAATTGACAAAATTAGAAAGGTTGTATATCAGAGGCGGAAAGCTGAGTGTTCGCACTTTGCGTGATTTAGGATTAACTTGGCCTGGTGTTAAGGTTCTACGTGTACGATTCTTTGAAGGAGAGGATACAGAAGACTATATCGGCCCATTTCCAAATCTCGACTATGTAGAATACCACAAACATGACAAGTCTGAAATTAGTTTTCATTTGACAAGGTAAGTGTCCCAATTTTTCGAAAAAATAGTAATACTTTACTCATACCTTGTATCCACATTGTTTGCAATTTGTTTACATGATTTATACCATTTATTTTTTTGTGACAGAAATGCTATTGAAGAATCTATTGAAGAATTTAGACAAAGAAGAGAGAAAGGAAATCTAGACCGCGAAGGTAAAACCATAGATAAGTATTTAATTGGGCTCTTAGTATATACTGATGGATACTTGTTATTATTTATAATTAAAATTTAAGTTGATTAGATATTTTCGTTTTATTTTGCTGTCCTTCTTATTCTTAAGAGCGGTTAATGAGCATATTTAGGTCATTCAACTCGGATATATTAGATAGCGCACAATTACATAATTGTGAGTGTACATCTGACACACACATACAGATAGATACAGATACGTGTGTGGGGGAATAATGGAGGACAGACATTAGAAGGGATATGCTCCTATGGCATCGGAAAAAATAAACCCTCCACCATTTTTGGTGATGATCGGAACCGTCCATTTTGATCCTAAGATGTAGATACACCAAATTTTATATGATTATAGCATTTTTTCACCGTTGATCTAGTATTGTGAAAATTCTAAAACTGTTCTATTATAGAAAAACAATTAATTTTGCACTCACCAATCAACGGTGAAAAAATATTATAATCACACGAAATTTGGTGTATCTTAATCGATGAAGATGAAGATGCATCGAAACAAATAGAGGAAGAATGACATTTTTTGATGCTATAGAAGGAAATCCTCTCATAGGGCCTTTGTCCTCCATTATTCTCTCTCTCTCTCCACACACATATAGCATGTGCACACACACATTCGTACTCTCTCTCTCTCACTCACACACAAGTATATATATAAAATGACTAAGATATTATATGTATGATTTGAAAACAAATCCTACCATATTTGTTCCAATAAGATATACTTTAAGATTTATGCATACAATGATATCATACTTGAAATAAATGAGAGCTATTCTTCATAATTGATTGCACAAATCCCAAAAAGATTTTAATGGCTATAAAGAAGGTAGGATTTGTTTCTAAATACTACCGATAGAATTCTAGTCATTCTCTCTCTCTCTCTAGTCGTTCTCTAATGGAGAAAAGAGGCCAAATAAGCGAATTTTCTCCTACGGCATCAATAAAAATCAATCATTCATCATTTTATTCAACAAACACCTCCCATCATCTTTATTTTTATTATTTTTTCACGGTTGATTTAGTGTTCCAATGTTAACGGTTTACTAACAATAGAACTTTTTACCTTGCTAAATTAACGGTGAAAAGGAGTTAGGATCTCATGAAATTTGGTGTATCGACATATTACATATCAAGATCGAAAGTGCCGATCGTCGGAAAAATAATGGAGGGTGTACTTTTTCGATGTCATAGAAGATTTTTCCTTCTATGTCCTCTGCCTTCATATAAATATCAGGTAGTGATCTATTTCAAACCGGTCCGCGCATTTTAAAAACGAGAACTTTCGATTTACGATATATTCTAACGATCTGATCCGTTCAAGTTGATCACCACATCCTCAAATGTATGTGCATGAAAAATCAAAGGATTAGAAGACCTTTAACTTATGCATCGAAAGTAGTTGATATTGCATAATCGAAAAACGTTAAATTTTGCACCCATCGATGCATAGGTTAAAGGTCTTCAAATCCTTTGATTTTTCATATACATACATTTGATGGTAGAATGATCAACTTGAACGGAAGATCGTTAAAATATATCATATATCGATTGTTCCCGTTTTTAAAAAATGCGAACCGGTTTACAATTGAGCGCTCTCCAATATATATATATATATATATATATATATATATATATATATATATATATATATATTCTATGTCATAGAAGATTTTTCCTCCTATGTACTCTGCCTTCATATATATATGTGTGTGTGTGAATAATGGAGGAAAAAGACCTTAAGAGGCTTTTATGTCAGGTGGCGTCTAAAATCTATATCCTTCGAGACTTTTTTCGACGTGACCCATCATCACCATGAGATCTTTATCATGTAAGATGTGAATACACCAAATTTCATGTGATTCCATCACTTTTTCACCGTTGAGTTAGCAATGTAAAAAGTTCTATTGTTATTAAACCGTTAATTTTGCACCCACTAAATTAATGGTGATAAAGTGTTGGAATCAAATGAAATTTGGTATATTAACATCTTAGATGATAAAGCTGAAGATGATGGATGCCGATCGTACGTCGAATAAAATCGTGGAAGGTATATTTTTTCAACGTTATAGGAGGAAATTCTCTCTTATGGCACATTTCTTCCATTATTCTCTCTCTCTCTATGTGTGTGTGTGTGTGTGTGTGTGTGGGCTAATTTACTTTCTAGATGTAACTAAGTTAGTTACAATCTATGCAAAAACAACATGAGAGCTCGTTTTTTCGTATAATTTTCACCGTCATACCAAATTTTATGTCATTTGGACATCTTTTACCTATGCATCGAATGGTACCAAAACGAACGGTTTTCCGACAACATAACATTTTACAAACCAAGATCAATGGGCAAATAATGTCCAACTCATGAAAACCTTATATGAATGAATAACACAATAATGAAGGGGTTATATATGCTGCTTCTTTCAATTTCTTATTGTTTCATGTATAGCCTTTTTCTACTACACATGTTAAAGAAACTTTTGTTCAGTCTCTGTTTTTGTTCATGAAGTTTTGTCTACTGAACAGAAATTAAATTAGAGCATTATTTTTTTTAAATTTTTTATCTTGCAGTGCCTTGGGACGATCTTTATGGATTCAACTCCTGATGTAAGTTACCATATCTATTCCTTTGCTGCAATCCATGTTGGACTTGTTAATTTCTTTTTTATGCTCGAGTTTTACTGTAAATAATCAGGATCAAATTTGTGAGCAACAATGAAGTTGACTTTGGACCCTGTTCTTATCGCAAAAAAAATTCCAGGAAGAGATAGAAAGAAGACAAAGGATTTGGCAAGGAAGCTGCAGTATCATAATCAGAGCAAATAAAAAAATTTAGGCTCAGCAAATAAAAATAAAATTCAAGAAGAGATAGAAAGAAGACAAAGTTAGTTACTATCAAGCTCATCTTTACTGGATAATTCATGCTTGTCAAATGCCCAAATGCAAGTTGCTTGTTCTGCTTAATGTTATTTCCATTTTTTTTGGCACTGGTTGTTTTTGTTTTTTTTCCCAATTGAATTGCAGAATCAGAACGAGCTATCTTAATAATTATTATTGAGATGATTATTGTTGATTCTTAACCCATTGCACTTCGGCTCTTACAAGAAAATCTAATGCATGATCGAAAATCATTTGTAACGTTCCTTAGGAAACCTGTATGAATGAGATAAATGGTCATTTCACACACAAATTTAACACCATTAGCCTTGACCCGTTTTGATAGTTAACATGGTAGTTTCTCGTAATTTTGAAAGATTTTGGTTGTTTCTTGTAACTGGATCAAAGTATTTAATAGCATAAGAAATGATGGTTGGATGAACAAAAAGCATGATGGTATAAACTGTGAAGATAGTATAAATGAATTTATATGATTCTGAACATGGAAACAGTACAAAAAGGAGATATTAAAATTAAATCAAAACACCATTACAATAATTATAAAGTGCTATGTAATTACTTCTAACAATAAAACATAGTTTAGCACAAATTAGAACAAAATGGTAATAAATATTTTCTTAATTGTTTGCTGTTATACAAATTAACACTTGACATGGTTTACAAGTATTTTTGCTAATTTGTTTTCAATATCCTCCAACATAATAAAAAAAATCCCCAATGCTTTATTATATACATTTAATTTCAGGACAATTTTTTTTTTATTAAATCATATTAAAATACTATTTTTTTTAAAACAAACCACTTTAAAAATATATTACACAAACATGCTACTTTCTTCTTTGTAGGCTCCACGTAAGCGCCAGCTCAGCGCTGACGCTGGCGTCAATAAAAAATTTTAAAGTACGCAGTTTGAAACTGCGCTCATTACAAATGTATGGAACTCACTTTCAAACCGAGTCCCTTACAATTGTTTTGGGGGAAGTTTCAAATTGTGCTCCTTACAAATGTAACGGCCGCAGTTTCAAACCGCGTCTCATACAAATGTACTGGGCGCAGTTCTAAACTGAGCCCATATATTTTAGTGCAAAACAAAGTGTGTCTCTTTCCCCTACTTAAATAGATTCGATCTATTTACTTTCCTCACTCCTTACTATTCTCTCTCTCATCTCTCTCTCTCGTTCTTGTGCTCTCCCCCTGCTCTCTCACCCTCTCGATCTCTCTCTTCCCCCTCGAGACCTCTATTCCCTCCTGACCCCCCCGAGACCTCTCTTCCCCCCCATTCCCAGCGATCTCTCCTTCTCTGTCTCATCTCTCTCCCTCTGTCTCGCTTTCATCTCTCCGTCTCACTCATGCTCTCTCGACCCCTCCTCTGTCTGTCATCTCTTGATCTCATATTCTCTCGCTCGTGCAGCTTTAGATGGAAATTCATGGGCGAATAATCACCTTCATCCTCGTTATCGTCATCACCACTGTGAGCATCCAGAAGGTTAGCTAAACCCTAATTTTCTTTAAAAATAATTCATAATAAAATTTGGTTAAAATTTCGTATTGAGAAAGCAATTCGAACAAATTGGGTATATATCGGGGTTTTCCTCGATTTTACCTGTGACAGATCAATTAGTATGATACAAGTTCTTGCAACTTGTTACATGCTAGAAATATGAATTTTATTGTAATTTTATGTAATTAGATGAATATAAATGTGAAGATAAATAAATAGGTTGTTTGATAAGAACCTCAAAGCATTCGTCAATATTTCTGGAAGGTGGAAAAATGATGGATAATTACATCCATCTGGTTTTCTATTTCGATGGCCAATTATTGATAGAAAAAAATAATATTCCTGAATATGTCAAAGGAAAAACTAAGATGATTAGAGTCAAGAAATCTAACACATACTGTAGTGATATATGTCCTAGAGGCCATTATTGTATAATACTAGTTTGTATATTACATTTTAGAAGCTTGGGATATACATAGATTTTATGACATTCTTGCTCAATATAATAGTATGTTATTGGTTTGTTTCTATCTTAATGTGTATATATTTCTTTTAGTGTATCGCTAATACATATTGGTAGAGCCCTTAGGATCTTTGCTTGACTACCAGCGTTGTGAGGGCAGTCACACTAGTGGAGGCTGGGTAGTCTATAAACACATCCTTATATAGGTCCCTAGTCATATGATTATCGAGACAGGGCATCGATACTCCAGAGTAGACTGGTGTATACGCTTCTCATCCCAGAAGAAGAGATGGTCTGTCCCACAGCCATTAGTATGTTGTACTGGAGATAGTATGCAGGTGCTCATTGGGTTATGAGTTACACTGGAAGGACTCGTGGAGAACTGTTGGTTGGTACTATATCTATCATCAGGTAGCAGTTCCCAGGTGACATGAGTACAACATAGTCCGTTTATTTGACACTGCTACTTCGCCTCAAGTGTGTTCCTACTGTTCTTAGATTACTACCCTACCACGGCTCTGATGAGTCGTGCGAACAGATAGTAGTTGGGTGGAGTCCCGAAGCACTTAGAGGCAGTGACGGTTAGATAGGATTCGTCTCTCTCGGTATTGAAGGATGATGTCGCGCTGTGTTCGGAAAGCCATTACACAAAGTCCCTGGCCAGGGCAAGCGAGATTTACTGGTAGGTACTCCAATAGTTTTTCATGGTGTTTTTGGGCTCTACTCCGGCATGACTTATTGCGCTATTAGGGGTCTGACGGCTACCGTCCCCTAGGCCTAATATGCTATACTCTTAGACGAACAGACCGGACTGTACGTAGATTGTCACATATAGGCTCAGTAGGAGTTCGGATGAGTTTGCTCATCGGTCTTCTTATCGACAGATACCTGGGTAGCCATTACGTGCAGCTAGTACCACTGATGTGCTTGTGGTTAAACCCACTGCCAGCGTACTGTCGAGTATTTAGAGTCCCACACAGAGGGTTTCCCTGCTTCGGGCAAAACGATGTAGAGGTCGTATGGTTTTACGACATGGTTCGATCACATACGTGCACTTGTGCATGTAGGATGTTCGGGTGGATATTACTAGTGGGCTTTGGTTTAAGCCGGATCTTAGTATTAGATTATTGGATTAGTTTCGTCTCATTGTATTCGTGTTTTTCGGAATACGGATACGGGTATGTATCGGTGAGGGGTATTCTTGTAATTTACTCAAGTATATTTCTAGAAGGGGACACCTCATTTGTGTTTTTATCTTTTGATTAGAAGATAAATGAGGTGGAGGTATGAGGTGTTATTTTGTGATAAATGAAGCATGGCCACTTGGTGACTCATGGATGACTATTGAAGCAATAGTGGACTTAGATATTTTGTGATATTTTGTGAGATATTTGGTGAGATATTTTGCATGCTTCATAGTCATCTCAAGTAGCCATATTCATTTCATTATTATCTAAAACACTCTCTCACCTTAAGAGCTCTCTTCTTCTCCCTCAAACCCTAATTATCTCATGTGTTGAGAATTCTAGGGTTAGTGAGACTTATTAATCCTTAATCACTCTCTATATTCTCTAGGTCACTTAGATTAGCACTCTAGGTAACCTAGTTACCTCATCTTAGAGGTAGAAGCTCAAGGTAGGCACTCTCGGGTAGATCATCTTCAATTTGAGGAGGCCGACGAGGAGGCGCGATCCATACATACTCCAAGGAGCTCACGAAGAAGAGGAGGACAGCAAGAACAAGAAGGACTAGTAACTTGAGGTATAACTTTCTTACATAGTAGTTAAACCTTTTAGTTAGCTTGTTAGTTAGGGTTTAGTATCGATCCTGGAGTTTAGTCGATGTCACGAAGCATATAAAAATCTTTTTTTGCAAACTCCTCTTCCCCGCGAACCCACGGGGTGCGTTGCATCGACTTTCAGTGGTATCGGAGGCAACCAAACCATAACTAATAGATTAAACGACAAGTAAAACTACGAAACCGAAATAACTCCGAAACACGAAACAAAAGATCTAAGTTTCTGTTGAAATTTTCAGAGGCTCTAATTTTTTTTTAAACAATTGCAGAGTGCTCTTCTTCTTAGCACTAGAACACCATACAAATACGAACCCAAAACTCCACAACATGGCCGGCCAGATGCTCAAAATAACCGGCCTGGCCGGTTTTGGCATTGAGTTTTGTGTTTAGGTTTCTGTGGTGTTCTTGTCACTTGGATTTAGGGTTTTAGGTGTTGTTTGATTTTACCAATATTGATAATACTGTTAATTCTCTGTTGTGGCAATACGGAGTGTTTCGAAGTCGCAGTTTTTAACGTCGTTTAACTATTTTCAGTTGTTATATGTGTTCGTAAACTTCCGCTAATTGCTATATGTCGGTTAGTTGGGGGTTGTACATATCTGTGATGAATGGTTTGCATATATGAACTTTATTGGATCGTCGTGGATGAATAGCCGGAGATGTGAGATGAGAGTTTCTTTCATCCGATATAAATTTTAATTTGATGTAATATTATTTTGCGGGGCACATCCGGGTTGAGGTTGTAGCCACCGTTGTATTATTTCATTTACTTTTTTTTGCTCCTAGGATAGACCCAAGGTGGAGTGCATAAACTACCGGGTTCTTTGAAGTGCCGAGTGGCCTACTCATTTTACTGAGGGAGGTTGCTTCTCTTCAGGAATTTGGCGGGTAGTTTGCCGCACTCGTAGGGGTCTAGGGTAGAGTTTGGCTATTCATCACGACCGTGGAATCTGTCTTTCGTTACAGGCTTAAACGAAACGCGGAATTCCTAATATATCCAATATGTTCATCTGTGATCTGGAATGCCTATTATTGCGTGAGACGAATGGTTATATTATATATGTTATATAATAGACGTTGCTTATGTTTTGTACCCGTGCTAGCCCAGCCCCTGCTATGGCGTTAGTTAAGTAACCTAACGGTGTCAGACGGGGCCCAGTGGCGAATGCAGATGGCATAAAAATACGTTGTATTTTCGTTTCTCTCTATGATGATAGGTGTAAGTAATAGGACTGTATTAGATTAATGTAAAGCAAACAAACCAAAGCCGAATCGTTAGAACAATTTTAAAGACGCTCAGTTTTTTCAAAACAGAAACTTTTAAATGCGGAGCTTAAACCACTCCTTTAAAAGCTATCAGGTTCTTTTGATTAAATCAAGTTCATTACGTTCACGGTTTCTCCAAAACCAGCCGTAGCCCTCCATCATTTCAGTTTAATATTCAGTAGTATTCAAGCTATGTATTTTGACCTTCGCCAAGGCACAGTGATTGGTAGCTACTGGATATTCATCTGAAGCATAGATAGATGAGTTGGTTTGGGACAGTCGTACTACTATTTTGTCCTTCGTCAAGGGTATGTACGGGTGGGTTCAAATTAACCTAGACAATGACATGTGACTTATGATATGTTGGTCTTCGTCAAGGTTATAAGAGCATGGGGCAAAAATCTACATCGGAAGTTTCTAAAGAAACTGAAACCTGCTAGTGTTGCATACCATTTGGAGTGTGATAATTTTGGTAGGATTCCTTCAAAGTTATCACACAATGATATTTGGATCTCGATCCTACTGTGAGTATCCGCTACTCTTCGGGAGATTTTTTCACTTAACGATCAATGCTATAAACCAAGTAGCTGTTTAGAACAGTGTTAACAGGGCTACGCCTCCAGAGAAAAGAACATATTTAATTAAGGAACTTCACGAAAGCGTTGTAAAACCTCTCTCGAAGTACCGACACTAGCCTGGCCGAAAGGTTAAGCAAGAATTGTACGGCGAGATTAATCCTGACTAATTCTTCTTTTATAGTTTGAGGAAGGATTCGAGAAATAGTTGGATCCATCCTGTTTAGATAAACTAAAAATTAATCTAAACTTGCAAGAGCATCATACTAAAGTGTTTCTTCTCTCTCTCCTAATTGCAGCGACCAAGATGACTGGTCTTAAGTTACTTTTATATAAAAACAAATTGACGGGGCCAAGATATAAAGATTGGCTCAGGAATGTCCATATGGCCATCACATATGACAAACTGGGCTATCTTCTTACTATTAAAACCCCCGCCGTCCAAGGTCCATATTCCAGCATCGCGGATAAAGAGATCCATAAGTCCTTAGAAATTGATAGTGCGAAAGCCAAGTGTTTCGTGCTGGCCTCTATGAATAATGAACACCAAAGGTGGCATGAGAAGATGGATCTTGAATCCATCTTCCTCCATACCAAAGACTTATATAGAGTGCAATCTCGTACGTAAGATACGAGGCCTCGAAAAAACTATTTCAAGCGAGGTTGGCTCTCGGGTCATCTGTAAGGGACAATGTCCTTAAGATGATCAGCTTGATTGAAGAGCTCGCGGACCTGAAGACCACGTTGGAGAACGAGCTGTATACAGATTTGATTCTACAATATCTCTCCTATACCTACGCCCAGTTTATCTTGAATTTTAACATTCAAGGGAAGGAAGTTACACTTCCAGAACTCCTCAACATATTGAGGAGCACTGAGGGCACCCTGCAGAAGTCCAGAAAGACACCCATTCTGCTTGTTGGAGGATCTTCCTCTTCTAGATCCAAGGGGAAGAAGAAGAAGGCCCCCACCAAGCCGAAAGGCGGTGTTGGTAAGGTAGAAGCAAGGGGCAAGGCAAAAGTTGGGAGGCCGATGGTAGGGAAGGAAGAATGCTTCTACTATCACAAAAAGAGCCATTGGAAGAAGGATTGTAGGGCCTGGAAAGTCCAGAACCAGGATGCGAAGCTGATTATGGCTTCGGCTTCAGGTGTCTTTGTGATTGAAAACTGTCTGTCAATCAACTCTACTTTCTGGGTATTGGATACCGGATAAGGATCTCATATATGTAATTCTTTGCAGGCACTGAGAAACCGTAGAGTTTTGAAAGCGGGTGATATGACCCTCAGGGTTGCTAACGGAGCGAGCGTGGATGCTGTGTCCGTAGGGGAATATCACTTAGGACTGACAAGTGGACATATTTTGGTTTTGCGCAACTGTTTTTGTGTATCTAGTTTGACTTGTAATATCATTTTTGTATCTTTGTTATCTAAAGAAGGTTATGATTTTACATTTGTAAGTGATGTCGTAAACATCCACCTTAATTATGGTTTGATTGGGTCGGGTATACTAAACAACGATATATACGTATTAAACCAACTACAAGTTTTCAACGTCCATAACACACACAAAAGAAAGTCTCCAGAATTAAATCAAGTTTACTTATGGCATTGTAGACTGGGTCACATCAATGAAACAGGGTTGACCAAGTTACATAAAGAGAGATATTTGGATCCATTCGAATATCAGTCTTATACAACTTGTCAATCATGTCTCAAAGGAAATATGGCAAGGACTCCGTTCACTGGACACGGAGTAAGAGCGAGCGAGCTCTTGGGACTCATACACAGCGACGTGTGTGGTCCAATGTCCACACATGTGTAACACCCGAGCCCAATACAACTATTTTCTGTTACTGGTTGAGCGTTAGATATTACTCATTTCATTTAGCTTGCCTGTTTGACACTTACCGTGAAATTTTATCTGGAAAGGTCATTTCTGCATATAACAAATTTTAGCATCTAAAATAAAATTTAAAATACCTATCTTGGCCAACTCGACACCCCTAGCCGCGTGGTAGCGTCCGTGCATCGAGTTCTCGTCCCGTTCAGTGAAACGGGTGAATTTGGACGGCTACGTGCGTGTACAGGTGTCCGACTTGGGGGTATGCTTTTTAATCATAAAACACCTCATTTTAAAATTTGGTACCCGCTTAAAATCCTATTATTTGAATTTCAAATTTTAAAACCCAACCCGGACGCGATTTGGAAATGTTTCATTTAGCGCCAAAATCCCAAATTAATATAATATTCTAAACCATAATATATTACAAATCTTACGGTTAATTTAATCTTTAAATCTTTTTTTTAGTTTTCTAAACGTTTAAAATCTTTGGCTTCAGCCAATCGCGAGGCTTAAGTCTTCCCTGGGCCCCACCTTCTCTCTCTCCATTCTCTTCCTCTCTCTCTCTCCCCCTCAAATCCCGTTCTCTCTCTCCCTCAAATCTCTTTCTCTCTCTCCTTTTAAATCCTTTCCCCTCTCGTTTCTTTTTCCTTCACGAGAACAGTACCCTCACGTAACCCTAGCCGCCTCCTTCCTTGCCGCCGCAGCCCCGACGCCGGCGCCAGCGTCACCAGCACCGTCGACTCCTCGCCTCCTCGCCCTCGACCAATCCACCGCGCCTCCTTCCTCGTTTCCCTTCTTCCCGTGCACCCTGCATCTTCGCCGCGGCCACCCGCAACACCCCTGCACGCGTCCGCGCCGCCCCGGATCGTCGCCGACGATCACCAAACCACCCTTGAACGCTCTGTAAGCCCCTCTCCTCTCTTCCTTTCTTCTTTCCTTCTCTCCTAGTTTGATTCTTGATCTGCAGATCTTTGCCGCTGTCGGGTAGGCCACCGCCGGAGTTCTTCGACGCCGTCGATCCTCGCGACCCCTCTACAGACCACCGTAAGGTTCCTTCTCCTCAGATCCCCTCTCTTCTTCTCTATTTTCCTTTGCCCTCATTGGTAGCAAGTCGTGGTTGTTTACTGTTCACTTTTTGGCCGGAATCCGACGGTGCCGACGACTTGATCCGACGTTCCAGCGAGGTACCCCGATCCGCGTGGTTCTATTGTTCGTTGTTTGGGTTCAATCCGTGAACCGTGCGTCCGTCGCGAGTTTTCCCACCGACATTTACGTCCCGTTTTCCCGGTTCGCGACCCGTCGAGGCAAGTACCCCTTGCTACATGCTATACAATATTTACATATATGTATTGAAAACCTAAATCTGTAAAAATTTAACTTGGTACAATCGTTTCCCATTTTCGGTTACAATAGTGCATTATATCATTTTACTGTTAACCATGGAACTTACAGTTTGCAAATTGAACCTAACGATCATATCTACTTGTTCAATCACATTTTTTACTGTTAAAACAGATGGTAGCATTTATCCCTGTAGTTCTGTTACATTTGGACACTCGCATGCATTAACCTGAAATAACTGTATTGAACCATTATATAAATTATTGCACCGCTAAGAGTGCTTAAACCTGTCAACATGACTAAACGGCTATATCGTTTTACTGCACTCTTGTAATTTGAATGAAACTGCTTATTATGTAATTCATTGCTTATCTCATGTTGTTAATACCCATGTTTGATAATATATCTGATTGTGAGCATACCCACGATATTGTTTACATCTTGACCTGACATTGCTACACATGTATATATTGATATACCTGACATGGTACCGTATACTGTTGACTTGACCTGATGTACCATGACCCGACCCGTTACCTGATCTTGTGTCTAATGCCAACAAACCTGACATGTAGTCCTCATGGACCGTTCTTGTTGTCTATCCAGACAAACCTGCTTTTACCTGATCCTGTGTTGGCATTAGTTCTTGATTACTGAACACCTGACTCGACATACATAGCTTGGGGGTATGGGAAAAATCAAAAGTGTAAACTAAAGTGTAACTTAAAAGGGTATTACTTGATCCGTGGTCCCGGGGGGTAACGGGACAGAGCCATTCGTGACTCTTACATTTTCCTGATCCGTGGTCCCGGGGGGTAACGGGACAGAACCAATATTGGTTCACATATTCCTGATCCGTGGTCCCGGGGGGTAACGGGACATATCCTTTGAGTTACATGGAGGATTACTCAAATTGATTTCAAAGACTTTAGACTAGGAAACCCGATAGAACAGTTTAGTTACCCACTGCACATTACCTTGCACCGCCTGTTTCACATTATTGCTTTATTCATGTTAGTTCTGCATTGCCTATTACACTGTCCATATTATATTACTTGTTGACTTGACGCGCTGACGTCTGGGTTTTGCATGGCCCAGATTCTTTACCACTGTCGCTGTCCGAGCAGGAGTACTTCAGCCAGCAGGCTGAGTTGTGAGTTCTGTAGTGGTTAGTTTTATTTCCTGCATTTTTATTTCCAGATGTGAGCCCACATTATGGGACATACTTTTCCGTTATTGTATTGGATCATTTGCTTCCGCATTTATTTATCATTGACTCTTGTTATTCTGGATTGTGGACATGTTTTATATAGTTTTATCTTGTTCTTGATATCTCTACAGCCGTAATGTGACTGTGGATGGATACTTCCTACCCACAGGTAGCATGGTTGGCTATGTCACGTGCCCAATCTTGCGTACTCTGGGAAGCGGGGCGTGACATGGTTCTTTTGGTATCAGAGACATAGGTTAGTTGGGTTGATTCTTTTGTAGTTGGGTATTGTACCCAATACACGAATCAGCATACCCGTGTTTAGGAAACATGTCCTGCCACTTTGCCATTTACCATTCTTGAATCACATTCTTCCTGATTATATCTTTTACGACGTGCAAACTTACTTTGCATGTCGACTCGAAAACCTGATTTCTTGTTGTCCCTAGGACTTAGGCGACTTGGGTGGAGTTAAGTAATTATGGCTATGATACCGCGGCATAGTTACAATGCGGTACTCTATTTAAGTATCTTGGAGTTCTAGCCTTGATCTATATATCAAATCTATCATCATGCTAATGTTGGGTGTTTCTTTGATTTCAGGAATATGGCAGATAAGATTTTGAAGACGTACCAGAGGCGTGTGGACGAAGCCGCCATGCTTGGAGTGATAAGGGGAATGCTGGAGAATCAGAAGAGGCAGACCGAGCTGATCCAGCAACAAGCAGACTCGTTTCAGGAAGGTTTGCAGATCGTTCAGCAGTCTGTAAACAACGTTGGAGCTAAACCTGTTGACCGAGTAGGGACCGTGGCAGATTTCAGACGTTTGAGTCCGTCTACATTTACTGGTTTGGAGGAGCCGTTGCCAGCCGAGCAGTGGCTAGTTGACACGGAGAATTTGTTGATTGCGGCACAGATTCCAGATGACAAAAGAGTTGATGTGGTACGCATTCAGTTAATGGACTACGCCCGAGAATGGTGGCTTGTGGAGGAGACCCGCTTGCCCAAGCCGATCAAATGGGCGGATTTTTATAAGAGTTTCCTGGAGAAGTTCTTCCCGCGAACTGCACGGGAGGAAATGGAAGAGAAGTTTATTGGGCTAAGGCAGAATGGAGCACCCGTGGATGTGCATGCAGCAGAATGGACGAGACTCAGCAAATTCGCTGGACCTTTAGTTGCCAACGATGCAGACAGGGCACGGAGGTTCATGCGCAGCTTGGATGTGGACATCCAGAGGCAGATTGTCTCCCTGGGTTTGACCACTTTCTCACAGGTTCTTACGGCAGCTCGGGAACAGCAGAGTTTATCTGGGATGAAAGGGAGCTTGCAGCAGACAGCAGTTGCGGCAAGGAAGCCCGCATTTGTACCTAACAGAGCTCATGGTCGCAGAGGTATTCCAGTGGACCGTCGAGGTGTAGCACCCATGAAGAAGCCTATGATCGTTGATCGAAGAAAGAGCGTGATTTGTGACTACTGCCGTTTACCTGAGGACGTGCAGAAGGATTGTCGAAGGAAGCTGGGACTTTGTTTGGTTTGTAGAGCGGCTGATCACGCAGTTGGTGCCTGTCCGTCGAAGCTTCGTACGAGGGAGGATATTCAGAAGCCTCCGCAGAAACCGTTCCAAGGGCAGAAACAGCTGACTCAAGGACCTAATCAGGCTCGAGCTTTTACCTTGACAGCTGAGGAAGCTAAGGCATCAGGAGAAGTGGTTTCAGGTATTCTACTCGTTCATGGTTTTCCCGCAGTGGCATTATTTGATTCTGGTGCATCCCATTGTTTTATGTCATCCAAGTTTATAACTACACACTCGATTGCCTGCACGACCCTGTCTAGTTTCTCGGACATACACACTGGGAATGGGAAAATTATATCTAGTAGGGAATGTAAAGACTGTTCAGTTGTTGTGTGCGGACGGGAGCTTTTTGCAGATTTCTTGGTGATTGATACGGGCAACTACGAAGTCGTCTTGGGAATGGATTTTCTTGGCACTTTCCACGCTCACATTGACTGTAGGGCAAGGAAAGTAATTTTCCAGATTTCCGGACATTCTGAGTTTACCTTCACTGGAGGAAGCAGTTCTGTCGGGCCAGTCGAGTTTAGGGCTAGGCCGACAAATGTTATTCTTGCAGCAATGGAAGTTGATAGTAGTGAAGAGCCGGCGGTTGTTCGCGATTTTATGGACGTATTTGAAGATATATCGGGCTTACCGCCGAAGCGAGACGTGGAGTTCGCGATTGACCTTATCCCTGGTGCAGCGCCAGTATCTAAAGCGTATTATCCAATGGCACCAGTAGAATTGGATGAAGTTAAGAAACAAGTTACTGAATTGCTTGAGAAGGGTTGGATTCGAAGCAGCAACTCGCCTTGGGGAGCTCCAGTTCTTCTAGTAAAGAAAAAGGATGGCACGAGAAGGATGTGCATCGACTATCGAGAATTAAACCGGGTAACTATTAAGAACAAGTATCCGATCCCTCGCATTGGAGAACTTTTTGAGCGGCTTAGTGGCGCGAGGGTATTCTCGAAGCTGGATTTGCGATCCGGATATCATCAGGTTCGAGTGAAAGCTGAAGATATTTGCAAGACGGCATTCCGAACTCGGTATGGACATTACGAGTACTTAGTGATGCCTTTCGGAGTAACGAATGCGCCGGCAGTATTCATGGACTTGATGAACCGAATCTTTTCACCGTTCTTGGACCAGTTTATTGTAGTATTCATTGACGATATTCTGGTTTACTCGAGGAGTTTTGAGGAGCATGCTGAGCATTTGAAGATCGCACTGCAGACTTTGAGACAGGAGAAATTGTATGCGAAGATGAGTAAGTGCGAATTTTGGCTGGAAGAAGTGAAGTTTCTGGGGCATGTTGTGTCGGGCGATGGAATCGCCGTCGATCCCGAAAAGATTGCAGCAGTTCGTGATTGGCCAATTCCAAAGAATGTTGCGGAGATAAGAAGCTTTCTTGGACTCGCCGGATACTACAGAAGATTTGTGGAGAACTTTGCTCGTCTGGCAGAGCCGTTAACCAAGCTTACGCGCAAGGAGGTGCCTTTTGTATGGACGGATAAGTGTGCGTTAGTTTTCGAGACGTTGAAGCAGAAGTTGATAACCGCCCCCATTCTGACCGTGCCAGACAATTCCGGAGGATTGGTGATTCACAGCGACGCATCTGGGAAAGGATTGGGATGTGTTTTGATGCAGCATGGGAAAGTTGTAGCGTACGCATCGAGATAATTAAAGACCCATGAGAAGAATTATCCAACTCATGACTTGGAGCTTGCGGCTGTGATTTTCTCTTTGAAGATTTGGAGACACTACCTTTTGGGCGAAAGAGTCGAAGTCTTTACAGATCATAAGAGCTTGAAGTATGTGTTCACTCAGAAGGAGCTTAACATGAGGCAGCGTAGATGGTTGGAGCTGATGGCTGACTACGATCTTGATCTTAAGTACCATCCGGGGAAGGTTAATGTTGTGCCGGATGCGCTGAGTCGGTTACCAGCAATTCAGGTGTTAACTACGCAGAAGGAGATCGTTGCAGATTTTTGAAGATTTGACTTGGAGGTTGTGCTACCGCGTTCTACGGGACAGTTGATGCAGCTGCAAGTGCAGTCGTCTTTGATTGAGAAAATTAAAGCAGCACAATCGCAGGATCCTAGAATGCAAAAGTTTCGAGACCAAGTTGAAGCCGGACTACGAACAGATTTACTGGTCCACGAAGATGGTTCGTTGAGGTATGGTAGCCGTTTATGTGTGCCAAAGGGAGATGTTCGTGAAGAGCTTATGAAGGAGGCACACAGTTCAGCTTATTCTGTACATCCAGGAGGCACAAAGATGTACTATGATATTCGGCAGCATTTCTGGTGGGAAGGCATGAAACGGGAGATTGCTCACTTTGTGGCTAAGTGCTTGGTGTGTCAGCAAGTTAAGGCTGAACATCAAAGGGTTGCTGGTTTATTGCAACCACTTCCGATTCCTCAGTGGAAGTGGGAACATATAACCATGGATTTCGTGACGGCTTTACCGCGGAGTCCAAAGGGCAACAATGCAGTATGGGTGATTGTTGATCGGTTGACCAAGGCAGCTCACTTTATTCCTTTCCGGGTTGGTCAATCAACGGAGACTTTGGCAGAGCGGTACATGCAGGAGATTGTAAGATTACATGGTGTACCGGTGAGCATCGTGTCCGATCGGGACACTCAGTTCTTATCACACTTCTGGAAGAGTTTACAGGAAAGTTTGGGGACTCGATTGAAGTTTAGCACAGCTTATCATCCTCAAACTGATGGTCAGTCGGAGAGAACGATCCAAACTCTTGAAGACATGTTGAGAGCATGCATGTTGGACTTCAAGGGTTCGTGGGAGGATCATCTACACTTGGTGGAGTTTTCTTACAACAATAGTTTCCAAGCAACTATTCAGATGGCTCCGTTTGAAGCTTTGTATGGTCGTAAGTGCCGTTCACCTGTTTGTTGGGATGATGTTGGTGAACGAAGATTATTGGGACCAGATTTGGTGGTGCAGACAGTTGAGAAGGTTAACACAATCAGAAAGCATATGAAGGCAGCTCAAGACAGACAGAAGAGTTGGGCTGACATGTCAAGAAGACCTCTAGAGTTCGCCGTGGGTGATTTGGTATTCTTGAAGATATCACCGACTAGAGGGGTGATTCGTTTTGGGAGTCGAGGAAAGCTTAGTCCTCGATTCGTTGGACCCTTCGAGATATTGGAACGTGTTGGAGAGGTAGCGTACCGTTTGGCGTTACCGCAGTCCTTGGCGGGTGTGCACGATGTGTTTCACGTATCTCAACTACGAAGGTATGTTCGAGATGAAACACACGTCTTGGATCATTCGGAGTTAAGAGTACGGGAAGACCTGACTTTTGAGGAGTGACCGGTTGAAATCATGGATCGAAGGGAAAAGGTTCTTAAGAACAAGGTTATCCCCCTTGTGCTCGTTTCTTGGGGTAATCGATCGCATGGAGAGTCTACCTGGGAGCGAGAAGATGAGATCCGGCAGAAGTTTCCTCACCTTTTCCTGTAGTTTTCTATCTAGTATTCTTGGAATTTCGAGGACGAAATTCTTTTGTAGTTGGGTATAATGTAACACCCGAGCCCAATACTACTATTTTCTGTTACTGGTTGAGCGTTAGATATTACTCATTTCATTTAGCTTGCCTATTTGACACTTACCGTGAAATTTTATCTGGAAAGGTCATTTCTGCATATAACAAATTTTAGCATCTAAAATAAAATTTAAAATACCTATCTTGGCCAACTCGACACCCCTAGCCGCGTGGTAGCGTCCGTGCATCGAGTTCTCGTCCCGTTCAGTGAAACGGGCGAATTTGGACGGCTACGTGCGCGTACAGGTGTCCGACTTGGGGGTATGCTTTTTAATCATAAAACACCTCATTTTAAAATTTGGAACCCGCTTAAAATCCTATTATTTGAATTTCAAATTTTAAAACCCAACCCGGGCGCGATTTGGAAATGTTTCATTTAGCGCCAAAATCCCAAATTAATATAATATTCTAAACCATAATATATTACAAATCTTACGGTTAATTTAATCTTTAAATCTTTCTTTTAGTTTTCTAAACGTTTAAAATCTTTGGCTTCAGCCAATCGCGAGGCTTAAGTCTTCCCTGGGCCCCACCTTCTCTCTCTCCATTCTCTTCCTCTCTCTCTCTCCCCCTCAAATCCCGTTCTCTCTCTCCCTCAAATCTCTTTCTCTCTCTCCTTTTAAATCCTTTCCCCTCTCGTTTCTTTTTCCTTCACGAGAACAGTACCCTCACGTAACCCTAGCCGCCTCCTTCCTTGCCGCCGCAGCCCCGACGCCGGCGCCAGCGTCACCAGCACCGTCGACTCCTCGCCTCTTCGCCCTCGACCAATCCACCGCGCCTCCTTCCTCGTTTCCCTTCTTCCCGTGCACCCTGCATCTTCGCCGCGGCCACCCGCAACACCCCTGCACGCGTCCGTGCCGCCCCGGATCGTCGCCGACGATCACCAAACCACCCTTGAACGCTCTGTAAGCCCCTCTCCTCTCTTCCTTTCTTCTTTCCTTCTCTCCTAGTTTGATTCTTGATCTGCAGATCTTTGTCGCTGTCGGGTAGGCCACCGCCGGAGTTCTTCGACGCCGTCGATCCTCGCGACCCCTCTACAGACCACCGTAAGGTTCCTTCTCCTCAGATCCCCTCTCTTCTTCTCTATTTTCCTTTGCCCTCATTGGTGGCAAGTCGTGGTTGTTTACTGTTCACTTTTTGGCCGGAATCCGACGGTGCCGACGACTTGATCTGACATTCCAGCGAGGTACCCCGATCCGCGTGGTTCCATTGTTCGTTGTTTGGGTTCAATCCGTGAACCGTGCGTCCGTCGCGAGTTTTCCCACCGACATTTACGTCCCGTTTTCCCGGTTCGCGACCCGTCGAGGCAAGTACCCCTTGCTACATGCTATACAATATTTACATATATGTATTGAAAACCTAAATCTGTAAAAATGTAACTTGGTACAATCGTTTCCCATTTTCGGTTACAATAGTGCATTATATCATTTTACTGTTAACCATGGAACTTACAGTTTGCAAATTGAACCTAACGATCATATCTACTTGTTCAATCACATTTTTTACTGTTAAAACAGATGGTAGCATTTATCCCTGTAGTTCTGTTACATTTGGACACTCGCATGCATTAACCTGAAATAACTGTATTGAACCATTATATAAATTATTGCACCGCTAAGAGTGCTTAAACCTGTCAACATGACTAAACAGCTATATCGTTTTACTGCACTCTTGTAATTTGAATGAAACTGCTTATTATGTAATTCATTGCTTATCTCATGTTGTTAATACCCATGTTTGATAATATATCTGATTGTGAACACACCCACGATATTGTTTACATCTTGACCTGACATTGCTACACATGTATATATTGATATACCTGACATGGTACCGTATACTGTTGACTTGACCTGATGTACCATGACCCGACCCGTTACCTGATCTTGTGTCTAATGCCAACAAACCTGACATGTAGTCCTCATGGACCGTTCTTGTTGTCTATCTAGACAAACCTGCTTTTACCTGATCCTGTGTTGGCATTAGTTCTTGATTACTGAATACCTGACTCGACATACATAGCTTGGGGGTATGGGAAAAATCAAAAGTGTAAACTAAAGTGTAACTTAAAAGGGTATTACTTGATCCGTGGTCCCGGGGGGTAACGGGACAGAGCCATTCGTGACTCTTACATTTTCCTGATCCGTGGTCCCAGGGGGTAACGGGACAGAACCACTATTGGTTCACATATTCCTGATCCGTGGTCCCGGGGGGTAACGGGACATATCCTTTGAGTTACATGGAGGACTCAAATTGATTTCAAAGACTTTAGACTAGGAAACCCGATAGAACAGTTTAGTTACCCACTGCACATTACCCTACACCGCCTGTTTCACATTATTGCTTTATTCATGTTAGTTCTGCATTGCCTATTACACTGTCCATATTATATTACTTGTTGACTTGACGCGCTGACGTCTGGGTTTTGCATGGCCCAGATTCTTTACCACTGTCGCTGTCCGAGCAGGAGTACTTCAGCCAGCAGGCTGAGTTGTGAGTTCTGTAGTGGTTAGTTTTATTTCCTGCATTTTTATTTCCAGATGTGAGCCCGCATTATGGGACATACTTTTCCGTTATTGTATTGGATCATTTGCTTCCGCATTTATTTATCATTGACTCTTGTTATTCTAGATTGTAGACATGTTTTATATAGTTTTATCTTGTTCTTGATATCTCTACAGCCGTAATGTGACTGTGGATGGATACTTCCTACCCACAGGCAGCATGGTTGGCTATGTCACGTGCCCAATCTTGCGTACTCTGGGAAGCGGGGCATGACAACATGCAAGAAGTGGCTATTCCTATTTCATTACTTTTATGCATGATTTCTATGGGTATGGACAAGTCATCTTGATGAAACATAAATGCGAGGCCTTTGAGAAATTCCAAGAATATAAGAATGAAGTGGAAAAATAAACTGGCAAAAGTATCAAGACACTTAGATCTGATCGAGATGGTGAATACTTAAGTGCCGAGTTTCTGGATTACTTAAAAGATGATGGAATTCTCTATCAGCTTACTCCTCCATACACACCACAACACAACGGTGTATCGGAAAGGCGAAACCGAACCTTATTGGATATGGTACGTTCCATGATGAGTAACGCTGAGTTACTGCGATCCTTCTGGGGCTATGCACTAGAATCAGCTGCATATCTTTTGAACAAGGTTTCTACCAAAACTGTGCCTACCATACCATATCAGATGTGGAGTGGGAAGAAACCCTATCTTCAGTATATGAAAATATATGGATGTCCAGCTGTTGTTAAAAAGCAGCATGCAGACAAGCTCGAGGCACGCTCAGTACTGTGTAAGTTTGTGGGATACCTAAAAAACTCCAGGTGGTATCTTTTCTATTACGCAGAGGAACAAAAGGTTTTTGTTTCTTGTCATGCCCACTTCTTGGAAACTCAATTTTTAGAAAAAGAGATAAGTGGGAGTGCAATAGAACTGGAAGAAATTCCAGAACCACAAGCTATTACTGAAAGCATGGTGAAACCAGAAGTTTCAAAAGAATAGGACATCCCCACGCCACTCCGCATGAGTTGTAGGCTGTATCCGCCCGAGAGATACTACGGTTTTCTCATAGACGGGGATAGAGAGTATTGCATCATTGACAATGATGAGCCAACTAGCTTCCAGCAAGCCATTCAGAGCGGAGACTCGGTAAAATGGCTGGATGCAATGTAGACCGAAATGGAGTCCATGTACACCAATAAAGTATGGACTTTGGACATTGCTCCAGAAGGGATAAAACCCGTAGGCTGCAAATGGATCTTCAGAAAGAAGATTGGTGTAGATGGACAGGTTGAAACCTATAAGGCTAGACTTGTTGCAAAATGTTTTCATCAAAAACCAGGTTTGGACTATGATGAAACCTTTTCTCCAGTGGCTATGCTCAAATCCATTCGGATCCTTCTTGCCATTGCTGCCTTCCACGATTATGAGATTTGGCAGATGGATTTAAAGACCGCTTTTTTGAATGGACATTTGGAAGAGTGTGTTTATATGGATTAGCCAGAGGGTTTCATTCAGAGTGGGAGCAGCGAGAAAGTGTGCAAGTTGCTTAAATCCATTTATGGACTAAAACAGGTATCGCGGAGTTGGAATATCTGTTTTGATGAGACAGTCGAAGAATATGACTTTATCAAAAATCCAGATGAACCATGCATCTATAGTAAGATTGTAGGAAGAACTGTTATATTCCTCGTCTTGTACGTGGATGATATTCTCTTAATAGGAAATGACATTCCTATGCTACAATCAGTCAAAGGATTTTTGTCACAAAGGTTCTCCATGAAAGACCATCCCTCAATATGGAAGATTCAAAGCACAGTAATCTACCGGCTTGTCACAGAATCACCCTCTCCAAAGAGATGTCTCCCAAGAATGATTTGGAAAGGGATCGCATGTCAACTATACCCTACGCTTCTGCGGTAGGCTCTATAATGTATGCGATATTGTGTACCAGATCAGATGTTGCTTACACACTAAGCGTGGTAAGCCGGTATCAGTCAAACCCTAGGGAGAAGCACTGGATAGCAGTAAAGTACATTCTCAAGTACCTGAGAAGGACTAACGGGATGTTCTTGGTGTACGGCAGAAAAGACTCCTCCAGATCGAGGCCTTTGTTGACTCCAGCTTCCAGAGTGACAAGGATGACTCCAAGTCCATGTCGGGTTATGTCTTTACCCTCAATGGAGGGGTGGTCTATTGGAAGAGCTCCAAGAAGGACACTGTTGCTGACTCGACGATGGAAGCGAAGTATATCGCCGTATGTGACGCCGCAAAAGAAGCAGTCTGGATTAGGAAGTTCTTAACAGAACTTCAGGTGATTCCGTCCATTATTGATCCAATACCTCTGTATTGTGACAACAATGGGGCTATAGCTTTAGCGAAGGAACTTAGGTCCCATCAGAAGTCCAGACATATCTTGAGGCGGTATCACCCGATCAGGGAGATCATGGATTGCCGAGAGATCGAGGTACGGAGAGTTGATACGGAGAACAACACTGCAGATCCACTCACAAAGACCATCCCTCAGATGCAGTTCGAGAGGATATTCGATGATAGGTCTGCGATATGCCAACACATGGCCTTAGTGCAAGTGGGAGATTGTTAGTGATATATGCCCTAGAGGCCAATATTGTATAGTACTAGTTTGTATATTACATTTTGGAAGCTTAGGATATACCCGTATTTTATGACAGTCTTGCTCAATATGGTAGTATGCTACTTGGTTTGTTTCTATCTTAATATGTGTATATGTTTCTTTTAGCATATTGCTAATACATATTGGTAAAGCCCTTAGGATGTTTGCTTGACTACCAGCGTTGTGATGACAGTCATACTAGTGGGTGTTGGGTAGTCTATAAGCACATCTTTATACATGACCTTATTCATAGGATTATTGAGACATGGCATCGATACTCCAGAGTATACTAGTGTATACGCTTCTCATCCCAGCAGAGAAAATGGTCTGTCCCATAGCCATTAGTATGTCGTATTGGAGATAATATGCAGGTGCTCATTGGGTTATGAGTTACACTGGATGGACTCGTGGGGAACTGTTGGTTGGTACTATACCTATCGTCAGGTAGCAGTTCCCAGGTGACATGAGTACAGCATAGTCCGTTGACTAGACACTGCTACTTCGCCTCGAGTGTGTTCCCACTGTTCTTAGATTACTACCCTACCATGGCTCTGATGGATCATAATATTGGCACAAGAAAGGCCATGTATCTACGTTGACTCTCACAAAGGCCGGAGTATGTAGGAGAGCCACTCTCTCTGCCTCAGGGGTCGCCAGCCATACCAAATAGCAGTCGATCTTCAACTCGTTCCTATTGTTTTAGACCTTTGATTGCATATTCTTCATCAGGCCCAGGTACAAAGTGTGAAGATCTAGCACTCTCTCAAGATGATCAGGTTCTGGCACAGGCTGAAAGTCGTAATCCAACTGAAAATACAAAAAAATAATTTATTTAAATTGCAAGTGTTAAATAATAATAAATATATTGGATAAATCAAATGAAAATATATATTAATACCCGAGTCTGATCCCAGAAGAGGGCAAATGAGCGTCGGTGCTGATCGCCTCACTCAACGTGAAGTGGATACTTCTTTTGGTTGCGGCTCTCATCCCCCATATACCGGCCGAATCTCTCGGCATAATCACCAGTATAGCGATAATCAGAGGTAAAGAAGAGGGGCAATGGTGCCTCTCCCTACCTCTATCGGGCCTCAGCCTATGTGACTGATTCGGCCCTCGAGTCCCCCTCTCGGGATGTGGCTGTCCTGTATCTACAAGAAATATCAAGACAAGAAATATTAAGACAAAATGGTATTAAGAAATTAAGTATTAACAAAAATTGAAGTGCGATATATACCTCCGGCGATAGCAGCACGAGCCTGGGCCCGGGCAGCAGTACGAGCGGGACGATAGTTCCTCCGATGAGGAACAGCCGGTGAACCGTGGACGCATCCCCTCCAACTAGAAAATAAACATTACCGATAAAATTACATGAAGTTCATATTTATTCTTAGAGTATATGAAAAATGAATAAATATATTATGTTTATTCATACTAACCTGCAAACTGTGCGGAGGGTACGGAAGTGGCGGGAGTGGCCTCTGCGCCAGATGTGGATGCACCACCTATAATTAGACAATTAAAAATAGATTATATAAGTAATTGCAAAACGAATGTGTATATCAATAATATAACATTCTAAATCAATATGCATGCAATATAAGATATATAAATATACTCGCAGGTGCGGTGGTGGTCTCTGCCCGAGATGTGGAGGCACCATCTACAGCTAGACAATAAAAAACGATTATCTAAGTAAGAGAAAAAAGAATGTGTGTATATTTATGATATAACATTCTAAATCAATATGCATGCACTATAAGGTATATAAACATAGCTGCAGGTGCGGTAGTGGCCTCTGCTTCTGATGTGGACGCACCACCAACAGCTAGACAATTAAACATTGATTGTATAAGTAATGAAATAAATATGCGTGTATATCTATAATATTACATTTAAAATGAATATGCGTGCAATATACCTGGAGGTGTGGCAAAGTCCACACGGAAGGAGTCATCCGAAGGGGATACCGATCGGGGTGCAAGACTAGCCCTTTGAAGCTCCTTATGCAGCTCTCCGGACGACAGAACCGCTCTGCCTCTACCTTTGCCTCTGCCGCTGCCACGGCTGGTGCTCCTGCCGCCCCTCGCTGCTCCGGTCGTTGTTATCAAACTTAGATAAGATACAATCATTATATATGCATGCAATATATATATAGATCGTAGAAATGTGAAGTAATAATATAACATTACTGATAATTATTTTCGTTTCGTGGACGCATTAGACATATCTACTTGGATTTCATCATCGATATCATTTCTAACCCACGTAACTTCACAATCAGCCGAAGACAACCCGTCTTTTGAAACAGATGGTCAGAGCACTTTAAGTTTTCTCTCTTCTTCATCCTCATCGCTGTCCTCCATACGATCCTCAAATTCTGGGACATCGTAAACATCCCTGGGTTTCCAACGGCATACGACACTCCATCCCGGATGCTTCAAGCACTGTAAGTAGTATACTTGGAACGCTTGGTTCGAAAAGATAAATGGATCGTCCTGACCGTCACTAGTCAATCCTTATTCATCTTTCCAAGTCTCGAGATTGTTTCTCCACTTATCCGTATCGGTTCATGTATCGTACCAAGTACACTAAAATATATAAAACAGTTCTGATCGTCCGGGATATTGGATGCCAAGTATGCAATTTAAGTATCCATAATAAATCACACCATCCGATCCTACCGTCGCAATCCCACTATTATGAGTGCATCGAGATGTTTCTATATCCTTAACTTCAAATTTGTATCCAAGGACACCGAATCCTTTATAATATGCAATCTCCATACTAGGAAACTGAGCTAAACATCATGGATCTCTCTTTAATGATGCAAACAAGTTCGGATCGTGGATCTGACAAAAAAAGTGTTACGACAAATGCATAACGATATAAGTTTAGATTAAGATTGGTAGAAATAACATGTTATTCGAACAATTTACATGATCTGCAATCCAATCGCAAAAATTATCCTGATAATATTTTTCCAATCGTTCATCATTCCAATCAGGATGCTCTTCACATAGCTCATTAATATGAATTATGTTCTCAACAATAAATTATGACATTAATATTATATCATTTCATACACACACAAACACAAATATAACAATTAATCCAAAAAACTTACTCTCTAATTTTTTTCAAGACATACGCTATTGAGAAGGATAAATCGATATATCATATTCATAAACATAGTGTCTACTCTCTTATAATCAGCTTTACCATATGGCCCGTCCTGAATTCTGTGAGGCCGTTTAAGTTTTTTCTCAATGTTCTCGTCCAGATAGCGGAAACAAAATATAGTTACTTCATCTAGAAGATAACCTTGCATGATAGAATTCTCTGGTCGATTTCTATTGCGTATATACTTTTTTAGAGTGTAGAGGTACCTAAAGAAAAATATATTAAATAAATAAATATGGGTATATAGGACAACAATAATTTTACAAATTGCGTGATACGAAAAATTCCACGTACCTTTTGACGGGATACATCCATCGATATTGTACCGGTCTGGCTAACTTAGCCTCGGTTGCAAAATGAACCATCCGGTGTATTATGATATCGAAGAATGACGGTAAGAAAATACGCTCAAGTTTGCAAAGTATCAATAAAATAGAATTTTCTAGATAGCGTCACAACATCCAGAGTTTTAGCGTACAATTATCTAAAAAGGCAATAAAGGTTATTGATTAGTAGACCAACCGATTCGAGAAGGGAAGTACTGAGGGCTAATTCGAGAAGGTGCTCCATAATAATATGGTGATCATGACTTTTCAGCCCATCGATCTTACCTTTCACAATTTTTATTTTCTTGCTAAATGATCCTGAGAAACCTGTGGGAACTTTCAAATCATTCAACACCTGCAGAAACATTTTCTTCTCTGGTTGTGACATATGATATGCGGTATTGGGAAGTACAAACTTGCCTAGTTTACCCGCTATCGGTTTAGGATGCAATTAACTTCTAATTTTCCAGTCCTGAAGATCCATCCGAGCATGGAGGTTGTCTTTCGATTTTCCGTCTTTATAAAAAAGTAAGTTGAGTACGTACTCGGATACTCCCTTCTCTATGTGCATGACGTCCAGACAATGACGCACTAATTTGTTAACCAGTATGAAAACTCGTAGAAATTTCTTAACTTGTTCCAGTATGGTGGTTTGACCTGTTTTGCCGGATCTATCCCGAAGATCACATTATTGTAGCCATCCCACTGAGCAATCACGTCCTCTCTGGACAATGAGGCTGGGGGCCTAAGAAGCTCCTGATAACTATTAAAGTGAGCAGCGTCTAACCCGTAGGGATGGTCTAGTGGCAGGAAACGCCGATGACCGCAATAACAAACCTTCTTGCTAAAATTCAACCATTTCGTTGTTGTATATTGATGGAAATAAAGGCATGCTTTATGACCATGTATGGACCAACCTGATAGCATTCCATGCGCAGGAAAGTCATTAATTGTCCACATTAAAGCCGCACGCATTGTGAAGGTTGTATCTGTGTTTGCATTGTAAGTATCTACACCATCAATGAATAAAGATTTTAATTCATCGATCAGAGGTCGGAGATAGACATCGATATTGTTTCCCGATATGTTTGGTCCGTCAATAAGAAGAGGTATCATAAAGTAGGATTGATCCATAGCCAACCAAGACGACAGATTATAAATTATCATCACAACGGGCCATGTGCTGTGGCTTCGAGCTATATAGTTGAATGGGCAGAAGCCATCACTAGCGAGTTCGAGCCTGACATTGCGAGGATCACTACTGAATATTTCGTGCCTCCTATCAAAATCCTTCCATGCCGGTGAATCTCTTGGATGACTCATTTTTTCATCTTCACTTGGAGCAGCACGGTGATGCCAAATCATTGCCTCAGCTGTTTTCTTGCACCTGAATAGCCTCTGCAGCCTCTGTGTTATGGGAAAGTATCATGCTATCTTGACAAGTATATCGGGCTTCTTATTAGATTCTTTTGGCTTATACCTGGCCTTTACTCATGGTGGACACTCTTTCAAATCTGAATTCTCTTTCTGGTACAACACGCAATCTTTAGGACATGCATGAATCTTCTCACACTTCAGACCCAAATCAGACATTATCTTCTGGGTTTCGTACCAGCTGTCGGGCACGTTATTTCCCAGGGGCATAGAATCTTTTAGGAACTTCAGAAGTATCGTGAATGACTTGTTGCTCCATCCATTTAGGCACTTAATTTGGAAAACTTGGACGAACCATGATAGGGTCGAATACTTTGCATTCTCATAAATTGTTCTTCTATCATCATTCATGAATTCTTTATACTTATCCGCACGCAGTCCTTGACCGGAAGGAATGTCATCTTCGGTAGGAATACTATCACCTAGGGTAGCCTCTACCATATCCTCCATTTCTTCTCCTAGAAAGAACTTATCATCTTTTTTTCTTCTACCGCATTAACGTCTTCTGCTTCTTCTTCTGCCGCATTACCGTCTTCTTCTTGTCCTTCCCCGTGATATAGCCAAGTTATATAAAGTCTAGTAAAACCATGTTTAACGATGTGAAACTCTACGATTTCTACCTTCTGCCGGAACTTATTCCCACATCTATCGCATGGGCAGAGAATCTTCTCTAACACGATCTTATTATGTGTGCGTGCAAATTCAATGAAAGCAGCAACTCCTGCGATAAATTTAGATTGCATGCGCTGTTGCCAATCCACGTACATCCAGTCCTTAACTCTGATATACTCATGGGCCATGTTCGACTGTATAATATATAAATTGTAGGTTATGGTGACTATATTGAGAAATCTAAGAACGAGATGGTTACTGACAAAGAAGAAAATCCGTAGAGGTAAGTTTGTCGTTGAAAAGAATAAATTATCGATAAAAAAAGTTAGATTTGAAGATACCCAAATATGAGTTGTATTCTATGTATGTGTGTTTCAATTTATGATTTCGCTTAAGTTTAGGGTTGTTAGTGTGTATGTGCTTTGTATGTACGTTTATTGTGTATTCGTGTTGTATGTGTGTATTTCGGCTGTTGGGGGTAAGGCTTCTATCCCATTAAGAATACATAGAGTAGACACCCATTCGCTTGGGCTTTTATCCGTTTCGAGTAAATTTCGGCAGCACCCATTCGCTCGTGTTGTATGTGTGTATTTCGGCTGTTGGGGGTAAGGCTTCTATCCCATTAAGAATACATAGAGCAGACACCCATTCGCTTGGGCTTTTATCTGTTTCGAGTAAATTTCGGCAGCACCCACCCGCTGTTCTCCGAGTACACTGTAATAGAATATATAATCATTTCAATACTATGAAACAATGTTGAAATGAACATCTAATCTATCTTTGTACATGGAGAACCGGCGGAAAAGTACCGACAAAATAACTCGAAACGAATGAAAACACAAGTGAATGCAGGTGTTTGCTTTATACATTCCTAACTTGTCCATACTGGATAAATCTATCGGTTATCATATGATTGAATCTTCTCGTCATATAGACTACACGATGGTTTTTAGCACCAAACTATACCGTCCGATATTTAACAACCTTCATATAGTTCTATGTCACGACGAACATCGAACATATGTTAACCGATAGACGGGGACTAAGTCGCGCTTTGATTTTCATATATGAATATCGATGAGAATACGAAAGTTTCATATTATCATCGAGTATCATATATTGGTTTTTACTTGAACATTTAACTTGAATAGGTTTTACGTTTACGTTTCGTTTTTAAGGGTTTGAAGTTTTTAGTTTAGGGTAATATTTTTTTACGTTTACGGTAAAGTTTTACGTTCATGTTATCATCGAGTATCCTACCGAAGGAACTAGTGCACCTTAAATCCTAACCCCAATTAACCCAAACTAATCCTAATCATCGCCCTAACTTAAATTATCCCTAATTAACCCAAAATTAAGCTAATTAAACTAAATTAACCCTAATCAGCACCCTAACCCAAATTAACCATATTTTACGTAATTAACCCTAACCCTAACCCTAATCATCATCCAAAACCAAATTAACACTATTTTACCTAATTAACCCAAAATAACCCTTAATCATCACCCAAACCCTAACCCAAATTAACCCTAGCCTAAACCAAAATTAACCCTAATTAATCCCAACCCTAACCCTAATCATCACCAACACTATTTTACCTAATTAACCCAAATAAACCTTAAGCCTAACCCTAATCATCACCCAAACCCTAACCCTAACCCTATTTTACTTAATTAACCCTAACCCTAACGCTAACCCTAATCATCACCCAAAGCCTAACCCTAACCCAAATTAACCACCAATTAACCTGGCCCTATAACCCTAACCCTAACTCTAACCCTATTTTACCTAATTAACCCTAACCCTAACCACCAATTCTTCTATCTATAGGGGCAACCCCTCATTGTAGCAGTGATATTAAGTGATTTTGACTTTTGAGATTGTACATATGAATTTAGTTGTGACCTTTAATAAAGAGTTAATACACTCAATTAAAATATGTAATCATTGTAATACAACTCTTGCTATGATGTTGTACCCGGTCGAGGATTCATGGGTTTTGCCCCGCTTGCTTGTTCTTTTGGCTTCCTTTTTATATTTTGTGTTTTTTCAATTCTGTACTATGTTTTGTTATGTAATTTTAATGTACGCGGGAAAATATTTCTTAACCTTTTTATTTAACTAAAAAGTCATCTAATTAACCCGTTCATGGATGAGCCGTTTATCTATATATGAGTTACTCGCACATCCACCCGCCATATTGTTCAAGTGATATGCACAAAATTTAGACCCGCAACTTTAGGTATTTTCATCCTTATCCATTTTATCTACCACACTTAATGATTTTCCACGGGTTACTTGACCCATCCATTTGGCACCTTTAGTGGCAGAACCTTAAGTGACAGAAGACAAAATATCGACTGCATAACGATTTTAAGAAACAACCCTTCCTTTTCAATATTGTTAAAAAAGTTTAGGCAAATGTCTTCTTAGACAAAACATCCACCGATAGTGCGGAACCTCTAGAGCTTCACTTTGACAGTTTAAAATCATTAAGTGAAATAGAAGAGAATATAAAGACACTTCACACTTACAATACGCAAATACTAGTATTTTTGAGTATCTTCCCGCCAGGTTCTGTGATAAAGAAAACGATGATATATTACTGGTGGATAGGGTCCCACTCACACTCACAAGAAGACGAAGAGTTACAACTAAACTCGATTTTGGAAGAGCTAGCTCATTGCGGATTGATAAGGAATATATATAAAAATTATAAACAAAATGTTATTGATTGTTGCATCATCAATCCATTAGTTCCCCAAGCGTTAATCAATCTTAATGAGCATCCAACCGTTGTATGGTATATCAACACGATATATGATCCTCTTTCAATTCGTCCATTCTTGTCAACATCATCGACAACACCAAAACACATGATGAGGTTATTCAGTGAGAAAAATGATCCATTTGGTAATACATGCTTTAACATCAAACGTAACTATTTAAAATTTGAGAGGAAAAATATTGAATATATGAAAGAATCTGCTGTTCTTATGCTTGGGAGGTGGCATAACTCAGTCAAGCATCACATCGAAGTAGAAAACACAGAATTCCTCAAATGGTTAGGTTCTTTTAATTCCTTAAGGTATCTCAGCCTCCGAGGTATTTCAAGAATCATTGAGCTTCCCCATGAGATCGGCGAATTAAAAAGCCTTCGTGTACTTGATCCCCATGAGATCGGCGAATTAATGAGCATCTGTATACTATCTTAGATAAACAAACTAACACCTATGGCTTGTGAGACCTGACCACCGCCCCTCGTCGGGGCTCGATAAGTATACACTAGTCTACTCTGGAGTATCGATGCCCAGTCTTGATACTCCCACTACTAAGGGCATTTAAGGATGTGCTTATAGACCATCCAACTCCCACGTATATGATCGCCATTATAACGTTGGTAGTCAAGCAAGAATCGTATGGGCTCTATCAACATGTAATGGTAATCTGTAATACCACATAAAGCATGTACATGATAATAAAAACAAACCAGATAATATACTATCATCTTGAGTAAGACTGTTCTACCCGTATAGGTATCTCCTCAATCATCATAATTACGTGCCTACGATTCAATAATTGACTTGAGTGCACTATAGCCAACACGGGTGAAATCGGACAACTGCTGCACATGAACTGTAGGATTTGTGTCTTTTTCCAAGACAATTTCTATTGATAACTCCGTTAATTTGTAGTGTTGCCTAACCCGAATAGACAATCACTCACTTTTTCCGGCTTTCTAAGGCTCAAGAGAAATGATACCGCTTAAAACTATATTAATTTAGAGTCCTTAAATATTTATTATTGTTATTTATATTGTATTTATATTGTTTGCATTTCTCGAGGGGGTTTTCTGAAAAATATTTTAATATCGTTTAAAAATAACCCTCGATGGTGATTTAGACTATTAAGAGTTTTTATAAAGATATATTTTACTTTTAGTGGTATTTTAGTGATAAAACCTAATTTTTAAAACTTTATGGTATTTTTATGAAACTGCTACTTTTGGAAATTCGATGGTATTTTATTAAAATTTTAATCTTTCACTTTAAAAGATAATTTTCACCATTTATTTTTATTGAAAATAAGGATTCATAATTATATATAATTTTCCAAAGTTGATTTGTTTTAAAAAAGTCGTATTTCTTTTAAATCGTATTTTCATTCCTTTCGAGACCGAATTCTCCGTGAGGAGCTCTGCATTTCGCTCTACTATCTTAAGAACGTACGATAATCCGTACAATCCACAAGCAGGTCCCCTAAAGAGAGTTGTAGAGGCGTAATTGCGAAAAGAGGTAAAAATATCGATTAAAATGCATTTTTATAAAGCGATGGTATTTTATTGATAATTGTTTCATTTAGATGAAAATTCTAACCAAACATCGTGCTATGAATCAAAAGTGTGCGTGTGGGGTAGGCCATTACCCCATGAATGTTCTAGAGGTATGTATGACTAATCATCGAAAAAGGGTATATTAAAGTTCATGGTATTTTTGTGTCAAATTCAATATATGTTCTATTTAACGAGAAATTCTAAGAATGGGCGAGGTTAAATTATATGAACATTATTTTAAGGTTACGGTTACATGTTATTTGTGATCTATGTAGCATGATAATATTGTAAAGAGAGTGTTACTAAGTTAACTCCACTTTTTGTTTTTACCGGTGTTGTTTTCAAGAGAATGATTTGAGATGAAACGGAAAAGAGAAAGAAAGGACTTGCGGTTTTGAAGCGTTAACAAGGTAGGAAAAGTGGGAGGGGAAGCCTTCGGAGATCGTGGTATCATTGAGAAAGGCTCCGGTCTTCACGGAATGAAGTCGGTCGCTAACTCCATTTGACTAGCCTTAACTTTTCTTTGCACTTAGAGAATTTTAATAATTTTTTATAGGGTTTTTCAGAATGGGGAGAGCTAGAGGATGGGGTTGTATTTATAGTGAAATTTAAGAGTATGGGAATTAAAAAATGAATTAAAAAGAACTAAAATGATATTCATGGGGGATTTGAAGAGTCTCTGGTCAATTGCAGATAAATCAAACACTCCAAGTGAGTAGTAGGGAGCTGAAGGGGTGTACGGCCGAAGCACGGAGGCAGATGGGGGCATCTCGACCGCCGATAGCGGCTAGATGAGGAAAACGGGCGGTTGGATTGAGGTCATCTGCCTCGAGATTCGTGCCACGTGCTATATTTTATGTTAACTCCTTATTTATCTCATTTGATTTTTTTGAAACTTTTCGATTCTCCGTGTATTGCACGTGTAAGTCTTAGGCTTCCGAAAATTTAAAAACATATTAAAAATAATTAGGACATATGGGAATCGAACACAAAAGTTATGTCATAGCAATAGAGAGGCTTTACCAGTGAGCTACAAGTTATTTCTTGCTTTTATTAAACAAATTTAACTTATAACTCTTAATCGGGCTGAAATACACATTCTATACATTAAACAAGTTAATTTTGTTCACAGGTTTTCATAGTCGTTACACAAAACCATCCCGAAAAACTTCTGATCTCACTATCAGTAAATCTCATCTGCCTTGTCCAAGGTCTTATGGTGACGGACAATCGAACATAGCGCGACATCGACTCTCTATACCGAGAGAAATGAATCCCTTCCATCACTCACTGTTCCCAAGTGTTTCGAGACTGTACCCAACCAAAACTTTTTTGCATGACTCTTTAAAGCCGTGGTAGGGCAATGATCTAAGTATAGTGAGAACATGCTCAAGACAAATGACGATATCAGGTCTAAAAACTACCCTATACGGATGTCACTAGAGAATTGTTATTCGACAATAGCTATATTACCATCTAGAAGTTCTCGACGAGTTTGTCCAGTGTAAGTCATAATCTAATGAGCATCTGTATATAATTTTTGGTGCTATACACCAATTGCTGTAGGACCAACCACCACCTCTCATCAGGGTCAAGAAACATATACACTAGTCAACTCTAGAATATCGATGCTCGGTCTCGAAACTCCCACAACTAAAGAATTTAAGGATACGCTTATGGACTATCCAGCCCCTACAAGTATGATCGCCATTATAACGCTGGTAATCAAGTAAAGATCATATGGGCATTATCAACATGTATTCGCGATATGAAATAACAAGTAAAACATATACACGTGTTAAGATAAAATCAAACCAAAAAGCATATACTGTCATATCGAGCAAGATTGTCATGTACATACATATCCCTAGCATCCAAAATATAATGTACAATCTTGTAATATACAATAATGGCCTCTAGGGTATACATATCGAACAATATTTGTTGAACTATAAGTTCGGCTTAGCCTAAGAATTAGAGCTCACGAGCACGTAAGAAGCTCAGAAAGAGAGAGCGGGTACAGGTTTAGCGGGTTATTCATTTTGTGATGCTCATTGTAATCTCATGTAGTTCGTTCTCAATACCGGAAGTTCTCGTCGTGGATGTATGAGTAGGTACAGGTTGAGCGGAATCTAAGTAAAATCTTATGTCTCTTGTGATTGCTCTTTATAATTTTGTGGTTGATATGCGCTGTCTACCTTTTTCATAATACTCCAAAACACCATTCTTGAATTTCCGCCGCAACCTATTATTTCTCAATAGTATGTATGGGTGTCAACTGAACTCAGTGTATCTCAATAAATAGTATCCTAATGAATCATATCGATCCTTAAATTTGAGAAATTGTGAATCCGCGCATCCAGTTCGTAACATATCATCATGTTTCTGTATCTAAATCTTGTTATCTAGGAGTTATTAATATGAGTTATATGCTACTGTCCGAAGTAGGGAATCCAGCCAGGAAAAAAATCTTGTTGCATTTATCCATATGATCGCTTTACTTGCAAATTACTTTTCCTTGATCCTATACATATCTTCATATGCAAGTAGGTGAACTTAATCAAAGAAACGAATAACCTAAAGGGCACAAAAGGAGCCTGGCTTAACTCAAGCAAGGAATAACCTAACTAACAACTAGTAATATATATAAAGCAAGCATGCTTATACTTTTCCTCATCAGGTTGGTTTTCTTTCTTTCTTGAGCTTATTAATTTATATTCAATAAAGATGATTATTTTTTCTTCTCTTCTTTTTCTCTTTTTTTTGTACATTAATACCTGTGATTGTTAGAGATTGTTACTTTTTCCCCCAATTTTTATTTTCTTCCAATAGATAAAATCATATCACATATCCTGATGACTATCGGTTTATCGATCATAGCATTGTTCAAAGGTTACTTTTCAGTAAGATGTTCCATTTAATTATAGTTAATTTACTCGTTGCTAAATGTTTCGATCTTAGTTAATTAATTAGTCCCATCCATTCTCTAATCCAAATTTATGGAATGAGAGTTCTATTTTATTTTATATTTTCTAGTGAACTGATCATGCATGCAAACTATCTTTTTAATTATCATTTTATCAACCAACAATTTAGTAAATAAGAAGATCTAAGAAATTTCGTGTGAACTAATTATAGTCAAATTACCTTTATTACTGGTAATGCTACATTTGCATTCTCAAGTTTTTGGTGTAACTAATTACGATGTCAAGGAAATGCAGGCAGCACACTGAAGGAACAGATAACTTTAGATTCGAGGATGTAACTAGATACAAAAGAAAAGCACAAGTAAAAGAAAATAAAAGACAACAAAACCAAAAGAGAAAAAGCAAATCACACTTCTTGCAGAATTGAAGAAACGTTCCTTTCCGCATCTAGTATCCAACAATCGCCCTAAACAGTTCTTTTCGACTCCTGATCTCTCTCTTCTGCAATATCCGACGACCTCTGTCCTCGTTCTTCTGTCATCGCTGATTCCTCCCTTATATTGATCTTAGCCTTTTTCCACGTCTTTGCAGCAGTTGTATCTAACCAAAATGCAACATTTGACCCAATCCCATTTATCACATGTGTAACAGTATTTCTAACATTATTAAAGACTCTGTCGTTTCTCTCTGACCAAATTCTGCAGCATATAGCTAAGGCCACAATACCCATGATACCTCGTACTCAAAGCCCCCCTTCACTGACTGCATATATAAAAAAAAAAGCACCAAAAGGTAATCCAGTGAAAGCGTTCTCTCCGAACCTATCCCAAATATGTCTAACCCCGAAACACATCTGAAATAAATGATACAGTTTCCGCATCCTTCCCGCAAATTCCACAAAGTACGTACCGAATCCATCCACTTTCTTCTATAAAGATTGTCTTTAGTTAAAATCGCATTATTATAGGCCAGCCACATGAATATCTTAACCTTTAAAGACACAGAAAACTTCCATATCATATTTTTATCATGCGAAGTCACTCCCTCGAAGAATTGAATAGCAGAACCTTACGTCCTTGCTCGCCATCCACTTCCAAGCCGTCTTATCCACCCCTTCCTTTTCCATCGGTTTCCAATCCTGTAAATGCACAATCAATAATCTATGATCTTTACGCTCTTGATTAGTCAAACCTTGTGCAAATTGCAGCCACCACTTAGTCCTTCTCCACTGATTTAAAACTGATGATTCCGTATTCTTTGCCGAGGCAAACAAATCAGGGAATTTTTCCTACAAAGTTTGATCCCAACAACAGTAATCTTGCCAAAAATTAATCACACCATCATCCCCTATTGTATAAGAAATTCCCCTTAAAAATGCTTCCTTGACATCCATTGCATCTTTCCAAAAGCCTGACACCGACGATATGTTTTTTTTAAACGTATTGATCGCCTCTGACTTATTACCGAAATAGTACTCTAAAAGAATGAGGGATCACATCGAAATCATATCATATATGTAAAAGTTTTCTATTAGTAATGTACACTATTTAGAATGTATACAAGCTTTAGAGAGAGTTACCAGAAAAATGAAAGGGTGTGCACCTATATATGGACTTCAAAAATACAACTAAGTAACATATAATATAAGAAAAGCTATGATTATAAGTTAACAAGATAAGAATAAGAGTTAAAAAAAAATCGAATCCTCCAATGGCAGAGGAGTCAACTCACAAATCCGATCGATCCATGGATCAACCCGTAAGACATAAATAGTGGATAATAAATTTACTATCTCTTATAAAATTATCCATACTTGATCTGTCCTTCTAAAAGTACCACCACATCGACGCAACTCGTGGGTTTGTTGGTTTTTCCGGGTGTTTGCTGATAAAAAATCAAGTGACTTCTCATTCATTTTCTTAGATAATATATACTTCTTATTAATAACTAGTGATATAAATATTAAGTGATTTTGACTTTTGAGATTGTACATATGAATTTAGTTGCGACCTTTAATTAAGAAAGTTAATATACTCAATTAAAATATGTAATCATTGTAATACAACTCGTGCTATGATGTTGTACCCGGTCGAGGATTCATGGGTTTTGCCTAGCTCGCTTGTTCTTTTTGCTTCCTTAAAGGTTGACAACGCTTTTAATTAGATTAAACTCGTGACCAAAGGCTATTTATATAGGATTAATTAATATAAGATGTTATAACAAAGAATACAATTACGTGTGCTTTTCATTTACAGAATGCCTGAACAAAAGATCATGGAGATTGTACGCCCGCTTACAATTCAATTGAAAGAAGCTAGGAAGTTTGCTGCTAAATGTAAGGGGAATGTTGATAATCTTATTGAAGATATCAATGGAGAGATCTGCTTTGTTGCTAACATTTTTCAAAGACTGGAGAAATGGGAGAAAGACATGAAGGATAAATTCGGAGATATAGTCAAGGAACTCAACGATGCTTTGGAACATAGCAGTGATGAGATTAAATTTCGCTCCAAGCTTCAAAGTGTCGGGAACACGACCTCTGGCTTTAAAAGAAGCATGATCAAAGGTTCCCCACTCCTTTTAGAACGTCTTGAGGCCTATGTTAAATCTGTATCCTATGAAATTCCATTGCTAGATATTAGCAGTCATCAAACATCCACCGATAGTGCGGAACCTCTAGAGCTTCACTTTGACAGTGAAATAGAAGAGAATATAAAAACACTCCACACTTACAATATGCAAATACTAGTATTCTTGAGTATCTTCCCGCCAGGTTCTGTGATAAAGAAAACGATGATATATTACTGGTGGATAGGGTCCCACTCACACTCACAAGAAGACGAAGAGTTACAACTAAACTCGATTTTGGAAGAGCTAGCTCATTGCGGATTGATAAGGAATATATATAAAAATTATAAACAAAATGTTATTGATTGTTGCATCATCAATCCATTAGTTCCCCAAGCGGTAATCAATTTTAATGAGCATCCAACCGTTGGAAGATATATCAACACGATATATGATCCTCTTTCAATTCGTCCATTATCATCGACAGCACAAAAACACATGATGAGGTTATTCAGTGAGCAAAATGATCCATTTGGTAATACATGCTTTAACATCAAACGTAACTGTTTAAAATTTGAGAGGAAAAATATTGAATATATGAAAGAATCTGTTGTTCTTATGCTTGGGAGGTGGCATAACTCAGTCAAGCATCACATCGAAGTAGAAAACACAGAATTCCTCAAATGGTTAGGGTGTTTTAATTCCTTAAGGTATCTCAGCCTCCGAGGTATTTCAAGAATCATTGAGCTTCCCCGTGAGATCGGCGAATTAAAAAGCCTTTGTGTTCTTGATTTCTGAGCATGCTATGATCTACAAAGGTTGCCAATTGAGATCACAAAACTCCGACGGCTCGAACATTTAGATACATCAGAATGTTACTTTCTAAGTCACATGCCTCAGGGTATTAGTCTTCTTTTGTGTCTCAAAGTGCTAAAGGGCTTCGTTGTCGGGAATTTGCAAACACAAGAGTCATGTCGACTTGGTGAGCTTTCCAAATTGAACTTCTTAAAAAAATTAAGCATTAACATTGGAAGAGGTTCTGTGCTTGAAGAAGGCGAATTCGGAAAACTCGGTGGGTTGACCTCCCTGGTTTCGCTCACAATAACATGGTCGACGAGCCAACCTCCTTCAAGAAATGGGGATTCCACATTATTAAGGGTTTTGACGACGGATGAGATTGATGTCTCTCCGCCTCCAAATCTTGAGAAGATAGATCTACGATGCATTCCGGAAAGGACGCCGCCACGGTGGTTACTTCTTAGTAAATTGACAAAATTAGAAAGGTTGTATATCAGAGGCGGAAAGCTGAGTGTTCGCACTTTGCGTGATTTAGGATTAACATGGCCTGGTGTTAAGGTTCTACGTGTACGATTCTTTGAGGGAGAGGATACAGAAGACTTTATCGATCCATTTCCAAATCTCGACTATGTAGAATACCACAAACATGACAAGTCTGAAATTAGTTTTCATTTGACAAGGTAAGTGTCTTAATTTTTTGAAAAAATAGTAATACTTTACTCATACCTTGTTTCCAGGTTGTTTGCAATTTTTTTACATGATTTATACCATTTATTTTTTTGTGACAGAAATGCTATTGAAGAATCTATTGAAGAATTTAGACAAAGAAGAGAGAAAGGAAATCTAGACCGCGAAGGTAAAACCATAGATAAGTATTTAATTGGGCTCTTAGTATATAATGATGGATACTTGCTTTTATTTATAATTAAAATTTAAGTTGATTAGATATTTTATTTTTATTTTTATTTGTTGTCCTTCTTATTCTTAAGAGCGGTTAATGAGCATATTTAGGTCATTCAACTCGGATATATTAGGTAGCCCACAATTACAGAATTGTGAGTGTACATCTGACACACACATATAGATAGATACAGATACGTGTGTGTGGGAATAATGGAGGACATACATTAGAAGGGATATGCTCCTATGGCATCAGAAAAAATAAACCCTCCACGATTTTTTGGTGATGATCGGAACCTTCTATTTTGATCCTAAGATGTAAATACACCAAATTTTATATGATTATAGCATTTTTTCACCGTTGATCTAGTGTTGTGAAAATTCTAAAACTGTTCTATTATCGAAAAACAATTAATTTGCACTCACCAATCAACGGTGAAAAAATATTATAATTACACGAAATTTGGTGTATCTACATCTTAATCGATGAAGATGAAGATGCATCGAAACAAATAGAGGAAGAATGACATTTTTTTATGCTATAGAGGGAAATCCTCTGATAGGGCCTTTGTCCTCTATTATTCTCTCTCTCTCCACACACATATATCACGCTCACATACATACGCTACTCTCTCTTTCTCTCTCACACACACAAAAGTATATATATAAAATGACTAAGATATTATTGGTATGATTTGAAAACAAATCCTAACATATTTGTTCCAATAAGATATACTTTAAGATTTATGCATACAATGATATCATACTTGAAATAAATGAGAGCTATTCTTCATAATTGATTGCACAAATCCCAAAAAGATTTTAATGGCTATAAAGATGGTAGGATTTGTTTCTAAATACTACCGATAGAATTCTAGTCATTCTCTCTCTCTCTCTTTAGTCTTTCTCTAATGGAGAAAAGAGGCCAAATGAGCGAATTTTCTCCTACGGCATCAATAAAAATCAATTATTCATCATTTTATTCAACAAACAGCAACCATCATCTTTATTTTTATTATTTTTTCACAGTTGATTTAGTGGTCCAAACTTAACGGTTTACCAACAATAGAACTTTTTACCTTGCTAAATTAACGGTGAAAAGGAGTTAGGATCCATGAAATTTGGTATATCGACATATTACATCAAGATCGAAAGTGCCGATCGTCGGAAAAATAATGGAGGGTGTACCTTTTCGATGTCATAGAAGATTTTTCCTTCTATGTCCTCTGCCTTCATATAAATATCACGTAGTGATCTATTTCAAACCGGTCCGCGTTTTTTAAAAACGAGAACTTTCGATCTACGATATATTCTAACGATCTGATCCGTTCAAGTTGATTACCACATCCTCAAATGTATGTGCATGAAAAATCAAAGGATTAGAGGACCTTTAACCTATGCGTCGGATGTAGTTGATATTGCATAATCGAAAAACGTTGAATTTTGCACCCATCGATGCATAGGTTAAAGGTCTTCAAATCCTTTGATTTTTCATATACATACATTTGATGGTAGAATGATCAACTTGAACGGAAGATCGTTAAAATATTTCATATATCGAGAGTTCCCGTTTTTAAAAAACGCGGACCAGTTTACAATAGAGCGCTCTCCAATATATATATTTGATGTCATAGAAGATTTTTCCTCCTATGGACTTTGCCTTCATCTATATGTGTGTGTGTGAATAATGGAGGAAAAAGGCCTTAAGAGGCTTTTATGTCAGGTGACGTCTAAAATCTATATCCTTCGAAATTTTTTCGACGTGACCCATCATCACCATGAGATCTTTATCATGTAAGATGTGAATACACCAAATTTAATGTGATTCCATCACTTTTTTGCCATTGAATTAGTAATATAAAAAGTTCTATTGTTATTAAACCGTTAATTTTGCACCCACTAAATTAATGGTGATAAAGTGTTGGAATCAAATGAAATTTTGTATATTAACATCTTAGATGATAAAGATGAAGATGATGGATGCCGATCGTACGTCGAATAAAAAAGTGGAAGGTATATTTTTTCAACGTCATAGGAGGAAATTGTCTCCTATGGCACCTTTCTTCCATTATTCTCTCTCTCTCTCTGTGTGTGTGGGGGGGGGGGGGAGGGGGGCTAATTTACTTTCTAGATGTAACTAAGTTAGTTACAATCTATGCAAAAACAACATGAGAGCTCGTTTTTTCGTATAATTTTCACCGTCATACCAAATTTTATGTCATTTGGACATTTTTTACCTATGCATCGAATGGTACCAAAATGAACGGTTTTCCGACAACATAACATTTTACAAACCAAGATCAATGGGCAAATAGTGTCCAACTCATGAAAACCTTATATGAATGAATAACACAATAATGAAGGGGTTATATACGCTGCTTCTTTCAATTTCTTATTGTTTCATGTATAGCCTTTTCTACTACACATTTTAAAGAAACTTTTGTTCAGTCTCTGTTTTTGTTCATGAAGTTTTGTCTACTGAACAGAAATTAAATTAGAGCATTATTTTTTTTAAATTTTTTATCTTGCAGTGCCTTGGGACGATCTTTATGGATTCAACTCCTGATGTAAGTTACCATATCTATTCCTTTGCTGCAATCCATGTTGGACTTGTTAATTTCTTTTTTATGCTCGAGCTTTACCGTAAATAATCAGGATCAAATTTGTGAGCAACAATGAAGTTGACTTTGGACCCTGTTCTTATCGCAAAAAAAATCCATGAAGAGATAAAAAGAAGACAAAGGATTTGGCAAGGAAGCTGCAGTATCATAATCAGAGCAAATAAAAAAATTTAGGCTCAGCAAATAAAAAAAAAATTCAAGAAGAGATAGAAAGAAGACAAAGTTAGTTACTATCAAGCTCATCTTTACTGGATAATTCATGCTTGTCAAATGCCCAAATGTATGTTGCTTGTTCTGCTTAATGTTAGTTCCATTTTTTTTTTTTTGGCACTGGTTGTTTTTGTTTTTTTTTTTTCCCAATTGAATTGCAGAATCAGAACGAGCTATCTTAATAATTATTATTGAGATGATTATTGTTGATTCTTAACCCATTGCACTTAAGCTCTTACAAGAAAATCTAATGCATGATCGAAATCATTTGTAACGTTCCTTAGGAAACCTGCATGAATGAGATAAATGGTCATTTCACACACAAAGTTAACATCATTAGCCTTGACCCGTTTTGATAGTTAACATGGTAGTTTCTCGTAATTTTGAAGATTTTGGTTGTTTCTTGTAACTGGACCAAAGTATTTAATAGCATAAGAAATGATGGTTGCATGAACAAAAAGCCTGGTGGTATAAACTGTGAAGATAGTATAAATGAATTTATATGATTCTGAACATGGAAACAGTACAAAAAGGAGATATTAAAATTAAATCAAAAGACCATTACAATAATTATAAAGTGCTATGTAATTACTTCTAACAATAAAACATAGTTTAGCACAAATTAGAACAAAATGGTAATAAATATTTTCTTAATCGTTTGCTGTTATACAAATCAACACTTGACTTGGTCAACAAGTATTTTTGCTAATTTGTTTTCAATATCCTCCAACATGATAAAAAAATCCCCAATGCTTTATTATATACATTTAATTTCAGGACAATTTTTTTTATATTAAATCATATTAAAATAATATATATATTTTTAAAACAAACCACTTTTAAAATATATTACACAAACATGCTACTTTCTGCTTCGTAGGCGCCACGTCAGCGCCAGCTCAGCGCTGACGCTGGCGTCAATAAAATTTTTTAAAGGGCGTAGTTTGAAACTGCGCCCATTACAAATGTATGGGACACACTTTCAAACCGAGTCCCTTACAATTGTTCTGGGTGAAGTTTCAAATTGTGCTCCTTACAAATGTAATGGCCGCAGTTTCAAACCGCGCCTCGTACAAATATACTGGGCGCAGTTCTAAACCGAGCCCATATATTATAATACAAAACAAAGTGCGTCTCTTTCTCCTACTTAAATAGATACGATCTATTTACTTTCCTCACTCCTTACTATTCTCTCTCTCATCTCTCTCTCTCTCTCTCTCTCTTTCGCGCGCTCTCGCCCTCTTCGATCTCTCGCCCTCTCGATCTCTCTCTTCCCCCTCGAGACCTCTATTCCCTCCTGACCTCTCGCCCCCCCCCGAGACCTCTCTTCCTCCCTTCCCAGAGATCTCTTCTTCTCTGTCTCATCTCTCTCCCTCTATCTCGCTTTCATCTCTCCGTCTCACTCATGCTCTCTCGACCCCTCTTCTGTCTGTCATCTCTCGATCTCACATTCTCTCGCTCGTGCAGCTTTATATGGAAATTCATGGGCAAATAATCACCTTCATCCTCGTTATCGTCATCACCACTGTGAGCATCCAGAATGTTAGCTAAACCCTAATTTATTTAAAAATAATTCATAATAAAATTTGGTTAAAATTTCGTATTGGGAAAGCAATTTGAACAAATTGGGTATATATTAGGGTTTTCTTCGATTTTACCTGTGACAGATCAATTAGTAGGATACAAGTTCTTGCAACTTGTTACATGCTAGAAATATGAATTTTATTGTAATTTTATGTAATTAGATGAATATAAATACGAAGATAAATAAATAGGTTGTTTGATAAGAACCTCAAAGCATTCGTCAATATTTCTGGAAGGTGGAAAAATGATGGATAATTACATCCATCTGGTTTTCTATTTCGATGGCCAATTGTTGATAGGAAAAAATAATATTCCTGAATATGTCAAAGGAAAAACTAAGATGATTAGAGTCAAGAAATCTAACACATACTGTTAGTGATATATGCCCTAAAGGCCATTATTGTATAGTACTTGTTTGTATATTACATTTTGGAAGCTTGGGATATACATAGATTTTATGACATTCTTGCTCAATATAATAGTATGCTATTGGTTTGTTTCTATCTTAATATGTGTATATGTTTCTTTTCGCGTATCGCTAATACATATTGGTAGAGTCCTTAGGATCTTTGCTTGACTACCAGCGTTGTGAGGGCAGTCACACTAGTGAAGGCTGGGTAATCTATAAACGCATCCTTATATAGGTTCCTACACTACTAAAATAGGGGGTTGCCCCTACGGATAACGACATCCGTAGGGGTAATTTTAGTTTGGCCCTACGGATTAATCCGTAGGGCCAAAAGGTTGCCCCTACGGATTAATCCGTAGGGCCAAAAGGTTGCCCCTACGTAATCCGTAGGGCCAAAAGGTTGCTCCTACGGTCCTTACATATTTATTTAAAAATTATTAAATCTTAAATTGTTGTTTGCCCCTACGGAGCCGCAAACCAAGAACCTACGGACTTATCCGTAGGGGCATCTAAATAGGGATTTAAGTTAAAAGCTCAGATCAATCCCTACGCTCATTATTCCTAATTCTCGCGCGAACCCAAATTCCCAAACCCTCGTTCCCGCCAATCGATCGTCGTTCTCGTCGTCGCCAGCGCCGCCGATTCGTCGTAGCCACCGCCTGCTTTCGTCGTCGCCAGCGCCGGCTCATCTCCGTTCTCGTCGTCGCCTCTGCACAGGTAAGGAAATCTTCAATTACTCAAATTTTTGATTGGGGCTGGGGCTGGGGCTGGGGCTGCAGGCTGGGGCTGGGGCTGGGGCTGGGGCTCGGGCTCGGGCTAGGGCTAGGGTTGGGGCTGGGGCTCGGGCTGCGGCTAGGGCTGCGGTTGGGGTTGGGGCTCAGGCTCGGGCTGCGGTTAGCGTTAGGGTTGGGACTGGGTCTGGGGCTGGGGCTAGGGCTGCGGTTGGGGTTGGGGTTCGGCAGGCGGTTGGGGTTCGGCAGGCGGTTGCGGTTGGGGTGGGGGTTGGGGTTAGGGTTAGGGTTGGCGTTGGGGTTTTGGATTTCAGGGTCTAAGTTAATTTCCATTCTAATTAGCATTAAGCTCGTTAATTGAAATGTTGATGATGATCATAAGAGGAAAATGTGTCTAGTTTGAGAAGGTGTTGGAAACTGGACTAATAATGTGGGTAAAGCCTAGTTTAATTAATAATTTTATTTGTCATTCTCAAATTTTCTTGGAAACGGAGACTGTTTTGTGGAACTTTTAGCCGTTGGGCATGTTGGGGTTTTGTTTTTGGAGTCATGGGACCTGGCATTTGGTAGGTATCCAAAGACCCCGTGTCTGATTTTGGATATTTTTGATTGATTTAAACTGTGGGTCTGAGTAGTCCCTTAATTTGATCTGGTTGGGGTTTGAGTATGCAAAGGATTTGTAGTTCGGTGGAAATTTTGAGGGTGTTTTCGGTTGAATATGTTTGCTAATTGCTTAAGATACTCATAAGATTCTGGATTTTGAGGATGTGCCGTTGTAATTGGAAATACTTAGAATTGTAGGACCTTCTTTGTTTTAGCTATATATAATTGCAAAAAAAAGACACATTTCTGATTTGAAGAAAAGGAAAGGCAAGATAGGGATTTAGTTATGGATTTTACTTGGGCGCCTCCTCTTTTAATACATGTCTATCTTTACAAGAATATCGTGTCACATATTCGGTTTTACCATCTGTACGCAACTGCTTTGATTATCATCGTGTTATTAACATCTTGAACTTATATCCTTTTTCTAATATGTTTCATAGTTAATATAATAATCCTTTGTCTATATTTGTTGACAGTGGCCTTTCTTTTGGATGAACATGTTTTTTGATGCATGTTTCAGTCATGTGAATTCATATGTTGCGTATAACGCTTTATGATATCAGCATCCTACATTTGTAGTTTTAATTGTTTATTGTTATAGATGAATGCCATTGCAATAATAGTTTTTGGTACATGAATGCCATTGCAATGTAGGATGATCAGTTCTATCAATCTTGATCTCAATGATTTAAAATCATGTTACACATACAACACGAATGCACAACAAACGCATAATTAGAGAGTGATTCGAGATGTTCAAGTTAAAATCAATATATGATACTCGATGATAATATGAAACCTTCATATTCTCATCGATACTCATATATGAAACTAAAAGCGCCATTTAGTCCCCGTCTATCGGTTAACATACGTGCGATGTTCGTCGTGACATAGAACTATACGAAGGTTGTTAAATATCGGACGGTATAGCTCGATACTAACAACCGTCGTATAGTCTACGCGACGAGAAAATTCAATCGTATGGTAACCGATAGATTTGTCCCGTGTGGACAAATTAAGAATGTATAAAGCAAACACCTTCATTCACTTGTGTTTTTATCCGTTTCGAGATATTTCGTCGGTATCTTTCCGCTGGTTCTCCGTGTACAAAGATAGATTAGTTTTTCATTTCAACGTTGGTTCACAGCTTTGAAATGATTATCTATTCTATTACAGTGTACTCGGAGAACAGCGGGGAGGTGCTGCCGAAATTTACTCGAAACGGTTGAAAGCAAAAGTGATGGGTGTTCGCTCTATACATTCTTAATTGGATAGAAGCCTTACCCCCGACAGCCGGAACACACACATACAACAAGAATACACAACAAACGCATAATTAGAGAGTGATTCGAGATGTTCAAGTTAAAACCAATATATGATACTCGATGATAATATGAAACCTTCATATTCTCATCGATACTCATATATAAAACTAAGAGCGCCACTTAGTCCCCGTCTATCGGTTAACATACGTGCGATAATTTATTCTTTTCAACGACAAACGCACACACAAAGTATATACACGGATTTTCTCCTTTGTTAGTAACTATCCCGTTCTTATATTTCTCAATATAGTCACCATAACCTACAATTTATATGTTATACAGTCTAACATGGCCCATGAGTACGTCAGAGTTAAGGACTGGATATATATGGATTGGCAACAACGTATGCAACCTAAGTTTGTCGCAGGAGTTGCTGCTTTCATTGAATTTGCATGCGCACATAATAAGATCATAATAGAGAAGATTCTCTGTCCGTGCGATAGATGTGGCAATAAGTACTGGCAGAAGGTAGAATTGGCAGAGCTTCATATTGTAAAATATGGGTTTACTAGACTTTATACAACTTGGAAATATCACGGGGAAGGAGAAGATCCGTTTATCTTTTCGAACCAAGCGTTCCAAGTATACTACTCACAGTGTTTGAAGCATCCGGGATGGAGTGTTGTATGCCGATGGAATGTCTACGATGTCTACGATGTCCCAGAATTCGAGGACAGCGATGAGGACGAAGAAGAGAGAAGGCTTAGAGTGCTCCGACCGTCTGTTTCGAAGGACGGGTTGTCTTCGACCGATCATGAAGTTACGTGGGTTAGAAATGACATCGACGATGAAATCCAAGTAGATATGTATATTGCGCCCACGAAACGAAAAAGGTTATCAGTAATATTATATTATTACTTCACATTTTACGATCTATACATATATAGTCAATACTTTTAATGATTGTCTAATGCGTCCATGAAACGTTTATCTAGATTTGATGACGATGTCGGGAGCAGCGAGGGGCGGCAGGAGCTCCAGCCGCGGCAGAGGCAGAGGCAGAGGCAGAGTGGTTTTGCCGCCCGAAGAGCTCCGTAGGGAGCTTCAGAGGGCCGGTCTTGCACCCAGATCGGAGACCCCTTCAGATGCCTCCTTCCGTATGGATTTTGCCACACCTCCAGGTATTTTGCATGCATATCCATTTTGAATGTAATATTATAGATATTCATGCGGATAAATATCAAAATTACTTATATTGTCAATGTTTGATTGTCTAGTTGTTGGTGATGCGTCCACATCTGGGACAGAGGCCACTCCCGCTCCTCCAGGTATGTTTATATATCATATAGTGCATGTATATTGATTTAGAATGCTATATCATAAATATACACACATTCCTTTTGCTCTTACTTAGCAATTTTTATTATTGTCTAGCTGTAGGTGATGACACCACCGCACCTGCGGGTATGTTTATATATCCTATAGTGCATGCATATTGATTTAGAACGTTATATTATTGATCTACACATTCTTTTTGCAATTACTTATATAATTTATTTTTAATTGTCTAATTATAGGTGGTGCGTCCACATCTTCCGCAGGGGCCACTCCTGCCACTTCCATACCCTCCGCATCGTCTGCAGGTTAGTATGAATAAATATAAAATATTTATTCATTTTACATATGCTCTATAGAATAAATATGAATTTCATGGAAATTTAGCATACATGTTTATTTTCTAGTTGGAGGGGATGCGTCCGCATCCGGGACCCCGGCTGTTCCTCACCGGAGGAACTATCGTCCCGCTCGTGCTGCTGCCTGGGCCCAGGCTCGTGCGTTAGTCACCGGAGGTATATATCACACTTCAATTTTCGTTTAAGCTTGATTTCTTAATACAACTTTGTCTTAATATTGATTGTCTTGATATTCGTGCAGATGCAGGGCCTCCCCATCCCCAGAAGGGGACTCGAGGCCCGAATCAGTCCCATAGGCTGAGGCCTGACAGAGCTAGGGGGAGGCAACATTCCCCCTCTTTTTTACTCTTGACTATCGCTATGCCGGTCCTCATGCCGAGAGGTTCGGCCGGTATATGGGGGACGAGAGCCGGCTCATGAAGAACTATCCACTTCACGTTGAGTGGGGCGAGCAGCACCGGCGCTCATTCGCCCTCTTCTTTGATCAGGTTCGGGTACGTATTAATATATATTTCATTTGATTTATCCAATATATTTATTATTAACACTTGCAATCTAATAACAATATTTTTTTTGTATTTTCAGTCGGATTATGATTTTCAGCCTGTACCCGACCCTGATCACCCTGGGAGGGTGCTCGACCTTCATGCTCTGTACAATGGCCTGATGAAGAACATGCAGACCAAGGTCCGATACAACAGGAATGAGCTGAAGGCTGACTGCTACTCCCTGTGGATGGCGACCCCCGAGGCAGAGGGAGCGGCCCTCCTATCTACTCCGGCGTTTGCGAGAGTCGACGTAGAGACATGGCCTCTATTGTGTGAATATTTCGACTCCCAACGCAAATATGTATGTATTTTAAATGTAATTCATTGTTTACGATATAATTTATTTTTTTGTGTTCCTTAATTAGAAAACTAAATGTTAATGCGTTGTGCAGAAACAGGCCGCTCAGAATACAGAGAACAGGAAGTCGGCGAAGAGGGGTCGCCCCACTTACACAGGTGGCTCGAGAAATATTACTCTAGCCATGGAGTTATCGGTAAATTACAATAGACCGACCTTTGTGATATTCTGCAATATTAAGAGTTATTTTCTAATATATCTAATATTAAGAGTTATTTTCTAATATTGCAGACAGCTCAGACCGTGGCGCAAGGTGGTACACCGAGCGTGCTGTCCGCATATCTTGCCGTCCACGGCACCTCGACAGATCCCTCCACGGGCGAGCTTCGATATCCCGACATCGCTACCCAGGAGTATTGCGTAAGTGTTAATATTTATTCTACCCATATTTGAAATTTTAGTTCTGGAATGTTCAAATTTAAATTTTATACTTATACTTTACTGCTTAATGTGGGTGTAGGAGCGGGTGGTTAAGCAGGCCGAGGCCTCGGGGATCGATTTTACCGGACAGAGCGATCCGAGGCTGCTGACCCCAGTCCTGGACGCCGCACACGGAGGGCACCATGGAGGTTGGGAGAGAGGCCGGGACTGGGCCCTAGCAGGGCCCATATGAGGTTGGACTCCACCCCGGCGGTTACTTCCTTCGTCTCCAGTAAGCGACGTGTCCAGCAGGAACTGGAGAGCTTGAGGGCCACCGTTCAGGAGTTGAAGGAGATGCTGGTATGTATACTACTTTATAGTAAAATATCATGTCTTATTATAGATATCAACATATCCATAATTAGTACGTAGCCTGAGCTTATTTGGTTGTAGACTTAGGTTTGATTAATCATACATACATATCTAATTAAAATAAACTACGGTTTTCCAAACTAGATATCCAAATGGGGTTTCGAAATAACTTGATAATGATACGAATTTGAATAATACACAGTTCTTACACGCTTATTACATACGTTAGGTCCAGACGCGACAGGGTACATCGGCCGAGCCTCCACATGCATCTCCTTCGGCTGCGGCTCCGCAAGCCACTACATCGGCTGCGGTTCCGCAGACAGCTCCTATAGCTCCACCGCCCGCTCAGACTCCCGCAGCCGCGGCTCCGCAAGCCACTACCTCGACGGCGGCTGCGCAGACCACATCGCCAGCTCCACAGACCGCTCAGACTCCCGCACGCGCCGAATTGCATGGTTTATTGACCGAGGAGCAGGCGCGCCAGCTTCTAGCGTTTATCAGAGGTGGAGCTGGACCGAGCTAGGGTAGCTTTTTGATTCTTATTTTTTGAAACATGTATTTATTTATATGATACATATTGTACTATATTTTGAAACATTTTAGACGATATTGATATTGGTTTATATTTATATCATATTCAGTTTTTTGGTTTCTTTTGTATATTATATGCGTGAGATGTGATTATGAATACTGCGATATATGTTGTGTGATGATTAATTTTATATTTGATTGATGTATATATTATTGTGCACAGGGCGAGAAAAAATCGGGCAGCCCTTTTAAAAAAAAAAACAGATAATATGTACCTACGGATTAATCCGTAGGTACATATGTTACCTCTACGGATTACACCGTAGGGGCAAAATATCAGAATTAACTGATATTTTCCCCCCTGATCTCAGTATCAGGGGGTTGGCAGTGCCCCAACGGATATATCCGTAGGGGAAAACAAAAGTCCCTACGGTGTTATCCGTAGGGGCCAAATATCAGGATTTCTGATATTTTGCCCCTACGGATATGTACCTACGCATGTATCCGTAGGGGATATTACTTAGCCCTACGGGTTCATTCGTAGGTACAATTACTATATTTAAAAAAACCGTAAATAAACTAATTTTTTTGCCCCTACGGCCTACTCCGTAGGGGATACGGGACCTACACAGATATCCGTAGGGGCAAGTTCAGGGCTTCAACTTGCACCTACAGCGTTTGCACCTACAGGTTATTTTTTCGCCCCTACGGATATATCCGTAGGGGCAGTGGTTTGCCCCTACGGGTAAATCCGTAGGGGCAACCCTTATTTGTAGTAGTGCTAGTCATATGATTATCGAGACAAGGCATCGATACTCCAGAGTAGACTAGTGTATACGCTTTTCATCCCAGAAGGAGAGATGATCTGTCCCACAGCCATTAGTACGTCGTACTGGAGATAGTATACAGGTGCTCATTGAGTTATGAGTTACACTGGAAGGACTCATAGAGAACTGTTGGTTGGTACTATATCTATCATCAGGTAGCAGTTCTCAGATGACATGAGTACAGCATAGTCCGTTGACTTGATACCGCTACTTCGTCTCGAGTGTGTTCCCACCGTTCTTAGATTACTACCCTACCACGGCTCTGATGAGTCGTGCGAACAGGTAGTAGTTGGGTGCAGTCCCAAAGCACTTAGAGGCAGTGGTAGTTAGATAGGATTCGTCTCTCCCAGTATTGAAGGTTGATGTCGCGCTGTGTTCGGAAAGCCATTACACAAAGTTCCTGGCCAGGGCAAGCGAGATTTACTGGTAGGTACTCCAGTAGTTTCTCAGGGTGTTTTTGGGCACTACTCCGGCATGACTTATTGCGCTATTAGGGGTCTGACGGCTACCGCCCCTAAGGCCCGATATGTGATACTCTTAGACGAACAGACCAGACTATACGGAGATTGTCATAGATAGGCTCAGTAGGAGTTCGGATGAGTTTGCTTATCGGTCTTCTTACCGACAGATACCTTGGTAGCCATTACGTGCAGCTAGTACCGCTGATGTGCTTGTGGTTAAACCCACTGCCAGCGTACTGTCGAGTCTTTAGAGTCCCACACAGAGGGTTTCCCTGCTTCGGGCAAAACGATATAGAGGTCGTATGGTTTTACGACAGGGTTCGATCACATACGTGTACTTTTGCATGTAGGATGTTCGGGTGGATAATACTAGTGGGCTTTGGTTTAAGCCGGATCCTAGTATTAGATTATTGGATTAGTTTTGTCTTATTGTATTCGTGTTTTTCGGAATACAGATACGGGTATGTATCGGTGAGGGGTATTCTTGTAATTTACTCAAGTATACTTCTAGAAGGGGACACCTCATTTGTGTTTTTATCTTTTGATTAAAAGATAAATGAGGTGGAGATATGAGGTGTTATTTTGTGATAAATGAAGCATGGCCACTTGGTGACTCATGGATGACTATTGAGGCAAGAGTGGACTTAGATATTTTGTGCGATATTTGGTGAGATATTTTGCTTGCTTCATAGTCATCTCAAGTAGCCATATTCATTTCATTATTATCTAAAACACTCTCTCACCTCAAGAGCTCTCTTCTTCTCCCTCAAACCCTAATTATCTCATATGTTGAGAATCCTAGGGTTAGTGAGACTTATTAATCCTTAATCACTCTTTATATCCTCTAGGTCACTTAGATTAGCACTCTAGGTAACCTAGTTACCTCATCTTAGAGGTAGAAGCTCAAGGTAGGCACTCTCGGGTAGATCAACTTCAATTTGAGGAGGCCGATGAGGAGGCGCGATCCATACATACTCTAAGGAGCTCACGAAGAGGAGGAGGACAGCAAGAACAAGAAGGACTAGTAACTTGAGGTATAACTTTCTTACATAGTAGTTAAACCTTTTAGTTAGCTTGTTAGTTAGGGTTTAGTATCGATCCTGGAGTTTAGTCGATGTTACGAAGCATATAAAAATCGTTTTTTGCAAACTCCTCCCCGCGAACCCGCGGGGTGCGTTGCATTGACTTTCAGTGGTATCGGAGGCAACTAAACCATAACTAATAGCTTAAACGACAAGTAAAACTACGAAACCGAAATAAATCCGAAACACGAAACAAAAGATCTAAGTTTCTGTTGAAATTTTCAGAGGCTCTAATTTTTTTTAAACAATTGCAGAGTGCTCTTCTTCTTACCACTAGAACACCATACAAATACGAACCCAAAACTCTATAACATGGCCGGCCAGATGCTCAAATAACCGGCCTCGCCGGTTTTGGCATTGAGTTTTGTGTTTAGGTTTCTGTGGTGTTCTTGTCACTTGGATTTAGGGTTTCAGGTGTTGTTAGATTTTGCCAATATTGATAATGCTTTTAATTCTCTGTTGTGGCAATACGGAGTGTTTCGAAGTCACAGTTTTTAACGTCATTTAACTAGTTTTAGTTGTTATATGTGTTCGAAAACTTCCGCTAATTGCTATATATCGGTTAGTTGGGGGTTGTACATATCTGTGATGATTGGTTTGCATATATGAACTTTATTGGATCGTCGTGGATGAATAGCCGGAGATGTGAGATGAGAGTTTCTTCCTATAACGCCTTAGATTTCGGTTAGTGTTAGTTTAGACGTTAATGTGGGTTTACTGTAAAAAGTTTACCAATTCGGGTTCCTCACATTTTATAACATTTAATTAATAATTTATTGTTATTTGTTATGAGCATGCACGCACGTGTGCACGTAAATATGAGGTTTGTTTGTGCTAATCTAGTATTAGTGACCATGACACTTAACCACTTATCTTATCCTTTTTGCCTTAACCCTAATCCTTGCCCTAATCCTTGATCTTTTGTGTGAGAAACAGGAGATATTTGTTAGGTTTTTTGTTTGTGAGAAAGGTGGCATGGTGACTTGTATGAATGCATTAATGGGAGAATTAATGTAAATGATACACTCACCTCTCACTCTCACCCTACACTCACCTCCCTCTCTCTTATCCTCACACACTCTTTCATTTCTCTATCTCTTTTCATTTTCCTTATTCTCTCACAACTCTAACCGAACACTTCATATTCCATCACAAATCCATCTCAAAAACTTCATAATCTCATCAAAAATCACATCTTTGATCTAGTTTTGCCTCTTAGATGCCTAGGAGCTAGGAAAGCTTGGATCTTTGAGTTCTTTTGGTTAGGTAATTATCTCTATCTGTTCTTTAAGTAGTTTTTGTGTTGTGTAGACTTTTAGTTTTAGTTTTGATTGTTTAAAGTTAAGTTTTGTGCATAATATCGTATTTTTAGTGTCGTGTATGATATCTGTGATCTGCTGTGACCCGAAAATTTTACTAGAAAACCAAACAATATAGTTGTTGTTTTCCCAATCACAGTAGAGCTCTGTTTGAATTTCAAAATTCAAAATTCGAAGCAACGCTTCAATTTTTTTGCGCTGCGCGCAACGCGCCACGTGTCAAAAGTTGATACGCCAGCGCAGCGCCCAAGGCAACACGCCCAATCAGAGCAAGGCTCTATTTAAAACAAAATTAAAGGAAGCAACGCTTCAGTTGCGCAAGCGCTGCGCGACACGTGTCAGCGCAGTTGCGCAAGCGCCGCGCGACACGTGTCAGCGCAAACGCAGTTGCGCTGCGCCGTGCGCTGCGCGACACGTGTCAGCGCAGTTGCGCAAACGCTGCGCTGCGCGACACGTGTCAGCGCAAACACAGTTGCGCTGCGCCGTGCGCTGCGCGACACGTGTCAGCGCAGATGCGCAAGCGCAGATGCGCTGTGCAGTGCGCGACACGTGTCAGCACAGTTGCGCAAGCGCAGTTGCGCAAACGCAGTTGCGCTGCGCTCTACGCTGCTTGACACGTGTCACGCGCTGGGGCGTTTGCGCCAAACAGAATTAAATTCTAGTAAGATTCTTCTGTTCTTGTTAAAACAAGAAGATTGCCTTTTGTAAAACAGAAGCCTTTGGATCAAAAATCCAACGGTGGGGAAAATTCCCCAAATCACTCAGAGGAAGATCACTTTAACAAATTTAACAAATTTATGGGCACTATATAAAGGACCCTAAACTCCAATTCAAAGATCAATCATCAACATCATCAACATTGTGAGAGATTAAGAACCTCAAAACAGAGAGAACTCTAAAGAAAGTTCAAGAAAAAGGTAAAAATATTCACAAAATAGAAGAATTTCTTCTAATAGATCAGTGATCTAAGAACAAGATCAACGATCTTCAAATAATAATAAGTGCCTTGCACTTTTTTATGAACCACTAGTTCTCTAAAAACAAGAAAAACAAGAAAAATTTGTTTTCTTTGATCTAAATTGGATCAAGAAATCAAACAGTGCTTTGCACTTTTTTATGAACCATTGGTTCTGAAATCTTAAAGATTCTCAAGATTATTGAAATAGTGCCTTGCACTTGCAAAAACTGCACTGTTGCGCTCCTGGGTTGGCGCAAGCCACCAGAGAGCGCCATGTGTCAGCATCTGAATCACTTGCGCTATGTGCTTTTAAGAAAGAGCCTTGCTCTCTGAAATTGGCGCAACTCACCAGAGCGCGCCACGTGTCAGCAGCGAAAGCACAGCGCACTGGCGCAGCGCACTGTGCTTGCGTGACACGTGTCATCACCATAAGCGCTTGCGCTCATTGATTGGCGCAAAGCGCTTGACAAATGCAATGTATTGTTTATTAAAGGGCCAGGCCCAAATCAAAAAGGCCTAGTAGACCAAAATAAATTGCAACGCAATAAAATGGCAGAGCCCAAACAAAATTGATGCTATGCATCATTTATAAAAGGGCAGAGCCCAAACAAAATAAGAAATGCAGTGCATTATTAAACAGGGGCAAAGCCCTAGCACAGGTCTAATAGGCCAAAGACAAATAAGATGTTAAACATTTCTAAACTGGACATAGCCCAATCATGGCCGTAAGTCCTCAAATTAAATTGACTGAGCACAGCTGCTCTCTTAAATCAATTTGCATCCGGTTCGAGGGTACATCTCCGAACTTCTCTGACTCCTATCGTTGTAATCCTTCAACGACGTCAGAGAGGTGACGGGTCCCGACAACCACACATCAACACGGATTGTGGGGTCCTTAAACTCATGGACTTATGCGTCCTTAAACCAAGATACGGACTGTAGGGTTCTTAAACCCGCGGACTTATGCGTCCTTAAACTAACGGACTAATGCGTCCTTAAACACACCCATATGGACTGTGGGGTCCTTAAACCCATAGACTTATGCGTCCTTAAACTACCAATGGACCGCAATGTCCTTAAACTACCAATGGATCGTAATGTCCCTAAACTACCTATGGACCACTACGTCCCTAAACTAGAACAATAGAGCCCCCAAACGCTCTTTTGTTAGATCTAAACGATCCCGTTTAAGTTGATCTTAGTCTCAAATATGGCTAACGTATCCTTAAACATTCAAACAGACTTTAGTCCCAAATTGGACTATAAGACCCCCAATCAACTTTGGTTCAAGGGTACATCTCCGAACTCCTCTGACACATTTCGTTGTAATCTTTCAACGTCGTCAGAAAGGTGACGGGTCCCGACGGCCATATATTAAATGGACCACCATGTCCCTAAACTGGAAATGGATCTAGACGATCCCGTTAAGTAGATCTTAGTCTGGAAATTAGACTAACGTATTCTTAACAAACGTTTAAGTTGATCTTAGCCTCAAATATGGCTAACGTATCCTTAAACCAAAACCCAAAATCCAAATCTAAGAAAGTACGGATTTGGACTAATCCACGTCCTACGGACGACGAAATAAATAGTCTCCGTATACAATCCACGGGCAACCACAAACAAAACAAACACCCACGACACGAAGTGAAATTCTGGAGAAGGAGAAAGTTGTTACCGCGATGCGGTAGCGTAATTAACTGCAGGGGCTTGCGCCTACAGGGAAGAGCGTCCCCACAATCAAAAACCCCTCAAGCGAGGAGGAATCTGACGAAGTCTGCTACATCGGCCGCATCCGTCTAAACCTCCGATACATGGTGCCATAAATCAACTTGGCATCTTCGGAGAGGTGGACGGATAAAACCAAATAGCATCTACCCCGAATCTCAGGCTAGACGTCCTAATGTCTCGGCCGCCATTCGGAGGGGAACAGATTCTGGCACGCCCGGTGGGACCTTTTCCTCTTTCCACTCCACACTTCGTGTGTCGTCTTCGCGAACGAAACGCGGTTTGTTAATGGTTGCCTTTGGATTTCAGGTTACTAAGATTTGGTCTTTTGCTTGGCTCAGAAATCAAGCATCAATGGCCTCCAATTGCTCGAACTGCTCAAAGTGCCAATGCAACCGACGCTCCGCCTTACCTGGAGGCGTAGCATATGGGCCTCAAGCGGCCCCCGTCCTTACTATGCCCATGGAGAAAGTGACTCAAGCCACCACCGGCCTGTTCTTCGGGACCATGATCCCATCAGCAAGCTTCACCATCCCTGTGCCCATAGCGGAAGCTTCAAAGAAGTCGGTCTTCGATCGACTTGCTACTCCCACGGCCCCTCTCAACGGGTCGTCCAACTCCTCGGTCTTCACCAGACTGAGCCTCAACTCCAAAGGGCCCGCCAAAAAGCCCATGATACCTGAGAAGGCCATCCCAAAGAAGACGGCTGCTCCTGAAGTCACTAAGGCGGCTTCTCCTGTCAAGGAGTCAGTCTTTGCACGGCTGACTATTCCCACTCCCGCTCAGAAATCTGCTTTTGACCGCTTGGACACAACTCCTCAACGGACGTCAGTCTTCAATAGGCTGACACCGGCAACAGTCCCTCGCCTGAACAGGGGGCAAGAAGAAGCTGTCTCTAAATCAATACCGACAACTCGTCGTGCCCGACGACGCCACTGGCGCCGGATAAGGAAGACCGGGGGCAACTCCTCCTCTGGGATAACTCCGCCAGCTCCGACGGTAGAAGTTAATGCTGCTGTTCCAACTGGGAACAGCTTTGAGCTGCTGAACAGGGTACGCAGGAATTCGCCAACTGCAGTGCTCAAAAGATCTCCTCCACCGGTAGAGACCGCCGTGGAAGCAGAAAAGCCGGAGCAGTCTCCTCAATCGCTGTCCTCCAGGATCTACAAGACACGGCGACGAGTCCGAGAATCTGTGATTGATCCTAATTTCTCTCGCCAACACAAGAAGTCGAAAGGTCGGCAAGAAGAAAATCCCCCGGTCAAGCAACGAAAGGCGACGACCACTTGGATGCCCAAAGCAATGGCCCCCTCAACTTCAACGGCCCATAAGAGAAGGAGGCCAGAGAAAATCCCTGCGCCCGCGGCAAATGCCAAAGGCGGTGAACCCAAACGCCCTAGGTCCGGGGGCATGGTGGTTCATACCGTGTACATGGCGTCTGGTAAAGAGGATAGCCGTGCATCTACAGGTCATCGACCGCTTACACGGTCAGTGACCAAAGCTCAGGAGCAACAGCAAAAGCTCTAGGAGATGATGAACACAATGGCCGCACTCACTGGGCCAAAAGAAAGCCCTGAAGCGTCCTTGGATGAACGCCAAGAGCAGGAAACTGACGCCGAATTCCTTCGTCGGATATTGGAGAAGAAGGATAAAGAGGCTGCTGAACAAGCAGCCAACATAAAGCGTATGGCCCTCCTGTTCCAAGACATGGTGGGAATGATGATCCAATAAGATCCTCCGGCCGAAGATCCCCCAATCATCCTTGAAGACGATAGGGGAGAAACGTCAAATCCTCCACCAGCTCTGTCAACAGCTAAGGAGGAGACAATCTCCAAAGCTGACTTGGACGAGTACATAGCCCAACAAATACGGGTTCATCATGCGACTGAAGCAGCCGGCCAGGTCGTAAAAACAGGATGACCATATCCGAGCTGGTAGGACCAGATCAAGTACCCGCCAGGCTACACAATTCCCAAGTTCCATGTCTATAAGGGGACGGGCAATCCCCACCAGCATGTTGCCCAGTTCAGGGCACTCTGCGGCAACACTGGCGGCGATGATAAATTGTTGCTTCGCCAGTTCGTTGGAAGCTTATCAGATACAGCGTTCGAGTGGTACTCTGAGCTCCCAAACGACTCTATCAAGACCTTCGCAGAGATGGAGCTGTTGTTTACCCAGCGTTTTGCAAGCGCCAGTGAACGCACCCCGATGACGGCATTGATTAATGCCAGGGTGAAGCCGGGCGAGACATGGGTCCAATATGCTATACGGTGGTGGAACATATGGTCAAAATGCGAGCAACGCATTGAAGAAGCGCCAGCAGTGGGTATGTTTGTGGGAACCCTTGATCCGCAAGCAACCATCTCGCAATTTATGATGTTCTTCAAGCCGACTACCTTCCAGGCCCTGATCGACAAGCTAGCGCAATGGATTAGATGGGCCATAAACCCCCTCCTCCAAAGCCGGACTCTCACAACGAGAAGGGGAAGGGAAAGGCGATCGTTGTCGCTAATGCTCAATAACTGCCGAACAACTTGAAACCGGCTGTCCGCCAAAATAATATGCGTCCGCACGTACCCCTTGAGGAGTGGCTAGGATGTCCTTACTCGTTTCCCCGAGATAAGACGAGAAGATTATTCGAGCTGGCGTTGCGCAACCGACTCATAAATCTGCCGGATCCAAAACGTCCGTCGCAACTAAATGATGTCAACGATCCCAACTACTGTCCCTATCACCGAGTACTGGGTCATCCGATCGAAGATTGCTACGTCTTTAAAAATTGGCTTGAAGACCAGTACCAACAGGGCAAGTTCGCGTTATCTGACAGATGGAAGGTGAATCCACCGCAGCCTCACACCTCTAAGAGGATGAATACGCCGGGGGCCACATGCTCTCTCGTTGAAGAAGCCCCATGGGAAGTTATGCTGTCAGCCAAGACAAAGCAGTTGCTGAATGATCTTCAAACATGCCCAGCGATCAAGTGGAAGAACCCGTTGGAACCGCAGATCATTGAAGGGATGGTGAAGCCGCGTCCAACTCCAAAGACCGATGGTAGTGGCCCAAGCACTCATAACCAGCCGTCAAAATCTTCGAAGAAGAAGAATAAGAAATCCAAGAAGCCTGTGAAGCCTGGCGATAAGCGCACAGACTTACAAAAACAAATTGACGCGCTAGAGGAATACAACCAGAAAGCACGGACTCCCATTACTACACTCCAAGAGTTCCTCAACCACGTCTTTCAAGAGGAAGATGAGGGAGAAAGTTCGTCGGATGAATCTGAGGAATACGTGGCGAGCTGCCATATGATCTCCCATTCGTTGACGGACGATGAGGCGACTCCTTGCACTGAAAAGCTGGGGGCAGATCCTAAACCAAAAATTCTGGGGCCATCGGATGAAGTAATTGACGCATTCCTCAATGAAGCTCTCTTAAAAAGTAAAGCTAATCGGGAACGCGAGGCGGTCATATTTGAAAGGGCCAAGAGCCAGTGCCTTGACGAAAAAGTTGGGATACTCTCGCTGGAGCAAAGTACGTCCATCACAGATAAAAGCAAATTCAAGATGAGGAAAAGGTTTGCAAAGGCCATATCCATGGGTATGAAGCTACCATCCTCTGAAGGAAACATTACTGATGAAGCGGAAATGCACCCTTCCTACTGCTCGTATCATTGGAAAATTTTGCACCCCACCGAAAAGTGCAGAGCTTTCGATAAATGGTGGCAAGGATATGTTGCTCATCGACAACATTTTAAGCAGGAAAAGCGCAAAACTCGTCGGGAGCGGAAAAATACGACCGAGGGGCTTAACAGAACTACCGTCAATTGTCGCATGATTAACACCGGGGGATCATAAGTGCTCACATTCGGGAGCGATTCTGACGAGGAGCTGGCTCTTAGCCCCCTCTTTAAAGAGTCCGCAACGGGAAAAGAAGAAGAGCAGAAGGTCTGTGAAAATATCCGACTGCGTAATCGGACGCTACCCGAAAAGAATCTCGGACCCTCAAACAAAAAAGATAAAGGAAAAAAAAGGTCTCTGAGGATATCGCCTTAGATGACCAAGTCATGGAAGAGCTAGCCGCCAAGGACCCGCTAAAGAAAAATAAGGTGGATTACAACGTTCTAGCGCATCTAAGGAAATTACCCTCGCAGCTTAGCATTCTTGACGCCCTTTTACTATCAAAAGAGGCAAGAGATTCGTTAATCAAGGCACTACAGGAGCCGGAACAATTCCAATCTTTCCTGCCTGAAGAAAGGATGAAGGATGAATTGGTGGAAGTGCACACGGCCGATGTCACTTTCGGCGATGAAGACCTTCTCCTTGGGACGTGCGAACACAATCGCCCCCTCTATGTCTCAGGATACTGCCACGATATAAAGATAGGCAAAATCCTGGTCGATAACGGGTCGTTTGTTAATCTACTTAATGTGCGGGTGTTAAAGGAAATCTGCATGAGCGTCCAGCACCTTGCTCGGGACAAGATCACCATCTCCGGGTTCGACTCCCAATCATCAAAGACTCTTGGATCTGTGATATTGACGCTACGCTTCGGGCTACTCATCACAGACATTAAGTTCCACGTCATAGACGCCAAGACTTGCTACAATGCTCTGCTCGGCCGACCATGGTTACACGAGTACAACATCATCCCTTCTACACAACATCAGTGTATGAAGTATTTTAAGGATGGTCTCGAGTATACCGTGATGGGAGAACTGAACCCGTTCTCTGTGAACGAAATCCGCAAATATGAAGATGCCAAATACTTCTTACCGGATTTCGAAGACACGGAGAGGTGTCACAAGCCGGAGAACAAAGCTAACGCCACCATCCCTGTCTTCGGCAATGATACCGAGGAGGAAGAGGAGATGATTTATTCGGGTCCTCCCCAATACAACAAGCCAGGACCATCCGTTCCTACATTGATCTTTGGTAGCGACTCGGAAGATGAGGTCCATGCTGTATTCTCTGCTTGGCCCTCAATTCAAACGTCTGCTGACGAAGAGCAAAGTATGCAAGTCGCCATGGTTCCACCTAAACACCATAAAGAACTGGATGCACTTGATACCTACAGTGTAGAAGAGCTGCAGACGTTCTATGTCCCTCCCAGGCGAGAAGGCGAAAAGGCAATTCTATTCTACCACTCGGTGGAAACCAAAGTGGAGAAAGAAATTTGGCACGGTGCGGATCCTACGCTGGACAGGCTTCAACCCATCCGTCTACCCAGATATTATACAGAAGGCTTAAAGAGGCTATTGAAGCGCCAAGGGATACCTTTTAAATAGGCCGCTCGAAAGGCCAAATTCTATGACAGGGTCTGGAACGTCCCCGGAACTCAGCACAAGCTGCCTAGTGGGAGGATGGAAACAATCGGGCTCGGATACATTCGGTCCAAGAAACGAGAGCTGCTCCGCGACTGTTACTTCGTGCATGACTTCAATGAAGAAGGGGATGCTCAATGGGAGGACGCCAATCCTGAACCAGTAAAAATTCCTGATGCAAAAGTGCCCAGTCCATCGTTTGAAGAACAAATGGACAGGCTTATAAGGGAAGCTGGTCAAAAAGTCCGAGATGACCATAACCGCGAGATGGCCAACTACGAGAAAGCCAAAACGCAACGCCTCCTCCAACAGGCCGTGAAAGATGAAAGTGCCACTCCTTGTCAACCTGTTGTAAAAAAGGCTCGACGCAGAGGCAGAAACAAGTCGAGCGAAAAAGGCGCTCAACAGCGACAAAGTGGGACTAAGAAATCACGCAAACGGGAATCGAACGGTTCCGATCTATCCCTCATAAGAAAAATGGGTCAGGCGTACTCTTTTCCTCAGGACAAGACGAAGAAAATACTTGACCTCGCTCTAAAACATCAGATGCTTACTCTGCCGGAGTCCAAACACCCCGAACAAGCAGGCGAAGTCTCTCACCCGAACTATTGCCCTTATCACCGAGTGATAGGGCACCCTCTCGAAGACTGCTTCACCTTCAAGAATTGGGTCGAAGATCAGTATCAGCTTGGCAAGTTCGCTCTGTCTAACAACTGGAGGGTAACGCCGCCACAGAAGCACGAACCCAAAGCCACGAGAACAGAACCAACTCCACATTGGGCTTGGAAGCGAATTCGTACTTGTCACATGATAACAATATTAAAAGAAGAGCCCGAGAACATGGATGACCTTCCCTGGTGCTTTGAAGACAGCAACGATGAGGTAATCTCAGAATTCCCACCAGCACCAAAAGAGCTGGAAGATGGAATACATACCACTGCAGATAACCTCAAGAAAATTGAGTTGGGGACGGCGAACGACCCGCGACCTACATTCGTTAGCGAGCTGCTATCTGAAGAAAGGGTGGCTACGTTAAAAGACTTGCTTGTACAGCATAGAGATTGCTTCGCATGGAACTATTCCGAAATGCCGGGACTAGATCCAGAAATTGCTGTCCACAAATTGGCGATATTCCCGGATGTCAAGCCAGTCAAACAGGCGCCGAGGAGAATGAGGCTCGAGCTTGAGATGAGTATCAATGCCGAGGTCAAGAAGCTAATCGACTCTGGCTTTATCCAGGAGGTTCAATATCCTAAATGGATCGCCAATATCATCCCCGTGATGAAGAAAAATGGAACGGTGCGCATATGCGTGGACTTCCGGGATCTCAATAAAGCTTGCCCGAAGGATGATTTCCCAGTGCCAGTCACCGAACTGATGATAGACAATACGTCCACCCATGAGGTTTTCTCCTTCATGGACGGCTCATCAGGGTATAATCAGATAAAGATGCATCCCGAAGACCAGAAGCACACCGCTTTCCGGACTCTTTTGGGAATATTCTGCTACAAGGTGATGCCCTTCGGTCTAAAGAATGCCGGTGCCACCTATCAGAGGGCCATGACGAAGATCTTCGATGACCTTATACATGAAATCGTCGAATGTTATATCGACGACCTTGTGGTTAAGAGCAAATCATACGAAGAACATCTCGAGCATCTAAAGACTGTATTTCGACGCCTTTGACAATACAACTTGAAGATGAACCCTCTCAAGTGTGCATTCGGAGTTTCCTCGGGCAAATTCCTGGGATTCATCGTCCGACACCGAGGTATCGAAGTCGATCCGTCAAAGATCAAGGCGATCATGGAAATGCCTCCGCCAAGGACCCTTAAACAGCTGCGGTCTCTCCAAGGGAAGCTCGCGTACATACGGCGATTTATAGCAAACCTTTCAGGCAAATGCCGTCCTTACAGCCACTTGATGAAGAAGGGAACTCCATTCGTCTGGGATCAAAAATGCCAAGGTGCGCTAGACGAAATCAAGCAATACTTGCAAAATCCGCCAGTGCTGGCTGCTCCGGTCAAGGGAAAGCCCCTCATTCTCTATACGACCGCCCTCGAAGGTTCTTTAGGCGCATTATGGGCACAAGAGAATGATCAGGGGAAAGAAAGGGCACTCTACTACTTAAGTCGAGTTCTTCTGGAGGCAGAAAGCAACTACTCTCCCATTGAAAAACACTGCCTGGCGTTGATCTTTGCGATAACAAAGCTCAGGCACTATGCGTTGGCACATGATGTCCGTCTCATTTCGAAGGTGGATCCCCTTAAATATTTAATGTCGAAGGCCATATTGACGGGGCGACTCGCTAAATGGGCCCTGCTCTTGATGGAGTTCTCGATAACCTATCAGCCTCTCAAGGCAGTGAAAGGCCAGGCCATCGCCGATTTCCTCGCTGAGCATCCGATACCCGCCGATTCTCCTCTGAATTGTGATCTTCCAGACGAACATGCGTTTGATGCAATCGACGGTAGTGATACCCGATGGGAGCTTTATTTCGATGGAGCATCTTCCATGAAGAAGCGCAAACAAATTACCCCTATAATCAAATCGGGGGTAGGACTCATCTTTGTAACTCCACAAGGAGGGATAATGCGCTTTGCATTCTCCCTAACAGAGCCGAGGACAAACAATGAAGTCGAATACGAAGCTTTGATAGCAGGCCTCGAGATCGCCATCGACATGGGAATTGAAAACCTCCTCATATATGGAGATTCCCAACTGGTAGTTAGTCAAGTGAATGGCGACTACCAGACGTGCAAACCAGAGTTGGTGAAGTACGGCGAGAAGGTGCAACAACTGTTGACCCAAATTCCCTCCTATACTTTGGAAAACATACCGCGCGCGGAAAACAGCAAAGCGAATGTATTAGCCAAGCTCACTAAAGAACTGGCTGACGAGAACCTCGATGATGTAAGAATCGTGGTACAAGGCCGTCGGGTGCTTACCCCAGCAGAAATATCTCCGGAATTATCTGAAGAAAAGGGAGCGGCTGAGTAGACGACCCTGCAAATAAAAGACCGGGAAAAGGCTGAGGATTGGAGAGAAGTCTTTATAGACTACTTCAAATACCGTCAAACGCCCGAAAATGCGTCCTCAAGACATCAGCTTATGAAACGAGTTCTGTCTTTCGCCTTCGTCAATGATACTCTGTACAAGAGGTCATTTGATTCTCTGTGGCTGAGATGCCTGGGACCTGACGAAGCGAAAAGAGTCGTTCAAGAAGTTCATGATGGACTCTACGGTTCTCACCAAGCAGGCCCGAAGATGAAGTTGAAGATTAAACGGATGGGTTACTACTGGCCCATGATGATCCAGGACTGCCTCGAATATGCGAAGCAATGCCACTCATGCCAAATTCATGGGGACTTCATCCACCAGCATCCAAATCCACTACATCTAACAGTGGCTAGCTGGCCATTCGAAATGTGGGGGACTGACATAGTCGGCCCCATCGAACCAGCATCGTCCAGAGGACATTGTTTCATTCTGGCGACGACTGACTACTTCTCAAAATGGGCAGAAGCAGTACCGCTGAGGGAAGTGAAGAAGGAGAATATCCTCCACTTCTTCAAGACGCACGTCATATATCAGTTTGGAACTCCACGACGGATCATCTCCGATAACGGGCCAGCTTACAGAAGCCACAAGATCAGTCGCTTCGCGCAACAACACAATATACACTGGAGATATTCCTTGGTTTATAATCCGCGAGCTAACGGTCTGGCCAAGGCCTTCAACAAGACCTTGACAAAGATCATGAAGAAGACGGTGTCCCGAAATAAGAAGGACTGGCACGAGAGACTGCAAGAAGCTCTCTGGGCGTATCGAACTACGTTCAAGACAGCCACGAACACGACGCCATATGCGTTGGTATTCGGTACAGAAGCAGTACTCCCCCTCGAGATAGAGTTACCCTCTCTATGAGTGGCGGTCCACTACGAGCTGACGGACGAAGAAAATGCTCACCTTCGGCTTGAGGAGCTTGATGCCCTTGATGAAACCCGGCTCATAGCGCAACAAAATCTGAAGGCCTATAAAGCAAAGATGACGCGCTCATATGAAAGATTGACCCGGCCGAGGACATTCCGCCAAGGCGAACTCGTGCTAATGGTTAAAAGGCCTATGATCCCCAATCGCGCCAAGCGGAGAAAATTCGAGCCAAACTATGAAGGCCCGTATATCGTAGATAAGGTCTACCAGGGTGGAGCCTATCTACTCATGGATATGCATGTTGAAAGGCCTTACAGGCCAATAAATGGTCGATTCCTAAAGAAATACTACGCTTAGCGAGCTACTGCCTAGGTCAATGATAGATGACGACGACTATGTACGCTCGCCATCTTCCTAAAGCTCAAACTTTATAAGCAGTAGCCAGACTTCTCCTGTACGGACCGAAACGTCCTTAAACTAATGACGGACCGAAACGTCCTTAAACTACTACCGCAGCATCGTTAGGCTGACGAGATGAATAAAAGAAAAGAGGAATAAAAAAAATAATAATAATAAAAAAAATAAACGGTATGTCCATAAGCAAAATGGGCACGGATGAAAACCCGAAAGGGCTCCATGAGTAAAAACAGCAGGGCTACCGGCGAGTGTTCGTGAAAACCCGAAAGGGCGCGACCTCGTAAAAAAAAGAATAAAAAGAATAAAAAAAAATGGTACGTCCATAAGCAAAATGGGCACGGATGAAAACCCGAAAGAGCTCCATGAGTAAAAACAGTAGGACTACCGGCGAGTGTTTGTGAAAACCCGAAATGGCGCAACCTCGTTAAAGGACACTTACAAGGTCCTCTCGACCTTGTAAGGAGAAACCACCTTCGTGAGATCCTTACGACTCGCAAGGGAGCAACACACTTAGGGATCCCCACGATTCCTAAGGAGAAAATACACTTGCGAGATCCTCACGACTCGTAAGGAGAACTCTCTTATGGGACCCTCACGGCTCATAAGATTTGAAACTCTTAAGTTACAGAGACCTAAACCTGTGCTTAAGCAACCCCTACAACTTCCGATATTGCCCTACAAGCGGATCAATGCTGACCCTTGTATACAATCCACGGACGCGAATAAACATTTCCCTAACCAAGTCCCATCCGTGACTGGGGATATGTACGCATGATAAACAACCCTTATAAGTCCTCTCGGCTTACAAGGAGAAAACCCTCTTGTAGGATCCTTACGACTTACAGAGGAACATACACTTAGGAATCCTCACGATTCCTAAGGAGAAAATACACCTACAAGATCCTCATGACTTGTAGGGAGAAATACCTTTGTGAGACCCTTACGGCTCATGAAGTTAAAAGTCTTAGTCGACAGGACCTTAACCCTGTTCACTAAGCCACCTTTGGTCGACATCGACAGAGGCAAATGATGATGCGCTCCTGGCAATATCCTAGTTGTAGCAGTGCTGATGCCGAAATCGGTGTCTAATTCCAGGTTTACAGCGAAAAGCCAATAGGCCGCACATGCATACGAAATAGCCGAAATGATGGGGCAACTTGCAATAAAAAGCAGCAAGTAAAAACGTATGCATGCAAAATAGCCGAAATGATTGGGCAACTCGCAATTAAAAGCAGCGAGTAAAAATAAAATAAATAGCCGAAATGATTGGGCACCGCGAAAAATAGCCGAAATGATTGGGCAATCGCGACCTTCGCGATATAAAAGCTGAAATGATAGAGCATCATGGAAATAAAACAATAAAAAGAAATATATGAAACCTTTTGCCCTACAGTTAAGATCACATCGATCTCTGTATACAATCCAAGGGCACAAACAAAGAGGGAACCACACCTTCCCAACAGGCTCCGCCATAAAGCTAAGCCAAATCTCTACGATTCACCAACAGCCTGGAGACCAACAACGACATTCCTCCTCATTCCAGCAGGACACGGACGTGACATCACCAATTGGAGCCTCGGCAAAGTCCCCAGTTCCAAGACTCTGCGGTTCACAGACAACCTAGAGTCAGCAAATGACCTCCGTCTCGGAAACAAGTCAGCAAATGACCTCCGTCGCGGAAACAAGTCAACCAACGACCTCCGTCGTGGAAACAAGTCAACCAACGACCTCCGTCGCGGAAAAAAGTCAACAAATGACCTCCGTCGCGGAAACAAGTCAACCAACGACCTCCGTCGCGGAAACAAGTCAACCAACGACCTCCGTCGCGGAAACAAGTCAGCAAATGACCTACGCCTCGGAAACAAGTCAGCAAATGACCTCCGTCTCGGAAACAAGTCAGCAAACGACCTCCGTCGTGGAAACAAGTCAGCCAACGACCTCCGTCGCAGAAACAAGTCAGCAAATGACCTCCGTCGCGGAAACAAGTCAGCCAACAACCTCCGTCTCGGAAACAAGTCAGCCAACGATCTCCGTCTCGGAAACAAGTCAGCCAATGACCTCCGTCTCGGAAACAAGTCAACCAACGACCTCCCCGTCGGAGCAATACTTCGACTCGGAAACAAGTCAACTCACCAACCACGAGTCCTCTCGACTTGTAAGGGAGAAAATTCTCTTATAAGATCCTTACGACTTATAAGAGAAAACGCACTTAGGAATCCTCACGATTCCTAAGGAGAAAATACACCTATGAGATCCTCTCGATCCGTAGGGAGAAAAGTCTCTATAAGACCCTCACGGCTCATAGAGTTGAAAAGTCTTAGGCATCAGATCTGAACCTGCGGCCTAAGCCATCACTATCTCTTGGAGAAATCTAGATGCTTACTCTATTATCTGTCAATTGTGTTTATCAAGACAGCATGCTGATAATAAGAGAAGGGAGAAAGCAAAGAAATAGTACAAGACATTGTAAAGAAAAATGTGTATCTTTATTTATTAATTTAATCAAGTACAAAGGTGATTACTGGGAATAAAGGATGGATACATATTATGTGAAAAAGAAAATGTTACAAATACATTGATACAAAGGCAGCTACTGGGTAGGAAGCATCTTAAATAACTCCATCAGTTGTTCGCACACCTCCTTCCACGCCTTTTCCTGAACGGCCACCGCTACCAGTTCTGCCTCCACCTGAGCCCTTTGCTGCAAGAGAGATGCAAGCTGCTCCCCAACGGCCTGCTGAGCTACTTCGCGGCCTTGGGCATTACGCTCGGCAGCGTCAAGTTTTTGCTTCAAGTTCAGCCCATTTGAGATACGCTCCAGAAGGCCCTCGAAGACAGCCTTCACCTTGGCAGCGTTCGCCTCAACTTCGGCACGTAGGCGAGCAGTTTCACTTGAGGACTCCTGACACTCCTTCAGCCTTAAAGCTGCTTCTTGTTCCAAATGGCGGAAATGAGAAGTGCTTTGCTCGAGCCATGCTGCCCGTTGAGTGCTCACAGCCAAAACCTCAGGGGCAGGACGCATCGACTCCAGCTGATGCAGGAGAGCCTCGATCTCTCTGCAGTGGTTAACCGAAGACGCAACGATGCCCTCGTCATGGAAATTTATGAGTATCACCAGCATCGGGTTAACCGCCGTAGCGAAGTCTGCAGCAGATGTAGGAGTCTCGACGTCGAGTTCCTCGATGTAGTCGCTCAACATGCGCAGACTATTCGCGGCGCTTTTCGAGGATGGACATCTCAAGAAAGGGCCTGCCGGCATTATGACACGAGGCTCGAAGGGCGCCAAGACCGGAACGACAGCTGAAAAAACAAGATATGATCAGATAACAGTTCAAGAAATAAAAAAAGGGGGAGTTATCAATGCGATAGTTTGCTGTACCAGCTGCGGCAGGTGGCAAGGCCGGAAGGGCCGGTGGCACGGCCGATCTTTTATCCCCTCCTTCAATTTGTAGCACTGCAGTCGGGACGAGAAAAAGTTAGAAATAATTCCATCACTGAAAAAGAAAGATATTAGTTGGAAACTATACTCACCAGCGCCACCAGAGGGAGAAGCGAATTCAGATGGGAAGGAGAAGTGTGGGAGCAACACCTGATAAAGATGGTCAAAAAGTACTCCTGAAAAGACACAACAGCACGACTTCAGTACATAAATTATGCGTCTGAAAGATAAGACTAATAAGTTGCAAACCCATACCTTCCAACATCTTTGATGGTATAAGGGAGGGCTGAGAGGTGACCACCGCCAAGGCAGTATTTGACGGCGCTCCCTCGAGCAATGGAGCATCGGCACTGCCTGCACCTGCGTTAAAAAACAAGGATAAACCTGTCAGGAAAGATTGCAAGATAAAAAAAAGGGGGACAGTAATCCGAAATTTACCTGATGAGCCTCCAGCCGAGACAGAGGCGTCTCCCTCCTCCAGCGACATAAGTCCACCACCCGTGGCCTCATCCCCAGATTCCATGGGGGCTGTCGTCGTGCTCGCGGGGCCAGGAGACGGTGGAGGGCCGTAGGCGGGGAGAGCTATGACCGAAGCATTGCCAGACTCCTGAGAAAGAGCGGTCGGCTCGTCCTCAGGAATCATGTCCACCTCACCCGTTACTCCTTCGGGCTCAGCAGTCACGGCTGTCTCGTCCGCCGTCGCCACAGGGTCATCGGTCTCAGGCACCCCGTCCGCTGCTAGCTCGGGCTCGGCATCGGCCACCTTCTTAGGCATAGTGGACGTGACCATTCCGTCAGCCACTAGCTCGGGCCCGGCAGTCCCGGTTGTGTCGTCCGCCATCGGCTCGGGCTCGACCAATGCCTCTTCCTCTGGCCCCTCAGGTTCGACAGTCTCCACCTCGCCCCTCGGTTGGATTTGGCCCTGCAGGACAGAATATATAAGAACCGACAGCTTCATAATTCTTACAACAAAATTCTGAAAGAAATATTACCTGAGGTGGACTTATCGTTAGCCTACCTATTAGCGCGCACCGCCTGTCTATGAGCTGTAGACAAGGCGACCGGGGGCTCTTCTGACGGAGTATCAGCATAAGGGACGGTGCTTGGGCCCACTCCAATGGCCAAGGCAGCCCTGCGTGCCTTCGCTTCGCGCCTCAACCGCTTCCTCTCCTCCCGGGCCGTCGCGATAGACCTCTTCGACGCTTCCTTAATTAAGGTGTTATCGTCCTCGTTTAGAGTCGCCTCCAGATCCTTTAAGGCATCTCTCATCGGCTCTTCAAGACGGACCTCCCGCGGTAGCCCTGAGGAAGCAGCAACATTGGCAGCTGGCAGAGTCTCCGCGTCACCTGGCGGGATCGGCATTGAGATTCCTGCGATAAAAAGGGAGAGGTTAGATCGACCATAACACAAGGAAAATGAAAACTTGATGAATCGAAACTTACTATGGCCTAAGGACGCTCTAAGGCGTTCCTCCTCTTGGAAAGTCTTGAGGGAAGCAGCAATGGCTTCTTCAGTGGTGATGCCTGTTGGAAGAAAAGAAGGAAAAATGTTAGTCAAAGGCAATAATAAAGATATGATGCAATAAAAAATGCAACTAGTGATTACCTGATTCCGCAAGCTTAGCCAGCCACGCGTCGCGCCTCGCCAACCGCTCCGAAGCTACGAGGGCGGCCTCCAAGTCCGTGTCATCCGGCGGCATGACTAACCCCCTGTTGGTCCCGTATTCACTCAGGCCCTCACCATAGGGAGCGTGGGGTTCCTGACCGAACACAACGTCAGCCGCGAAGAGCGACTTCTTTTTCTTCTTCTGCCCACCAGCCCTAGGTGCACCCGGGATCGATTTGCGCTTTGCAGGCACCTTGGGACGGCGGGTCCCGATGTCCACACCCACACCAGACTCCGGCGAGGCTACAACCACTGTCTCTACTGGAGCAGATGACGCTGGTGGTGCATCCGCAATATCGGGAAGCGGCAATCCGCGTGGAGGACTCTGCGCACGCGGTGGTCCGGCTCTAACATCTTTTAGAGGGGGAACTACCGGGGTCCTTGGCACTAAAGGAGCGTTGCGGTCGCTACCTGGAGGCACACCCTTACGGTCGACCAGCAATCGCTTTTCCTCCTTTATGACGGCTCCCGTCGAATGAGTGTACCATTCTGTATATACATTGAGGAGTCGTGGGGCGCAAGCCGGCTCACTGATAAAAAAATGAGAACCCGTATTAAGACGCATGAAGTGGTGAAGCGCGCTCCGCATCCCTTCTTCAGTAGCGACGGGTTCCAGCAGGAAAGCCTCCAACGGCACCCCTTGATCGTAGCTAAGTTGCTGGGCGAAATGGTGCGGGTTGTATCTCATGAAAATCGCCGCACCGTTCTGCCTGAACACCAGGAAGCCCGATCTGATAGAATATAAGTGGAGGGTCTCCCGGGTCGTCAAAACTGAGGCTCTATCTTTGAAAGTGTCTTGCAATGGCCGCACTGCAGTGGTAGATGCCTTTCCAATAGTCAACACCATGTCGATGAAAGACACCCCGTCTCCAACGGTGTAGGGGCGAAGGAGTAAACCCCTGGCATTTCGTGGCGATGGAGTCACAATTGATGCGCCAATCAACTGTATGATGCGAGGGAAGCTGCACCTGTCGTAGAACGAGGGCCTTTTGTGCATGCCGAAGACACCCAATGTGTGTAGCTCGAGCCATGATACGAAATAGTGCATCGGGAAGATCACGTGCAGCACCCCAGGCTCATTAGCATCCGCCGCTCGACTGAGGCCGTGATACAAGTGTGCCAAGCCGGCGATCCCAACGGCCACTTTTATCCCGATGGTCATCCGGTGAGCTGGGTAAAAGACAGAGGGCCGCATATGGCGAGAATGCATTGGGAGCGCAAACTAACTCAGCCATAGCCCAAGAAATCCTAAAAAGAAGGCCTCCTCGTCCATCCCGGGGGCTGCAACTTCCACAAAAGACACAGTCGGGGAGTTAGGAAGGAAAAAACCCTTTTGGTCTATTTCCTTCGCCGGTAGGTTATCCAAACCTAGACCGAAAGGGTCGTCAAGGGTGGCAAACTTGGCAGCTTCTGCCGAGAGGACGCTTGGGTGAAGGAACCGAGCGATGAAATCCTCAAAACTAACTCCGCGACTCCCACGTTCGATGAAAAGGGCCTCGTAGATGTTCAACACTTTGATCAGACTTGGGAATTGGTGTTGAACAGTATTCTCCGGAGTGAGGCCCCTTACTGCCGGCTTAGCACCGAAGACATACTCGTCGGTCGGAAGCAACTCCTCATAGTGCTCCCCTATAACCGGTAAACCGGAGACCTCTGTGAATTCCTCCAGAGAAATTGACACTTCCCGATCCATTGCGAGGAAAGTGTGAGTATGAATGTTCCACTGCTCCAAGAAAGCCTTAAACCACCAGGTGGGAAGCGTGGGATACTGGAAGAGGGAGACGTAAACCGCAGTGTACAATCCTAACCTTATCAACTGCGACTTCTTCGCCAACAGGATATACCGAGCCCACGGCAGATAGCCGATCGGGTGGCGGGGGATCAGACCTATGTTATATGATTGCCCCCAAGGCCGCGCCTCGCCTTGACAGATACGGCGTCTCAGGATATCCAAAACCATAGGACGCTGAACCGGAATTGCATCTATGGCAGGATGAAGAAAGCCCTTCGAGGTCCAATCAACCATCTTCACGGCATACTGCATCGGGGGTGGGCTGGCATAATGAATCGCCGTAATGGGTTCTGACGGTACTGCGCACGTGAAACTCCGTCGACCCATGATAATCTGATTGTACCACGACCCCCAAATGTGGAGACTCTTATATTCCGGGTCGTGGTCTCTGATCATCGCTAGGACTTCGCGATCCAAGGGCGCTTCAGGAAACCCTTCTTCCGAATGAGCGAACGGGAATGAAGTATCGAAAGACATGGTTACTGCAAGGGAACAAAATTAACCGTTAGTGTTGTAATTCCAACGCTTGGCGTTTAAATTTTTTTTAAATTAATTAATTGATTAAATTAAAGATTAATTAAAATTAAATTAAAATTAATTACACCACACAGCAGTGCAGTGGGTAGGAGACCAAAGGGGGACCCACAAAATCTGGATGACAATATGTCAGTTAATAAGACAACCCCATCATTGGATGAGATTGTCAGTTAATCCCCAAGAGAATATTCCCATTAATAATAAAAAATCCCTAGAGGTAAAGAGAAAATCTCCTCTTTCAGAGCAAGACTCTGTCACAGAGTGACACTTGTCAAACTCTGGTCTCAGGGAAATAAGATTCTTTAAAAGAGCCCAACTCTGTAATAATGATAAAAATTCATCAAAGAAAGAAAATTAATTAATTCCTAAAAAATTTGAAGTTCTGGGATCTTAAAGATCCATATAAAAAAAACTCTTAAGAGTTCATCATCAGAAGATCAAAAGATCTATATTCTGTCAATGAGCAAAGCTCTATTCATGGGTTAAGAAACCCTGAAACAAATCCTTAAGAGCAAAGCTCTGTTTATGAAACCCCAAAGGGGATTTCTTTAGATCAAAAGATCTATGAGAGCAAGGCTCTGTTAGTTAAGATTGATTTAAATTAATTTAATTTAATTTTAAATTAATTTTACCTAAAGTTTTCTAGCTTTGGAAATGAGAGCAAAATTCTAGAGTCTGGAAGCAAGAGCAAAGCTCTGAAGTTCTTAAGCAAGAGCAAAGCTCTGAAAATCAAAATCTTAGAAAATGGTGAAGATTTTCTAAGGGCCAGGGGTCCTATTTATAAGGCGGTTGCGCTCCTTCAACTCCTGAGTTGATCTAACGGCCAGGATTTTGCCACCGCTGCACTCACGTGTGCGCCACGTGAGCGCAACGGTGGGGGGGCATTTGTTTCCCCAATCAGAGCAGAGCTCTGTTTGAATTTCAAAATTCAAAATTCGAAACAACGCTTCAATTTCTTTGCGCTGCGCGCAACGCGCCACGTGTCAAAAACTGATACGCCAGCGCAGCGCCCAAGGCAGCGCGCCCAATCAGAGCAAGGCTCTATTTAAAACAAAATTAAAGGAAGCAATGCTTCAGTTGCGCAAGCGCTGCTCTGCGTAACACGTGTCAGCGCAGTTGCGCAAATACTGCTCTGCGCGACACGTGTCAGCGCAAACGCAGTTGCGCTGCGCTGCGCGACACGTGTCAGCGCAGATGCGCAAGTGCTGATGCGCTGCGCCGTGCGCTGCACGACACGTGTCAGCGCAGTTGCGCAAGCGCAGTTGCGCCGTGCGCTGCGCTTTGCGCTGCTTGACACGTGTCATGCGCTGGGGCGTTTGCGCCAAACAGAATTAAATTCTAGTAAGATTCTTCTGTTCTTGTTAAAACAAGAAGATTGCATTTTGTAAAACAGAAGCCTTTGGATCAAAGATCCAACGGTGGAGAAAATTCCCCAAATCACTCAGAGGAAGATCTCTTTAACAAATTTAACAAATTTATGGGCATTATATAAAGGACCCTAGACCCCAATTCAAAGATCAATCATCAACATCATCAACATTGTGAGAGATTAAGAACCTCAAAACAGAGAGAACTCTGAAGAAAGTTTAAGAAAAAGGTAAAAACCTTCACAAAATAGAAGAATTTCTTCTAATAGATCAGTGATCCAAAAACAAGATCAATGGCCTTCAAATAATAATAAGTGCCTTGCACTTTTTTATGAACCACTGGTTCTCTAAAAACAAGAAAAACAAGAAAAATTTGTTTTCTTTGATCTAAATTGGATCAAGAAATCAAACAGTGCTTTGTACTTTTTTATGAACCATTGGTTCTGAAATCTTAAAGATTCTCAAGATTATTGAAATAGTGCCGTGCACTTGCAAAAACTGCACTGTTGCGCTCCTGGGTTGGCGCAAGCCACCAGAGAGCCCGCGTGTCAGCATCTGAATCACTTGCGCTATGCGCTTTTAAGAAAGAGCCTTGCTCTCTGAAATTAGCGCAACTCACCAGAGCGCGCCACGTGTCAGCAGCGCAAGCACAGCGCACTGGCGCTGCGCACTGCGCTTGCGTGACACGTGTCATCACCACAAGTGCTTGCGCTAATTGATTGGCGCAAAGCGCCTGACAAATGCAATGTATTGTTTATTAAAGGGCCAGGCCCAAATCAAAAAGGCCTAGTAGACCAAAATAAATTGCAACGCAATAAAATGGCAGAGCCCAAACAAAATTGATGTTCTGCATCAATGATAAAAGGGCAGAGCCCAAACAAAATAAGAAATGCAGTGTATTATTAAACAGGGGCAAAGCCCTAGCACAGGCCTAATAGGCCAAAGACAAATAAGATGTTAAACATTTCTAAACTGGACTTAGCCCAATCATGGCCGTAAGTCCTCAAATTAAATTGACTGAGCACAGCTGCTCGATTAAATCAATTTACATCCGGTTCGAGGGTACATCTCCGAACTTCTCTGACTCCTATCGTTGTAATCCTTCAACGACGTCAGAGAGGTGACGGGTCCCGACAACCACACATCAACACGGACTGCTGGGTCCTTAAACTCATGGACTTATGCGTCCTTAAACCAAGATATGGACTGTGGGGTCCTTAAACCCACGGACTTATGCGTCCTTAAACTAACGGACTAATGCGTCCTTAAACACACCCATATGGACTATGGGGTCCTTAAACCCATGGACTTATGCGTCCTTAAACTACCAATGGACCACAATGTCCTTAAACTACCAATAGACCGCAATGTCCCTAAACTACCTATGGACCACTACGTCCTTAAACTGGAACAATAGAGCCCCCAAACGCTCTTTTGTTGGATCTAAACGATTCCGTTTAAGTTGATCTTAGTCTCAAATATGGCTAACGTATCCTTAAACATTAAAACAGACTTTAGTCCCAAATTGGACTGTAAGATCCCCAATCAACTTTGGTTCAAGGGTACATCTCCGAACTCCTCTGACACATGTCGTTGTAATCCTTCAACGTCGTCAGAGAGGTGACGGGTCCCGACGGCCATATATTAAATGGACCACTATGTCCCTAAACTGGAAATGGATCTAGACGATCCCGTTAAGTAGATCTTAGTCTGGAAATTAGACTAATGTATCCTTAACAAACGTTTAAGTTGATCTTAGCCTCAAATATAGCTAACGTATCCTTAAACAAAAACCCAAAACCCAAATCTAAGAAAGTACGGATTTGGACTAATCCACGTCCTACGGACGAAGAAATAAATAGTCTCCATATACAATCCACGGGCAACCACAAACAAAACAAACACCCACGACACGAAGTGAAATTCTGGAGAAGGAGAAAGTTGTTACCGTGATGCGGTAGCGTAATTAACTGCAGGGGCTTACGCCTGCAGGGAAGAGCGTCCCCATAATCAAAAACGCCTCAAGCGAGGGGGAATTTGATGAAGTCTGCTACATCGGCCGCATCCGTCTAAACCTCCGATACACGGTGCCATAAATCAACTTGGCATCTTCGGAGAGGTGGACGGATAAAACCAAGTAGCATCTGCCCCGAATCTCAGGCTAGACGTCCTAATGTCTCGGCCGCCATTCGGAGGGGAACAGTTGTGTTGTACCAGAGACCATAGGACATCACCTGGAGCATGAACCCAAGGAGCTCGGACTCGGCCGGCGATGTCTGAAGGGGAATCCGGCGACCTCGGCCGTGGGTTGGAGTTAGGGTTTGGGTTTTTGTAGGTAGGTGTCTGCTTTGGTTATTGTGTGTTTGGTCTTACTTGGTTGTCGAGTTTTCTCAGTCTACAAAATCTGGGATCACCTAGGTAGTTTCTTGTGTTTCGTCTAAGCGCGATACGTTATACGACACGGATCATGCACTTTGTGTGATTTTTCTCTTAGGTTGTTTTCGTCGTGTCGCTACGCACGTTAGCCACAATACGAACACTTGAGAGTATGTTTTGTGTTGTTGCGTCGGTCAAATGTAGTTTGTACGTGCTTTGGGTCTGTTATTAATATATACTTTCTTTATTGTTTTAATGTTACAGGTTTGCAGGCGGGAACTTCGGACGCTGCTACAAAGGGAAAACAGGTGGTTGGCTTCACTTAGCCAGGAGCGTTGGTGAGTAGAATTAACATCTACAGGAGAATCGCCCGCATGGCGTTATGCGTCTGGGCTAGAGATGTTAATTTTTTCGCATATTCTATGTCATATTTAGAATTGCGTATTCACCCTACTGCTTAGTTATTGTTGTGCTTAGACTAGTATCCTTAGGACACTGCACATATTATTGATGACTCATGTTGCATGAGCACTGATTGTATACCACACACACCGTCAATAATTGCCATGACACGCACAACCCACTTATAGATATGATATTGCTTGGTTAGAGACATTGAGACATTGATTCATATTTCTTATCGTATATGATATATAGCATACCTGTATACCTACATGCTTACACATATGCCTTCACATACTTACATGCTAGTTACTTATATACCTATAGAGTATTGTACCATTAGTGATACATACACATATAATGATATAGCTACTTGTATACTTTGCATACATACTTCACTTATACCTGGAGGGTATATCACATCATTACTAATAGGTAGACAGCTATATCTTGCTATACCTTTATGTTTACACATATTTCTGGTTATAGGTACATGTTTACCTTTACTTGATGTTATTTAGAATTGGAGAAATTAGGAACCGTATTATATTTATATTAACTTGTTGCAGTTAAATAGCGGCTTTTCCTTTATATGCTCGCATGTCAGTTTTATGCTGCATATATTATATTCATGGATTTTCGCATTGTGATATGGATTTTTCCTGAAATTATGCAAGTATTTCTTATTCTTTACTTGATATTTGGATGCATCCACTCTGAGATTTGTTTTAAACCGATACGTGGATCACGGGTGTCGATACCGGACACTTACAATTCGAGGAACGTATATACCGATACGTGGATCATGGGTGTCGATACCGGGCGCTTACGATTCGAGGAACATATAAACATGAGAAAGACCGATACGTGGATCACGGGTGTCGATACCGGACACTTACGATTCGAGGAACGTATAGATTTGAGTATTTCTGTATCGATACTTGACACGTTGTTTTCATGATATTTTTACTTCTAAGTATATATAACAGTGGAATGGGATGCTGTTATATATATATATATTAGTGGAATGAGATGCTAATATATATGTATATATATCAATTTATATACATCATCATATTTATTCATGCAATTATACTTAGGATATTAGAGATTTACTTGATATTAGATTTGGGATATAGGAGATTTATTTGAGATTTGATACGGGATATATATATATATATATATATATATATATATATATATATATATATATATATATATATGAGATTACTGATTTTGTACCTTCTGGATATATGAGAGATATTTGATATTGTACATTCAGGATTTGTGAGACTTATATGATATGAGAGCCAATTTGGGGGCTAATTTGAGGAATTGGGATTTGAATTGTCTTGATGGATTATGATCCTACCACGATGTCAGGATTCCGTGGAAATGACATGTTTCATTCCATACTCTACATTTATTGTTTATGCACTGTTTCATGTATTAGTTGTACCTGTTAGTGTACCTTTCATGACTGTTGCACGTTTCCTCAATCAGAGCGAAACTCTGTTCAAATTCCAAGATTAGAAAGCGAAGCAACGCTTCATGAAAAGTGCTAGCATCAAATGCGCCTGCAATAAGAGTCAAAGACTCTGAAACGGCGCTCATGTGAAAAATATGAGAGCGCTAAGCGTCAGAAGCGCTTCACCCTTGCAAGAATTACTTGCACCTGGTTATAACAAATTAAATTATGCAGCGCATAAGCACCTAACAAACCGATAACAAAGAGTTAAAAATAAGGGAGCACTTGGCGGATAATAAAATACTTAATTAGACATCTTTTTTATTATTACAATGTAAACAGATCACCAAAAATGGGATCAAAAGGACAGGGGTTTGCAAAACTAAGAATGAGATTATCCAGTTCCCTCTCTGTCTTCTCCACCATGTCAAAACGGCGATCCTCTCGAGGAGTAGCCATCCATCGATCAGCGCCACACTCACCAGAGAAAGTGGAGATAACGACCCGACGAACCTGTATCTGGCTCAGCAAGTGGACAGAGCAATCCCTCAGAGCTTTGGTGATCAAATGCGCCTCGAAGAAGCACTCGATCTTGTCTTCAGCAGTATCGAGCATTGCCGAGGTCATCTCTACTGGAAGAAAGGTAATATCAGCGAGCACGGACGCAAGGATCATCCGAAGCCAAATAGAGTGTGGGGGGAGAGGAGACCCTACACGAGTCAAGAGCTTGTACAGCGCTGCGTCGCATTGGTCATCCGTAAGAGAAGGATCCACCAAGCGCGCTGCAAAACTAGGGACAATGTCCTTGATGAGCACTTCCCATGGTTGTCGGCGAGCATGTGGGCGGTTACAAGCCATAACTGAGAAGATTCTTTGGAGGCGAGAAAAGAAAGAAGCCTTGCTTCAGATTATAAAGACTAGGCACAGAAAATTTTGTGTGCACAGTGGAGCTATTTCCAAGACCTAGGAAATGAAAGTTCTGGGGAATACAAGTTTGACTTAAAAGGAAGGTGAAAAGACACCTCTGGTAAAGCAACGCTTTAGATTCAGCGCTAGGTGCGTTGCGCCCTAGGCAGCGCATCATGAGTGCGCTAGAGCTAGGCACGCTGCGTGCCACGTGTCAAACACGGGTGCGCTAGCGCAGACTGCGCTGCGCTCTGAGCAGCGCACCACGTGTCAAATACTGGTGCGCTAGTGCTAAGTGCGCTGCGCTCTGGGCAGCGCACCACGTGCAAAGCACGGGTGCACCAGCGCTGGAATTATAAAATTCCCCACGCTTAGATTAAAAGATCTAATAATAATGATAAATCATTAATTAATCAGAATTAAATTTCTGTTATGGAAAGATTTTTCAAAATTTTTCCAAACAACAAGATTGTACTCTGTAAATCAGAGCACCGTTGGATCAATGATCCAATGGTAAATAAAAATTACCAAAGACAGAATAAATTTTGCATGGAAAGATTTCTCAATCTTATTAAAACAAGAAGATTATCTTCTGCAAAACAGAAGCCTTAGGATCAAAAATCTAACGGTGGGAATTATCCCCAAATCAATCAGAGAAAGATCTCTTTAACTGATTCAACAAATCAGCTTGCCCTATATAAAGGCCCCAAGACTTCAAGTCTGATATAGAGAAACCCCCATCATAAACTTTGAGAAAACTCAAAAAGAAAGAGAGCAAGCTCTTGAGAGAAGGTTATTTTTTCAAGGTAAAGATCATGAACGATGAACACAGAGATGAAATCATCTCATAAAAAGAAGAATCATCTTCTTAAAAGATCATAGATCTACAAAGACCAAGGTTTTTTCTAAAAAGATCAATAGATCTCATCATATAATAAAAGAAGAACATATTCTTCATACAGATCATTGATCTATAATGGCAAAACCCTTTCAAAAAAGAAGAACTGTTGTTCTTGAATCTTAAGACAGTCTCTTTTAAAAAGAAAATAAATTTGTTTTCTGATAATAAAAATTGATCAAATGCGCCTTGCGCTCTTGAACAGCGCTTATGCGCTCTCTGGACCGGCGCTCAGCGCCAATACGCCACGTGTCGACCACGTATGCAACTTGCGCTTTGCGCTTCTGAAATAGCGCACTGCGCTCATGGGCTGGCGCTCAGCGCCAAGCATGCCATGTGTCACTTACGGGTGTGACACTAAGTTGATAGCGCAATGCGCTTATGTACTAGCGCTTAGCGCTCATAAACTGGAGCAATGCGCCTATCATCTGGCGCTTATCTCCAAACGCGACACGTGTCCTTCTCGTGTGCGCTACTTGGTAGAAGCGCACTGCTCTCTTTAACTGGCGCAAAGCGCCTAGCGCACCGTAGGCTGTGCTGACAGAACATAAATTGTTCTGATGAGTTCTCTGCATTCAATACAAGGCAATAAAAGTGTCAGGATCTAATGCTCAGCATTATTAAAAGGGCCAAACCCAAATAAAGGCTCAATAGCCAGAACAGAATAAAATGTTAAACATTTATTGGACTTAGCCAATATTGGCCATAAGTCCTCAACTTATATTTAATTGAGCCCCATCTGCTCACAAATGTTTAACAGATCTTAGTCCCAAATTGGACTACAGATCTTCCGACCAATTCACACCGGTTCAAGGGTACATCTCTTTACTCATCTGATACTTGTCGTTGTAATCCTTCAACGTCTTCAGAGAGGTGACGGGTCCCGACAACCACACATTTCTACGGACTGTGGGGTCCTTAAACTCATGGACTACGATGTCCTTAAACTTTATAGACTATGACGTCTTTAAACCACGGACTGTGGTGTCCTTAAACTCACGGAGTACGATGTCCTTAACCTGGACTGTGGGGTCCTTAAGCCCATGGACTACGATGTCCTTAACCTTGACTGTGGGGTCCTTAAACCCACGGACTATGATGTCCTTAACCTTGGACCGAGATGTCCTTAAACTAACGTTGGACCGTAATGTCATTAAACTAATCGACCGCAATGTCCTTAAACTAAACAACAGAGCCCAATTGCTCTCTTGTTGGATCTAAATGACCCCGTTAAGTTGATCTTAGTCTAAAATGAGACTAACGTATCCTTAACAAACGTTTAAGTTGATCTTAATCTCAAACGAGGCTAACGTATCCTTAAACCCAACCCCCAAACCCAAATCTAAGAAGATATGGATTTGGACTAATCCACGCCCTACGGGAGACAACATAAATTAGTCTCCATATACAATCCACGAGCAACCACAAACAAAACAAATACTCACGACACGAAGTGACCATCTGGAGAAGGAGAAAGTTGTTACCGTGATGCGGTAGTGTAATTAACTGCAGGGGCTTGCGCCTGCAGGGAAAAGCGTTCCCACAATCAAAAACCCCTCAAATGAGGGGGAATTTGACGAAGTCTGCTACATCGGCCGCATCCGTTTAAACCTTCGATACACGGTGCCATAAATCAACTTGGCATCTTCGGAGAGGTGGACGGATAGCACCAATTAGCATCTGCCCCGAAATTCAGGCAAGACGCCCATCGCGTCTTCGCGCGTCTTTCAGAGGGGAACAGACTTTGGCACGCTCGGTGGGACCTTTTCCTCTTTCCACTCAACACTTCATGTGTCGTGTTCGCGAACGAATCGCGGTTTGATATGGTTGCCCTTGGGTTCGAGGTACTAAGATTTGGTGTCTTGTTCCGTGCAGAAAACAAAAGATCAATGGCATCTACTTGCACCAAGTGTTCCAGCTGCAACTGCAACTTGCGTTCTGACTCATCTGGAGGCATAGCTTACGGACCTTAGGCGGCCTCCCTGTTCACGATGCCGATAGAATGGGTGACGCAATCTACCACCGGTTTGTTCTTCGGGACCATGCTCCCACCAGTGAGCATTAACATCCCGCTGCCGCAAGAAGCACAAAAGAAGTCGGTCTTTGATCGGCTTACTACCACCACGACCCCTCTCAACGGGTCGTCCAATGTCAAGCCAATGGCGTCAGTCTTCGACAGGCTGAGCCTGAACTCCAATGGGCCCGTCAAGAACCCCGTGATACCTGAACCAACCATCCCGAAACGGATAGCCATTCCTACTCTCGAGGTCACTAAAGAAGCCTCTCCCATCAAGGGATCAGTCTTTACGAGGCTGGCCACCCCGACTCCCGTTCCTGCTCAAAAGTCTGTCTTTGACAGATTGGATATTGCTGCTAGACGGACGTCGGTTTTCAAGAGGCTAGTACCAGCAGCGCCTCACTAGAACAGAGGGCATGATGAAGGCATCCCTAAAGCTGACACAATCCCAACGGCTCGACACGCTCGACGTCGCTACTGGCGCCGAGTGAGGAACGCTGGGGGCAACTCCCCCTCTGGGCTAACTCCACCAGCCCCAACGGTAGAAGTCAATGCTGCTGTTCCAATCGGAAACAGCTTTGAATTGCTGAACAAGGTGCGCAGGAACTCTCCTACCGCCGTACTGAAAAGATCTCCTCCACCCGTGAAGAATATTACAGAAACAAAGCCGGAGCAGTCCCCTCAGCGGCTTTCATCCAAAATTTACAAAGTCTGGCGACAGGTTCAAGACTCAGTAATTGATCAAGATTACCCTCGCCGACAGAAAAAGGTGAAGGTTCAGCAGGAAGAGAACCGTCCTGTCAAGCCACAAAGGACGACAGTCATCTGGGTGCCCGCTGAAATGGCTCCCTCGACTTCAACTGCCCAAAAGAAAAGGAGGCCAGAGAAAGCCCCCGTGACTACGGCAGATCACAAAGACGCTGAGCCCAAACGCCCAAGTCTGGGGGCATAATGGTGCATACTGTTTATATGGCTTCCGGAAAAGAGGAAAGCCGCGCTTCTACGGGTCACCGACCGCTCACCCGATCCGTGACAAAAGCCCATGAGCAGCAGCAGAAGCTTCAAGAAATGCTAACGCAAATGGCCGCACTCACTGGGCTAAAAGAAAGCCCAGAGGCGTCGTCCGAGCAGCGTCATGAACAAGAAACCGATGCTGATTTCCTCCGCAGAGTCCTCGAAAAGAAGGACAGAAAAGCAGCAGAACAAGCGGCTAATATAAAACGAATGGCGCTTCTCTTCCAAGATATGGTCGGGATGATGTTACAGTCAGAACCTCCAGCTGAAGACCCTCCTATCATCGTTGAAGACGACAGAGGGGAGACATCGAACCCTCCTCCGGCTCTTTCAACAGCCAAAGAGGAAACCATTTCCAAGGCCGCTCTGGATGAGTATATAGCTTAGCAAATACGAGCTCACCAGGAGAATGAAGCGGCCGGCCAAGTCGTTAAAATTGGGCGACCATATCCAAGCTGGTATGACCAGATAAAGTACCTGCCGGGATATACGATCCCTAAATTTCAAGTATACAAAGGGACGGGCAATCCCCACTAGCATGTCGCCCAGTTCAGGGCTCTATGTGGTAACACCGGAGGTGATGATAAATTGCTACTTCGCTAGTTCGTCGGCAGTTTGTTGGAGACGGCCTTCGAATGGTACTCTGAACTTCCAAACGACTCCGTCAAGACTTTCGCAGAAATGGAGCTATTATTCACCCAACGATTCGCGAGTGCTAGTGAACGTATCCCGATAACGGCATTGATCAATGCCAGGGTGAAGCCAGGTGAAACGTGGGTTCAATATGCAATACGATGGCAGAATCTGTGGTCGAAATGCGAACAACGCATCGAAGAAGCGCCGGCGGTGGGCATGTTCATAGGCACTCTGGACCCTCATGCAACCATATCCCAATTCATGATGTTTTTCAAGCCGACCATATTCCAATCCTTGATCGACAAACTGGCCCAAATGGACCAGATAGGTCATAGGCCGTCTCCTCTAAAGCCGGACTCACGGAACGAGAAGAGAAAGGGGAAAGTGATCGTCGTCGCCAACGCTCAACAGCAGTCCAGTGGTCCAAGACCAGTTGATCGCCAAAATAATAGAACTCGATCTCTCGAAGATAAAATGAGACGCCCTTACTCGTTCCCTCGAGACAAGACAAAGAGGTTATTCGAGCTTGCACTGCGCAACAGGCTCATCAATCTACCGGAGCCAAGACGCCCAGCGCAACCAGGCGACATTAGGAATCCTAACTATTGCCCTTATCACCGAATGTTGGGCCATCCGATCGAGGATTGTTACATCTTGAAAAGCTGGATAGAATATCAGTACCAGCAGGGCAAATTCGTATTATTCGAGAATTGGAAGGTGAACCCGCCTCAGTCACACACTCCCAAGAAGACGGATACACCGGGGGCATCATGCTCTTTCGTAGAAGAAGCTCCATGGGAGGTCGCTCTTTCAGCCAAAACTAAAAGAATGCTGAAGGATCTCTACGTGTGCCCGGCGATCAGGTGGAAAGATCCACTCGAACCCGAGATCATCGAAGGAATGTTAAAACCGCGTCCAACTCCAAAGATCGGTGGTGGTAGCCAAAGCACTCACACCCAGCCATCAAAATCTTCAAAGAAGAAGAAGAAATCCAAGAAGCCCGTGAAGCCTGGTGACAAGCACACGGACCTGCAAAAGCAGATTGACGCGCTGGAAGAGTATAACCAGAAGGCGCGGACTCCAGTCACACTCCAAGAGTTTCTCAGCCACGTCCTTGAGGACGGAGATGATGGAGAAGACTCGTCGGATGAATCTAAAGATTACGTAGCAAGCTGCCTTGTGATCTATCACTCGTCAATAGACAATGAGGAAGCTCCTTACATAGAGAAACTGGGGGAAAATCCTAAACCGGAACTTCTAGGGCCGTCAGACGAAACGATTGATACATTCCTGAACGAAGCTCTTCTTAAAAGCAAAGCTGCTCGAGAGCGTAAGATGGCCATATTTGAAAAAACCAAACACCGGCGACTGGAAGAAAGAGTTGAAACACTCCCGCCAGATCAAAGCACATCCGTCGCCAATAAAAACAGGTTCAAGACGAGGAAAAGATTCGCTAAAGCCATATCAATGGGAATGAAGCTGCCACCCTCCGAAGCGAACGCTCTTGGTGAAGCAGAAACACATCCTAACTACTGCTTATATCATCGAAAGATTTCGCACCCCACCAAAGAGTGCAACGCTTTTAAAAGATAGTGGCAGCGATATGTTGCTCACCGGCAACATTTCAAGAGGATGAAACGCCAAACTCGTCGGGAGCAAAGAAACACGACCGAGGAGCGTAAAAGAACTACCGGCGACTGTCGTATGGTCAACGCCGGGGGATCACAAGTTCTCACATTCGGAAGTGACTCTAACGAAGAAATGGCTCTTGGCCCTCTCTTTAAAGAGTCCACCTTGGGAAAAGAGGAAGAACCGAAAACCTGTGAAAATATTCAGCTGCGCAACCGTACGCTGCCCGAAAAGAATCTTGGGCCCTCGAACAGTGGGTCAAATAGAAAAGATAAGGGAAAAGAAAAAGTCCCTGAGGATATCATCCTTGATGACCAAGCCGTCGAAAAGCTGACAGCCAAGGACTCGCCAAAGAAAAGAAAGGTGGATTACAACATCCTGGCACACCTGAGAAAGCTACCTTCGCAGTTAAGCATTCTCGATGCCCTTCTGCTATCAAAAGAAGCAAGAGATTCTTTGATCAAGGCACTGCAGGAGCCCGAGCAATTCCAAGCTTTCCTCGCCGAAGAAAAGATGAAGGACAAGCTGGAAGAAGTACACACAGCCGATGTCACCTTCGGCGATGAAGACCTCCTCCTTGGGACATGCGAGCACAACCGCCCCCAATATGTCTCCAGATACTGTCATGACATCAAGATAGATAAAATCCTGGTCGACAATGGGTCTTCTGTCAATCTCCTTAACGTGAGGGTGTTAAAGGAAATCTGCATGAGCGTTCAACACCTCGCTCGTGGTTTGACTCCCAGTCATCATGGACGCTCGGGTCCGTGATACTAACGTTACGCTTTGGGCTGCTCGTCACTGATATCAAGTTTCATGTCATTGACGCCAAGACATGCTACAACGCTTTGCTCGGTCGGCCTTGGTTACACGAGTACAACATCATCCCTTCTACACAACATCAGTGTATGAAGTATTTCAAAGATGGTCTCGAGTACACTGTGACAGGGGAACTAAACCCATTCTCCGTGAATGAAGTTTGAAAGTACAAGGATGCAAAGTACTTCCTGCCTGATTTCGAAGACACAGAAAGATGTCGCAAACCGGAGGACAAGAACAAAGCTATCATCACCATTCCGGTCTTCGGGAGTGATACCAAGGAGGAAGAAGAGATAGTCTATTCAGGACCGCCCCAATGCAACAAGCCGGGACCGTCCACTCCTATGTTGATCTTCGACAGCGACTCGAAAGATGAAGTCTGTTCCCGCCAAAAATTTCTGCGCAGAAGAGTCCAAGGTATCAAATGGCAGCGATACACTTAAGGAAATGCGAACCAGTATTTTCCGGCCTGTATTTTGATAAACTCCCGAAGGAGGAACTATTAAATTCTGATGGTATTGGAAGCATCTCGAAAAACCCTTCGATTTGATATATTATGGGCTTCATAATTCATCCGGGATCAAAAATTATGAGCAAATATGCTATGCACTGTTCCCTGATTAAAAATCAGGAATTACCTCAATGAGGTATCACGTGCTCACACGTGATTAATGGTCACGTGTAGAACACGTGATGGTTAAAACTTCATCGAACAGAAGCGAAAACAAACTGCTGAAAAATAACTCAATTGAGGGTCACGTGCCAGCACGTGACAGGCTTTGAAAGCCTTACAGCTTAAAAGAATTTAATTCTAAAAGTCAGAAAAAATACCTCAACGAGGTATCACGTGCTCACACGTGACCAATGGTCACGTGTTGACACGTGATGGTTAAAACAACAACATAAACAAGTGGCCGTTAAAGAACTCAATTGGGGGTCACGTGCTTACACGTGACCAAGGGTCACGTGTCAGCACGTGACTGGCTCCGAAAGCCTCACAGTTAATAGAATTAAAATTCTAAAAGCTTCTAAATCTTTCCAAATGGAAAAAGATTATGGAGACCGTTGGATTAAAGATCCAAGGGTGATTAAAAATCACCAATTTATGGAAAGATTTTAGACAAGGAAAGATTTTCCCTAAATCTCACCGAAAATAACAAACAGAATATCTTTTGGATTTAAATTCCAACGGTGAATAAAATTCACTGAATGATCTAAAGGCTCATATTAAATATGAAAACAAATCAATTCTTTCAATGAAAGATTTGCTAAACAAATTGATTCTTTTCTTTCTCCTATAAATAGGAGCCAAGAAGAGAAGACAAGGGAGCCACCTTTTTGGAGAGAAGAACAGAGAGAGGAGAATTAAATTCTCAACGAAGAAAACCCTAGGTGAGAAAAGAAAGGGGATCAAAACTTCAATAAAGAGAATTTAATTCTCAATCCAAGAGTTTAACTCTTATACAAAAAAGAACTTAGTTCTTCTTCTGGTTGAAGATCTGCACAGAGCACATCTCCCCATAAGTTGAGAATTTAATTCTCATCGGGTCGAGATCCTGCCATGCAGATCCTAAACTTAGAAGGAAAATTGAGTTTTGAGAATTTAATTCTCCTAAAACAAAATTAGGGTTTAACCCTACATGAGAATTTAATTCTCCTAAAACAGAACTAGGGTTTAACCCTAATTGAGAATTTAATTCTTTCAGATCAACAGGAATTTAATTCCTCCTAAAATGAAACTAGGGTTTAACCCTATATAAGAATTTAATTCCTCTAAAAAGAAATTGGGGTTTAACCGTACTTAAGAATTTAATTCTTGCACCATAGGAATTTAATTCCTCCAAAATCATAATTAGGGTTTAACCCTACAGAGAATTCAATTCTTAAAATAAAGAGACTTAAAAGATCTCCATGCATGAAAAAGACCAAGGTCACGTATCCCCACGTGACCCCTGAAAAGATCCCCAGAAATGAGAAGGAGGAAAGCTTTGAGGCAATGCCTCACGTGCTCCCACGTGACCTACAAAACACAGAAAGAAAAAGCAAAGGAAATATGAGCTTTGGGCGCGCCCACGTGTCCCCACGTGACCCCTTAGCGAGTGCTTTAATGATCGGTGCATAAATCTCCATCACGTGTCAACATGTGATGCTCAAATTATGAAGAAGTGTTTAACACTTAATTGCAGAACGAAGAAAAGGGATCTGGTCCTACCTTTGGGCGCTCTCACGTGTCCACACGTGACCCCTCTTTCTTTAGTGTTTAACACTAATTTGGGGATTATATTTCCAGTGTTTAACACTGATTGTTTCTGGTGTTTAACACTAAATTGAAGATTATATTTCCAGTATTTAACACTGATTGTCTTTTAGTGTTTAACACTAATTTGAGAGTTCTATCTCCAGTGTTTAACACTGTTGTTCTTTAGTGTTTAACACTACTTTTAGCCAAACTAGCTAATTTTCCAGAGGCAAAAGTCCCTCCTCCAAATGAATCTCAAAACTGAGAAAACCAAAGATGAAAATGTTTAGCATTGCTAAATAATGTGGGTTTGAACCCAGACAAATGTTTAATGGTCCAACAAGAGCCAATATTTCTAACTTAATTGGACTTAGCCCAAATTGGCCATAAGTCCTCAATTTAGACTCAACTGAGCCAATTTGCTCATAACCTAATTAATTGATCTTAGTTTCCAAATTGGGCTACAGATTACTTAATCCACATTGGTTCAAGGGTACATCTCTGAGCTCCTCTGAGATTTTTCGTTGTAATCCATCAACGTCTTCAGAGAGGTGATGGGTCCCGACAGTCATACATTTTATTGGACCACCATGTCCCTAAACTGGCAATGGACCACCATGTCCCTAAACTGGAAATAGACCACCATGTCCCTAAACTGGTAATGGATCACTATATCCCTAAACTGGAACAATAGAGCCCAAATGCTCTTTTATCGGATCTAAACGATCCCGTTAAGTTGATCTTAGTCTCAAATTAGACTAACGTATCCTTAACAAACGTTTAAGTTGATCATAGCCTCAAATATTGCTAACGTGTCCTTAAACCAAAATCTTCAAAACTGGACTATAGATCTCCCAACCAATTTTGGTTCAAGGGTACATCTCTGAACTCCTCTGATATCTGTCGTTGTAATCCTTCAACGTCGTCAGAGAGGTGACGGGTCCCGATGGCCATACATTCAATGGACCACCGTGTCCCTAAACTGGCAATGGACCACTATGTCCCTAAACTGGAACAATAGAGCCCCCAAATGCTCTTTTGTCGGATCTAAACGATCCCGTTAAGTTGATCTTAGTCTCAAATTAGACTAACGTATCCTTAACAAACATTTAAGTTGATCTTAGCCTCAAATATGGCTAACGTATCCTTAAACCAAAACCTCAAACCCAAATCTAAGAAAATACGGATTTGGACTAATCCACGTCCTACGGGCGACGACATAAATTAGTCTCCGTATACAATCCACGGGCAACCACAAACAAAACAAATACCCACGACACGAAGTGAAATTCTGGAGAGAAAGTTGCTACCGCGATGCGGTAGCGTAATTAACTGCAGGGGCTTGCGCCTGCAGGGAAGAGCGTCCCCACAATCAAAAACCCCTCATGCGAGGGGGAATCTGACGAAGTCTGCTACATCGGTCGCATCCGTCTAAACCTCTGATACACGGTGCCATAAATCAACTTGGCATCTTCGGAGAGGTGGAAGGATAAAACCAAATAGCATCTGCCCCGAATCTCAGGCAAGACGTCCATGTCTTGGCCGCCGTTCGGAGGGGAACAGATTCTGGCATGCCAGGTGTGATCTCTTCCTCTTTCCACTCCACACTTCATGTGTTGTGTTCGCGAACGAATCGCGGTTTGCTGTGGTTGCCTGTGGATTCGAGGTACTAAGATTTGGTGTCTTGCTCTGTGCAGAAAACAGAAGATCAATGGCTTCAAACTGCACTACCTGCAACTGCAACTCTCGCTCCGTCCTTACTGGAGGAGTGACTTATGGGCCCCAAGCGGCCTCCATCTTCGCTATGCCGGTGGAACAGGTGACTCAGGCCACCACTGGGCTATTCTTCGGGACCATGATCCCACCAATGAGCTTCAATGCCCCATTACCATCGCAAGAAGCTCTGAAGAAGTCGGTCTTCGATCGGCTTACAACTATCGCGGCCCCTCTCAACGGGTCGCCCAAGCCCAATACCTCAGCTTTCAGCAAACTGGGCCAAAATTCATGTGGGCCCATGAAGAAGCCTGAAATACCAGAAAAGGTTGTTCCGAAAAGGATAGCCATCCCTGCTCCTGAAGTCGTCAAGGCGGCTTCTCCTGCCAAAGGGTCAGTCTTCACAAGACTGACTATTCCGGCTCCCGTTCCTCCTCGAAGGTCTGTCTTTAACAGATTAGATACCGCTACTCAAAAGACGTCAGTCTTCAAGAGACTGGCACCAGCAGCACTTCATCTGGACAGGGGGCAAGACAAAGCCATCCCCATCGCTGAACCAACGCCGTCCGCTCGACATGCTCGCCGTTGTCACTGGCGCCGGGTAAGGAAGGCTGGGGGCAACTCCCCCTCTGGGATAACTCCGCCAGCTCCGATGATGGAAATCAATGCTGCTGTTCCGACCGGGAATTGCTTTGAACCGCTAAGAAGGGTGCGCAAAAACTCGCCAACTGCCGTATTGAAAAGATCTCCTACACCTGTGGATAATGCCCCAAAGGTGAAGCTAGAGCAGCCCCCTCAACGGCTGTCCTCTAAAATTTACAAGGTCTGGTGTCAAGTCCAGGACTCCGTAGTGGATCAAGACTATCTCCGCCGGCAGAAAAAGATGAAGGTTCGGCAGGAGAAGGACTACTCTGTCAAGCCACTAAAAGCGACTGCTACTTGGGTACCCACTACAATGGCCCCCTCAACTTCGACCGCTCGAAAAAGAAGGAGGTCGGAGAAGATCCCTGTGTCTTTGGCAAATCGCAAAGACACTGAAGCTAAACGCCCCAAGTCTGGGGGTATGGTGGTGCACACCGTTTATATGGCTTCCGGAAAGGAGGAATAGCCGCGCTTCGACGGGTCACCGACTGCTCACTCGATCCATGACAAAAGCCCAGGAGCAACAACAGAAGCTTCAGGAAATGATGACTGCAATGGCTGCACTTACCGGGCCAAAAGAAAGCTCGGAGGCATCCTCGGATCAATGCCGGGAGCAAGAAACCGACGCTGACTTCCTACGCAGAGTCCTCGAAAAGAAGGACAGAGAAGCAGCAGAACAAGAAGCTAATATAAAACAAATGGCACTTCTTTTCCAAGATATGGTAGGAATGATGTTACAGCAGGATCCTCAAGCTGAAGACCCTCCGACCATTACTGAAGACGATAGAGGGGAGACATCCAATCCTTCTCTGGCTCTTTCAGCAGCCAAGGAGGAAACCATTTCCAAGGCCGCACTGGATGACTATATAGCTCAGCAAATACGAGCTCATCAGGCGAGTGAAGCGGCTGGGCAAATTGTTAGAACCGGACGACCCTATCCGGGCTGGTACGACCAAATCAGTTACCCACCGGGATATACTATCCCTAGATTCCATGTGTACAAGGGGACAGGGAATCCACACCAGCATGTCGCTGAATTCAGGGCCTTATGCAGCAACATTGGAGGCGATGACAAACTGCTGCTTCGCCAATTCGTCGGCAGCTTAGCAGAAACAACCTTTGAATGGTATTCGGAGCTACCTAACGACTCTGTCAAAACATTTGCGGAGATGGAGCTACTGTTTACACAAAGATTCACGAGTGCTAGCAGACGCACCCCGATCACGGCATTGATCAACGCTAGGGTAAGGCCAGGCGAAAATTGGGTCCAGTATGCGATACGGTGGCGTAATCTATGGTCAAAGTGCGAGCAGCGCATCGAAGAAGCTCCTACCGTGGGCATGTTCGTAGGTACTCTCGACCCTCAAGCGACCATATCCCAATTCATGATGTTCTTCAAGTCGACCACTTTTCAGGCCTTGATTGACAAGCTGGCCTAAATGGACTAGATGGGTCATAGACCATCACCTTCAAAGACAGAGTCTTGGAATGAAAAGGGCAAAGGGAAAGCAACCTTCGTTACCAATACTCAACAACGGCCGAGCAACTTAAAGCAGGTTGTTTGCCAAAACAATATGCGTCCACGCCCATCCCTCGAGGAAAGACTGGGACGTCCTTACTCGTTTCCCCAGGATAAAACGGGGAAACTGTTTGAGCTGGCAGTGCGCAACGGATTCATCAATCTGCCGAGTCCGAAATGTCCGTTACAGCCAGGCGATGTCAACGATCCTAATTACTGCCCCTACCATCGAGCAGTAAGTCATCCGATCGAAGATTGCTTCATCTTCAAAAACTGGGTTGAAGACCAATACCAACAAGGCAAACTCGCGCTGTCCGAAAACTGGAAGGTGAGCCCGCCACAACCACATGCTCCGAAAAAGATGGACACGCCGGGGGCATCATGCTCATTCATAGAGAAAGCCCAACGGACCACTACGTCCTAAAACTTGCAATAGATCGAAACGTCGTTAAACTAACAATGGACCACTATGTCCTAAAACTGGATATAGACCGAAACGTCGTTAAACTAACAACGGACCGCAATGTCCTAAAACTTGCAAATGACCGAAACGTCGTTAAACTACTCCCAACCCGCGGCATTTTCAAGCAGACGTAAAAAAAAAGGTATGTCCATAAGTAAAATGGGTACGGATGAAAACCCAAAAGGGCTCCGTGAGTAAAAACAGCAGGGCTACCGGCGAGTGTTCGTGAAAACCCGAAAGGGTGCGACCTCGTTAGAAAAAAGAATAAAAAGAATAAGAAAAAAAAGAGAAGACGGTATGTCCATAAGCGAAATGGGCACGGATGAAAACTCGAAAGGGCTCCGTGAGTAGAAACAGCAGGGCTACCGGCGAGTGTTTGTGAAAACCCGAAAGGGCGCAACCTCGTTAAAAGACACTTACAAGGTCCTCTCGATCTTGTAAGGAGAAACCACCCGCGTGAGATCCTTACGACTCACAGGGAAGCAACACACTTAGGGATCCTCACGATTCCTAAGGAGAAATTACACTTGCGAGATCCTCACGACTCGTAAGGAGAACTCTCTTATGGGACCCTCACGGCTCATAAGATTTGAAAGTCTTAAGTTACAGAGACCTGAAGCTGTTCTTAATCAACTCCCACAGTCTTCGATATTGCCCTACAAGTGGCTCAGTACTGACCCTTGTATACAATCCACGGGCGCGAATAAACATTTCCCTAACTAAGTCCCACCCGTGACTGGGGATACGTCCATACAGTGAACAACCCTTGTAAGTCTTCTTGACTTATAAGGAGAAAACCCTTTTGTAAGATCCTTACGACTTACAGGGGAACATACGTACACTTAGGAATCCTCACGATCCCTAAGGAGAAAACACACCTATGAGATCCTCATGACTTGTAGGGAGAAATACCTTTGTGAGACCCTTACGGCTCATGAAGTCAAAAGCCTTAGTCGACGGGATCCTAACCCTGTTCGCTAAGCCACCTTTGTTCAACGTCGACAGAGGCAAATGATGATTCGCTCCTGGCAATGTCCCAGTTGTAGCGATGCTGATGCCTAAACTGGTATCAAATTCCAAGCCCTTTCATGGCAAATGATGATTCGCTCCTGGCAATATTCCAGTTGTAGCGATGCTGATGCTGAGATTGGCGTCAGATTCCAAATTCCACACTCGCGATAAAAAAATCAGCGAGCCATACATGCATACGAAATAGCCGAAATGATGGGGCAACTTGCAATAAAAATCAGTAAGTAAAAATGTATGCATGCAAAATAGCCGAAATGATTGGGCAACTCGCAATAAAAAACAGCGAGTAAAAATAAAATAAACAGCCGAAATGATTGGGCAACTCGCAATAAAAAGCAGCGAGTAAAATAAAAAAAAGAGCCGAAATGATTGGGCAACTCGCAATAAAAAGCAGCAAGTGAAAATGAAATAAATAGCCGAAATGATTGGGCACCGCGAAAAATAGCCGAAATGATTGGGCAATCATGACCTTCGCGATATAAAAGCTGAAATGATAGAGCATCACAGAAATATAATAATAAAAAAAAATGAATGAAACTTTTGCTCTATAGGTGAGATCACATCGATCCCTGTATACAATCCAGGGGCACAAACAAAGAAGGAAACACATCTTCCCCCCAGGCTCCATCAGAAAGCGAAGCCAAATCTCGACGGTTCATAGACAACCTAAAGGCAACCTTGACATTTGTCGCAATATTGCAGACGCAATGTCAACAAGTGAAGCAAAGGAAGATCCCTAGCTTTAGGGTCTCGACGTCAACATCGACAACTTAGAGATCACCAACGGCGTTTCTTCTCAGACCAGCAAGATGCAGATACTGTAAGTCCATGCTACCTCTCCCGGTACTTTCGGACATGCGGAATTTGGTGAAAAACGATTTTCGTAGAGGTGGTACCATGGACTTAAAACCCGGATCTTTGTTAAACTACTAACTAACAACCTAACAAGAGTTTACCTACTCGGTTAGGGGGCTATACCTTTCTTGAACTCCTTCGTCTTCAACTCCTCCCGGGGTTCGGATCGGCCTCACCACGTCGTCTCCTTGCGTCGAAGATGGATCCACCTGAAAGCTTCCACCTTTGGCTTGTTCTTCGGACTTTGAAGAAAACTAGATCACTTGGCTTGCTAGGCTTTGTGAACTAGAATGAGTAGAGAAGAGTATGTTGGGATTTTACTCTATGGTTCTTGCTTCTCAACACATGAGACAAGTGAACCATAGACCAAAAGGAGAGAGCAAGAGGAAGAGGGTGAGAGCAAGAGGAAGAGAGCTCAAAAACAAAGAGAGAGAAAGGTCAAGTGAGAATGAGCCTCTCTTTTGTCTTTCACCCTCTCATAATCCAAAACCATCATCACAAAAATAATAATCAAGTATTGTGTAAAATGGTTCAAGTCAAAATGGCTAAATCATTTCATGCACTCATTTCTCACAAAAGAAACAAGCAAGTAAAAAAGTCTTTGCCATGAAATGATAGCCATAGTCATCATGATGGTCAACTAGTCAAGCATAGTCAACCGGTCAAAAAAGTCAACAAGTCAACAAAAGTCAACAAGTCAACAAAGTCAACCCCTCATCAACCATGTCACCACAATACTTAATTAATATAATTGTTAATCACATATCATATTCTCATTAGGGTTGATCAAAAGGTCAATAGTCAACGGTCAACGGTCAACAACCCTAATGAGAATCCTCTGTCTCTGTCTCTCCGTCAACTGTGCATACACACCCTCATCCGCGTTCCGAGGAACACGAATACAAACTGGATAAATCCAATCCCAATACGCACACTAGGATCTGGCTTAAACCAAAGCCTGCTAGTGTAAACTGTCCGGACACTGTACGTGCACAAGTGCACGGATGTGACCGAACCCTGTCGCAAAATCATGCGACCTGTCGCAAAACCATGCGACCTCTACTCTTTTTCCTAAAGGCGAAAAGCTTTCTGTGTGGGACTCTAAAGACTCGACACTACGCTGGCAGTGGGTTTAACCACAGACCGCAAGCGGCACTAGCTGTGCGTAACGGTCCCCAGGTAATGCCGACAAGAAGACTGACGAGGCGAAACCCATCTGAACTCCTACTGAGCCTGAATGTGACATTCTCCGTATAGTCCGGTCTGTTGGTCTGATACATCGCATGGCGGGCCTGGGGGGCGGTAAACGTCAGTCCCCCAATAGCGGTACAAGTCGTGTCGGAGCGAAGCCCAAAACACCCTGAGATAACACTGGAAGCCTACCAGTATATCTCGTTTGCCCTGGCCAGGGACTACTCGTGTAATGGCTCTCCTAGACACAGCGCGATGTCAACCCCCAATACCGGGAGAGACGAATCCTGTCTAACCGTCACTGCCTCCAAGTGCTTCGGGACTGCACCCAACCACTACCTGTTTGCACGACTCCTTTGAGCCGTGGTAGGGTAGTGATCAAAGTACAATGGGAACACACTCGAGGCGAAGTGACAGTGTCAAGTCAGCGGACTAAGCTGTACTCATGTCACCTGGGAACTGATAACTGACGATAGGCATAATACCAACTAGTCAGTTCCCGACAAGTCCTGTCCAGTGTACCCGTAACCTAACGAGCACCCGCATACTATCTCAAGTACGACGTACTGACGGCTGTGGGATAGACCGTCTCCCGCACTGGGATGAGAAGCGCATGCGCTAGTCTACTCCGGAGTATCGATGCCCTGTCTCGATAGTCCTGTGACCAGGGACCTGCATAAGGATGTGCTTATAGATTACCCAGCCCCACTAGTGTGACTGCCATCACATCGCTGGTAATCAAGCAAAGATCCTAAGGGCTCCACTAATGTGTATAGGTGATATACTAAAATAAACATAAGTACACATTGAAGTAGAAACAAACCAAGTAGCATACTACTATTTTGAGCAAGATTGTATATGCAAGGTGAATATCCTAAGCTTCCATTAAGTAATATACAAACCGGTATGATACAGTAATGGCCTCTAGGGCATATACACTAACAATCTCCCACTTGCACTAAGGCCATGTACTGGCGTATCGAAGACCTATCATCTTGATCAGCCGCTCGAACTGAGTCTGGGGCAAGGCCTTGGTGAATGGATCTGCAGTGTTATCTTCTGAAGCGACTCTCCGAACCTCGATCTCCTGGCGATCCACGATCTCCCTGATCAGGTGATACCGCCTCAAGATGTGTCTGGATCTCTGATGGGACCTGGGTTCCTTCGATAAAGCTATAGCCCCGTTGTTGTCGCAATACAGAGGTATTGGATCAACAATGGACGGAACCACCTGAAGTTCTTTCAAGAACTTCCTCATCCAGACAGCTTCTTTTGCGGCATCAGATGCAGCGATGTATTCCGCTTCCATCGTCGAGTCTGCAACGGTTTCCTGTTTGGAACTCTTCCAACACACCGCCCCTCCATTGAGGGTAAAGACAAACCCCGACATGGACTTGGAATCATCCTTGTCACTCTGGAAGCTGGAGTCAGCAAAAGCCTCGATCTGGAGGTCTTTTCCGCCATACACCAAGAACATCTCCTTAGTCCTTCTCAGGTACTTGAGAATGTTCTTTACCGCTATCCAGTGTTTCTCCCCAGGGTTAGACTGATACCGGCTTACCACACTCAGTGCATAAGCTACATCCGGTCTGGTACACAACATCGCATACATTATAGAGCCTACCGCAGAAGAGTAGGGTATAATAGACATGCGATCCCTTTCCAAATCAGTCTTGGGAGACATCTCTTTAGAGAGGGTGATCCCGTGACAAGCCGGTAGGTTACCGCGCTTGGAATCTTCCATACTGAATCTCTTCAGTATGGTGTCGATGTACCCGGACTGTGAAAGTCCTAATATCCTCTTGGATCTATCACGATGGATCCGGATCCCCAGGATGTATGAGGCATCACCCAGGTCTTTCATGGAGAACCTGTGCGACAAGAACCCCTTGACAGATTGTAGCATAGGAATGTCATTTCCTATTAAGAGAATGTCATCCACGTATAAAACGAGGAATACTACTGTTCTCGCTACAAATCTACTATAGATGCATGGTTCATCTGGATTTTTGATAAAGCCAAATTCCTTGACCGTCTCATCAAAACAGATGTTCCAACTCCGCGATGCCTGCTTTAGTCCATAGATGGACTTAAGCAACTTGCACACCTTTCCGCTGCTCCCACTCTGAATGAAACCCTTTGGTTGGTCCATATAGACACACTCCTCTAAATTTCCATTTAGAAAAGCGGTCTTTACGTCCATCTGCCAGATCTCATAATCGTGGAAGTCAGCAATGGCAAGAAGGATCCGAATGGATTTCAGCATAGCCACTGGTGAAAAGGTTTCGTCATAGTCCAAGTCAGGTCTTTGACGGAAACCCTTTGCAACAAGTCTAGCTTTATAGGTCTCAACCTGTCCATCTACACCAATCTTCCTTTTGAAGATCCACTTGCATCCTACGGGTTTTACCCCGTCTGGAGCAATGTCCAACGTCCATACCTTGTTGGTGTACATGGACTCTATTTCGGTCCGCATTGCATCCAGCCATTTTACCGAGTCGACGCTCTGAACGGCTTGCTGGAAGCTAGTAGGCTCATCATAATCTATGATGCAATCCTCTCTATCCCCGTCTATGAGAAAACCGTAGTATCTCTCGGGCGGATGAGACTGCCTATTACTCCTGCGGAGCGGCGTAGGAATGTCCTGTTCTTTTGATCCCTCTGGTTCCACTAAGCTTTCAGTAATAGTCTGTGGTTCTGGAATTTCTTCCAGTTCTATTGTGCTCCCACTTATCTGGGTTTCCAAAAACTCAGTTTCCAAGAAGCGGGCATGCTGAGAAACAAAAACCTTTTGTTCCTCAGCGGAATAGAAAAGATACCCCCTGGAGTTCCTTGGGTATCCCACAAACTTACACTGTACTGAACGTGCCTCGAGCTTGTCCGCATGCTGCTTTTTTACAAAAGCTGGACATCCCCATACCTTAAGATACTTAAGACAGGGTTTCTTCCCAGTCCACATCTGATATGGGGTGGTAGGCACAGTCTTGGTGGGAGCCTTGTTCAAAAGGTATGCAGCTGATTCTAGCGTATACCCCCAGAATGATCGCGGTAACTCAGCGTTACTCATCATGGACCGTACCATATCCAATAGGGTTCGGTTCCGTCTCTCCGATACACCGTTATGTTGCGGAGTGTATGGAGGAGTAAGCTGAGAGAGAATTCCGTTCTCTTTTAAATAATTCAGGAATTCGGCACTTAAGTATTCTCCACCTCGATCCGATCTTAGAATCTTAATACTTTTGCCGGTTTGTTTTTCTACTTCATTCTTATACTCCTGGAATTTTCCAAAGGCTTCGGACTTATGTTTCATTAAGAAGACATAACCGTACCTTGAGAAGTCATCCGTAAAAGTAATGATGTAAGAATAACCGCTTCGCGCATGTGTAGACATTGGACCGCACACGTCGCTGTGTACGAGTCCCAAGAGCTCGCTCGCTCTTACTCCTTGTCCAGTGAACGGAGTCTTTTTCATCTTTCTTTTGAGACAGGATTGACAAGTGTCATACGATTGATATTCGAACGGATTCAAATATCCTTCTGTATGTAACTTCGTCAACCTTCTCTCATTGATGTGACCCAGTCTACAATGCCATAAGAAAGTCTGATTTATTTCCGGAGACTTTCTTTTGTGTGTATTCTGGACGTTGAAAATCTGTGGTTGGTTTAACACGTATACACCATTACTCAGTGTACCTGACCCAATCAAAACTTGATTAAGGTGAATGTTTACAACATTACTTACAAACGCAAATTCATAACCTTCTTTAGAAACTAAAGATACAGAAATGATATTACAAGTTGCGTTGGGTACAAAAAAGCAATTACGCAAAACCAAAACATGTCCATCTGACATTCCCAGGTGATAGTCCCCCACGGCTTTAGCATTCATGCTAGCTCCGTTCGCAACTCTGAGGGTCATGTCACCTGCTTTCAAAACACTACGGTTTCTCAACGCCTGCAAAGAATTACAGATATGAGATCCTGATCCGGTATCCAATACCCAGGAAGTAGAGTTTATTGAAAGACAGTTTTCAACAACATACACACCTGAAGCTGAAGCCGCAACCTGCTTCAATTCCTGTGTCCTGGCTTTCCAAGCCCTGCAATCATTTTTCCAGTGACCTTTCTTATGACAATAGAAGCATTCCTCTTTATCCACAAGCTGCCCCGCTTTCTTTGTTGCTTTTGCTTTTCCCTTCGTATCCACTTTACTAACACCGCCTCTTGGTTTGGCCGGGGCTTTCTTCTTCTTTCCCTTGGCTTTCGCCTTGGACCTAGAAGAAGATGATCCTCCTACAAACAAAGTGGATGTTTCCCTACCTTTCTGTAGGGTGCCCTCTGCACTCCTCAGCATGTTGAGGAGTTCTGAAAGTTCAACTTCTTTTTCTTGTAAGTTGAAGTTCAGTATAAACTGGGCGTAAGTGGAAGGAAGGGACTGGAGAATCAAGTCCGTATAGAGCTCATTCTCCAACGTGGTTCCAAGTTCCGCGAGCTCTTCAATGAAGCCAATCATCTTAAGCACGTGTTCCGCTACCGATGATCCGACGGCCGACTTTGCCGAAAATAACTTCTTCGACACTTCGTATCTTGCGATACGAGACTGCTCTCCATACAGTTCTTTTGTATGGAGAAATATGGATTCAAGGTCCATATTCTCGTGCCTCCTCTGATGTTCGTTGTCCATCGAGGCAAGTACGAGGCACTTGGCCTTCGCGCTATCAATCTCCCAGGTCTTACGGATTTCCTTATCCGCGATGCTGGAAGTGGGACTTGGGACAGGGGGAGCTTTGGTGGTAAGAAGATACCGTAGCTTGTCGTAAGTGATTGCCATTTTGACATTCCTGAGCCAATCTTTGTAGTTTGGCCCTGTCAGTATGTTTTTATCTAGGAGTAACTTAAGTCCAGTCATGTCGATTGGTCGCTGCAATTAGGAGAGAGAAGAAGAAACACTCAGCATGATACTCTTGCAAGTTTAGAGTGGTTTTTAGTTTGTCTAAACAGGATGGCTCCCACTGTTTCTCGAATCCCCCCTCAAACCATAAAGGAAGAATTAGTCGGGATCAGTCCTACCGCACAATACTTGCTTAACCGTTCAGCCAGGCCGGTGTCGGTACTTCGAGGGAGGTTTTCCAACGCTTTCGCGAAGTTCCTTAATTAAAGAACCTCTTTTCCCTGGGGGCGTAGCCCCGCTAACACCTTTCTAGGCACCTACTAGGTTTATAGCATTGATCGTTTAGTGAGAAATTTCCCGAGGAGTAGCATATACTCACAGTAGGATCGGGATCCAAATATCATCGCGTGACAAAACAGAAGGAATCCTACCAGAATCATCACACTCCAAATGGTATGCAAATCTAGCAAGTTTCAGTACTTATGAAACTCCCGATGTGGATTTTTGCCCCATGCTCTTATGACCTTGACGAAGGTCAACAAATCATAAGTCACATGTCAAGTTCTTCCCTTCATTATCCAGGTTAATTTGAATCCACCCGTATATACCCTTGACGAAGGTCAACAAGGTAATGCGAATGTCCCAATCCAACGCATCTATCTATGCTACATATGAATACCCAACAGCTACCAATCACTATGCGTTGACGAAGGTCAACAAACACAGCTTGAATACTATTGAATATTCATACGAAACGACGGAGGGCTACGAATGGTTTTGGCGAAACCGTGAACGTAGTGAACTTGATATAGTCGATGGAACGAGATAGCTTTTAAAAGGAGTGGCTCAAGCTCCGCATTTAAAAGTTGGTTTTGAAAAGAACCGAGTGGTTTTTCGAAAGTGTTCCAACGACTTTAACTTGGTTTATTATCTTGCATTAGTTCTTTTAATGCGTGATATTCTTGCATTAGTTCTTTTAATGCGTCCCATCATTTAATCCTACCATTGCAGAAAACAACCAAAATATGACGTACGCTTATGCCATTCGCATTCGCCACTGGGCCCCGTCATTACCCGTTAGGTTACTTAACTAACGACAGAACGGGGGCTGGGCTAGCGCGTCTGTAAAACATAAGCAACGCCTAAATAATATCATATATAGATATACTGCAATGATAAACATTTCAGATCACAGATGAATACATTGGATATACTAGGAATCTGTAATTCGCACGAGCCTGTAACGAAAAACAGATTACACGGTCGCGGTGAATAGCCAATACCCCACCCAAGACCCCTACGGGTGCGGCAAACTACCCGCCAAGTACCCGAAGCGAAGCAACCTCCCTCATCCCCGTGAGTAGGCCACTCGGCACTTCGGCATACCCGGTAGTTTGTGCACCCCCTCCATGGGTCTATCCTAGGAGCAAAAATAGTAAAAAGAAATTATACAATGACGGCTACAACCCCGACCCGGTTGTGCGGCCATACAAATAATTATTACATCAATTTACAAATTTACATGAATTGAAAGAAAAGAAAACTCTCGTCTCATAACCCCCGGCTATTCACCCGCGACAATCTAACATATTCATATCCACATTCCAGCAACATTACAGATCACAGATTTGTATAACCCCCACTAATCGACATATAGCGATTAGCAGACGTTCAATACAAATATCACATTACAGAAAAACCCGTTAGCTTAAGTCTTTTAGAAGTTCGATCAAAAATACGGATTTTCGGGACCCCAAAAATAAAATTTTCGTTCTGGAAAATCTGGGCAGAAAACACATATTCCAAAAATCCCAAAATACCCCTATGAGCAAACTGCAAAAAAGAAAACCCATGACCGAGTCAACTCGGCCGCGGTTCCGCGGCGCTTTGATCGAGTTAGGGTATAAAATTTTTGCAGTCTCTTCAGAAAACCCTGAGTCGATTTTTGGTGTATTTCAAAAAAGTTTTCCAGCACTTTTAAAATCGACAGTAACTTCGAATTTCGGGGTTCATTTCGCGACTTTTTCTTTGATCGATCTTCTAGTTACTTGCTAACATATTAGATAGAGTTTAACTAGGCTCTGATACCACTGTAAGTCCATGCTACCTCTCCCGGTACTTTCGGGCATGCGGAATTTGGTGAAAAACGATTTTCGTAGAGGTGGTACCATGGACTTAAAACCCGGATCTTTGTTAAACTACTAACTAACAACCTAACAAGAGTTTACCTACTCGGTTAGGGGGCTATACCTTTCTTGAACTCCTTCATCTTCAACTCCTCCCGGGGTTCGGATCGGCCTCACCACGTCGTCTCCTTGCGTCGAAGATGGATCCACCTGAAAGCTTCCACCTTTGGCTTGTTCTTCGGACTTTGAAGAAAACTAGATCACTTGGCTTGCTAGGCTTTGTGAACTAGAATGAGTAGAGAAGAGTATGTTGGGATTTTACTCTATGGTTCTTGCTTCTCAACACATGAGACAAGTGAACCATAGACCAAAAGGAGAGAGCAAGAGGAAGAGGGTGAGAGCAAGAGGAAGAGAGCTCAAAAACAAAGAGAGAGAAAGGTCAAGTGAGAATGAGCCTCTCTTTTGTCTTTCACCCTCTCATAATCCAAAACCATCATCACAAAAATAATAATCAAGTATTGTGTAAAATGGTTCAAGTCAAAATGGCTAAATCATTTCATGCACTCATTTCTCACAAAAGAAACAAGCAAGTAAAAAAGTCTTTGCCATGAAATGATAGCCATAGTCATCATGATGGTCAACTAGTCAAGCCTAGTCAACCGGTCAACAAAGTCAACAAGTCAACAAAAGTCAACAAGTCAACAAAGTCAACCCCTCATCAACCATGTCACCACAATACTTAATTAATATAATTGTTAATCACATATCATATTCTCATTAGGGTTGATCAAAAGGTCAATAGTCAACGGTCAACGGTCAACAACCCTAATGAGAATCCTCTGCCTCTGTCTCTCCGTCAACTGTGCATACACACCCGCATCCGCGTTCCGAGGAACACGAATACAAACTGGATAAATCCAATCCCAATACGCACACTAGGATCTGGCTTAAACCAAAGCCTGCTAGTGTAAACTGTCCGGACACTGTACGTGCACAAGTGCACGGATGTGACCGAACCCTGTCGCAAAACCATGCGACCTGTCGCAAAACCATGCGACCTCTACTCTTTTGCCTAAAGGCGAAAAGCTTTCTGTGTGGGACTCTAAAGACTCGACACTACGCTGGCAGTGGGTTTAACTGCAGACCGCAAGCGGCACTAGCTGTGCGTAACGGTCCCCAGGTAATGCCGACAAGAAGACTGACGAGGCGAAACCCATCTGAACTCCTACTGAGCCTGAATGTGACATTCTCCGTACAGTCCGGTCTGTTCGTCTGATACATCGCATGGCGGGCCTGGGGGGCGATAAACGTCAGTCCCCCAAATAGCAGTACAAGTCGTGTCGGAGCGAAGCCCAAAACACCCTGGGATAACACTGGAAGCCTACCAGTATATCTCGTTTGCCCTGGCCAGGGACTACTCGTGTAATGGCTCTCCTAGACACAGCGCGATGTCAACCCCCAATACCGGGAGAGACGAATCCTGTCTAACCGTCACTGCCTCCAAGTGCTTCGGGACTGCACCCAACCACTACCTGTTTGCACGACTCCTTTGAGCCGTGGTAGGGTAGTGATCAAAGTACAGTGGGAACACACTCGAGGCGAAGTGACAGTGTCAAGTCAGCGGACTAAGCTGTACTCATGTCACCTGGGAACTGATAACTGACGATAGGCATAATACCAAATAGTCAGTTCCCGACGAGTCCTGTCCAGTGTACCCGTAACCTAACGAGCACCCGCATACTATCTCAAGTACGACGTACTGACGGCTGTGGGACAGACCGTCTCCCACACTGGGATGAGAAGCGCATGCGCTAGTCTACTCCAGAGTATCGATGCCCTATCTCGATAGTCCTGCGACCAGGGACCTGCATAAGGATGTGCTTATAGATTACCCAGCCCCACTAGTGTGACTTCCATCACATCGCTGGTAATCAAGAAAAGATCCTAAGGGCTCCACTAATGTGTATAGGTGATATACTAAAATAAACACAAGTACACATTGAAGTAGAAACAAACCATGTAGCATACTACTATTTTGAGCAAGATTGTATATACAAGGTGAATATCCCAAGCTTCCATTAAGTAATATACAAACCAGTATGATACAGTAATGGCCTCTAGGGCATATACACTAACAGATACAACACCAACAAAAGACCTCACGGTCGGAACAAAACGGAGCGACGGCAAAATCCCAGCTCCACCTTAGCATTCATCTCGTTACAGCAGACGCAATGTCAACAAGTGAAGCAAAGGAAGATCCCTAGCTTCAGGGTCTCGACGTCAACATAGACAACTTAGAGATCACCAACGGCGTTTCTCCTCAATCCAGCAAGATACAGATACAACGCCAACAAAAGACCTCGCGGTCGGAACAAAGTGGAGTGACGGCAAAATCCCAGCTCCACCTCAGCATTCGTCTCGTTACAGCAGACGCAATGTCAACAGCGGCGTTCCTTCGCAGTCTAGCAGGATGTAAATGCAACGTCAGCAAAAATACCCCATGGTCAGTAAAGCGGAGTGACGGCGAAATCCCAGCTCCCCCTCAGCATTCGTCTCGATACAGCAGACGCAATATCAGCAACAGTGTCCTTCCTTCGACAGGATTCGGACACACCAAAGCAAACGAAGCGAATGCCAAATTCCTAGCTTCAGGGTCTTAACGGCAAGTCATATAAAGCCTGGAAGACAATCGAAGATTATCTCGCACAAGCACGGAGTGATCACCACCTCGACGTTCGTCTCGATATAGCAGACGCAACGCCAAAGCAAATAAAGTGAAGGCCAAATTCCTAGCTTCAGGGTCTTAACGGCAAGTCATATAAAGCCCGAAAGACAATTGGAGATCATCTTGCACCAATGCGGAGTGGTCATCATCTCGGCATTCGTCTCGATACAACAAACGAGATGTCACAACAGCGTCCTTCCTACAGCAGGATTCAAACGCGACAATCAAACAAAGGAGCCACAGCAAAATCCCTAATTCCAAGCCTCGACGGTTCACCAACAACCTAGAGACAACCGCGACATTCGTCTCAATACAGCAGACGCAATGCCAGCAAACAAAGCGAAGACCAAATTCCTAGCTTCAGGGTCTTATCGGCAAGTCATATAAAGCCTGAAAGAAAATCGGAGATCATCTCGCACCAGTGCGGAGTGGTCACCACCTCGACATTCGTCTCGACACAGCAGACGCAACATCACCAAAAGGAGCCACGGCAAAATCCCTAGTTCCAAACCTCGACGGTTCACTATGAACCTAGAGACAACCGTGACATTCGTCTCGATACAACAGACGCAATGCCAGCAAACGAAGCAAAGGCCAAATTCCTAGCTTCAGGGTCTTAACGGCAAGTCATATAAAGCCTGAAAGACTATCAGAGATCATCCCATACCAGCGCGGAGTAGTTATGACTCATCGGGGCTCTCCAAAATGAGCCTAACCTCAAGTAAAAAGAGGTATGGCAAAATTCCTAACGCTTGCTCTTCCGACGGTCAAACTGCCTAGGAGGATTGCTTGAAGACGTCTTGTCCACCCCCAGAAGGGATCGGAGACACGACAATCGCAAGGCTACTTGAACAGCAAAACTGCCTATCGAGGAATACATCAGCCGATGCGGCGGAATGACGGACAAAACCCTAAGTACCACAGACCCTAACGGACCTCTGTCGTAAAGAGCAGAGGTTAACTGTGGCGTTAGGATATTCTTGCGAGAAATGCTCGATTCATCTCGACTCGTGAGGAAATTAGTGTCTTTGCGAGAAATGCTCGATTCGTCTCGACTCGTAAGGAAAAGCCTTAGGCAGCGGGGATTAAAAAACTCGTTTCCTAAGCACTGGGACCCTGCAAGTCGATCCAAAATGGTCTCTTGCATACTATCCACGGGTCACACTCTCCAAAGTCGAATCTCGACAAAGAGGGAAACAACCGCTTATGGGTCCTCTCGACTCGTAAGAGGGAAAATTCTCTTATAAGATCCTTACAACTTATAGGAGAAAACACACTTAGGAGTCCTCATGACCCCTAAGGAGAAAATACACCTACGAGATCCTCTCAATCCGTAGGGAGAAAAGTCTTTGTGAGACCCTCACGGCTCATAAAGTTGAAAAGTCTTAGGCTACAAGAACCCTATACTTGTCTCCTAAGCCCTCAATTCCATGGCTACTCATAACTTTGCACTACTTCACCCACGTATATACTTACGTGGGCAAAGTAGTGGGGGGCATTTGTTCCCGCCAAAAATTTCTGCGCAGAAGAGTCCAAGGTATCAAATGGCAGCGATACGCTTAAGGAAATGCGAACCAGTATCTTCCAGCCTGTATTTTGATAAACTCCCGAAGGAGGAACTATTAAATTCTGATGATATTGGAAGTATCTCGAAAAACCCTTCGATTTGATATATTATGGGCTTCATAATTCATCGGGATCAAAAGTTATGAGCAAATATGCTATGCACTGTTCCCTGATTAAAAATCAGGAATTACCTCAATGAGGTATCACGTGCTCACACGTGATCAATGGTCACGTGTAGAACACGTGATGGTTAAAACTTCATCGAACAGAAGCAAAAACAAACTGCTGAAAAATAACTCAATTGAGGGTCACGTGCTCACACGTGACCAATGGTCACGTGCCAGCACGTGACAGGCTTTGAAAGCCTTACAGCTTAAAAGAATTTAATTCTAAAAGTCAGAAAAAATACCCCAACGAGGTATCACGTGCTCATACGTGACCAATGGTCACGTGTTGACACGTGATGGTTAAAACAACAACATAAATAAGCGGCCGTTAAAGAACTCAATTGGGGGTCACGTGCTCACACGTGACCAAGGGTCACGTGTCAGCACGTGACTGGCTCCGAAAGCCTCACAGTTAATAGAATTAAAATTCTAAAAGCTTCTAAATCTTCCCAAATGGAAAAGGATTATGGGGACCGTTGGATTAAAGATCCAAGGGTGATTAAAAATCACCAATTTATGGAAAGATTTTAGACAAGGAAATATTTTCCCTAAATCTCACCGAAAATAACAAACAGAATATCTTTTGGATTTAAAATCCAACGGTGAATAAAATTCACTGAATGATCTAAAGGCTCATATTAAATATGAAAACAAATCAAATCTTTCAATGAAATATTTGCTAAACAAATTGATTCTTTTCCTTCTCCTATAAATAGGAGCCAAGAAGAGAAGAGAAGAGAAGGGAGCTACCTTTTTGGAGAGAAGAACAGAGAGAGGAGAATTTAATTCTCAACGAAGAAAAACCCTAGGTTAGAAAAGAAAGGGGATCAAAACTTCAATAAAGAGAATTTAATTCTCAATCCAAGAGTTTAACTCTTCTACAAAAAGAACTTAGTTTTTCGTCTGGTTGAAGATCTGCACAGAGCACATCTTCCCATAAGTCGAGAATTTAATTCTCATTGGGTCGAGATCCTGCCATGCAGATCCTAAACTTAGAAGGGGAATTGAGTTTTGAGAATTTAATTCTCCTAAAAAAAAACTAGGGTTTAACCCTACATGAGAATTTAATTCTCCTAAAACAGAACTAGGGTTTAACCCAAATTGAGAATTTAATTCTCTCAGATCAACAGGAATTTAATTCCTCCTAAAATGAAACTAGGGTTTAACCCTATATAAGAATTTAATTCTTTTACATATATGGGAATTTAATTCCTCTAAAAAGAAATTGGGGTTTAACCGTACTTAAGAATTTAATTCTTGCACCATAGGAATTTAATTCCTCCAAAATCATATTTAGGGTTTAACCCTACAGAGAATTCAATTCTTAAAATAAAGAGACTTAAAAAATCTCCATGCATGCAAAAGATCAAGGTCACGTGTCCCCACGTGACCCCTGAAGAGATCCCCAGAAATGAGAAAGAGGAAAGCTTTGAGGCAATGCCTCACGTGCTCCCACGTGACCTACAAAACACAGAAAGAAAAAGCAAAGGAAATATGAGCTTTGGGCGCGCTCACGTGTCCCCACGTGACCCCTTAGCGAGTGCTTTAATGATCAGTGCATAAATCTCCATCACGTGTCAACACGTGATGCTCAAAAGATGAAGAAGTTTTTAACACTTAATTGCAGAACGAAGAAAAGAGATCTGGTCCTACCTTTGGGCGCTCTCACGTGTCCACACGTGACCCCTCTTTCTTTAGTGTTTAACACTAATTTGGGGATTATATTTCCAGTGTTTAAAATTGATTGTTTCTAGTGTTTAACACTAAATTGAAGATTATATTTCCAGTGTTTAACACTGATTGTCTTTTAGTGTTTAACACTAATTTGAGAGTTCTATCTCCAGTGTTTAACACTGTTGTTCTTTATTGTTTAACACTACTTTTAGCCAAATTGGCTAATTTTCCAGAGGCAAAAGTCCCTCCTCCAAATGAATCTCAAAACTGAGAAAATCAAAGATGAAAATGTTTAGCATTGCTAAATAATGTGGGTTTGAACCCAGACAAATATTTAATGGTCCAACAAGAGCCAATATTTCTAACTTAATTGGACTTAGCCCAAATTGGCCATAGGTCCTCAATTCGGACTCAACTGAGCCAATTTGCTCATTACCTAATTAATTGATCTTAGTTTCCAAATTGGGCTGCAGATTACTTAATCCACATTGGTTCAGGGGTACATCTCTGAGCTCCTATGATATTTGTCGTTGTAATCCTTCAACGTCTTTAGAGAGGTGATGGGTCCCGACAGCCATACATTTTATTGGACCACCATGTCCCTAAACTGGAAATGGACCACCATGTCCCTAAACTGGAACAATAGAGCCCAAATGCTCTTTTGTCGGATCTAAACGATCCCGTTAAGTTGATCTTAGTCTCAAATTAGACTAACGTATCCTTAACAAATGTTTAAGTTGATCTTAGCCTCAAATATGGCTAACGTGTCCTTAAACCAAAATCTTCAAACAGACTCTAGTCCCAAACTGGACTATAGATGTCCCAACCAACATTGGTTCAAGGGTACATCTCTGAACTCCTCTGATATCTGTCGTTTAATCCTTCAACGTCGTCAGAGAAGTGACGGGTCCCGACGGCCATACATTCAATGGACCACCGTGTTCCTAAACTGGCAATGGACTACTATGTCCCTAAACAGGAATAATAGAGCCCCCAAATGCTCTTTTGTCGGATCTAAACGATCCCGTTAAGTTGATCTTAGTCTCAAATTAGACTAACGTATCCTTAACAAACATTTAAGTTGATCTTAGCCTCAAATATGGCTAACGTATCCTTAAACCAATACCTTAAACCCAAATCTAAGAAAATACGGATTTGGACTAATCCACGTCCTACGGGCGACGACATAAATTAGTCTCCGTATACAATCCACGGGCAACCACAAACAAAACAAACTTCCATGACACGAAGTGAAATTCTGGAGAAGGAGAAAGTTGCTACCGCGATGCGGTAGCGTAATTAACTGCAGGGGCATGCGCCTGCAGGGAAGAGCGTCCCCATAATCAAAAACCATTCAAGAGAGGGGGAATCTGACGAAGTCTGCCACATCGGCCGCATCCGTCTAAACCTCCGATACACGGTGCCATAAATCAATTTGGCATCTTCGGAGAGGTGGACGGATAAAATCAAATAGCATCTGCCCCGAATCTCAGGCATGATGTCCATGTCTTGGCCGCCGTTCGGAGGGGAACAGATTCTGGCACGCCCGGTGGGACCTCTTCCTCTTTCCACTCCACACTTCGTGTGTCGTGTTCGCGAACGAATCGCGGTTTGCTGTGGTTGCCTGTGGATTCGAGGTACTAAGATTTGGTGTCTTGCTCCGTGCAGAAAACAGAAGATCAATGGCTTCAAACTGCACTACCTGCAACTGCAACTCTCGCTCCGTCCTTGCTGGAGGAGTGACTTATGGGCCCCAAGCGGCCTTCATCTTCGCTATGCCGGTGGAACAGGTGACTCAGGCCACCACTGGGCTATTCTTCAGGACCATGATCCCACCAATGAGCTTCAATGCCCCATTACCATCGCAAGAAGCTCTGAAGAAGTCGGTCTTCGATCGGCTTATAACTATCACGGCCCCTCTCAACGGGTCGCCCAAGCCCAATGCCTCAGCTTTCAGCAAACTGGGCCAAAACTCATGTGGGCCCATGAAGAAGCCTGCAATACCAGAAAAGGTTGTTCCGAAGAGGATATCCATCCCTGCTCCTGAAGTCGTCAAGGCGGCTTCTCCTGCCAAAGGGTCGGTCTTCACAAGACTGACTATTCCGGCTCTCGTTCCTGCTCGAAGGTCTGTCTTTGACAGATTGGATACCGCTACTCAAAAGACGTCAGTCTTCAAGAGACTGGCACCAGCAGCGCTTCATCTGGACAGGGGGCAAGACAAAGCCATCCCCATCGCTGAACCAACGCCGTCCGCTCGACATGCTCGCCGTCGTCACTGGCGCCGGGTAAGGAAGGCTGGGGGCAACTCTCCCTCTGGGATAACTCCGCCAGCTCCGATGATGGAAATCAATGCTGCTGTTCCGGCCGGGAATAGCTTTGAACGGCTAAGAAGGGTGCGCAAAAACTCGCCAACTGACGTATTGAAAAGATCTCCTACACCTGTGGATAATGCCCCAAAGGTGAAGCTGGAGCAGCCCCCTCAACGGCTGTCCTCTAAAATTTACAAGGTCTGGCGTCAAGTCCAGGACACCGTAGTGGATCAAGACTATCTCCGCCGACAGAAAAAGATGAAGGTTCGGCAGGAGAAGGACTACTCTGTCAAGCCACCAAAAGCGATAGCTACTTGGGTACCCACTACAATGGCCCCCTCAACTTCGACCGCTCGAAAAAGAAGGAGGTCGGAGAAGATCCAAATTTCTTTGGCAAATCGCAAAGACACTAAAGCTAAACGCCCCAAGTCTGGGGGCATGGTGGTGCACACCGTTTATATGGCTTCCGGAAAGGAGGATAGCCGCGCTTCGACGGGTCACCGACCGCTCACCCGATCCATGACAAAAGCCCAGGAGCAACAACAGAAGCTTCAGGAAATGATGACTGCAATGGCACTTACCGGGCCAAAAGAAAGCTCGGAGGCATCCTCGGATCAACGCCGGGAGCAAGAATCCGACGCTGACTTCCTACGCAGAGTCCTCAAAAAGAAGGACAGAGAAGCAGCAGAACAAGCAGCTAATATAAAACAAATGGCACTTCTTTTCCAAGATATGGTAGGAATGATGTTACAGCAGGATCCTCCAGCTGAAGACCCTCCGACCATTACTGAAGACGATAGAGGGGAGACATCCAATCCTTCTCCGGCTCTTTCAGCAGCCAAGGAGGAAATCATTTCCAAGGCCGCACTGGATGACTATATAGCTCAGCAAATACGAGCTCATCAGGCGAGTGAAGCGGCTGGGCAAATTGTTAGAACCGGACGACCCTATCCGGGATGGTACGACCAAATCAGTTACCCGCCGGGATATACGATCCCTAAATTCCACGTGTACAAGGGGACAGGAAATCCACACCAGCATGTCGCTCAATTCAGGGCCTTATGCGGCAACACTGGAGGCGACGACAAACTACTACTTCGCCAATTCGTCGGCAGCTTAGCAGAAACAGCCTTTGAATGGTATTCGAAGCTACCTAACGACTCTGTCAAAACATTTGCGGAAATGGAGCTACTGTTTACACAAAGATTCACGAGTGCTAGCGGACGCACCCCGATCACGGCATTGATCAATGCCTGGATAAGGCCAGGCGAAACTTGGGTCCAGTATGCGATACGGTGGCGTAATCTATGGTCAAAGTGCGAGCAGCGCATCGAAGAAGCTCCTGCCGTGGGCATGTTCGTAGGTACTCTCGACCCTCAAGCGACCATATCCCAATTCATGATGTTCTTCAAGCCGACCACTTTTCAGACCATGATTGACAAGCTGGCCCAAATGGACCAGATGGGTCATAGACCATCACCTTCAAAGACAGAGTCTTGGAATGAAAAGGGCAAAGGGAAAGCAACCTTCGTTGCCAATACTCAACAACGGCCGAGCAACTTAAAGCTGGTTGTTTGCCAAAACAATATGCGTCCATGCCCATCCCTCGAGGAAAGACTGCGACGTCCTTACTCGTTTCCCCAGGATAAAACGAGGAAACTGTTTGAGCTGGCAGTGCGCAACGGATTCATCAATCTGCCGAGTCCGAAACGTCCGCTACAGCCAGGCGATGTCAACGATCCTAATTACTGCCCCTACAATCGAGCAGTAAGTCATCCGATCGAAGATTGCTTCGTCTTCAAAAACTGGGTTGAAGACCAATACCAACAAGGCAAACTCGCGTTGTCCGAAAACTGGAAGGTGAGCCCGCCACAACCACATGCTCCGAAAAAGATGGACACGCCGGGGGCATCATGCTCATTCATAGAGAAAGCCCAACGGACCACTACGTCCTAAAACTTGCAATAGACCGAAACGTCGTTAAACTAACAATGGACCACTATGTGCTAAAACTGGATATAGACCGAAACGTCGTTAAACTAACAACGGACCGCAATGTCCTAAAACTTGCAAATGACCGAAACGTCGTTAAACTACTCCCAACCCGCGGCATTTTCCGGCTGACGTAAAAAAAAAAGCTATGTCCATAAGCAAAATGGGCACGGATGAAAACCCGAAAGGGGTCCGTGAGTAAAAACAGCAGGGCTACCGGCAAGTGTTCGTGAAAACCCGAAAGGGCGCGACCTCGTTAGAAAAAAGAATAAAAAGAATAAGAAAAAAAGAGAAGACGGTATGTCCATAAGCGAAATGGGCACGGATGAAAACCCGAACGGGCTCCGTGAGTAAAAATGGCAGGGCTACCGGCGAGTGTTTGTGAAAACCCGAAAGGGCGCAACCTCGTTAAAAGACACTTACAAGGTCCTCTCGATCTTGTAAGGAGAAATCACCCGCGTGAGATCCTTATGACTCACAGGGAAGCAACACACTTAGGGATCCTCACGATTCCTAAGGAGAAATTACACTTGCGAGATCCTCACGACCCATAAGGAGAACTCTCTTATGGGACCCTCACGGCTCATAAGATTTGAAAGTCTTAAGTTACAGTGACCTGAACCTATTCTTAAGCAACTCCCACAACCTTCGATATTTCCCTACAAGTGGCTCAGTACTGACCCTTGTATACAATCCATGGGCGCGAATAAACATTTCCCTAACTAAGTCCCACCCGTCACTGAGGATACATCCATACGGTGAACAACCCTTGTAAGTCCTCTCGACTTATAAGGAGAAAACCCTTTTGTAAGATCCTTACGACTTACAGGGGAACATACACTTAGGAATCCTCACGATCCCTAAGGAGAAAACACACCTACGAGATCCTCACGACTTGTAGGGAGAAATACCTTTGTGAGACCCTTACGGCTCATGAAGTCAAAAGCCTTAGTCGACGGGATCCTAACCCTGTTCGCTAAGCCACCTTTGTTCAACGTCGACAGAGGCAAATGATGATTCTCTCCTGGCAATGTCCCAGTTGTAGCGATGCTGATGCCTAAACTGGTATCAAATTCCAAGCACTTTCATGGCAAATGATGATTCGCTCCTGGCAATATTCCAGTTGTAGCGATGCTGATGCTGAGATTGGTGTCAGATTCCAAATTCCACACTCGCGATAAAAAAATCAGCGAGCCATACATGCATACGAAATAGCCGAAATGATGGGGCAACTTGCAATAAAAATCAACAAGGAAAAATGTATGCATGCAAAATAGCCGAAATGATTGGGCAACTCGCAATAAAAAACAGCGAGTAAAAATAAAATAAACAGCCGAAATGATTGGGCAACTCGCAATAAAAAGCAGCGAGTAAAATAAAAAAAAACAGCCGAAATGATTGGGCAACTCACAATAAAAAGCAGCGAGTGAAAATGAAATAAATAGCCGAAATGATTGGGCACCGCGAAAAATAGCCGAAATGATTGGGCAATCACGACCTTCGCGATATAAAAGCTGAAATGATAGAGCATCGCGGAAATATAATAATAATAAAAAAATGAATGAAACTTTTGCCCTACAGGTGAGATCACATCGATCCCTGTATACAATCCATGGGCACAAACAAAGAAGGAAACACATCTTCCCCCCCAGGCTCCATCAGAAAGCGAAGCCAAATCTCGACAGTTCATAGACAACCTAAAGGCAACCTTGACATTTGTCGCAATATTGCAGACGCAATGTCAACAAGTGAAGCAAAGGAAGATCCCTAGCTTCAGGGTCTCGACGTCAATATCGACAGCTTAGAGATCACCAACGGCGTTTCTCCTCAGTCTAGCAAGATGCAGATACAACGCCAACAAAAGACCTCACGGTCGGAACAAAACGGAGCGACGGCAAAATCCCAGCTCCACCTTAGCATTCGTCTCGTTACAGCAGACACAATGTCAATAAGTGAAGCAAAGGAAGATCCCTAGTTTCAGGGTCTCGACATCAACATAGACAACTTAGAGATCACCAACGGCGTTTCTCCTCAATCTAGCAAGATGCAGATACAACGCCAACAAAAGACCTCGTGGTCGGAACAAAGCGGAGTGACGGCAAAATCCCAGCTCCACCTCAGCAGTCGTCTCGTTACAGCAGACGCAATGTCAACAGCGGCGTTCCTTCGCAGTCTAGCAGGATATAAATGCAACATCAGCAAAAAGACCCCATGGTCAGTAAAGCGGAGTGACGGCGAAATCCCAGCTCCCCCTCATCATTCGTCTCGATACAGCAGACGCAATCTCAACAACAGTGTTCTTCCTTCGACAGGATTAGGACACACCAAAGCAAACGAAACGAAGGCCAAATTCCTAGCTTCAGGGTCTTAACGGCAGGTCATATAAAGCCTGGAAGACAATTGGAGATTATCTCACACAAGCACGGAGTGATCACCACCTCGACGTTCGTCTCGATACAGCAGACGCAACGCCAAAGCAAATGAAGCGAAGGCCAAATTCCTAGTTTCAGGGTCTTAACGGCAAGTCATATAAAGCCCGAAAGACAATTAGAGATCATCTTGCACCAATGCGGAGTGGTCACCACCTCGGCATTCTCCTCGATACAACAGACGAGATGTCACAACAGCGTCCTTCCTACGCAGAATTCAGACGCGACAATCAAACAAAGGAGCCACGGCAAAATCTCTAGTTCCAAACCTCGACGGTTCACTAACAACCTAGAGACAACCGCGACATTCGTTTCAATACAGCAGACGCAATGCCAGCAAACGAAGCGAAGGCCAAATTCCTAGCTTCAGGATCTTAACGGCAAGTCATATAAAGCCTGAAAGATAATCGGAGATCATCTCGCACCAGTGCGGAGTGGTCACCACCTCGACGTTCGTCTCGACACAGCAGACGCAACATCACCAAAAGGAGCCACGGCAAAATCCCTAGTTCCAAATCTCGACGGTTCACCATCAACCTAGAGACAACCGCGACATTCGTCTCGATACAACAGACGCAATGCCAGCAAACGAAGCAAAGGCCAAATTCCTAGCTTCAGGGTCTTAACGGCAAGTCATATAAAGCCTGAAAGACTATCGGAGATCATCCCACACCAGCGCGGAGTGGTTATGACTCATCGGGGCTCTCCAAAATGAGCCTAACCTCAAGTAAAAAGCGGCATGGAAAAATTCCTAATGCTTGCTCTTCCGACGGTCAAGCTGCCTAGGAGGATTGCTTGAAGACGTCTTGTCCAGCCCCAGAAGGGATCGGAGACACAACAATCGCAAGGCTACTCGAACAGCAAAACTGCCTATCGAGGAATACATCAGCCGATGCGGCGGTACGACGGACAAAACCCTAAGTACCACAGACCCTAACGGACCTCTGTCGTAAAGAGCAGAGGTTAACTGTGACTTTAGGATATTCTTGCGAGAAATGCTCGATTTGTCTCGACTCGTGAGGAAATTAGTGTCTTTGCGAGAAATGCTCGATTCGTCTCGACTCGTAAGGAAAAGCCTTAGGCAGCGGGGATTAAAAAACCTGTTTCCTAAGCACTGGGACCCTGCAAGTCGATCCAAAACGGTCTCTTGCATATTATCCACGGGTCACATTCTCCAAAGTCGAATCTCGACAAAGAGGGAAACAACCGCTTACGGGTCCTCTCGACTCGTAAGAGGGAAAATTCTCTTATAAGATCCTTATGACTTATAAGAGAAAACACACTTAGGAGTCCTCATGACCCCTAAGGAGAAAATACACCTACGAGATCCTCTCGATCCATAGGGAGAAAAGTCTTTGTGAGACCCTCACGGCTCATAAAGTTGAAAAGTCTTAGGCTACAAGGACCCTAAACTTGTCTCCTAAGCTCTCAATTCCATGGCTACTCATAACTTTGCACTACTTCACCCACGTATATACTTACGTGGGCAAAGTAGTAGGGGGCATTTGTTCCCGCCAAAAATTTCTGCGCAGAAGAGTCCAAGGTATCAAATGGCAGCGATACGCTTAAGGAAATGCGAACCAGTATCTTCCAGCCTGTATTTTGATAAACTCCTGAAGGAGGAACTATTAAATTCTGATGATATTGGAAGCATCTCGAAAAACCCTTCGATTTGATATATTATGGGCTTCATAATTCATCCGGGATCAAAAGTTATGAGCAAATATGCTATGCACTGTTCCCTGATTAAAAATCAGGAATTACCTCAATGAGGTATCACGTGCTCACACGTGATCAATGGTCACGTGTAGAACACGTGATGGTTAAAACTTCATCGAACAGAAGCGAAAACAAACTGCTGAAAAATAACTCAATTGAGGGTCACGTGCCGGCACGTGACTGTAGGGTTACTAATCACACTCAAGAGGTTCCACAAGGCATCAACCATGCCAAATTCAAAAATTTCGGTGCCGAGAAACCTTAAACTAGATCGTTAACTAGAGTTTAGGCGAAAATCAAGCAAGTTAACAACTTAACTATTAAGTGAATGGAAATACAACCTTTGTAGATCCGGTCCACCACTTCTCTAGCTCCGTGTTGACGTCCCTCCGCTGCGATCATCGGAATCCCGGACTCTAGCGTCGGTTTCATCGGAGAAATGGGCGGGCTAGGTCGTTGACTTCGATGCCGAAGATGATCTACGTCGAGGCAACTCAAACTCAAGCTCCACCTTCACTAAGTCATGAAACTTGTGAAGAAAACACCCTATACTACATGGCAAGTGGTAGAGGATGAAGAAATAGGAAGTGGGTTCACTTTTGATTTGGATTTCTCACTTGGATTCATCACTTGAAAATTTCTAGCAAGCTTTGCTTTTTCTTCATGAAGAAGATGAAGAAGAAGAAAGAAAAAGAATTATTGAATAATAATAAATCAAGTGATCTTATCATAATGCAACCATGGGTGAGGCTAACTCATGTAGAGAATAAACTAGGGTTTAGGTTAATGGTTGGGTTAAGAATAAAACAAAATGGTTGAAGCTTCATGAATCTTCAAGAATAAAACAAAGAAAAGCCACCACCATTTTGTTTTTGTTTCTTGCCAAAAATAAATAAATGAAATAAATAAATAAGGCAAATAAAACCCTAACCATTAACTAAACATGGTGTATAGCACACACCCAAGTTTGCATGTATCATCAAACATGATACAAACTAGTGCACAAAACTATATCATATATACAATGTGCACACCAAGTGAGAAAATCCATCTTAAGTGAACAAATACTAGTTAATGTAAAATAATATATCAAATATATAATTATACATTAAATCATTAAATCAACACTTGATTTAATGATCCGGTCATATCGCATATAACCGACTAATATCAAGTGTATCAATGTATCGAATCAACACTTGATTCGGTAACTTGGCTATATCATATATAACCGTCCAATGATACAAATCGCGAGAATAGAATACAGTATCACATACTGGTATTATTCTCGGTCCCGCACATATCTGATATGCGCTCCTATTTCGTTTCGCTTGAGCCAGGAAACCTCTGTGTAGGACTCTAAAGACTTGTCAATACGCCGGCAGCAGGTGATGATCATATCAAACACCCACAAGCCGCAAGCGGTCTGCTAAACGTAACGGCCACCCGGGTATTGAGCGATCAGAAGATCAACGAGCAAGCCCGCTCACACTCCTGTGAATCCAACCAGTAACACTTACCGTACAGTCCGGTCTCGTCGTCTGATATGTCGCATATCTCGCCTAGGGGTGGTAAACATCAGACCCCAATAGCTCGATAAGTCGTGTTGATATGATGTCTGTAACAGTTCGAGAAACTACTGGTAACACTTACCAGTAAATCTCAGCAACCCTGGCCAGGGATTTCCGGTTATAGCCAATCGAACACAGAGCAACATCAACTCCCTATACCGGGAGAGACGAATCCCCTCCTATCGCTCATTGCCTCCATGTGATTCGGGACTGTACCCAAAAACCACCGTTTTGCACGCCCTCTTGGACGTGGTAAGGTGGAAATCAAAGCACAGTGGGAATCACACAAGACTTTATGACGATCTCGGGTCTACAGACTAACCTGTACCAGTGTCACCAGAGAACTGTCATCTGACGTAAGGTATAATACCATCTGGGAGTTCTCGGCGAGTCCGTCCAGTGTACCCAGTCTCCACTGAGCACCCGTATATGATCTCTGATGTCAAACACCAATGGATATGGGATCATCCATCGCCAATCTGTATGGGTCGAGAAGGTATACGCTAGTCTACTCTGGTATATCGATGCCCCGTCTCGATACACCCACGACTAGGGACCTTGAAGGATGTACTTATGGACTACCATGTCCCCACTAGTATGATCCGCATCATAGTCCAGGTAGTCAAGTACACATCCTAAGGGCTTTACCCACATGTAACAGAGAGACAATCAGTGTACACATTAAGGTAAAGAGCAACCAGATAGCATACTATCATGTCGAGCAAGAAAGTCCTCCCTATATATGTCCAAGCATCCACTACAATATACATCCTATGTATAGTAATGGCCTCTAGGGCATACATATAACTAATAATCTCCCACTTGCACTAGGGCCATCTGATAGCAGTGGTTGTAGTATCTCATACTCAACCATCTCATAATAGTCTCTCTCTGGGAACCTTTGTGAGTGGATCCGCCGTGTTGTCCTCTGAGTCTACTCTCCTAACCTCGATCTCCTTGGAGATCAACCATCTCCATGATCAGCTGATATTGCCTTAGAATATGTCTGGATCACCGATGGGACAGACGTTCCTTGGCATAAGCCACAACTCCATTGTCACACAATGGGAGGAACTAAGTTCATCTCATGAACAAATATACATCCAGACTGCCTCTTTGGTAGCATCTTAAGTAGCGATGTATCCAGCCTTTATTGTCTAGTTTGCCACGGTATCTAACTTGGAACTCTTCCAACAAACCGTCCCTTTACTGAGGGTAAAGACAATGCCTGTGACTGACTTTCAGTCGTCCTTATCACTCTAGAACCTTTCCAGTGATTCTCACCAGGATCAACTGATACCATCTCACTACAACTAGTGAGTATCCTAACATCCAATTAGATCTATTTCATAGATCCAAAACCCAGGATTTAGGAGGTATCACTTTGATCCTATTTGGAGAATCATTGTGATAAGCGGAGATTGACCGAGCGTAGCATAGGAAACTCCTTTCTTATCAAGAGTATGTCATCCACGTACTCTACGAGGATCACCACCATACTCCCTACTACCCTTTTGTTTATACAAGGTTCATCTACCATTTTGATGATGTCAAACTCTTTGACTAACACATTAAAACAGACGTTCCAACTCCGCGATGCCTGCTTTATCACATAAAACATCTTGCTCGCGTTTCCGCTGCTCGCACTGTCTACGAGGCCCTCTGGCTGTGTACTTATAGACGCTCTCTTCTAAAACATCATTTTAGAAAAGCAGTCATGACACCCAACCGCCAGATATCGTAGTCATGGTATGTAGCCGTGGAAAGTAGGATCTGGATGGACTTAATCATAGCCATTGAAAAAGGTTTCATCATTATCCACGCCTGGTCGATGATGAAAAACCTTTAACATGTCTAGCTTTGAAAGTCTCAACTTTTCCATCTACACTAAGTAATCTTCTCAAGATATACTTGCTCCTGATGGGGATTTAACCCTTCAGATATAGCAGCCAAAGTCCATACTTTGCTGGTGTATATGGATTCCATCTCAGATCGCTAAGCATCCAGCCATTCTTATAGAGTCCCTCTCCTGATGGCTAGCTCGAAACTAGTTGGGTCATCATCTCATGATGCAACCTCGCTCCCACTGTCATAGAGAAACAAAAGTATCTCTCAGGTGGATGAGAAACCCTACTAGATCGGCGGAGAGGCTAAGGTTCGTTGGTAACTATTGAATCCTTTGGTTCTATCAAATCATCTGCTGTAGTTTGTATAGCTGGAACCTTTCCAGTTCTACATTACAGACCTTGCCTCGAGCTTGTCCAGATTTTGCTTTTAGACATAGTCCGGACAACCCTAAATCTTAACAAACTTAAGATATGGACTCTTCCCTTTCCATATCACATATGAAGTGGTAGGCAATTGATTTGATTGGAACCCTATTCAATAGGTACGCAGCTTCTCAAGCGCATAACTCCCAAAAGGAAATAGGTAACTCAGTAATACTCATCATAGAGCACACCTTATCATATAGGGTGTGATTGCTCCGCCCCGATACACCGACGTGCTGTGGTGTATACGGAAGAGTAATGCTAAGAGAGAATCTCATTCTCCTTTAGAAAAGTCCAAGAATTCCGTGCTCAAGTATTCTCCTCCTTGATCACATCAAAGGACATAATACTTATACCCGTTTTGGTTCTCTACTTCTAACTTATATTCTGTGAATATCTCAAAAGGTTCGGATTTGTGTTTCAACAGGAACATATGTCTGAATCTAAAGAGATCATCAGAGAATGTAATGAAGTACAAAGAACCGGTCTTGGCATGTGTAGACAGGGGACCTTCATACATCATCATGTATCAGTCCCAAGAGTTTACTAACTCTTTCTCTGTTTCCAGAGCTATGGTCATCTAATCTTTGTGACATGACTGGCAAGTTTCACAAGATGTAAATTCAAACTGATTTAAATATGCATCTACAATGTAACTTAAGCTAGTCGGGTCACATTGATATGACCTAGTCTACAATACCTCAAGAAGAAATCGTTCATTTCTGAACTCTTCCTCTTGTGTGTGTTCTATATACTAGGAACTGTAGTTTGATTTAGAACGTCAATGCTTTTAGATAACGTTCCTGAACCGATCAACTTTTGAAATGTTCAATACAATATTCAACAATACAAAATTATATCCTTCTTTAATAAATAAAGAGATTGATATGATTTTGTATATCAGGTTCGGTATCTAATAGCATTTGTTTAGAATCAATGTATTTGGAATACAGGGTGACAGCGACCAACAGACTTGGCTGCAACACTTGCACCATTTTCTGTCTCATAAAACTTATCACCCGTTCTTAGTTCTCTACCTTTCTGTAGCCCTATGTAACATATTACATATCTGGGATCCTGATCCGGTATCAAATACCCAGGACGTAGAGGATACAGAGAAACAGTTCTTTGTAATGAACACACCCGAAGGAGATGCATCATATGCACTTTCTTCGTTTGGGCGGTATGGGAATCCTGGTATTCCCCAATTTCCTGCTCTGTCTTATAACAATTATACGTTGGAGCGGGACCAACGTTCCCCAGCTCAATATAACAAGCGGGTTCGGTCAATACATCCGTATTATTATCTTGATTAAGGCGTGATATGGTCGCTATCTGGAGAGAGAGAGAAGAAAACACTCAGCGTATGCTCTTGCAAGATCAGATTGGTTATTATTTTATCTAATCAGGATGGCTCCTACTGTTTTTATCAAATCTTCCTTCAAACCCTAAAAGGAAAGACTAGCCGGGATTAATTACACGCTACAAGTTCGCCAATCTTTCAGCCAGGCCAGTGTCGGTACTTTGAGGGAGGTGCCCCGTGCTTTCGCACGGACCTAATTAATGTAAACCTCGTTTTCCCAGAGGCGTAACCTCGTTGACACCTTTCTAGACACCTACTTGATCGGCTAATTGTAATGTGTAAAACTCTCCCAGGAGTAACTCTTACTCGCAGCGGGTATCGGGATCTAACTATTTCATAGAAGGTATGTAATCTCATTGCAAATTTCAACACTTGAAATTCCCGATAATATTTTGCCCCTAGCGTCCTATGACCTTGACGCAGGCCAACAAACCATAGTCCGCTAGTCAAGTTCAACCCGTCATTTCTTGATTGAATTAAACCCACCCGCACGACCCTTGACGCAGGCCAACAAAGTCGCACGACTACCCTAATCCAATCTACATCATATGCATAAATAGATAAATACTAGTTAGCTACCGCACACTACGCCTTGACGCAGGCCAATAAACGTAGCACGAATACTAAGTAGGACTTATCTAAAATGACGGAGGGCTACGACAGGTTTTTCTGAAAACCTATTTCTTAATGAACTTGATATCGTTGTAGAATCAAATAATTTTAAAATGGAGTGTTTTTGAGGCTTTTCTAGTTTTGCTAAAGGGGTCACTCCCGGTGAAAGGATCGTCGGCGCTTTCCTCGTCGAATGAGGTGCGGGATATATCATATATATCGCTGTGCAAAGCAAAAACTATAGAAGCAATCAAAAGAAAAACCGAGGGTTGTAGCATCTGCCAGTTATTGCTAAATGGGTCACTCCCGGTGAAGGGATCGTCGGCCCTTTCCTCATCGAATAAGGTGCAGGATGTTCTACAAGGAACACCGCGATACAAAGCAAGAACTGTAGCTACCTGTTTTTGAAAATTCGATTCCACAACATCTTTAGGTTTCTTTTTCTTTCATTAATCACATTAATGAAGTCCCATCATTTAAGCACCTAAACATCACAGATAAATATAACGTACGCTTGTGCCAGCCGCATTCGCCTCGATGTCCCGTCTGCACCGTTAGGTTAGGTAACTAACGCTAGAGCGAGACAGGGCTAGCGCGGGTGTAAAACATAAGCAACGTCTATATAATATATCATATATACTATATATAGTATCTATCACAGAACATCACATGATCACATCACAGATATCGCAGCAGAAGAAACATATATGAAATATTGGATATACTAGGACGTCCGTGTTTTAGTACGAGCCAGTATAAAACACGGATTCCACGGTCGTGATGAATAGCCAAACCCACACCCCTAGACCCCTACGACAGCGGCAAGCAACCCTACCAATTCTAGAGTTAGGAGACCCGGACTCGACTCCTCGAGTTGGTCTCCCACTGGACTCCAGAACCCGGTTACTTGTGCCCTCCTCCTTGAGTCTATCCTAGTGCGGAAAAGTAAATAATATAAAAATGGTGACATCTTCCGCAACCTGGAAGTGCCCCAATAAAAGAATATTACATACAAGTTTTTTCATGAATGAAAATGAAAAACACTCATCTCACATAAAAACCCCCGGCTATTCAAAACGCGACGATCCAATATAACATATCCAGCAACACATAACATCACATGTCATCAACGTAAGTAAATATGCGCATCCCATTTGTCGTTGACATATAGTAACGAAACCGGCGATATCACATATTACACTTACGGTCGCAGAAAAGAAAGTGTAAAACTACAACAGTTGGAATCCGCAAACTCTTTAGACATCGCATGCCTAATCAAATGAATTTCTTAGACATCACATGCCTAACAATTATAAACCCCGCATTTTAGTCTCATTTATTGAAAACTCTTTTCAATATCTAGTCGGGCAATTCAACAAGATTCCCGGCATCCTGACCGAATGCTCGTCGCAAACTTTAGTAGACGGCCGCACCCCCGATACCGTCGACGAAGTGCACTAAGGCGGAACACCGCTGCCGCGAGCACCCGAACGGATGCTTTCGGTGACGGAGTTCTCCTACAGTCACTTGGTCGGGGGTATAGGGCGTAGCCGTCTATTAAGTTTACCGGCGAGTATCCGCGTACGCTACGCGATTGCGACGGACTTTTGATCGCATCAAAATTCCGTGGCAACCGATCAAGTGAGACTAAACTGCTATGTTTATAACATTCATTCAGTTATCTCATAACTATTTGTGGATTCCAAATATTGTATCACATTCCAGATAAACAGAAAATGTTAAACTTTCTGATCGAACAGTCAAACACCCAAGTTTTCTCGAAACAGCTCAACACATGAAATAAGTTTAAGAACATTCACTTCGTGCCACAGTACCAACGGTCTAGCCGTAGAAGGGTCAAGCCAACGCCTCACATGTGGCACGCCGTATTGCCCCAAACCCTAAGGTTCAAAGGGCAGTTCAAGACGGTCACATAATCGAGTTAAGGTTTGTTGTCTTCTAGAGGGTCCATCGCGTTACTCGCACTATTTCGAACGTTCTTAAACTACGGAAAGATCCAACACTTAGAAATTTCCCGACAGGGGAAAAAATGGGTATTTATATCCGGTCGAACTTTTCAACATTTTCTAAAATTATCCGAAAAAACCCATAGATGAAGTTAAACTTCCCGATCGAAACACCGAGTCCCCAATACAACCCAAAAAACTCAACTCTTGAGTAAATATTAAAAATTCCCATAAAACACAGCACTAACAGAAACAAATTACTGTGCAAACCACGTGCACTAATTGAACAAAATGGCCGCGGAACCGCCGCACAGACCAGGGTGAGGCCGCGGTTCCGCGGCGATTCTGTCGAGTTAAGTGCACGTGCTGCACAGTAACTCCTACATTTCCCTGTTGAATTTTTTGGAAATTTTTAATCTGGAAAATTCCACTGTTTTAAAAATTGTACTGAGAAGGGGTCGGATTAGGGTTTCGTGTTTCGATCGGACTTAAAATATCGACTACACTTCGCCTAAAGCTCTAGCTAGGCTCTGATACCACTGTAGGGTTCCTAGGCACACTCAAGAGGTTCCACAAGGCATCAACCATGCCAAATTCAAAAATTTCGGTGCCGAGAAACCCTAAACTAGATCGTTAACTAGAGTTTAGGCGAAAAGCAAGCAAGTTAACAACTTAACTATTAAGTGAATGGAAATACAACCTTTGTAGATCCGGTCCACCACTTCTCTGGCTCCGTGTTGAGGTCCCTCCGCTGCGATCATCGGAATCCCGGACTCTAGCGTCGGTTTCATCGGAGAAATGGGCGGGTTAGGTCGTTGACTTCGATGCCGAAGATGATCTACGTCGAGACAACTCAAACTCAAGCTCCACCTTCACTAAGTCATGAAACTTGTGAAGAAAACACCCTATACTACATGGCAAGTGGTAGAGGATGAAGAAATAGGAAGTGGGTTCACTTTTGATTTGGATTTCTCACTTGGATTCATCACTTGAAAATTTCTAGCAAGCTTTGCTTTTTCTTCATGAAAAAGATGAAGAAGAAGAAAGAAAAAGAATTATTGAATAATAATAAATCAAGTGATCTTATCATAATGCAACCATGGGTGAGGCTAACTCATGTAAAGAATAAACTAGGGTTTAGGTTAATGGTTGGGTTAAGAATAAAACAAAATGGTTGAAGCTTCATGAATCTTCAAGAATAAAACAAAGAAAAGCCACCACCATTTTGTTTTTGTTTCTTGCCAAAAATAAATAAATGAAATAAATAAATAAGGCAAATAAAACCCTAACCATTAACTAAACATGGTGTATAGCACACACCCAAGTTTGCATGTATCATCAAACATGATATAAACTAGTGCACAAAACTATATCATATATATAATGTGCACACCAAGTGAGAAAATCCATCTTAAGTGAACAAATACTAGTGAATGTAAAATAATATATCAAATATATAATTATACATTAAATCATTAAATCAACACTTGATTTAATGATCCGGTCATATCGCATATAACCGACTAATATCAAGTGTATCAATGTATCGAATCAACACTTGATTCGGTAACCCGGCTATATCATATATAACCGTCCAATGATACAAATCGCGAGAATAGAATACAGTATCACATACTGGTATTATTCTCGGTCCCGCACATATCTCATATGCGCTCCTATTTCGTTTTGCTTCAGCCAGGAAACCTCTGTGTAGGACTCTAAAGATTCGTCATTACGCCGGCAGCAGGTGATGATCATATCAAACACCCACAAGCCGCAAGCGGTCTGCTAAACGTAACGGCCACCCGGGTATTGAGCGATCAGAAGATCAACGAGCAAGCTCGCTCACACTCCTGTGAATCTAACCAGTAACACTTACCGTATAGTCCGGTCTCGTCGTCTGATATGTCGCATATCTCGCCTAGGGGTGGTAAACGTCAGATCCCAATAGCTCGATAAGTCGTGTCGATATGAGGTCTATAACAGTTTAAGAAACTACTGGTAACACTTACCAGTAAATCTCAGCAACCCTGGCCAGGGATTTCCGGTTATAGCCAATCGAACACAGCGCAACATCAACTCCCTATACCGGGAGAGACGAATCCCCTCCTATCGCTCATTGCCTCCATGTGATTCGGGACTGTACCCAAAAACCACCGTTTTGCACGTCCTCTTGGACGTGGTAAGGTGGAAATCAAAATACAGTGGGAATCATACAAGACTCTAAGACGATCTCGGGTCTACAGACTAACCTGTACCAGTGTCACCAGAGAACTGCCATCTGACGTAAGGTATAATACCATCTGGGAGTTCTCGGCGAGTCCGTCCAGTGTACCCAGTCTCCACTGAGCACCCGTATATGATCTCTGATGTCAAACACCAATGGATATGGGATCATCCATCGCCCATCTGTATGGGTCGAGAAGGTATACGCTAATCTACTCTGGTATATCGATACCCCGTCTCGATACACCCACGACTAGGGACCTTGAAGGATGTACTTATGGACTACCATGTCCCCACTAGTATGATCCGCATCATAGTCCAGGTAGTCAAGTACACATCCTAAGGGCTTTACCAACATGTAACAGAGAGACAATCAGTGTACACGTTAAGGTAAAGAGCAACCAGATAGCATACTATCATGTCGAGCAAGAAAGTTCTCCCTATATATGTCCAAGCATCCACTACAATATACATCCTATGTATAGTAATGGCCTCTAGGGCATACATATAACTAACAGTGACAGGCTTTGAAAGCCTTACAGCTTAAAAGAATTTAATTCTAAAAGTCAGAAAAAATACCTCAACGAGGTATCACGTGCTCACACGTGACCAATGGTCACGTGTTGACACGTGATGGTTAAAACAACAACATAAACAAGCGGCCGTTAAAGAACTCAATTGGGGTTACGTGCTCACTCGTGACCAAGGGTCACGTGTCAGCACGTGACTGTCTCCGAAAGCCTCACAGTTAATAGAATTAAAATTCTAAAAGCTTCTAAATCTTCCCAAATGGAAAAGGATTATGGGGACCGTTGGATTAAGGATCCAAGGGTGATTAAAAATCACCAATTTATGGAAAGATTTTAGACAAGGAAAGATTTTCCCTAAATCTCACCGAAAATAACAAACAGAATATCTTTTGGATTTAAAATCCAACGGTGAATAAAATTCACTGAATGATCTAAAGGCTCATATTAAATATGAAAACAAATCAAATCTTTCAATGAAAAATTTGCTAAACAAATTGATTCTTTTCCTTCTCCTATAAATATGAGCCAAGAAGAGAAGGGAAGGGAACTACCTTTTTGGAGAGAAGAACAGAGAGAGGAGAATTTAATTCTCAACGAAGAAAAACCCTAGGTGAGAAAAGAAAGGGGATCAAAACTTCAATAAAGAGAATTTAATTCTCAATCTAAGAGTTTAACTCTTATACAAAAAGAACTTAGTTCTTCTTCTGGTTGAAGATCTGCACAGAGCATATCTCCCCATAAGTTGAGAATTTAATTCTCATCGGGTCGAGATCCTGCCATGCAGATCCTAAACTTAGAAGGGGAATTGAGTTTTGAGAATTTAATTCTTCTAAAACAAAACTAGGGTTTAACCCTTCATGAGAATTTAATTCTCCTAAAACAGAACTAGGGTTTAACCCTAATTGAGAATTTAATTCTCTTAGATCAACAGGAATTTAATTCCTCTTAAAATGAAACTAGGGTTTAACCCTATATAAGAATTTAATTCTTTTACATATATGGGAATTTAATTCCTCTAAAAAGAAATAGGGGTTTAACCCTACTTAAGAATTTAATTCTTGCACCATAGGAATTTAATTCCTCCAAAATCATAGTTAGGGTTTAACCCTACAGAGAATTCAATTCTTAAAATAAAGAGACTTAAAAGATCTCCATGCATGCAAAAGACCAAGGTCACGTGTCCCCACGTGACCCCTGAAGATATCCCCAGAAATGAGAAGGAGGAAAGCTTTGAGGCAATGCCTCACGTGCTCCCACATGACCAACAAAACACAGAAAGAAAAAGCAAAGGAAATATGAGCTTTGGGCGCGCTCACGTGTCCCCACGTGACCCCTTAGCGAGTGCTTTAATGATCAGTGCATAAATCTCCATCACGTGTCAACATGTGATGCTCAAAAGATGAAGAAGTGTTTAACACTTAATTGCAGAACGAAGAAAAGGGATCTGGTCCCACCTTTGGGCTCTCTCACGTGTTCACACGTGACCCCTCTTTCTTTAGTGTTTAACACTAATTTGGGGATTATATTTCCAGTGTTTAACACAAATTGTTTCTAGTGTTAAACACTAAATTGAAGATTATATTTCCAGTGTTTAACACTGATTGTCTTTTAGTGTTTAACACTAATTTGAGAGTTCTATCTCCAGTGTTTAACACTGTTGTTCTTTAGTGTTTAACACTACTTTTAGCCAAATTGGCTAATTTTCCAGAGGCAAAAGTCCCTCCTCCAAATGAATCTCAAAACTGAGAAAATCAAAGATGAAAATGTTTAGCATTGCTAAATAATGTGGGTTTGAACCCAGACAAATATTTAATGGTCCAACAAGAGCCAATATTTCTAACTTAATTGGACTTAGCCCAAATTGGCCATAAGTCCTCAATTCAGACTCAACTGAGCCAATGTGCTCATAACCTAATTAATTGATCTTAGTTTCCAAATTGGGCTACAGATTACTTAATCCACAATGGTTCAAGGGTACATCTCTGGGCTCTTCTGATATTTATCGTTGTAATCCTTCAATGTCTTCAGAGAGGTGATGGGTCCCGACAGCCATACATTTTATTGGACCACCATGTCCCTAAACTGGTAATGGACCACCATGTCCCTAAACTGGCATTGGACCCCTATGTCCCTAAACTGGAAATGGACCACCATGTCCCTAAACTGGTAATGGACCACTATGTCCCTAAACTGGAACAATAGAGCCCAAATGCTCTTTTGTTGGATCTAAACGATCCCGTTAAGTTGATCTTAGTCTCAAATTAGACTAACGTATCATTAACAAACGTTTAAGTTGATCGTAGCCTCAAATATGGCTAACGTGTTCTTAAACCAAAATCTTCAAACAGACTCTAGTCCCAAATTGGACTATAGATCTCTCAACCAACTTTGGTTCAAGGGTACATCTCAGAACTCCTCTGATATCTATCGTTGTAATCCTTCAACATCGTCAGAGAGGTGACGGGTCCCGACGGCCATACATTCAATGGACCACCGTGTCCCTAAACTGGCAATGGACCACTATGTCCCTAAACTGGAACAATAGAGCCCCCAAATGCTCTTTTGTCGGATCTAAACGATCCCGTTAAGTTGATCTTAGTCTCAAATTAGACTAACGTATCCTTAACAAACATTTAAGTTGATCTTAGCCTATGGCTAACGCATCATTAAACCAAAACCTCAAACCCAAATCTAAGAAAATACGGATTTGGACTAATCCACGTCCTACGGGCGACGACATAAATTAGTCTCCGTATACAATCCACGGGCAACCACAAACAAAACAAACACCCACGACACGAAGTGAAATTTTGGAGAAGGAGAAAGTTGCTACCGCGATGCGGTAGCGTAATTAACTGCAGGGGCTTGCGCCTGCAGGGAAGAGCGTCCCCACAATCAAAAACCTCTCAAGCGAGGGGGAATCTGACGAAGTCTGCTACATCGGCCGCATCCATCTAAACCTCCGATACACGGTGCCATAAATCAACTTGGCATCTTCGAAGAGGTGGACGGATAAAACCAAATAGCATCTGCCCCGAATCTCAGGCAAGACGTCCATGTCTTGGCCGCCGTTCGGAGGGGAACAAAGTCAATGCTATATTCTCCGCTCGGACATCAATACAAGCCTTCACTGATGAAGATCAAAGTTTGCACGTTGCCATGGTTCGGCCAAAGCATCATAAGGAGCTAGACGCGCTTGATCCCTATAGTGTGGAAGAACTGCAGACATTCTACGTCCCTCCCATGCGAAAAAGTGAAAAGGAAATCCTATTCTACCGATCCGGGAAAACCAAAGTGGAGAAATAAATATGGAATGGTGCAGATTCTACACTTGATAGGCTCCAGCCCATCCGTTTGCCCCGATATTACACAGACGGACTAAAGAGACTCTTGAGATGCCAAGGTATATCTCTTAAGCAAACGGTGCGACAAGCACGGTTCTATAACAGGATCTGGAACGTTCCCGGAACTCAACGAAAGTTGCCCAACGGAAGAATGGAAACGACCGGGTTTGGGTATGTTGAATCCGAGAAACGGGAGCTACTCCGCGACTGCTACGTCGTACATGACTTTGATGAAGAAGGAGATGCTCTGTGGGAAGATGCTAACCCTGAACCAGAGAGAGCTCCCGTCATGAAAATGCCCAGTCCGTCGTTTGAAGAACAAATGGACAAGCTTATAAGGGAAGCGGGTCAAAAGGTTCGAGACGACCATAATCGCGAAATGGCCATCTACGAGAAAGCCAGGACACAACGTCTCCTTCAGCAGGCTGTGAAAAATGAAAATGCTCCTCCTTGTCAACCTGTTGTACAAAAGGCCCGACGCAGAGGCTGAAATAAATCAAAGAGCGGAAAAGGCGTTCGACAGCGACAAAGCGGAACCAAGAAGCCACGCGATCGGGAATCGAGCAATCTGGATACGTCTCTTATAAAGAAGATGGGTCGAGAATATTCTTTTCCCCAAGACAAGACAAGGAAGATATTTGATCTTGTCATAAAACATCAGATGATGACACTCCCGGAGTCTAAGCATCCCGAGCAAGCAGGCCAAGTCTCTCACCCGGACTATTTCTCCTATCACAGGGCAGTAGGACATCCTCTCGAAGACTGCTTCACATTTAAAGACTGGGTAGAAGACCCGTATCAGCAAGGTAGGTTCGCTCTATCCAGCAGCTGGAAGGCAACCCCGCCGCAAAAGCATGAACCTAAAGCCACGAGAGTAGAGCCGGATCAACATCGGTCTTGGAAGCGAGCTCGTACTTGTCATATGATAATGTTGTCAGAAGAAGAGCCTGAGAATATGGATGACCTCCTCCGGTGCTTCGAAAACAATGATGATGAAGTAATCTCAGAATTTCCACCGGCGCCAAAGGAGCTGGAAGATGGGATACATACTACTGCAGATAACCTCTAGAAAATTGATTTGGCGACGGTAAGCGACCAGCGACCGACATTCGTCAGTGAGCTGTTGTCTGAAGAAAGGGTGGCTACGTTAAAGGATGTACTCATGCAGCATAAAGATTGCTTCGCATGGAACTATTCCGAGATGCCAGGACTAGATCCAGAGATTGCTGTGCACAAATTGGCAATATCTCCGGATATCAAGCCGATCAAACAAGCGCCGAGAAGAATGCGACTCGAGCTTGAGATGAGCATCAATGCCGAGGTCAAAAAGCTAATTGACTCTAGCTTCATCCAAGAGGTTCAATATCCTGATTGGATCTCCAACATAGTCCCGGTGATGAAGAAGAATGGGACGGTGCGCATATGTGTGGGCTTTCGGGATCTCAATAAAGCCTTCCCGAAAGATGACTTCCCAGTACCGGTCATCGAGCTGATGATAGACAATACGTCCACTCATGAAGTTTTCTCCTTCATGGACGGCTCGTCAGGATACAATCAGATAAAGATGCATCCCGAGGACCAGAAACATACCGCTTTCCGGACTCCTTTAGGCATATTCTGCTACAAGGTGATGCCTTTCAGTCTAAAGAACGCCGGTGCCGCCTATCAGAGGGCCATGACGAAGATTTTCGACGACCTCATACATGAAATTGTTGAATGCTATATCGACGACCTCGTAGTTTAAAGCAAATCATACGAGGAACATTTAGAGCATCTGAAGATCGTGTTTCAGCGCCTTCGGCAATACAACTTGAAGATGAATCCTCCCAAATGCACGTTCGGAGTTTCCTCGGGCAAATTCCTAGGATTCATCGTCCGACACCGAGGCATCGAGATAGATCCGTCAAAGATTAAGGCGATTATGGAAATGCCTCCGCCAAGGACTCTTAAGCAACTGCGGTCTCTCCAAGGAAAGCTCGTATATATCCGACGATTTATAGCCAATCTTTCTGGCAAGTTCCGTCCTTACAGTCACCTGATGAAGAAGGGAACCCCGTTCATCTGGGATCAAAAATGCCAAAGCGCACTGGACTAAATCAAACAATACCTACAGAATCCTCCAGTGCTAACCGCTCCGGTCAAGGGAAAGCCTCTTTTTCTGTATACAACCGCCCTTGAAGGTTCCTTAGGCGCATTATGGGCACAAGAGAACGACCAAGGGAAGGAGAGAGCCCTTTATTATCTGAGTCGAGTTCTCCTAGGGGCAGAAAGCAATTACTCTCCCATTGAAAAACACTTCCTGGCGTTGATCTTCGCAATAACGAAGCTCAGACACTATGCATTGGCGCATGTGGTCCATCTCATATCAAAAGTGGATCCTCTCAAATATTTGATGTCAAAGGCCATATTAACAGGACGGCTCGCTAAATGGGCCCTCCTCTTGATGGATTTCTCAATAACTTATCGTCCTTTTAAGGCAGTGAAAGGCCAGGCCATCGCCGACTTCCTCGCTGAGCATCTGATACCTGCCGATTCTCCTTTGAATTGTGAACTGCCAGACGAATATGCGTTTGACATGATCGACGGGGGTGATACCCGGTGGGAACTTTATTTTGATGGAGCGTCTTTCATGAAGAAGCGCAAACAAAGCACCCCTATAATCAAATCGGGGGTAGGCCTCATCTTCGTAACTCCACAAGGAGGGATAATGCTCTTCACCTTCTCTTTGACAAAGCCGAGGATGAACAATGAAGCCGAATACGAAGGTTTGATAGTAGGTTTCGAGATCACCATCGACATGGGAATTGAAAACCTGCTCGTATACGGAGGCTCCCACCTGATCGTTAGTCAAGTAAATGGCGATTATCAAACGTGCAAACCAGAGTTAGTGAAGTACGGCGAGAGAGTACAGCAACTACTGACTCAAATTCCTTCCTACACCTTAGAAAGCATACCGCGTGCAGAAAATAGCAAAGCGGATGCATTAGCCAAGCTCGCTAAAGAACTGGCTGACGAAAACCTCAATGACGTGAGGATCGTTGTGCAAAGCCGTCGGGTTCTCGCACCAGCAGAAATATCTCCGGAATCTTCTGAAGAAAAGGGAGCGACAGAGCAAACGACTCTACAAATAAAAGACCAGGAAAAGGCTATGGATTGGAGAGAAGTCTTTATAGACTACTTCAAATCCCGTCGAACGCCTGAAGATCCGTCCTCAAGACATCAGCTTATGAAACGAGCTCTGTCTTTTGCTTTCGTCAATGATACTCTGTATAAGAGATCATTTGATTCTCTGTGGTTAAGATGCCTGGGACCAGATGAGGCAAGGAGAGTCGTCTAAGAAACTCACGATGGACTCTGCGGTTCTCACCAAGCCGGGCCGAAGATGAAGCTGAAGATCAAACGGATGGGTTATTATTGGCCCACAATGATCCAGGACTGCCTCGAATACGCGAAGCAGTGCCACTCGTGCCAGATTCACGGAGACTTTATCCATCAGCATCCAAATCCACTACATCCAACGGTGGCTAGCTGGCCGTTCGAAATGTGGGGAACTGACATAATTGGCCCCATCAAACCAGCATCGTCCAGAGGACATCGATTCATTTTGGCGACAACTGATTACTTCTCCAAATGGGCAGAAGCAGTACCGCTGAGGGAAGTGAAGACGGAGAATATCCTCCATTTCTTCAAGACACACGTCATTTATCGGTTTGGAACTCCGAGATGGATAATCTCCGATAACGGGCCAGCCTACAGAAGCCACAAGATCAGCCGCTTCGCACAACAGCATAACATAGACTGGAGATACTCTTCAGTCTATAATCCTCGAGCTAACGGTCTAGCAGAGGCTTTTAACAAGACCTTGACGAAGATCGTAAAAAAGACGGTGTCTCGAAATAAGAAGGATTGGCATGAGAGACTGCATGAAGCTCTCTGGGCGTATCGAACTACGTTCAAAACGGCCACGAACACAACTCCGTACGCATTGGTATTAGGTACAGAGGCGGTACTCCCCCTCAAGATAGAGCTACCCTCTCTACGAGTGGAAGTTCATTACGAGCTAATAGACGAAGAAAATGCCCACCTTCGGCTTGAGGAGCTCGATACCCTTGATGAAACCCGGCTCATAGCGCAACAAAATCTGGAGGCTTATAAAGCAAAGATGATGTACTCATACGAAAGGTTGACTAGGCCGAGGACATTCCGCCAAGGCGAACTCGTGCTGGTTGTCAAAAGACCCATGATCCCCAATCGTGCCAAAAGGGGGAAATTCGAGCTGAACTATGAAGGCCCGTATATCGTAGACAAAGTCTACCAGGGTGGAGCCTATCTACTCATGGACATGCACGGCGAAAGGCCCTTCAGGCTAATAAATGGTCGCTTCCTGAAAAAGTACTACGCCTGACGAGTCACGGCCTAGGTCAATGATAGATGACGACGACTATGTCCGCTCTCCATCTTCCTAAGCCCAAACTCTATAAGTAGTAGCCGGCTAACGGAGCGAAATGTCCTTAAACTAACAGCGGACCGAAATGTCCTTAAACTAACAACGGACCGAAACGTCCTAAAACTAACAATGGACCACTAAGTCCTAAAACTGGCGTCGGACCGAAACGTCCTTAAACTAACGATAGAACACTATGTCCTAAAACTAGCTGTTGACCGAGACGTCAATAAACTATTGTGGACTGCAGCATCCCAAGGTTGACAAAAAAAATAGAAAGAATAAAAAAAAAAGAAAAAAGAAAACGGTATGTCCATAAGCGAAATGGGCACGGATGAAAACCCGAAAGGGCTCCGTGAGTAAAAACAGCAGGGCTACCGGCGAGTTTTTGTGAAAACCCGAAAGGGCGCAACCTCGTTAAAAGACACTTGCAAGGTCCTCTCGACCTTGTGAGGAGAAACCACCTGCGTGAGATCCTTACGACTCACAAAGGAAGTAACACACTTAGGGATCCCCACGATTCCTAAGGAGAAATTACAATTACGAGATCCTCACGACTCGTAAGGAGAACTCTTTTATGAGACCCTCACGGCTCATAAGATTCAAAAGTCTTAAGCTACAGGGATCTGAACCTATTCTTAAGCGGCCACCACAACCTCCAACTTTACCCTACAAGCGGCTCAGTGCTGACCCTTGTATATAATCCACGGGCGCGAATAAACATTTCCCTAACAAAGTCCCATCCGTGACTAGGAATATGTTTGCACAGTGAACAACCTTTGTAATTCCTCTCGACTTATAAGGAGAAAATACTCTTGTAAGATCCTTACAACTTATAAAGGAACATACACTTAGGAGTCCTTACGATTCCTAAGGAGAAAACGCACCTATGAGATCCTCACAACTCGCAGGGAGAAATACCTTTATGAGACCCTTACGGCTCATGAAGTCAAAAGCCTTAGTCGAAAGGATCTAACCCTGCTCGCTAAGCCATCTTTGTTCGACATAGACAAAGGCAAATGATGATTCGCTCTTGGCAATATCCCAGTTGTAGCGATGCCGATGCCGAAATCGGTGTCTAATTCCAAGCTTGCAGCGAAAAGCCAGCGAGCCACACATGCATACAAAATAGCTTAAATGATGGGGCAACTTACAATAAAATCAGCAAGTAAAAATATATGCATGCAAAATAGATGAAATGATTGGGCGACTCACAATAAAAAGCAGCGAGTAAAAATAAAACAAATAGCCGAAATGATTGGGCACCGCGAAAAATAGCCGAAATGATTGGGCAATCGTGACCTTCGCGATATAAAAGCTGAAATGATAGAGCATCGCGGAAAGAAATAAAAGAAATATGAAATTTACGCCCTACAGCTGATATCATATTAATCCTTGTATACAATCCAGGGGCACAAACAAAGAAGGAATCACACCTTCCCTCCCCAGGCTCCATCAGAAAACGAAGCCGAATCTCGACGGTTCAGGGATAGCCTAGAGATCATCAACAGCGTTCTTGCCCATTCCAGCAGGATTCAGATGCTGCAATCAACCCTGGAGCTACGGCAAAGCCCCAACTCCAAATCTCGAGGGTCCCTAGACAACCTGGAGACCACTTCTATATTCGTCTCATTACACCAGACGCTACGTCATCCACATGACCCCGTCTCGGAAATACGTCATCCACATGAACCCATCTCGGAAATACGTTATCCACATGACCCCGTCTCGGAAATACATCATCCACATGACCCCGTCACGGAAATACGTCATCCAAAAGACCCCGTCATGGAAATACGTCATCTACATGACCCCGTCTCGGAAATACGTCATCTATAAGACCCCGTCACGGAAATACGTCATCCACATGACCCAGTCTTGGAAATACGTCATCCACATGACCCCGTCTCGGAAATACGTCATCTACATGACCCCGTCGCGGAAACACGTCATCCAAATGGCCCCGTCATGAAAATACGTCATCTACATGACCCCGTCACGGAAATACGTCATCTACATGACCCCGTCATGGAAATACGTCATCCACATGACCCCATCTCGGAAATACGTCATCAATATGACCCCGTCTCGGAAATACGTCATCCACATGACCACGTCGCGGAAACACGTCATCCAAATGGCCCCGTCGCGGAAATACGTCATCTACATGACCCCATATCGGAAATACGTCATCTACAAGACCCCGTCACGGAAATACGTCATCCATATGACCCCATCGAGGAAACACGGCATCCAAATAGCCCCGTTGCGGAAAAACGTCATCTACATGACCCCGTCTCGGAAATACGTCATCTACATGACCCTGTCGCGGAAACACGTCATCCAAATGACCCCGTCTCGGAAATACATCATCCACAAGACCCCGTCGCGAAACACGTCATCCACATGACCCCGTCGCGGAACTACGTCATCCACATGACCCCGCCGCGGAAATAAGTCATCCGCATGACCCCGTCTCAGAAATACGTCATCCACATGACCCCGTCGTGGAAACACGTCATCCAAATGGCCCCGTCGCGGAAATACGTCATCTACATGACCCCGTCACGGAAATACGTCATCCACATGACCCTGTCTCGGAAATACGTCATCCACATGACCCCGTCTAGGAAAAACGTCATCCACATGACCCCGTCGTGGAAACACGTCATCCACATGACCCCGTCGCGGAAACACGTCATCCAAATGGCCCCGTCACAGAAATACGTCATCTACATGACCCCGTCTTGGAAATACATCATCTACATGATCCCGTCACGAAAATACGTCATCCACATGACCCCGTCTCGGAAATACATCATCCACATGACCCCGTCGTGGAAACACGTCATCCAAATGGATCTGTCGAGGAAATACGTCATCGATATGACCCCTTCTCGGAAATACGTCATCCACATGACCCCGTCGCGGAAACACATCATCTAAATGACCCCGTCTCGGAAATACGTCATCCACATGACCCCGTCGCGGAAACACGTCATCCACATGACCCCGTCGCAGAACTACGTCATCCACATGACCCCATCTCGGAAATACGTCATCCACATGACACCGTCTTGGAAATACGTCATCCACATGACCCTGTCGTGGAAACACGTCATCCAAATGGCCCCATCGCGGAAATACGTCATCTACATGACCTCATCTCGGAAATACGTCATCTACATGACCCCGTCACAGAAATACGTCATCCACATGACCCCGTCACGGAAATACGTCATCCACATGACCCCGTCTCGGAAATACGTCATCCACATGACCCCGTCTCGGAAATACGTCATCCACAAGACCCCGTCGCGGAAACACGTCATCTAAATGGCCCTGTCACGGAAATACGTCATCTACATGACCCCGTCTCGGAAATACGTCATCTACATGACCCCGTCACGGAAATACGTATCCACATGACCCCGTCTGGGAAATACGTCATCCACATGACCCCGTTGCGGAAACACGTCATCCAAATGGCCCCGTCGCGGAAATATGTCATCTACATGACTCCGTCTCGGAAATACGTCATCCACATGACCCCGTCTCGGAAATACGTCATCCACATGACCCCGTCGCGGAAATACGTCATCTACATGACCTCGCCTCGGAAACACGTCACCCAATGACGCCGTGAAATGCGGATAACGTCAATCTCATTAAACACTTACGGGTCCTCTCGATTCGTAAGAAAGAAAACTCTCTTATAAGATAGACTCGTAGGGAGAAAAGTCTTTATGAGATCCTCACGGCTCATAAAGTTAAAAAGTCTTAGGTAGCAGATCTGAACCTGCTTCCTAAGCCATCAATACCCCTCGAAGAAGCCAAGATAGAATGCTCTCTGTCTTCTACAAGCTACGCTTACTAAAGTGACATGCCGGCAACAAAGAGAAGAGAAAAAAGTGACAAGGAGAACATTTGATTCACATTTGATTAAGCGTTCGAAGCATACCAGTCCATGCATGTGCAAAAGATTTAGTACATAAAATAAAACACGCTGAAATGAGAAATTTACCATTCATACTTCGAAAGTTCTTACAATCATGAAAGCAGTAAACGAAAACATCATTAAAATGATTACAATGGTAAAACCTCAGATCCAGGGCATGGATTGATGAATTCGAAAGTAAGGCCGTCTAGAATCTTTCTGGTCTTTCTGACCATTCTCGTGTGCATCCTCTCGCGCTCACGAGTGTCGAGATCCTCGCCAATGTCCCCCTCCCGTTGATAAGAAGCGATTATCGTCGTCTGTTGGAAAGTTTGATGCAGAATGTCAATGAGGTTATCTCCCCGCTTCTTCGAGATCAGCCCCGACAGGTACACTGAATGCACCTTGTCTTCGGTATCATCCAGCGCATTAAGCGGCATGGCCTCGTGAAACCCAGGAAGTGCTCTCCAAATTTCTCCCACTACGATTTTCAAGAGATCGGAACGGCGAGGAAGCAGCCAACCGACGCGTGCATGCAGATGATCCATAATCTCCGCACATTGGGCATCTATAAACTCTTGGTTTTAGCAACGACCCTGTACACGAATATCCTCATAAGAGATGAACTCGTTCAGACTATATAAATGAACAGCCATAGTGCCTGAAAAGAAACATCATTAAAAGATTAGTAATGAGGAAAAACGGGCAAAGGGATTTAAATGGCTCTTGATATCCCCATGGAGAAAACAAATTCTAATTATGATACCGAACAAATTTGAATTTGTGAGAGATTCTAAAAGAAGGGAATCTCGTTTAATAAACGACCCCTCGGGTCAAGGAGTTAAACTCCTCGAGAGCAATGCTCTGCAGACAAGAATGACACCTGTCAAAGTCAATTATGAAAGGAATTTAAAGAGATTCCCCGAGAATGCTAAGAGCCTGGCTCTGTGATGATGATGGAAAAATCCATCAGAAAAGAATTAATTAAAATTAATTAAAAATTCTAGGATCTTCAAGATCCATGAGCAAACTCTTAAGAGTTCTTCATAAGAGATTAAGAAATCTACATGTTATCAAAAGAGAAGATCTCTGATTCATGGGCTAAGAAACCCCAAGAAAAGAACTCTTTAGATCTATGGGTCCATGATCTGAAAAGAGCAAAGCTCTATTAATGAAACCCTAAAGGGTTTTCTTTAGATCAAAGAACTATGAAGAGCAAGGCTCTGTTAATGGGTAAAACCCTAATTTATTGAAAGTTTTAAACTTTACTTAAGTTTTAACAGAGTCTTTACTCTTAAAAGGTTCTTAAACAGGAGAGCAATGCTCTGAAGAAGAGATGATTCTCAAGAAGAAGATGAAAATCATCTAGGGGACCAAAAGTCCTATTTATAAGCATTGAGAGCCGTTTCAACTTCCAAAAGTTGATCCAACGACTGAGATGCTACCACCGCCGCACTAACGTATGGACCACGTAAGCGCAACGGTAGGGGGCATTTGTTTCCCCAATCAGAGCAAAACTCTGTTCAAATTCCGAGATTGGAAAGCGAAGCAACGCTTCGTGAAAAGTGCTAGCATCAAATGTGCAGCAATAAGAGTCAAAGACTCTGAAACGGCGCTCACGTGCAAAGCACGAGAGCGCTAAGCGCCAGAGGCGCTAAGTGCCAGAAGCGCTTCACCCTTGCAAGAATTACTTGCACCTGGTTATAACAAATTAAATTATGCAGCACATAAGCACCTAACGAAGCGATAACAAAGAACTAAAAATAAGGGAGCACTTGGCGGATAACAAAATACTTAATTAGACATCTTTTTTATTTTTACAATGTAAACAGATCGCCCAAAATGGGATCAAAAGGACAGGAGTTTGCAAAACTAAGAATGAGATTATCCAGTTCCCTCTCTGTCTTCTCCACCATGTCAAAACGGCCATCCTCTTAAGGAGTAGCCATCCATCGATCAGTGCCGCACTCACCAGAGAAAGTGGAGATAACGACCCGACGAGCCCGTATCTGGCTAAGCAAGTGGACAGAGCAATCCCTCAGGGCTTTGGTGATCAAATGCGCCTCGAAGAAGCACTCGATCTTGTCTTCAGCAGCATCGAGCATTGCCGAGGTCATCTCTACTGGAGGAGGGGGAATATCAGTGAGCACGGATGCAAGGATCATCCGAAGCCAAATAGAGTGTGGGGGGAGAGGAGACCCTACACGAGTCAAGAGCTCGTACAGCGCTGCGTCGCATTGGTCATCCGTAAGAGAAGGATCCACCAAGCATGCAGCAAAACGAGGGACAATGTCCTGGATAGGCACTTCCCATGGTTGTCGGCGAGCATGTGGGCGGTTACAAGCCATAACTGAGAGGATTCTTTGCAGGCGAGAAAAGAAAGAAGCCTTGCTTCGGATTATAAAGACTAGGCAAAGAAAATTTTGTGTGCACAGTGGATCTATTTCCAAGACTGAGGAAATGAAAGTTCTGGGGAATACAAGTTTGACTTAAAAGGAAGGTGAAAAGACACCTTTGGTAAAGCAACGCTTTAGATTCAGCGCCAGGTGCGCTGCGCCCTAGGCAGCGCATCATGAGTGCGCTAGCGCTAGGCGCGCTGCGCGCCATGTGTTAAACACGAGTGCGCTAGCGCAGACTACGCTGCGCTCTGAGCAGCGCACCACGTGTCAAACACTGGTGCGCTAGCGCCAAGTGCGCTGCGCTCTGGGCAGCGCAGTGCAAAGCACGGGTGCACCAGCGCTGGAATTATAAAATTCCCCACCCTTAGATCAAAAGATCTAATAATAATGATAAATCATTAATTAATCAGAATTAAAATTCTGTTATGGAAAGAGTTTTCAAAATCTTTCCAAACAACAAGATTGTGTTCTGTAAATCAGAGCACCGTTGGATCAATGATCCAATGGTAAATAAAAATTACCAAAGACAGAATAAATTCTGCATGGAAAGATTTCTCAATCTTATTAAAACAAGAAGATTATCTTTTGCAAAACAGAAGCCTTAGGATCAAAGATCCAATGGTGGGAAATATCCCCAAATCAATCAGAGAAAGATTTCTTTAACTGATTCAACAAATCAGCTTGCCCTATATAAAGGCCCCAAGACTTCAAGTCTGATATAGAGACCCCTCCCTAAATTTTGAGAAAACTCAAAAAGAAAGAGAGCAAGCTCTTGAGAGAAGATTATTTCTTCAGGGTAAAGATCATGAACGATGAACACAGAGATGAAATCATCTCATAAAAAGAAGAATCATCTTCTTAAAAGATCATAGATCTACAAAGACCAAGGTCTTTTCTAAAAAGATCAATAGATCTCATCACATAATAAAAGAAGAACATAATTTTCATACAGATCATTGATCTATAAAGGCAAAACCCTTTCAAAAAAGAAGAACTGTTGTTCTTGAATCTTGAGATAAAGTCTCTTTTAAAAAGAAAATAAATTTGTTCTCTGATCATAAAAATTGATCAAATGCGCCTTGCGCTCTTGAACAGCGCTTATGCGCTCTCTGGACCGGCGCTCAGCGCTAAGCGCGCCACGTGTCACTCATGGGTGCGCCATTAAGTTAATAGCGCAATGCGCTCATGTACTAGCGCTTAGCGCTCATAAACTGGAGCAATGCGCCCATCATCTGGCGCTTACCTCCAAACGCGACACGTGTCCTTCTCTTGTGCGCTACTTGGCAGAAGCGCACTGCGCTCTTTAACTGGCGCAAAGCGCCTAGCGCACCATAGGCTGTGCTGACAGAACATAAATTGTTCTGATGAATGCTCTGCATTCAATACAAGATAATAAAAGTGTCAGGATCTAATACTCAGCATTATTAAAAGGGCCAAGCCCAAATAAAGGCTCAATAGCCAGAACAGAATAAAATGTTAAACATTTATTGGACTTAGCCCAATATTGGCCATAAGTCCTCAACTTATATTTAATTGAGCCCCATCTGCTCACCAATATTTAACATATCTTAGTCCCAAATTGGACTATAGATCTTCCGACCAATTCACACCGGTTCAAGGGTACATCTCTTTACTCTTCTGATACTTATCGTTGTAATCCTTCAACGTCTTCAGAGAGGTGACGGGTCCCGACAACCACACATTTCTATGGACTGTGGGGTCCTTAAACTCATGGACTACGATGTCCTTAAACTTTATAGACTATGACATCTTTAAACCATGCACTGTGGGGTCCTTAAACTCACAGACTACGATGTCCTTAACCTGGACTGTGGGGTCCTTAAGCCCATGGACTACAATGTCCTTAACCTTGACTGTGGGGTCCATAAACCCACGGACTATGATGTCCTTAACCTTGGACCGAGATGTCCTTAAACTAACGTTGGACCGTAATGTCCTAAAACTAATCGACCGCAATGTCCTTAAACTAAACAACAGAGCCCAATTGCTCTCTTATTGGATCTAAATGATCCCGTTAAGTTGATCTTAGTCTAAAATGAGACTAATGTATCCTTAACAAACGTTTAAGTTGATCTTAGTCTCAAACGAGGCTAACGTATCCTTAAACCCAACCCCCAAACCCAAATCTTAGAAGATACAGATTTGGACTAATCCACGCCCTACGGGCGACAACATAAATTAGTCTCTGTATACAATCCACGGGCAACCACAAACAAAACAAACACTCATAACACGAAGTGACCATCTGGAGAAAGAGAAAGTTATTACCGTGATGCGGTAGCGTAATTAACTGCAGGGGCTTGCGCCTGCAGGGAAAAGCATCCCCACAATCAAAAACTCCTCAAATGAGGGGGAATCTGACGAAGTCTGCTACATCGGCCACATCTGTTTAAACCTTCGATATACGGTGCCATAAATCAACTTGGCATCTTCGGAGAGGTGGACGGATAGCACCAATTAGCATATGCCCCGAAATTCAGGAAAGACGCCTGCCACATCTTCGCACGTCTTTCGGAGGGGAACATTGCATTTACATACTTGTTTAATATGCATTACTTCATGTGTTAGTTGTACCTGTTAGTGTACCTTTCATGACTGTTGCATATATTCCTTTTCATATCATTATTGCATGATTATTGCATACCGATTGTCATATTATTGCTTCATGTATTTGTAGTAACTGTTAGTGTACTTTTCATGATTTCTGCATTCTTATGACCTTTTATTGCCATTAATTGCATATGTTAGATTCGCGCTGTACGTGCATACTTGCGATTAATTGCATATGTTAATTACAATTCACGAGTTGGCAACTCACCCCCGTTGTGCCACAATTTGTTTTGCAGGGTGTTCCCCAGAGTAGTCGAGGCAGGCTATTCATCTATCTTATCATCTTTTGCTACGGATACCGCATCAGCTCACAGTGTGCAGTTTGCTTTAGGTGGGTTTTATGGTTATTCGTTTTTGTATTGTATATTCGTTGTATTCTTGTACTCTCCATCTGCTATTTTCATGTTGACATAGAGACTTGGTGAGGATGATATTGTATATTATTTTATGACTTGATTGTCTTTGTAGGGTCCCGACAGCGCCCCGGCCGTCGAAACGCGGCTAAAATGCGGAACAAAAATTTTCTAAACCGGCGCTACCGCTACCCGATTTCCTGATCGACCTTAAACCTTATTCTAACAAACTAACTAAGAGTTAGAAAGGTTATACCGAGTTGATCCGTGTCCTTCGATCTTCATTCCAAGCTCCTACTGATCCTTTGACGATGTTTGGTTACCGGTCTTCCTCCATCTCCAATGATCCACCCGAGGGAAACGGCGCAAGCTCCAGCCCCGTCGAACGAGACAACCGACGCTCCATAGTTGCTAGTGATGGAAAGTGGGGTTGTATAAAAGTGTCACTACGATTTTCTCTCATCCATGTGCTCCATGGAGCAACTCAAGAAGAAGATGAAAGAGGTGATGAGGCTTTTGGCATGAGCAAAGAATTGGTTAAGTATTTTTCTTGAGAGCATGAGAGAGTGAGAGAGTGTGTAATGCAATCTACAAAAACAAAAAATGAAATTCCCAGCATGATAAGTGACCGGCCCCCCCATTTCTCATGCCCACAAAAAATATCATTTTCCAATTAATCAAATAAACAAATCCAACCATACTTTACACCATGCTTTGACTCATGCCTTTGCCACATCATCCCTTCCACCTCATTTATAAAACAAATGAGGTGGCATCATCTTCTAGAAGCTATTCCGTACAAATTACGGAATACTTTCCGGTACATGTACCGAAATACATATACGCGTATTCGTACCAAAATACGAACAGCCGAGAGAGAAAATAAATAGCGAACAATAATACTAGAATACATATATATAAATACATATGCAAATTATTAAATCAAAAACCTGATTTAATAATCTGGCTTAATCCTAAGCCGCTAGTATTATCAACCGTCCGATTAAAGTCTGCACAGCATGCACATATTTAATCGGACACCTGTATGTACCAACATACGCCATGTACACCATATCGCCTGAACCGTGAAAACCCTCTGTGTGGGACTCTAAAGACTCGTCAATACGCTGGCAGTGGGTTTGACCACAAGCACGTCAGCGGCACTAACTGTACGTAACGGCTACCCAGGTATTGAGCGAAAGGGAGGCCGACGAGCAAACTCATCCTGAACCCCTACTGAGCCTGTCAGTGACAATATCCGCACAGTTCGGTCTGTTCGTCTAAGAGTATCGCATATCGAGTCTAGGGGGGTGGATAAAGTCAAACCCCCAACAATGCGATATTTAGTGTCGGTATGAAACCTATCACCACCTGAGAAACTATCGATCCAGGATCGATAATTCTCGTCCACCGTGGCCATGGATTTATGGTGATGGCCATCCGTACACAACGCGACATCAACCCCCAATACCGGGAGAAACGAATCACCGACGATCCGATCACTGCCTCTATGTGGCTCGGGACTGTACCCAACTAAAACCTGTTTGCACGACTCCTTTGAGCCGTGGTAGGGTAGTAATCAAAGCACGGTGGGAACTCACACGAGACAAATAACGACCTCAGGTCGACAGACTAACCTGTACACATGTCACCTAGGAACTGCTATCTGACAATAGGTATAATACCAACTAGCAGGTTCCCGGCGAGTACGTCTAGTGTACTCATAACCCAATGAGCACCTGTATACTATCTTAGGTGAACAAACTAACACCAATGGCTTGTGAGACTTGGCCACCGCCCCTCGTCGGGGTCTCGATCAGTATACACCAGTCTACACTGGAGTATCGATGCCCGGTCTCGATACTCCTATGACTAGGGACATTTAAGGATGTGCTTATAAACCCCAGCTCCCATATATATGATCGCCATCATAATGCTGGCAGTCAAGCAAGAATCCTATGGGCTCTATCAACATGTACATGATGATAAAGACAAACCGATAGCATATTATCATCTTGAGTAAGACTGTTTTATCGGTATAGGTCCTGCCTCAATCATCATAATCATCTGTCCGCGACTATGATAATTGCCTTGAGGGCACTATATCCAACAATCTCCCACTTGCACTTAAGGCCAATTATTGCGATGTCGCATATTCACAGCCTGTGTGATACCGAACACCCAACATCTCTACTAATCAGTTTCGCAAAGCCCGTTTGCGTAAATGATTGCGTTCGAGAAATAGCCTCAGTGAGTGGATCCGCTCCAATGTTTCTTTCTGTATCTCTATATCTCAACTTCGCGGAGAAAACTATCTCTCGAAATGAGCAATACTTGTCTTAGAATTTGTCTGGATGTCTGATGGGACCCAGTTCATAAATGAACTCCAAATCCAGCAAACTACTTAGACTGTATCGTCCACTGAATTTAATCAGTATCCTGCGCTATGCCTTTCCTCAGTATCCGCTTGGACCACCTGTCCAACAAACTGTCCCTCAAAAGAGGGAAAAACTATAACTCTGACAGTCACTCTGTCATCTAGGTCACCTGGGAAGCTTGAAATGATAACCGTCTCCTGAAGGAGGCTGCCGTTACCATATCCCTAGAACATCCATTTATGTTCATAAACTGCTTCTCAATGTTTCTCCACGATTGGACTGATATATCTGCTTATTGCAGCTAGTGCAAAAACAACATCTGGTGTGGTACTTGACATTTCATGATTAACTCAATTGCCTAAGCAAGTGATATGTTAATCATGTAGATCCCTCTCCCCTTTAGTCTGTAAGACACCTTTAGAGAGGTTGACTCCATCACCTGCAGGTTCACCACCATGCCAGGAGTCGTCCATTTAATGTCAAAGTATCCAGATTAGGATACTTCCTAAATCTAGATCCAAAACCATAGATCTAGTAACAAGAAAACCTGATATTACATCCATATCCTGTGTGGAGAAACAACTTTGTGACAACCATAGTACAACCGATCGTAGTATAGGAATATCTCTTCCTATCAAGTGCATGTCATCCCAATACCTGGACATCACTCTCTACTACCTTTTTAGCAGATCCATCTCCTATTCTGATGAAGTCAAAGCCTATGACTGTTACATCAAAAATAGATGATCTATTTCCTCTATACCTGCTTTAGTCTTTAAATAGACATAAACTACTTGCCTACTATGCTTCCGCTGCTCCCACTGACTACAACAACCTTCTGGCAGGGTCATATACACGTGCACTTCTAAAGCCAGTTTAGAACGACGCTATACTCATCCTCCTGCCGGGTCTTATAGTCTAGAACAGCAGCAATAACAAGTCTGGGTAAACAAGAACCTCCCTGTCACCATCTTTGAGAAGATCGAAGTACCTCTCGGGTGCCTAAGGTTACCCACCAAAATCTGCGGAGTGGCTAATGGAACGTCGAAACTGATTGAATCGTTAGGTTCTATTAAATCTTCAGTAATCGTTTGTGGTTCTGGAATCACTCCTAGTTCTACCATACTCCTACTTCTGTTTTTCTGAGAAAAAAATCCATTTTATTAAAACTGTGGCAAGTCAAGAACAATATAAATATTGATCTTCCTGATGGTAGAAAGTTAACCCTCGTCAAAGCCCGGGATAACCCACAAACAGACATCACTGAAACGTGCCTTGAGTTTATCCGGATTCTGGTTTTAAGTATCAGCCGGACAACTTCCTATACCTTAATATCGTTAAGATATAAATTGATTCTATATAGAAGCAAAAGCACTAATTTAATTGGAACCAGATTCAAATCATGAAGCAGTCTCCAGTCATATCAACCAGATGGAAAAAGGACAATCAGCATTACTCATCTAGGAGTGCATCCATATATGAGTAACCTGAAAAAGAAGCAAGTTCTCAAAACCATTATTATTAACTGAATACCAAACACAAGTATCTACATCTTCGACTTCCTCGAAGAATCCTGATACTTACAACAAATGGTTCTCTACTTTATTTTTATACCTATAACTTCTGAATATCTGGACATTGCATTTCAACGAAATACATGTGTAGAACTGGAGAAGTCATAAGTAAACAGAATATAGTACGAGTACCAACCCTTTTGTCCTAATGGACACTGGAAAACATACAATACTTTGTATAAGTCCCCTGAGTTAAATTACTCAAACCCTGTGCGTCGTAGGTTGAAAAACTGTACTATGGTTAAGAAGAATTACACCGCTGTTGAATGCACCTTACCTAATCACCAGCTGATATAGGTAAATGTCACAGACATAATATCAAAAAGTTATATCTCACTTTATAAAATAAATGTACAGATATATCAGTTTGAAATTGGTGCATAACAACGGATATTCAAAACCAAATATTTGCCATCCGGCAAAATCCAGATGATTTTCTCAAATATCACCAATTTCAACGAATTCTGATATAAAGAGGATCTAATCACCCAATTCCCAATATCTTACTCCCACTCACCATCTGTAATAACATACAGATGTGAGAAACTGATCTGGTAAATACATACCCTGGAGTCAGATTCCAATTGGGAAAACAGTTTTCAATTAACGTCGCACAGTGAAACTAAAACATGAAAATGTTTCGAAAGGGTTTACTGGTATTCCTAGTAACGCCTCTTCCACTATCCTGATTTACGACAATAACCATATACTATACCTGCCCTCACTGCAATCCCTTTATTATGTCTATACTTATTACCTTCTGTACACCTTCTTTAGGCTAACTGGTTTTCTTCTTTCCCTACCCTTCGGCACCAGCCTAAGGTTTGGAAGAAGACTATCCAATAAGAATAATAGGTGTACTCTCCAAATCCTAGGATCCCTCGCAACCTGAGAGAAGGTAATGGGAAAAGACATCTGAATAATCCTATCCAATCTCTCCAGAACCAGAATCCATCCTCGAAAAAGTTCCTTCGAGTTCGTATATAACCATACGATGGATTTATCCAATGGAAGTGGATATCCGTAGTGATACGGAGTGTCCTAGAGAAAAGCAAAATGGATGTAGGAGTGGCAGGGGTATACATGGTCTTTGTCGTAAATAATGGTGATCGCAATTTCCTTTGCCATTATTCTAATCCCTTTATATGTCTTTACTTATTACCTTCTGTACACTACACTTAAGATTAATTGGTTTTCTTCCTTCCCTACCGTTCGGCACCTGCCTATGGTTTGGAAGAAGACTATCCAATAAGCTCAATAGGTGTACCCTCTCCTAATCCTAGGAGCCTTCACAACCTGAGAGAAGGTAAAGGGAAAAGACAACCGAATAATCCTATTCAATCTCTCCAGAACCAGAATCCATCCTCGAAAAAAGTTCCTTCGAGTTCGTATATAACCATACGATGAATTTATCCAATGGAAGTGGATACTCGTAGTGATACGGGGTGTTCTGGAGAAAAGCAAAGGTGATATAGAAGTGGCAATGATGTATGCGACACCGTGACATTCCAAAAGCCAAAGTGTTTTAAGAAGGTTCGGTCAACTTGGTTTCATGAGTTTTAGTCAAAGGTCGGGACATAGTCGCAGCCAGAGAAAGAGAGAAGAAACACTCAGCGTGCACTCTAACCTAGATCAGAATGGTTAATCAATTTATCTAATCCGGATGGCTCCCACTGTTTCCTCGAATTCTTCTCCAAACCCAAAAGGAGAATTAGTCAGAATTACCCGAGGAGTAGTCCTACTCATCAGTGGGAATCGGGATCCAACTATCATCGCATGATGACTTAATGGAAGCCACTCAAGTCACCACACTCTAGAAGGTATGCGCAAGCCTGGCAAGTTTCTTGTATGTTTGAAACTCCCGATGTGTGTTTTTACCCCAAGCGGTTTATGACCTTGACAAAGGCCAACAAATCATAAACCACAAGTCAAGTTCAACCCGTCATTATCCTGGATTACTCTAGACCCACCCGTACAAACCCTTGGCAAAGGCCAACAAGGTTATACGGCTGTCCTAGATAATCGCAACTTAATGCAACAGACAAGCAATATCTAGCTACCACACACTACGCCTTGACAAAGGCCAACAAACACAGCACGAACACTAGGTACCACCTGAAAGAAACGACGGAAGGCCACGGCTGGTTTTTGGCGATAAAAGCTTTAACGTAATGAACTTGATATCGTTGAAGGAATCCAAGTGATTTTATAAATATATAGTGGCGAAAACGTTTGCTAAAGAGGTTACTCCCGGTGAAGAGATCTCGGCTCTTTCCCCGTCAAATGGGGCTCAGGATATCCCAAACTGAATACCACGATGCAAAGCAAAAGTAATCGACTATAGTGAAGTTATTACGTTGATGCAAACTTTTACTCAAGAGGTCACTCCCGATGAAGGGATCTCGGCCCTTGCCTCGTCGAATGAAGTGCAGGATATTCCAAAATGAATACCACGGTGCAAAGCAAAAGAGAACGTCTGTAATGTCAGTTTTTAAAAACTTGGTTCCAACAACATCATATATATAGGTTTGTTTTTATCATTGCATTGATAAGAATCTATGCAATCCCATCAATTAATCACACTAGAAAAGAACGAAAATAAAATATACGTATATGCCATCCGTATTCACCACTGGGTCCCGTCATCACCCGTTAGGTTACTTAACTAACGACAGAGCGGGGACTGGGCTAGCGCGGGTGAAAAACATATACAACATCTACTAGTATATATATATATATATATATATATATATATATATATATATATAACATTCGTCCCAGGCATGATATAAAGCAAAATCACAGAAATATCACAGAAACAACACAGAATGGTGGATAATCTGGAGCCCCGGGTTTCACTTGAGCCGCAAGTGAGACCCGACGTTCCCTGTCGTGTGGATAGCCTGTGCAATCAAACCCTAGACCCCTACGAGTGCGGCAAGCTACCCGCCAAAATTAGAAGTGAGGCAGCCCCTTCAGCAAAGTGAATGGGCCACCCGGCACTTCACGGAATTCGGTAACTTGAGCACTCCTCCTGGGTCAACCTATACCCCCTACGAGTGCGGCGAACAGCCCGCCAATTCTAGAGTAAGGTCCCCTCCGTCTCAACGCCATGTGATGCGGACCAGTTGCCCTTTAGAACCCGGCTATTCGTGCACTCCACTGCGGGGTAATCCTAGTACAGAAAAGAAAAAAAATATACAAGGGTGACATCGACCTCAGCCCGGTCGTGCCCCAAAAGAATAATATACAAACTGGCAGTGACGGCAGTCCACATGTCGGACGCTCGCCCTGCATTATCAAATGCACAAATAAAATTAAAACTGTACTATCATTGCACCACTGGCTATCCACCACGACGATCCAACCAACATTACAGCACAACACAGAACATCAACGTGAATGTCACGTTCGCAAACCCGTCTAAAAGACATATAGAAATTAGACGAGTTTACCGATCAAATGACATTCACGGTCGCAGATTGAAAAGTATGTACTGTTAAACGCCCACTTAAAATATCAATCGACTAAGTTTCCAAATTGGCCCAATAGCAAAACCAGCACTGAAACAGAAATCTGGGCCAAAACAGAATATGTCAAAAATCACAATTCCAAGTCAGAGGGCTACAGAAAAAATTTAGAAGCCTGTTGCCGCTAAATGACCGCGGAACCGCCGCCAATAGGGGGTAAGTGCGGCGGTTACGCGGCGCTTTGGAGGCATCAGAAGCTCAAATTTTTTCTTAACCCATAAATTCGCCTGCACGGATTTTTAAGATGCCTGAAATAATTTTTTGACCACTTTGGAAAATCGACAGCAAACAGAAAAATGGAATCGTCATTTTAGAAATTTCCGTCGATCGAACTTTCAAGCACGTTTAAACAAGCTAGTAAGGGGTTTAAAGGGTGGCTCTGATACCATGTAGGGTCCCGGCAGCACCCCGGCCGTCGAAACGCGGCCAAAATGCAGAACAAAATTTTTCTAAACCGGCGCTACTGCTACCCGATTTCCGGATCGACCTTAAACCCTATTCTAGCAAACTAACTAAGAGTTAGAAAGGTTATACCGAGTTGATCCGTGTCCTTCGGTCTTCATTCCAAGCTCCTAGTGATCCTTTGACGATGTTTGGTTGCCGGTCTTCCTCCATCTCCGATGATCCACCCGAGGGAAACGGCGCAAGCTCCAGCCCCGTCGAACGAGACAACCGACGCTCCATAGTTGCTAGTGATGGAGAGTGGGGGTGTATAAAAGTATCACTATGATTTTCTCTCATCCATGTGCTCCATGGAGCAACTCAAGAAGAAGATGAAAGAGGTGATGAGGCTTTTGGCATGAGCATAGAATTGGCTAAGTATTTTTCTTGAGAGCATGAGAGAGTGAGAGAGAGTGTAATGCAATTTACAAAATCAAGAAATGAAATCCCCACCATGATAAGTGGCCGGCCCCCCATTTCTCATGCCCACAAAAAATATCATTTTCCAATTAATCAAATAAACAAATCCAACCATACTTTGTACCATGCTTTGACTCATGCCTTTGCCACATCATCCCTTCCACCTCATTTATAAAACAAATGATTTTCCAAAATGGAAAATCATATAAATGAGGTGGCATCATCTTCTAGAAGCTATTCCGTACAAAATACGGAATACTTCCCGGTACATGTACCGAAATACATATACGCGTATTCGTACCAAAATACGAACAGCCGAGAGAGAAAATAAATAGCGAACAATAATACTAGAATACATATATATAAATACATATGTAAATTATTAAATCAAAAACCTGATTTAATAATCTGGCTTAATCCTAAGCCGCTAGTATTATCAACCGTCCGATTAAAATCTGCACAGCATGCACATATTTAATCGGACACCTGTATGTACCAATATACGCCATGTACACCATATCGCCTGAACCGTGAAAACCCTCTGTGTGGGACTCTAAAGACTCTTCAATACGCTGGCAGTGGGTTTAACCACAAGCACATCAGCGGCACTAGCTGTACCTAATGGGTACCCAGGTATTGAGCGAAAGGGAGGCCGACGAGCAAACTCATCCTGAACCCCTACTGAGCCTGTCAGTGACAATATCCGCACAGTCCGGTCTGTTCATCTAAGAGTATCGTATATCGAGTCTAGAGGGGTGGATAAAATCAGACCCCCAGCAACGCGATATTTAGTGTCGGTATGAAACGCATCACCACCTGAGAAACTATCGATCCTGGATCGATAATTCTCGTCTACCATGGCCATGGATTTATGGTGATGGCCATCCGTACACAACGCGACATCAACCCCCAATACCGGGAGAGACGAATCCCCGACGATCTGATTGTTAGTCTACGGTAGCGTCCCGACCGTCATTCTAACACCAAACGCGGAACAAAAACTTTTATAACTGGCGCTATCGCATACTATAACCCGGATCTTGCCATTAACGCTAAACTAACAAACTGTAAAGAGGTAGAAAAGCTATACCGAATGATCCGAGTCCTTCGGTCTTTAGCCATCATCCTACGCTCTTTTGCGGCAACTCCGATCTCCTGTCTCCTCCTCGAGGTGGCACCACATCTACGGATCTTTAAACGGGCTCCCGCCTCTATACCGAGGCAACTCGGTCATCAAGTCTGCTAAAAGAGATGACCAAGATGAAGTAGAGAACGAGTAGAATAGTTTGTCTCAAACACCCTAGGGTTCTCATCACATGAGAGGGTTAGGGTGGAGCTTGAAGAAGATGCTAGGGTTTGGAAATGGTGAACTCAAGAAAACTAGTGAGCAAAAGAAAAACCAAGCATAATAATCTTCTCACTTATTTTCTTCTTCTTTTGTGTATTGATATATATAATGGTGGAGAAAGAAAAATATCTTATGAAAATATCCATCAAATATCTAAACCGAAAACAAAACTCATTTAATGCTATCATGACTCACTTAGTGACTCATTAGCATGAGTCACTAAGGAACATGCTAGAACAAATGAGTCATTAACATGAGTCACCCTTTCCAAAACCCTTTTAACCATTTAAACTAAAATGATTAACCAAAAGAAATGCATCTTCTAAAATATTCTCGTAACGGATTACGAAAATACCCCTCACCTGTATATACATACCTGTATCCGTATTCCGACCGAATACGAATACGAGAGACTAAAATATTCCGACTCAATATAATACATGGATCCGGCTTAAACCAAAGCCCACAAGTATTATCTGCCCGAAATATGACATGTGCATAAATGCATGTGCATTTTCCGAACCCTGTCATAAAACCATACGGCCTCTACAACGTTTCGCCCGAACTTGGAAAACAATCTGTGGGGGACTCTAATGACTCATCAGTACCCTGGCAGTGGGTTTAACCACAAGCACGTCAGCGGCACTAGCCGTGCGTAACGGCTGCCCATGTACTGACCTCAAGGGAAGCCGTTGAGCAAACTCATCCTGGAACCCTACAATATACATACAGTCCGGTCTGTTCGTCTATGAGTATCGCATATCGGGCCTAGGGGGCTAGTAACGCCAGACCCCCAATAGCGGTATAAGTCGTGTCGGAGTGTACCCCAGAACACCCTGAGATACTACTGGAGTACCTACCATTAAATCTCCTGCCTCGGCCGAGAGCTTTGTGTAATGGCTCTCCTAGACACAGCGCGATCTCACCCCCAATACTGGGAGAGATGAATCCCCTGCCGATCCGCTCACTTGCCTCCATGTAGCTCGAGACTATACCCAAAAAAGACCTGTTTGCACGACTCCTTTAAGCCGTGGTAGGGTAGAAATTAAAGCACATTGGGAACTCACACGAGACAAATGACGACCTCAGGTCGATGAACTAACCTGTACATATGTCACCAGGGAACTGTTATCTGATGCTAGGTATAATACCAACTAGCAGGTTCCCGGCGAGTCCTTTCCGGTGTACTCATAACCCAATGAGCACCTGTATACATCTTAGGTGATCCAACTGACACCAGTATCTTGTGAGACCGACCACCGCCCCTCGTCGGGGTCTCGACTGTATACACTAGTCTACTCCGGAGTATCGATGCCCTGTCTCGAAACTCCCACGACTAAAGACCACAATTAAGGATGTTCTTATAGACTACCCAACTCTCATGTATATGATCGCCATCATACTGTTGGTAGTCAAGCAAGATCCTAAGGGCTCTATCAACATGTAATAGTGATCAGTCACCTGAACCTGTACACGACTGATAAAGGCAAATCAGATAGCATACTATCATCTCGAGTAAGACTGTGCTACCGGTATAGGTCCTCCTGAATCATTGCAATCACATGCCTGCGATCCAATAATTGACTTTGAGGGCACTATAACCAACAATCTCCCACTTGCACTTAAGGCTAATTATTGCGATGTCGCATACTTACAGCCCGTGTGATACCGAACACCCAACTCCTCTACTAATCAGTTTCACAAAGCCCGTTTGTAAAACTCTTGTGTTCGAGAAATAGCCTCAATGAGTGGATCTGCCCTGATGTTTCTTTCTATGTCTCTCTTAATCTCAAGTTCGCGGAGAAAGCCATCTCCCGAATCGAGTAATACCTGTCTTAGAATATGTCTGGATATCCGATGAGACCTAGTTCATAAATGAACTCCAAATCCAAACTTCTTAGACTGTATCGTCAACTGAACCTAATCAGTATCCTGCACCATGCCTCCCACAGTATCCTCTTGGACCACCTGTCCATAATACTGCCCTTCTTCTACAGAGGAAAAACTATAACTCTGAAAATCACTCTGTCATCCATGTCACCTTTGAAGCCTGGAATGATAACCGTCTCCAAAGGAGGCTGCCGTCATCAAATCCGTAGAACATGCACTTATGTTCTAAAACTGCTTCCGTATGTTTCTTCAGGATTGGATTAATATAAACTTATCTCATCTAGTGCAGAAATAACATCTGGTGTGGTACTTGACATCTCACGATTGACTCAATTGCCTAAGCAAGTGATATGCCAATCATGCACATCCCTCTCCCTTTTAGTCTGTAAGACACCTTTAGAGAGGGTGACTCAATCACCTGCAGGTATACCACCACGCCAGGAGTCATCTATTCTAAAATACTATTAGAATACTGTCAAAGTACTTACATTGAGAAACTACCCAAATCTAGATCTAAAACCATAGATCTAGTAACCAGAATGTCAGATATTATATCCATATCCTTTGTGGAGAAACAACTGTGTGACAACTACAGTACAACCGATCGTAGTATAGGAATTTTACTTCCTACTCTGTGTATGTCATCCAAATACCAGGACATCACACCCTACTACCTTCTTAACAGATCCATCCTCTATTTTGATGAAGTCAAACCCATGACTGTCACATCAAAAATAGATGATCTATCTCCGCTATATCTGCTCAAGTTTATAAATAGACATAAGCTACTTGCCTACTATGCTTCCGCTGCTCCCACTGACCACAACAACCCTCTGGCAGAATAATATATACGTGCACTTCTAAAGCTAGTTTAGAACGACGCTATACTTAACCTCCTGCCGGGTCTCATAGCCTGGAACAACAGTAGTGTCAAGTCTGGGTAAACAAGAACCTCCCTGTCACCGTCCATGAGGCTACCGGAGTACCTCTCGGGTGTCTGAGGTTACCCACCATAGCTGTGGAGTGGCTATTAGAATGTCAAACCTGATAGAATCTTTAGGTCCTATTAAATTTTCCGTAATCATTTGCGGTTCTGGAATCACTTCCAGTTCTACCATACTCCCACTACTGTTTTCTGAAAAAATCCATTTTACTAAAACTGTGGCGAGTCAAGAACAATATCACCATTGATCTTCCAGATGGTAGAAAGTCAGCCCTCGTCATAGCCTGGGCCAACCCGCAAACTACCATTACAGAAACGTGCCTTGAGTTATCCAGAGTCTGGTTTTAAGCATAAGCCGGACAACTCTCCGCACCTTAACATCGTTAAGATATGAACCATTCTATATCCAATATAGAAACATTGGCACTTATTTAATTGGAACCAGATTCTAATCATGCAGCTGTCTCCAGTGCATACCAACTTAATGGAGAGAGGCTAATCAGCATTACTCAACTTAGGAATGCATCCAATTATGAGTAACCTGAAAGAGAAACAAGTTTCTCAAAACCATTACTATGAAGTGAATACCAATCAAAAGAATCTACATCTTCGATCTCTTTGAAAAATCCCGATACTTGCGATATCTGGTTCTCTACTTTATTCCTATACCCACAACTTCTCAAAACTTAGACATTGTATTTCTACGAAACACTTGTCTAAAAACTAGAAAAGTCACAAGTAAACAGAACATAGTACGAGGACCAACCCCTTTGTCCTAATGGACACTGGACAACATACAATACTATATATAAGTCCGCTGAGTTGAATAACTCAAAACCTGTGTATCGTAGGTTGAAAACTGTACTTATGGTTAAGAACTACTCCGTTGTTCAATACTCCTTACCCAATCGTCAACTGATATAGGTAAATGTCACAGACATAATTTCAAAAAGTTATATCTCACTTTATAAAAATAAACGTACAGATATATCATTTTGAAATTGGTGCACAACAACGGATACTCAAAACCAAATACATGCCGTCCGGCAAAAACCCAGGCGATTTCCTCAAATATCACCAATTACAACGAATTCCGATATAATGAGGATGATCACCTTATTCCCAATAACCTACTCCCACTCATCATCTGTAAAACAATACAGATGTGAGAATCATACCTGGTAAATACATACCCTGGAGTAAGGATTTAATCGGGAAAACAGTTTTCCTTTAATAATGCACAGTGAAACTGAAACATGAAAATGTTTCATAGGGATATCATGGTATTCCTAGTAATGCCTCTTCCATAAACCAATTCATGACTATAACCGTATATTTTTTTGCCATCTCTCCAAATCCTTTTATTTGTCTTTAGTCGTTACCTTCTGTACACCATCGTTTAGGCTAAGTGGTTTCTTCCTTCCCTACCGTTCGGCACCAGCCTATGGTTTGGAAGAAGACTATCCAGTAAGTATAATAGGTGTACCCTCCTAAACCAAGGAGTACTCACAACTTGAGAGAAGGTGATGATAAAAGACAACTGAATAATACCTTATTCTATTTCTCCCGAACCGGGGAAAAAGAGAAAGGTGAAATAGGAGTGGCGATGAAGTACGCGGTTTGGTCGTGAATGATAGCAATCGCAATTTACTTTGCCCTCTTTCTAATCCCTTTATTTTGTCTTTACTTATTACCTTCTGTACACCCTACTTAGGCTAATTGGTTTTCTTCCTTCCCTACCTTTCGGCACCTGTCTATGGTTTGGAAGAAAACTATCCAATAAGCGTAATAGGTGTACTCTCCTAAACCAAGGAGCCCTCGCAACCTGAGAGAAGGTGATAATAAAAGACAACTGAATAAACCAATTCATTTTCTCCTGAACCTGGATCCATCCTCGAAGAGGTCCATTCGAGTTCGTATATAACCATACGATGGATCTATCCAATAAAAGTGGATGTTCATAGTGATATGAGGTGTTCTGAGAAATGCAAAGGGTAAAAGAAGGAGCTGCAATGACTTATGCAACTTAGACAATCCAAAAGCCAGTATTTTAAGAAGGTTCGGTCAACTTGGTCACTGAGTCAAAGTCTAGGGTCGGTCAAAGGTCGCTGCCAAAGAGAGAGAGAAAAGAAACACTCTGCGTGCACTCTAACCTAGATCAGAATGGTTGTCACTTTATCTAATCAGGAAACCTCCCACTGTACTGTCAAATTCTCCTCCAAACCTGAAAGAAGAATCAATCGGGATCACCCGAAGAGTAAACCAACTCATCAGTGGGAATCGGGATCCAACTCTCATCGCATGATAACGTGAAGGAATCCACTCATGTTATCACACTCCAGAAGGTATGCACATACTTGGCAAGTTTCAGTTTCTTTAGAAACTCCCGATATGATTTTTGCCCCATGCACTTATGACCTTGATTTTGGCCAAAATGCCATAAGTCACATGTCAAGTTCTACCCATCATTATCTTGTCAATTTGAACCCACCCGCACATGCCCTTGACTTTGGCCAAAATGGCAGAACGACTGTCCCAAACCAACTCATCTACCTATGCAACAAATGAATACCCAGCAGCTACCAAACACTATGCCTTGGCTTTGGTCAAAATACATAGCTTGAATACTACTGAATACCCAAAAGAAATGACGGAGGGCTACGGCTGGTTTTTGGCGAAAAACCTTTAACGTAACGAACTTGATATCGCTGAAGGAACCTGATAGCTTTTTATAAAAATATAGTGGCGAAAACCTTTGCTAAAGAGGTCACTCTCGGTGAAGGGATCTCGGTTCTTTCCTCGTGGAATGAGGTGTAGGATATTCCAACTGAATACCGCGATGCAAAGCAACATGTAATCGACTCTAGTGAAGTTATTACCTGACGCAAACTTCTGTCCAAGGGGTCACTCCCGGTGAAGGGATATCGGCCCTTGCCTCGTCGAATGAGGTGCAGGATATTCCAACTGAATACCACTATGCATAACAAAAGAAAACGTCCTTGTAATAACACTTTTTAAAACTGTTCCAACAACGTCCAAACAGGTTTGTTTTCTTTGCATTGATCAAAATCAACGCAGTCCTATCAATTAATCACACCAGAAACGAACGAAAATAAAATGTACGTATATGCCATCCGCATTCGTCACTGGGTCCCGTCATCACCCGTTAAGTTACTTAACTAACGACAGAGCGAGGACTGGACTAGCGCGGGTGTAAAACATATACAACATCTACTAGTATATATACCAATATACAATAATCACTCCAGGCGTGATAATATGCAACATTACAGAAAAAGTAATAAGCATCACAGAACAATACAGATAATCTGGGATCCCCGGGTTTCACAGAGCCGCTACTGAAACACGACGTTCCCCTGGTCGTGTGGATAGCCTGTGTAATGAAACCTAGACCCCTACGGGTGCGACAATTTACCCGCCAAAACCTGAAGCGAGGCAGCCCCCTACAGCGAAGTGAATGGACCACCCCGCACTTCATGGAATCCAGTAACTTGAGCACCCCTCCTTGGGTCAACCTGTAACCCCTACGAGTGCGGCGAATAGTCTGCCAATTCTAGAGTGAGGCCCCTCTGCCTCTCAAAGCCATGAGATGCGGACCCGTTGACCCCCAGAACCCGGCTATCCGTGCACTCCGTCGCGGGGTAAAACCTAGTACAGAAATGAAAAATATGTACAACGGGTACATCGACCTCAGCACGGTCGTGCCCCAAAAGAATATTATACAAACAGGCAGTGACGGCAGTCCACATGTTGGACGCTCGTCCCGCAATATCAGATGTACAAATAAATCCAAACTGCACTACCATTGCACACTGCTATCCACCACGACAAATCCGCAACATCACAGCACAACACAGAACATCAACGCGAATGTCACGTTCGCAAATCCGTCTAAAAGAACTATAGCAATTAGACGCAATTTACTGCTCAAATGACATTCACGGTCGGAGATATAATGTAAGTACTGTAAACTAACAAGTTTAAAATTCCGATCGACAAAACTTCCCAAAGTGGGCCCCACGTACATCTGCAGTACAGTAATAAAATCTGGGCCCAAATAAAACATTCCAGAAACCACAATTTACATGAAAGACCCTACTGTAGAAAATTGGTGCACTGTTGCTCCAAAGCTGCGGCGGAACCGCGGCCAATGCAAGGCTTGTGCGGCGGTTCCGCGGCGCTCTGGAGTCAACAGTTGACCAAATTTCACCAATATTCTTAAAAAAGCCTGCACGATTTTCTGAGATGCTCAAAAAAATTTTTAGACCAGTTTTTAAAATCGACAGAAACTTTACACTGAAAATCGCGGTTTCGGAAATTTCGTTCAATCGATATTTTAAACGCGTTAGAACAAGTTAGTAAAGCTTAATGGCTTGGCTCTGATACCATGTTAGTCTACAGTAGCGCCCCGGCCGTCATTCTGACGCCAAATGCGGAACAAAAACTTTTATAACTGGCACTATCGCATACTATAACCTGGATCTTGCCAGTAACGCTAAACTGACAAACTGTAAAGAGATAGAAAGGCTATACCGAACGATCCGAGTCCTTCGGTCTTTAGCTATCATCCCACGTTCATTTGCGGCAACTCCGATCTCCTGTATCCTCCTCGAGGTGGCACCACATCTATGGATCTTTAAACGGGCTCCCGCCTCTATACCGAGGCAACTCGGTCATCAAGTATGCTAAAAGAGATGACCAAGATGAAGTAGAGAACGGGTAGAATATTTTGTCTCAAACACCCTAGGGTTCTCATCACATGAGAGGCTTAGGGTGGAGCTTGAAGAAGATGCTAGGGTTTGGAAATGGTGAACTCAAGAAAACTAGTGAGCAAAAGAAAAACCAAGCATAATAATCTTCTCACTTATTTTCTTCTTCTTTTGTGTATTGATATATATAATGGTGGAGAAAGAAAAATATCTTATGAAAATATCCATCAAATATCTAAACCCAAAACAAACCTCATTTAATGCTATCATAACTCACTTAGTGACTCATTAGCATGAGTCACTAAGGAACATGCTAGAACAAATGAGTCATTAACATGAGTCACCCTTTCCAAAACCCTTTTAACCATTTAAACTAAAATGATTAACCAAAAGAAATACATCTTCTAAAATATTCTCGTAACGGATTACGAAAATACCCCACACCTGTATATACATGCCTGTATCCGTATTCCGACCGAATACGAATACGAGAGACTAAAATATTCCGACTCAATATAATATATGGATCCGGTTTAAACCAAAGACCACCAGTATTATCTGCCCGAAATATGACACGTGCATAAATGCACGTGCATTTTTCGAACCCTGCCATAAAACTATACGGTCTCTACAACGTTTCGCCCGATCTTGGGAAACTATCTATGGGGGACTCTAATGACTCATTAGTACCCTGGCAGTGGGTTTAACCACAAGCACGTCAGCGGCACTAGCTGTGCGTAACGGCTGCCCATGTACTGACTTCAAGGGAAGCCGGTGAGCGAACTCATGCTGGAACCCTACTGAGCCTATCAGAGACAATATACATACAGTCCGGTCCGTTCGTCTATGAGTATCGCATATCGGGCCTAGGGGGTTGGTAACGCCAGACCTCCAATAGCGGTATAAGTCGTGTTGGAGTGTAGCCCAGAACACCCTGAGATACTACTGGAGTACCTACCAGTAAATCTCCTACCTCGGCCGAGGGCTTTGTGTAATGGCTCTCCTAGACACAGCGCGATCTCACCCCCAATACCGGGAGAGACGAATCCCCTGCCGATCCGCTCACTTGCCTCCATGTGGCTCAGGAATGTACCCAAAAAAGACCTGTTTGCACGACTCCTTTGAGCCGTGGTAAGGTAGAAATCAAAGCACAGTGGGAACTCACACGAGACAAATGACGACCTCAGGTCGATGAACTAACCTGTACACATGTCACCAAGGAACTGCTATCTGACGCTAGGTATAATACCAACTAGCAGGTTCCCGGCGAGTCCTGTCCAGTGTACTCATAACCCAATGAGCACCTGTATATATCTTAGGTGATCCAACTGACACCAGTGGCTTATGAGACCGGCCACCGCCCCTCGTCGGGGTCTCGACTGTATACACTAGTCTACTCCGGAGTATCGATGCCCTGTCTCGAAACTCCTACGACTAGGGACCACAATTAAGGATGTGCTTATAGACTACCCAACTCTCACGTATATGATCGCCATCATACTGTTGGTAGTCAAGCAAGATCCCAAGGACTCTATCAATGTGTAATAGTGATCAGTCACCTGAACCTGTACACGACTGATAAAGGCAAACCAGATAGCTTACTATCATCTCGAGTAAGACTGTGCTACCGGTATAGGTCCTCCTCAATCATTGCAATCACGTGCCGGCGATCCAATAATTGACTTTGAGGGCACTATAACCAATACTGATCACTGCCTCCATGTGGCTCGGGACTGTACCCAACTAAAACCTGTTTGCACGACTCCTTTGAGCCGTGGTAAGGTAGTAATCAAAGCACAGTGGGAACTCACACGAGACAAATGACGACCTCAGGTCGACAGACTAACCTCTACACATGTCACCTGGGAACTGCTATCAGACAATAGGTATAATACCTACTAGCAGGTTCCCGGCGAGTCCGTCCAGTGTACTCATAACCCAATGAGCACCTGTATACTATCTTAGGTGAACAAACTAACACCAATGGCTTGTGAGACCTGGCCACCGCCCCTCGTCGGGATCTCGATCAGTATACACCAGTCTACACTGGAGTATCGATACCCGGTCTCGATACTCCTACGACTAGGGACATTTAAGGATGTGCTTATAAACCCCAGCTCCCACATATATGATCGCCATCATAATGCTGGCAGTCAAGCAAGAATCCTATGGGCTCTATCAACATGTACATGATGATAAAGACAAACCAGATAGCATACTATCATCTTGAGTAAGACTGTTTTATCGGTATAGGTCCTGCCTCAATCATCATAATCATCTGTCCGCGACTATGATAATTGCCTTGAGGGCACTATATCCAACAGTCTTTTATACAGTTTCCTTTTTATCGTTTTTTATTTCTTCGCTGCGGCGTCGTATATTTGTTGTGGTGGTTGTTTTCCGCCTTTGGGCGTGTTTTTGCTCCCGTTTGGGGATGCTTTACTTAAAGAATTTATACTTGAGATTTTCAAAAGTTTAAACAATGTTTCTTATCTTTTCTTGTCTTTTAATGGTTTAGATTTCTGGGTTTTTGCTTTCTTTTACCGCGTTACGCCTGTAAACGTTGCGTAGTATTAGGGCCGTCACGTGCCAATTTCGGGTCGTGACAAAGTTGGTATCAGAGTGCTAGGTTTTACTTTTCGGTGTGTAGGATGACTTGGTATGATGGAGTAGGTAGCTTAAGCAGGGTAACGTAGTGTGTGTATGTCCGCGGCATACTCATGATGCGGTACTCTGCCTAAAGTGACCTAAGTACAAATTGCTTGAAATTCCTTCCTTAATGATTCATATATTTGTGATTCAATTTCCATGTTCATATCTAATCCTATCTCTATTTATAGCCTTTGCCGCCGACGACTATGGGGACTCAGAGTGATGCAGCGAGGGCCGAGGTCAGAATTGACTCGGATGGGTCAAGGACTGACCAGGATGGCATGCTAGTTGCACAGGTGCAGATGAATCCGCCTTCGATCGATAGTATCGCTAGGCTTGTGCCAAAGATGCAGGACATGCGCCAGACGATGTGTTCATTGGTTGAGGCCGTTCGAGCGCAGCGACAGGAGGTTGTCACCCCTGTTACCCAGTTGTTCCTTGCGATCAATATGCAGCAATCCATCACCTACATAGAACCAGTGGATGCAGCCCCAGTTGACGAGACATGTATTCCAGAGACTTTGGGAGTTCCGGAAAAGCGGAGGACTCGTACCGGTGTAGCAGCCCAGAGACATAGGTTCAGTCATCGAGACAGATTTCGTGACCGTCACGAGAGTAGTAGAGGCTTAGGACGAGGACAGTCGTTCAGCTCTCATCCCTAGGAGGGTCAGCAGTCATCGCGTGGATGTTTTCGATGCGGGAGCCTTCAAAACTTCGTCAGACATTGTTCCTTAGCACCGCGTCAGACTAGTATTCAGAGAGGTCGTGGACGCGGAAGGTTCGCTCAGAGGGATCAGTTTAGCAGAGGAGGAGTTCAGCCAGTTGCAGGTAGGGGGCAGACACGAGAGTTTGCTTCTACTCATTGGGACGCGCGGGCGTCCAATGCAAAGTTTTCAGGTATTCTAAATTCGTATGTTCTTTTGATGTACTTGTTTGTTTTACACACTTTGTGCCGTGGTTGGGACGAGAGTCGTGTTAGGTAGATCAGCCGTTTGTTGTGTTAACTTCTGTCAGCGATTCTTTTATTGCGCAACACGTATTTCAGTCGTGTGCCAATCGGATAGGAGACAGAGATTCGTCCGTCGTTGTGATCCTTCTAGAGATGTTGGATTTGACGTTCTCCTGGGCACGAACGGTTTATCTACGTGCTAGACGTCTGTGGACTACCGTGAGAAAACAGTCAGGTTTTGTTTTCCCGGCGAATCAGTTCTTGTTGTGCAGGGGGACAGTGGTGCCGCCTCTCATAGCTTGAATTCATCCTTTTTGCTAGTCGGCTTTTGAGGAGATGATGTCGAGGATTCTTGGCGTTCATTCGTGATACCGGAGCCACAGTGGGTTTGTTGGACCGGGTTCCTTTCGTGCGAAAGTTTTCCAACGTTGTTCCAAATGAGCCGGCGAAGCTTAGGGAGCTTAAGGATCAGCTGCAGAGTTGTTTGTTGGGGGGCTTGTGCGTCTGAGTGTTTCGCATTGGGGAGATCCTATTTCTACTCGTCAAGGAGAAGGACGGCAGTTTGGGATTGTGTATTGATGGATCGTCAATTGAACCGGCTTACGGTGCGGATAGGTATCCTTTATCTCGCATTGACGAATTCTTCGATCAGCTCGTGAGTGCGAGACATTTTTCTAAGTTTGTTCGGGATCAGGTCATCATTGTTGCGGGTTCGGAGTGATGAAATTCCGAAGACTGCCTTATGCGTGCTACGGGCTTTGTGTGTGTTGGTGTGTCATTGGACTCACCAATGTCCTAGCAGCATTCGTAGATATGATGAACCATATTTCTTTAGGCCGTTCCTCGACCAGTTATTGTTGTGTTATTGACGACATTCTGGTCTATTCAATGTGTCGTGAGGAACAGGAGCAGCACTTGAGGATTTGTTTTGCAGACATTGGGAGAGCCCCAGCGGTTTGCTAGATTCTCGGAGTGTTCCTTCAGGCTTGTTTGTGTTGACTCCTAGGTCTTGTAGTTACGGGAGACGGTTTTCATATTGTTCCGAGGAAGATCGAGGCTGTACAGCTTAGGCCCAGACTTGTGTGCAGAACGGAGGTCCGCAGATTTTTGAGCTTAGCAGGATTTTACCGCCGTTTCGTGCAGGATTGCTAGTGTAGTGCTGCACCGTTGACTGGACTGACCGGAATGGAGGTTCCTTTTTCTTGGACTGAGGCATGCGTGCGGAGTTTTCGGCAGTTGAAGACTCGGTTAACAACTGCATCAGTTCTTTCTTTGCTTTCTGGTTCGGGCGATTTTGTTGTTTAACTGTGATATTTTGCGAGTGGGGCTCGATTTTGCACTGATGCGGCATTATAGAGTTATCACTTTTACTTCCTTACATTGGAGGAAGTACTAGCAGGATATCCCACTCATGATCTGGAGATGGCCGCGGTGGTCTTGCGTTGGAGATTTGGAAGCACTACTTGTTCGGAGAGTCATGTCAGATTTTCTCTGACCACCAGAGCTTAATATACATCTTCCTGCAGCGGATTTTGGTTGTTGAGATAGTCTTCTGCAGATTTACAGTTCTTGTTCGATCGTTGAGTATAGCATAAGTTCGCCTCTACTGAGGGGACAACTTGCTCATGTCTGCGCCCGACCACTTTTCCTTAATCGCTTTCACGAGGCACTGCCCGCCGATGCTCGTTCGTCAGAGATTCTTGAGCATACTCGGCTGGGTAATGATTCAGAGTCCTTGATTTGTGACAAGGGTATGCTAAGTTTAGGGACACGTTTGTGTACCTAATACTATGATACTATTGGGTAGAGACGCGAAATCCTAGAGCAGGCACATCTGTCAACTCTCTGTACTCATTCAAGTTCCACCAGCATTTGACGTGACTTTTGAGATAGTTACGGGTGGGTAACGATGTAAAGAGAAGTTTCGGGTTTCGTTTCAAGGTGTCTGTCTTGTTGTGTGCTAAGGTTGAGCATCTGAGACCGGCTGGAGAGTTACAACCTTTAACCGTTCCAGAGTGGGAATGGGAGCAGATCTCCACGAATATTCATTGTGGCGTCTACCCAGGGTTAGTCAGGGTGTGACTCCATTCGGGTGCTAGTTGTCCAGTTTTACTCGGTTTGCTCAGTTGTTCTTTGTTAAGTTTGTGGGTTGCACGAAGTTCCTTCATGGGTCGTATCCAATGAGGGCACCCTGTTCGCTTGCCGTCTTGGGCAGGAGCTTCAGGAAGCCTTGGGTACTGGTTGAGATTTAGCTCCGTCATTCCATCTGCAGGATGATTGTTTTGTGAGACCGGGCTATACAGACTCTGGAGGATATGCCTGTGCGTGCGTACTAATTGTTGTCGGCAGTTGGGATCGTCACTTGCCATTGTTAGGGTTCTCCTTCGATAGCAGTTATCAGGAGGCACTCCAATTGGCAACCTTTAGGTTTAGTTGTTAGGTTGTGTCGATCAGCAGTCTGTTTTTCCGTTGCCTTTAACTGGGCACTTTAGCCCAGATTATTGAGTATTCACCCCGTATTCCTTATGTCGATACTTTGCAATTACCTTCATGACCTTTCTCATATGTTTCGGCACCAGACCATTTAGCTTGAGACGCGATCTTTTGTTCACCAGCAGCCAATTGTGTTAATGGCTCGGCAGGTGGAGAAACTTCGGTCAAGGGTCTTGCTATCTGTGAAGGGTTTTCTTGGGCGTAGCCGTATAGTGAGGTGATCACTTGGAAGGCTACAAGCGAGATTTGAGAGTTTCATAATCTTCTCTTTGAAGGTGCGCTTAGTGAGAATTTTAAATTCGGGGACGAATTTTTATAAGGGGGGAGATTGTAACGCCTTAGATTTCGGTTAGTGTTAGTTTAGACGTTAATGCGGGCTTACTGTAAAAAGTTTACCAATTCGGGTTCCTCACATTTTATAACATTTAATTAATAATTTATTGTTATTTGTTATGAGCATGCACGCACGTGTGCACGTAAATGTGAGGTTTGTTTGTGCTAATCTAGTATTAGTGACCATGACACTTAACCACTTATCTTATCCTTTTTTCCTTAACCCTAATCCTTGCCCTAATCCTTGATCTTTTATGTGAGAAACAGGAGATATTTTTTAGGGTTTTTGTTTGTGAGAAAGGTGGCATGGTGACTTGTATGAATGTATTAATAGGAGAATTAATGCAAATGATATACTCACCTCTCACTCTCACCCTACACTCACCTCCCTCTCTCTTATCCTCACACACTCTCTCATTTCTCTATCTCTTTTCATTTTCCTTATTCTCTCACAACTCTAACTGAACACTTCATATTCCATCACAAATCCATCTCAAAAACTTCATAATCTCATCAAAAATCACATCTTCGATCTAGTTTTGCCTCTTGGATGCCTAGGAGCTAGGAAAGCTTGGATCTTTGAGTTCTTTTGGTTAGGTAATGATCTCTATCTGTTCTTTAAGTAGTTTTTGTGTTGTGTAGACTTTTAGTTTTAGTTTTGATTGTTTAAAGTTAAGTTTTGTGCATAATATCGTATTTTTAGTGTCGTGTATGACCTCTGTGATCTGCTGTGACCCGAAAATTTTACTAGAAAACCAAACAATATAGTTGTGTTGTACCAGAGATCATAGGACATCACCTGGAGCACGAACCCAAGGAGCTTGGACTTGGCCGGTGACGTCTGAAGGGGAATCCGGCGACCTCGGCCGTGGGTTGGAGTTAGGGTTTGGGTTTTTGTAGGTAGGTGTCTGCTTTGGTTTAAGTGTGTTTGGTCTTGTTTAGTTGTTGAGTTTTCTCAGTATACAAAATCTGGGATCACCTAGGTAGTTTCTTGTGTTTCGTCTAAGCGCGATACGTTATACGACACGGATCGTGCACTTTGTGTGATTTTGCTCTTAGGTTGTTTTCGTCGTGTCGCTACGCACGTTAGCCACAATACGAACACTTGAGAGTATGTTTTGTGTTGTTGCGTCGGTCAAATGTAGTTTGTACGTGTTTTGGGTCTGTTATTAATATATACTTGCTTTATTGTTTTAATGTTACAGGTTCGCAGGCGGGAACTTCGGACGCTGCTACAAAAGGAAAACAGGTGGTTGGCTTCACTTAGCCAGGAGCGTTGGTGATTAGATTTAACATCTACAGGGGAATCGCCCGCATGGCGTTATGCGTTTGGGCTAGAGATGTTAATTTTGTCGCATATTCTATGTCATATTTAGAATTGCGCATTCACCCCACTGCTTAGTTATTATTATGCTTGGACTAGTATCCTTAGGACACTGCACATATTATTGACGACTCATGTTGCACGAGCACTGATTGTATGCGACACACCGTCAATAATTGCCATGACACGCACAGCCCACTTATAGATATGATATTTCTTGGTTAGGGACATTGAGACATTGATTCATATTTCTTATCGCATATGACATATAGCATACCTGTATACCTATATGATAACACATATGCCTTCGCATACTTACATGCTAATTACCTGTATACCTATAGAGTATTGTACCATTAGTGATAGGTACATACACATATAATGATATAGCTACTTGTATATTTTGCATACATACTTCACTTATACCTGGAGGGTATATCACATCATTACTAATAGGTAGATACCTATATCTTGCTATACCTTTATGTTTACATATATATCTGGTTATACCTACATGTTTACTTTTACTTGATGTTATTTAGAATTGGATAAATTACGAACCTCATTATATTTATATTAACTTGTTGCAGTTAAATAGCGGCTTTTCCTTTATATGCTCGCATTTTAGTTTTATGTTGCATATATTATATTCATGGATTTTCGAATTGTGATATGGATTTTTCCTGAAATTATGCAAGTATTTCTTATTCTTTACTTGATATTTGGATGCATCCACTCTGAGATTTGTTTTAAACCGATACGTGGATCACGAGTGTCGATACCGGACACTTACGATTCGAGGAACGTATATACCGATACGTGGATCACGGGTGTCGATACCGGGCGCTTACGATTCAAGGAATGTATAAACACGAGAAAGACCGATACGTGGATCACGGGTGTCGATACCGGACACTTACGATTCGAGGAACGTATAGATTTGAGTATTTCTGTATCGATGCTTGACAAATTATTTTTATGATATTTTTACTTCTAAGTATATATAACAATGGAATGGGACGCTGTTATATATATATATATATATATATATATATATATATATATATATTAGTGGAATGGGACGCTAATATATATGTATATATATCAATTCATATACATCATCATATTTATTCATGCAATTATACTTAGGATATTAGAGATTTACTTGATATTAGATTTGGGATATAGGAGATTTATTTGAGATTTGATACGTGATATATATGTATGTATATGAGATTACTGATTTTATACCTTCAGGATATATGAGAGATATTCGATATTGTACATTCAGGATTTGTAAGACTTATATGATATGAGAGCTAATTTGGGGGCTGATTTGAGGAATTTGGATTTGAATTGTCTTGATGGATTATGATCCTACCACGATGTCAGGATTCCGTGGAAATGACATGTTTCATTCCATACTCCACATTTATTGTTTATACACGGCTTCATGTATTAGTTGTACCTGTTAGTGTATCTTTCATGACTGTTGCATTTACATACTTATTTTATATGCATTACTTCATGTGTTAGTTGTACCTGCTAGTGTACCTTTCATGACTGTTGCATATATTCCTTTTCATATCATTATTGCATACCGATTGTCATATTATTGCTTCATGTATATGTAGTAACCGTTAGTGTACTTTTCATGATTTCTGCATTCTTCTGACCTTTTATTGCTATTAATTGCATATGTTAGCTTCGCGTTGTACGTGCATACTTGCGATTACTTGCATATGTTATTTACCATTCACGAGTTGGCAACTCACCCCCGTTGTGCCACAGTTTGTTTTGCAGGGTGTTCCCCAGAGTAGTCGAGGCAGGATATTCATCTATCTTATCATCTTTTGCTACGGATACCGCATCAGCTCACAGTGTGCAGTTTGCTTTAGGTGGGTTTTGTGGTTATTCGTTTTTGTATTGTATATTCGTTGTATCCTTGTACTCTCCATCTACTATTTTCATGTTGACTTAGAGACTTGGTGAGGATGATATTGTATATTATTTTGTGACTTGGTTGTCTTTTATACAGTTTCCTTTTTATCGTCTTTTATTCCTTCGCTACGGTGTCGTATATTTGTTGTGGTGGTTGTTTTCCGCCTTTGGGCGTGTTTTTGCTCCCGTTTAGGGATGCTTTACTTAAAGAATTTATACTTGAGATTTTCAAAAGTTTAAACAATGTTTCTTATCTTTTCTTGTCTTTTAATGGTTTAGATTTCTGGGTTTTGACTTTCTTTTACCGCGTTACGCCTGTAGACGTTGCGTAGTATTAGAGCCGTCACGTGCCAATTTCGGATCGTGACACTTTCATCCGATATAAATTTTAATTTGATGTAATATTATTTTGCGGGACACATCCGGGTTGAGGTTGTAGCCACCGTTGAATTATTTCATTTACTTCTTTTTGCTCCTAGGATAGACCTAAGGTGGGGTGCATAAACTACCGGGTTCTTTTAAGTGCCGAGTGGCCAACTCATTTTACTGAGGGAGGTTGCTTCTCTTGGGGAATTTGGCGGGTAGTTTGCCTCACCCGTAGGGGTCTAGAGTAGAGTTTGGCTATTCATCACGACCGTGGAATCTGTCTTTCGTTACAGGCGTAAACGAAACGTGGAATTCCTAATATATCCAATATGTTCATCTGTGATCTGGAATGCCTATTATTGTGTGAGACGAATGGTTATATTATATATGTTATATAATAGACGCTGCTTATGTTTTGCACCCGTGCTAGTCCAGCCCCCGCTCTGGCGTTAGTTAAGTAACCTAATGGTGTTAAACGGGGCCCAGTGGCGAATGCGAATGGCATACGCATACGTTGTATTTTCGTTTCTCTCTATGACGATAGGTGTAAGTGATGGGACTGTATTAGATTAATACAAAGCAAACAAACCAAATCCGAATCGTTAGAACAATTTTAAAGACATTCAGTTTTTTCAAAACAGAAACTTTTAAATGCGGAGCTTAAACCACTCCTTTAAAAGCTATCAGGTTCTTTTGATTAAATCAAGTTCATTACGTTCACGGTTTCCCCAAAACCAGCCGTAGCCCTCCATCATTTCAGTTTAATATTCAGTAATATTCAAGTTATGTATTTTGACCTTCGCCAAAGCATAGTGATTGGTAGCTACTGGATATTCATCTGTAGCATAGATAGATGAGTTGGTTTGAGACAGTCGTACTACTATTTTGACCTTCATCAAGGGTATGTATGGGTGGGTTCCAATTAACCTGGACAATGACGGGTATAACTTGACATGTGACTTATGATATGTTGGTCTTCGTCAAGGTCATAAGAGCATGGGGCAAAAAACTACATCGGGAGTTTCTAAAGAAACTGAAACTTGCTAGTGTTGCATACCATTTGGAGTGTGATAATTTTGGTAGGATTCCTTCAAAGTTATCACACAATGATATTTGGATCCCGATCCTACTGTGGATATCCGCTACTCTTCGGGAGATTTTTTCACTTAATGATCAATGCTCTAAACCAAGTAGCTGTTTAGAATAGTGTTAGCAGGGTTACGCCTCCAGGGAAAAGAGATTATTTAATTAAGGAACTTCATGAAAGCGTTGTAAAACCTCTCTCGAAGTACCGACACTAGCCTGGCCGAAAGGTTAGCAAGAATTGTACGGCGAGATTAATCCTGACTAATTCTTCTTTTATAGTTTGAGGAAGGATTCGAGAAACAGTGGAATCCATCCTATTTAGATAAACTAAAAACTAATCTAAACTTGCAAGAACATCATGCTAAAGTGTTTCTTCTCTCTCTCCTAATTGCAGCGACCAAGATGACCGGTCTTAAGTTACTTTTATATAAAAACATATTGACAGGTCCAAGCTATAAAGATTGGCTCAGGAATGTCCATATGGCCATCACATATGACAAACTGGGCTATCTTCTTACTACTAAAGCCCCCGCCGTCCCAGGTCCATATTCCAGCATCGCGGATAAAGAGATCCATAAGACCTTGGAAATTGATAGTGCGAAAGCCAAGTACCTCGTGCTGGCCTCTATGGATAATGAACACCAGAGGTGGCATGAGAAGATGGATCTTGAATCCATCTTCCTCCATACTAAGGACTTATATGGAATACAATCTCGTATCGTATGATACGAGACCTCGAAGAAACTATTTCAAGCAATGTTGGCTGTCGGGTCATCTGTAAGGGACCACGTCCTTAAGATGATCAGCTTGATTGAAGAGCTCGCGGACCTGAGGTCCACGTTGGAGAACGAGCTGTATACAGATTTAGTTCTACAATATCTCCCCTCTACCTACGCCCAGTTTATCTTGAATTTTAACATTCAAGGGAAGGAAATTACACTTCCAGAACTCCTCAACATATTGAGGAGCACTGAGGGCACCCTGAAGAAGTCCAGGAAGACACCCGCTCTGCTTGTTGGAGGATCTTCCTCTTCTAGATCCAAGGAGAAAGCCAAGGGGAAGAAGAAGAAGGCCTCACCAAGCCGAAAGGCGGTGTTGGTAAGGTAGAGGCAAGGGGCAAGGCAAAAGTTGGGTGGCCGATGGTAGGGAAGGAAGAATGCTTCTACTGTCACAAAAAGGGCCATTGGAAGAAGGATTGCAGGGCCTGGAAAGTCCAGAACCGGGATGCGAAGCCGATTATGGTTTCGGCTTCAGGTGTGTTTGTGATTGAAAACTGTCTGTCAATCAACTCTACTTTCTGGGTATCGGATACCGAATTAGGATCTCATATATGTAATTATTTGCAGGCACTGAGAAATCGTAGAGTTTTGAAAGCGAGTGATATGACCCTCATGGTTGCTAACGGAGCGAGCGTGGATGCTGTGTCCGTAGAGGAATATCACTTAGGACCGACAAGTGGACATATTTTGGTTTTGCACAACTGTTTTTGTGTACCTAGTTTGACTTGTAATATCATTTTTGTATCTTTGTTATCTAAAGAAGGTTATGATTTTACATTTGTAAGCGATGTCGTAAACAGCCACCTTAATCATGGTTTGATTGGGTCGGGTATACTAAACAACGATATATACGTATTAAACCAACTACAAGTTTTCAACGTCCATAACACACACAAATGAAAGTCTCTAGAATTAAATCAAGTTTTCTTATGGTATTGTAGACTGGGTCACATCAATGAAACACGGTTGACCAAGTTACATAAAGAGAGATATTTGGATCTGTTCGAATATCAGTCTTATACAACTTGTCAATCATGTCTCAAAGGAAATATGGCAAGGACTCCGTTCACTGGACACGGAGTAAGAGCGAGCGAGCTCTTGGGACTCATACACAGTGACGTGTGTGGTCCAATGTCTACACATGCAAGAAGTGGCTATTCCTATTTCATTACTTTTATGGATGATTTCTATGGGTATGGACAAGTCATCTTGATGAAATATAAATCCAAGGCCTTTGAGAAATTCCAAGAATATAAGAATGAAGTGGAAAAACAAACCGGCAAAAGTATCAAGACACTTAGATCTGATCGAGATGGTGAATACTTAAGTTCCGCATTGGGAAGTACAAACTTGCCTAGTCTATCATATGTCTGGACGTCATATGATACGCGGCATTGGAAAGTACAAACTTGCCTAGTGTACCCGCTATCGATTTAGGATGCAATTAACTTCTAATTTCCCAGTCCTGAAGATCCATACGAGCACGGAGGTTGACTTTCGATTTTCCGTCTTTACAAAGAAGTAAGTTGAGTACGTACTCGGATACTCTCTTCTCTATGTGCATGACGTCCAGACAATGACGCACTAAATTTGTTGACAGTACGAAAACTCGTAGAAATTTCTTAACTTGTTCCGGTATGGTGGTTTGACCTGTTTTTCCGGATCTATCCCGAAGATCACATTATTGTAGCCATCCCACTGAGCAATCACGTCCTCTCCGGACAATGAGGATGGAGGCCCAAGAAGCTCCTGATAACTATTAAAGTGAGCAGCGTCTAACCTGTAGAGATGGTCTAGTGGCAGGAAACGCCGATGACCGCAATAACAAACCTTCTTGCTAAAATTCAACCATTTCGTTGTTGTATATTGATGGAAATAAAGGCATGTTTTGTGACCATGTATGGACCAACATGATAGAATTCCATGCGCAGGAATGTCATTAATTGTCCACATTAAAGCCGCACGCATTGTGAAGGTTGTATCTGTGTTTGCATTGTAAGTATCTACACCATCAATGAATAAAGATTTTAATTCATCGATCAGAGGTCAGAGATAGACGTCGATATTGTTTCCCGATATGTTTGGTCCATTAATAAGAAGAGGTATCATAAAATAGGATTGATCCATAGCAAACCAAGACGACAGATTATAAATTATCATCACAACGGGCCATGTGCTGTGGCTTCCAGCCATATAGTTGAATGGGCAGAAGCCATCACTAGCGAGTTCGAGCCTGACATTGCGAGGATCACTACTGAATATTTCGTGCCTCCTATCAAAATCCTTCCATGCCGGTGAATCTCTTGGATGACTCATTTTTTCATCTTCACTTGGAGCAGCACGGTGATGCCAAATCATTGCCTCGGTTATTTTCTTGCACCTGAATAGCCTCTGCAGCCTCTGTGTTATGGGAAAGTATCATGCTATCTTGACTAGTATATCGGGCTTCTTATTAGATTCTTTCGGCTTATACCTGGCCTCTCCGTATGGTGGACACTCTTTCAAATCTGAATTCTCTTTCCGGTACAACACGCAATCTTTAGGACATGCATGAATCTTCTCATACTTCAGACCCAAATCAAACATTATCTTCTGGGCTTCGTACCAGCTGTCCGGCACGTTATTTCCCGGGGGCATAGAATCTTTTAGGAACTTCAGAAGTATCGTGAATGACTTGTTGCTCCATCCATTTAAGCACTGAATCTGGAAAACTTGGACGAACCATGATAGGGTCGAATACTTTGCATTCTCATAAATTGGTCTTCTATCATCATTCATGAACTCTTTATACTTATCCGCACGCAATCCTTGACCGGAAGGAATGTCATCTTCGGTAGGAATACTATCACCTAGGGCAGCCTCTACCATATCCTCCATTTCTTCTTCAGGAAAGAAGTTATCATCTTTTTTTCTTCTACCGCATTACCGTCTTTTCCTTCTTCTTCTGCCGCATTACCGTATTCTTCTTGTCCTTCCCCGTGATATAGCCAAGTTGTATAAAGTCTAGTAAAACCATGTTTAACGATGTGAAACTCTACAATTTCTACCTTCTGCCGGAACTTATTCCCACATCTATCGCACGGGCAGAGAATCATCTCTAACATGATCTTATTATCTGTACGTGCAAATTCAATGAAAGAAGCAACTCCTGTGACAAATTTAGATTGCATGCATTGTTGTCAATCCACGTACATCCAGTCCTTAACTCTGATGTACTCATGGGTCATGTTAGACTGTATAACATATAAATTGTAGGTTATGGTTGTTGGAGATAGTGCCCTCAGAGTCAATTAGTGGATCACAGGCACGTGATTGCAATGATTGATGGAGGACCTATGCCGGTAGGACAGTCTTACTCAAGATGATAGTATGCTATCCGGTTTGCCTTTATCATCGTGTACTGCTTCAGGTGACCTTACAGGTCACTATTACACGTTGATAGAGCCCTTAGAATTCTTTCTTGACGACCAGCAGTATGATGGCGATCATATACGTGGGAGCTGGGGTCTATAAGCACATCTTTAAATGGTCCCTAATCGTAGGAGTTTTCGAGACAGGGCATCGATACTCCAGAGTAGACTAGTGTATACAGTCTAGACCCCGACGAGGGGCGGTGGCCGGTCTTACAAGCCACTGGTGTCAGTTGGTTCACCTAAGATGTATACAGGTGCTCATTGGGTTATGAGTACACCGGACAGGACTCGCCGGGAACATGCTAGTTGGTCTTATACCAGACGTCAGATAGCAGTTCCCTGGTGACATGTGTACAGGTTAGTTCATCGACCTGAGATCGTCATTTGTCTCGTGTGAGTTCCCACTGTACTTTGATTACTACCCTACCATGCTCAAAGAAGACGTGCAAACAGGTTTTAGTTGGGTACAGTCCCGAGCCACATAGAGGCAGTGAGCGGATCTTTAGGGGTTCGTCTCTCCCGGTATTGGGGGTGAGGTCGCGCTGTGTCTAGGAGAGCCCTTACACAAATTCCTTGGCCAAGACAGGAGATTTACTGGTAGGTATTCCAGTAATATCTCAGGGTGTTCTGGGCTACACTCTGACATGACTTGTACTGCTTTTGGGGGTCTGACTTTTACCAACCCCCTAGGCCCGCCATGCGATGCTCATAAACGAACGGACCGGACTGTACGGATAATGCCACTGACAGGCTCAGTAGGGTGTCAGGATGAGTTCGCTCATCGACGTCCCTTTTGGTCAATACCTGGTAGCCCGTTACGTATGGCTAATACCTCTGACGTGCTAGTGGTTAAATCCACAACCAAAATATTGACGAGTCTTTAGAGTCCCCGACAGACCGTTTTCTCAAGTTTCGGGCGAAACGCTGTAGAGGCCGTATGGAGATATGGCAGGGTTCGATCATATACGTGCGGTATTGCACGGATCATGATCGGACGGATAATACTAGCGGGTTTTGGTTTAAGCCGGATCCTAGTATTGTACAGTGTAGATTTTGTCTCATTGCATTTGTATTCGGTCGCAATACAAATGTAGGTATGTATATACAGTCGCGGGGTTTTCCTGTAATTTATTACGGGATCAGTTTTTTGAAGTTGCCAGTTTGCATTCCGTTTCGGCCATTTTCCTTTGTTTCTTTCCTTGGCTGAAAAATGGTGGAGGAAGGGCTTATTTGCAAATGTGCAAATTAGCAATTTGGAAGGTTGTTTTTGCAAGTAGTTGCATCATGATGGTTTCATGATGGTTCCACCATCACTTGACTTCCTTGGATAATCATTGCTTGACTTTTGTGCGATGAGATGAGTGATGGGTTTTGGAGTGAGGTTTTTGTTGTGATGATTCTTGATCATTATCACCCTTTCTCTCTCTTTGATGTATTATTGCTTCCCCCCCTCTTTTGCTTTACTCTCTCTCTCACTCTCCTAGAGATGGCCGGCCACAACAAGATGGAGGGGGCTGAAAATATTTTTGGTATGGGTTTGAGCTCTCATTTGGCTTAGAAAAATTATCTAGTTCATCACAAAATTTTCATATCTCATTCCTCCACCAAAAACCATGGCAACTTCAACCCCAATGCGACATAGCTTTCTACACTTCATCTTCAGTATCCTTGGGCACGTCGACTCGCCAACTTCGTGCTCGAGTTGCCTCGGTCCAGAGGTAAGAGCCCGTGAAAGAACCCGGCGATGTGGTGCCCTTCCGACGAGGAGATGAAGACCGGAGATTCCGCGGGGAGATCGGGATGACGACGAGAAGACCGAAGGACACGGATCGCTCGGTATATCTCTCTACCCCTTCTCTAGTTAGCTAGGAGTAGGTTAATGGCCCGATCCAGGTTTATAGTGCGCGGTGGTGCCGGTTCTAGTTTAAAGAAAAGTATCGTTTCCGCATTTTGGCCTCGGATTGACGGCCGGGGTGCCGCCGTGCACTTACACTGGTATCAGAGCCAGGCCATTAACCCAGTCTAGCTTGCTCTAACATGTTTACTAGTTCGATCGAACGGATTTTTCAAAAACCCGCATTTTTTGGTCTGGTTGCTGTCGATTTTATTTTGTGCTTTAAAAATTTTTCTGAGCATGTCAAAAAATCGTGCAGTGTTTTTTTAAGTATTGTGTGAAATTTTTGTTCACTGTTGTTCCTGTAGCACCGTGGAACCGCGGCCTTTCCCCTGTTCCGGCTGCGGTTCTGCTGCAGTATTAAGGAAACAGTGCACCAAATTTTTACAGAGGGTCTTGGACTTAGAAATGGGGGTTTTGGTATATTATTTTTGGGCCTAGATTTTCTTTGAGTGCTACAGTAGTGCTTGGGGCCCACTTCGGTTAATTTGATCGATCGAAAATTTTAAACATGTTAGTTCAAAGTATTTACATTATATCTGTGACCGTGAATGTCATTTGATCGGTAAATCCTGTCTAACTGCTATAGCCCTTTTAGACGGATTTGCGAACGTAACATTCACGTTGATGTTCTGTGTTGTTCTATGATGTTGCGGATTGGTCGTGGGGGATAGCCTGGATGCAATGTTAGTACAGTTTTGGTATTATTATGTACATTTGATATTGCGGGGTGAGCGTCCGACATGTGGACTGCCGTCACTGCCTGTTTGTATATTATTCTTTTGGGGCACGACCGGGCTGAGGTCGATGTACCCATTGTATGTATATTTTACTTTCTATACTAGGATTACCTCATGGAGGGGTGCACGGATAGCCGGGTTCTAGAGGGCAACTGGCCCGCATCTCATGGCTTTGAGACGGAGGGGGCTTCACTCTAGAATTGGCGGGTTATTCGCCACACTCGTAGGGGGTACAGGTTGACCCAAGGAGGGGTGCACAAGTTACCGGATTCCGTGAAGTGCTGGGTGGTCCATTCACGTTGTTGAAGGGGGATGCCTCGCTTCAGGTTTTGGCGGGTAACTTGCCGCGCCCGTAGGGGTCTAGGATTTCATTGCACAGGCTATCCACACGACCAGGGGAACGTCGGGTTTCAGTAGCGGCTCTATGAAACCCGGGGATCCCAGATATTTGTATTGTTCTGTGATGCTTATTACATTTCTGTGATGTTGCATTTTATCACGCCTTGAGCGATTATTATATATTGATATATATACTAGTAGATGTTGTATATGTTTTGCATCCGCGCTAGTCCAGTCCCCGCTCTGTCGTTAGTTAAGTAACCTAACGGGTAATGACAGGACCCAGTGGCGAATGCGGATGGCATATATGTACATCATTATTTTCGTTCTTTTGTGGTGTGATGAATTGATGGGACTGCATTGATTCGGATCAATGCAAGCTAAACAAACCTATTCTCATGTTGTTGGAACAACTTTTCAAAAAGCTATTATTGCAAGGGCGTTATCTTTTGTTTTGCACAGTGGTATTCGGTTATAAATATCCAGCACCTCAGTCGACGAGGCAAGGGCCGAGATCCCTTCACCGGGAGTGACCCCTTGGACAGAAGTTTGCGTCAGGGCAATAACTTCACTATAGTCGATTACTTTTGCTTTGCATCGTGGTATTCAGTTGGAATATCCTGTACCTCATTCTACGGGGAAAGAGCCGAGATCCCTTCACCGGGAGTGACCTCTTTAGCAAAGGTTTTCGCCACTATATTTTTAAAAGCTATCTAGTTCCTTCAACGATATCAAGTTCATTACGTTAAAGGTTTTTCGCCAAAAACCATTCGTAGCCCTCCGTCGTTTCAGTTAAATGTTCGGTAGTATTCAAGCTATGTATTTTGACCTACGCCAAGGCATAGTGATTGGTAGCTACCGGATATTTATCTGTTGCATAGATAGATGCGTTAGTTTGGGACAGTCGTACTACTATTTTGGCCTACGTCAAGGGTATGTACGGGTGGGTTCAAATTAACCTGGACAATTACGGGTGGAACTTGACATATGACTTATGATTTGTTGGCCTTAGTCAAGGTCATAAGAGCATGGGGCAAAAATCACATCGGGAGTTTCTAAAGAAACTGAAACTTGACAGATATGCGCATACCTTCTGGAGTGTGATAACGTGAGTGGATTCCATTACGTTATCATGCGATGATAGTTGGATCCTGATTCCCACTGATGAGTTGGTTTACTCCTCGGGTGATCCCGACTAATTCTTCTTTCAGATTTGGAGGAGAATTTGACGATACAGTGGGAGGTTTCCTGATTAGATAAATTGGTAACCATTCTGATCTAGATTAGAGTACACGCTGAGTGTTTCTTTTCTCTCTCTCTTTGGCAGCGACCATGGCCCGACCCTTGACTATGACTCAAGTGACCAAGTTGACCGAACCTTCTTAAACACTGGCTTTTGAATTGTTAGAGTTGCAAACCTCTTTGCCACTCCTACTTTTACCCTTTTCTCCAGAACACCCCGTATTACTACGAACGTCCACTTCCATTGGATAAAACCATCGTATGGTTATATACTAACTCGAAGGAATTTATTCGAGGATGGTTTCCGGTTCTGGAGAAAACGAATAGGACTATTCAGTTGTCTTTTCCTTTTACCTTCTCTCAGGTTGCGAGTGCTCCTTAGATTAGGGGATAGTACACCTGTTACGCCTATTGGACAGTCTTCTTCCAAACCTTAGGCTGGTGCAGAACGGTGGGGAATGAAAAAAGCCGATTAGCCTAAGTGTGGTGTACAGAAGGTATTAAGTTAAGACAAATAAAGGGATTAGAAGGAGGGCAAAGTAAATTGCGACTGCTATTCACGACCAAACCATGTATTTCATTACCACTCCCACTTCACCTTTGTATTTCTCCAGGACACTCCGTATCACTACGAAGATCCACAGTTATTTGGATACTCCATCGTATGGTTATATACGAACTCGAAAGGAACTTGTTCCAGTTCGGGGATGGATTCTGGTTCAGGAGAAATAGGAATAAGGTTTATTCGGTTGTCTTTTATCTTCACCTTCTCTCGAATTGCGAGTGCTCCTAGGATTAGGACAGTACACCCATTATGCTTATTGGATAGTCTTCTTCCAAACCATAGGCTGGTGCCGAACGGTAGGGAAGGAAGAAAACCATTTGGCCTAAAGGGGTGTGTAGAAGGTATTGACTAAAGACATATGAAGGGATGTGGAGAGATGACATAGAAATATACGGTTACAGTTGTGAATCTGGATAATGGAAGAGGCATTACTAGGAATACCAGGATACCCCTACGAAACATTTCAATGTTTCAGTTTCACTGTGTACTGTTAAAGGAAAACTGATTTCCCAATTAGACACTTGCTCCAGGGTATGTATTTACCAGGTTTGATTCTCACATCTGTATGGTTTTACAGATGATGAGTGAGAGTAAGTTATTGGGAATTGGGTGATCATCCTCATTATATCGGGATTCGTTGTAATCGATGATATTTGAGGAAGTCACCTGGGTAGTTTACCGGACGGCAAATATTTGGTTTTGAATATCCGCTGTTATGCACCAATTTCAAATTGATATATCTGTACGTCTATTTTTATAGAGTGAGATATACCTTTTTGAAATTATGTCTATGACATTTACCTATATCAGTGGACGGTTAGGTAAGGAGCATTAAACAGCGGTGTAATTCTTCTTAACCATAAGTACAGTTTTCAACCTACGACACACAGGGTATGAGTTATTAGACTCAGGGACTTATAGAGAGTATTGTATGTTGTCCAGCGTCCATGAGGACAGAGGGGTTGGTTCTCGTACTATATTCGGTTTACTTATGACTTCTCTAGTTTTTAGACAGGTGTTTCGTAGAAACACAAGGTCTGAGTTTTGAGAAGTTATAGGTATATGAATAAAGTAGAGAACCAGATGTTGCAAGTATCGGGATTCTTCAAGGTGATCGAAGATGTAGATACTTGTGTATGGTATTCAGTTAATAGTAATGATTAAGAGAACCTGCTTCTCTTTCAGATTACTCATAATTGGAAGCACTCCTAAGTTGAGTAATGCTGATCGGCCTCTCTCCATTTAGTTGACATGCACTGAAGACAGCTGCATGATTTGAATCTGGTTCAATTAAATCAGTGCCTCTGTTTCTGTATTGGATATAGAACAGTTCATATTTTGACACTGTTAAGGTACGGGGAGTTGTCCAGCTTATGCTTAAAACCAGACTCTGGATAACTCAAGGCACGTTTATGTAATGGCTGTTTGTGGGTTGACCCGGGCTATGATGAGGGTTAACTTTCTACCATCTGGTAGATCAATAATGATATTGTTTTTGACTCGCCACAGTTTTAACAAAAATGGATTTTTTTCAGAAAACAGTAGTGGGAGTATGGTAGAACTGGAAGTGATTCCAGAACCGCAGACGATTACTGAAAATTTGATAAGAACCTAAAGATTCAATTTGGTTTGACATTCCATTGGCCACTCCGCAGATACGATGGGTAACCTCAGGCACCCGAGAGGTACTCCGGTAACCTCAAGGACGGTGGCAGGGAGGTTCTTGTTTACCCAGACTTGCCATTGCTGTTGTTCCAGACTGTGAGACCCGGCAGGAGGATGAATATAGCGTCGTTCTGAATTGGCTTTAGAAGTGTACGTCTATATGACTCTGCCAGAGGGTTGTCGTAGTCAGTGGGAGCAGCGGAAGCATTGGTGGACAAGTAGCTTATGTCTATGTACTAAAGCAGATATAGCGGAGATAGATCATCTATTTCTGATGTGACAGTCACAGGTTTGACTTCATCAGAATAGGGGATGGATCTATTAAGAAGGCAGTAGGGTGTGATGTCCTGGCATTTGGATGACATACACAGAGCAGGAAGTGATATTCCTATACTACGATCGGTTATACTTTGGTTGTCACACAGTGGTTTCTCCACACGGGACATGGATATAATATCAAGACATTCTAGTTTCCCAATCAGGGTACTTAGACAGCATTCTGAAGGTGTTTTAGAATGGACGACTCCAGGCACGGTAATGTACCTGCAGGTGATGGAGTCACCCTCTCTAAAGGTGTCTTACAGACTAAAGTGGAGAGGGATGTGCATGATTGGCAGATCACTTGCTTAGGCAATTGACTCAATCATGAGATGTCAAGCACCACACCAGATGTTGTTTTTTGCAGTAGATGCAATATGTTGATATTGATCCAATCCTGGAGAAACGAACGGAAGCAGTTTTAGAACATAAGTGGATGTTCTAGGGATATGATAACAACAGCCTCTTTTAGGAGACAGTTATCATTCCAGGCTTCCAAGGTGACATGGATGACATAGAGGTTGTCAGAGTTATAGTTTTCCTTCTGACGAGGGGCAGTATTTTGGACAGGTGGTCCAAGGGGATACTGAGGAAGGCATGACGCAGGATACTGATTAAGTTCAGTTGACGATACAGTCTAAGAAGTTTGGATTTGGAGTTCATTTATGAGCTAGGTCCCATCAGATATCCAGACATATTCTAAGACAAGTATTGCTCATTTCGGGAGATGGCTTTCTCCGTGAAATTGAGATAAAGAGAAACATAGAAAGAAACATCAAGGCGGATCCACTCACTCAGGCTATTCCTCGAACACATTAGTTTTGCAAACTAGTTTTGTGAGACTGATTAGTAGAGGAGTTGGGTGTTCGGTATCACACGGGCTATGAGTATGCGACATCGCAATAATTAGCCTTGAGTGCAAGTGGGAGATTGTTGCAGATAGTGCCCTCAGAGTCAATTATTGGATCACAGGCACGTGATTGCAATGATTAATGGAGGACCTATGCCGGTAGGACAGTCTTACTCAAGATGATAGTATGCTATCTGGTTTACCTTTATCATCGTGTACTGCTTCAGGTGACGTTACAGGTCACTATTACACGTTGATAGAGCCCTTATGATTCTTGCTTGACGACCAGCAGTATGATGGCGATCATATACGTGGGAGCTGGGGTCTATAAGCACATCCTTAAATGGTCCCTAGTCGTGGGAGTTTTCGAGACAGAGCATCGATACTCCAGAGTAGACTAGTGTATACAGTCGAGACCCCGACGAGGGGCGGTGGCCGGTCTCACAAGCCACTGGTGTCAGTTGGTTCACCTAAGATGTATACAGGTACTCATTGGGTTATGAGTACACCGGACAGGACTCGCCGGGAACATGCTAGTTGGTCTTATACCTGACGTCAGATAGCAGTTCCCTGATGACATGTGTACATGTTAGTTCATCGACCTGAGATCGTCATTTGTCTCGTGTGAGTTCCCACTGTACTTTGATTACTACCCTACCACGCTCAAAGGATACGTGCAAACAGGTTTTAGTTGGGTACAGTCCCGAGCCACATGGAGGCAGTGAGCGGATCTTCAGGGGTTCGTCTCTCCCGATATTGGGGGTGAGGTCGCGCTGTGTCTAGGAGAGCCCTTACACGAAGTCCTTGGCCAAGGCAGGAGATTTACTGGTAGGTATTCCAGTAATATCTCAGGGTGTTCTGGGCTACACTCCGACACGACTTGTACCGCTTTTGGGGGTCTGACTTTTACCAACCCCCTAGGCCCGCCATGCGATGCTCATAGACGAACGGACCGGACTGTACGGATATTGCCACTGACAGGCTAAGTAGGGTGTCAGGATGAGTTCGCTCATCGACGTCCCTTTTGGTCAATACCTGGTAGCCCGTTACGTATGGCTAATACCTCTGGCGTGCTAGTGGTTAAATCCACAACCAAAGTATTGACGAGTCTTTAGAGTCCCCCACAAATCGTTTTCTCAAGTTTCGGGCGAAACGCTGTAGAGGCCGTATGGAGATATGGCAGGGTTCGATCATATGCGTGCGGTATTGCACGGATCATGATCGGACGGATAATACTAGCGGGCTTTGGTTTAAGCCGGATCCTAGTATTGTACAGTGTAGATTTTGTCTCATTGCATTTGTATTCGGTCGCAATACAAATGCAGGTATGTATATACAGTCGCGGGGTTTTCCTGTAATTTATTACGGGATCAGTTTTTTGAAGTTGCCAGTTTGCATTCCGTTTTGGCCATTTTCCTTTGTTTCTTTCCTTGGCTGAAAAATGGTGGAGGAAGGGCTTATTTGCAAATGTGCAAATTAGCAATTTGGAGGGTTGTTTTTGCAAGTAGTTGCATCATGATGGTTTCATGATGGTTCCACCATCACTTGACTTCCTTGGATAATCATTGCTTGACTTTTGTGTGATGAGATGAGTGATGGGTTTTGGAGTGAGGTTTTTGTTGTGATGATTCTTGATCATCATCACCCTTTCTCTCTCTTTGATGTATTATTGCTTCCCCCCCCCCTTTTTGCTTTACTCTCTCTCTCTTGCTCTCCTAAAGATGGCCGGCCACAACAAGATGGGGGGGCTGAAAATATTTTTGGTGTGGGTTTGAGCTCTCATTTGGCTTGGAAAAATTATCTAGTTCATCACAAAATTTTGATATCGCATTCCTCCACCAAAAACCATAGCAACTTCAACCCCAATGCGACATAGCTTTCTACACTTCATCTACAGTATCCTTGGGCACGTCGACACGCCAACTTCGTGCTCGAGTTGCCTCGGTCCAGAGGTGGGAGCCCGTAAAAGAACCCGGCGATGTGGTGCCCTTCCAACGAGGAAATGAAGATCAGAGATTCCGCGGGGAGATCGGGACGACGACGAGAAGACCGAAGGACACGGATCGCTCGGTATATCTCTCTACCCCTTCTCTAGTTAGCTAGGAGTAAGTTAATGGCCCGATCCGGGTTTATAGTACGCGGTGGTGCCGGTTCTAGTTTAAAGAAAAGTATCGTTTCCGTATTTTGGCCTCGGATTGACGGCCGGGGCGCCGCCGTGCCCTTACAATGGTGACTATATTGAGAAATCTAAGTACGAAATGGTTACTGACAAAGAAGAAAATCCGTAGAGGCAAGTTTGTCGTTGAAAAGAATAAATTATCGATAAAAAAAGTTAGATTTGAAGATACCCAAATGTAACATTTCAGAAAAATAAAATATTATTTTTGGGAATTTTTATAATTAAATAATATTACATTGAATATTTTAATAAGGCGGTATAATTAAATACCGATAAATTGGGAAAATTATGGAAAATTATGGAAATTACTGAAATGAGGGTGCTTTATTGGATTTAAGCAAATTATGAAATCACTTTGATGCTTTGAATCCGCGCATGGAGGGTTATGATTTATTATACACTATTTTAATGTTAATCGCGGTTAAATATCGCTAATCGCGCATTAAGCTTGTTTTGTGCAAAACATGCACCATATCATTTTTACATTTTGTTACATTTTCCTACATGGCCTTCTCTTCATTTTCATTCATGGTTTTGGTATTATGTGAGAAGAGAAAAGAAAAAGGAAAAGAAAATAGAAAAGAAAAGAAAAGGAAAACATTAAAGTATTAGGTATGGGTGAGAGAGAGAGGTGAGGGGTCAAACTTAGACCATAACACTTTGTTCCCTCATCATCTTCTTTATCTTTTCTTCTTCTTCTTTCCCCATGGCAGCACCCTCTCCTCCTTCCTCTTCAAGCCCACTTTTCATCATCAAAAACTCCCCAAAAGTCCATCCCCACTTCATTAAAAACATGCACAAGCTCACAAGCTACACTTTGGAAAAAGAAAAATGGGATTTTGATGCTCTAGGGGATTCATGAGTGCCAAATGAGGTAACCTCTTCACCATTGGTGTAGTTTTTCTTTCACTTTAGCACAAATACATGTTTAGATGTGATTAAGTGGTGTTTTGCGAGCTTTGAAAATTTAAAGTTGAGGTTAGGGTTTGGAATTGATTCCAAGGGTGTAATTGAGTATAGTGGTGACCTTAAACCCCCCTTTTATGTTAGGTTTATGGACAAAAACAAAGACTAGAACTCCTTAACCCAAACTTAGAAACCCCGACATCGGCAGATTTTATGGAAATTGTGATGTATTTTGGTATCTGCTATCACCCGGGACACCTGAAAAATATTTAGCAAATACAGAGACACAAGTAGACAACCTAGAACCTATACCCAAAACCCTGGACTATAACCCCACTGCTAGGCCACAGATTTATTGTTCCTGGCCGCAAATGGCCGCCAGGGTAGGGTCATTTAGGTCCGTGTTTTTTCTGTGGCTCCTTGATCAGTAAAATAGACCCTCCACATATGCAAAATTGGCTAATTTCAGTTAGGGTAAAATCTGGGACCATTTTCATGAGTTGTTGTTTTGATTCGGGGTTATATTTTTCGTATTTTGGATTCTGAATTTTATTATTTGTGTTTTATCTCGATCACTTGACGTTTTTACGACGACATCGAGGGTTGTTTGGTGGTTTGAAAGGCGTAGTCCGTAGGTTCTAACCTATAGGCTTTTAGCGTGTCGTTTTGGTTTTGATTTTGATTTTAATGCGATACGATACGTTGTGACATGTAGGTACCCCCATGAGGACTTTGAGACGAAAAGCAAGCGCGTGGCGACGTTGGCAACGACAAACGAAGAGCAAGGTGAGTAGATTATATCTACGGGGGAAGTCGGGTGGATGGCGTATAGCACCCCCGCAGTTCGTAGTATATTGTATGGTATATATATATATATATATATATGTTATATGGATATAATTATATGTTATTGTGAGATTATGATTATCTAGATAGACTTTGGGAGTCATGGATAATTTTAGTATCGTTGGATGATGGTGTCGCTGGTTAGTTTAGTCGCGAGCCCTAGAATAAGGTTTACACCCCCACACACATGCTTACTTTGTTTTACTGGTGCGTATATGGGGATATGTATACACACACACACATAGGTATGGGACTATGTATATATACATACATATATATATATATACGTATACCTACCCATGGATGATGAGGATTGTATATGGTATTTGGAGATGAGTCGATGAGATTGGGCATGGTGCCATGAGATCGGTGATATGATGTGGTTCGTATTACGAGATACGACATGAGATTTTAGCGGGCCATAGGCGTGTGTTTTCATACACGTATATATATATGTAGACGGTATCAGTATGTACTAGACTTAGATCAGTATCCCTAATACAGGAGATGATGATAATGGATACCAGATGAATAATGAGATGAATGTGATATTTGACTGGGATGCCGTATGACGGATTTACGTACGAGCTATATATTGATCATAGATCCGCACTCTTGACTCGAGGATGTCATATTGTATATTGTATCGTATGTGATGCTATTGAGGCGGGATCACCAACTATTATTTTCATATATATCGACTCAGACTTAGCTGGTTTTCCCTTACCCTTTCGGTTAGACTGTTCGTTTAGTCCTGTAGTTTACTTGTAGATGTTAGACTAGACCCGAATCATACCTATTTCAAAACCAACGAATCATGAGTATTTTAAAGACATGCCAAGGGATTCTACGGATATTTTCAAAAGATGCATCTTTTCTTAAAACACTGTAGCCCTTATTTTTTCTAAACTCCATGATTCGTCTTATTTCAAATGGCAAAACTGTATGACATTTATATATAGATGTAGATTCTTCACTGTTATGTTTATTATTCATTTTCCGCATATTCTTGCTATTCGCATCGTGTTGCATGTTCAAATGTGTTTATTGTTATATTAAACCCATGCTGTCAGGACACCAGCACCATTATTGATGATGCGTATGTTCCACGTACACCTGCTTGTCGGCTCACACACTTCATCATCGATAATTGCCATGTCACTACACAGTAGAATTGTTGCATCAGGATATGACTCCTTACATGACATACTTGCATACATACGTATTTGCACGTATATAGATGATTCTGGCTTGATTTTGGAGATTTGGGAACGGCAAGATATATTTTAAAACTGAATTCATTTTATAAGAGCGGTTTTCCCTCGATATGTGCATATTACTGTTCCAGGTTGCATGATATACGGATATGCTTATATTCTGTTATATGTCGCATACATCATGCTTTATGATTATACGCATTGAGATATGTTGTTTCCATGATATTTCTGGATTTGAGAACCGTAGGTATTTTAAAGGAAAGTATGTACTGTTTTAAAAACCCGGTTTCTCTTGATATGATATTTCAGTAGCCACCATGAGTTTTATCGGTTCTGATATATATATATATACCCCATGCGAGGAGGAGCCGTAGGCCTTGTGCGGGTACATGGTGGGGCCCGGTACGGTACCCCGGGGCAAGAAAAGGATACTGTGTATACAGACGGTGAGCCTGGCAGAGGGACTACTACCTACCGGTGATTGTATTTGGTCTCAGCGGATATCCGGAAGATACCGACTGGAGTTGAGAGATGATATGGGCCGATCGGAACTTACGGAGCCCGTGGGCCGATCCGGACTGACGGAGCCCTATATATATGAGGATTTACGTGCCGATGCTGGGCACAGATTTCATGATATTTTCGAACGTCGATGCTGGACACTCAGGTTCCATGATTTTGATGTGTCGCGAGGGACACACGTTGATTTATATCCTCATACTTTCATACATATGCTTTGTGATATTTACATGCATGATGTTTTGTGTCATTGGTTGACCCGTGGACGAGATCCACACGCATACAGGCATTGATTATATTGTTGGATGATATACACATACTTATAGACTTGATGCTGTAGTTGGCACTGATTTCATGATGATTACATTGATCACACCTCATGTTTATGATATGTTGCTACCTGAGGCACTGACACGAGCACTTGGTATTACATATGGTATAAATGTTTACCCTTGCCACCTTATCATGCTTCAGACTTTATCATATTGAGGATGTATATTACTGATCGTTTTTACCAAGGATTGAGTCATACATACGATTTCTGCTCTATGATGTTTTCTACTCACGAGTTGGCAACTCACCCCCGTTGTGCAACAGTTCTTGCAGGTTTTTGCCGTACAGGTTTCATTGCGGCTTTCTGGCACACTGCTTCCATTCTGGGTGATTGCTTTGATAGGTGGGTTCACTCGCATCTTGACCACCATTGTACTTATTTATTTCGGTTGTATCTAGTAAAAATTCCATCAACCAGACTTGTATATTATTTCAGACTTAGAAAACCAGTTGTTTATTCTTTCGACCTTAGAGTCGCGCGTTGTATTACTATGGTTTTCTTGATATTTTGAGTTTCCTTTTGAGTTTTGATCATCGCCCTTCGGCGTTGTATATTATATTTCTTGCGTGGTTATGACCGTCGATTGACAAAGATCTAGCTCCCGCTTGGGGATGCCTTTATTTATATTATGCATGTTGTACCCTTTTTGGGGCCAGTATTTACAAAGGAAACTCTATCAAAATTTTCAGAAATGACTTGATATTTTAAAATGCATATTCGGCTTGTGTTATTTAAAAACCCCTTATTTTAAAACATGTTTTCTTCACTTCTTTCTTTAAATGGTTTAGATTTCTGGGATTTTTGGCTTACTTGAATTAGATGGGGTCCTATAGACTTCATATGATTCAAGTGCCAGTCACGTGCCATTTCGGGTCGTGACAAAGTTGGTATCAGAGCGCTAGGTTAATCTTGGTTCAAGTCTAAGTTTTGACTATGCGGAGCCTAGGTCGTTTGTATATATACGGATCTAGGCTTGACCTTACGGAACTTAGACTTGGTCGAGAGGGTATTGGACTCGAACTTTCGTCGCGTAGGTTGACCTTGGTTGATGGAGTAGGTGACTTCAGTAGAGTGACGTACCGTGTGTATGTTTCGCGGCATACTTACGATACGCTACTCCGCTTAAGGAGCCTTAGGATGTACATTTCCTTGTATAGTATTATATTCATTCCTATGATCTATCCTCGTCGATATTGGTTTATAGTTTTGCTGCCATGATGACATGGGAAGAGAGAGTTACGGCTAGAGTTGCGTCAGCATGAGCTCGTCACGAACGAGGACTGACCAAGGCGTGTTTCCGGGGACATACGATTTGCATAGATGCGTCGTTTTATTGTGTTTTCGTGCCATGAGCGTTTGATGGATCGCTTTTACGAGATTTCTCGGACGTGCAGATCAGCACCAGAGGATCAGGCTACTGCTAGAGGCCATCCAGATTGTGATGACCGTCGATGCACCGATTATTTCTTAATTGAGGCACTGTTCAGCGTGTGGACAAATGAGCCAGTTGCTGCTGCGAATGACGAGATATCGCCCCAGATGTTTGGAGCTATTGCCGCACGAGTTGTACTTAGAGATATGATAGAAGATCGCTAGTCACCCATGGAGGAAGGAATAGAACAAGTGATTCGTTGCCTACCCCGATGCGAGGTCATCAGATTGATTGATTCCAGCTAGAGACGACTTCACGCAAGTACGTTGAGAGTCGATGGAGATGATCGAATGTCAGAAGCCCATTTTCCAAATTTATAGTATTCAGAGACAAATTCAAGTAATGCTATGGACCCTCTAGAAGAATGAAACCCTAACTCGACATAATGACCATGAGAACGCTTTGAAACCTTAGGGTTTACGGCAGTTCAGCGGTGCCATTAGTGAGGCTTGGGTTTGCCCTTCTATGGTTGGTCCACAGGTGCTGTGGTATGTACTGGAATACAATTAAACTGTACCCAAGATGTTGAGCTCTTGGAGGATTATGGAACTTTGACGAATCGATCGAAAGGTTCGACATCTTTCGGATATCATATGATAGGATGCATTGCTTGGGAGACTCCAGAGACGAGTATGGCCGTTGGAGCACAGTTCATGCAGCCACAAAGAGACGAGTCCGAAGCAGTCGACAAAAGAGAAAAGTGGAGTAAGAGGTTCATACGAGATCTTGATAAGATGACGTTCCACTCCGCCGACGTCCGAGATGTGATACGCATGCAGATGCATTGTATATGGAAATATCTTCCAGAAGGAGTCGCGATGAGTATGCAGCCATTCTGGAACAAGGAATTGATTTAGCAAAAGACGATGGCTTCCGGGCAGTTCGGCAGAAACGAGATTGAGAGGGACTTCGACAGAACCTTTCTGGAATAATTTACGAGAAGACTTGGACCCAGGAGCGGTCATTTTACGCACACCCAGCAGGCCAGAGTTCGGCATCATCGATGAGACATGTTATGAGTGACCACGACAGTTGGCCAGAGATTCTTAGAGGATGTGCTTGAGCGGGACTATTTCCGTCATCTTTGATTTGATATTTTGAACGATTTATTTGCATGATTGAGATTTTATGCACCACAGTTGCACCTGACTTCGATTTGATGTCATTCGAGATATTGATTTTTGAGTTCATACCTATGGTATGCATGTGATTTGACTTATACCTTCGACATAGTTTTCATGCACTTTTTGTATTTGATTTGCTTTTGTGCATGATGATGCACATGGTTGTGAGATTATATACCACGGTATACCTGATTTGGATTTGGATTGAAAGGTGTTGTATACCGTCGATTTCATTTGTGATACTAGATATTTGTTTTGTGCACCTTGTGCATCGGATTGGATCTTGTGCATGTTCAGCGCTTGATATTGGATTTCGTGATTTCGTACATATTGAATGCACATGATTTTGATTTTCTTCATGCATATCAGATGCACCTGATATTTGTTGTCAGGCACACCCGTTGCCTTTGACAAGTGTTTCGTGTACACCCGTTGCAATTAGATTTTATTTCTGTGCACATGTATGGAACATTCATACATTTCGATTTCCGTGCGCACCAGACGCACAGGGTATTTTATATACATTTTGGGATTGATTTCTTATGGAGCAGTACGTTTTTATGATATTTGTTATTTGTTTTCGTACTGAGCATGACTAGTCAGAGGACAGTACCTGGATATATTTTGCATGCATCGATATTTATCGAAGGGATTTCCAAAAAAAGATCTATAGTCTCAGTATTTACCTACGTGTCTGATATGACACGAAACGTTTAAAACAAGGAAACCCTTCTAAATTATTTTCAAAAAACGGCGGGACGTACATGTTAAACAAAGGATAAGTATATATATAGTTATTTTCTTACAATAGACGTCCGCCACTGTGCCACGATACACGCATCGCACAGCAACATGAAAAGTTTGGCATGCATTTCCTTCAGATGTTTACATGTATAGTGTTGATTTATATCATATTGGTTTTCGTATTGGATTTGACATTTGTGTCTTCACCATGACTCCGATGATTGCGAGATACTTGACGGAGTTTTGATTTGGAGTTATCTGCTCATTTTTCATGCGCATGCATTGCGCCATGATGCGTTTTATGTATTGATAATTTCGGAGCCCCAACGACTTGGACTTTTTACTGAAATGTTTTAGTATTTGAGGGGTTTAAATTTAAATTCGGGGACCGAATTTCTTTAAGGGTGGAAGATTGTAACATTTCAGAAAAATAAAATATTATTTTTGGGAATTTTTATAATTAAATAATATTATATTGAATATTTTAATAAGGCGGTATAATTAAATACCGATAAATTGGGAAAAATTTGGAAAATTATGGAAATTACTGAAATGAGGGTGCTTTATTGGATTTAAGCAAATTATGAAATTTTATGATTTATTATACACTATTTTAATGCTAATGGCGGTTAAATATCGCTAATCGCGCATTAAGCTTGTTTTGTGCAAAACATGCACCATATCATTTTTACATTGTGTTACATTTTCCTACATGGCCTTCTCTTCATTTTCATTCATGGTTTAGGTATTATGTGAGAAGAGAAAAGAAAATATAAAAGAAAAGAAAAGGAAAACATTAAAGTATTAGGTATGGGTGAGAGAGAGAGGGGGGTGAGGGGTCAAATTTGGACCATAACACTTTGTTCCCTCATCATCTTCTTCATCTTTTCTTCTTCTTCTTTCCCCATGGTAGCACCCTCTCCTCCCTCCTCTTCAAGCCCACTTTTCCTCATCAAAAACTCCCCAAAAGTCCATCCCCACTTCATTAAAAAGATGCACAAGCTCACAAGCTACACTTTGGACAAAGAAAAATGGGATTTTGATGCTCTAGGGGATTCATGAGTGCCAAATGAGGTAACCTCTTCACCATTGGTGTAGTTTTTCTTTCACTTTAGCACAAATACATGTTTAGATGTGATTAAGTGGTGTTTTGCGAGCTTTGAAAATTTAAAGTTGAGGTTAGGGTTTGGAATTGATTCCAAGGGTGCAATTGAGTGTAGTGGTGACCTTAAACCCCTCTTTTATGTTAGTTTTATGGACAAAAACAGAGACTAGAACCCCTTAACCCAAACTTAAAAATCCCGACATCGGCAGATTTTATGGAAATTGTGATGTATTTTGGTATCTGCTATTACCCGGGACACCTGAAAAATATTTAGCAAATACAGAGACACAAGCTGGCAACCTACAACCTATACCCAAAACCCTTGACCATAACCCCACGGCTAGGCCTCAGATTTATTGTTCCTGGCCGCAAATTGCGGCCAGGGTAGGGTCATTTTGGTCCGTGTTTGTTCTGTGGCTCCTTGATCAGTAAAACAGACCATCCACATATGCAAAATTGGCTAATTTCAGTTAGGGTAAAATCTGTGACCATTTTCATGAGTTGTTGTTTTGATTCGGGGTTATATTTTTCATATTTTGGATTCTGGATTTTATTATTTGTGTTTTACATCGATCACTTGACGTTTGTACGACGATATCGAGGGTTGTCTGGTGGTTTGAAAGGTGTAGTCCGTAGGTTCTAACCTATAGGCTTTTAGCATGTCGTTTTGGTTTTGATTTGGATTTTAATGCGATCCAAAACGTTGTGACATGTAGGTACCCCCACGAGGACTTTGAGACGAAAAGCAAGCGCGTGGCGACGTTGGCAACGGCAAGCGAAGAGCAAGGTGAGTAGATTATATCTACGGGGGAAGTCGGGTGGATGGCGTATAACACCCCCGCAGTTCGTAGTATAGTGTATGGTATATATATGTTATATGGATATAATTATATGTTATTGTGAGGTTATGATTATCTAGATAGACTTTGGGAGTCATGGATAATTTTAGTATCATTGGAAGATGGTGTCGCTAGTTAGTTTAGTCGCGAGCCCTAGAATAAAGTTTACACCCACACGCACACACATGCTTACATTGTTTTACTGGTGCGTATATAGGGATATGTTTATATATACACACACACATAGGTATGGGAATATATATATATATACGTATACCTACCCATGGATGATGAGGATTGTATATGGTATTTGGAGATGAGTCGATGAGATTGGGCATGGTGCCATGACATCGGTGATATGATGTGGTTCGTATTACGAGATACGACATGAGATTTTAGCGGGCCTTAGGCGTGTGTTTTCATACACGTATATATATATGTAGACGGTATCAGTATGTACTAGACTTAGATCAGTACCCCTAATACAGGAGATGATGATAATGAATACAAGATGAATAATGAGATGAATGTGATATTTGACCCGTACCCAGATTTGGGATGCCGTACGATGGATTTACGTACGAGTTATATATTGATGATAGATCCGCACTCTTGACTCGAGGATATCATATTGTATATTGTATCGTATGTGATGCTATTGAGGCGGGATCACCGACTATTATTTTCATATATATCGACTCAGACTTAGGTGGTTTTCCCTTACCCTTTCGATTAGACTGTTCTTTTAGTCCTGTAGTTTACTTGTAGATGTTAGACTAGACCCGAGTCATACCTATTTCAAAACTAACGAATCGTGAGTATTTTAAAGACAGGCCAAGAGATTCTACGGATATTTTCAAAAGGCGCGTCTTTTCTTAAAAACACCGTAGCCCTTATTTTTTCTAATCACCACGATTCGTCTTATTTCAAATGGCAAAACTGTATGATATTTATATATTGATGTAGATTCTTCACTGTTGTGTTAATTATTCATTTTCCGCATATTCTTGCTATTCGCATCGTGTTGCATGTTCAAATGTGTCTATTGTTATATTAAACCCATGCTGTCAGAACACCAGCACCATTATCGATGATGCGTATGTTCCACGTACACCTGCTTGCCGGCTCACACACTTCATCATCGATAATTGCCATGTCACTACACAGTAGGATTGTTGCATCAGGATATAACTCCTTACATGACATACTTGCATATATAAACGTATTTGCACATACATAGATGATTCTGGCTTGATTTTGGAGATTTGGGAACCGCAAGATATATTTTAAAACTGGATTCATTTTATAAGAGCGGTTTGCCCTCGATATGTGCATATTATTGTTCCAAGTTGCATGATATACGGATATACTTACATTCTGTTATATGTCGCATACATCATGCTTTATGATTATACGCATTGAGATATGTTGTTTCCATGATATTTCTGGATTTGAGAACCGTGGGTATTTCAAAGGAAAGTATGTACTGCTTTAAAAACCCGGTTTCTCTTGATATTATATTTCAGCAACAACCATGAGTTTTATCAGTTCTGATATATATACCCTATGCGAGGAGGAGCCATGGGCCATGTGCGGGTACATGGTGGGGCCCGGTATGGTACCCGAGGCAAGAAAAGGATGCTGTGTATACAGACGGTGAGCCTGGTATAGGGACTACTACCTACCGGTGATTGTGTTTGGGTTCGGTGGATATCCGGAAGATACCGACCGGAGTTGTGAAATGATATGGGCTGATCCGGACTGACGGAGCCCGTGGGCCGATCCGGACTGACGGAGCGCTATATATATGAGGATTTACGTGCCGATGCTGGGCACAGGTTTTATGATGTTTTCGAACGTCGATGCTGGACACTCAGGTTCCATGATTTTGATGTGTTGTGAAGGACACACGTTGATTTATATCCTCATACTTTCATGCATATGCTTTATGATATTTACATGCATGATGTTTTGTGTCATTGGTTGACCCGTGGACGAGATCCATACGCATACAGGTATTGATTACATTGTTGGATGATATCCACATACTTATTGACTTGATGCTATAGTTGGCACTGATTTCATGATGATTATATTGATCACACCTCATGTTTATGATATGTTGCTACCTGAGGCACTGACACGAGCACTTGGTATTACACATGGTATAGATGTTTACCCTTGCCACCTTATCATGCTTCAGACTTTATCATATTGAGGATGTATATTACTGATTATTTTGACCTAGGATTGAGTCATACATACAATTTCTGCTCTGTGATATTTTGTACTCACGAGTTGGCAACTCACCCCCGTTGTGCCACAGTTCTTGCAAGTTTTTTCCATACAGGTTTCATTGAGGCTTTTTGGCACACTGCTTCCATTCTGGGTGATTGCTTTGGTAGGTGGGTTCACTCGCATCGTGACCACCATTGTACTTTATTATTTCAGTTGTATCTAGTACAAATTCAATCAACCAGACTTGTATATTATTTCAGACTTAGAAAACCAGTTGTTTATTCTTTCGACCTTAGAGTCGCGTGTTGTATTATTATGGTTTTCTTGATATTTTGAGTTTCCTTTTGAGTTTTGATCCTCGCCCTCGGCGTTGTATATTATATTGCTTACGTGGTTGTGACCGTCGATTGACGAAGAGCTAGCTCCCGCTTGGGGATGCCTTTATTTATATTATGCATGTTGTACCTTTTTTAGGGCCAGTATTTACAAAGGAAACTCTGCCGAAATTTTCAGAAAAGACTTGAGATTTTAAAATGCATATTCGGCTTATGTTATTTAAAAACCCCTCGTTTTAAAACATGTTTTCTTCATTTCTTTCTTTAAATGGTTTAGATTTCTTTGGTTTTGGCTTACTTGAATTAGATGGGGTCCTATAGACTTCATATAATTCAAGTGCCAGTCACGTGCCATTTCGGGTTGTGACACCAAATATGAGTTGTATTCTGTATATGTGTGTTTCAATTTATGATTTCGCTTAAGTTTAAGCTTGTTAGTGTGTATGTGCGTTTGTTGTGTATTCGTATTGTATGTGTATATTTCGTTTGATGGGGGTAAGGCTTCTATCCCATTAAGAATACATAGAGCAGTCACCCATTCGCTTATGCTTTCATCCGTTTCGAGTAAATTTCAGCTGCTCCTACCCGCTGTTCTCCGAGTACACTGTAATAGAATAGATAATCATTTCAATACTGTGAAACAACGTTGAAATGAATATCTAATCTATCTTTGTACATGGAAAACCGGCGGAAAAGTACCGACGAAATAACTCGACACGAATGAAAAGACAAGTGAATGTAGGTGTTTGCTTTATACATTCCTAATTTGTCCATACTGGATAAATTTATCGGTTATCATACGATTGAATCTTCTCGTCATATAGACTACATGACGATTGTTAGCACCAAACTATATCGTCCGATATTTAACAATCTACATATGGTTCTATATCACGACGAATATCGAACGTATGTTAACTGATAGATGGGGACTAAGTCGCGCTTTGATTTTCATATATGAATATCGATGAGAATATGAAAGTTTCATATTATCATCGAGTATCATATATTGGTTTTTACTTGAATATTTAACTTGAATAGGTTTTACGTTTACATTTCGTTTTTAAGGGTTTGAAGTTTTTAGTTTAGGGTAAGATTTTCTTACGTTTACGGTAAAGTTTTACGTTTACGTTATTATCGAGTATTCTATTGAAGAAACTAGTGCACCTTAAATCCTAACCCCAATTAACCCAAATTAACCATAATCATCGCCCTAACTTAAATTATCCCTAATTAACCCAAAATTAAGCTAATTAAACCAAATTAACCCTAATCTGCACCCTAACCCAAATTAACCCTATTTTACCTGATTAACCCTAACCCTAACCTTAATCATCATCCAAACCTAAATTAACACTATTTTACCTAATTAACCCAAATTAACCCTTAATCATCACCCAAACCCGAACCCAAATTAACCCTAGCTCAAACCAAAATTAACCCTAATTAATCCCAACCCTAACCCTGAACATCACCAACTCTATTTTACCTAATTAACCCAAATTAATCCTAACCCTAACCCTAATCATCACCCAAACCCTAAAGCTAACCCTATTTTACTTAATTAACCCTAACCCTAACCCTAATCATCACCCAAAGCCTAACCCTGACCCAAATTAACCACCAATTAACCCGGCCCTATAACCCTAACCCTAACTCTAACCCTATTTTACCTAATTAACCTTAACCCTAACCTTAATTATCACCCAAAACCTAACCTTAACCCAAATTAACCCCAATTATCCCGGCATGGTAACCCTAACCCTAAAATCAACAATAATAACACCAATTTAAAACAACAAAATTATAAATTAAAATCAAAATTAACTCACCTCTGCCGAGGAGTAAAGTTCCTCGAAGAGGTGGAGAGCTAGGCTTCGACGAGGTGGAGGAGGCCGGGAAGATAGAGCTCGAAGTGGTGGAGGCGGCGACGATGACGATTGGCGGCGACATGGTCGATTGGCGGGGACGAGGAACTCCACGACAAGCTTGATCGACGGCGATGGAGGAGGAAATCGGCGACGAGGAAGGCAGCGACGATGGGCGACGTTGGGCGATGAGGCCTGTGGCGCGGGTTGTTGGTGGGAAATTTTGGGGAACAGTGGGAAAATTCTTAGCTTTTTTTTTAAATAACCATTTTTTTCCCCTACGGATTAATCCGTAGGGATCTCGTTTGCGGCACCGTAGGGCCAAATAAGGACATTGCATTTTAATAATTTTTAATTTATTTATGCCCCTGCGGATTTAGCCGTAAGGGTAAGAAAAAGTTGCCCCTACGAATTCTTCTATCTGTAGCGGCAACCCCTCATTGTAGCAGTGATATTAAGTGATTTTGACTTTTGAGATTGTGCATATGAATTTAGTTGTGACCTTTAATAAAGAGTTAATACACTCAATTAAAATATGTAATCATTGTAATACAACTCTTGCTATGATGTTGTACCCGGTCGAGGATTCATGGGTTTTGCCCCGCTTGCTTGTTCTTTTGGCTTCCTTTTTAGATTTTGTGTTTTTTCAATTCTGTACTATGTTTTGTTATGTAATTTTAATGAACGCGGGAAAATATTTCTTAACCTTTTTATTTAACTAAAAAGTCATCTAATTAACCCGCTCATGGATGAGCCGTTTATCTATATATGAGTTACTCGCACATCCACCCGCCATATGGTTCAAGTGATATGCACAAAATTTAGACCCGCAACTTTAGGTATTTTCATCCTTATCCATTTTATCTACCACTCTTAATGATTTTCCACGGGTTACTTGACCCATCCATTTGGCACCTTTAGCGGCAGAACCTTAAGTGACAGAAGACAGAATATCGACTGCATAACAATTTTAAGAAACGGCCCTTCCTTTTCAATAGTGTTAAAAAAGTTTAGGCAAATGTCTTCTTAGACACATTTACTATTTTAAAAAAATTAAAGGTTGACCTATCCTGTTTATAAAAACTTGAGAAGGATTAAAGATTAAATATCAGATGATCCAAACAACATAATTTCATAGTGATTTTAAAGGTTGACAATGCTTTTAATTAGATTAAACCCGTGACCAATGGCTATTATATTAGGATTAATATTAGATGTTATAACAAAGAATACACGTACGTGTGCTTTTCATTTACAGAATACCTGAACAAAAGATCATGGAGGTTGTACGCCCGCTTATAATTCAATCGAAAGAAGCTCGGAAGTGTCGGGAAAGACATGAAGGATAAATTCAGAGATATAGTCAAGGAACTCAACGAGGCTTTGGAACATAGCAATGATGGGATTAAATTTCCCTCCAAGCTTCTAAGTGTCGGGAACACGACCTCTAGCTTTAAAAGAAGCATGATCAAAGGTTCCCCGCTCCTTTTAGAACGTCTTGAGGCCTATGTTAAATCTGTATCCTATGAAATTCCATTGCTAGATATTAGCAGTCATCAAACATCCACCGATAGTGCGGAACCTCTAGAGCTTTACTTTGACAGATTAAAATCATTAAGTGAAATAGAAGAGAATATAAAAACACTTCACACTTACAATATGCAAATACTAGTATTCTTGAGTATCTTCCCGCCAGGTTCTTTGATAAAGAAAGCAATGATATATTACTGGTGGATAGGGTCCCACTCACACTCACAAGAAGACGAAGAGCTACAACTAAACTAGATTTTGGAAGAGCTAGCTCATTGCGGATTGATAAGGAATATATATAAAAATTATAAACAAAATGTTATTGATTGTTGCATCATCAATCCATTAGTTCCCCAAGCGTTAATCAATCTTAACGAGCATCCAACCGTTGGAAGGTATATCAACTCGATATATGATCCTCTTTCAACAGCACCAAATCACATGATGAGGTTATTCAGTGAGCAAAATGAATATTTGGTAATACATGCTTTAACATCAAACGTAACTATTTAAAATTCGAAAGGAAAAATATTGAATATATGAAAAAATCTGTTGTTCTTATGCTTGGGAGGTGGCATAACTCAGTCAAGCATCACATCGAAGTAGAAAACACAGAATTCCTCAAATGGTTAGGGTCATTTAGTTCCTTAAGGTATCTTAGCCTCCGAGGTATTTCAAGAATCATTGAGCTTCCCCGTGAGATCGGTGAATTAAAAAGCCTTTGTGTACTTGATCCCCGTGAGATCGGCAAATTAATGAGCACCTGTATACTATCTTAGGTGAACAAACTAACACCTATGGCTTGTGAGACCTGGCCACCGCCCTCGTCGGGGCTCGATAAGTATACACTAGTCTATTCTGGAGTATCGATGCCCAGTCTTGATACTCCCACGACTAGGGACATTTAAGAATGTGCTTATAGACCACCCAGCTCCCATGTATATGATCGCCATCATAACGTTGGTAGTCAAGCAAAAATTCTATGGGCTCTATCAACATGTAATAGTGATCTGCAATACTACATAAAGCATGTACATGATGATAAAGAAAAACCAGATAATATACTATCATCTTGAGTAAGATTGTTCTACCCGTATAGGTCCTCCCTCAATCATCATAATTGTGTGCCTACGATTCAATAATTGACTTGAGGGCATTATAGCCAACACGGGTGAAATCGGACAACTGTTGCACATGAACTGTAGGATTTGTGTCTTTTTCTAAGACAATTGCCATTGATAACTCCGTTAATTTGTAGTGTTGCCTAACCTGAATAGACAATCACTCACTTTCTCCGGCTTTCTAAGGCTCACAAGAAATGATACCGCTTAAAACTATATTAATTTACAGTCCTTAAATATTTATTATTGTTATTTATATTGTATTTATATTGTTTGCATTTCTTGAGGGGGTTTTCTGAAAAATATTTTAATATCGTTTAAAAATACCCCTCGAGGGTGATTTAGACTATTAAGAGTTTTTATAAAGATATATTTTACTTTTAGTGGTATTTTAGTGATAAAACCTAGTTTTTAAAACTTTATGGTATTTTTATGAAACTGCTACTTTTGGAAATTCGATGGTATTTTATTAAAATTTTAACCTTTCATTTTAAAAGATAATTTTCACCATTTATTTTTATTGAAAATAAGGATTCATAATTATATATAATTTTCTAAAGTTGATTTGTTTTAAAAAAAAGTCGTATTTCTTTTAAATCGTATTTTCATTCCTCTCGAGACCGAATTCTCCGTGAGGAGCTCTGCATCTCGCTCTACTATCTTAAGAACGTACGATAATCCGTACAATCCACAAGCGGGTCCCCTAAAATGAGTTGTAGAGGCGTAATTGCGAAAAGAGGTAAAACCATCACTTTATAAAATGCATTTTTATAAAGTGATGGTATTTTCTTGATAATTGTTTCATTTAGATGAAAATTCTAACCAAATATCGTGCTATGATTCAAAAGTGTGCGTGTGGGGTAGGCCATTACACCATGAATGTTCTAGAGGTATGTATGACTAATCATCGAAAAAGGGTATATTAAAGTTCATGGTATTTTTGTGTCAAATTCAATATATGTTCTATTTAACGAGAAATTCTAAGCATGGGCGAGGTTAAATTATATGAACATTATTTTAAGGTTACGGTTACAGGTTATTTGTGATCTATGTAGCATGATAATATTGTAAAGAGAGTTTTACTAAGTTAACTCCACTTTTTGTTTTTTCCGGTGTTGTTTTCAAGAGAACGATTTGAGATGAAACGGAAAAGAGAAAGAAAGGACTTACGGTTTTGAACCGTTAACAAGGTAGGAAAAGCGGGAGGGGAAGCCTTCGGAGATCGTGGTATCATCGGGAAAGGCTCCGGTCTTCACGGAATGAAGTCGATCGCTAACTCCATTTGATTAGCCTTAACTTTTCTTTGCACTTAGAGAATTTTAAGAATTTTTTATAGGGTTTTTCAGAATGGGGAGAGCAAGATGATGGGGTTGTATTTATAGTGAAATTTAAGAGTATGGGAATTAAAAAATGAATTAAAAAGAACTAAAATGATATTCATGGGGGATTTGAAGAGTCTCTGGTCAATTGGAAATAAATCAAACACTCCAAGTGAGTAGTAGGGAGCTGAAGGGGTGTACGACCGAAGCACGGAGGCAGATAGGGGCATCTCGACCGCCAATAGCGGCTAGATGAGGAAAACGGGCGGTTGGATTAAGGTCATCTGCCTCGAGATTCGTGCCACGTGCTATATTTTATGTTAACTCCTTATTTATCTCATTTGATTTTTTTGAAACTTTTCGATTCTCCGTGTATTGCTCGTGTAACTCTTAGGCTTCGAAAAATTTAAAAAAAATATTAAAAATAATTAGGACATATAGGAATTGAACACAAAAGTTATGTCATAGCAGTAAAGAGGCTTTACCAGTGAACTACAAGTTATTTCTTGCTTTTATTAAACAAATTTAACTTATAACTCATAATCGGGCTGAAATACACGTTCTATACATTAAACAAGTTAATTTTGTTCACGGGTTTTCATAGTCGTTACACAAAACCATCTCGAAAAACTTCTGATCTCACTATCAGTAAATCTCATCTGCCTTTTCCAAGGTCTTATGGTGACGGACAATCGAATATAGTGCGACATCGACTCCCTATACCGGGAGAAATGAATCCTTTCTATCACTCACTGTTCCCAAGTGCTTCGAGACTGTACCCAACCAAAACTTGTTCGCACGACTCTTTAAAGCCGTGGTAGGGCAATGATCTAAGTATAGTAAGAACACGCTCAAGACAAATGACGATGTCAGGTCTAAAAACTACCCTATACGGATGTCACCAGAGAACTGTTATTCGACAATAGATATATTACCATCTAGAAGTTCTCGACGAGTTTGTCCAGTGTAACTCATAATCTAATGAGCATCTGTATACAATTTTTGGTGCTATACACCAATTGTTGTAGGACCAACCATCAACTCTCATCAGGGTCAAGAAACATATACACTAGTCAACTCTAGAATATCGATGCCCGGTCTCGAAACTACCACAACTAAAGAATTTAAGGATGCGCTTATGGACTATCCAGCCCCTACAAGTATGATCGCCATTATAACGCTGGTAATCAAGTAAAGATCATACAGGCATTATCAACATGTATTAGCGATATGAAATAACAAGTAAAACACATACACATATTAAAATAAAATCAAACCAAAAAGCATACTGTCATATCGAGCAAGATTGTCATGTACGTACATATCCCTAGCATCCAAAATATAATGTACAATCTTGTAATATACAATAATAGCCTCTAGGGTATACATATCCAACAGTATTTGTTGAACTGTGAGTTCGGCTTAGCCTAAGAATTAGAGCTCACGAGCACGTAAGAAGCTCAGAAAGAGAGAGCGGGTACAGGTTTAGCGGGTTATTCATTTTGTGATGCTCATTGTAATCTCATGTAGTTCGTTCTCAATACCGGAAGTTCTCGTCGTGGATGTATGAGTAGGTACAGGTTGAGCGGAATCTAAGTAAAATCTTATGTCTGTTGTGATTGCTCTTTATAATTTTGTGGTTGATATGCGTTGTCTGCCTTTTTCATAATACTCCAAAACACCATTCTTGAATTTCCGCCGCAACCGATTATTTCTCAATAGTATGTATGGGTGTCAACTGAACTCAGTGTATCTCAATAAATAGTATCCTAATGAATCATATCGATCCTTAAATTTGAGAAATTATGAATCCGCGCATCCAGTTCGTAACATATCATCATGTTTCTGTATCTAAATCTTGTTATCTTGGAGTTATTAGCCTTTTTCCACGTCTTTGCAGTAGTTGTATCTAACCAAAATGCAAAATTTGACCCAATCCCATTTATCACATGTGTAACAGTATTTCTAACATTATTAAAGACTCTGTCGTTTCTCTCTGACCAAATACTCTAGCATATAGCTAATTCCACAATACCCATGATACCTCATACTCAAAGCCCCCCTTCACTTACTGCATATATCAAAAAAAAAAAATCACCAAAAGGTAATCTAGTGAAAGCGTTCTCTCCGAACCTATCCCAAATATGTCTAACCCCGGAACACATCTGAAATAAATGATATAGTTTCTGCATTCTTCCCACAAATTCCACAGAGTACGTACCGAATCCATCCACTTTCTTCTATAAAGATTGTCTTTATTTAAAATCGCATTATTATAGGCCAGCCAGATGAATATCTTAACCTTTAAAGACACAGAAAACTTCCATATCATATTTTTATCATGCGAAGTCACTCCCCCGAAGAATTGAATAGCAGAACTTTACGTCCTTGCTCGCCATCCACTTCCAAGCCGTCTTATCCACCCCTTCCTTTTCCATCGGTTTCCAATCCTGTAAATACACGATCAATAATCTATGATCTTTACGCTCTTGATTAGTCAAACCTTATGCAAATTACGGCCACCACTTAGTCCTTCTCCACTGATTTAAAACTGATGATTCCGTATTCTTTGCCGAGGCAAACAAATCAGGGAATTTTTCCTACAAAGTTTGATCCCAACAACAGTAATCTTGCCAAAAATTAATCACACCACCATCCCCTATTGTATAAGAAATTCCCCTTAAAAACGCTTCCTTGACATCCATTGCATCTTTCCAAAAGCCCGACACCGACGGTATGTTTTTATTAAACGCATTGATCGCCTCTGACTTATTACCGAAATAGTACTCTAAAAGAATGAGGGATCACATCGAAATCATATCATATATGTAAAAGTTTTCTATTAGTAATGTACACTATTTAGAATGTATACAAGCTTTAGAGAAAGTTACCAGAAAAATGAAAGGGTGTGCACCTATGGACTTCAAAAATACAACTAAGTAACATATAAGATAAGAAAAGCTATGATTATAAGTTAACAAGATAAGAATAAGAGTTAAAAAAAAATCGAATCCTCCAATGGCAGAGGAGTCAACTCACAAATCCGATCGATCCATGGATCAACCCGTAAGACATAGATAGTGGATAATAAATTTACTATCTCTTATAAAATTATCCATACTTGATCTGTCCTTCTAAAAGTACCACCACATCGACGCAACCCGTGGGTTTGTTGGTTTTTCCGGGTGTTTGCTGATAAAAAATCAAGTGACTTTCATTCATTTTCTTAGATAATATATACTTCTTATTAATAACTAGTGATATAAATATTAAGTGATTTTGACTTTTGAGATTGTACATATGAATTTAGTTGCGACCTTTAATTAAGAAAGTTAATATACTCAATTAAAATATCTAATCATTGTAATACAACTCGTGCTATGATGTTGTACCCGGTCGAGGATTCATAGGTTTTGCCTAGCTCGCTTGTTCTTTTTGCTTCCTTAAAGGTTGACAACGCTTTTAATTAGATTAAACTCGTGACCAAAGGCTATTTATATTAGGATTAATTAATATAAGATGTTATAACAAAGAATACAATTACGTGTGCTTTTCATTTACAGAATGCCTGAACAAAAGATCATGGAGTTTGTACGCCCGCTTACAATTCAATTGAAAGAAGCTAGGAAGTTTGCTGCTAAATGTAAAGGGAATGTTGATAATCTTATTGAAGATATCAATGGAGAGATCTGCTTTGTTGCTAACATTTTTGAAAGACTGGAGAAATGGGAGAAAGACATGAAGGATAAATTCGGAGATATAGTCAAGGAACTCAACGATGCTTTGGAACATAGCAGTGATGAGATTAAATTTCGCTCCATGCTTCAAAGTGTCGGGAACACTGTTGGAGATTTTGATATAGCAATAATGAAAAATTGGAAGCAAAAGTGATTCTGCAGATCATTTTTATTAGAGTAAAAAGCAAAACCTTTAAATAGGCATTACAAGCTAAACGAGACTTGAAAGCAGAGCAAATTCTAAGCCTAGAAAATCTCAACTGTTTAACTACTTCCATCGGCACATAATCTGCCTAGGAGATTTATTCAACTTGACTACTAACAAACTACTAACAAACTACTAACAAACCTGCCTAGGAGATTTATTCAACTTGACTACTAACAAACTACTAACAAACTACTAACAGAAACATTCGAATTACTCTAACTTCAACACTCCCCCTTTATTCGAAAGTTGAAACTCCCAATTGTGTACTGAACTCTTCATGTTTTGCTTGTGGCAAACTCTTGGTTAATAAGTCTGCAATCTGTTTATTGGTTCCACAGTTATCCAACTGAATTTCTTCTTTAGCAATCAGCTCCCTTATAAAATGATGGCTTGTTGGACTGTGCATAAAACATGAAGTTATCTTCCTTTTCTTCAGCATATTTTGCCTCATCTGGTTTGGACCAACAATACCTATCAGAGTGCCCAAATTTATTACAGTATGAGCACTTGACAGTATTGTTTATGCCTCGGCCCCTGCCTCTATGGCCTCCTCGATCTCTTCCTCTTCCATATTGATTTGAGGATTCAGACTCCCCCTTGGTCTGAAAGGCTATTTCTTCTTCCGTCCCATTAGATCGGTTGATTCACGCCTCATGAGCTTGAAGTGATCCCATCAGTTCATCAAACGAGAAGGTGGACAGGTCCTTAGATTCTTCGATTGCAGTCACCACATGATCGAACTTGGATGACAGACTCCTTAGAACCTTGGCAACGACTGTTTCGTCTGATATCTGATCTCTGTAGGATCTCATTTGCCCTACAACCGACGAAACTCTTGCCAGAAAATCTTGCACAAACTCGTTATTTTTCATGGAAGAAGTTTCAAAATCACGTCTTAGGGATTGCAATTTTACCCTTATTACCTTGGAGGAACCCTGATATTCAGTCTTGAGCGTGGTCCACGCTTGCTTGGCCGTAGTAGCTGCGGCTATCCTGGAAAAAATCGACTCATCCACTGCGTGCTGGATGAAGAAGAGAGCTTTGGCATCCCGTTTTAGATGCTCTTTGTTGCGAGTCTCGTCTTCTTTATTTTCTTCATATCCTGTTTCGACATAATCCCATAGATCTTGAGATCGAAACAGTGTCTTCATTTTGATGCTCCAAAATTCATATGAATCTCCTTTGAACAGCGGAATTTGTGGCTGTGAAGTACAGACACTGGCGTTGGCAGCCATGTTTGCGAGTGAAGCAGTCAAAGAAAATTCCCAGTTCTTAAAGAACCTGGCTTTGATACCACTTTTGTTGGAGATTTTGATATAGCAATAACGAAAAATTGGAAGCAAAAGTGATTCTGCAGATCATTTTTATTAGAGTAAAAAGCAAATCCTTTAAATAGGCATTACAAGCTAAACGAGACTTGAAAGCAGAGCAAATTCTAAGCCTAGAAAATCTCAACTGTTTAACTACTTCCATCGGCACATAATCTGTAAGCCTGCAGTGGCGCCCCGGCCGTCAATCCGACGCCGGAAACGCGGAAACAAAAATTTTGCAAACTAGCAAACCGGCACCACCGCGCACTTTTCACCCGGATCGGGCCATTAACCTAGCAACTAGCAAAGTAAAATACGGGTGAAGAAGTATACCAAGTGATCCGTGTCCTTCGGTCTTCGTCTCCACTCCGATCTCCCGCGGATACTTTGTCCGTCACTTCCTCGTGGAAAGGGCACCACGTAGCCGGAATCGTTTACGGGCTCCCACCTCTTGACCGAGGCAACTCGGACGCGAAGTTGACTAGCCGACGCGTCCAAGGGATGCTATAGAATAGTGTAGTGGGTTGTCTCTTTGGGGTTCATGAAGTCGCCTTAATGGAGGGATGTGAGGAGGAGAATGAATTTTGGAGAGGAGAGGGATTTTGTAGAAAACATAGAATCAAAAATGAGATGAATGATTTCTCTCTCTTTTTAAAAGAACTCTCATCACTCCCCTCTAATAGTGGCCGGCCCATTCAAAAAATGGTGGAGAGAAATTCCATAGAATAATCAAGAGGAGAAAAAGAATCTCATAAGAAAATGGTCACCACCTCTCTAATCCAAATCAACTCCACACTCAACTCAATAAATCAAAAGATGAGACCATAATAGAATATCATCATGAAGCTAGTCTCATCATAAAGCCACATATGCAAGAAAGCCCCTCACAACTAAGTTAATTGCAAACTTGCAATTAACACCCTCCATCAGAAAGTCCGGTCGTGAAGGAATAAAAGAAAACCGGCCGGAATGGAATGCAAACTGGCAACTTCAGAAAACTGATCCCATAATAAATTACAGGAAAACCCTGCTACTGCAAATACATGCCCGCATTTGTATTCCCACTGAACACAAATGTAAAGAGACAAAACTACACTATCTAATACTAGGATCCGGCTTAAGCCAAAGCCGGCTAGTAAAAACCATCCGATCACGATCCGTGCAATACCGCACGTATCTGATCGAACCTTGCCATATCTCCATACGGCCTCTACAGCGTTTCGCCCGAAACCTGAGTAACTGAGTGTGGTGGACTCTAAAGACTCGTCAACACCTTGGCTGTGGATTTAACCACTAGCACGTCAGAGGTATAAGCCAATACGTAACGGGCTACCAGGTACTGACCAAAAGGGACGTCGATGAGCGAACTCATCCTGACACCCTACTGAGCCTGTCAGTGACAATATCCGTACAGTCCGTTCCGTTCGTCTATGAGCATCGCATGGCGGGCCTAGGGGGTTGGTAAAAGTCAGACCCCCAATAGCGGTACAAGTCGTGTCGGAGTGTAGCCCAGAACACCCTGAGATACTACTGGAATACCTACCAGCAAATCTCCTGCCTTGGCCAAGGACTTTTCATGTTCTGGCTCTCCTAGACACAGCGCGACATCACCCCCAATACCGGGAGAGACGAACCCCTGCAGATCCGCTCACTGCCTCCATGTGGCTCGGGACTGTACCCAACTAAAACCTGTTTGCACGACTCCTTTGAGCCGTGGTAGGGTAGTAATCAAAGCACAGTGGGAACTCGCACGAGACAAATGACGATCTCAGGTCGATGCACTAACCTGTACACATGTCACCAGGGAACTGCTATCTGACGTCTGGTATAATCCCAACTAGCAGGTTCCCGGCGAGTCCTGTCCGGTGTACTCATAACCCAATGAGCACCTGTATACATCTTAGGTGAAACAACTGACACCAGTGGCTTGTGAGACCGGCCACCGCCCCTCGTCGGGGTCTCGACTGTATACACTAGTCTACTCTGGAGAATCGATGCCCTGTCTCGAAACTCCCACGACTAGGGACCTTTTAAGGATGTGCTTATAGACTCCAGCTCTCACTTATATGATCGCCCTCATACTGCTGGTAGTCAAGCAAGAATCCTAGGGGCTCTATCAACGTGTAATAGCGACTCGTAAGGTCACCTAAAGCAGTACACGATGATAAAGATAAACCAGATAGCATACTATCATCTCGAGTAAGACTGTCTTACTGGGACAGGTCCTCCCCTCAATCATTGCAATCATGTGCCTGTGATCCAATAATTGACTCTGAGGGCACTATCTCCAACAATCTCCCACTTGCACTCAAGGCTAATTATTGCGATGTCCCATACTCACAGCCCGTGTGATACCGAACACCCAACTCCTCTACTAGTCAGTCTCACAAAGCTCGTTTGCGAAACTATTGCGTTCGAGGAATAGCCTCAGTGAGTGGATCCGCTGTGATGTTTCTTTCTGTCTCTCTATATCCCATGTTCGCGGAGAAAACCATCTCCCAAAATGAGCAATACCTGTCTTAGAATGTCTGGATGTCTGATGGGACCTATCTCATAAATGAACTCCAAATCCAAACTTCTTAGACTATATCGTCAACTGAACTTAATCAGTATCCTGCGCCATGCCTTCCCTCAGTATCCACCTGGACCATCTGTCCAAAATACCGCCCCTCGTCAGAGAGAAAACTAAAACTCTGACGGCCACTCTGCCGTTTAGGTCATCTTGAAGCCTGGAATGATAACTGTCTCCATAAGGAGGCTGACGTTATCATATCCCTAGAACATCCACTTATGTTCTAAAACTGCCTCCGACTGTTTCTCCAGGATTGGATTAATATCAACTTATTGCATCTACTGCAAGAACAACATCTGGTGTGGTACTTGACATCTCATGATTGACTCAATTGCCTAAGCAAGTGATCTGCCAATCATGCGTATCCCTCTCCCCTTTAGTATATAAGACACCTTTAGAGAGGGTGACTCCATTACCTGCAGGTACACCACCGTGCCAGGAGTCGTCCATTCTAAATACTCATAGAATGTTGTCTAAGTACCCAGATTGGGAAACCACCCAAATCTAGATCTAAAACCATAGATATAGTAACCAGAATATCCGATATAAGATCCAAGTCCTTTGTGGAGAAACCACTGTGTGACGACCAAAGTATAACCGATCGTAGTATAGGAATATCACTTCCTACTCTGTGTATGTCATCCAATACCAGGACATCACACCCTACTACCTTCTTTAAAGACCCATCCCCTATTCTGATGAAGTTAAACCTATGACTGTCACATCAGAAATAGATGATCTATCTCCGCTATATCTGCTTTAGTCTATAAATAGACATAAGCCTGATGTCCACCAATTCTTCCGCTGCTCCCACTGACTATGAAAACCCTCTGGCAGAGTCATATAGGCGTACACTTCTAAAGCTAGTTTAGAATGACGCTATAATCATCCTCCTGCCGGGTCTCACAGTCTGTAACAACAGCAATGGCAAGTATGGGTAAACAAGACCCTCCCTGCCACCGTCCTTGAGCATACCGAAGTACCTCTCGAGTGCCTGAGGTTACCCACCATATCTGCGGAGTGGCCAATGGAATGTCAAACCAGATTGAATCTTTAGGTTCTTTATCAAATCTTCAGTAATCGTTTGCGGTTCTGGAATCACTTCCAGTTCTACCATACTCCCACTACTGTTTTCTGAAAAAATCCATTTTTATTAAAACTGTGGTGAGTCAAGAACAATAACACTATTGATCTTCCAGATGGTAGAAAGTCAACCCTCGTCATAGCCCAGGTCAACCCACAAACAGCCATTACAGAAACGTGCCTTGAGTTGTCCAGAGTCTGGTTTTAAGCATAAGCCGGACAACTCCCCGTATCTTAACAAAGTCAAGATATGAACTGTTCTATATCTAAGAAACAGAGGCACTGATTTAATTGAACCAGATTCAAATCATGCAGCTGTCTCCAGTGCATGTCAAGTAAATGGAAAGAGGCCGATCAGCGTTACTCAACTTAGGAGCACTTCCAATTATGAGTAACCTGAAAAAGAAGCTAGTTCTCTTAATCATTACTATTAACTGAATACCATACACAAGTATCTACATCTTCGATCACCTTGAAGAATCCCGATACTTGCAATATATGGTTCTCTACTTTATTCTTATACCTATAACTCCTCAAAACTTAGACCCTGTGTTTTTACGAAACACATGTCGAAGAACTAGAGAAGTCATAAGTAAACAGAATATAGTACGAGGACCAACCCCTCTGTCCTAATGGACACTGGACAATATACAATACTCTGTGTAAGTCCCCTGAGTCTAGTGACTCATTCACTGTGTGTCGTAGGTTGAAAACTGTATTTATGGTTAAGAAGAATTACACCGCTGTTCAATGCTCCTTACCTAACCATCTACTGGTATAGGTAAATGTCATAGACATAATTTCAAAAAGGTATGTCTCACTCTATAAAAATAGACGTACAGATATATCAATTTGAAATTGGTGCATAACAACGGATATTCAAAACCATATATTTGCCGACCGGCAAACAACCCAGGTGACTTCGTCAAATATCACCAATTACAACGAATCCCGATATAATGAGGATGATCACCTAATTCCCAATAACTTACTCCCACTCATCATCTGTAAAACCATACAGATGTGAGAATCATACCTGGTAAATACATACCCTGGAGCAAGTATCTAATTGGGAAATCAGTTTTCTTTTAACAGTACACAGTGAACCTGAAACATTGAAATGTTTCGATGGGGTATCCTGGTATTCATAGTAATGCCTCTTCCATTATCCAGATTCACGACTGTAACCGTATAATTCTTTGCCACCTCTCCAAATCCCTTTATATGTCTTTAGTCATTACCTTCTGTACACCCCTTTAGGCCAAATGGTTTTCTTCCTTCCCTACCGTTCGGCACCAGCCTATGGTTTGGAAGAAGACTATCCAATAAGCATAATGGGTGTACTGTCCTAATCTTAGGAGCACTCGCAATACGAGAGAATGTGATGATAAAAGACAACCGAATGAACTTAATTCCTATTTCTCCTGAACTGGGATCCATCCCCGAACTGGAACAAGTTCCTTTCGAGTTCGTATATAACCATACGATGGATTATCCAATAAACTGGGATCTTCGTAGTGATACGGAGTGTCCTGGAGAAATACAAAGGTGATTTAGGATTGGCGAAGAAATACTTGGTTTGATCGTGAATAGCAGTCGCATTTTACTTTGCCCTCTTACTAATCCCTTTCTTTGTCTTTACTTAATACCTTCTGTACACCGTTTAGGCTAATTGGCCTTCTTCATTCCCTACCGGTCGGCACCAGCCTAAGGTTTGGAAGAAGAGTATCCAATTTGCGTAATAGGTATACTATCTCCTAAACCAAGGAGTACTCGCAACCTGAGAGAAGGAAAAAGGAAAAGACAACTGAATAGTCCTATCCGTTTTCTCCAGAACCAGAAACCATCCTCGAAGTCCTTCGAGTTCGTATATAACCATACGATGGTTTTGTCCAATGGAAGTGGACGTTCATAGTAATACGGGGTGCCCTGGAGAAAAGGGTAAAAGTAGGAGTGGCAAAGAGGTTTGCAACTCTGACAATCCAAAAGCCAGTGTTAAGAAGGTTCGGTCAACTTGGTCACTGAGTCATAGTCTAGGGTCGGGTCAATGGTCGCTGTCAAAGAGAGAGAGAAAAGAAACACTCAGCGTGCACTCTAACCTAGATCAGAATGGTTATCACTTTATCTAATCTGGAAACCTCCCACTGTAACGTCAAATTCGTCCCCAAACCTGAAAGAAGAATTAGCCGGGATTACCCGAGGAGTAAACCAACTCATCAGTGGGAATCGGGATCCAACTATCATCGCATGATAACGTGACGGAATCCGCTCACGCTATCACACTCCAGAAGGTATGCGCATATCTGGCAAGTTTCAGTTCTTTTGAAACTCCCGATGTGGATTTCTGCCCCATGCTCTTATGACCTTGACTTTGGCCAACATATCATAAGTCACATGTCAAGTTCTACCCGTCATTCTCCTGGTTAATTTGAACCCACCCGTACCTACCCTTGACTTTGGCCAAAATGGCAGTACGACTGTCCCAAACCAATGCATCTATCTATGCTGCATATGAATACCCAACAGCTACCAAACACTGTGCCTTGACTTTGGCCAACATACACAGCTTGAATACTATTGACTATCCATATGAAACGACGGAGGGCTACGAATGGTTTCTGGCGAAAACCTTTAACGTAATGAACTTGATATCGTTGAAGGAACCGATAGCTTTTTAGAAAAATATAGGGACGAAAACCTTTGCTAAAGAGGTCACTCCCGGTGAAGGGATCTCGGCTCTTTCCCCGTAGAATGAGGTGCAGGATATTCCAACTGAATACCACGATGCAAAGCAAAAGCAATCGGCTATAGTGAAGTTATTGCCCTGACGCAAACTTCTGTCCAAGGGGTCACTCCCGGTGAAGGGATCTCGGCCCTTGCCTCGTCGACTGAGGAGCAGGATATTCCAACTGAATACCACTGTGCAAAACAAAAGAGAACGCCCTTGCAATAACAGCTTTTTGAAAAAGTGTTCCAACAACATCAGAATAGGTTTGTTTAACTTGCATTAATCCGAATCAACGCAGTCCCATCAATTGATCACACCACAAAAGGAACGAAAATATACTGACGTACGTATATGCCATCCGCATTCGCCACTGGGTCCCGTCATCACCCGTTAAGTTAGCTAACTAACGACAGAGCGGGGACTGGACTAGCGCGGATGCAAAACATATACAACATCTACTAATATATATATACCAATATATAATTTTCGCTCAAGGCGTGATAAAGAGAAACAGCACAGAAAAGTACAGTATCTCAGAACAATACAGATATCTGGGATCCCCGGGTTTCACAGAGCCGCTGAAACCCGACGTTCCCCTGGTCGTGTGGATAGCCCGTGCAATGAAAACCTAGACCCCTACGGGCGCGGCAAGTTACCCGCCAAAACCTGAAGCGAGGCAGCCCCCTTCAGCAACATGAATGGACCACCCAGCACTCCACGGAATCCGGTAACTTGGGCACCCCTCCTGGGTCAACCTATACCCCCTACGAGTGCGGCGAACAGCCCGCCAATTCTAGAGTAAAGCCCCCTCCGTCTCAATGCCATGAGATGCAGGCTCGTTGCCCTCTAGAACCCGGCTATCCGTGCACCCCTCTGCGGGGTAAACCCAGTACAGAAAGAAAAATATACATACAACGGGTACATCGACCGCAACCTGGTCGTGCCCCAAAATAATAATACAAACAGGCAGTGACGGCAGTCCACATGACGGACGCTCGCCCCGCAATATCTAATGTACATATAAAACAGAACTGTACTAACATTGCATCCAGGCTATCCCCCACGACCGATCCGCAACATCACAGCAACACACAGAACATCAACGTGAATGTCATGTTCGCAAATCCGTCTAACCGGGCTATAGCAGTTAGACAGGATTTACCGATCAAGTGACATTCACGGTCGCAGATATAATGTAAATACTGTGAACTAGCTTGTTTAAAAAGTCCGATCGAACAAATTTATCAAAGTGGGCCCCAAGCAGTACTGTAGCACTTACAGAAAATCTGGGCCCAAAAAGAATATCCCAAAACCCCCATTTTGAACTCAGGAGCACTCTGAAAAAATTTGGTCAAATGAGGAGTCAAAAGCGCGGCGGAACCGCGGCCCAAGCATGGGTTTGGCCGCGGTTCCGCGGCCTTATGGACGTATCAGGTTACCAAATTTTTCCAGTGTTCTTAGAATTCTCAGTACATGTTTCTGCAACGACCTGAAAAATTTTTGGAGCTTGAAAAAATTTCGACAGAAACATGAAGTATTGAAAATGCGGTTTTTGGGGTTTTTGTTCGATCGAGTTCTAAACATACTAAAGCAAGCTAGGCATGGTTAATGGCCTGGCTCTGATACCAATGTAAGCCTGCGGTGGCGCCCCGGCCGTCAATCCGACGCCGGAAACGCGGAAACAAAAATTTTGCAAACTAGCAAACCGGCACCACCGCGCACTTTTCACCCGGATCGGGCCATTAACCTAGCAACTAGCAAAGTAAAATACGGGTGAAGAAGTATACCAAGTGATCCGTGTCCTTCGGTCTTCGTCTCCACTCCGATCTCCCGCGGATACTTCGTCCGTCACTTCCTCGTGGAAAGGGCACCATGTAGCCGGAATCGTTTACGGGCTCCCACCTCTTGACTGAGGCAACTCGGGCGCGAAGTTGGCTAGCCGACGCGTCCAAGGGATGCTATAGAATAGTGTAGTGGGTTGTCTCTTTGGGGTTCATGAAGTCGCCTTAATGGAGGGATGTGAGGAGGAGAATGAATTTTGGAGAGGAGAGGGATTTTGTAGAAAACATAGAATCAAAAATGAGATGAATGATTTCTCTCTCTTTTTAAAAGAACTCTCATCACTCCCCTCTAATAGTGGCCGGCCCCATTCAAAAAATGGTGGAGAGAAATTCCATAGAATAATCAAGAGGAGAAAAAGAATCTCATAAGAAAATGGTCACCACCTCTCTAATCCAAATCAACTCCACACTCAACTCAATAAATCAAAAGATGAGACCATAATAGAATATCATCATGAAGCTAGTCTCATCATAAAGCCACATATGCAAGAAAGCCCCTCACAACTAAGTTAATTGCAAACTTGCAATTAACACCCTCCATCAGAAAGTCCGGTCGTGAAGGAATAAAAGAAAACCGACCGGAACGGAATGCAAACTGGCAACTTCAGAAAACTGATCCCGTAATAAATTACAGGAAAACCCCGCTACTGCAAATACATGCCCGCATTTGTATTCCCACTGAACACAAATGCAAAGAGACAAAACTACACTATCTAATACTAGGATCCGGCTTAAGCCAAAGCCGGCTAGTAAAAACCGTCCGATCACGATCCGTGCAATACCGCACGTATCTGATCGAACCTTGCCATATCTCCATACGGCCTCTACAGCGTTTCGCCCGAAACCTGAGTAACTGAGTGTGGTGGACTCTAAAGACTCGTCAACACCTTGGCTGTGGATTTAACCACTAGCACGTCAGAGGTATAAGCCAATACGTAACGGGCTACCAGGTACTGACCAAAAGGGACGTCGATGAGCGAACTCATCCTGACACCCTACTGAGCCTGTCAGTGACAATATCCGTACAGTCCGGTCCATTCGTCTATGAGCATCGCATGGCGGGCCTAGAGGGTTGGTAAAAGTCAGACCCCCAATAGCGGTACAAGTCGTGTCGGAGTGTAGCCCAGAACACCCTGAGATACTACTGGAATACCTACCAGCAAATCTCCTGCCTTGGCCAAGGACTTTTCATGTTCTGGCTCTCCTAGACACAGCGCGACCTCACCCCCAATACCGGAAGAGACGAACCCCTGCGATCCGCTCACTGCCTCCATGTGGCTCAGGACTGTACCCAACTAAAACCTGTTTGCACGACTCCTTTGAGCCGTGGTAGGGTAGTAATCAAAGCACAGTGGGAACTCACACGAGACAAATGACGATCTCAGGTCGATGAACTAACCTGTACACATGTCACCAGGGAACTGCTATCTGACGTCTGGTATAATCCCAACTAGCAGGTTCCCGGCGAGTCCTGTCCGGTGTACTCATAACCCAATGAGCACCTGTATACATCTTAGGTGAAACAACTGACACCAGTGGCTTGTGAGACCGGCCACCGTCCCTCGTCGGGGTCTCGACTGTATACACTAGTCTACTCTGGAGAATCGATGCCCTGTCTCGAAACTCCCACGACTAGGGACCTTTTAAGGATGTGCTTATAGACTCCAGCTCTCACTTATATGATCGCCCTCATACTGCTGGTAGTCAAGCAAGAATCCTAGGGGCTCTATCAACGTGTAATAGCGACTCGTAAGGTCACCTAAAGCAGTACACGATGATAAAGATAAACCAGATAGCATACTATCATCTCGAGTAAGCTACTGGGACAGGTCCTCCCCTCAATCATTGCAATCACATGCCTGTGATCCAATAATTGACTCTGAGGGCACTATCTCCAACATAATCTGCCTAGGAGATTTATTCAACTTGACTACTAACAAACCTGCTTAGGAGATTTATTCAACTTGACTACTAACAAACTACTAACAAACTACTAACAGAAATATTCGAATTACTCTAACTTCAACAAACACGACCTCTGGCTTTAAAAGAAGCATGATCAAAGGTTCCCCACTCCTTTTAGAACATCTTGAGGCCTACGTTAAATCTGTATCCTATGAAATTCCATTGCTAGATATTAGCAGTCATCAAACATCCACCGATAGTGCGGAACCTCTAGAGCTTCAGTTTGACAGATTAAAATCATTAAGTGAAATAGAAGAGAATATAAAAACACTCCACACTTACAATATGCAAATACTAGTATTCTTGAGTATCTTCCCGCCAGGTTCTGTGATAAAGAAAACGATGATATATTACTGGTGGATAGGGTCCCACTCACACTCACAAGAAGACGAAGAGTTACAACTAAACTCGATTTTGGAAGAGCTAGCTCATTGCGGATTGATAAGGAATATATATAAAAATTATAAACAAAATGTTATTGATTGTTGCATCATCAATCCATTAGTTCCCCAAGCGGTAATCAATCTTAATGAGCATCCAACCGTTGGAAGATATATCAACATGATATATGATCCTCTTTCAATTCGTCCATTCTTGTTAACATCATCGACAGCACCAAAACACATGATGAGGTTATTCAGTGAGCAAAATGATCCATTTGGTAATACATGCTTTAACATCAAACGTAACTATTTAAAATTTGAGAGGAAAAATATTGAATATATGAAAGAATCTGTTGTTCTTATGCTTAGGAGGTGGCATAACTCAGTCAAGCATCACATCGAAGTAGAAAACACAGAATTCCTCAAATGGTTAGGGTGTTTTAATTCCTTAAGGTATCTCAGCCTCCGAGGTATTTCAAGAATCATTGAGCTTCCCCGTGAGATCGGCGAATTAAAAAGCCTTTGTGTTCTTGATCTCCGAGCATGCTATGATCTACAAAGGTTGCCAATTGAGATCACAAAACTCCGACGGCTTGAACATTTAGATACATCAGAATGTTACTTTCTAAGTCACATGCCTCAGGGTATTAGTCTTCTTTTGTGTCTCAAAGTGCTAAAGGGCTTCGTTGTCGGGAATTTGCAAACATAAGAGTCATGTCGACTTGGTGAGCTTTCCAAATTGAACTTCCTAAAAAAATTAAGCATTAACATTGGAAGAGGTTCTGTGCTTGAAGAAGGCGAATTCGGAAAACTTGGAGGGTTGACCTCCCTGGTTTTGCTCACAATAACATGGTCGACGAGCCAACCTCCTTCAAGAAATGGAGATTCCACATTATTAAGGGTTTTGACGACGGATGAGATTGATGTCTCTCCGCCTCCAAATCTTGAGAAGATAGATCTACGATGCATTCCGGAAAGGACGCCTCCACGGTGGTTACTTCCTAGTAAATTGACAAAATTAGAAAGGTTGTATATCAGAGGCGGAAAGCTGAGTGTTCCCACTTTGCGTGATTTAGGATTAACTTGGCCTGGTGTTAAGGTTCTACTCGTACGATTCTTTGAGGGAGAGGATACAGAAGACTTTATCGATCCATTTCCAAATCTCGACAATGTAGAATACCACAAACATGACAAGTCTGAAAAAATAGTAATACTTTACTCATACCTTGTATCCACGTTGTTTGCAATTTGTTTACATGATTTATACCATTTATTTTTTTGTGACAGAAATGCTATTGAAGAATCTATTGAAGAATTCAGACAAAGAAGAGAGAAAGGAAATCTAGACCGCGAAGGTAAAACCATAGATAAGTATTTAATTGGGCTCTTAGTATATACTGTTGGATACTTGCTTTTATTTATAATTAAAATTTAAGTTGATTAGATATTTTATTTTTTATTTTTTTTTGTTGTCCTTCTTATTCTTAAAAGCGGTTAATGAACATATTTAGGTCATTCAACTCGGATATATTAGGTAGCCCACAATTACATAATTGTGAGTGTACATCTGACACACACATATAGATAGATACAGATACGTGTGTGTGGGAATAATGGAGGACATACATTAGAAGAGATATGCTCCTATGGCATCAGAAAAAATAAACCCTCCACGATTTTTTGGTGATGATCGGAACCGTCTATTTTGATCCTAAGATGTAAATACACCAAATTTTATATGATTATAGCATTTTTCACCGTTGATCTAGTGTTGTGAAAATTCTAAAACTGTTCTATTATCGAAAAACAATTAATTTTGCACTCACCAATCAACGGTGAAAAAATATTATAATCACACGAAATTTGGTGTATCTACATCTTAATCGATGAAGATGAAGATGCATCGAAACAAATAAAGGAAGAATGACATTTTTTTATGCTATAGAGGGAAATGCTCTGATAGGGCCTTTGTCCTCTATTATTCTCTCTCTTTCTTCACACACATATATCACGCGCGCACACATACGCTACTCTCTCTCTCTCTCTCACACACACAAACAAGTATATATATAAAATGACTAAGATATTATTGGTATGATTTTGAAACAAATCCTAACATATTTGTTCCAATAAGATATACTTTAAGATTTATGCATACAATGATATCATACTTGAAATAAATGAGAGCTATTCTTCATAATTAATTGCACAAATCCCAAAAAGATTTTAATGGCTATAAAGATGGTAGGATTTGTTTCTAAATACTACCGATAGAATTCTAGTCATTCTCTCTCTCTCTCTTTAGTCTTTCTCTAATGGAGAAAAGAGGCCAAATGAGCGAATTTTCTCCCACGGCATCAATAAAAATCAATTATTCATCATTTTATTCAACAAACAGCAACCATCATCTTTATTTTTATTATTTTTTCACAGTTGATTTAGTGGTCCAAACTTAACGGTTTACCAACAATAGAACTTTTTACCTTGCTAAATTAACGGTGAAAAGGAGTTAGGATCTCATGAAATTTGGTATATCGACATATTACATCAAGATCGAAAGTGCCGATCGTCGGAAAAATAATGGAGGGTGTACCTTTTCGATGTCATAGAAGATTTTTCCTTCTATGTCCTCTGCCTTCATATAAATATCACGTAGTGATCTATTTCAAACCGGTCCGCGTTTTTTAAAAACGAGAACTTTCGATCTACGATATATTCTAACGATCTGATCCGTTCAAGTTGATTACCACATCCTCAAATGTATGTGCATGAAAAATCAAAGGATTAGAAGACCTTTAACCTATGCGTAGGATGTAGTTGATATTGCATAATCGAAAAACGTTGAATTTTGCACCCATCGATGCATAGGTTAAAGGTCTTCAAATCCTTTGATTTTTCATACACATACATTTTATGGTAGAATGATCAACTTGAACGGAAGATCGTTAAAATATTTCATACATCGAGAGTTCCCGTTTTTAAAAAACGCGGACCGGTTTACAATAGAGCGCTCTCCAATATATATATTCGATGTCATAGAAGATTTTTCCTCCTATGGACTCTGCCTTCATATATATGTGTGTGTGTGTGAATAATGGAGGAAAAAGGCCTTAAGAGGCTTTTATGTCAGGTGACGTCTAAAATCTATATCCTTCGAAATTTTTTCGACGTGACCCATCATCACCATGAGATCTTTATCATGTAAGATGTGAATACACCAAATTTCATGTGATTCCATCACTTTTTCGCCGTTGAATTAGTAATATAAAAAGTTATATTGTTATTAAACCGTTAATTTTGCACCCACTAAATTAATGGTGATAAAGTGTTGGAATCAAATGAAATTTGGTATATTAACATCTTAGATGATAAAGATGAAGATGATGGATGCCGATCGTACGTCGAATAAAAAAGTGGAAGGTATATTTTTTCAACGTCATAGGAGGAAATTGTCTCCTATGGCCCCTTTCTTCCATTATTCTCTCTCTCTCTCTCTCTGTGTGTGGAGGGGGGAGGGGGGGCTAATTTACTTTCTAGATGTAACTAAGTTAGTTACAATCTATGCAAAAACAACATGAGAGCTCGTTTTTTCGTATAATTTTCACCGTCATACCAAATTTTATGTCATTTGGACATTTTTTACCTATGCATCGAATGGTACCAAAATGAACGGTTTTCCGACAACATAACATTTTACAAACCAAGATCAATGGGCAAATAGAGTCCAACTCATGAAAACCTTATATGAATGAATAACACAATAATGAAGGGGTTATATACGCTGCTTCTTTCAATTTCTTATTGTTTCATGTATAGCCTTTTCTACTACACATTTTAAAGAAACTTTTGTTCAGTCTCTGTTTTTGTTCATGAAGTTTTGTGTACTGAACAGAAATTAAATTAGAGCATTATTTTTTTTAAATTTTTTATCTTGCAGGGACGATCTTTATGGATTCAACTCCTGATGTAAGTTACCATATCTATTCCTTTGCTGCAATCCATGTTGGACTTGTTAATTTCTTTTTTATGCTCGAGCTTTACCGTAAATAATCAGGATCAAATTTGTGAGCAACAATGAAGTTGACTTTGGACCCTGTTCTTATCGCAAAAAAAATCCATGAAGAGATAAAAAGAAGACAAAGGATTTGGCAAGGAAGCTGCAGTATCATAATCAGAGCAAATAAAAAAATTTAGGCTCAGCAAATAAAAAAAAAATTCAAGAAGAGATAGAAAGAAGACAAAGTTAGTTACTATCAAGCTCATCTTTACTGGATAATTCATGCTTGTCAAATGCCCAAATGTATGTTGCTTGTTCTGCCTAATGTTAGTTCCATTTTTTTTTTTTTGGCACTGGTTGTTTTTGTTTTTTTTTTTTCCCAATTGAATTGCAGAATCAGAACGAGCTATCTTAATAATTATTATTGAGATGATTATTGTTGATTCTTAACCCATTGCACTTCAGCTCTTACAAGAAAATCTAATGCATGATCGAAAATCATTTGTAAACGTTCCTTAGGAAACCTGTATGAATGAGATAAATGGTCATTTCACACACAAAGTTAACATCATTAGCCTTGACCCGTTTTGATAGTTAACATGGTAGTTTCTCGTAATTTTGAAAGATTTTGGTTGTTTCTTGTAACTGGACCAAAGTATTTAATAGCATAAGAAATGATGGTTGCATGAACAAAAAGCCTGGTGGTATAAACTGTGAAGATAGTATAAATGAATTTATATGATTCTGAACATGGAAACAGTACAAAAAGGAGATATTAAAATTAAATCAAAAGACCATTACAATAATTATAAAGTGCTATGTAATTACTTCTAACAATAAAACATAGTTTAGCACAAATTAGAACAAAATGGTAATAAATATTTTCTTAATCGTTTGCTGTTATACAAATCAACACTTGACTTGGTCAACAAGTATTTTTGCTAATTTGTTTTCAATATCCTCCAACATGATAAAAAAATCCCCAATGCTTTATTATATACATTTAATTTCAGGACAATTCTTTTTTATATTAAATCATATTAAAATAATATATATATTTTTTAAAACAAACCACTTTTAAAATATATTACACAAACATGCTACTTTCTGCTTCGTAGGCGCCACGTCAGCGCCAGCTCAGCGCTGACGCTGGCGTCAATAAAAATTTTTAAAGGGCGTAGTTTGAAACTGCGCCCATTACAAATGTATGGGACACACTTTCAAACCGAGTCCCTTACAATTGTTCTGGGTGAAGTTTCAAATTGTGCTCCTTACAAATGTAATGGCCGCAGTTTCAAACCGCGCCTCGTACAAATATACTGGGCGCAGTTCTAAACCGAGCCCATATATTATAGTACAAAACAAAGTGCGTCTCTTTCTCCTACTTAAATAGATACGATCTATTTACTTTCCTCACTCCTTACTATTCTCTCTCTCATCTCTCTCCCTCTCTCTTTCGCGCGCTCTCTCCCTCTCTGCTCTCTCGCCCTCTCGATCTCTCTCTTCCCCCTCGAGACCTCTATTCCCTCCTGACCTCGCCCCCCCCGAGACCTCTCTTCCCCCCTTCCCAGAGATCTCTTCCTCTCTGTCTCATCTCTCTCCCTCTATCTCACTTTCATCTCTCCGTTTCACTCACGCTCTCTCGACCCCTCTTCTGTCTGTCATCTCTCGATCTCACATTCTCTCGCTCGTGCAGCTTTATATGGAAATTCACGGGCAAATAATCACCTTCATCCTCGTTATCGTCATCACCACTATGAGCATCCAGAATGTTAGCTAAACCCTAATTTATTTAAAAATAATTCATAATAAAATTTGGTTAAAATTTCGTATTGGGAAAGCAATTCGAACAAATTGGGTATATATTAGGGTTTTCCTCGATTTTACCTGTGACAGATCAATTAGTAGGATACAAGTTCTTGCAACTTGTTACATGCTAGAAATATGAATTTTATTGTAATTTTATGTAATTAGATGAATATAAATGCGAAGATAAATAAATAGGTTGTTTGATAAGAACCTCAAAGCATTCTTCAATATTTTTGGAAGGTGGAAAAATGACGGATAATTACATCCATCTAGTTTGCTATTTCGATGGCCAATTGTTGATAGGAAAAAATAATATTCCTGAATATGTCAAAGGAAAAACTAAGATGATTAGAGTCAAGAAATCTAACACATACTGTTAGTGATATATGCCCTAGAGGCCATTATTGTATAGTACTTGTTTGTATATTATATTTTGGAAGCTTGGGATATACATAGATTTTATGACATTCTTGCTCAATATAATAGTATGCTATTGGTTTGTATCTATCTTAATATTTGTATATGTTTCTTTTAGCGTTTCGCTAATACATATTGGTAGAGCTCTTAGGATCTTTGCTTGACTACCAGCGTTGTGAGGGCAATCACACTAGTGGAGGCTGGGTAGTCTATAAACACATCCTTATATAGGTCCCTAGTCATATGATTATCGAGACAAGGTATCGATACTCCAGAGTAGACTGGTGTATACGCTTCTCATCCCAGAAGGAGAGATGGTCTGTCCCACAGCCATTAGTATGTCATACTGGAGATAGTATGCAGGTACTCATTGGGTTATGAGTTACACTGGAAGGACTCGTAGAGAACTGTTGGTTGGTACTATATTTATCATCAGGTAGCAGTTCTCAGGTGACATGAGTACAGCATAGTCCGTTGACTTGATACTGCTACTTCGCCTCGAGTGTGTTCCCACTATTCTTAGATTATTACCCTACCACGGCTCTGATGAGTCGTGCGAACAGGTAGTAGTTGGGTGCAGTCCCGAAGTACTTAGAGGCGGTGGCGGTTAGATAGGATTCGTCTCTCCGGTAT